>CM077161.1:98824753-101224753 GCA_039583875.1 Platanthera guangdongensis
ACTCACATCGTAGGCGAATACTGACGTTACGAACACAACGATGAAGTCAAAACTAGAATTCGACGAGCCATTCCCGAGATATTAATCTTCAAAGTATACGGCAAACATAAATAATCCAAAACTCCAATCGCGCGCCGAGACTCCAAACATGCTCGGATTGGAACGAAACTTGACGAGCAAGTCCAAAATCACTTAACTTAATTCCGAATGAAAAATTTTCTCATTACAACAAGAATTCGGCCGACTCGACCGCACAGACGCGAAAATGCCTTATCGGCATTGTGCCGTCAACTCGACGTTAAAAGTAACGACACGACGTCATAAATATGACGATACCCATTCAAATGAAATAATTGAAAAATCGGGGGTGTTACAGAAGATTTGAGTTGCAAGCCTAATTTGTAAAGCCTGAGCTGTAAGAGTTGGTGAACTCTTATCTGTAGAGTCATGGGTGGATCCGAGGTAGGATCTTGTTGAAGATATGAGGTAGGAGATCAACTAGATCTCTGAGTGGTAGGAGTTGGTGAACTCTGAGTTGCAGGGTCCTATAGTGGATCTGAGGTAGGGTCCTGGAGTGGATCTGAGGTAGGCCTGGAAATAATTTGAGCGGTAGGAGTGGTGTTCACTCTAAGTTTTAAGATCCTGATGGATCTGAGGTGTAATCTCAAGGAGGTAAGTATAAAGGAGGAGTTAGCTGAATCTAGCACACTGTTAGATAGGTGGAGGGGAAGTGGATGTACCGTAAATAAGGTAACCACTATAAATCTTGTGTGTCTTATATGATCTTGAAATCTTACATCTAACACAAACATACATCAAGCTCAAATTTTGAAAAGATTCTAAATATTCAAAACAAACCTATTCAGCTCCTCTAGGTGTTTAACTACCCTTAAAAAGGTCTTTCAAGTGGTATTAGAGGGAGCTTGTGAAAGTCTTTGGTTTCAAGGATATCTAAATCACCTAGAGAGGTGGGGGGTGAATAGGTTTTTTAGTATCTTGTGACTATCATTAATTTTCTTTCCTTTAGGTGCTATGTGAGTGATTAGTAATTTGCTTTCAAGACACACACAATCTGCAATAAAACAAGCAACACAAAAAGCACACACAAGATTTATAGTGGTTCCCTAAATTATGGATACATCCACTTTCCATCCCACCTTTCTAACTTAAAATTTGATAAGACACTTCTCCAGCCTCAGCTCAAAGAGCTTATAAAACAATCTCACAGGACCACTCAGTCTCCTCCAAGACCTACAACTCTGGCACAAGGCCCTACAACTTAGTGATCCAAATATCTCCTACCTCAGGCTGTTAAGCTCTACAACTCAGGCTGGGAGGATAGCCATACCTCAGATCCATAAGGGATCCTACCTCAGAGAGAATGACTCTCTTAGCTCAGGCTATTAAGCCCTTCCTTAGATCCAAAGGATCCTACAGCTCAGGCACAAGTGCCCTTCAACTCAGTGAGAATTACTCACCTACCTCAGGCTCAAATTCCCTAAGCTTAGTGATCAATAGATCACCTACCTCAGATCCAAGCTGGATCCTACTCTCAGATTCACACTTGAATCCTACAATTCAGTACAAAGCCCTACTCTTAGATTCTTAACAGAATCCTACCTCAGACAAATTTGCCCTACAACTCAGATCTAAACTTGGATCCTACCTCAGAGTAAATTTGTTCCTACCACCCATATCAAAAAGGATCCTATAATATGGAAATGGCTTGTTGAGTTGATTGGACACAAGAGAGATTTCTCTATGCTAATCTTCCTGGAGTGAGATATACTCAGCCCAACTTTGGCTCTAGGAATATATTTCCTAAGTCAACTTTTCTGGACTAATAAATCCTTAGCCCTAACTACTCGACAACAATAAGTATATATCTACTTGAGCTAGAAGTGACTTACAGAACACAGTTCCTCCCCTTTCTGAACTGAACCTGAAGCTCAGCCCTCTCTTCTTCACAATACAAGAACTTTATATTCAGGAAAAGCTCTGCTGGACCTATGGAGTTATTGTAGCTATGATTGGCCCTTTGCTGCTTCCTGAGTTGAGAAAATCTCAGCCCCAACTTCTTCACAACAATAAGGATGTAGATCTTACTTTTCCTTATGCTGGAAGCAACTTTTAGACACCTGCTCTGCTTCTTCTTTCTTTCCTGGGCTCAGGAGATTCAACCCTAACTTCTTCTTCACAGCCTCCAGAGAATGTTCTTTAGAATTGATTGGCTGGATCTGTGAAGTACCTACAGCTAGGGTCTCTCCCTTTGCTGCAACCTGAGCAGAGATAAACTCATCTCCATCTTCTTGACTACAGAAACTAGATGGCTCTGCCTCCTCTTCTTTCTCAAGGACCTTCCCTGAACTTTCTGGTAAAGATAAATGATTTATCTATTCTGGTTGTTCTTCATACATCTTCTGCTTCTTCTTCTCCATCAAAAAGTAAGCTTTCTGAACTTGCTGGTGCAGGTGTAAATGGCACCAGCTAACTTGCTTTAGATCTCAGATTCTAAAGCTAGGGTTTCTCCCTTTGGCTGCTTCCTTTTTCTCAGAGTTTAACTATGAACTTGCTGATGTCGATGAGAAAAAACAACAGCTATCTTTGTTGAGATTTTTTACCCGTTGATTTGAACTTTTGTACTTCAGCCTTAGCAACAATGAAAAGGAAGAATATGAGGGCCAACTGTATTTTCCAAAAGCTATTTTCTCTTCCTCTATCTCCGCCTTTTAGTATTAGCACATCAACAGCTCTTTTGACCCGTGGGCCCCACTAAAATTGACAACTATAACTTTGCTTTTGCAATAATTATAGTACTGTAGGCATGTAGCTACATTTGTCGTGTCCTGTAGCTTTCCTGCAACAAATTTGAATTTTGTTTACTTGTTGACTTTGCTGACGTCATCATCTGTAGACTTAGCCAAAATCAAGCATCTGTAGTATAAGCGTTGAGTGAGTAAGCATCACTTAACGCCAAAACACTTAGACAGAATTTCTGTCACTAGGCGTTGAGTGAGCAACCATCACTCCATTCCAAAACACAGAAAAATTTCTCTACCATTAGGCGTTGAGTGAGCAACCTTCACTCAACGCCAAAACACTTAGAAACGTTTTCTATTATTAGGCGTTGAGTGAGAACCATCACTCAAAGCCAAAATACCTAGAAAAATCTTTCTGTCTCTAGGCGTTGAGAGCGTTGAGTCCACTCATTGTTTTTTTCCTTACACAATATTCCTACTTCTCTAGCTTTGAGAGCATTGAGTCCACTCAACTCTTTTTGCCTTGGCACTAAGAGCGTTGAGTGTGTCTTCACCACTCATCGCATTTTGCCTTAGCCAACTTTCTATTGCTAAGCATTGAGAGCGTTGAGTGTGTCTTCATCACTCAACGCTTTTTGCCTTAGCCAAACTTTCTGTTGCTAGGCGTTGAGAGCGTTGAGTGTGTCATCATCACTCAACGCTTTTTGCCTTAGCCTAAATTTTTGTTACTAGGCATTGAGTGAGCCTTCATCACTCATCACCAAACTACTTAACAAATATTCTTCTATTATCTGGCGTTAAGTGAGTAAGATATACTCAACGCATTTGGACTTAGCCAAAAATTAGTGAAATCACAGTCTCTGACTAACAAAGGTTAAGTCAACACTTTTTATCACATGATGTTGAGTGAGTAAGCTTCACTCAATGCCTGTGAACTTATTCAAATATTTATACAGATTTTTTGTGACCTTGACTGACTGAGCAATACTTAACAATTTTGATGTTTTGGCATTGAGTGAATAGACTTCACTTAATGACTGTAGACTGTTGGATCCCTAGTTTGATTTGGGCTAGGTTCTCTATCTAGGATAATTGACCCAACATGTATAGACATGGTCATGTCTGTGTTCTAGAGTTTAGGCTAAGTCCTCAGAAACAACCACACATGGACCAACCAATAAAAGACTACAGAAGACTCAGACTTAGAAGAAAATCAAGTTCACGAAAGTGAGTTCGACTTTTGTCAAACTTAGCTCGACGAAAGTCATGCTCCCCTCGACGAACTCAAAGAAAATTCTATGAGTTGAGCTCGATGATATTCAAGCTCAGGTCGACGAATTCTGGGTGATCAACTTCAACACATTAAGTCCAGAATCCTTTTTCTGAACTCAGGTCGATAAAGTTACATTATCAGCTCGACGAACTTAGAGCACAGAAATAGGAAGTTCTTCACAGAAAGCAGTTAGCTGATCTCAAGTCGATGAACTTAGTTCTCAGGTCGACGAACAAGGATTCCCAGGTCGACGAATAAGATTTCTAAGCTCGACGAACTCTGGACTCAGCTCGATGAAATCTGTTCTCTGCTCGACAATTGCTGTACAGTTCCAGGTTTGGAATTTTCCGTTCTTTTTGTCTTTATTCTATTGCAGTAATTCCTGAATAATCAATGCTTATATTCTTTGGAAATAGCCGTTAGTAGCAGCATTGATTATGATATTCATCAGGATTATTACTTGTCGTTTTCTAATAGGACAGTTGGGGAAATCCATTAATGCAATTTTCTCTCTAGCCAGATTTTTATTCTCCAGGCAGTCAACATTCAATACAGACAATTCATATTCAAAGGAGAAATTAGACAGAGATATATAAAAGATATTCTTCTCTTTCGGTCGACAACACAACACAAGATACAACAAGGATAGCAGAATACAAAGAAAGACAGGCGCCAAAAATTATTCAAGAAAAGGCTATGTCTGTCTTCATCAAGGGTTCTTCCTCCAGCAAGCTAAAAAGAGACAATCAACTTCTATCTATCTATAGCTTTCTGGAGATCTTTTCAAGAAGACCTACTCACCCTGCAAAGTTTTCACTCTTCCTGAATAAATCTTCATCTCAGGGGGAGCTTTGACAACATCAAGATCCACTAGTCTTCTCAGTTGTTTTGAGAAAGAGAGGATACCATAACTCTCTCACACCCTCTCTGTACAAAGGTTTCTTTAACTCCCTTCAAAAGTTATTTCTTGGTAGCAAGCCTCCTGATCAAAAGATTTGAGTTGGTTTTTGAGCACCTGATCAAAAGCTCATTGGTGGCAGTCACCAGATCAAAACCTGTAGTGGATTCCTACCAGGGTGGTAGAAGAGTGGATTTACCCGGATTGGGGAACCACTATAAAACTTTTTGTGTTGTCTGGTTGCCCTTTTCTTTTTGTTATTGTTGTGCCTGTGATAGATTAGGTTATATGTGTTGTGTTAGAATAGTTTAACTTTGGATAACTTTTAGCTTACTGTTAATCTGATATATCTCAAGCCATTATTCTGATATTATTTCTTAAACAGTAAAAAAGATTTTTTATTACTCTATTCACCCCTCCCCTCTAGAGTAAATCAGGTCTAACCCTCAATTTCAATTGGTATCAAAGTAGTTTCCTTTAGCTTTACAAGCTAACCTTTGAGCCAAAATATCCTGTGTTAGATCTAATCCCTTATTTCTCTTAGGATTATTTTCACAACATGACACAGAACAAGGATTATGCAAGCACCAGTCCTCCAGTTTGCAATTTAAATAGATTTGCAATCTGGAAGGCAAGAATAAAGCTCTATATGAACTCTATTGATGAGGACATTTTCAACTCTATTTTGACAGGCCCTGCTCCAGAAACTGCTTCTACATCCACATCAACTTCTAGCACTCATGCAGTTCCACCACCTGAGCAGACTGATGCACAAAAGATAGCTAAGATTCCAGATGCCAAAGACATGAACATTCTATCTCAGACTATGTTTGATGATATATTTCAAAAGGTGGTTATGTGCACTTTAGCCAAAGCCATCTGGGATTCTCTAAATCAGATGGTTGTTGGATCTGTTAATGAGAGAAAGGATAGGAGATCCAATCTCATCTCACAATATGAGAATTTCAAGAAGGATGAAGCTAAGTTAGTGAGTGATATGTACAACAGGCTTAGCTCAATCATCAATGAGCTAAAGACCTTGGACAAGGACATCAATCTGACAGAAATAAATGATAAAATCCTCATGTGCTTCCCTAGCACATGAGATTCAAGAATCTAGCAAATCAGAGAAGACAGAAGCATGACAGAAATCTCTACTGAATCACTGCTTGGAAAGCTAAAATCCAAATAGCTATTAATGAAGACCAGAGAAGCAGCAGCTAAACAAAAGACTCTAAGACCTATCAGGAAGGAGCACAACATTGCATTCAAGGCTGCTGAAGAGTCTAAAGGGACTCCAGTCAATGAAGAGCTGATGAGCCTCTTTGCCAAAAGATTCTTCAAGATGATAAAGAAGGACTTCAGAAGAAAGTCATCAAGGCAAGATGATAAGCCAAGGTATAATAAGACTCCATCTAAGGATATTATCTGTTTTGGATGTAGGAAGCCTGGACACTTCATCTCAAAATGTCCAGAAACTCAAAAGATGGATAGAAGAAGAGAAAAGGATTCCAGAAGAACACATCATAGCAAGCCCAACTCTAGTAAATACAAGACGAATGAGAAAGCATTTGTTGCAGAAACCTGGAGTGATACTGAGGAAGAGTCATCATCCTCTAGCTGTAGTGATGGTGAAGAAGAAGAGAAGGCAAAGGAAGTTTACCTAATAACAATAGATAATCCCTGCAGTTAGTCAGAGGCTGAAGCTTCAGAAGATGAGAGATCTCTATCTGTAGAGGATCAGGTAATAGCATCCTATGATTTTAATTCAGAAGAATTTAAAACTGAATTTAAAAATCTGTTCTTACATCTAATAGACTCTTAGAAGGAAATCAAACTTCTCAGAGAAAGATTAACTGAACAAGATAAGTATATTATTGAAAATGCTAAACTAATAGATGAACTTACCTCAGCAAATGAAAAAAATTGCTTTCTTAAAAACTGAATTATGCAAAGCCAAGAAATTAGAAGAATCACTTAATGGTAGAAGTTTAAAACTGTTAGACATAACTAGTACTCTAAATGTTAGGGAAAATAACAGTAAGCTAGGACTAGGTGCATCATTTAGTGAACCACCAATAATCCATAAGAATCATTTATCTAAACCTGTAAATTTCATTTCAGATAAGGGTAAGAAGAATACTGAATAAGTAGACAAAGTAAATGAAGTCTTAAAACAAATGGAACTCAAACAAAAATCTAAGAAAAAGAATAATAACTACAACAATGTTTAACAGATTTCGTCGAACTCAGATCGACGAAATATGTACAGTTCATCGACCTCAGAATGACGAATTCCGAACGCCAACTATAATAATAGTTATTCTTTGATCCACGATCGAAAAAACTAGTCTGGTTCATCAACTAGAGATCGACGATATTGGTGCCCTGAGAATGAATACTTTCTTTCTTCGAGCAGAGATTGAAGATCTTATCCCAATTCATCGACCTCAGTTCGGCGAACGTACCAGAGTTCGTCGATCCCAGATCAATCTTACAGAAACTTCAACTCAAACAGAAAGTATAATAATCACCTTAATCAACCTAGGGAGAATATCAACCTATTCACCCAATGGATAATTCCTCCTAGAAGATTTCACCCCTTAGGTTATAAAAGCCAACCTGAATGTTCTTACATTTCTAATTTTTCTTATGAAAAGAAACAAGGACCCAAGGTGACCTGGGTCAAGAACATCTAACTTGTTTCCTTGTAGGTGAAGAATTTTCCTATCACTTAAAATAAGTGGTATTTGGATAGTCGGTGCTCAAAGCAAATGACTGGATGCAAGGACAACCTAATCAATTTCAAGGCAAAGCTTGGTCCAAGAGTGATATTTAGAGATTCCAGCTTTGGAAAAACTGAACGCTATGGAGACTTCAATAGTGGAGCTGTCACTTTCAAAAAAGTGGCATATGTAAATGGTCTCAAACATAACCTAATATCCATAAGTCAGTTATGTGATGCAGGTTATCAGGTTTGCTTTACTAATTCCAAGTATATTATTTCTTCAAATAACCAAACTATTTTAACAGGTTGTAGACAAGGGAATATATACCTAGTAAACTTTAACTCTGCTAGTTCAGAACAATGATTATTCAATCAAGTTAGTAATAATAATATTCTTTAGCATAAGAGACTAGGTCATGTTAAGCATAAGAACATCTCTAAGCTATCTAGGGACAACCTTGTCAGAGGATTGCCTTCTGGCCCCTACAAGAAGGAAAGCCTATGCAAGGCTTGTCAAGAAGGCAAGCAAACTAAAAATAGCTTTAAGTCAATTAATAAGAGTGACTCACCTAAGATTCTGTACTTACTACATATGGATATTTTTGGACCCATTGTTGTACAAAGCTTAGGCGGGAAGTCTTACACTTTAGTTATTGTATATGAATTCTCTAGATTCTCATGGGTGTTGTTCTTGAGAAACAAGTCAGATAACTTTAAAGTCCTTACAGACTTTCTTAAGAGCATAAGGATTGAGTATTCTACTCTAGTTGCATTGATCAGAAGTGATCATGGTACTGAGTTTGAATCTCTTCCCATGCAAAGATTCTGTGAGGAGGAAGGTATCAGGAATTGTTTCTCTGCACCTAGAACTGCTCAACAAAATGGGGTAATAAAAAGGAAAATTAGAACCCTCATTGAATCTGCAGGAACATTGCTTGTAGATGCACACATGCCCCTATCCTTTTGGGCAGAGGCTGTGATCTCAACAAACTATATGCTAAATAAAAGTTTGATACACAAACTTAAGGGTAAGAACCCCTATGAATTACTCAAAGGGAAGAAACCTAAAATTGATTGCTTTAGAATTTTTGGATGTAGACGTTTCATTCATAACAATAATAAGAAACACATTAGAAAATTTGAAGCTAAAGATACAGAGGGAAGTTTTCTTGGATATTCCCAAGTTATCAAGACTTATAGAGTTTTCAATAAATCATCCTTAAAAATGGAAGAATCTGTACATATTTCATTTGATGAAGCTAACATGTATTATAAGGAGAAGGATTCTTCTACCTCAGATCTTTTGCAGGTACCTCATTTGTGTGAGAAATTGGGTGAGTCAAACCTTACACAAAAGGTCATATCAATGGAAACTCCACAAGCTGATGAAGACATCGAAGAAGAATTTTTGGAAGTGGTTGAACCTACTTCAACAACAGACATTACTCCACGAGAGGAATTAACTCCAAATGCTGTTGCTGAACCAACTCCACCAACTGATCTTGTTATACTAAGGGATCACCCTAGATCTCAAGTGATTGGGGACATGTCAGTAGAAGTACAGATAAGGCATCAACTCAACCAAGATATGATGTATGCCTGTTTCCTCTCTCAAGTTGAGCCTCAATACATAAATGATGTAGAACAAGATCCCCACTGGATTATTACAATGCAAGAGGAGCTCAATCAATTTTAGAGATGTAGAGTTTAGGACTTTTTTCCAAGGCCCAAAGGCTATCTAGTAATTGGAACCAAGTGGGAATTCAGAAACAAACTTGATGCCTAAGGTATAACTGTGAGAAACAAGGCTATGCTTGTTGCTCAAGGCTATAGGCAAGAGAAAGGCATTGACTATAATCAAACATTTGCACCTGTTGCAAGGCTAGAAGCAATTAGGATTTTTCTTGCTTATGCTGCATTTAAGAAGTTTAAAGTCTACCAAATGGATGTCAAGAGTGCTTTCTTGAATGGAGAACTAAAGGAAGAGGTTTATGTTGAACAACCCCCGGGTTTTATCTCTTCTACTCATCCCTCATATGTTTTTAGACTGCATAAAACTCTCTATGGTTTAAAGCAAGCTCCAAGAGCTTGGTATGAGACCTTAGCTAGCTTTTTAATAGAACAAAAATTCTCTAGAGGCATTTTAGATAGGACATTATTCACTAGGCACCATAAGGATCAAATATTGTTAGTACAAATTTATGCGGATGATATTATATTTGGGTCTACAGATTCCAAACTATGCAAGAGGCTCTTCATCCTCATGCATTCAAAGTTTAAAATGAGTAGCATGAGTGAGCTCTACTACTTCCTTTGTCTCCAAGTGAAGCAGCTACCTGATGGCATCTTCATATCCCAGGCTAAGTATGTTATAGAGCATCTCAAAAAGTTTGGGATGGCTGATGCCTTAGCAAAGAAAACACCCATGGCCACTAATGCTGTAATTGACTCTGATGAACATGGGAAACCTGTTGATCAGAAATTATATAGGAGCATTGTTGGGTCCCTACTATACCTTACAGCAAGCAAACCTCACATAATGTTTGCCACATATCTTTGTACTAGATTCCAAGTGAACCCTAAAGAATCTCATCTAATTTTCTTAGGGTCTGTTTGGCGGAGCGGCACAACAGCGGCATGCAGCCAATTTCGGTGCCGCTCCGCCAAACAAGAAAAGGGCACTGGCGGTGGCAGCCTTGCCACCGCCAATTACCTGCCGCGGGTGGGCCCCGCGGCAGGGCAGCGCTGCAGCCCTTTTTCAGGGCTGCATCGCTGTTTAAAACAAATATACTATAAAATATTAAATATTATATTAAATATGATATTATATAAAATATTAATTATAAAATATTTTATGATTAACAAAATATTAAATATTAAATATATAGAAAATAAATATTATATAATATATATATATATATACGTAAGTTTATAATTACATAATTAATGTTTAAATATATAAATTTATAATTACATAATTTATAAATTGATAATTACATAATTACGTTAAATATTAATGTTTATAATTTATATATATATAAATTTATAATTATAGAAAAAATTTATGTCTCCGAGTTGTTACTTTAATAATTACATAATTAATGTTTAATAATATTTATTGCTGTTCACACGAGACTCGGGGTGCAAGTTGAGTTGAGTCGGCTCGAAAAAAACTCGAGCTCGAGCCTATGGTGCTTGAGCTCGACGACCTCGATTACGAGTCGAGCTGGATTATGAGTCGAGCTCGATTACGAGTCGAGCTCGATTACGAGTCGAGCTCGATTACGAGTCGAGCTCGAACTCATATTGTCTTGTTCATGAGCTCGCGAGCCGGCTCGAAAAAAGCTCGAGCTCGATCCTATGGTGCTTGAGCTCGACGAGCTCGATTAAGAGTCGAGCTCGATTAGGAGTCGAGCTCGATTACGAGTCGAGCTCGAACTCATATTGTCTTGTTCATGAGCTCGCGAGCCGGCTTGCGAGCTTTTTATTTATATATTTTTTTAAAAAAGAAAGAATAAGAAAATACGTGCGTCTTGAGTGAATCGAGTGCGCATACGTGTGTCTTGACGTCCGTTTGGAATTGTAGCGTCGAGTCGGACTAGATCGGGAAAACAATCTATTGCTCGTCCGAACATATTTTGGGGAAACCTATCAATATTAATATATTTACTTTTATAACTAAATAAAATTAATGTCGAGCAAATTGTTTATTTATTTTTAGATTTCATAAATTCTATGGGTTGTTTAATTATTACTATCTTTGTTTAATTGCGCACCACTGTTTCACATAACACTGCAAATACAGTTTTCCAAACAGTTTCATAAATTTTTCCACCACTGCAAAACAGCTGATTCCTGCACCACTGTTTCCCACCACTGCTTCCTGCACCGCCACAGCTTAGCCAAACAGGCCCTTAAAAGGATTTTGAGATATATAAAGAGTTATCCTAGTCTAGGACTTTGGTATCCCACTGAGTCAGAGTTTGAGTTAACTAGATACTCAGATGCTGACTTTGCTGGATGCAGAGTAGACAGAAAAAGTCCTCAGGAACATGTCAATTCCTTGGTATGAGATTAGTCTCTTGGTTTAGCAAGAAGCAGTCATCTATGTCAACATCAACTACTGAAGCAAAATATATAGCAGCTTGCAGTTGCTGCTCCCAGATGTTGTGGATTCAGAACCAACTTCTAGACTATAAGTTCAACTTAAATAATTCAACTCTACTCTGTGACAACACAAGTGCTATATCCATAGCACAAAATCCAGTCCATCACAGTAGGACTAAGCATATAGACATTATGCATCATTTCATAAGAGAGTGTGTAGAAAAAAATAAAATTAATCGTGTCTATATCTACACTGATTTATAAAGGGCAGATATCTTCAGCAAACCTTTGGATGAGAGGAATCATCCGTTCTTCATAAATAAGCTTAGTATGATAAATGGAGAAGCTTTAATTTAATTTCTGTCTATGGTCGATGAATTTTTCAAAGTTCATCGAACGGTGCTCGACGAACAGAGAAAAGTTCTAGAGAACTTCGTCCAACAGAGATCGACGAATTCTCTGTGAGTGAAGTTATTTTCGTTGACCGGAGATCAACGAATTTGCTTTGGGAAACTTTCGTCGAACGGAGCTTGACGGAATGTTTTCACATCTTCTGACTGAGATCGACGAATTCTTTTGACTATGAAATATTTCGTCGAACTCAGATCGAAGAATTTTTTATTTTTCGTCGAACGGAGTTTGTCGATTCATATTCTAAAAAACCGTATATCTAGGTTTTATTCAACCTCCGTCCCGCGCTTTCAGTTCCCTTTGCACTTGATCTTTGTTTTTCTCTTGCAGGTACATTCATGGCGATTCCAACAAGCGCTCTCTCTTCCATGAAATTTGATATGGGATTTGACATCGATTTCGACTCCTTCCAGTTTTCTGACGTCATCTGTGTCGAAATCCTGAAGTTATTCGAAGAATAACATCTATAACAGTTCATGTTAATGAGAATCAAGATAGCGATGACTGAAGTTGAAGAATGGGTGTACACATCTACAACTCCAGAAGAAGATAATATGACTTGATCAGTTTCTGGAAATCTACGTACCCTCTCCCCTTCCGTACTAACTGACACATTCAGTCTTTTAAATGGAGCAGAATAAATTAAAATGGACTCTGAGGAGTATGAAAATATGCTGACCAAGATGGGTCATTCCGGCGACAACCCTAACAAATTACTCAAGAAGAACTTGTCTCCTAAGTACAAGTTCTTGGCTGACGTAGTCGGCAAGGTACTGCTGGGCAAACACACCACCCACGTCGACATAACCAGGCACCAGTTCACGGTGATGAGTGCTCTGGTCGAGAAGAAAGAAACAAATTGGGGGAAGTTGCTGTTTGATATGATTAAAAAGAAAAACAACAAGAAAGATGTCTGCTTTGGCAGAATTCTGGGGATATTTCTGCAAGAAAAAGCACAAGAACATCTGGTCTCTACACCAGTGTTCATCAATGCCTCCAAGAGGCTTACCTTTGCCCTCTTTAGTAGATGGGAGAGGAAGATAGCCAAGCCAACCAAGGCTTCCTCTTCCTCCAGACCTTTTGAGAGTACAAAGGCTATTCCAGCCACTCCGCACCCTGCTGAAGATGTTCCACCTCCACCACCTCCAGCCACCCCAATTCATCTCTCTTCACCAGCTCATACCACAATCCATACTCCAACTGCTCCATCACAACATGGTACACTAACTCCATCACACCATGGTACACCAACTCCATAAAAACATGGTATATCAAATCCATCACAATATGGTACACCAACTCCATCACAACATAGTACACCACCCTCATCTCCTCTACCACTACACCTAGATCACATCCCCCTTCCCAACCTTCTATCACTACCTTCTTTTGAACTACTATCATCCCCCCTTCATACTCCATCACCTACAGATGTGCCAATGCCAGATACTCTACCTTCTCCTCCACCATCATCTTCCATCTATACTTTTGTATCCGCTCAGACACCTTCTAAGTTCATGCAATTGGACCCCCCTTCCATTCAACCTCTTCTGGCCATTCTCACTCCACTCATCAGAAAACCTGATAGCAGAGACTATTTCCCCTCTTGGTACTTCCATCTTATCCCTTGTTGCCCACCTCTCTGCCTTCTCTGCCCTCCTTCTTCAGTCAGGGGCCTGGCTCTAGTGCCTACTGAAACCAGGCATGGGGAGATACTCCATGAAGAAGTAGCTCTAGCTCCAGCAGAAGCAGCAGCAGCAACTGTAGTAGAAGCAGCAGTAGACACAGTTATCACTGCTGATTTAATTGATTTCATTGAGTCTAATATAGATATGGATGAGATAGCTATAGCTGGAATAAACACTATTGGTGATTATATTATCAATCCCACAGTAAATATTTTAAGTTTATTAAATACTTTTGATACAGTTCATTTGAACTTTCTTCCAGAAAACAGCCTAAAGCCTTCTATGGCTATAGTTCCTTACACTTCTCCAATAAGCCCCAAAGTTGTCATGCAACTCAAGGCCAGTTTTGCAAGTATAGAGGCTCCAGTTGTTCCATCTCCACCAAGAGCAGATTCTATCATTGTATCATCCCCTCCCAAAGCCATCTCTCCTCCAACATTCAAGATGGATGACAGTCCCATGCTAGATCTGGATGAGATCATGATGGCAGACATAAAATAAGAGAATCAATTGTCTTTAATTGCTGAAAAAGTTATTGAATCAATTATTCTACCTCCAGCTCCTCCTCAGGCTAAAACATTGCTGATATCTGCAGAAGCTCTAAAGGAAATTAATGTTTATATAATAATCCCCAAGATTCTTCAGATGATGATGATGAAGATTATTCTGATGACAGTCCTTCTATAAAGAAAAAGAGAAAATCTCTAAGAAAAGGAAAGCCCCTCCAGCTGTTGCCCCAAAACCTAATCCCACTTATGATACCCCATATTACATTCTTCAGAATATCACTCCTTATAAGGATATGTCAGCTTGGATGTGGCTGTCAAAGAATGAGCACAAAGCCAAGAGGAAAAGCAGGAGATACTCTCCTCTTCTACCTTCTCAAAGATACAGGAAAGACCCACCTCCTCCGACTCCACCTGCTGCTGGTGCTTCAGGACTTACTTCTCAGAGGTCTACCTCTTATTCTCAAACATACCAAAGACAACATGGTAGATCTTCTTCACATTTTGGAAGCAGCCAGCAGAGACACTCCTCAAGCAGACAACATCAACAACATCAATATCAACAACCTCAGCAACATCTACAATAAGCTCCTGAACATCAAAAAGCTGATAGTCCAAAGAGGCCTGAATCTCCACCTATTCCATTTGAGGATCCTAAAATAGCTACTACTGCTAGAATGGCCAGGTTCCAAGAACTGGTTGGATTATCTATGATAAACAAGGCTAAATATGAAGGAAAGGATCCCCACAAAATTCAACTATGTCCAAATACAAGAAAGAGGAATTAAACAGGTATGCTAAAGCAAACAAGTTCTTTAATGTAGATGATTATATGCAATTATATCCAGAGGCTGTAGTACCTAGAGCCACTTCTCTCAATATAATTGGTGTTGCTGATATGACAATGTCAAAGAGAGAAGCTGTCAACCCAAATAGAGAAATCATATTCAGACTGCCTTCTGGAAGTTCTGATAAAGGAAACCAGGAAAAGGAAAAGCTGAAGAAAAAACATTAAACATTCTGCTTATTTTTTTATATACATTTTGAACTCTTATTATTATTTCACAAATCTACATTGTAAATATCTGCTGCAAGTTTTAAATTATTCTGCCAGATATATTTTTTCTTTTACTTCGTTAATATTTTTTTGGATTAGTGAACTCACCCAAATAGAGGGAGATTTTTGGATCCCTAATTTGATTTTGGCTAGGTTCACTATCTAGGATAATTGACCCAACATGTATAGCCAGGGTCATGTCTGTGTTCTATAGTTTAAGCTAAGTACTTAGAAACAACCACACATAGACCAGCCAATAAAAGACTGCAGAAGACGCAGACTTAGAAGAAAATCAAGTTCAGGAAAGTGATTTCGACGTTCGTCGAACTCAACTCGATGAAAATCGTGCTCCGCTCGACGAACTCAGAGCAAATTATCTGAGTTGAGCTCGATGATATTCGAGCTCAGGTCGACGAATTCTGGGTGATCAACATTAACATATTAAGCCCAGAAATCTTTCTCTGAACTCAAGTCAAAGAAGTTATATTATCAGCTCGACGAACTTAGAGCAAAGAAATGGGAAGTTCTTCACAGAAAGTAGTTAGCTGATCTCAGGTCGACGAACCTAGTTCTCAAGTCGACGAACAAGGATTCCTAGGTCGACAAACAAGATTTCTTAGCTCAACAAACTCTGGACTCAGGTCGATGAAATTTGTTCTCTGCTCAACGATTGATATGCAGTTCCAGACTTGGAATTTTCCCTTCTTTTTGTTCTTATTCTATTGCAGTAATTCCTGAATAATCAATGCTTATATTCTATGGAAATAGCCGTTAGTGGCAGCATTGATTATGATATTCATCAGGATTATTACTTGTCGTTTTTTAATAGGACAGTTGGGGAAATCCATTAATGCAATATTCTCTCCAGCCGAATTTTCATTCTCTAGGCACTCAGCATTCAATGCATACAATTCAAATTCAAAGGAGAAATTAGACAAAGATATATAAAAGATATTCTTCTCTTTCAGTCGACAACACAACACAACAGACAATAAGGATAGCAAAACACAAAGAAAGACAGGCACCAGAAATTATTCAAGAAAAGGCTTTGTCTGTCTTCATCAAGGGTTCTTCCTCCAGCAAGCTAAAAAGAGACAATCAACTTCTATCTGTCTACAGCTTTCTGGAGATCTTTTCAAGAAGACCTACTCACCCTGCAAAGCTTCCACTCTTCCTAAACAAATCTTCATCTCAGGGGGAGCTTTGACAACATTAAGATCCACAAGTCTTCTCAGTTGATTTGAGAAAGAGAAGACACCTTAACTCTCTCACCCCCTCTCTGTACAAAGGACTCTTTAAATCCCTTCAAAAGTTATTCCTTGGTTGCAAGTCTCCTGATCAAAAGACTTGAGTTGGTTTTTGAGCACCTGATCAAAAGCTCATTGGTGGCAGTCACATGATCAAAACTTGTTGTAGATTCCTACTAGGGTGGTAGTAGAGTGGATGTACCCAAGTTGGGGAACCACTATAAAAAATTTTGTGTTGTCTGGTTGCCCTTTTCTTTTTGTTCTTGATGTGTCTGTGATAGATTAGGTTATATGTGTTGTGTTAGAATAGCTTAACTTAGGATATCTTTTAGCTTACTGTTAATCTGATATCTCTCAAGCCATTACTCTGATATTATTTCTTATACAGTAAAAAGATTTTTTTATTACTCTATTCACCCCCCTCTAGAGTAAATTGGGTCTAACCCTCACTTTCATGGACTTAACCACGTTTCAGCCAGTTTCTCCTTAGACTTTGACTGCCTCAGCCTGTATCACAACTTTTTATTGTATGGCGTTGAGTGAGTAGACTACACTCAACGCCTGTGGATTTAGCCACATTTCTGTCTAGCTAATTGTTTGGCATAGACTAACCAAGCTATACTCAATGCTTTTACTTGGTGTTGAGTGAGTAGACTTTACTCAACGCTTGTGGACTTATGCGATTTCTAGCCTATCCATCATCTTCCCTTGCATCTGGTGTTGAGTGAGTTGACTTCACTCAATGCCTGCGGACTTAACCGAATTCCTGCACCTAGCATTGAGTGAGTAAGATTCACTTAATGCCTGTGGACTTAGGAAAATTCCTACTTGTCCTGCATCTATCTTTATATCCACATGTCCAATCACTTGTAATACTTGTCCTATCAATGTTTAAAGGATAACATGCATGCATGAACTTAAGCACATGTTAAATACAACTTTGTGTATGACATTAATATGATTGACTTCTTTAAATTTAGGATATTGTGGGCAATGTACCCCAAAATCTCCCCCTATTTGAAGAAGTGAAAACCCTTAATAAAATGAGTCAATGACATACACTAACTTATGCAGCAATATATCAACTTGGAAAACATATAACAAGAGAAGTTATGGTTTCCATACTTTCTTGCTTGCAGGACACACCTGCTCCTTCTTCCCCTTAATTGCTGCTACCACTTACATCTTTTGCTACCACTTATATCTTTCTCCTCCTGTTATGATCTGATATCAGATTCATATCCTATCTCCTCCCTCTTTTGACTTCTGTAAATAGTTAGGGAGGTACTGATTATCTGCTCTCCCTTTTTGAGTACAGATAAGCCACTCTTCTCCTCCTACAACATCACTATCCTTTCAACAGCAGTAATTGACACATGAGTCCATTTAAGTCTTGATACATATTTCTCCTCCTGTTATTATCTGCTCCCCCTCAATAGGAGCACCTCTTTCATCATCTCTAATAGACACATGAGTCCATTTAAGTCTTGATACAATTTATGATCTTTATAGTCTTAATCCCCTATCAAACACTTATCTACCTACAAGAGAAATAAATCCTGCAATATTAGTATAATAGGGAGCAACTGAAGCTATACCAAGTTCAACATACCCAATTTGAAAGTGTTGACCTTGATTTCTACTAGTGTCCTAGTAAAGGTATTTAGCCACTATCGTGACTATGGAGACACACTCAAGACTGAGTTCTTCCTATTCCACATGCTCCCTAACTATCTGATACTTAATCTACATATGCATAGTCCTGCTATGAAAGACAAGATTCCTAGCAATTTAGATTACACTAGTAGAATATCAATATGAAGGAGTTCTACTTATCTGGAGTTTATGGTTCTGATACCATTGAGCTGATATTGTAAGAGTGGTTTTTCTTGCTGCTCCAAGTAGTTAGTCTTCTCCTTAGGATTTGATATGTTCTATCTTTACTTATCCTATCTACCTTGCACTCTATAGTGGAGGTTCTTCTTCTCACCTGTTCTCCTTTCATCTGACTAGGCAGTCAGCTCTGACATGTCCAATTATGCTACAACAACAACATATTTTGTTATGGAAATATATTTTCTGGGTTTAGGATCATACCTGTCTCCTTTGGAGAGCATCATCCTAGATTTGTTGCATTCTTCCTTGTACTGTGAAGAGGTGGAAGAATTGTTCTTTCACTGCTTTCACTTCTTCAACAATATAGTTACCTCTGGCTCTAGCTACTTGACTGTTTGATTTGATTGTATACCACTTGTATTGTTTTGTCTCTTTTGTATACCATCTCCTTCCTAGGGCTTGGTATGAAATCATGTGTAGCTCTCTCATTGAGAACAAATTCTTAAGGGAAAAGATATATAAGACATTATTCCTAAGGGTAGTTAAGGGTAAGATAATACTAGTCCAAATTTATATAGATAACATAATTTTTGGGTCTACTGATGATGGCCTATGCAAAAAGTTTGCTAAACTTATACAAGGGAAATTTGAAATGAGAAGTATGGGTGAACTCAAGTATTTCTTGGGCCTCCAAGTTAAACAATCTGAGGATGGACTGTTCATTTCATAGTCCCAGTTCACTAAGGAGTTGATAAAAAAATTTGGTATGGAGAGTACCTCCACAATGAAAACTCCTATGGGGTCAATTATGCCTATAGAAAAGGATGAGAGTGGGAAAGAAGTTGATGAAACCTTGTATAGAGGCATAGTGGGCTTCCTCCTCTATTTGACGCATAGTAGGACTAACATTATGTTTATTACATATTTGTGCAAGGTACCGGACTTGCCATAAAAAGTCTTACTACTCTGCTGCCAAAAGAATTCTGAGATATCTAAAGGGCACACTTGATCTTGGTCGGTGGTACCCTAGGAATAATGATTTTGAACTAATAAATTATTCAGATGTAGATTTTGCATGTTGCAAAGAAGATAGGAAAAGTACATTAGATACCTATAAATTTCTAGGAAGGAGGCTAGTGCCTTGGAGAAGTAAGAAATAGACCAGTGTAGCCATCTCCATAGTAGAATCAGAGTACATTTCAGTTGAGATTTGCTGTGCACAACTACCATGTATTCAACATCAACTCCAAGACTTTAATCTCCAGATATGTAAAACCCCTATGTTTTATGATTTTTTAAGTGCAATTTCAATAGCTAAGAGTCCTGTTTTATATTGCAAGACTAAACATATTGAAATTATGTATCATTTTATAAGAGAGCACGTTGAGAATGAAAACATCATCCTTGAGTTTGTCTCCACTGACAAACAAGTGGCTGACATCTTTACTAAGCCTCTTGATAATGCCAAGCTCAACATCTTCAAATTTGAATTGTGTATGTTGAACTTGAAGTAGCATTATTATGCTAATGCATCTCTATTATATGTATGTGTGCATTTGGAGGTTAACGTTTTGCTGGAAAACAAGAAAGAAAAAGTTTAACTAACTAGGAGTTGAGTGAGTTGAGTCAACTAACCAAGCATTGAGAGCGCCAAGCTAATTCCATGCGATGAGAGCATCGAGTGCACTCAACGCATACAATCTGATGGGTCAGAACATTTTAAATTCATGGGATTTATCACAGCCATTCATCATATGATGTAAATCACGACAAGTACGCGCTTTTCCACATTCTCAAATTGGGTAACTCTAAATAGAAATGTGTGTCTAGGATAATTCACATATTTCCTTAGCCCTTTTAATCACTCTGGGTTTCTAGACTTATGTTCTCGAATCATATTAGTCTTCTCCCCTTTGATTCACTGATTTAATGGCTCCCAAAGTAGTTGATGTCCTGTTCGAGGGTTCAGAACTTGTCCGGAATTGATTCAAGGATGTACCTAAGGAAGTTCAGTTAGTTTTTCATCTTCTGAATGTCGTAGACCTAGATTATATACTGTGAGAGCCATGCTCTATCTAGAAAAGAGAAGTGCTAGAGTTGTACTGCACTACTAAAGTAGATTCATCCTCCCCTAAGATAAAAACCTAAATAAGTGGAAACAAGATTAAACCTACTTCTAGAAAGTTAAGTAAGACCTTGAAACTGACCAAGTTCAGCCATTCTTAGGCGGAAGATGAATTATTTCTTGAGGATATCAAGATGACTCTGAAATGGCGTGGCTTGTCTAAGCACATTACTGGACCTATCTTGAGCAGTAATGAATCTGAAAGGGAAATTTGTAGAAGATATAATTGGCAAGGCCCTAATAAGTAAGACAGGGTCTCATAATAAAATTTCAAAGAAGTTGTTTAAGCTGATCATGAACTGAGTGTTGGGTACATTGGAAAATGTGTACCAGATTTGAAGAAGCCTCACCCTACTCAATGATATACATCAAGGTGTATTTGATGTGCTTTGAGTTTATATGTGCAGGTTAAGTAATTGCAGGAAATGCAGAAAAGTTTCTAAGTTCATGTGTCGACACCTAGAGGTGAAGTGTCGACACTTATGAAGGCTTGTGTCGACACCTAGAGAAGCTGTGTCGACACTTGTAGTAATTTTGTCAACACCAGGAAAGGCAGAGTCGACCCCAGAAGAAAAGTATCGACACATACAGGCAGTGTCGACACACTGTGAAGAATTGTCAACATAATCTGTGTCGACACTTATAGGTAGTGTCAACACCCAGAGAAGTTTTGTCGACATCAAATGTGTCGACACCAGGAGGCTGTGTCGACACTCAGCAAGCTTCAACAAAGTTAAAGTACTTGTGTTGACACAAAGGAGATGTGTCGACACTCAGCAAGTTTCAACACAAGAATTCTTATGTCGATACAAAGGAGATGTGTCGACACTCAGCAAGTATCAACAACAAAAGAAGATGTGTCGACACAAAGGAGATGTGTCGACACACAGCAGAATTCAACTAAGTGTTAAAGAAGAAGTACTTGTGTCGACACACAGAATCAGTGTCGACACATTCAACAGAAGGCTTGTGTCGACACACAGAATCAGTGTCGACACATTCTGAAGAAGCAGTGTCGAGAAGCTGTTACAACAACACAAGGAGTTGTGTCGACACTATCAAGGCTAATGTCGACACTTAGTCTACTTGTGTCGACACTTAGTCTATTTGTGTCGACACATAATGACTATCTGTCTCGACACGTTCAGACAGTGACAGTGATTTCAAGAAGTGACTGAATGACCTGACACCTGCCATTTCAACCGGTCAACTGCAACTATCAGAGCTGTCAGGAGGTTGTTAGAAACCGGATTAGCCAGTCACCATGGAGAAAGTTTATATAAGGGCTTTTTCTTTCAATAAGGGGTAAGACAATCAATCAATCAACAGATTATTCATTGAAGATCAATAACAGATTGAAGATCTACACAGAGATCTAACAAAACAAAAGAAGAAGACCTTCGACAGAAGATCTAAGAAGTTGCAGAGAGAGAGCTCCTTCTAAGAGGAGCAGCTGCTGAACTAGGCTGCTAAGTAAGATTTAGATTGAGATCTAAATCTCAAGACAGAAGTTGATTGAAGATCATCTTCACAGGAGATTCAACCCTACTGAGTTCTAATTCGGGAAGCTTTGAAGAAAGCTAAGGGAGGTAGATCTCTGCCAAGTTCTTCCAAGAACTCATCAAGAAGCCAGTCAACTCATCTCTCTCTATCAGGGTTGTGGTTAATTACTTTGTATTATCAAATTCCTGTAGGATCTTGTATAGATCTGAGTTGTAAGCCTAAATCTATAAAGGCTGAGGTAGGGCATTTAAGGCTGAGTGTAGGAGAATCAATTCTCTGAGTGTAGGCCTTGTTGAAGGCTGAGGTAGGTCTATTTAGCCTGAATGTAGGTCTTGTTGAAGACTGAGTGGTAGGGCTTTGTACCTGAGTTGTAGGAGTGGGAACACTCTGAGTTGTCAGAACCTGTTTGGGGTTCTGAGCTGTAAGATCTGAGGATCTGAGGAGAAGTGCTGAAGTTAGGCCAAATCTAGCACACTACTAGATAGGCGAAGGGAGAAAGTGGATGTACCCAGACCTTGGGGAACCACTATAAATACTGTGTGCACTCTGTGTATGTTAGTTTCTGTAGTTGCTGTGTTGTGATAGTTGTAAAATTGCATTTACTATACAGAGTTTCTGCCTTAAAATTTAAAAAGATAAAGTTCACCTATTCACCCCCCCTCTAGGTGGTTAGGCACTATTTCTTTCAAGTGGTATCAGAGCCAGGTTACTCAAAAAGGGACTTAACAGTCTGAGTAAGATCCTGTAGGCAGATTCAGAACAAACAAGAATCAAGAAAATGGGTTCTAGTGAGAATCACAAAGAGCTGGGGTCCATGAAATTGCCAATATGTAGAAAAGAGATTTTTGGCATATGGAAAGAGAGCGTTAGACTCTTTATGGAAGCTTCTGACCCAAGGATATACATTACAGTTAAAGAAGGCCCATATGTGCCAATGAAGATATCTATTCTGGATGCAAATCAGAAAACTCCCAAGGTCTTCTCTGAAATGACTAAAGATGAAATCATTCTGGCCACTATGGACAAGAGAGCCCAGAATATTATTGTTAGTGCCATTGATGGTGCAACATTTCAGAACTTAATTCATTGTAAAACTTCTAAATAAATGTGGGACACATTAATAGTTTATATGGAGGGATCAGAAGAAGTAAGACAAGATAGGAAGTCCTTGTTAAATCAGGAATATGAAAGCTTCAGATAGGGAAAGTCTGATAGCATTACAGAATGTTACAAGAAGTTCTATAAGATAGTCAATGAGTTGATGTCCTATAGAAGAGAATTCAGCAACTATGAGCTGAATGATAAGTTCTTAAGATCCCTGACTAAGGTCTGGGACACCAAGATTTATGCCATTACGGAAGTGGCCAAACTAGCTGACATACCTCCTCCAACTTTATTTGAAAAACGGTTATCTTATAAGATGTAGTTAATGGCTAGAAAGGAGGAAGAGAAGACTACTAGAGTGGAGTACAAGGAAAGATCTGTGGCCTTCAAGACTGAAGCCACTAGGAAGTATAGAAGCAAGTCTCAATTTCCACCTCAAATAATTGCTGAGGCTGTCACGGAAAATTCAGATAGCAAGAATTCAGATAGCAGTGAAAGTGATGAAGACTTTGCTGCTTTTACTAGACATTTTCAAAAGTTTCTGAAGAAGAAGCAGTGGAGGTCTAAGCCTTCCACTTCTCAGCCAAAAGATGACTACTATCAGAAAAGAAGTCATCAAGGAATGACAGAAGCAGGTCCAAGCCAATCAAAGCTACATCCTCAAAGATTGTGTGCTATTACTGTAATAGACAGGGACATGTAGTGGTTGACTGTCCTGAAAAGAGGAATGAGTCAGCTGACAAAAAGAAGACTCAGTTTAAGGGCAAAAAGGAAAAGTCCTTTTTTTGCTAAGAAAGACAAGAGTCTGACAGATCAGTCATCTTTAGAAACAGAATCAGAAGATGAAGCCTACATTTGATTATTTGCTGAAGAGGAAGAAGATGAGTTCATACAACTAATGAACTCAATTTACGATCATGAGGACCATCAGTGCAAGGGGCTGATGGCTTTATATGAAGGAGACAAGATCCAGGATCAGCCTGGACCAAGTAAGGTACAAAGTTATTCTTCTAGTTCAATTTATAGTACTGAGTCAGAATCAGATACATCTGCATCAAGTGATGTGGGTGGGTCTAAATCTAAAGGAGATATTCATCAGTTAATTGATGAATATAGGGACTTGTTGCAGGCCTTGAAGAAAAGCAAAACCTTGGCCAAAACTCAGGCAAAGGAGATTGCTAGTCTTAAATTGGCTGCTGCTGATTCAGACAAGTTATTAGATCAGAAACTGAATGAAATAGCCAGGCTGAAGAACATTACTATTATTCAGATGGGTACTATTACATTTAAGAATGATCAAATTAGAAATCTGGAGGTTAGACTTCAGAAGGAGAGAGAGATTGTAGCAAGTTTTTCTAAACCTAAATCTGGTTTACCCTTGATAGATGAGTTTGTACCTCAAAAGGGTAAGACTGGATTGGGGTTTACAAACCTGCCTGGACAGCTAGGTCCAAATCTAAGGGCAAAGCCCCAGCACTAAACAAGAAGCCTGCAGTAGATAATCCAGCCAGGGTTATACCTAAAAATAGGTACAACAGGTTTGAGTGCTGGTGTTGTGGCAAGATAGAACACTTTGTCATAGATTGTTGGCACAATTCAAGTGTCAAGGAGAGTAGCAAACTGCCTGCTAGAAGAGCTACAGTTCGTTTTGTTAAAAGTCAGACTAACTTGCACCAAGGACCCAAGAGTTATTTGGGTTCTAAGGTTAAGTAATCTGTTTTGCAGGTGAGTCCAAGTGGCCATGCCCCTATATGGTACTTGGACAGTGGATGTTCCAGGCACATGACTGGAACTAGGGGGTTGCTGAAGGACTATACACCTATCAAGGATGGCCCTAAAGTTACCTTTGGTGGTTCAGAAAAAGGAATCATCAAAGGCTTTGGTAATATTTCTAGTAACCAAATTACAATTACTCAAGTGGCTTATGTAAAAGGTTTGAAACATAACCTCATTAGTATAAGTCAGCTGAGTGATTTAGGATATGACATCTCATTTGTCAAGAATGGTTGTCATATCAAAAGGTCAAGTGATCAAAAGATCATTCTGACAGGATATAGGAAGAGAAATGTCTATTGTCTTGACTTTGTATGTGAGAACAATATTTCTCCTATTTGTCTTGTAGCTGATGAGAAATTCTCACATTGTGTTAAATGGCACAAGAGGCTGGCTCATCTTAATTATAAGATAATTGACCAACTCTTTAGCAAAGAGTTAGTGAGGAATGGTCCTCAAGTTAAGTGCATAGAGGATGGGATATGCTCAGCTTGTCAAAAAGGCAAGCAGACCAAATCCACCTTTCATAGCCTTGAGAACAAGGATTCTGTGAGGTGTTTATACCTCTTGCATATGGATCTTTTTGGTCCTATGCCAGTTCACAGCCTAGGTAGGAAGGTCTACACATTTGTGGTAGTAGATGACTATTCGAGGTATTCCTGGGTGTTCTTCCTAAGGCAAAAATCTGAAACCCCAAGTATCTTATATAGTTTTGTTAAACATATTCAGAATGAGTTAGACAGTACAATGGTCAAAATCAGAAGTGACCATGGTACTGAATTTCAGTCTGAAAGTATGACAAAATTATGTGAAGAGTTTGGGATTTTTCAGGAATTCTCCTCACCAAGAACACCTCAGCAAAATGGTATTACTGAAAGGAAGAATAGAACATTGATAGAGGCTGGTAGAACCCTATTGAGGGACACTTCTATCCCAGAATATTTTTGGGCTGAGGCAGTAAATACGGCTTGTCATGTGATAAATAGGGATACTATCACCAAGAGCCACAAAAAGACCCCCTATGAGATTGTGAACGGCAGAAAACCAAATTTATCCTATTTCAGGATCTTTGGTTGCAAGTGCTATATACTTAATAATGGAAAGTCTTATCTAACCAAGTTTGCTGCCAAATCCCAAGAGGGGATCTTTGTTGGGTACAACAACAATAGTAAGGCTTATAGGGTCTACAACTTGATTACTCAAGTTGTAGAAGAGTCTGTACATGTAGTTTTTGATGAAGCAAGACTCATTAACTGTGAATTGCCAAGTAGTATTTACAGCTCTACAGGTATAACTGATAGGCTGGACAAGCTTACCATTACAGAAGGTTCTACTGCAACTCAGCATGTAGAAGATGGTGGATGCTGTCCAGGGGGAGTACAAGATACTCCTGATGCTGAAGAAGACCAAGAGGTGCAGCTAAATGAAGAGACTGAAGGTGTACAACCTGAAGACAGGCTGCCTCCAGCAAATAGACACTTAAAGGATCATCCAGCCAATCAAATAATTGGAGATCCCAGAAAAGGAGTGCAAACAAGGAGCAAGAATCTAAGTACAGTTCTTTACTCCAGCTTCCTATCTCAAGTGGAACCAAATAAGTTTGAAGAAGCAGTTCTAGACCCTCATTGGATTGAGGCCATGCAAGAGGAGCTGAACTAGTTCAGAAGATGCAAGGTCTGGGAGCTAGTTCCTAAACCCAAGGACCACAACGTTATTGGAACTAAGTGGATCTTTAGGAACAAGTTGGATGAGAATGGAATCATTATAAAGAATAAAGCTAGGTTGGTTGCAAAAGGATATAGGCAGGAAGAAGGTATTGATTTTGATCAAACCTTTGCTCTAGTAGCAAGACTGAAAGCAATAAGGATGTTCCTTGCCTATGCAACATATCAAGTGTTTACGGTATATCAAATGGACGTAAAGTCAGCTTTTCTGAATGGAAATCTGAAGGAAGAAGTCTATGTAGAGCAGCCATCAGGTTTTGTTGATTCTCTTAAACCTGATTATGTATATAGACTTAGGAAGGCTTTGTATGGGTTAAAACAAGCCCCAAGGGCTTGGTATGAAACCCTGTCTAGTTTCCTCATTGAGAACAAATTCTCAAGGGGGAAAATAGACAAGACTCTATTCCTTAGGGAATCTAAAGGCAAGATTATCTTAGTCCAAATATATGTAGATGACATAATATTTGGGTCTACAAAAAGTAGTCTTTGCAGAAAGTTTGCAAAACTTATGCAAGGACAATTTGAAATGAGCAGTATGGGGGAACTTAAGTTCTTCTTGGGTCTCCAAGTTAGACAGACTGAAGATGGCTTGTCCATATGCCAGTCTAAGTTCACCCTAGATTTGATAAAGAAGTATGGTATGGAATCATCCACTACCATGAAAACTCCTATGGGGTCAAGCATGTCTCTAAGAAAAGATGATGTAGGGAAACCTGTCGATGAAACTTTGTATAGAGGGATAGTTGGCTCCCTACTGTATTTGACTACTAGTAGACCAGATATCATGTATCCTCCATGTGTCTGTGCTAGGTACCAAGCATGCCCTAAAGAATATCATCTGACAGCAGTCAAAAGGATTTTGAGATATCTTAAGGGCACACCTTATCTAGGCCTTTGGTACACTAGGAATGGAGATTTTGTACTAAAAGGTTATTCAGATGCAGATTTTGCAGGCTACAAGGAAGATAGGAAGAGTACTACAGGAACCTGTTAATATCTAGGTGGAAGGATGGTGTCATGGAGCAGTAAGAAGCAGACCAGTGTGGCTATCTCCACAGCTAAGTCAGAATATGTTGCAGCAAGAAGTTGTTGTGCACAACTTTTGTGGATACAACATCAGCTAGAAGACTATGGTATTCAAGTAAGTAGAACACCTTTATTTTGTGATTGTATAAGTGCCATTTCTATTGCTAATAATCCTGTCTCACATAGTAGGACTAAGCACATAGAAATTAAATACCATTTTTTTAGAGAACATGTAGAAAAAGGAGACATTTCACTAGAATATGTTAAAACAGATAATCAGATAGCTGATATGTTTACTAAGCCCCTAGATGAAACCAAATTCAATAATTTTAAAATTGAATTAGGAATGTTAAACTTAGAATAGTTTAAAAAATTGGCTAAGTAAAATAGTGTCGACACACAGAGTCGTCTGTGTCGACACATAGAAGTGGTGTCGACATTTCAGAGAAATGGTGTCGACACATCAAGACAGTCAGTGTCGACACTTCAGAGAATTAGTGTCGACACATGCAGAGTAGGTGTCGACACATCCAGGGTGTTGTCGACACTTAGGATTTACATAGAATTCGTCGAGTGAAGTATCAACTAATCGTCGAGCGCAAATGTTTAAGTGTTGACACATATATTCTGTCGACTCTATTTGTGTCGACACATAGTTTTCGAGACATTAGAAGTAAGTGTCGACACTTTTCAACAGTGTCGACACATTTCAAGTATTTTGACGCGCCTTTTCACCTTCGATTTTAGAATGGTATAAATACGTCTTCACCATTGTTTGTCGACACGCTCACCATAGTTTCGAGACCAAACTTGTGTGTCAACATCTCTCTTCTCTAAATTCAAAATTTCTCCAAACCCTAATGGCGCCCAAGCTAGAAGAGAACATCAATGAAGGTTATGAGCTCGTGCGACACGCCTTTGACGATACGGAACCAGAAATCAAAGGTGTTGTAACCCTAATTGCAGAGACTGGGTTAGAGTATCTTGTTTCAGAACCAATCAAGATTTGGAAGAAGGAGGTCCTTGAATTCTTTAGTGCAACTACACTTGATGAAACTGGACTCAAGATTAAGTCCACAGTCCATAGGGCAAAAGTGAAAGTCACTCAGAAAAGTCTAAGAAAGATTCTACATCTACCTAGAGCTAAAGAAGAGGAAGATGTACCTGCATCAAAGACATGGGAGGCACTGCAATGGTGTGGACTTGATTCCAGCATGAAAATTGGATCAGTCTTTAATAGGAAAGGCATGAACATGCAGGGCAAGTTCTTGTCTGAAATAGTAGGCAAAGTAATTCTGAGCAAGCCAGGTGGGCATGATAGAATATCAGCTCACATGTTCAGTTTAATGACAAGGATAATTTTCCAACTTAAAACTGATTGGTCAGCAGTAATGTTTGATAAGATAAAGGAAAGTCTGAAGAAGCCCAATCTGAGTAGGATTATGAGTTTATACTTAGCTGGAAGTATTCCTGAAGTCATGAACCAAGCTGCTGGTTCTAAGATAAATCATATGAGGAGAATGGATGTTAGAATTATCTCAAGGTGGGATAGAGTGTTAACCAAGGAAATGCCTACTCCTGAAAATGAAGTTTCTCATCAGAAGAAGAAGAAGAAGAAAGCCATTGTGTCTCCTGAATCCTCTAGTAGCTCAAAAGAGCAGGTGGTTTTTAGTTCTAATGATGGAGAGGGTGGAAATGTTGGACAGTCACCAATAAGACCTGAAGATGCATAGAGGCAGGGGGAGCTACCATCTGCTAGCCCCATTCACCTGGATCCACTCCAGGGGGAGCCTCAACATATGGATGAGCCAACTCACTTACATTATGAAAGGGCAACCCAAACAATTCTTGAGGTAATCAATGAAGTTAATCAATCTATTTTCAATATTGAGGATGAAGTATTGACTGAATCATTACTTGATGTTGATCAGCAAACTCAGCTACATAGTCAACCACAAGATGTTGTTGTGGAGGACACATCAGTTGCTGATAATGCTCCTAAGATCAGAGATTCTTCAGTCCCTACTCAACATGAGTTTACTCTAGAAGAGATGTTCCCTGATTTACTACAGACTGATTTTGAGGGAGAGAGAGCAGCTGTTGAGGGGGAGTCAGCTAACCTTGAGGGGGAGCATGTAGAGTTTCAGGAAGAGACTGCTAGAAAAGAAACTGAGGAGCAAAGGAATGCTGAGGAGCTACCAAGAGCAGAGAAGGAATTGCCCCCTACTCCACAGGATAGAGTAGACATTGCTAGTACTTCTGCTTCAGAGGATGAAGAGGCTACTAGAGCCAAGAAAAGAAAGCTACAGGTCTTCAAGAGAAGAAGCCATAGTTACAAGAAAGCATTGCAAACTGTGGCTCCACAACAAGCTCCAACAGCTGATTATAGTACTTTGTTGGTGGCTTTGCAAATAAATATGGATGAGCAAAGGAAGGCTTTAGAAAAATATATGGATGAAGGACATAAATCCCTTTAATTTGATCTGGCTCAAGATATAAAATCTATTAGATTTGAAGTAAATCAACATAAGAAGGAAATGTCTGATTGTTTCCACAAAGGAGGCAATGCAGTGGTATATCTGGCTACTCATCAAGAGAAGATCAAGACACAGGTTGATGATATGGCAGTGAAACAAGGATATGTCCTGGAAAATCAGATTAGGATGAATGATAATCTGACTGCTTCTCATAATGCCATTGTAAGTGAAATGAAAAATATAGCTACTGCCCAGACTGCAGTAAGTGTTACTGCCAAAGAAGTCTTTGATAAGCAATTACAAGAGAGCCTAACTGTTGTTAAAACTGACATTGAAGATTCTCAAAAGGCTATTACTGACAAGCTTCAAAGGTTAAAACCTTTTTATAAAGATGGTGTCAACTATCTAAATGCTCAGATCAGATTCCAGAAGGATGATCTTAGGGATCATATAGAAAGAGAAGTCATAAAGGGGGAGAGGGTATTAGTCAAAGCATGCTCTGACCATGCTAAATGGATTTCAAACAGCATCAGAGCTACCCTTGGATATCCACCCTTGTGTGATGATGATAATGTAGCAGAATCTGGGATAAATCCTGCATATTTTGGAGGTGAGCAAGCTGAAGTGGCACAGGTGATCTACCCTCCTGTAGATTTTGACATGATACATTAGGAGGTACAATCTATGTATAGCCCTCCTGAGGGTAATCATAATATTATTTTTGAGAAAGTAGTACAGCCTGTGCCAGAGGCAGTATTAAAAGAGAAAGAAGCTCAATTATCCAAGAAGCGGTTCAGAGAACAGGCTGAATTAAGGCCAGATTTTAAGCAATGGATCCCAACTTCCAGAAATATTATACTAAGGATAATATCCTAGAAAGGGGCAAATGGTATTCTGAGCAGGAGTGGAGAAAACATGAAGCTAGGCAAGAGGCCATTGTACAGTACAGAAGAAAGGCTAAACTAGGGAAGCTACATCCTAATGCACAGGAGCCTAGCAAGTATTTCCCTAAGCCTTATCATTATTTTTAGAGACAGAAGATAATTGCTGAAGAACAGAAGAAGAAAGATCTTAAGGGAAAGAAGCCTGCTGATGACAATGATGCTCCAGTTCGAGCCAAGATTCAATCTGGAAAGGGCATTGTTATCAAGGAGCCAGAGCAGCCATAGGATAAAATTTTCTTAACTTTACAACTTTGTAATCATTTGCATTAAACTCCATGTAAACTTTTGATTAATAAAACTTTAGTAATTTGTAACAAAATAATGTTTAATGTTTAATCTATTACATTGTTATTCTGAGATAATTGTTTATACATGTTTTGTTTATACATGTTTAGTATTTACCTTGTCTTATAATACTGTTATACATCATATTGAGTATTTGTTATGTATGGTGTATATCATTGACTAAGGGTTATGACTTCTCCAAATAGGGGGAGATTGTTGGGTACATTGGAAAATGTGTACCAGATTTGAAGAAGCCTCACCCTACTCAATGATATACATAAAGGTGTATTTGATGTGCTTTGAGTTTATATGTGCAGGTTAAGTAATTGCAGGAAATGCAAAAAAGTTTCTAAGTCCATGAGTCGACACCTAGAGGTGAAGTGTCGACACTTATGAAGTCTTGTGTCGACACTTAGAGAAGCTGTGTCGACACTTGTAGTAATTGTGTCAACACCAGGAAAGGCAGAGTCGACACCAGAAGAAAAGTGTCGACACATACAGGCAGTGTCGACACACTGTGAAGAATTGTCAACATAATCTGTGTCGACACTTAGAGGTAGTGTCGACACCTAGAGAAGTTTTGTCGACATCAAATGTGTCGACACCAGGAGGCTGTGTCGACACTCAGCAAGCTTCAACAAAGTTAAAGTACTTGGGCCGACATAAAGGAGATGTGTCGACACTCAGCAAGTTTCAACACAAGAAGGCTTATGTCGACACAAAGGAGATGTGTCGACACTCAGCAAGTATAAACAACAAAAGAAGATGTGTTGACACAAAGGAGATGTGTCGACACACAGCAGAATTCAACTAAGTGTTAAAGAAGAAGTACTTATGTCGACACACAGAATCAGTGTCGACACATTCAACAGAAGGCTTGTGTCGACACACAGAAGCAGTGTCGAGAAGCTGTTACAAAAACACAAGGAGTTATGTCGACACCATCAAGGCTAGTGTCGACACTTCGTCTACTTGTGTCGACACTTAGTCTATTTGTGTCGACACATAATGACTATCTGTCTCGACACTTTCAGACAGTGACAATGATTTCAAGAAGTTACTGGATGACCTGACAGCTGCCATTTCAACCGGTCAGCTGCAACTGTCAGAGGTGTCAGGAGGTTGTTAGAAACCGGATCATCCGGTCACCATGGAGAAAGTTTATATAAAGGCTTTTTCTTTCAACAAAGGGTAAGACAATCAATCAATCAACAGATTATTCATTGAAGATCAATAACAGATTGAAGATCTACATAGAGATCTAACAACACAAAAGAAGAAGACCTTCGACAGAAGATCTAAGAAGTTGGAGAGAGAGAGCTCCTTCTAAGAAGAGTAGCTGCTGAACCAGGCTGGTAAGTAAGATTCAGATTGAGATCTGAATCTCAAGACAGAAGTTGATTGAAGATCATCTTCACAGGAGATTCAACCCTACTGAGTTCTAATTCAAGAAGCTTTGAAGAAAGCTAAGGGAGGTTGATCTCTGCCATGTTCTTCCAAGAACTCATCAAGAAGCCAGTCAACTCATCTCTCACTGTCAGGATTATGGTTAATTACTTTGTATTAACAAATTCCTGTAGGATCTTGTATAGATCTGAGTTGTAAGCCTAAATCTATAAAGGCTGAGGTAGGGCATTTGAGGCTGAGTGTAGGAGAATCAATTCTCTGAGTGTAGGCCTTATTGAAGGCTGAGGTAGGGTTGTTTAGCCTGAGTGTAGGTCTTGTTGAAGACTGAGTGGTAGGGCTTTGTGCCTGAGTTGTAGGAGTGGGAACACTCTCAGTTGTAGGAACCTGTTTGGGGTTCTGAGCTGTAAGATCAGAGGATCTGAGGAGAAGTGCTGAAGTTAGGTCGAATCTAGTACACTATTGGATAGGCAAAGGCGGAAAGTAAATGTACCCAGACCTTGGGGAACCACTATAAATACTATGTGCACTCTGTGTATGTTAGTTTTTGTAGTTGTTGTGTTGTGATAGTTGTAAAATTGCATTTGCTGTACAGAGTTTCTGCCTTAAAATTTAAAAAGATAAAGTTCACCTATTCACCCCCCTCTAGGTGGTTAGACACTATTTCTTTCACTGAGTTATTCATACAAAGAAAACTAATTGGGGGGAGGTGATCTTTGAAAGGGTTGTTGAGTGTATTCGTGAACCCAATCTGAGTGGGATACTATCTCTGTTCTTACTAAACTCTACTCCAGGGATGTTAAATCTGAGGCTAGGAGCAAAGATCCATCATATGAGGAAGATGAATATAAAGATGTTTTATGTATGGGATAGGGTATTGGTTCCTCACCCTCAGCCATCTTAGATGAAAAAGGAAGAAAAAGGTAGTTCTTGATTCTGATGAAAGCTCAAGTAGCAACTCCTCGGACTGTAGGGATACTGAACGACATGATACCAATATAACTAAATAAACTGAAGAGGAAAGAAGTGATGTAAGTACACAAGTCTCGATCTCCTTAGAGCTTGATGTAAAGGTTATTCCCACATGTAAGACCACCCCTCCCGGATCCCAAAACACGGCACGGAGGGGGGTCTTATGCCTAGAACAGTCGCCTTGCGGTAGCATTACCACACAGGCTAACATGTACCACAAGACGCCTATTCCGCTAGCTACACCAATATCAATATAAACATGCCAACCAAACCATAATATAAGCAAGAAGAAGTCAAATCCACACTAAGTATCTATCCAAATGCATCAATAAGAGAAGCTAAAACATGCTTCTACAATATCAGAGTACAACTATAAAATTTCCCAAATGGGCTACATCAAAATCTCACAACACTCACATCCGTAACCGACGGTAGCGACGGCACCGTCACATCAGGCCCTGTCGTCCTGGCCTGGCTGTCCTACTGCAAAGTCTGCGACTGCTCTTCCTGCGAGGTGACCTCCTAAAAAGGAAGACGTAGCAATCATTAGTCTAAAATAATAAGTGGCTTCACATCCGCTCCCCCGGCGACTCCTCGTCACTGGGCGGAGAAAGAAACAAGGGTACAAGTATAATACAAGTAGTAAAGCAGGTACAAGCAGGTGGTAATAGTACATGAATAACAACATTATAAACTAACAGTTCTAGATGAATAACAATATTACAGACTAGCAGTTCTACTTGAGCAATTAGTAAATCAACAAGTACAAGTAACTACAACAGGAAAGTAACTTAACTTATAAGGATGCCCATACAAGCTTATAAGTTAAGGATCGGGTTACATAAAAGTAACTCATCGGATAAGAGTTCCCATACAAACTTATACGATGAGGGCGTTGTTTATGCAATGCTATGTAATGGTATGTATGCTATGCAATGACTCACACATGATCACACACATGCAATTACTATGTCGACACAGACTATAGTTCCCACTATTCGAGTAGGTAGCTAACCTCTCAGGCATCAGCCGCCGTGGCCAAGCAGTGACAGTAGAGCGAGCATCTCTACTACTATGTGGGTATCTACACTACTTCACCTAGGCCTCCGTATGTCTCAACGCTAAGAACACAACAATGAAGCCCATGCGTGCTATGGCCCAGCGGGGTCTCGGGTAGATGTGCACCGAGAACACAGCCCGAACTGGCCTGGTGTAACCTGGAAGGGGCCTCAGAAGAAGGCACGAGAACACAGCTCAACCATTCACTTAGCACAGAAGGGGCCTCGGGACGTGAACACCGATGACACACCCCAAACGGCCAAAGTCTAACCGTCAACTAGCGTCGTTGTGACGGTCGGCTAGCCCGTAGACCTACCATACTATCCTTTACCCAGGATTACGACACCGCGTGTCGACTCACACTGCATGCAAATGCCACGACACCGTGGCATGGAAGGGGCCTCAGAAGTAAGCAAGTGGGCACAACCCAACCATTCATCTATACCTCATCTCAACTCGAACACAACTATTGACGGTCAACACCGCACTTACATCCACCCACAATACTACCCGTAGGGAGACTACGCTCTAAGTATTGGAATACTACATTTCATTCTAACAATCATACATGCTCATGGCCATGGTTTATCCTTCTATTTGTCATTCCAAATGGTTTCAACATATTACAAACATGATGCGCATTAATAATAATCTACCAATTTGTATCCATTGATTTCATTCATCATATTATAAACATGGTGCGCATTTATAATAATCTATAAATTTTAGCAACTCATATCATGCATTAAAGCTTGCTCCACAATTCAGTTTTATGAAATATAATTAACAAGATTTATCATTCATAGCACTACGGTGGTTAGCGTAAAATAGTTCATCAAAATCTAGAGTTAATTAGCAACATCGATTCCACCGAATTCAAATTCACATTATATAAACCCCAGAATTTAAGTGCAGAATAAATCTGGACTACAACTTTGACTGTAGATTCCCGAAGCTACATGAATCTGGTGAAGCTTTGTAACCACTCGATGGAAAGGTCTTTCAATGGGTTACAACTTTCATATTCATCCCACAACCCAGATTTGAGTGTATCCTATTTGAAATCAGCCTTGAAGTCCGCTGCGTACAGAACACATTTTCTGCATGTAGGATTTATCAGATGTCATGTTCGTTTAGACTTTCCCGTGGCTACAGACTTCGCATGAAGACGTGCAACCACTCGTTGGAAAGGTATGTTCAAGTGCTTCAACTTGCGTGTTTAGTCGAAATCCCAAATCTGAACACATCCTACATGAAAATGGCCAAGAAGATCGCTGCGTGCAGAATACAGATTCTGCATGCTTCGTAAAGAGGAATGAACGACATCGGTTCATCTTCCTCTCCAAATCGATCTTCCAAAATCACTCCAAAATATCCTTCTCCCTTATTTACCCTCATAAGGCCATGATTCTTCACGAAACCATTCACCCATCATCACATAGGAGAAAGGGGAGGTTGAAGAGATCTAAAACCTAGAACAGATGTCCTAGCATGGCCATCCCTAGAAAACTCCTCTCCATCAAAACTCTCTTGAGTCGATATCTCTCCTAAGTAAATAACTAAAGATCTATCACCAAGGGAGAGGGGAGGAAGCTCATCTCATTTCTGGCGTTTCCACTATTTCCGTCCATGGATCGTGTAACTCTTCTTGGCAGCATCTTCTCCTTCACGGCGACAGCGGATCTTCTCCTCCAAGGCTTTCTCCAGCAGTTTCCTTCTCTACAGAAGTTTTTCTCAGGAAATAGGGGATGAAATGAGCATGGAAACGGCTAGGGTTTTCACTTCACTTTATATATGAAAATTGACACGGGTAGGGACACGCCCGTGTCCTTACCCGTGTCCTGCTTCGGGCGAAGCGTCAATGGCGGTTTCATCGTCGGTTCAACACTCGACACGGTTAGGGACACGACCGTGTCCCGACCCGTGTTCACATGACACGGACGTGTTCCCTGACTTTGTCCTTCTCTGGATGCCTTTCGACAAACTCAACTCGACAAAACGACACACGGGTAGGGACACGCCCGTGTCTCTACCCATGTCATATAAGTCGTCGATCTCGACACGTAGTTCGTCGATCTCGACACGCCTCGTCGAGCTCAACTCGACACACACAGGTAGAGACACGCCCATGTCGCTACCCATGTCATACGATATCGACACACCTCATCGATCTCGACACACCTCGTCGAGCTCAACTCGACACAATGACACACGGGTAGGGACATGCCCGTGTCTCTACCCGTGTTATACATTTCGTCGATCTCGACATGAAGTTCGTCGATCTCGACACGCTGTGTCGAGTTCAACTCGACACACATGCACATGGGTAGGGACACACCCGTGTCTCTACCCGTGTCCCTTCACATGGGTAGTGACACGCCCGTCTCACTACCCGTGTCCTTCTTTGGACATACTCGAGTCATTGACTCAAGAGCTTTCCACTCCCACACAGGTAGGGACATGCACGTGTCTCTACCTATGTCCTATGCTTGACTGATTTCTCCTCCTTTTCACATGTGCTGCCATGTTGTCAGCACTCCCCCTGAACCCAAGTCAGCTCTTCTGACTCAAAAATACGTACAAGGGGCCTAGTGCGATTCAGGATGTTACAAATCCTATAAACAAAATAAAAGATTTTGTCCCCGAAATCAGGCTTAGGCTATGGAGAGAAAAGCATAACAGAAATATAATATGCTTTTAAATAAAATTACCTTGAGCAAACAACTCCGGATAGTGTTTTTGCATCACATCCATCAGCTCCCAGGTATATTCCTCCTTCCCATGATTGGACCATAGCACCTTCACCAAGGGTACCATTTTGCGGCGTAACTTTCTTGTCTCGCTATCTACGATCCGCACCAGCTCTAGTCGCACAGACCTATCATACTCCACAGCACCATCATTTGTGGGGATGTATTGATCGGGCCGCAACAGCGCCTTCCAAAGCGACGACACATGGAACATGTCGTAGAGGTTCTCTAGCTCGGGCGGTAACTCCAACCGATAGTCTAGCGGGCCAATCCTTTCCAATATAGTGTAAGGCCCAACATACCTTGGGCTGAGCTTTTTCACACCACGCACATGTGACACTCCATGCATCGGTCGGATTTTCAGGAACACCTAATCACCCACTTGGAACTCCACCATCCGGTGCCTTGCATTATAATACTTCGCCTGCCGACTTTGAGCCTCCAACATGCAATCCTGTATCAGTCTAATTACCGCATCGGTATCATCAAGATATTCAACACCCAAAGCCTTCGGTTCTTCATCTTGCACCCAAGACAAGGGGGTTCTACACCTTCTTCCATAAAGAGCTTCATGAGGAGCCATGCCGATACTAGCCTGGTGGGTGTTGTTGTAGGAGAATTCTACCAACGGTAAGAGCCTTTCCCACGACTCTCCTCTATCCAATACACATAATCTCAACAAATCTTCCAATGTCCGGATGGTCCTTTCAGATTGCCCGTCCGTATGAGGATGAAACGCGGTGCTGAAGGTAAGGCGCGAACCCAAATACGCCTGTACCGCCTTCCACTCCTTGGAGGTCAAACGACCATCCCGGTCCGAAACAATTGTCTTAGGCACGCCATGATACCGTACGAACTGCTCCACAAAGAGGCATACTAAGAAATCCACATGAGATTCTTTCTTCATTGGGATAAATTGGGCTACTTTCGTCAGGCGATCAACTATCACCCACACCGAATCATTTCCTGAGCATGAGCGAGGTAACCCATGGACAAAGTCCATGGAGATATCCTCAAACTTCCACTCGGGGATAGGCAACGATTGTAGCAAACCAACGGGACTCTTGCATTCCGCCTTCACCCTTTAACAAGCTTCGCAATGGGTAACAAAATAATGGACATCCTTTTTCATTCCCGGCCAACACATGGTCTTTCATAAGCCGGCGTACATCTTAGCAATGCCCGGGTGCACTGAATATCGAGAGCAATGAACCTCTCGCAAGATATCCTCCCGGATCACATGCCCCAAGAAAGCAACCTCTTTAAGCCAGAATTCGCACTTGCTGAACTTGGCGAACAAGGCGTGCTCCTTTAACTTCTTCAATACCAAGGTCAAGTGCTCAACATGCTCCTCCTCCATCTCTGAGTTGACCAAGATGTCGTCGATGAAAACAATGACGAAGATATCCAAATAAAGTTCAAACACCTTGTTCATCAGGCTCATGAAGGCCAAAGGGGCATTTGTGAGCCCAAACGACATTACAGTGAACTCGTACAACCCATATCTTGAACTAAAGGCCATTTTCTGGATGTCACCTTCTTGTATTCTCAACTGATAATACCCAGAGCGTAAGTCCAGCTTAGAAAACCAATGCGCTCCCACTAGTTGATCGAACAACTCGTCAATTTGAGGTAGCGGATAAGTGTTCCGCACCGTCAGCTGATTGAGTTCCCGATAGTCTATGCACAAATGCTGGGTTCCATCCTTCTTCTTCACGAAGAATACAGGGGCTCCCCAGGGTGACGAACTGGGCCGAACGAACCCTGACTACACCAGTTCTTGCAGTTGAACTCTAAACTCCGCGAGTTCCTTCGAGGCCATTCGGAAATGGGCCTTGGATACTGGCTTGGTGCCTGGTACTAGATTAATCTGGAACTCAACCTCTCTATGCGGGGGTAATCCTGGCAGTTTCCCAAGAAAAACCTCGGGGAAATCTCGCACTACCCGTATGTCTTTTATATCCAATGCTAACTCCTTCAACTCGAACCAGATCATGAAGACTTCATCCCCCTTCATATGGGATTTTACAGTCTGAACTGAAGATAACAACATACGAGGTGCGAAGCTAATACCTTGGAAGATAACTTCGGAGTCTCCATGTCTCAAGTAGATTCGTTTCTCTGCACAATCAATCCTTGCAAAGTGCCAGTCCAACCACGCCATGCCCAAAATGATGTCAAACTCCGGCATTCTCAAGACCGTGGCAGGCGTATCAAAGGCCTTTCCTTCAATAAATATCTCAAACTCGCACTTAGCAGTTGCAATCATCTCCGAGCCGTCCAGTAGGCACACTCGTCGGGCTATACCAAGAAAGTTTTGTATGCCATCCATGTCCTTAATTAAATCCTCAGACACAGGAGTGTGAGGCACCAGTATCGAACAGCGCATGGGCCATCTTCCCGCCAACTATCACAGTGCCTAAGTACCAATAACCAAAACTTATTGCTAGGTTTGTAGTATGTCTCAAGCAACTTTAAGTTAGACAATGAAAACATGATAATCAATTAAATCATACCTGCAATCACATCTTGGGGATTCCGTTCTTGCGGCATGTCCATCGCATAGACTTGATCCTGAGCAGGGTCGGGGTTTCCTCCTCGCGGTCCTCGTCCTCGACCACGCATATAACCATGCCCCTGAGGAGCTGCCGGAGGGAGAGCAGGAGGGACATTCCCATATAACCGCGGGCAGAAACGTCGAATGTGGCCCGGCTGGTTGCATTCAAAACACACCAGCCCACTCTGGCCTTCATGTTGTTGAAACTGCTGAGGTTGAGGCGGTGGAGGCAACGCAGGCGGCTGCGGAACCGGGTGCTCCACTCTAAAGTCTCGGTGGAAATGTCCTCCACCTCTTTGATGTCCTCTTCCTCCTCTGAAGTCCCGCCTCCTTCTATTGCTTGGGCCAGCTTCCATCACGCCCTCCGCAGGTCTCTTACCACTACTCAAGTGATCCGCCTCCAATCTCTTCGCCATGTCGATAATCTCTGCCAAACTAGCATCCGCTATAAACAAAAGGGCTTGCCTTAGGGGATCTCGCAGCCCTTTGTAGAAATGCTTGGCGTATCCTCTATCATCCAGGTCATATGAGTCTGCGAACCTTGCGAGAAGCTGGAACTCTCGCTGGTATTCCATAACCGATTTTGATCCCTGCTTCTGTAGTAGAAACCTCTCCTCGAGCTCATCTCGAGCTGATGTAGGAATGAAGTGCTCCAAGAAGTCACCCGAGAACTCGCTCCAACTTATCTCGGTATACACATGTCCTTGGAACGTGGAGCCCATGACTGACTTCCACCACCTCTTAGCATGTAGTTCCAAGATGTACACCACCAACAATACAGCCATGTTGGCCGGGCAATGGATCCCCGCCAATAGCTCTTGGACCATGTCAAGCCATTCCTCCGTGTGTATGGCCGAATCTGTCCCGAGGTAGGCGGGAGGGGAGAGAGCCCAAAAGGTGCTCAGCCAGTTAGAGCCCGGAGCCTATTGTTGAAACGGAGGCTGCTGCGCCCAAAAGGCATCTAGGATGGCGGTGAGCGTTTGCCCCAACTCGGATTGTTGAAACTGAGTTGGTATGGAAGGGGCAGGAGTGCCCCCCATCGGCTCAGCGTGTACTGGAATCTACACGTAAAACACAAACGTATGGTCAGGTTGGCCAATCTTAAGGTCAAAGTTGGACAAACTTAATGTGAATTACATATGGGCACAAAACTACTTCCGCTAAGTCAGTTTGTCCGCAAACTTACTAATCGAACGGGGGTGGTACCATTGTTAAATGACTTCTTTAGTTGAGGATCATGGCAAACTGACGTGTTGAGATCGACGAGGTGTGTCGAGATCGACGTACGACGTGTCGAGATCGACGAATTGTATGACACGAGTAGAGACACGGGCATGTCCCGACCCGTATTCACATGACACGGCCGTGTTCCCTGGCTGTGTCCTTCTCTGGATGCCTTTCGACGAACTCAACTCTACACAACGGCACACGGGTAGGGACATGCCCGTGTCTCTACCCGTGTCATACAATTCGTCGATCTTGACACGTAGTTCGTCGATCTTGACACGCCTCGTTGAGGTCAACTCGACACACATGAGTAGAGACACGCCCGTGTCACTACCTATGTCATACGATGTCGACACACCTTGTCGATCTCGACACGCCTCGTCGAGCTCAACTCGACAAAACGACACACGGGTAGGGACACGCCCGTGTCTCTACCCGTGTCATACAATTCGTCGATCTCGACACGAAGTTCGTCGATCTCGACACGCTGTGTCGAGTTCAACTCGACACACACGCACGCGGGTAGGGACACACCCGTGTCTCTACCCGTGTCCCTTCACATGGGTAGTGACACGCCCGTGTCACTACCTGTGTACTTCTTTGGACATACTCGAGTCATCGAATCGAGAGCTGGCCACTCCCACACGGGCAGGGACACGCCCGTGTCTCTACCTGTGTCCTATACTTGACTGATTTCTCCTCCTTTTCACATGTGCTGCCCTGTTGTCAGCACTCCTCCTAAACCCAAGTCAGCTCTCCTGACTAAAAAACACGTACGAGGGGCCTAGTGCGATTCGGGACGTTACACCACAAATGTGAGTCACAGTGATGCTGAAGGAGACAAAACCGTAGAAATTGTTGAAGATGTAGCAACTAGGATAGTGGAAAGGATCTATGGTGCTGACATTCAGGGGGAGACGACAAGTGGTGTTGCTCCTACTGAGGGGGAACAAAGCCTATCTACTACTGGTTTACAGAAAATATTGACTCCTTCCTAGTCAATTTACAGGAGATGCTAGATCAAATCCACTCTGACTCTCAAGGGGTACAAGTCCAAGAATATGTCCCCAGGACTGATGCAGACATACATCAGGTTATTTTGGATGTTGCTTGGGTTAAGGGGGAGACTCATCTTGAGCTCCTTGATCAAGAAGTTGATAAAGTGATTGATTTATCTGATGTTGATGAGCATTCTGCAGACACTCCTGGTCATTCCTAAGAATATGAAGTTGTCGATTCCAAGATAAGTGGAGATATATGGAACGATGCTAAAGAAGTCAACCTTCTAGGGACCACTCAGCAGTCTATGGAGATGTCCACCTTCTTTCTAGCTTAATTAAAAGGACCGTTAGATGAGCAGAGGTGGCAAATTGAGCTTTATGTTGATGATTCAATAAAAGAACTGAGACAAAGTTTGTCTACTGAGATCAAATCCATTAGATTTGAAGTGAATTTACTGAAGGCAAACACAGTGGAATTCTTCAAGAGGACTGCTCCAGCGGTTACCTAAAAAACTTGCTGGCATTGAGCAAAGGCAGAATGACATCATTGAAAAATCAATGCATTACTACCGAGAACATGAAAATCTTGCTTAAAGTGCAAAAGTCCACCATGGAAGCAAACAATATCATTCTAGAAAGAAGGATGGATGCTTGCACCTAATTTTTAAATAATCACATATTGCAGACGAAGAATGTTGTCACTGTAGGTGTCAATCATTTGCATCACAAGATCACTTCCCTGGCAAAATAGTCGTTGAATAAGTCATAAAGAGGGAGAACTCAATGATAAAGGCAAGTGTTGATCATGATATCTGGACCTCAAATGTTGTCAGAGAAGCATTGGGACTTGACCCTATCATATATAAACCTGTAATTCTTAGAGCTGATAATGGGGCTTAATCTTTAGGTGATATATCTACTGTTGTGTCTGCATTCAGTCCCACCACTCAATATTTGTCCAAGGCTAAAGGCAAGTCCATTGCAGATGAGGAAGAGAAAGCTAGGTAAATTAAGAAAAAAACATATAAAAGAGATGCAGACCAGACCAGACTTTGAACTATGAAGTCGTCAATAAAGGACTACCATTTTATCTGCCTGGGATAAAATTAAAGTGAACAAGTCTGACAGGGCCAAACTTATCAGTTCTATTAAATAAGCTAAGTTTGAAAGGCAAGATGAAGTGAGGAGAAAGTTCAGAAGAGATAAGAATGATGGTACTGTTTAGATGGATGCTCCAGAGTCAAGCAAATACTTTCCCATGCCTTACAGTTTCTTTGAGAGACAGAAGTAAAAGGAGAAGGAGGCTGAAGACAAATTGGGAAGAAGATCTAGCCGGGGCATTGTCATTAAAGAACCTGAAACCTAACTATAAAATATGTAATAGGTTCCTTAGGGCTGGTATAAAATGAACAATTATTGTAGGCACACTATTATTTTTATTTATCCTATTTGTGATATTTAAATTTGTTTGTGTGCTAGTTTCTGTTCTTTATCTGTGCATTTATTATTTATTTTTGTGAGTTAGTGTATTTCATTGACTAGGGTTCTGACTTCTTTAAATATGGGGAGAGTTTTGGGTCCATTGATCACAATATCCCAGATTTGAAGAAGCCCCACAAGTCAATAATATACACATGCATGTATGTAGGATGTCTGTTATTCAGTGATTAGATATGCTCAATGTGTCAGAGGAATGACTGGACAGAAGTTAGAGTACTTAGGAGAGGTAGAATATTGCCTAAGTACAAAAGCATTGAGTGAGTATACTTCACTCAATGCCTGAGATCAAAATGCGTTGACTGATAACCAGTCACTCAAAGCCTCAGTCAAGATGCATCGAAATCAGTATAAGTACAAAAGCATTGAGTGATGGACATTCACTCAACCCCCCTTCAAAAATGCTTCCAAGTCTAGAAGCGTTGAGTGATGTATGTTAACTCAATACCTTCATCTGAAAATCTATCTAACTCCAGAGCATTGAGTGATGAACGTTCACTCAATGCCTTCATTTATATTTCTACCAAGTTCAAATACGTTGAGGGAAGAATGTTCACTCAACGTCGTCTATTAGAAAAATCTGCCAAGAACAAAACCATTGACTAACGGTCTGTCACTCAATGCCTTCTCAAATAAGTTGTCAAAGAACAAAAACGTTGAGTGATGGTCACTCACTCAATGCCTTCATAGATAAGTTGTCAAAGGACAAAAGCATTGAGTAATGGTCATTCACTCAGCGCATTCTCAGATAAGTTGTCAAAGGACAAAAGCGTTGAGTGATGGTCGTTCACTCAACGCCGTTTCAGATAAGTTGTCAAACGATAAAAGCGTTGAGTGAAGAAAGCTCACTCAATGCCTTTGAAGATAGACAAATTTCAGCCAATTATTTTTGCATTGAGTGAAGTCTTATCACTCAATGCTTCTGAAGATAACAATTAAGTACAATCTGGAAGACATTTCTAAGTCCACCAGCATTGAGAAATGATTGCTGACTGTTGAAGCGAAAATTTGACTTCGACGAAAGTTCGAAATTAGGGGCGTAGCCAACACCTACTTGTCCCGATCTCTGACCTTTGACTGGTTGTGAAGGACCAGAAACCAACCCAAAGCCTCAGCAGGGAGGTCCCACCGCTTACCCGGAAGATCTCTGAGAGCTTCCCCTCCAATGTCAAAAGCTGGGCTTGGAGCTCCTCAGAAATCATAGGAAAACTCTAAAAATCCCAGGAAAATAGCTGCTTCTGAAGAACCCCTATGGGCCTATTTATAGTTTTTTGAGTTTGAACTGCAATAACCAAACTGAACCGACCTGAAATTATCAAAATACCCTTGGTTGGGTCTGCCAACAGCCAAACAGCGGTGTTCAGAAGGGTTATATGCAGACCACCGAGGGCAAAAGCATAAAATCACCTAGAGCAAAAAAGGTGAACTGCTATCCAACTGAACCGGCTCTTGGCGAGAGCACCGTCTCGCGGGCGAGAACTCCCACCTATGGGACTTGTCTCGCCTGGTGAGGCTATCTCCTGAGCCGTTGGGCCCTCTCTCTGGGTCCGTCTTGCCAGGGAAGACTTTCTCCTGAGCCACTGGGCCATCTCGCTGGGTCCATTTTTCCTGGGTGGATTCTCTCCTAAGTCGCTGGGCCCTTCTCGCCCGAATTGCTGGGGCTCTCTCGTCTAGCGAGCCAGCCTTAATCTGACGAGTAGCCCTTTTCCTGGGACCCGCTCGCCAGTGAGTAGGCTTCTGTGAAAGAGTCAATCTTGTCTTACCTTCCCCTCTCTTCGAGCCCGATCTGATCCTATGAGCCTGAGGTTGTACACAATTCCAGCTCTTTTCGAGATTATATTATGCTCGGAAAGAAAGTCCAACCGAGGCTCGTGTCATTAAAGCATATTTATGGGTGTATTTATTGGGGATTCTTTGGTGAGGCCCAATACTGGAGCCTATAAATATAGGACTCCTACCCCATAAGGGAAATCCTCCCATTCACACTTCTCCCTTCCTTGGCCCTGCTGCAATCATGTCTCATAGCCAGAGCTTCCGCGAGCATCTTGCAATGGTGCGCAAGCAGAATAGGGCCAACGTGGCCGCTCTGACCAACACTTTGGCTCGTCAGCAGAAGGTAAAGACGGGCGACCCTTCCTCTTCTACCGAGGGGCCATCTCATGCTTTCCTGGAGGCCCGCCCCTCTCCTCCTCCTGCATCTCTTATAGAGAAGGAGGTGAGTTCTCGCATTCGCCCCTATTATCTTTTCATCCATATCTGCTTGTTTACAATTTTGCTTCTTTAGGGAGCCCTCGCGCCTCTACATGGACTAGTCAACCCGCGAGATGAGTCCATTGCCCATTGCGAAGAAATTGACTCACCACAACCTTCCAGTCCTCCATCTACTCCTCCTAATGGGAGGCGAGACGACCCCTCTCAGGCCGTCGGGACCTCCCTCCATCCTGGTAAAAAAACCTTCCCTCTCGCTTCTTTGTCCCACACGCTACTCCCACACACTCCTACGAGAGCCTCTCTCACCCTGCCCCTCCACTCCATGAGTAGGCACCCAGACTGATTCTCCCGCTGAGGAGCTCTTTAGACGACTCGCCATCTCTCCCCCTCCTCCTATAGATGAAATTGAATACTACCGTGGCGACCCCGCGGACTCGTTGGAGATGAAGCGCACGACAGCTGAGATGTTTCGGAAGCACGCACACATCATCAGCAAGCTGGAACAGGACAAGCAAGCGTCCGATAGGCGAATCGAATGGTCGGAGAATGAATGTGCTCGCCTATCTTCTGAGGTTGACCCTGGGATAGAGGTTGAGGGGACCGACCCTCAGGCCATTATCGGCGAGGTCGACGCGCAGCTCCGTCTCACGCGTAGTGGGCTTGGAGCCGTTCGTGCCTTCCACTCACACAGTAGGCCCCCCCACCCCTGCGTGGGGGCTCGTTGTGGCTGCTGGAAATGGTTCCCGTATTAAGGACTGCTCTGCTCGACCTGCTTGATTCATTCATCTCGCTCTTCCCTTCCATCGTAGTATTTTTAATGTTGTAATAATTAAGTAATACATTATGCTGCCGTCTCGCCGTCAATATCTGAGAACATGGTGCCCGCCTTATGCGGGATGGTATTTTTAAATATTCATTGCTACTAGTTTGATCTATAAATTTCCTTTAATTTCTTTTTAATTTAATTATTCTGTCCTGTGATTGTGATGGGCCACCCAAATTGAGGTTTAGGAGAGAGAGAGTGAACCGCCGGCCGACTCTTCCTCTTCCCCTATTCATTTTCCCGCCCATTTAGTCATTTCACTACATCCTCTATAAATACTCCTGCCCCCCGGAGCAGAAAGATATTTGTGCCTTCATCTCTGCCGCGTCCAAGCTATTGCCCCCATACCTCTTCCGTCTCACCGATCCTTCTCGCCATTTTATTCCTCTTGCCTCTCATTCTCTTCTCGCTTTCTTCTTCTCTCTCAACCCTCTCGCCACCATCCGTCTTGCTAAAAAAATGGGTAAGAAGAAAGTTTAGGAAGGCGAGGGGCGCAGCCACTGCGGGAAGCTGTTTACCGACCATGACTTCCCTTTCGACCGGCTTCCTGATGAAGACTACCGCAAATTCGTCCGCGAGTACATGAACGAGTGGCATGAATCACAGCCCCCCAATGTTGGTGAGGCGATCAATACTTATTACCTGGGAGAACTCGCTTTCCCCGTCTCGCACTTCGAGGCGGGGTTATGGTTACCCCTCTGGCTGGAGGTGAAGCAAGTCCTGAAGTACTTCGGCGTCGTCCCAGCGCAGCTTAACCCGAATGCTATTTCGGTGTTAATCACTTTTGCCTGCTACATGGGCCGGGAGCGCATTGAGTTCAGCTTGACGGTATTCCACAAGCTCTTCATCTACCACGCCAATGTCGATGGTATCTTGTACTTCACCGGGCAAGGGATCAAGGTGTGTGAGATGCCAAACAAAAATCATCATTGGCTCACCAGATTCGTCTTCATCCGCGACAACTTCGGGGGCGTCCCGCTCGCTCCTGTGTCGCCCGTCGAGATCTTTTATATGTCCCCGTAGGTGGGCGGCACGGACAAGCTGATGTACGATTTCTTCATCAACAAAAACTTTGAGGTCAACTTCCTGCGGCGAGGCCTCGACTTGCTGCCTCCAGTGCTCCCTGGCAATGGTACTCTCGCTCTCTTGTCTTTTCTTTGATTATTGTTCATCTCACCATCTCAACATCTCCTTGCCTGTTTCTAGGGGAGTGAGTCGTACCAGTCCACCCCCTATAAAAGCAACATCCAACCAAGCAAGGGCCTCAGTCTCGCCTGCGCGGCAGCTGAGGCGGCAAGAGAGTCCTTGGCTCCTGCTCCCCTGAAGGGGCCTGCAGGCGACACGACCCGCTCTCTCTCCAACCCTCTCAAAAAAAAGATGAAGAAAGTCATGGTTATCTCCAAGGGGAAGAAGAAGTCCCGAAGGAGAAGGAAGTATCGGGGTCCTTGATCCCCATCTCTATAGTGGACTCCTAGTCGCCCCGCACCCCTCCCTCTCATGCTGTCTCGCCTGACCGCAAGAGGCTCTACCCGATCGGCCTGCAGTTACTTCGAATTAGCCCGCCATCGACACATCTCATGAGCCTGCTTCTCCTAGTCTCCCAGCTCCCTCTTCTTACCCCAACTTCAACCTGGGCCCCGCAATCCACGATGGTGCCGACACCCCAGTTCTGGTGTGGGAAAAGGACATCAACCACGTGTCCATCTCCACCCTCCTTCTTTCTTGGAAAGAGCAGGAGGTTCCCACCTGCCATGCCTTTTCTGTTGGCTATGGCCCTTATGGTGCTCCTGAGGCGGTCTCCCCCGAGAACGAGTCCTCGTGAGACCTCGTCTTGAAATCGACCCATGCCCAATTGCGTGCCTTGGAGCTCTCGCATCGCACCGCACGCCGCATGATCTATACTAATTAGAAGTGGAGAGATGCCGATGCGAGCCTGGCTGCAGAGCGAGTGAAATCCGACGACCTTGCGAGAAGACTATCTGACGCCGAGACCCTCCTCGCAAAATCTCAGGGCGGCGTGGAAAGCCTTGAACTTATCCTTGGATTATTCTCTTTAAAATACTCTTTATCAATGACTGGGCGCCTCGCAGGATGTCGAGATGGCGGAGCGAATGCACTCATGCGTGGCGGCCCAGGAGGAGGAGATTAAAGATTTGAAAGCCGAGGTCACTCGCCTTCAGGCCAATGCCGTGTCGTCGTCTCGCCGTGAACCCCTACTGGCCTCTCTGCCTCGTTATTCTTTGGATGAAGTTGAGGAGCGGTACAGGGACGCCAGGATCATGATGGCGGAGCTGGTCCTAAAAATGATGAAGGAGCTGGCGGTCGTGAAGGAGGACTCCGAGACGGTGACCGCTCGTGACCTGGTTCCCCAGCTCTATGGCGAGGAGAGCGAAGATTCCTCTTCCGGCGGGGAGGAATGACCTGCTGCTTGCAAGATCCCGGACCCCTCTCCCCCCTTCTTTTTTGTTTTTGTAGAACTTAAACCTTTTTTTGAGTTTATTTTTGTGATAAAAAAATGTATCGAAGATTATTGTAATGAACTGATATTTGATCAAATGTACACTCTTGTCCTGTTACTTTATTCTACTTCTTGTTGAATAACTTTAACTCCTTTTTGAGTTTCTTTTCGCTTGCCTTTATCTACCAGACGGTGTTATCCACCCGTCTCGCCGACTAACTTTTACTTTTTTTTCACTTTGCTTTTTGTTTACTGCGAGACGACCCCGTGATGCGCTCACGCCCGCGAGACGGAGCTATGTCTTGTCTCGCCACTTTGCTGGAGAGTTGAATTTTTTCAGAGCGTGAGTCGTCACTTCCCTCATCTTATTTGTGTTTGAGATATAACTGGTATAACCCTCTCGCCTCGCCTCAGGGTACTCCCGATGCGAGTGGCTTTCAGTGATGTAACATGCTCACCTATTATTGGAGCGAGCCTTCTGTCCCACGTGAGTTCCCATTCTCCATAGGCGAGACCATCCTCATAGCTGCCAGCTATGAGTGCCTCCACTCGCACTGCTCCAGCCTTTGCCTCTCATAATTTGTTTTTCATGAGTTTAAGTATAATCCTGCCAGCTTGATGAGAGCCTGGGCAGCTGGTCTACTGAGGACCGAGCCAGGCTCGGGGTGGTGCAAAAGTCTCTAAGGACTAAGAACTAAAAACCAAGAACTAAGAACCAATCCTCTGCCCCACAGGCGAGCCTTCGGACCTGCCAGCTAATGAGAGCCTGTGAAGTGGGTCTACCTGGGGCCGAGCTATACTCGGGGTAGTTCAAATCTCCAAAAACCAAGAACTAATCCTCTCCCTCACAGGCGAGCCTTCGGACCTGCCTGCTAATGAGAGCATGTGCAGCCGGTCTAACTGGGGCCGAGCCATGCTCGGGGTAGTGCAAATGTACAAGAACCAAGAACCAATCTTCTCACCCACAGGTGAGCCTTCGGACCTGCCAGCTAATGAGAGCCTGCGCAGCGGGTCTACCTGGGTCCGAACCTGGCTCGGGGTAGTGCAAATCTCCAAGAACCAAGAACCAATCCTCTCCCCCACAGGAAAGCCTTCGGACCTGCCAGCTAATGAGAGCCTGTGCAGTGGGTCTACATGGGGCCGAGCCAGGCTCATGGTAGTGCAAATCTTCAAGAACCAATCCTCTCCCCCACAGGCGAGCCTTCAAACCTGCCAGCTAATGAGAGCTTGCGCAGCGGGTCTACCTGGGGCTGAGCCAGGCTCGAGGTCCCTTACCCCCACATGCGAGCCTTTGCACCTGCCAGCTAATGAGAGCCTGCGCAGCGGGTCTACCTGGGGCCGAGCCAGGCTCGGGGTATTGCAAATCTCCCAGAACCAAGAACTAATCCTCTCCCCTACAGGCGAGCCTTCGGACCTGCCAGCTAATGAGAGCCTGCGCAATGAGTCTACCTGGGGCCGAGCTAGGCTCGGGGTAGTGCAAATCTCCAAGAACCAATCCTCTCCCCCACAGGCGAGCCTTCAAACCTGCAAGCTAATGAGAGCATGCACAGTAGGTCTACCTGGGGCCGAGCCGCGCTCGGAGTCCCTTACCCCCACAGGCGAGCCTTCAGACCTGCCAGATAACGAGAGACTGCGCAGCGGGTCTACTTGGGGCCGAGCCAGGCTCAGGGTAGTACAAAAGTCTCCAAAAACCAATCCTCTCCCCCACAAGCGAGCCTTCGGACATGCTAGCTAATGAGAACCTGCGCAGTGGGTCTACCTGGGGCCGAGCTACGCTCGGGGTCCCTTACCCCCATAGGGGAGCCTTCGGACCTGCTAGCTAATGAGAGCTTCCGTAGTCCATCCCCCAGATGGCGAAGGGCCATGGTGTCGTGATGCTTCGGAGCCTTTGAGCGGGCAAGAGCTGGAGGGGGCGTATAGCTGACAGTTCCGGCACCTCCTCGAAAACTCAGCTGCATCCTTCCTGAGGGTCTGCCAAAAATTCCCTTTCCTCACCACCCTTGCTTCCAACGTCCTTCCCCCTGAGTGACTGTCGCACTCTCCTGAATGCACCTCCTCCAGGATTCTCGAGATCTCCTCCTTGGACACACACCTAGCCAGGAACCTTGAAAACATCTTCCGATGCAACCCCCCTTACAACATTAGGTACTGAGCCGCCTTGTGCCTGAAGCTTTTCCAGTCCTTAGTCTCCTCCGGAAGCTTGCTAGTGGTTAGGAAAGTCACCAACGGATCCACCCACGAGGGTCGCCGATCCACCTCCATCAACTATCCTTCCTCGATAGCCGATCAAAATAGCTCTGTCAAGGTCCCTTCTCCCCGAGGTCCAAACTTAGCCAACCGATCGGCGGCTATACTTTCTTCCCTTGGAACATGTTGAATTGAGAACGTTTGGAACCCTATGATGATCACCTCATCTTGGACAAGTACTTCACAAGGGTGGGCTCCCGAGCTTCAAACTCTCCTCAGATCTGTGATGCCACCACCAACGAGTCCGTAAAAGTCTCCACATCCTCGATCTCAAGTTCCTTTGCCAAACGGAGTCCGGCTAACACGGCCTCGTACTCCACCTGATTGTTAGTCACTGGAAAGTATAAGACCACTGCTTGTTCTATGGTGACACCTTGAGGACTTATCAACACCACCCCTGCTCTGAGGGAGTGCTTTCCAGAGGCCCCATCAACCATCATCTTCCACGTCTCTTGCGGCCGCGACTCCTCGGCTCCGAACTCAACAACGTAGTCCGCCAAGAAGTCAGCCACTGCCTGAGCCTTAATGGAGAGCCTTGGCACAAATGAGATATCAAAATCGCTCAATTTGTTAGACCACTTAGCCAACCTGCCCGAGTGATCCACTCCCTCAAAAATCTTGTGAAGGGGATGGTCCGTCACCACTCTGATTCAATGTGCTTGAATGTACGGTCGGAGCTTCCTGGCCGAAACGATCAAAGCATACGCTAGCTTTTCCAAGATGGGGCAGCGGAGCTCTGCCTTCTTCAGGATCCTGCTAACATAGTAGATTGGCAATTCCTTCTTCCCCTCTTCCATGACCAGGACCGAGCTCTCGGCCTCTGCTCCTACTCCGAGGTATAAGGCTAGGTCCTCCCCTTCCTTTGGGATTTTAAGTAGAGGAGCCTGGGAGAGTGATGCTAAAGATCACGGCAGTGAACCGGTTGATTGTCTCTGAGATATCTGCAAAGAGAAAATACCAAACTAACAATTCATCAAGGCAAGTATACCTATCGAAATGCAGCTAGGGGACACAAGTGTCGTATTGAAATCCGGGAACAGTTGAGTAAGCTTACTCACACGAAATCTATTATTTTATCGACGGCAAAATAAGGCTTGGCTAAATGTACTAAAAGAAGAGAACTACTTGTATGAAAAGATAAAGAGAGCGATTAACTTAAGCTTAGTAACGATGAAGGGAAAATGCACTCGATCAGAAATCACCTCGGCAAGAGTGATTAGAAAAATACGATAACTAAACCTAAGCTAATTAGGGTAAAGGTCTTTGACCGTGGAGGTTCCATGAATATTGACACGCTTCTCTCGAAGGCCGTGCCTAACTGAGTTTAGGAAGGTCCGACCGAATTTCGCCTAAATCGGAGGCCTAAAACTCGCTTTACGCGGTGAACCCCTCTAATGGATTTTACTCCAATCCGGGAGATTTGATCGTCTGCCTCTCTCGAGGGGTGCGAACAACTCCCTTTACTCTTGAGTGCTCATTTCAAACTTTTGGCCTCTCGGCTAACCCAGAATGAAAGCAAAGGTGGAGAGTATATATCGATAATATACCTCCAACCCGTGATAAATCAAGAGTAATTCAAAGCTAAACCCTAAAAAGAAAAGGTAAGATTCAAAGCATCATAACCTAATCACTCGAACCTCGGATCAATTAGATCGAGTACATGGAGGATTAGTTAATCATGGTGAGGTGGAAGAAGGGGATGAGTAGAAGAAAAATACTGAAAACAGAGCAGGAACGAAAAAAGAAAACAACACTTTTTATTTAGAGAAACAGCGACCTTACAGCTTGAAAACCAGAGATTACAAGAACATGAAAAGGAAACTACACTATCATTAGCATCATACTACAGAAAGAAGCTAGGAGCTAATACAGGGAAAGCATAAAACTAGAGCTACGAACTAGAAATGAAAATACATGCTTAAAAGTTCAGAAAAACAAAGGACAGAACCTCCCCTCTCAAAGTGAAAGTTGTCCTAAAACCCCTGGAGTTGGGCTCTATTTATAGAATTTTTTCGGGTCGGGTCACGCCCCCCTGTCACGCCCTGGTCGGGCGTGACCCTGGGGCGTGACACATTCGGCGCGACTTTTTCGGGCAGGAATTGAATTCTGACGGAGTTGTTGCGGTACACGCCCACTGGTCACGCCCTGGTAGGGCGTGACCCTGGGGCGTGTTCTTTGCGGCGTGACTTCTTCGGGCTGAAATTGAATGCTGGAGGTGACGGGCGGAATTGCTGAAGTACACGCCCATATGTCACGCCCGGGTCAGGCGTGACCCTGGGGCGTGACACTTTCGGTGCGACGGTGGAGCGGGAAAAACGAGCGCGCTGCGGTGATTCCTCGGAACCTGGGGACACGCCTCTAGTACACGCCCGTGTCGGGTGTGACACGGGCGTGACCGAGGGCGTGTACACTAAGTTTCCATGGAATGCAGTTTCGGACCAATTGCTTCATTCCTCTGGGTACACGCCCTAGGTACACGCCCTGGTAGGGCGTGACCTTGGGGCGTGTCACAGCAAACTTCGGCTGAAAGCCGTGAAAACCTGCAAAAAGCAGAAAAAATGCATTAGCGACAAAAATATATACAAAGGGGAATCAAAACAAGTACTTTACAAGACATGATTGGCTTAAAAACCCCGAAAATATCCTAATAAAATTGACTACAAACGTATTATCAAATTCCCCCAAGCTTAAGTTTTGCTTGTCCCCAAGCAAAGATATAAAGACTAGCTAATCATAAGAGTGACTAATTCAAAAAGTTTTAATCATACTCACACAAGTACTATGCGAAATTCTAGGTAGGGAGAATGTAAAACGTAAATCTAAAACAATTATTTAGGTATGGTTTAACTTTTATAAACTTTACTTAATAAAAATAAATCATCCAGAATTTTGACGAAATTCTTTAAATAGATTTGAGCAAGGTAATGAAAATGAAAAGAACGTATTGAGTTATTACTAGATCCAAGCAACGCATTATAATTATATCAATTAAATAACAAAAATCTAAGTTTAAATCCAAAACTAAAACTGATTTACTTTTCTTCTTTTCTTAGTTGTTAAATAAAATTAAAAAAAGGGCGTGAATCAAAAGGACTTAATAGGACCGAAACGTTTGGTTTAGGAATATGAATAGGAGTGGAATTCAAATATAAACATGGAGGCTTAAAAATCACACTAAACCAAAACAACGAGTTTCAAAAAAAAATAAATTTATTTTAAACAAAATATTTATAAATAAATTTATTTTTTTTTTCTCTTTATGATTATTTATCTCATTTTTTTTTTCTCATTTTTTTTTTTATTATTTTCATTCATTTTTGTTTTTTTTTTCTTTTCAATATATTGCTTTTGAGTACACCTTTTTCAACAATATCTCCACAGATAAGACAAAATTTCCTATCAAACAAAATTAGCGCGATTAGATAGGTAGGAATTTGGGCTTTGGTGAAAATGAAAATGTGTGTGGAGTTTATCAAATGAATTTGGAAAAATGGCTCAAAAGCGGCTAACTAGTGGTAAAAGAGTTTAGGTTGGCAAGAAAGCTCAAACGTAAACAAAAATGGCCTAAATCATTTTCACGCATTTTTTTTTTAATTTATTTAAAACATAGAGTCGATAAATTTCAAAAAGCAAGTTCGAGATAATAAAAGAAGATTGATGAAATTATCTTGAAAATAAAAATAATATGTCACTTGGATCGTTCATATCTACTACGTTATTCAAAATATGTTCTTACAAAAATCATCTAAAGACGAAAAGGAAAATAGTGGATGATAAATTTTTAGAGAAAGTAAAGAAAATAAAGAACGAAAAACCATAATAGAAATGCACGGTTTAGAGAAATATTTTACCTTAACATGCTACCGTGAATTAGAAACACAGCATGGCCAACATTTTACTTGTGAAATATGATTAAAAAGAATGATTAGAAAAATTATAATTAACTACGTTGTTTATAAAGAAGTTTGAGAAAAACAAAACATAAACATGGGGTACTTATTGAAATACCAAAATGCAGCTATATATATATATAAGAGTTTTATGAAATTTTGGATTTTTTTTTTTTGGGATATTTACAAAACAAAAAGAAAACAAAAAGAAGGAGGAAGTCCTCCCCCAAGCTTAAAATCTACATTGTCCGCAATGGAGAAGGAGGTCGGAGAACGAGAGAAAAGTAAAGTACAGAAATAAAAGACAGAATTGAAAAGCAGGTGCTTCCCCGGTTTTATTTTGCAGGGCAAGTGGAGTGATGCCGCTCCTCCATGCTTGTGCTGTGGATCTTCATGAAACGTCGTCGGGCGGACGTTGGCATGGAAGCAGAACCGTTGGAGCAGGCGATCGCAGAAGTTTCAGCTTGTCGGAGCCATGCGGGGCAAAAAGTGTAAAAGAAAGAAAACAGAAAAAGATAACTTGGGTTGCCTCCCAAGAGCGCCCTTTGTTTAAAGCGTCGTTTGAGCTCGACGCATCAAAATAAGATTGTCCCAAATATTGTTTTCAAAATAAGTTCGAATAAATGTCAAAGTTTGTGAGTAAAATAATGTTCAGATTAATCAAATGTCAGGACCGGAAAGATAGAGTTAACAGGGTTTAGACTGACATCATCACAGAAATACAGTTTAAGACGCTGACCATTCACTTTGAAAGTACCCTTATCTGGGTGAGAAATTAAAACAGTACCATAAGAAAAGACTTCTAAAACAGTAAAAGGCCCAGACCAACGTGATTTTAATTTACCCGGGAATAAACGTAAACGAGAGTTATAAAGAAGCACTTGGTCGCCTGGCTTAAAGATTTTTGGGTGCCTAAGATGTCGGTCGTGTAAACGCTTCGTCCGCTCTTTATAAAGTCTGTTATTTTCATATGCGTAAGAGCGCCACTCGTCGAGTTCGTTAAGTTGAAATTTTCGAAAATCGCCGACAGAGTGGGGATCGAAGTTTAAAAATCGTAAGGCCCAAAAGGCGCGGTGCTCTAACTCTACGGGTAAATGACACGATTTTCCATAAACCAACCGATATGGCGTACAACCGAGGGCGGTTTTGTACGCTGTTCGGTAGGCCCATAGAGCATCGTCTAATTTGGCGGACCAGTCTTTTCTAGAAGTTGAAACAGTCTTTTCTAAAATTCTTTTTATTTCTCTATTCACTACTTCGACTTGTCCGTTAGTTTGGGGGTGGTAGGCAGTGGAAAGCTTATGAGTAACGCCATATTTAGTTAGGATTTTTGAAAATTGCGCGTTACAGAAATGGGAACCCCTATCACTAACGATAGCGCGCGGCGTACCGAATCGAGAAAATAATTTTTTGAGGAAATTAACTACGACTCGGGCGTCATTCGTAGGAAGAGCTTGGGCTTCGGCCCAACGTGAAACATAATCAACGGCAACTAAAATATACTTATTCCCGAAGCTAGAAGGAAAAGGGCCGACAAAATCAATCCCCCAGAGGTCGAAAACTTCGCACTCTAGGAAATAATTTTGTGGCATTTCATTTTTATTCGAAATATTCCCCGACCGTTGGCAACTATCACACCTACTCACAAAGGCATGCGCGTCTTTAAACAGGCTGGGCCAGTAAAAACCCGCGCTTAACACTTTGTGAGCGGTGCGAGCAGCTTGATAGTGCCCACCTGTCGGTCCTTCATGCAAATGTTTAATAATATCTAATCCTTCATGCAAGGAAACACACCTCCTGATCACTTGGTCTGCACAGACTTTAAAAAGATGCGGGTCCTCCCAAAAGTAGTTCTTCAGCTCAGAAAAGAATTGAAAACGCGGTAGTTTTTAGTCTTGCTTCTCCTCTTTTCTTCTAGTGTATGACCCGTCGGTTACTTTGGACCCGCGGTAGTCCGGTGGTGGAGTGAATTCTTTTTCTACGATAGGGGTGATAATGTCTTCGGCAGAGGATGGAATTTTTAAAAGGGGAACGGAGCTTTGATTTTCAAAAACGGGAGCGGAGCTTTGATTTTTAAAAACGGGAGCGGAGCTTGCCTCGGGTTCTTCACTTACCATACCAGGAACTTTCTTCCCACTCCGAAGAGTTATAGCTTTCGCTTGCTCTCTCGGGTTGGGCTCGGTATTGGAAGGAAGAGACCCTACGGGTCGCTCAGAAATCATTTTAGCGAGCTGTCCTACCTGATTTTCTAAGTTTTTAACACTTCCGATTAAGGTCCTAATCGTAGCGTCATTAGCATTCATGTATTTTGAAAACACTTCCTCCAAATTTGGAGGTTTTGGAAAACTTTGAGGAGGTGGTGGTGGAGCAGAAAAATCACTTTGCGGTGGCGGGCGCACAGCATTCGATGGATTGCTCCACGAAAAATTCGGATGATTTCTTAACGCAGGATTATAACTATTCGGAAAATTAAAACCAGGAGGATGATAATTCGCAGCAGAAAAATTATTAAAAGCAGTTCTAGGCATATTATTTACATAATCCAAATGTTCGGCGGGAGGAGTTGCAGATTCCCATACCTGAGGGGCGGAGGCAGCAGTCATCTCCGTAATTTTTTTGCTTAATATTTCAACTTGCAGTGCGAGTTGTGAGACGTTGTCCACTTCAAAGAGACCTGCAGGTTTGTTTGGGCGGGACCTAGGCACATTCCACTGGTAAGTGTTCATGGCCATGTCTTCAAACAGCTCAAGAGCTGCTTCCGGGGTCTTATGGTTTAAAGTACCGCCAGAAGCTGCGTCTATCATTTGCTTCGTGCTTTGATTTAGCCCATTATAAAATGTCTGCACCTGCAACCATACAGGCAGAGCGTGATGTGGGCATCGTCTTAATAATTCTTTAAATCTTTCCCAGGTTTCGTAAAGGGTCTCAGAGTCTATCTGTCCAAAGGCAGAAATGTCATTCCTAAGTTTAGCTGTTTTAGCAGGCGGAAAATACTTGGCCAAAAATTTTTCAGTTAATTGCGTCCAAGTAGTTATGCTATTTTTAGGAAGGGTGTTCAGCCACTGCTTAGCCTTAATTCTAAGAGAGAAAGGAAATAATCTTAGCCTAATAGCATCATTTGTGACACCATTTATCTTGAAGGTGTCACAAATCTCAAGAAAGCTGGCTATGTGTGCGTTCGGGTCTTCATCTTGAAGCCCGTCAAATTGCACAAACTGCTGCACCATTTGAATTATGCTAGGCTTCAATTCAAAATTATTATTATTTATTGCAGGGCGAACTATACTCGTTTCTGTACCCTCGAGATTTGGTCGTGCATAATAGGACATAGGCCTTTGCACGACTTCCTCCACGTTGGGTTCTGCCATTCTTAAGGTAGAAAATGACTCGGAATCCTCAACCGGCACTTGGGTAGTAGGGCCTTGAAATCGCGATCTTCTCCGAAGAGTACGCTCAATTTCGTGGTCCAGGTCCAAAGTAACCGACGGACTACCGCGGGTCATACACTAGAAGAAAAGAGGAGAAGCAAGACTAAAAAGTAAAAAAAAAGCTAATGAAGTTGGAAAAAAATTTTTTTGAAATAGATTTTTTTATATTTTAACTCCCGAACTTCCCAAGGGCTACCCGGTGAAGGGTTCGCAAGGTACTAGACAAGATAGTGGCATTTAGAGCCACTTTGCCCTTTTCGAGAGAGTTAGGTGGTGTAGAAAATTTTGTGATGTGGGTTTCTATTACGAATGCGGTAATTAAAATCCAGCCACTTATCTCTGTGCGAGTAGGCGGAAATGAAAAGCTATACTCACGCACTCGTCAGAAAATTAAAACACACCCACTCGACAGAAAGTAAACACACTCTACTGAAATAAAACCAGCCAATTAACTCAAGTGAGTAGGCGGAAAAATAAAATACGCACACTTGCTTGAAATAAAACCAGCCAATTAACTCAAGTGAGTAGGCGGAAAAATTAAAAATACGCACACTTAACAAAATCCAGCCATTTGACTCAAGTGAGTAGGCGGAAAAAAATTAAGAAGGAGGCTGAGAAAGAGAAGTGATAAAATTAATATATTCGCGTTTTCAATTTATCAACAAGCGTTGCTTCCCCGGCAACGGCGCCAAAAACTTGATTGTCTCTGAGATATCTGCAAAGAGAAAATACCAAACTAACAATTCATCAAGGCAAGTATACCTATCGAAATGCAGCTAGGGGACACAAGTGTCGTATTGAAATCCGGGAACAGTTGAGTAAGCTTACTCACACGAAATCTATTATTTTATCGACGGCAAAATAAGGCTTGGCTAAATGTACTAAAAGAAGAGAACTACTTGTATGAAAAGATAAAGAGAGCGATTAACTTAAGCTTAGTAACGATGAAGGGAAAATGCACTCGATCAGAAATCACCTCGGCAAGAGTGATTAGAAAAATACGATAACTAAACCTAAGCTAATTAGGGTAAAGGTCTTTGACCGTGGAGGTTCCATGAATATTGACACGCTTCTCTCGAAGGCCGTGCCTAACTGAGTTTAGGAAGGTCCGACCGACTTTCGCCTAAATCGGAGGCCTAAAACTCGCTTTACGCGGTGAACCCCTCTAATGGATTTTACTCCAATCCGGGAGATTTGATCGTCTGCCTCTCTCGAGGGGTGCGAACAACTCCCTTTACTCTTGAGTGCTCATTTCAAACTTTTGGCCTCTCGGCTAACCCAGAATGAAAGCAAAGGTGGAGAGTATATATCGATAATATACCTCCAACCCGTGATAAATCAAGAGTAATTCAAAGCTAAACCCTAAAAAGAAAAGGTAAGATTCAAAGCATCATAACCTAATCACTCGAACCTCGGATCAATTAGATCGAGTACATGGAGGATTAGTTAATCATGGTGAGGTGGAAGAAGGGGATGAGTAGAAGAAAAATACTGAAAACAGAGCAGGAACGAAAAAAGAAAACAACACTTTTTATTTAGAGAAACAGCGACCTTACAGCTTGAAAACCAGAGATTACAAGAACATGAAAAGGAAACTACACTATCATTAGCATCATACTACAGAAAGAAGCTAGGAGCTAATACAGGGAAAGCATAAAACTAGAGCTACGAACTAGAAATGAAAATACATGCTTAAAAGTTCAGAAAAACAAAGGACAGAACCTCCCCTCTCAAAGTGAAAGTTGTCCTAAAACCCCTGGAGTTGGGCTCTATTTATAGAATTTTTTCGGGTCGGGTCACGCCCCCCTGTCACGCCCTGGTCGGGCGTGACCCTGGGGCGTGACACATTCGGCGCGACTTTTTCGGGCAGGAATTGAATTCTGACGGAGTTGTTGCGGTACACGCCCACTGGTCACGCCCTGGTAGGGCGTGACCCTGGGGCGTGTTCTTTGCGGCGTGACTTCTTCGGGCTGAAATTGAATGCTGGAGGTGACGGGCGGAATTGCTGAAGTACACGCCCATATGTCACGCCCGGGTCAGGCGTGACCCTGGGGCGTGACACTTTCGGTGCGACGGTGGAGCGGGAAAAACGAGCGCGCTGCGGCGATTCCTCGGAACCTGGGGACACGCCTCTAGTACACGCCCGTATCGTGTGTGACACGGGCGTGACCGAGGGCGTGTACACTAAGTTTCCATGGAATGCAGTTTCGGACCAATTGCTTCATTCCTCTGGGTACACGCCCTAGGTACACGCCCTGGTAGGGCGTGACCTTGGGGCGTGTCACAGCAAACTTCGGCTGAAATCCGTGAAAACCTGCAAAAAGCAGAAAAAATGCATTAGCGACAAAAATATATACAAAGGGGAATCAAAACAAGTACTTTACAAGACATGATTGGCTTAAAAACCCCGAAAATATCCTAATAAAATTGACTACAAACGTATTATCACCGGTCGCACAAGTAATATAAAATGGGGGCTTTCCCAAGTATCGATCTCTCAAGGAACACAGTAAGGTGGAGTTAATTTTGAGGAGGACTTGAGATTGAAGTCCTTAGGTCGGAGTTAACTAAGGGGGGGGGGGGTTTGATATTGCGGAAACAGAAAATAAAAGGCTATCAACTACTCCTATGCAACGCCGCTATGCGATGCTTCGCCAGGCGGGATGGAAAACTAGTCGGGCCGCTATGCACCGAATCACTAGGCGAATGGACGAGAAGGCTAGCGGATGAGGTGGTTAGAACGGTGGAATGAGGGTCGTGAGCACCTCTTCGCTACACACGCCACTAGCAATTGCTAGTGCGGCAAGGGTGGATGGATGGTGGATGGAATATGGCGCAACTCAAGTAAATAACGAAAACATACAATCACATAGACATAATTGTATAAAAATGTTTTACAAACTAAGCATACTTCATCAATATAAATAAAGTTAAACACCAATATTCAACAATAAAGCAAGAACAAGTCAAGAGATCGACCGAATCCGAAGTCTTGCTGAGGATTCACGGTTAGAATCGTCGGGTTGTCATTCCGCGTCCAAGCTCGGTCCTCAACTGCGTCCGGGGTAGAGAAGGGTTGTCACCACCTTCCAATGGCCCGTCTTCTTCGTCTCACGATAGCGGACGAAGTTTGCTAGCTTTCCTTTGCTTGATGGCTATGGCGTCAAACCCTACTTGAAGCTCACAGATGAAGGAGAAGGCCGAAAGGAAGCTCCGGCTTGGATTTGGCGGTGAAAGCTTGCCCGGAGCACCTCCCTAGGGTGGAAGATGAAGGGGAATGACGGAGAAGGCGAAAAACGGCGGAGAAATGTCGAGCTCCGGATCCTCTCTCGAATTAGGGCGAGACCTGCACTATTTATACAAAATAGAAATGAACAATGCGCACTATCACAGGCGCACAACCAGTGGTCATGCTCACTATGTCCGGTTCTCGTGCACACTGGCATGGAAGATCAGGAAGAAGAACTGGGATAACGCGCACGAGTAGTGGCGCACGACCAGTGGTCATGCGCACTAAGTACAATGGTCGTGCGATTATCCCAGACAGGACTCCAGAAAAGAGGAATCAATGCACACGATCAGTGGCGCACGACCTGTGGTCGTGCGCAATATGTCTAGTGGTCGTGCGCTTACTCCAGGCTGATTCTGGAAAACGAAGAGTAGTGCGCACGATCAGGGGCGCACGACCAGTGGTCGTGCGCATTAGATCTCATGATCGTGCGCAGTATTCCTGTTTCACAACAATCCCGGAACATGCACACGACCCCTGTACCGAAAGGAAAAACCAATCACTGATATGTGCAGACATTCCAGGCAATCACAAAAAGGAGTACAAACAATAAAAGTAACAAAATACACAACCACGGGCATAAATGTGCACTTCCTATGGAAATAATGATTAAATGAAATAGGAACGATAAAGAACTAAAAGTGAAGTGCAAACACGTGAAAACTAACCCAGATGAGTCCGAAAATAGGTATATAAAATGGACTCATCACACCCCCAGACTTAATTGTTTGCGCGCCCTAAGCAAGCAAAATCTAAGCAGATAGGGAAAATTACTAGCTAACAAAGAAATTGAAAAACAAAGTACCATGCGAAGTCGCATGCTCGCGTGCGTAAAAATACAATAGAGAAAATTTCTAAGTATTCAGAATAGTTTATATTTTTCACAATGCGTATCAAAATTTTATTACTACTCAAAAATAGAATCACGGTGAATCAGCCGGTCACGCATAGGAAGAAAGTAGGCAGGCCACTAAGGTGAACTTTGCCAAAGATCGGGGCTCAGGATCACCTCCAAAGGAATCCACCAATGTCGGGGACCATACGCTTGCCCGTTCACACTCTCTCCACGGCACTAGTTAGACTCAAGCGCAAATCCGTAGGACTTTAGGATAATCACGGGGCTTGGGTTACGGTGAGGTAAACAATGATAAAAAGGAAGGCTATGCACCTAACCCAAATGAGCTATCAAAGAAAGAATCCATCAGCTAACCAAAATATATGCGGGTGCACCACACCCCCAGACTTAACTTTTAACAAATGGGTGTGTGCTCCGCCTACTCCAAATATAATCACATTTCCATAAAGATTTTCAATTTAAACTTTTTCTTTTCACTTCTTTTTTTTTTCTTTACAAATATTTTTCTTTTTTTTTTTCTTTTTCTTCACTTTATTTGCACAATTCAGCAGATATAAACTTAGGAGCACTTCCACATTTTCATAAATAATAACACCACATCACATCCCAACATGAAAATATAAAACACTAAACTCGACTTGGGCGTGCGACTAGGATAGGCTATGGGGCTTTGGTGAATGAAGGTGGAGCTGAATCAAAAGAAGGGTAGGCACAACGGGGCTAGCGAGGATAAGACGTTAGGAATGGTACAAAGCTCAACCGGGCCAAAATGATGGCCTACATCACGCTTACGCTTGACTAACCATACACCTATGCTTCGAGAGTAGCTTGGGGCAACTTCTTAGCCAACGAGAAAGACTAGCCATCCTACCGACTCGAGCAATACGAACCTAACAGCCGTCTACACACATCCCTAAGCTACCGTCGGATTCACACCGGATTCACCAATATTTTTGAGTAGAATAAAAAGTATTTACGCAATTAGAAAAATATAAAACAAAAAGCATACAGAAAAATTAAATCTACTCTAATTTCTACACGAGACGAGAGCAGTTGACTAGGAACACATTAAGGTCAACATTTTACTCCGTCTCACAATCCTATGTCAGCACCATAATTTTCCCAAATCTAACGAAGAAATGAGTTTAACTCACGGCACACTAAAAGCTAAGCACGCACTCATGTGGGTGCAGTGGTGTGTGATGCAATGAACTAATCAAAATAAAACTATAAAAGCTTCTAGTATGCACATGAGATGTGCACGTGCAAAAGATAACAAAACTGGCTCTCCCCCAGACTTAAACTAAACTACACAGCATATGATAGAGAAATTAAAATCATACAGAGCTAAGGGAAGAGGTTATCCAATGCTCAGCCAGTGAGCATACCAGAAGACGCGTGTAAACCTGAAGCAGGTCCGCCATACGAAGAATCACAACCCCGCCAACACGAAGTTGTCAAGAATACCTGCAGGGGTGAGCTCCGCAAAAACAAAACAAAATATACAAAAAGAAATGCTAAAACTAAAATAGACATGAAAAATAAAATGCAGAAAATAAAAGATAAGTACTGGGGTTATTGTCATCCCAGCACGACTTATTCAATTCTAAACAGTTCTAGCTAATGGGCCTATGAAATAAAAAGTGCACAGGTAACTGGCCTAATATCCGTTTCGGTAACGGGTACCGATATGGTGATAGAGCAGTTACCCCTCTGCCTAAATAATCATACCTGCTCCTCGTAGGCAGAGGAAATATGAAATAGGATGAGGAGGAGGCCTGGTCCTCACTCATCTCACCACAAAACAAATCCTTGCCTAGCAAGGTATTGTCTATCACAGGCCCGCAGGAGGCGATGACAACGTCATGAGCACAAAGCTCATCGTCATCCCAACATACCTGTGGAGAGTCATCCTGCACAGGCTCAGATAAGGAAGGGGGATCAAGTAATAAAAGAGAAGAAGAACTAAAAGAATCAGAAAATGGGAGAGTGATCCCGGTCTCACTCTCAGCAGGATGCAAGCAGAGATCATCGTCGGTATGATACGAGTCGTACCGAGGGGAATCCAAGAACTCGAGGTCCGCGGTGGTAAGAGGAATGGCCTCATCCAATAAGGAGGTGCAAACCTCCGCATCGAAAAGGGAATATTCCTCATCCCACCGGGGTGCGTAAAAGTGTTCCGAAGATCCACCTTCTCCGTCTGAGATAGAGGAATCATCATCGCACTTCGGCGCAACCTCGGGCACCGAATCATACACAATCACGACATCATCAACCGACTCACAAGAAAGAGGAATAGCACAATCCGACAAAAATTGCAGAGGGGCAAGGCTGCTCTCAAAATCAAGCACTGAATGAGCAGACCCCCTCGCACAGTCATTCACAGACGCCACCCCGTCGATGACCGGAACAATCTCATCATCCCATACAGGAGCGTCCATGAGTTCCTGCTCCTCTTTTTGTTGGCTAACACCAGAGTGATCATCATCACTCAAGGAAATCTCGTAAAAAGGGATCGAGGGACCCATGAAAGAGCTATATGCGGCCAGAGATTCTTCAGTAATCTCAACGGGTAAAGAATGAGCAAAGTGAGTTATGTTAGTATATGGGCCAGGCAACACCATGGTAGGCTTGTCCACAACAGTCTTCCGCAAACGGGAGGTTGTTGTGCACACGCCCTCAGAGGGAGAAGGCTTGCACAAACGATGGCAATCCTTCAACATGTGGCCCACACCTTGACATAACAAACACCGAATGCAATGATTGGCATTCATAACAGCAATGACATCGATGGATCGGCGCAAAGTGTCAAGGATACGGCATTCAGCATCAGGATCCATCACGAACAAAAATAATTGCTGAAAAAGTGCTATACAGCTAAAATGAAAATAGCACGGATATGCTATCTAAATCAAAATCAGAAAAGAGCAAAAAGAAATAAGCAAAATAAAAATTCTAATAACCAAAGCAAATAAAAAAAATGATATGAACAAATGGAAAAGGGCTTCAATCTATTATCTCCCTCTCCACAAACTCACACGACTGTGTTCCCCGACAACGGCGCCAAAAAGTTGATGCTAAAGATCACGGCAGTGAACCGGTCGCATAAGTAATATAAAATGGGGGCTTTCCTAAGTATCGATCTCTCAAGGAACACAGTAAGGTGGAGTTAATTTCGAGGAGGACTTGAGATTGAAGTCCTTAGGTCGGAATTAACTAAGGGGGGGTTTTGATATTGTGGAAACAGAAAATAAAAGGCTATCAACTACTCCTATGCAATGCCGCTATGCGATGCTTTGCCAGGCGGGATGGAAAACTAGTCGGACCGCTATGCACCGAATCACTAGGCGGATGGACGAGAAGGCTAGCGGATGAGGTGGTTAGAACGGCGGAATGAGGGTCGTGAGCACCTCTTCGCTACACACGCCACAAGGAATTGCTAGTGCGGCAAGCGTGGATGGATGGTGGATGGAATATGGCACAACTCAAGTAAATAACGAAAACATACAATCACATAGACATAATTGTATAAAAATGTATTACAAACTAAGCATACTTCATCAATATAAATAAAGTTAAACACCAATATTCAACAATAAAGCAAGAACAAGTCAAGAGATCGACCGAATCCGAAGTCTTGCTGAGGATTCACGGTTGGAATCGTCGGGTTGTCATTCCGCGTCCAAGCTTGGTCCACAACTGCGTCTGGGGTAGAGAAGGGTTGTCACCACCTTCCAATGGCCCGTCTTCTTCGTCTCACGATAGTAGACGAAGTTTGCTATCTTTCCTTTGCTTGATGGCTATGGCGTCAAACACTACTTGAAGCTCACAGATGAAGGAGAAGGCCGAGAGGAAGCTCCGGCTTGGATTTGGCGGTGAAAGCTTGCCCGGAGCACCTCCCTAGGGTGGAATATGAAGGGGAATGGCGTAGAAGGCAGAAAACGACGGAGAAATGTCGAGCTCCGGATCCTTTCTCGAATTAGTGCGAGACCTGCACTATTTATGCAAAACAGAAATGAACAATGCGCACGATCACAGGCGCACGACCAGTGGTCGTGCGCACTATGTCCGGTGCTCGTGCGCACTGGCATGGAAGATCAGGAAGAAGAACTGGGATAACACGCACAAGTAGTGGCGCACGACCAGTAGTCGTGCGCACTAAGTCCAATGGCCATACGATTACCCCAGACAGGACTCCAGAAAAGAGGAATCAATACACACGATCAGTGGCGCACGACCAGTGGTCGTGCGCAATATGTCCAGTGGTCGTGCGCTTACCCCAGGCTGATTCTGGAAAATGAAGAGTAGTGCGCACGATCAGGGGCGCACGACCAGTGGTCGTGCGCATTAGATCCCATGATCGTTCGCAGTATTTCTGTTTCACAACCATCCCGGAACACGCACACGACCCCTGTACCAAAAGGAAAAACCAATCACTGATATGTGCAGACATTCCAGGCAATCACAAAAAGGAGTACAAACAATAAAAGTAACAAAATACACAACCACGGGCATAAATGTGCACTTCCTATGGAAATAATGATTAGATGAAATAGGAATGATAAAGAATTAAAAGTGAAGTGCAAACACATGAAAACTAACCCAGATGAGTCCGAAAATAGGTATATAAAATGGACTCATCAGAGAGCTACCTCTTCAGCATTTGGAAAACTTCTTCACATTCGGCAGTCCAATCGAACCATTGAGTACCCCTCAACACCTTGAAGAATGATGAGCACTTTTCTCCCGACCTAGAGAGGAATCTGCTTTGCCCGACCAGCATGCCTATCAAATGTTGGACCTCCTTGGCGTTGCGTGGTGAATCCAGCTCCAGGATGGCCTTCACCTTGTCCGGGTTAGGCACCACCCCTGCAGGGTCAGGAGATGCCCAAGTAACTTCCCGCGGCTCGATCCGAAGACACACTTCAAGGGTTCAACCTCATTTTGAACTTTCATAGGGTGGCGAACGTCTCCTCCAAGTCTCGGAGGTATGAGTCCACACACTTGCTATTGACCATCAGATCATCAACATAGACTTCCAGGTTCCTCCCCCTCTAACCCTGGAAGACTCGATCAATCATGTCCTTGTATGTAGCCCCAACATTTTTTCAACCCAAAGGGCATCATCTTATAGCTGAAACAACCCTCTCTCGTGATGAAGTAGACGTCCTTGACATCAGGAGGGTGCATTCGGATCTGATGATAACCTGAAAAAACATCCAAAAAAACTCATAATAGAAAAGCCAACAACTCATTCAACCAACAAGTTGATTCGAGACCGGGGGTAGCAATCCTTGGGGCATGATTTATTTAACAAGGAAAAATCAATACACATGCTCCACTTCCCTCCGCCTTTCTTTACCATTACCACATTGGTGATCCAGCCTAGATACTGGATCTCCGAGATGAAGCCAGCCTCCAGAAGATTCTTGACCTCCTTGCGGATGGGCTCCTCCAGCTTGGTAGCGATGGTCCTCATCTTCTGATGAATGGGGACTATCCGGGGGTCCAAGTTCAGGCGATGGCAGGCCACATCTGCATCGATGCCCGCCATGTCAGCCGTGCTCCAGGAAAAGATGTCGACATTGCTCTAGATGCAAGCCCGAACTCGCTCCTGGTCCTCGGGACTCAAGCCCCCGCTGATCCAGACCCTCTGCGCCTGGCTAGCACTGGTGAAGACTTCCATCTCCACCACTTCTTTAACCGGCTCCAGACGTGACTGCTCCCAACCGGTTCTTTCTCCCTCTTCCTGCCCATACTCTTCCTCCCCTCTTGCTTCCTCGACTTCCATCGCCTCCCCTGGGCTCTCACTCTGCTGCTGCTCAACCTCCATGCCTCTCAGGGCATCCTTCTCAACCCCCTTACGGCTCCGTCTCTTCGTCCCTCTGGAAATCCTGCACACCTCCTCCTCTTTGCACCTCCTTAATCTCCTCCCTCGCCTCCTCTAGGCTCACCTAATCTTCTCCGACAACCTCTTCCTGCTCCGCCATCTCCCTCTCCAGCTCTTCCACCTCTGCCATACAAGATATGGTGTTGACCGCCTTCACGTAGCATTGTCATGCGACCTTCGGGTCCCCCCTGATCCTAACCTGTACCCCTCCATTGTTGAACTTAAGGTATTGATGAAAGGAGGAGGGGACGCAGCGAAAGGCGCTGATGACGGGGCACCTAAAGATGGCATTATAGCTTCTCTGGGCGTCCACGATTACGAACCTGCAGTTTCGTGACATGCCCCCCAACTTCACATGCAGCCCAACTCCTCCTTCTACCTCCTTTCTTTCTCTTTAAAAACCAAACAATGGTCCGTCTGAAGCTAGTAACCTCTTGCCATCGACAATCATCTCATCGAAGGCCTTCTTGAATATCACGTTCACGGAGCTCCCGTTCTCTACCAAAATCCTGGAGACCGTGAAGTTCTCTACTGCAGTCTGGATCACCAAGTCTGTTGAAGCGCGAAAATGGCACCACCTAGTTAACACGGAGGGGTGTTCGATCTCACGGGCAATGAGAGGAAGAGGAGGAGAAGGGGAAGATTCTAAGTGCTCGAGAGTGGAACAAACGCTTGTTCAAGGGTTGCGGGGATAGAGGACAGGTTTGCTGAGAGCAGCCAGGAAGGCTGATGAGTAGGAGAGGAGGTTGATTAGGAGCTGTGGAGCAGATGGATACTTGGAAGGTTGTGCTTGCAGGTTGATGCTGAGAGAGCTGAGCTGAGCTGAGAATAAGAAAGAGAAGGGGCCGCTAGCAGCAGCAACAATGGACTTTGCCCACCGTGGCTTAAATGCCACTCTGGCGACGGGCTTTCCTTTGATTACGATTGAGTTATTACAGTTTGCTAATACACCTTTACAAGAAAGCAATAAAGGGTACAAAGAGGAAGCTGGCGGCTAAGGAAGGAGTGCTAGAGGAAGCCGCGCGGACTGAGCTTGGAGGCCGGCAGACCGCACGATTAAGGGCAGAAAAGGAGGCCGCGCGGTCTGGCAACTGAAGCCGGCAGGCTATGCGCGGTTACAAGAAGAGGGATGACGGACTAATAAAAGGAGTCCGCAGGAATTGAGCTTGCTGTGGGCTGTCTTTGGGCGTGAGCAACTTGGCGATGTTCTGTCCTCTCCCAAATGAGAGGCATGGGGGGGGGGTATTTATAGGCCTGTGGAGGTAACGGATTCTGGTGATGTTACCCCCAGTGAGATGGTAACTTGAGCGAGAAGAGGAAGGAGTCCGCTGAGTCCGCAACAGGGCGTGCAGACTGGGGCTTGCTTCTGGAACTAGTCTTGCTGAAGGCAGACTGGGAAGATTCTGCCTGGACTGAACTAATGGAGTTCGCGCCAAGGTTATGCAGGCTGAGGGAGTATCTGCATGCTACTGGGAAGCGGGAGCTGGAAGGTATGCGGCGGACTACGAAGAGAATCCGCGTAGTCCGTGTAACACCCCCCTATCCGTCGCATAGTATATAGCAGTAGGTCCGGCCGGGGCCCGACGCCATATACCACAGACAGACCGGGTGGTTACGTATGGAAACCATCCAACCAATCTCAACGTCCTACACAGAGCATTCTAGCGGAAGCAGTTTATATAAGTTGTAAACAAGAACCCAGCATTAGAGCACGAATGTCCACTATTACATAATTAGGAATGTACACAAAATACCCAAAAATCGGCCTTAAGGCCTTACAGAATGTTTCACTTGACTGTTACATGATTTACAAACCTCAGCACGCAGGCCGGTCATACATGAATAAAACAGAAAACATTTCCACTTGGGCCTTCGAGGGCCAGCTTCGCAAAAATGGCTTTAGCCCGCTATTGACCGCTTGGTCCAGCTGCACCTGCAAGCAACAAACCACCGCACGGTGGCAAACAAGGCAACGGTCAGCAATGCTGACCAAATTATAACGATCCCGCCTCCAACTCGGGGCGGCGATGCTCCTTCCCTGCATTTCATTAGCACAAGCGAGCAATGCATAAACCATAGCCATTTCAACACAGACGTTGGCTCATACGGCCACACGTCCCGTGCACTCAGGGCACATTCTCGGTGAACCGGTCGATGTCACGTCAATTAAAGCCATTAACATTCCGGACTCACCACCGCCACTTAGACGGTCATTCCTATGAGCAATTTGTCTTCCTGGCCTGGGTCACGTCAATTTAAGCCATTGACCGCCGAAGACTCACATCTATGCCAACGGCGAGTGCCACGTAACCTTAGGTCTCTCTAACCCGAACGACATAGAGCGGGTATGGTTCCATCTAACCCGTGCTCACATCGCAACGACAATTTAAGCCATTTGCGCGGGTCAAACTTTCGCCGAGTCCCATTCTACCGCAAATCACATAACCACGTTATGTTCAAGTTGGCTCTCAGGCCACCAAGTTGGTAAGATCTCGTATCCGCCCAGTTTTCCGGGTGCACCTTTGGGTTAGTCCCCAAGGCTCCCTGCTGCAATCTACCGCGTAGAAAACCCGAAAAACACCCAATAGCACGGAGACTTCTCCGGCCTTATGCAATGCAACATCACCGATCCGGACTAACATGTCCGGGTAGGCTTCACACAAAATGCCTACGTCCGTTCTCGCATATGGACTCTAAACAACGGGGACTTTACATATCTACCCGAAGGAACGCCTCCAACTCTCCGCAAACTCGCGAGAGCGGGCTTCCTATGCTAAGAAAAGGAGCGATTCATGCTCAAGATGAGGATCGTTACCCTTGAGTTCCTCTTTGGTGCCATCGAAAAGTAATCGGATAGAAATCACCGCACTTGCGTTGCCTCCGTGGATCCGGAGTCGGCTTGCGATTCGGAGCTCCGAAGCTCCTCCAATGGCGGATCTAGCTCTTCTTCCTCTTTCCTTAGCTCTTCTTTCTCCAAGGGTTTAGAAAGAGGATAAGTGAAGAAAAGTGATGGATTTTCTAAGTCAAACCCGGGTATATCCTCTCAGGAACCATCCCCAGCCGTCGGATCTCAACCTAAGGAAACGAACGGCTTTGATTCGGGGCTGAAATGCCCAATCTGGACCGAACACGGCCTGGCACACGCCCGTGTCCAGGGCTGTGTGCCGCATTCGCCGTCAAAATCGAATCTCCTGGGCCCTCACACGGGTATCGAACACGCCCGTGTTCGAGCTGACACGCCCGTGTTCCAGCTGACACGGCTGTGTAGCCGGCCGTGTACCCCATGATTTTTCCCCCGTTTTCAACCCGAGCACTGCACGGGTCCTAGGACACGCCCGTGTCCTTGCCCGTGTCACATTGACACGCCTGGACCCCAGGCCGTGTACACGGGACATTTCGTCGAGGGGAGAACGACGACTGGATGACACGGCCTTGGACACGCCCGTGTCCTAGGCTGTGTGCCTTGTCTCGACGATCGTCGAGTGAATCTCGACGACTCCCCGGGACGATCGTCGACACGGGTCGACACGCCCTGCGACACGCCCGTGTCGCAGGCCGTGTGCCCATTCTTGACGAATCGTCGAGAATAACTCGACGATTTCACGGCTAAGTGTCGACACGGGTCGACATGCCCTGCGACACGCCCGTGTCGCAGGCCGTGTGCCCATTCTCGACGAATCGTCGAGTATAATTCGACGACTTCGCGGCTAAGTGTCGACACACGCTTGACACGCCCTGGGACACGCCCGTGTCCCAGGCCGTGTGCCTTCTGCCAGAACCCAAACTGGCCCAAAACGTCCCCCTTTGCTCCTTTGAGTTTCGGGGCGTTACAACTCTACCCCTCTTAAAAGAATTTCGCCCACGAAATTACATAAGGGAAAAACATGTACAAAAACAAAATTTGTACCTGAGCGGAACAACTCCGGATATTCGTCAAGAATCGTCTGCTCTCGCTCCCAAGAGAGCTCCTCACGACCGCAATTGTCCCACCGGACTTTGACCATCCTGATCTCTTTATTGCGTAGCCGCTTGACCTCCGAGTCCTCAATCCGCACGGGCTTGACCTTTGTCGTTAGCCCACTTTCCACCAGCACTTGATCGACCGCGATCACTTGCGTAGGCTCTTGCACCGCCTTCCGAAGCACCGAAATATGGAATACATCGTGTAAACCACTTAGCTCCACTGAAAGCTTCAATCTATAGGCCGCTTCTCCAACTCGCTCCAGAACCTCAAACGGTCCAAGGTACCTCGGGCTTAGCTTTTTCAATCATCGCACCCGCGAGACACCCTTGAATGGCTTGATCTTTAGGTACACATAATCACCCACAGCGAACTCCACGTTCCTGTGCTTGGCATTATAGTACTTTGCTTGCCGGTCCTGAGCAATAAGCAACCTCTCCCGAATGGTTCTCACCAAAGAAGTAGCACCCTCTACTTCCGATCGCTTATACAACTTTGACTCACCCGTTTCTATCCAAGACAACGGCGTGCGACATCTTCTACCATATAGGGCCTCGAAGGGCGCCATCTGAATACTTGCTTGGTAGCTGTTGTTGTATGCGAACTCCACCAAATAAAGGTGGTCTTCCCATTGCTTTCCGAAATCTAAGACACACATGCGAAGCATGTCTTCCATGGTTCTATTGACCCTCTCGGTCTGCCCATCCGTTTGCGGATGGAAGGCTGTGCTAAACTTCAGCTTTGTTCCCAACATTTGCTGCACCAGCCTCCAATCATTGGATATGAACCGCCCATCTCGGTCACTCACGATGCTGCGGGGCACACCATAAAGCCGTACTATGTTATCCACATATAGCTTTGCCAGCTTCTCCACCGGATCATCCTTCCTATGCGGAATAAAATGCGACACCTTCGTTAATCGATCAACAACCATCCAAATGGCGTCGTTCCCCTTTTGCGACCTTGGCAAACCGTGCACAAAGTCCATAGAGATGTCGTCGAATTTCCACTCCGGAATAGGCAAGGACTTAAGAAATCCTCCCGGCTTTTGGCACTCCGCCTTTACCAAGGCGCAGGTTTGGCACTTCGCTACGTATAGCGCCACATCCTTTTTCAAACCCGGCCACCAAAATAGCTTCTTGACGTCGCGGTACATCTTCGTGCTCCCCGGGTGAATCGAGTACTTGGTATGGTGTGCCTCGTACAACAACTCCACCCATAAATTGCCCACGCTTGGGACGCACAGACGACCGTCTTTCCACAGCAATCCGTCCTCCACGACGAATTGGGAATTTGACCCATCCAGAGCCTCTATCATGAACTGCTTCATATGAGAATCCATATCCAAAGCCTGCCGAATCCGATCAGCCAGGTCATATTGGACTTCAGTCCAATTCAGAACTGCTTCAGCACGTGCTTGCTTATCCACACCAACAATCTCCAATGCCTCCAACTCCCGCACCAACCGCTCATCATGCACCGATAGCCAATTGGCTTGAGCTAGGGCTCGGCGACTCAACGCGTCCGCAACCGCATTCCCTTTGCCAGGCACGTAGTGGATCTTGAATGTATAGTCCCCCAGGAACTCCATCCATCTACGCTGCCGCATATTCAGATCCTTCTGATCTATCAGGTACTTTAGGCTCTTGTGATCGGTGTAGATATCAATCTTCACACCGTACAAATTGTGTCTCCACAGCTTCAAGGCAAAAATCACGGCCTCTAACTCCAAGTCATGGACCGGATAATTCCTCTCGTGCACTTTTAGCTGTCTCGAGCCATAAGCTATCACGCTTCCGTGCTGCAGTAGCACGCAACCCAAACCGCTGCCTGAAGCATCGCTATATATCTCATAGCCTTCGGTCCCAACCGGCGAACTCAGCACAGGCGCCGTGGTCAACCGACACTTCAGCTCCTCAAAAGCTCGCGTGCACTCCGGCGTCCAAACGAACTTATGCTCCTTCCTCGTCAAAGTAGTGAGAGGTAGCGCTATCCGCGAGAAGTTCTCTACGAAGCGCCTATAATAACCGGCAAGCCCCAAAAAGCTCCGGACTTCTGCTACCGTAGCAAGCTCAGGCCACTCCCGTATCGCAACAATCTTCGCCGGATCCACCGCAATACCCTCTCCACTCACTATATGCCCGAGGAACGCCACTGAGGATAGCCAAAACTCGCACTTCGAGAACTTGGCATACAACTGATTTCTCCTTAGCGTCTCCAACACCAAATGAAGATGCTTGAAGTGATCTTCCTCACTTTGAGAGTACACCAAAATATCGTCGATGAAGACGATCACGAAATGGTCCAAGTACTCCCTGAACGTCCTGTTCATCAAATCCATAAATACTGACGGCGCATTAGTCAGCCCAAACGGCATGACCGTAAACTCATAATGCCCGTATCTCGTACTAAACGCTGTCTTCGGGATATCACTCTCCCTTATCCGCAGCTGATAGTACCCAGACTTGAGATCTAACTTCGAGTACACCGTCGACCCGACTAACTGATCGAAGAGATCATCAATCCTAGGGATCGGGTACTTGTTCTTCTCAGTCAGCTTGTTTAGCTCCCGATAGTCAATACACAACCTCAAGCTTCCGTCCTTCTTCTTAACAAAGAGGACCGGTGCGCTCCAAGGCGAAGAACTCGGGCGCACATACCCTTGCTCCAACAACTCTTGCAGTTGAACTTTCAGCTCCGCCATTTCCTTAGGCGCTAGCCGATACGGAGATCGTGACACAGGCTTTGCACCTGGCACTAGCTCTATCGTAAAATCTATCTCTCATTGAGGCGGGGCTCCAGGAAGATCTGCGGGGAACACATCAGGGTATTCCGATACCACTGAAATACAATCCAAAGCGGGCTTCGGCTTTACAACCTCCACTAGTGTAAAGAACAGTTCTGCTCCAGCACGAACCGCCTTCACCACCTGAAGAGCAGACATCAACGTCTTGCTCGACCCCTTTAAGCCCGTAAACGTCGTCTCACGACTCGCTCCCAGCTTAACTTCCTTGCTACCGCAATCTATATGGGCCTGCTGCTCCGAGAGCCAGTCCATGCCAAATATGACGTCGAACTCCACTAACGGAAGTAAAGACGCTCGCAGGTCGAACTCCTGCTCCCCAATACGAATCTTAACATCGCAGATCCTAACCGCTCGCATCGAACACCCATTGGGCAACAACACATCCAACTTGTCCTTCGCCATCGAAGAAGGGACTCCGATGCGTGATATAAATCCTTCAGACAAGAAGGAGTGTGAAGCTCCCGTATCGAATAGTGCTCGTGCCGGATTTTCGCAAATCAATACGAATCCTAAACAAGTAGTGGTAAGGTAACATGTGCATAACAAGCATATAAAGGAAATTGACTTGCTATAAATTAAACCGTACCTGTCACCACGTCAGCTTGTTTAATGGCCTCCTGTTGGCCAAGATTGTAGACCCTTGGTTGGGCCGGAGCATAATAGGATGCGGTCGACTCCACCGCCTTACCCTTTTCTTCATAAGTGGCTCCCGGCCTCCTCTCGGACTTAGGACGTCCGCTCCAACAATCACGGGCAAAGTTCCCCGTCTTTCCGCATGTAAAGCACGCACCCAGGGTCCGACCCGTAGTCGCCCCAGAAGCGCCAGAAGGAGCTGGACCCGAAGTCCTATGCTTCTTGAAAGCCCTCCTATAGCCGGACTTTGAAGTAGTCGGCACTCTGATCTCAGATTTCTTTTCACCCAAGCTTTTCTTTGCTTGCACGCTCTTCATGTCCTTCTCCAAGGACCGGGCAGTATTGACCAAGGTTAAGAAACCCTGCGACATCGGCCCCGACAGTAAAAGTCTCAGCTCATCCCTCAAGCCTTCATAAAAACGATTAGTCTTGCGCTCCTCATCCATGATGGTGGAGCTAGCATAACGACTCAACCGCGTAAACTCGTGGAGATATTCATCCACGCTCCTCTCACCCTGCACCAACTTCAGGAACTCATTCTCCATTGAAATCCTCTGAGTAGAAGGGAGGTATCTTGCTAAGAACAATCCCGAGAACTCTTCCATCGGAACGTCTATCAGTTGTCTACCTCTCAAATGATGCAGCTCCAATCCTTCCCACCACATCCTTGCTTCACCATCCAGCAGGAATGTAGCGATGGTGGTCATTTGCCACTCCTCCGTCTCCGTCGCCGTCATGACTCTCTTCACCCTAGAGAGCCAGTCTTCAGCCTGAGATGGGGTTCCCAACCCCGAGAATAACGGAGGGTTAAAGCTCATTACATGCTTCAACTGCCTCTCAGTTTCCCTCCTTGGCACTATCGGTTCTACAACCACTTGCTCCACCCTCCTCGGCTCAGCCTCTTGCAGAGGTTCTTGCTCCATCACAGGAGCGGGCTGCTGCGCTTGCCTCCCAGGTTGCGCATTTATCACGGCCAACACCGCTTCAGCCACCAAACGTATATTCTCAGCCGACAGAGGTGTTGCGGGAGCAACATCCGGTGCACTGCTAGCCTCAGAAACTCGGCGTTCTGACGGCCCAACACCACTTCTGGTCACCTATAGTGGTACAAAACACCGTTAAGCGACCAAATAAATTGCAAACAGCAATTATAGGAACACGCAGGTTCCTCAAACACGAGTATTTTCATTCCTAAGTGGACATTCATGGGTTCTTTTTACTGTTATTACGATGACGAACACAATGTGCTCACCACCCCTTAAAAAGAATTCGCCCACGAATTCACTTTAAGCCCGACCAAAACCAGTAGTCTGATACCAAATTGTAACACCCCCCTATCCGTCGCATAGTATATAGCAGTAGGTCCGGCTGGGGCCCGACGCCATATACCACAGACAGACCGGGTGGTTACGTATGGAAACCATCCAACCAATCTCAACGTCCTACACAGAGCATTCTAGCGGAAGCAGTTTATATAAGTTGTAAACAAGAACCCAGCATTAGAGCACGAATGTCCACTATTACATAATTAGGAATATACACAAAATACCCAAAAATCGGCCTTAAGGCCTTACAGAATGTTTCACTTGACTGTTACATGATTTACAAACCTCGGCACGCAGGCCGGTCATACATGAATAAAACAGAAAACATTTCCACTTGGGCCTTCGAGGGCCAGCTTCGCAAAAAGGGCTTTAGCCCGCTATTGACCGCTTGGTCCAGCTGCACCTGCAAGCAACAAACCACCGCACGGTGGCAAACAAGGCAACGGTCAGCAATGCTGACCAAATTATAACGATCCCGCCCCCAACTCAGGGCGGCGATGCTCCTTCCCTGCATTTCATTAGCACAAGCGAGCAATGCATAAACCATAGCCATTTTAACACAGACGTTGGCTCATACGGCCACACGTCCCGTGCACTCAGGGCACATTCTCGGTGAACCGGTCGATGTCACGTCAATTAAATCCATTAACATTCCGGACTCACCACCGCCACTTAGACGGTCATTCCTATGAGCAATTTGTCTTCCTGGCCTGGGTCACGTCAATTTAAGCCATTGACCGCCGAATACTCACATCTATGCCAACGGCGAGTGCCACGTATCCTTAGGTCTCTCTAACCCGAACGACATAGAGCGGGTACGGTTCCATCTAACCCGTACTCACATCGCAACGACAATTTAAGCCATTTGTGCGGGTCAAACTTTCGCCGAGTCCCATTCTACCGCAAATCACATAACCACGTTATGTTCAAGTTGGCTCTCAGGCCACCAAGTTGGCAAGATCTCGTATCCGCCCAGTTTTCCGGGTGCACCTTTGGGTTAGTCCCCAAGGCTCCCTGCTGCAATCTACCGCGTAGAAAACCCGAAAAACACCCCATAGCACGGAGTCTTCTCCAGCCTTATGCAATGCAACATCACCGATCCGGACTAACATGTCCGGGTAGGCTTCACACAAAATGCCTACGTCCGTTCTCGCATACGGACTCTAAACAACGGGGACTTTACATATCTACCCGAAGGAACGCCTCCAACTCTCCGCAAACTCGCGAGAGCGGGCTTCCTATGCTAAGAAAAGGAGCGATTCATGCTCAAGATGAGGATCGTTACCCTTGAGTTCCTCTTTGGCGCCATCGAAAAGTAATCGGATAGAAATCACCGCACTTGCGTTGCCTCCGTAGATCCGGAGTCGGCTTGCGATTCGGAGCTCCGAAGCTCCTCCAATGGCGGATCTAGCTCTTCTTCCTCTTGCCTTAGCTCTTCTTTCTCCAAGGGTTTAGAAAGAGGATAAGTGAAGAAAAGTGATGGATTTTCTAAGTCAAACCCGGGTATATCCTCTCAGGAACCATCCCCAGCCGTCGGATCTCAACCTAAGGAAACGAATGGCTTTGATTCGGGGCTGAAATGCCCAATCTAGACCGAACACGGCCTGGCACACGCCCGTGTCCAGAGCCGTGTGCCGCATTCGCTGTCAAAATCGAATCTCCTGGACCCTCACACGGGTATCGAACACGCCCGTGTTCGAGCTGACACACCCGTGTTCCAGCTGACACGGCCGTGTAGACGGCCGTGTACCCCATGATTTTTCCCCCGTTTTCAACCCGAGCACTACACGGGTCCTAGGACACGCCCGTGTCCTTGCCTGTGTCACATTGACACGCCTGGACCCCAGGCCGTGTACACGTGACATTTCGTCGAGGGGAGAACGACGACTGGATGACACGGCCTTGGACACGCCCGTGTCCTAGGCCGTGTGCCTTGTCTCGACGATCGTCGAGTGAATCTCGACGACTCTCCGGGACGATCGTCGACACGGGTCGACACGCCCTGCAACACGCCCGTGTCGCAGGCCGTGTGCCCATTCTCGACGAATCGTCGAGAATAACTCGATGATTTCACGGCTAAGTGTCGACACGGGTCGACACGCCCTGCGACACGCCCGTGTCGCAGGCCGTGTGCCCATTCTCGACGAATCGTCGAGTATAATTCGACGACTTCGCGGCTAAGTGTCGACACACGCTTGACACGCCCTGGGATACGCCCGTGTCCCAGGCCGTGTGCCTTCTGCCAGAACCCAAACTGGCCCAAAACGTCCCCCTTTGCTCCTTTGAGTTTCGGGGCGTTACAGTCCGCCGCTGCATAATTGAACGAGCGTTAAGGGGTGTGAGCTGAGGATTGCCCACTCAGTCCGCTATGTCCGCACGAGGCTATGCATTCTTCAACTGCCTCGAGGAGGTTCTGCTGCCTGGTGGACTGCAAGGATAATCCGTGGAGTCCTCCACAACTGATTGAGCCCGCGACAAGACTGTGCGAGCTGAGGAGGTTGACCCTGTTGCTGGAGAGAAGCGTGTGCTGGAGATGAAAAATGGCATGCTGCAAAGAGAATCCGATGAGTCCACCGAGTCCGCCTCTACTGATGAGCTGAGTCCACCGTAGACGAGGCCTGTTGCTGATGTGCTAGGGTTCATCAATGTAGGCAGACTGGAATGTTTGATTGCACCTAGAGTCCGCCCAGCTCGCGATGAACTGGATGTGTCTGCTAATCTTTGCGGGTAGCTGGGAATCTGGAGCGTCTGCACTCCTTAGGCATACTGAAGAAGCTAGATGCCCATGCTGATGGAGTCTGCCATTGTTGAATGGAGCTTGCCGCACCTGCTTGGTGATAAGGAGTTCACGACCTGTCAGACTGACGATTCAGGCCGCGCATGTTGGCGAGGTGGAAACCGAGATAGCTGGCTAGAGGCCTAGAGGCAGGTCGCCACATTTTTTTGGCAGTTTGAGAAGCCTGGGTGGATAGGAATCTGAATTCGGCATAGGGGGATCCTATTGAGACAAGCTGCGATTAAGCTGACAAGGCAGGCGGCCTGTAGGGGCGGACAGAATAAGCAGTCCGCGGCCCCTGCCGACCAAGGGAACAAGGCGCAGCCTGGGCAGTCAGACCGCTGAGACCACCTAAGTTGTGCGTCCTGAGCAGACAGAAAGTCCTATACTCCCAAACAAAGGCGTCGTGACCTCCAGGAGGAAACTAGAGCAAGCCGCGACTAGCGAGCTGGCCACCTTGGGAAGGATCGCCAATTTCAGGGTTAACATAATCCCCGCACTTTTTTAAGTTCCGAATAGAACTTCGAAAAAGTAGGAGTCCCACGAAAATCGTGATCCACCCCAAAGGAAAAGAAGGGGCAAGGAGAGATACAACTTGATGCCTCTCCTTAGGAGTTTGGTGATGCTTGTCTTTTTCCTGTAAAGGAAAAGTTAGTGTAGGCATGTATGGGAGGTACATCTTGTATGTACCTAGGTTTTCCTTTGCAAAATGAAGTAAATATGTCTTCCGCTGAGTTCTGCAAAATGAAGGTGAGAGGAAAACATAGGAGCATAATAACTCGCAAGTACCTGGTGGAGGCTTGCAAGCACCTGTTATCCTCTACAAAAGGAAGAGTGAGGAGAATACAAGAAAGAAAAACGAGCTGAAAGTACCTGAAAGGAACTTTCAAGTCTTTGCTGGTTTCTATAAAAGAGAGTTTAGAAGCTAATATGAGAGTAAAGAAAAAGCAGCAAATACCTGAAGGCAACTTGCAGGTATCTGCTGGTCTCTGCAAAAAAAGAGTTAGAAGTAGACACAATATATGAAAGTAACTTGCAAGTACTTATGAAGAAACTTGCAAGTATCTGTTTATCTCTACAAAATGAGAGTTAGAATCACATGTGATATATGAGAGTAGCTTGCAAGTACCTGTGAAGAAACTTGCAAGTGTCTGTTGATCTCTGCAAAATGAGAGTTAGAAGCAAACATGATATAGTGAACTAAACTGTAAGTACCTGAGCGGAACTTGCAGACGCCTACTAATAATTGCAAAGAGAAGAGTGAGCAGCAGGCATAATATAATGAACTAAGCTGCAAGTACCTGAGTTGAGGCTTGCATGTGTTAACTGATTGAAAGGCAAGGTCAGTATCTGCTGATCTATGCAAAATGAGAGTTAGAAACAGACATGATATATGGGAGTAGTTTACAAGTACCTGTGAAGAAACTTGCAAGCATTTGTTGATCTCTACAAAATGAGAGTTAGAAGAAGATATGATGAAAAGACTAAGCTGCAAGTACCTGGGTAAGGCTTGCAGGTGCCTGCTAATCACTACAAAGAGAAGAGTGAGCAGCAGACGTAATATAATGAACTATGCTGCAAGTACCTGGACTGTAACTTGTGAATGCTAACCGTTGATGAGATGAGGTCAATATGACCAAATATCAGAGTAAATTCCTGAGGAACTCTGCCGATAATTGAATGGAGATCAAACCAAAGTAGTGATCTTCTTGCTAGATTAGAGATATCTTAGCATGAAGTCCAGATCAATAAGTCGAGCATTGACTGTTGATATGATAGGATGGATATGAACACATTGGCAGAGAAAGAGCTTGATTCATTCTGCAAATCTGAAGTAGACTCCAATAGTATGGCTTGATGATCTGGGAGAGTTAGATTCTTTATGAATCATCATCTGATAGAGCTTAAGCAAGCAGTGAATAAAAGATGAGAGTAAGAGAGCTTGTATAAGTCATCATCTGGTAGAGATTATGCAGGCAATGCATATAAGTTGAGCATAAGCAAAGTGAATGTTTGCTAATACTTTTGGTAGGTAGGATTTAACCTGTTAACCTGTGAAAGAGGTAGTTGATAAAAATGAGGTTTATACTCGGGAATGACCAAGAAAGACTGGATGCTGCCATAGGAGATCACTCATGGGCCTTATGCATCACTTGCCTGAGAAAGGTCGTCGTGAGTATAGTCCTACTAAGAGCGGGCTAGCCGCGCCTCATTTAGAAGGGCACAAAAGAGAAAAGCACGGTAAATCCTCAGATGGATCACTAGACGCAGTGCTCTCATGCCTCGGGTTACAGCATCACTGATCAATGAGACTAGTTGCCCCAAGTGGCCTATTTCTTGTCTATGGAAAGATCAGTGGAGTTGTGGACCCCGCAAAGGCACGGATCGAGAGTACAAAAGATTGTTCGGCTATCACAGTTGTGAGATGATAGAAGAGATAAGGCTACGCTTGGTCGTCATTCCTTGTCAAGCAAAGATCACCGTAACTGTAATGTATCCTTAACGGAGAACAGTAAAGCTGACACATGGGGCCTCCCCAGCACACACTCTATGTCAGATGCCGTCTAGGATCCAAAGTCCTATATTACTCCTCATGAGAGTTGGATAGCCCCCACTACACACATTCGAAAACTCCTCGTGATGTGTGGTCATTGTGCCCTTACGCCGGAATCCAATCTCGAGGGGGCCTATAGCAAGACTTGGCGATATCTCATTGGTGTAGTGATCTCTTTGGCAAAGAGAAAAGTAGAGGAAGAAGCATTACAAGAAGGGAACTGTGTCAGTATGAGATCCCTGATAAAAGCTATATTGAAAAACAAGAATGAACACTTAGAAGTGCTTTGTAAGGGAAAAAAATGTTTGAAAGGGTAAGAGTAGAGGAAACCCATCATGGTTACGAGATAACCGTAAAGTAGAGAACTATGAAGTCCTTTGTCTGCTTAGAATAGCCTTCCAAGCGCGCCCTCGTCATCAACATCGAAGGTTTCAATGGTTTTGTTAACAACAAGGAGAGGGGGATCTTCGACTAGGCTCACTACTCTTGAGCTACAAGGAATGTCTGCCACTTATTTTCCCTTTGAGGTTGCTGGAATAGGGCGATCATCTTTGGGAAGCAGGTCACGCATCTTACCCTGTCCAGCATCCTTTGCACTAGTTGGCGGAGTGCTCGGTAGTTCTCTGTCAGGTGGCTTGGCTCTTTATAGAATTTGCAATACGGATCCGAGTCTTTGGATCTTTGATCAACTGGTCGATAAGGCCTTTTGTAGTTAGCCCTATCCTTCATTACTTGGATTAATTCTAGTATGGCTTCATCTAGTTCTGATTCATGCAAGTCATTGTCTTGCTGTTGATAAAATGCAGCTGTTTGTGGAGATGGATCTAGTGGTAGCAGCGACTGATCTTAAGCACGATCACGACTCAGGAAAGGATATCGATGGTGCTGAAACCTTCTTCCCTTCCTTGAGTGAGTTGGGAAATCATTGTGAGGAGACCTAAGAGGCTTCTTGTGAGAAGGATCTTTCTCTGATATAAGTATGGAGACGAAGCCTGGGTTGCTCTTTTCGCCTCGGATATATGAGTTGGCTAAGGCAATCAACACTTGGTACATTTTTGGTGCTCGGACATTGGCTTCAAACTTGAGAGGCCCTTCACAAAGACCGTGGATAAGAGCCACTCGGTACATTTCTTGACTAACAATCTCAATGTCCAAGATTTTTCTTTAGAATCGATCAATGAACTGAGACCATGATTCATTCCCATGTTGCTTGATCTCAAAGAGGGCTTCAGGACCGCCCTTTTTCTTTGTGGAAGTAGAGAATCTGAGCAAGAACTCCCTTTGCAGAGCAGCAAAGGTAGTGACGGAGTGAGGGCGAAGACCACAGAACCAATCCCTAACTTGTCCATCAAAGGTTATGATAAGGAGCTTGCACTTAGTAGTGTCTGAGAGAGTTTTGAGAGCAACGACCGATTCGAAGGCTTGGAGATGCTTCACTGGATCAGTCTCTCCAATGTAGATTGGTAACCTGGGCTCTTTGAAGTTTGCTGGAGAAGGTTCATGACGAACATTCTCCGTAAATGGCAAAGACTATTCTTGCTCTCTTACAACATAAGGACAAAAAGGGAGCATAAGCTACAGCTACAAAAGAAGCAGGAGGAGAGAAGGGAAAAGTTGTTGTAGGAGGAGCAAAGGCAGGAGCCGAAGGGTAGGGATGACTTCCCTGAAAATTGAGAAACATTGCAGGACTTCCCCGGGATACTTCTCGGAAGAAGTTTTGGCGAGCAGCAAACTCTTCATCTTGAGGTCACAAAGGGGCTGCAGGCCCTTGGAAAAAGGATGCTGTGTAAGGAGGATAAACTGGAGAGCAAGCTGGAGGATAAGCTTGTTGATGCTCCAAAGTTGGTGCTGGATTGACTGGAGCAGCTGGAGCAACTGGAGCTACTACAGGTTGAGTCTGCAACTACTGGTTGATTGCAGCAAGAACTTGGTTGATCGCTTGGAACTACTGAGCATTCTCACGGTGCGATTTCTCAAAGGCCTCCCAGAGAGGATCATCTCTAGGATTTGATTGAGCAAGGTTCTCGGCTGAATGATGGTCTGACATGGCTAACTGTGGCTGTTCACCATTTGTTCGGATCTAAAGGTCGCGTGTTAACTGTTGATGCGTGAAAACAGCACCGCCTAGTTAACACGTAGGGGTGTTCGATCTCACGGGCAAGGAGAGGAAGAGGAGGAGAAGGGGAAGCTTCTGAGTTCTCGAGAGTGGAACAAATGCTTGTTTAAGGATTGCAGGTATAGAGGAGAGGTTTGCTGAGAGCAGTCGGGAAGGCTAATGAGCAGGAGAGGAGGTTGATCAGGAGCTGTCGAGCAAACGGTTACTTGGACGGTTGTGCTTACAGGTTGATGTCAAGAGAGCTGAGCTGAGTAGAGAAGAAGAGAGAGAGGGGGCCGCTAGCAGCGGCAATAGCGGACTTTGCCCGCCGTGGCTTAAATGCCACTCTTGCGTCTGGTTTTCCTTTGATTAAGATTGAGTTATTACAGCTTTTTAATACACCTTTACAAGAAAGCAATAAAGGGGTACAAAGAGGAAGCTGGCTGCTAAGGAAGGAGTGCCAGAGGAAGCCGCACAGGCTGAGCATGGAGGGCGGCAGACCGCACGGTTAAGGGAAGAAAAGTAGGCCGCGCTGTCTGGCAACTGAAGCTGGCAATTCATGCGCAGTTTCAAGAAGAGGGAAGACGGACTGAGAAAAGGAGTCTGCAGGAATTGAGTTTGCTGTGGACTGTCTTCGGGCTTGAGCACCTTGGCGATGTTCTGTCGTCTCCCAAATAAGAGGCATGGGGGGCTATTTATAGGCCTGAGGAAGTAACAGCTTCCGGTGACGGTACCCCCGCTGAGATGGTAACTTGAGCGAGAAGAGGAAGGAGTTTGCCGAGTCTGCAACAGGCTGTGCGAACTGGGGCTTGCTTCTGGAAAAAGTCTTGCTGATGGCAGAATGGGAAGAGTCCGCCCGGACTGAACTGATGGAGTCTGCGCAAAGGTTGTGCAGGATGAGGGAGTATCTTGCCACTGCTGGGAAGCGGGAGCTGGAAGGTATGCACTGGACTGTGTTGGATCTCTAGTTGGATTAGGGCTAGGTTCACTAAACTAGGATGTTTGACCCAATATGTATAGCCAGGGTCATGTTTGTGTCCTAGAGTCTAAGCCATTTCCTTAGAGTCAACACTACATGGACCAGCCATCAACATACTGCAGAAGACTCAAGACTTAGAGAAATTTCAAATACTCAGGAAATGAGTTCGACGTTCTTCGAACTCTACTCGACGAAAGTCGTGCTCAGCTCAACGAACTCAGAGACAATTCTCTGAGCTGAGCTCGACAAATTTGGTTCTCAGATCGACGATCTCTGGATGCTCTACCTCAACATTCTAAGTCCAGAAACATCTAAATATTCTAAGTCCAGAATCATACTCCAGTCGACAAATTCATGTTCTCAGCTCGACGAACTTGGACAACAGTCTCTACATGTTATATCAAGTAGCTGTTAGCAGTTCTCAGGTCGACAAAATCAATTCTCAAGTCGACGATTTCTGGACACTTTACTTCTACATTTCTAAGTCCAAGAAACATTTCACTGAACTCCAGCCGACGAAGTCAGAATCTCAGCTCGACGATCTTGATGCACAAAATTGGCAAGGTTCTAGAGAAAACAGTTATCTGTTTTTAGGTCGACGATCTTGGATCTCAGTTCGACGAACAACAATTTTTTGGTCGACGAACATAACTTCTCAGCTCAATGAACTCAGGTCCCAGGTTGACGAATTCTGTTCTTCACTTGACGATTTCTGTGCGGTACCAAACATGGACTTTTCCTCTCCCTATCCCTTATTTTAATGCAGTAATTCCTGTAAAATCAATGTTTTATATTATATGAATATTACCGTTAGACGCATCATTGATTATGACCTTCATCAGGATTATTAATTGCCAATTTTCAATGGGATAGTTGGGGAAATCAATAAATGCAGACATTCTCAAGGCCGCCAGTAATCAATGCTGAAGAAATTCAAAATTCAGAAGGAAGATTACATGGAAAATATAAAAAAAGATTTTTCTTCTTCCTTCTCAGAGAGACACAAAGCTCAGAGCCACAGATAGTGATAGAGAGATCAAGAATTTGAAAGAGCACAAGCAATACTCAGGGCAATACAACAGTAAAGAAACAAAGAAGCCCAAACTAGAGAAACAATAGCTAGCTGAAGAAGAAGAAGAACATCCATTCAAAATCAAGAGTCTTTTTCCTTCTTCTTTCCATGATTCTTTAAGGACAACAACCACTCTGTCAGTCAAGAAGTTCCTGGATATCTTCTGGTCAAAGCTAAAGGATTGAAGGCCTACTCACCCTGAAGTAAAGCTCCAACCTTCCTGAACAAATCAATAGCTCAGGGTGAGCTTTGTTAACATCAAAAGATCCACTAAAGTCTTCTCAGTTGTACTTGAGAAAGAGAAGATAACATCACTCTCTCACCCACACTATAAAAAGGATTCTTTAACTCCCTTCAAAAGTTATTCCTGGTTTCAAGTCACCTGATCAAAAGACATGGGATTGGTTTTTGAGCACCTGATCAAAAGCTCATTGGTGGCAGTCACCTGATCAAAAGACCTGAGTGGATTCCAACCAGGGTGGTAGAAGAGTGGATGTACACAGGTTGGGGAACCACTATAAAATTCTTGTGTCGTCTGGTTGCCATCTTTTCTTTTGCTCTTGTTGTGGCTGTGCTAGTTAGGTTGATGTGTCTGTGATAGTTAGTTCATATTTGTTGTGGCTGTGGTAGATTATTTTATCTTAGGACTGATTTTTTATTTACAGCAAAAAGCATTAAAATTTTCAAGATACTCTATTCACCCCCCCCCCCCCCCCTCTAGAGTATAACAGATCTAACCCTAACTTTCGATTGGTATCAGAGCAGGTTCCTTTGGTTGTACAAGCTAACCCTTGAACCAAAAGATCCTTTGTTAGATCTGACTTTTTATTTCTATTAGGATTATATTCACAACATGACACAAAACAAAGATTATGCAAACACTAGACCTCCAGTATGTAACTTAAATAAATTTGCCATCTGGAAGGTAAGAATAAAACTGTATATGAATTCAATTGATGAGGACATCTACAATTCTATTTTGACAGGTCCTCCCCAAGCAACTGTCTCTACATCTATAACAACTTCAAGCAATTAAGCAGTTCCACCACCTGAGTGGACTAATGCTCAGAAGAAAGCCAAGGTTGCTGATGCTAAAGGTATGAACATTCTAGCCCAAACAATGTCTGATGACATTTTCCAGAAGGTGGCTGAATGCACTTCAGCCAAGGCCATTTGGGAATCTCTCATCCAAATGGTGGCTGACTCTGTTGATGATAGGAAGGATAGAAGGTCAAATATCATATCCTAGAATTTCAAGAAGGATGAAGCAGAATCTATTGTAGACATGTACAACAGGCTGAGCTCAATAATCAATGAGCTGAAGACCTTGGATAAAGACATCACCCTCACTGTGGTGAATGACAAAATTCTCATGTGCTTCCCAAGCTCATGGGATTCAAGGATCTGGCCAATCAAGGAGGCCAGGAGCTTAAATGAGATTTCCACAGAATCTCTGTTGGGAAAGCTCAAATCCTATGAACAGCTAATCAAGTCCAGAGAAGCAGGTGAGCAAAGGACTCCTCCACCAGCAAGGAAAGAGCACAACCTGGCATTCAAGGCTGCTGAGGAGACAAAAGCTTCAACCATAAATGAAGAGTTAATGAGTCTCCTTGCCAAAAGATTTTACAAAATGGCAAGGAAAGATTTCAGAAGAAAATCATCTAGGCAGGATGATAAGCCAAGGTATGACAAAATCCCCACTAAATAAGTAGTTTGCTTTGGCTGCAGGAAACCTGGACACTTCCTCTCAGAGTGTCTAGAGAATCAAAAGAAAGAAAGAAGAAGAGAGAAGGACTCCAGGAGACAACAAAGCTCAATGCCTTCCTCCAGCAAATACAAGAAGAAGGAGAAGGGCTTTGTAGCTGAAAACTGGAGTGATACTGAAGAAGAATCCACATCTTCTAGTTCAAGTGAAGAGGAAGAAGAGGCAAGGGCCAAGGAAGTCTGCCTCATGGCCATTGATGCCTCAAGAAGTCAATCAGATGAAGTGGATGCATCTGACATTGAAGGAGCTTCAGAATCTGAAGCTGGTCAGGTATTGTCATCTTTTAACTATAATTCTGATAGTTTCAAAATTGAATTTAGGACAATGTGTATTGATTTAATAAACTCTGAAAAGCAGATCAAAACACTTAGGGAAAAATTGTCTAATAAAGAAAATATGATTTCTGAAAACACCAAGTTAAAATAAGAACCAACACTAGCTAATGAACAAATCATGTCTTTAAAACCAGAGCTATGTGAGGCCAAACAACTTGAGGAATCTCTCAATGGGAGAAGCCTTAAGATGATGGACATCATAAGCACAGTCAATGCCAGACTAAATGGAAAACTAGGCTTGGGTGCATCATCAAGTTTACCCCCCATTCTCAAGAAAAAACATATTATCAACACCCATCAGATTTATTGCAGCTGAGGGTAAAGAGGTAATAAACAAAAACAAACCATAGAAGAATTACCTAAAAATCAAAATAACAAAAACCAAAAGACTTTATGTAAAAACAAAGTTCTACAGATTTCGTCTAACTCAGATCGACAAAATGTGGCCAGTTCGTCGAACTTAAGTCGACGAACTTTGAACACAAATCTATATAATAATAATTCGTCTTAATGCGATCGACGAACTGTGTATGGTTCGTCGAGCAGAGATCGACATACTTGAGGCACAGAAAATGGGTATGTCCATTCTCTGAGCAGAGATCGACGATCTCATCACATATCATCGAACTCTGATCGACGAATACACAACATTTCGTCGAACCCAGAAAGACATAATAAAAGTCATAACTATAAAGCAACTCTAATAAATCCAGGAAACCTTTTAATCCACTGACTGATTGGATAATTCCTCCTAGAAGATAGCACCCCTTAGGGTATAAGTCACAACCTGAATTTTCAGTAATATCTAGTTTTTCTTATCAATAATATAAAGCACCCAAGTTAACCTGGGTCAAGAACAACTAACTGTTTTCATTGCAGGAAAAGAGCTGTCAGCTGTTAATCAAAATGGTACCTAGACAGTGGATGCTCCAAACATATGACTGGCAGCAAGGACAATTTAATTAAATACAAGTCCAAGCTGCGACCAAAGGTGATCTTTGGTGATTCAAAGTGTGGCCAGTCTGAAGGCTTTGGAGAAGTAAAGATTGGAGCAGTCACTTTCAAAAAGGTGACATATGTAAGTGGGCTCAAGCATAACCTCATCTCTATAAACCAACTATGTGATGAAGGTTATTAGGTACACTTTAACTCAACTTCTTGTATTATTTCTAATAAAGAGAAACAAAATATTTTAATTGGAAATAGACAAGGAAACATATATATTGTAGATTTTCTTTCTGCACCGTCAGACATTTGTTTGCTTAATATAGTTAGTGATCAAAATGATCTTTGGCATAAAAGGCTAGGACATGTTAATATGAAAAAGATTGCTAGGATATCTAAAGAAAGCCTTGTGAGAGGTTTACCTTCTGGTCTCTACAAGAAGGAAGGCCTCTGTAGGGCTTGTCAACTAGGCAAGCAAACTAAATGCAGCTTCAAATAAGTAAACAAAAGTGATTCACCTATGATTTTGTACTTGCTACACATGGACCTATTTGGACCTATTGTTGTACAAAGCCTAGGAGGGAAATCCTATACCCTAGTTATTATAGATGACTTCTCAAGATTCAATTGGGTGTTATTTCTGAGATCTAAGTCAGATACATTCAAAGTTCTTATAGATTTTCGCAGGACCATACAGATTGAGTACTCTACTCATGTTGCATTGATCAGAAGTGATCATGAAACAGAGTTTGAGTCTCTTCTTATGCATGAGTTCTGTGAGAAGGAAGTTATCAGGCATTGCTTCTCAGCTCCTAGAACTCCCCAACAAAATGGGGTAGCTGAAAGGAAGAACAAAACCATAATTGAAGCTGCAGGCACATTACTTGCAGATCCTTACATGCCCCTATCCTTTTGGGCAGAGGCTGTAAGCACAACAAACTATGTACTGAATAGAAGCCTAATACATAAACTTAAGAATAGGACTCCCAATGAATTGCTTAAAGGGAAGAAATCTAAAATCACCTATTTTAAATTATTTGGTTGCATATGTTATATACATAATAATTACAAGAAATATATTAGAAAGTTTGAAGCTAAGGCTGAAGAGGGAATTTTTCTAGGATATTCCCAAGTAAGCCAAGCTTATAGGGTGTTTAACAAATCTTCTTTAAAAATTAAAGAATTAATTCATGTTACTTTTGATGAGACTAACATGTCTTATAAGGAGAAAAAGATTTCTACCAATAGCACCTTGCAGGTACCTCACTTGTGTGGGAAAATGGGTGAGCTGAAGCTTCCACAAGAAGTTATATCACCCTCTCTTCCACAAGTTGATAAAGACAGTGAAGAAGAAAGCACAGAAGTGGTTGAACTTCATCCAACTACAGACATAATTCCACAAGCGGAATTAATTCCAAATGTTGTTGTTAAACCAACTCCACCCACTGATCTTGTAATACTAAGGGATCATCCCAGATCTCAAGTGATTGGAGACATATCAGTAGGTGTATAGATAAGGCATCAACTCAACTAAGATTTGATGCATGCCAGTTTTCTCACTAAAGTTGAGCCCCAATCCATAAAAGATGCTGATCAAGATCCCCACTGGATCATTGTAATGTAATAGGAACTCAACTAATTTGAGAGATGTAGAGTTTGGGATTTAGTTCCAAGACCCAAAGACTACCCAGTCATTGGAATTAAATGGGTATATAGAAACTAACTAGATGCCCATGGTGTAATTGTGAGGAACAGGGATATGCTTGTTGCTCAAGGTTATAGGCAAGAAGAAGGGATAGACTATGACCAAACTTTTGCACCAGTTGCAAGGTTAGAAGCAATCAGGATCTTCCTTTCCTATGCTGCATATAAGAAGTTCAAAGTCTATCAGATGGATGTAAATAGTGCCTTTCTGAATGGAGTACTTAAAGAAAAGGTTTATGTTGAACAACCTCCAGGTTTTATCTCTCCAACCCATCTTTTATATGTTTTTAGATTGCATAAAGCTCTTTATGGTTTAAAGCAAGCTCCAAGAGCTTGGTATGAGACTCTAGCTAGCTTCCTGATAGAGCATAAATTCACTAGAGGCATGGTAGATAGAAGATTATTCACTAGGAATCATAAGGATAAAATATTGTTAGTACAAATATATGTAGATGATATTTTATTTGGGTCTACTGATTCTAAACTATGTAAGAGGTTTTCTGACCTCATGCATTTTAAGTTTGAAATGAGTAGCATGGGTGAGCTCTCCTACTTCCTTGGTCTCCAAGTGAAGCAGCTACCTGATGGAATCTTCATCTCCTAAGCTAAATATGCTAAAGAGCTTATTAAAAAGTTTGGGATGGCTGATGCCTCAGCAAAGAAAACATCCATGGCCACTAATGCTGTAGTAGACACTGATGAACATGGGAAACCAGTTGATCAGAAATTATATAGGGGCATTGTTGGGTCCCTACTATACCTTACAACAAGTAGACCTGACATAATATTTGCCACATGTCTTTGTGCTAGGTTCCAAGTGAACCCTAAAGAATCTCATCTAATTTTTCTAAAAAGGATTTTGAAATATATAAAGAGTTGTCCTAGTCTAGGACTCTTGTATCCTACTGAGTCAGAATTTGAGTTAACTGGATACTCAGATGCTGACTTTGATGTATGCAGGGTAGACAGAAAGAGTACCTCAGGGACTTGTCAGTTCCTTAGTATGAGATTAGTGTCTTGGTTCTGCAAGAAATAATCATCTGTATCTACATCAACTGCTGAAGCAAAATACATAGCAGCTGGAAATTGTTGTTCCCAGATGTTGTGGATTCAAACCAACTCCTACACTATAGGTTCAACTTAAATAATTCAACTCTCTTATGTGATAACACAAGTGTTATATCCATAACAAAAAATCTAGTCCATCATAGTAGAACTAAGCATATAGACATTAGGCATCATTTCATTAGAGAGTGTGTAGACAAAACAAAATTAAACTTGTTTATATCTACACTGATTTACAAAGAGCATACATTTTCACCAAACCCTTGGATGAAAGAAATCACTTGTTCTTTATAAATCAGCTTGGAATGATCAATAGATAAGCTTTAGTTTAATTTTTGTCTGCAGTCGACGAATTTTTCAAAGATCGTCGAACAGAGTTCGACGAACAGAGAAAAGTTCTAGAGAAATTCGTCGAACAGAGATTGATGAACTCTCTGTGAGTGAAGTTATTTTCGTCGAACGGAGATCGACAAAGCTGCTTCAGAAAACTTTCGTCGAACGGAGCTCGACGAAATGTTTTCAGATCTTCAGACTGAGCTCGACGAATTATTTAACTACAAATTATTTCGTCGACCTCAGATCAAAGAATTCTTTTATTTCTCGTGGAACGGAGATTGTCGATTCATATTCTGGAAAACCATATATCTAGGTTTTTCTTCGACCTCTGTCCCACGCTTTCAGTTCCATAGCAGTAGATCTTTGTTTCTCTCTTGTAGGTGCACTATGGCGATTCCACTAGGCAGTCTTGCAGCCATGGAATTTGATACCGGTTTTGATGTAGACTTTGAATCATTTCAGCATTCCGATCCTATCTTCTTGAATATCTTGCAACTTCTTGAAGATCAGCAGTTGAAAAATTTGATGACCACCAGGATCAAGCTCGCCAGTGCAGAAATCAGGGAATGTGTCTATACTTCCTCTATAATAGAAGAGAACACCATGACCGACACAATATTGGGTAATGCTGACTCTCTTACCCCCCCCCCCCCGTTTTGACTGAGATCTTTGGATTAACTAATGGTACAGAAGAACTAGAAATTCATAGTGAAGAATTTAATGAAATGTTGAATAAAATGGGCTATTCTGGAGACACTGCAAATAAACTGCTGAAGAAACACCTATCTACTGCGTATAAGTTTCTCGCAGATGTTGTGGGCAATGTGTTGCTGTGTAAGCACACAGCCCATGATTACATCACCAGGCATCAATTTCTGGTGATGTGTGCAGTGGTGAATAAGAAGCCAGTGAATTGGGCTTAGATAATGTTTGAACTGATAAAGAAGAAAAACACCAATAAAGAAGTTTGCTTCGGCCGGATACTGGGGATTTTTCTACATGGAAGGGCTTCTGAACACTTGGTTTCGATAACAGTGTTCATCAATGCCTCCAAGCAGCTCACCTCTGCTCTCTTCGGAAGATGGAACGGAGGATCACTAAGCCAACCAAGGCTTCTTCCTCCTCCATGCCTTCTGAAAGCACTAGGGCTGTCATAGTCGCTCCTCTAACCCCAGAAGAGGCCCCCTCCACCTCCAACATTCTTTCTTCTCCTCAACATCAACAACAACAACCACTTCACATTTCTACACGATTTCCATATCCTGCACATTCTCCACCTCCGTCCTCTCCTCAAATAAATCTCACTTTAGTCCAATCAATTGACATCCCATCTTCCCCTATTCAGGAATCCATATAACACTCTCCTTCCCAATCACCGCAACCATCCCCACATCAATCCCCTCTTCCACCTTATTTCACTACCACGGATCCTGACACCTTTATCTCCTCCCATACATTCAATCTAGTGATTCCCCCATCATCCCCACATCAAGAATCCATCCCCACAACTGAAATTCCATCTTCTGCACCTGACCACACACACCAAGATATATCTAGTGCATTTTATGTTTATTCAAACTGTGGTCACCACAATCCCTACTCCTCCACTGCTCTAGAATCCCTTTATTTAAATTTCTCTGATATTGCTAAGGATTTGCTTGCTTTCAACTCTCCCACTCTTAAAAATCTCATAACTAATGCTCTAGCTCCTCTCACTGCTTCCATCCAAACTCTCTCTGCCATAGTTGCTGCTCTATCCCCTGTCCCTTTTTCTGCGGAACTGGCTCCAGGACCTTCTTCAGCCAGTCAGGGGGAGATGCTTCATGATGAAGAAGTTTCAGTAAATATAGCAGCAGAAATAGCAGCAGCAGCAGTAGAAAAAGCAGCAGTAGAAGTAGCAGTAGCAGCAGCAGCAAAACTTGATTCTTTCATGACTGACTCTTCAGAAGATGTAGCAGATCCTTCTGAGATCATAGATTTAATAGAATCAGATAATGATATGGAGGAGCTTCTTTTAGCTGAGATAGACACTATTGGTTATTATATTATAAATCACACAGTTGATCTTTTGAATTTGTTGGGCATTTTTGAGACAGTTCATTTGAACTTTCTGCCAGAGCACATCATAAAGCCATCTTTGGCTATAGTTCCCTACACATCACCAATAAGCCCAAGGTTGCAAAGCAACTCAAGGCTAGTCTTGCCATTACAGAGGTCCCTGTTATCCCATCTCCACCAAAAGCTGCCTCCCTCATTCCTCCATCCCCTCCTGGAGACATTTCTGCTCCCACTTTTATTATGGATGACTCTCTAATGCCTGATCAGAACAAGACTCCCTTTGATATCTTGAAGGGAAGAAACCAAACATATCATATTTCAGGATCTTGTGGATATCCCGAGTAGTCTAATTATGACTCTCGAGTAGTTAAGACAACTACTCGAGTAGTTTCCTTTCTCCTCTCGGGTTTACAGAATTTTTTTCTCCTCAAAAGTTTTCTAAGTTAAATACTCAAGTAGTACTGTATAGAACTCGAGTAGTTTTATCTTCTGTCACGAGTAATTGAATTCTGACTCTCGTTTAGTTCTCACTTACTCGAGTAGTCTAAGTAATGTACTCGAGTAGTTCATTTACTACTCGGGTAGTCCAGAATTAATACTCGAGTAACCCAAAATTATTTTCCAGAAAATTTCTCTAAGTGAATTACTCGAGTAGTCATTTCCATATACTCGAGTAGTTTTATTCGTCTCGAGTAGTTCAACTTCTATACTCGACTAGTCCAGTATTCCAGTTCCAGAAATTTTCTAAGTCCTTGTCTCGAGTAGTTTCTATATTGTTTTTCTTCTTGTGTGAACTAGAGCCTGTCCGTAGGTCCTGCAATATGAAAGAAAACAAACAACACATCCAAGCACACAATTGTTTATAGTGGTTCCCCAATTGGGTACATCCACTTTCCCTCCCACCTATCCAACTATTTTGTTGGACTAGGCACAAACCCCACCAATATGCTTCTCAGAGCATACACCTCAGGCCCTCAGCCTTACACTCAGGTTCTCTTCAGAATCCTACCTCAGAACCACACAGGTTCCAACCTTAGAGTGATGCAGTTCTCCTATAGCCCAGTGGTCCACTGACCACCTACCTCAACCTTATTTATAAGGCCTACAACTCAGGCTTCTCAGCCATACAACTTAAGGCATAAATACCTACTCTCAGAGTGCTGCAACACTAATATAACTCAGTACCCTTCCAGGTACCTTCCTCGGTGCCCTTCCAGGCAACTACAGCTCAACCTCCTCTAAGGCCTACAACTCAGTGACACACTTGTCACATACAGCTCAGTGACTCACCAGTCACCTACCTCAGCCTTATTTCTAAGGCATACTACTCAGGCTGGGAGGACAGCCATACCCTTAGATCCACACTTGGATCCTACCTTAGTACCCCAGCAGGGCACCTACCTCAGTCACTAGTTCGCCACCTACAACTCAGACCAAAAAGCCCTACAACTTAGATCTAGGTAAACTGAATCTTATAGTAGTTTATACAAGATGAAATAAATTTAAAACAACTGATATCAATCCTACAGTAGTTTATACTCGAGAGTCATAATTCTCTACCTTGCTGGACTGAGCAGATATCAGTACAGCCCACTTGCTGTAGAAGGAATGAGTCTTCTTCTACAGCTAACTCCTTTGCCGCACTAGTGAATAGCTATCTGCTGTTGAAGGATAACAACCCTTCACACAGCTAACTTCTTGCTGAGTAGATGAATCAGCTGCCTTATTCTGGAGAGAACAATCTTGCTGAATTTGAGAGGGCTTCAACTTTCTTTCTATGTCTTTTGGCTAACTCTGCTGGACGTTTTGCTTTCAAGCTTATCGGAGAAGATGAAGTCCAACCGCCTCTATTTCCTGTGTTCGGCGTATTTCATTTGTTTCGCTAACCCTAATCCTTTTCTTTTTACTTTTTATATTTGTTGATTTGAATCAACGACACAATTGAGGAGTGGGCCCAGCCAAGGGTTGGTGAGGGCCACCTCCCTCAGAGAAGGACAAAGCAGCTTTCGATGCTACCGCAGATTTCCCGTAATGGCTTCATGTAATTTGACTTTGTTGACTTCTTAGAGACATCAGCAGTGGTCATCATGTGCTGCTGTGGCTTTCCTGCAATGACTTGAACCACATTGACTTGTTGACTTTTGATGACATCAACAGCGATCATCATATTCTGGACTTAGAAAAAATTCTAGATCTTCAATAAGCGTTGAGTGATGTTAAGTCACTCAACGCCATCTGTCTTGGCTCTCAGCGCTTTTAGACTTGTTAATTTTCACTAGCTTTGTCTCAGTGGTTCTTTTTTAATAGCTGAGACAAGTATCTGTCTCAACGCTTTCTTCTCAGCGGTCTCCACGCTTTCTTCTTCTCAACTGAGACTGACTCCTGTCTCAGCAGTCTCAACTGTCTCACCGCTTTTGCCTTAGTCAATTCTTCTTGCTTTAGTTCGACGAATGTTGAACTACGTTCCATGATCTGTGGGCTGAGCTCGACGAATTTTGAATCCCAAGCTTCTGGATTTAGCTCAATGAATGGTGAGCTCAGCTCGACGAATGTTGAACTGCGTTCGACGATCGGTGGGTTGAGCTCGACGAGTTCTAAAACCCAAGCTTCTGAATTTAGCTCGACCAACGGTGAGCTCAACTCGACGAAATCCGAGCTGAGCTCGACGATTTCTAAATCCCGAGTTCCGAACTCCGTTCGACTAATGGTGAGCTCAGCTTAACTAAAGCTGAGCTGAGCTCGACGAAATGTGAGCTAAGCTCGACGATTTATGAGTCTTCCAGCATACTCTTTAATTTCACCTATCCAATCATTGAAATCATGCATGTATGAACACAAGCACACATCAAATACATTATTTGTATATGTCATTGACTAGTTTGACTTCTTACAAATCTAGGACATTAGGATCAATAGACCCAACAATCTCCCCCTATTTGAAGAAGTCAAAACTTTCTTTGATCAATAATATAGGTCAATGACATACACACCATATTTAACATATAAATTTTAAACTTGTGCAACACCATTAGATTTTGGAAATGTTACCATAATTCTCCAGCCTATGTGGAGAATTAATTACTCCCCCTGGCATGCTGTCACCGTTACAATTCCAGTGTTGCACTGTATCTGGCTTTGAACTTCCTGCATCTTGGCTTAGACTCCCCCTTTTTAACGTCTGCAATAGGGAGATTTCTGTGGGGTTTTTTCTCCCCCTATCTGTCTGGAGATGATCACCTCACCTTGACTCAATCCATTGCAGTTGTTTGGCTTGCTCCCCCTCAACAGTTGCGCACTAGCTTCATTATCTTGAGGAAGGACTTATACTACCTGCAAAATAGACAGTGTAGTATCCCCTATTCCTATCTGTACCCTTTGGCCACCAGTCTAGATTTATTCTTTATTATACTGTCATTTTCATCAAGTTTATTTCTGAAAATCCACTTGACACCAATGATATTATGTCCATCTGGTCTGGGTACTAGCTTCCAGACCTTGCACCTTTTGCACTTGTTTAGTTTTTCTTGCATTGCACCAATCTAGAATTAATCTAAAATTGCCTCTTCAAATTTCCTGGGCTCTTCTTGTGATAGGAAACTATAATACAGATATGCCTTGAAACTCCTGCTTCTAGTCTGTACACCTTGGCTGGCCTCACATAATATTTGATCTAGAGGATGATCTCTCACATATCTCGCTGTTGGGGGCAGCCTGACTTCTTCTTGCTGAGCACTATTCTCTTCAACTGGTTGGTCTTCATCTCCACCTAGACTATCCTATGCTTCCTCTATACATTATCCCTCTCCACATTCTTCTTTCAAAGCTGGGTCTTTATCTTTTATGGAGATCTTTTTCCATTATGACTTCTATACCTGTAAATCTAGGTAAATAGCTTGACAGCTCACTGTTAATCATGCTTGACTCATCAAACACTACATGAACAGATTCTTCTACAACCTGACTAGTCAAGTTATAGACTATATATGCCTTACTGTTATTGTTGTACACAACAAAGATCCCCTCAAGGGATTTGGCAGTAAACTTAGTCACTTTTGACTTACCAATGTTCAAGATGAAACACTTACAACCAAAGATCCTGAAATATGATATGTTTGGTTTTCTGCCCTTCAAGATATCATAGGGAGTCTTCTTGTTGCCTTTGGTGATAGATACATTGATCATGACTGATATAAAAGAAGAGAATAAACTAGTTGCTAAAAGCACTGTTGTGTATAGCTCTCCAGCTCCAGCTCCTTCTCTAGATCCTTCCCAGGTAGAGAAACCCTTGATATCTGCAGAGGCTTTGAAAGAAATAAATGCAATATATGATAATCCTTAAGACTCTTCTGATGATGAGGTTGATGAAGAGGATTCTGATGATGAGCCCAAGAAGAAAGTCTCCAGGAAAAGAAAAGCTCCTCCACCTCCAGCCCCAAAACCAAATCTGGTACTCCATATTTTATACTTCAGAAAATCACACCATACAAGGGCATCCCAGCATGGATGTGGCTATCCAAGAACCAGCAGAAAGAGAGAAAGAAAAGCAGGAAGTACTCACCCCTCCTCAAAGATTCATGAAGGACCCTCCTCCTCCTCCACCTGCTGCTGGTACTTCAGGTACTTCATCTTAGAGGACTACCCGATATCAAACATATCAGAGACATTAAGGTAGGTCCTCCTCCTCTTCAAGAAGCAACCAGCAGAGGCACTATTCATCAGGCAAGCAACAACAACAACAGCAACATCAACATCAACAACAGCAAATCACTGAACATCAGAAAGCTGAAAGCTCAAAAAGACCAGCCTCCCTTCCTGTACCTTTTGAAGATCCAAAAATAGCTACCACTGCAAGGATGGCCAGTTTCCAGGAATTGGTTGGCCTATCCATGATCAACAAAGCAAAAGCTGAAGGAAAGGATCTTTCTGAATACACTGCCATGTCAAAATATAGGAAGGAAGAACTCAACAGGTTTGCTAAAGCTAACAAATTTTTTAATGTTGATGACTACATGAAACTGCATCCAAAAGTTCTATTGCCAAGGGCTACCTCCCTTAATATCATTGGAGTTGTTGATATGAAAATGATAAAAACTCAAGCAGCAAACCCAAATAGGGAAATCAAATTCACAAAGCATGGTGACAAAGCTAAGGAGGTTAAGCCAAAGGAGCCCATGAAGAAGAAATATACTTTAAACTATTTAGTCTCTTTGATTATTTTAAAACTGCTTGTTTATATTCTTGATACAAAGCTCTATGTACATATATATATGCTGCATATTTTACAATTTCCTGCCAGATATAGGTTTTCTTGCTTTGTGAATATCTTGTGTCTGTATTTAGTGACCTCACCCAAATAGGGGGAGAATGTTGGATCCCTAGTTGGATTTGGGCTAGGTTCACTAAACTAGGATGTTTGACCCAACATGTATAGCCCGGGTCATGTTTGTGTCTTAGAGTCTAGGACATGTCCTTAGAGTCAACACTACATGGACCAACTATGAACAGACTGTAGAAGACTCAAGACTAAGAGAAATTATAAAGACTCGGGAAATGAGTTCGACGTTCGTTGAACTCAGCTCAACGAAAGTCGTGCTCAGCTCAACGAACTCTGAGACAGTTCTCTGAGCTGAGCTCGACGAATTTGGTTCTCAGTTCGATGATCTCTGGATGCTCTACCTCAACATTCTAAGTCCAGAAACATCTAAATATTCTAAGTCCAAAATCATACTCCAGTCAACGAAATCATGTTCTCAGCTCGACGAACTTGGACCACAGTCTCTACAAGTTGTATCAAGTAGATGTTAGCAGTTCTCAGGTCGACGAAATCAATTCTCACGTCGACGATTTCTGGACATTTTAATTCTAAATTTCTAAGTCAAAGAAAAATTTCACTGAACTCTAGTCGCTGAAGTTAGAATCTCAGATCGACGATCTTGATGCACAGAATTGGCAAGGTTCTAGAGAAAGCAATTATCTGTTTTTAGGTCGACGATCTTGGATCTCAGGTCAACGAACAATAATTTTCTGGTCGACGAACATAACTTCTTAGCTCGACGAACTCAGGTCCCAGGTCGACGAATTCTGTTCTTCACTTGATGATTTCTGTGCGGTTCCAGACATGGACCTTTCCACTCCCTGACCCTTATTTTAATGCAGTAATTCCTATATAATCAATGCTTAATATTCTCTGAATATTACCGTTAGACGCAGCATTGATTATGACCTTCATCAGGATTATTACTTGCCGATTTTCAATGGGATAGTTGTGGAAAACAATCAATGCAGACATTCTCAGGGTCGTCAGTAATCAATGCTGAAGAAATTCAAAATTCATAAGGAAGATTACATGGAAAATATAAAAAGGATTTTTCTTCTTCCTTCTCAGAGAGACACAGACCACAGATCATATAGATAATGATAGAGAGATCAAGAATTTGAAAGAGCACAAGCAATACTCAGGGAAATACAACAGTAAAGAAACAAAGAAGCCCAGACCAGAGAAACAACAGCTAGCCGAAGAAGAAGAACATCCATTCAAAATCAAGAGTATTCTTCCTTCTTCTTTCCAGGATTCTTCAAAGACAACAATGTAATGCCCCGAAACTCAAAAGAGCGACGAGAGGCATTTTGAGCCAAGTTTGGAATTTGGCAGGGGGCACACGGCCTGGGATATGAGCATGTCCTAGGGTGTGTCGTGTTTGGGTCGACAATCTGGCCAAGTGGTCGATGAATTTTGGGTCGTCGATCGTCGAGCAGCGAACACAGCCTAAAATACGGGCGTGTCCCGGGGCGTGTCGAGCTCGTTTCGACAATCTGGCCGAGAGGTCGACAAATTTTTGGTCGACGATCGTTGAGCAGAGAACACGGCCTGGGACACGGGCATGTCACAGGTCGTGTCCGTCTCGGGTTAAAATCGGGTTGTTTCTTTGGAGACACATGGTTTTGGAACACGGGCCATGTCGGATAGACACGGGCATTTCAAATGGGACACAGGTGTGTCCAAGATGCATGTGTCTTGGGTTAGTGTTGGTCCGGTGTCGATGGAGGAACACGCCCGGGAACACGGGCGTGTCAGGTCTAACACAGGCGTGTCGGCTGACCGTGTGAATTTCAGGACACGTCAGTTTCGATGGTGAATGGGGAACACGGCCCTGGACACGGTCGTGTCACAGGCCGTGTTCGGCCCAGATTTTGCATTTCAGCTCCGGATCGTGGCCGTTCGTTTCCTTATTTTGGGATCCGATGGCTGGGGGTTGTTCCTGTTGAGATATACCCGGGAATAGGGTTTCAAATCCCTCATTTATTTCACTTAGTCTCTTTCTAAAGTCTAGAGAGAGGGGAGAGCAAGGAAGAAGAAAGGAGGCTAGATCCGGTTACAGTCGGAGCTTCGGAGCTCCAAATCATAAGCCGACTTCGGATCTACGGAGGCAAGGAGATTGTAGTGCTTTCCATCCACATACATTTCCATGGCGCCAAGGAAAAATACTAAGGTAATGATTCTCATCCTAGGACATGTGAAGTCCTCTTTTCCTTTGCACAGGAAGCCCGCTCTCGCGAGTTTCCGGTGAGTTGTGGCGTTCCTTCGGGTAGACATGAATAGTCCCCGTTGTGTACATGTAGAGTCCGTAATCGAGAACGGATATAGGAATGATGTGTGAAGCCTACCCGGATATGTTTGTCTGGATCGGTGATGTTGCATTGCATAAGTGGCTGGTGAAGACTCCGTGCAGATGTTTGTTTTTTTCGGGTTTTCTACGCGGTAGATTGCAACTGGGAGCTTTGGGGATTAACTCCAAGGTACACCCGAAAAACTGGGCAGATGCGTGATCCTCCCAGCATGGTGGCCTGGGAGCCAACTAGTACATAACTGGGTTATGTAAAGTGTGTATTGGATTGGGACTCGGGAAAGTTTGATCCGCTCATATGGCTTAAATTGTCGTTGCGATGCGTGCAACGGGTTAGGCAGAACTGTACCCGCTCTATGTCGTTTGGGAGGAGCCGTTGGCATAGATGGAGGATCTTAGGCGGTCTATTGCTTAAAATGACATGACCAATTCCGGAAAGACAAAATGCTCGTAGGATTGGCCATCCTAGTGGCAGTGGTGAGACCGAGACGTCTATGGCTTGAATTGACGTGACAATGACCGGTTCACCGAGAATGTTCCCTGAGAGCACGGGGTGTGTGGTCGTACGTGCCTACGCCTGTGATGAAGTGTTTATCTATACTTCTTGGTTGTGCTAATAAAGTGTTGGGAAAGGAGCATCGCCGCCCCGAGTTTGGGGGCAGGATCATTATAATTTGGTCGGCATATCTGACCGTTGCTTTTGTTTGCCACCGGGCGGTGGATTGTTGCTTGCAGGTGCTGCGGAGTCGAGCGGTAAATAGCGGGCTAAAGCCCAAGTTGCTGAGCCGGCCCTCGAAGGCCAAATTTTGAGTGTTTACTTGCTTAATTCATGTGTGACCGGCCTGCGTGCCGAGGTTTACAAAACATGAAATTTGAGTAAACAAATGTAAGGCCTTAAGGCCCTTGTACTTCTGTATTGTACTTCATTCTTATGGGGTTTTGTAGTGGACATTCATGCTTGTAGCTGGGTTCTTTTATTTGCAAATTTTAATAATTGCTTCCGCTAGAATGACTTTGTGTAGTACGTTGTTTATTAGTTGGATGGTATTCCATTGAGTAACCACCCTGTCTGTCTATGGTATATGGCATCGGGCCCCGGCCGGACCTACTACTATATGCTATGCGACGGATAGGGGGTGTTACAACTTGGTATCAGACTACTGGTTTCGGTCGGGCTTACAATGAATTCGTGGACGAATTCTTTTTAAGGGGTGGTGAGCACATGTGTGTGCGTCATCGTTATAAGATTAAAAGAACCCATGAATGTCCACTTAGGAATGAAAATACACATGTTTGAGGAACCTGCGTGTTCCTATAATTGTTTTTTGCAATTTTGTATGGTCGCTTAACGTTGTTTTGTACAACTATAGGTGACCAGAAGCGGTGCTGGGCCGTCAGAACGCCGAGTTTCTTAGGCTAGTAGTGCACCAAGTGATGCTCCTGCTACACCTCCATCGGCTGAAACCATACGATTGGTTGCCGAAGCAGTGTTTGCCATGATCAATGCGCAGCCTGCAAGGCAAATGCAGCAGCCCGCTCCTACGATGGAGCAGGTACCGCTGCAAAGGGATGAACTGAGAAGAGTGGAGCAGGTAGTGGTGGAGCCTTTGGTGCCGAGGCGAGCAACTGAAAGGCAGCTCAAGCATGTTATGAGTTTTAATCCTCCTGTGTTCTCGGGGTTGGGAACCCCATCGCAAACTGAAGACTGGCTCTCCCGAGTGAAGAGAGTCATGACAGCTACTGAAATAGAGGAGTGGCAGATGACCACTATAGCTACATTCCTATTGGACGGGGATGCGAGGCTGTGGTGGGAAGGTCTAGAGATGCATCTCTTGAGAGGAAGGCAACTGACGGACGTCTCGATGGAGGAGTTCTCGAGACTGTTCTTTGCAAGGTGCCTCCCTTCAGCGCAGAGGATAGCTTTGGAGAATGAGTTCCAAAGGTGGGTGCAAGGAGAAAGTAGCGTAGATGAGTATCTCCATGAGTTTACTCGGTTGGGTGGGTATTTTAGCTCCACATTCGCGGATCAGGAGCGTAAGACCAACTATTTCTACGAAGGTCTAAGAGATGACTTAAGGCTACTGCTCACGGGGCCAATGACGCAGGGCTTCTTGACCCTGGTCAACACGGCCCGGTCTTTGGGGAAGGACTTGAAGAGTGTACAAGCAAAGAAAAGCTCTGGTAATAAGAAGACTGAGTTCAAGGTGCCGACTACCTCAAAGTCTGGGTACCGTAGGTTCTCTAAGAAGGCTAGGACCTCGGGTCCAGCCCCCTCTTCTGGTGCTTCTGGGGAGACTACGGGTCGAACCCCGGGTGCATGTTTTTCTTGTGGAAAGCCGGGGCACTTTGCCCGTGACTGCTGGAGCAGATGTCCCAAGTCCGAGAGGAAGCCGGGAGCAACATATGAAGAGAAGGGCAAGGCGATGGAGTCAACCGCATCCCATTATGCTCCGGCTCAACCAAGAGTTTATAACTTTAGCCAACAGGAGGCCATTAAGCAAGTGGATGTGGTGAAAAGTATGGTTTAAATTATTAACATGTTAAATTTTTTAATACTTGTTATGCGCGTGTTACTTTACCACTACTTGTTTAGGATTTGTTTTGATTTATGAGAATCCGGCAAGATCACTCTTTGATACAGGAGCTTCACACTCCTTTTTGTCTAAAGGTTTCATATCGCACATCTGAGTACCTTCTTCGGTGGTGAAGGACAAACTGGATGAGTTGTTGCTCAATGGGTGTTCGATGCAAGCGAAGAGAATCTGTGGCATTAAGATTCGTATTGGGAGTCAGGAGTTCCATTTGCTAGCATCTTTACTGCCGTTGGTGGAGTTCGACATAATATTTGGCATGGACTGACTCTGGGAGCTGCAAGCTTTTATTGATTGCGGTCGCAAGGAAGTGAAGTTCGGAACAGGTCATGAGACGACTTTTACGGGCTTGAAAGGGTCGAGCAAGACGTTAATGTCTGCTCCTCAGGTGGTGAAGGTGGTTCGTGCTGGAGCAGAGCTGTTCTTTACGCTAGTGGAGGTTACAAAGCATAAGCCTACGTTGGACAGTATTTCAGTGGTAGCTGAGTACCCTGATGTGTTCCCTGCTGATCTTCCTGGAGCCCCGCCTCAATGGGAGATTGATTTCACGATTGAGCTAGTGCCAGGTGCAAAACCTATGTCACGCTCTCCGTATCAGATAGCGCCTAAGGAAATGGCGGAGCTGAAGGTTCAACTGCAAGAGTTGTTTGAGAAGGGGTATGTTCATCCAAGTTCGTCGCCTTGGAGCGCACCGGTCCTCTTTGTTAAGAAGAAGGACGGGAGCTTGAGACTTTGTATTGATTATCGAGAGTTGAACAAGCAACGTAGAAGAACAAGTACCCGATCCTGAGGATTGACAATCTGTTCGATCAGTTAGTCTGGTCAACGGTGTACTCAAAGTTGGATCTCAAGTCTGGATACTATTAGCTGAGGATAAAGGAGAGTGATATCCCCAAAATAGATTTTAGTACAAGATACGCGAATTATGAGTTTACGGTCATGCCGTTTGGGCTGACAAATGCGCCGTCGGTGTTTATGGATTTGATGAACAGGACTTTCAGGGAGTACTTGGACCACTTTGTCATCGTCTTCATCGACAAAAATTTGGTGTACTCGCAGAGTGAGGAGGATCACTTCAAGCATCTGCATTTGGTGCTGGAGACGCTGAGGAGAAATTAATTATATGCCAAGTTCTCCAAGTGCGAGTTTTGGTTGTCTTCAGTGGTGTTCCTTGGTCACATAGTCAGTGGAGAGGGCATTGCAGTGGATCCGGCAAAGATTGTTGCGATACGGGAGTGGCCTGTGATTGCTACGGTAGCGGAAGTCCAGAGTTTTCTGGGGCTTGCCAGCTATTTCAGGCGCTTCGTGGAGAACTTCTGGCGGATAGCATTACCCCTCACGACTTTGACGAAGAGGGAGCAGAAGTTCGTTTGGACGCCGGAGTGCGCACGAGCTTTTGAGGAGTTGAAGTGTCGGTTGACCACATCTCCTATGCTGAGTTTGCCGAGTGGGACCGAAGGTTTTGAAATCTATAGCGATGCTTCGGGCAGTGGCTTGGGTTGTGTGATGCTGCAGCATGGATGTGTGATAACATATGTCTCGAGATAGCTAAAAGTGCACGAGAGGAATTATCCGGTCCATGACTTGGAGTTAGCGGCCGTGATTTTTTCCTTGAAGCTGTGGAGGCAGTACTTGTATGGAGTGAGGGTTGATATCTATACTGACCATAAAAGCCTGAAATATTTGTTGGATCAGAAGGATCTAAACATACGGCAGCGTAGATGGATGGAGTTCCGGGGGAGTACACATTCAAGATCCATTACGTGTCTGGTAAAGGCAATGTAGTTGCTGATGCGTTGAGTCATCAGGCACTAACTCAAGCCAATTGGCTGTCGGTCTATGATGAGTAGTTGGTTCGGAAGTTGGAGGCGTTGGAGATCTCTTGCATGGACAAGCAGTAGAGTGCTGAAGCGCTATTAAACTGGACGGAAGTTCAGTATGACCTGGTTGATCGGATTCGACAGGCTTTGGATGTGGATAACAGCTTGAAGTAGCTCATGATAGACGCTTTGGATGGGTCAAATTCCCAATTTGTTATTGAGGATGGATTGCTTTGGAAAGACGATCGTCTGTGCGTCCCGAATGTGGGCACTTTGCAAGTGGAATTGTTGTACGAGGCGCATCATACCAAGTACACGATTCACGCGAGGAGCACAAAGATGTACCACGATGTGAAGAAATTGTTGTGGTGGCCAGGACTGAAGAAGGATGTGGCACTGTACATGGTGAAGTGTCAGACATGTGCCTTTGTGAAGGCGGAATGCCAAAAGCCGAGAGGATTCTTGAAGTCCTTTCCTATTCCGGAGTGGAAGTTTGACGATATTACTATGGACTTTGTGCACGGGCTGTCGAGGTCGCAAAAGGGGAACGACACCATTTGGGTGGTCGTAGATCATCTAACGAAGTTGTCACACTTTATTCCGCATAGTAAGGATGATCCGGTTGAGAAATTGGCAAAACTGTATGTGGACAATATTGTATGGCTTCACGGTGTGCCCCGCAGCATCGTGAGTGACCGAGATGGGCGGTTCACGTCCAATGATTGGAGGTTGGTGTAGCAGATGTTGGGAACAAAACTGAATTTCAGCACAACCTTTCATCCGCAAACGGATGGGCAGACTGAGAGGGCCAATAGGACAATGGAAGACATGCTTTGCATGTGCGTCCAGGACTTTGGGAAGTAGTGGGAAGAGCACCTATACTTGGCGGAGTTTGCGTACAACAATAGCTACCAGGCAAGCATACAAATGGAGCCCTTCGAGGCCCTTTATGGTAGTAGATATCGCACGTCGTTGTCTTAGTTGGAAACGGGCGAGTCAAAGTTGTACAAGCGACAAGAGGTGGAAGATGCTACTTCATTGGTGCGAACCATTCAGGAAAGGTTTCTAATTGCTCAGGACCGCCAGGCTAAGTACTATAACACCAAGCACAAGAACGTGGAGTTCGCTGTTGGCGACTGGGTGTACGTGAAGATCAAGCCGTTCAAGGGTGTCTCGCGGGTGTGGCGCTTAAAGAAGCTAAGCCCGAGGTACCTTGGACCGTTTGAGGTTTTGGAGCAGATTGGTGAAGCAGCTTATCGTTTGAGGCTATCAGTGGAGCTTAATGGTCTACACGATGTATTCCATATATCGGTGCTACGGAAGGCGGTGCAAGAGCCTTCGCATGTGATCGCGGTGGATCAAGTGTCGGTGGATAATGGGTTGACGACGATGGTCAAGCCCGTACGAATTGAGGACTCAGAAGTCATGTGGCTACGCAACAAAGAGATCATGATGGTCAAGGTCCGTTCGGACAATTACGGTCAGGAAGAGCTCTCTTGGGAGCGAGAGCAGGCCATGCTTGAGGAATACCCAGAGTTGTTTCACTCAGGTACCGTTTAAGTTTATATGTTTATCTTTCGTTTATGAAATTTCAAGGACAAAATTCTTTTAAGAGGGAGAGAGTTGTAACGACCTGAAACTCAATAGAGTGATGGGAGGCGTTTTGAGCCAAGTTTGGAATTTGGCAGGGGGCACACGGCCTGGGACACGGGCGTGTCACAGGGTATGTCGTGTTTGGGTCGACAATCTGGCCGAGAGGTCGACGAATTTTGGGTCGACGATTGTCGAGCAGCGAACACGGACTGAGACACGAGTGTGTCCCAGGGCGTGTCGAGCTCGTGTCGACGATCTGGCCGAGAGGTCGATGAATTTTTGGTCGATGATCGTCAAGCAGAGAACACGGCCTGGGACACGGGCGTATCACAAGCCATGTCCTTCTCGTGTTGGAACCAGACTGTTTCTTTGGAGACACAGAGTTTTGGAGCATGGGCCGTGTCAGATAGACACGGGCGTGTTAAATGGGACACGGTCATGTTCAAGACCCGTGTGTGTCTCGTGTTGGTGTTGGTCCTGTGTCATTGGAGGAACACGGCCGGGAACACGAGCGTGTACGGGATGACACGGGCGTGTCAGGTCTAACACGGGCGTGTCGGGTGCCCGTGTGAATTTCGGGACGCGTCGGTTTCGACGGTGAATGGGGAACAAGGCCCTGGATACGGGCGTGTCACAGGCCGTGTTCGGCCCAAATTTTGCTTTTCAGCTCCGGATCGTGGCCGTTCGTTTCCTTATTTTGGGATCTGACGGCTGGGGGTTGTTCCTGCTGGGATATACCCGGGAATAGGGTTTCAAATCCCTCATTTCTTTCACTTAGTCTCTTTCTAAAGTCTAGAGAGAGGGGAGAGCAAGGAAGAAGAAAGGAGGCTAGATCCGGTTACCGGCAGAGCTTCGGAGCTCCAAATCGCGAGCTGACTTCAGATCTACGGAGGCAAGGAGATTGCGGTGCTTTTCATCTGCATAAATTCCCATGGTACCAAGGATTAATTCTAGGGTAACGATTCTCATCCTAGGACATGTGAAGTCCTCATTTCCTTTGCATAGGAAGCCCGCTCTCGCGAGTTTGCTGTGAGTTGAGGCGTTCCTTCGGGTAGACATGAATAGTCCCTGCTGTGTACATGTAGAGTCCGTAATCGAGAACGGATATAGGCATGATGTGTGAAGCCTACCCGGACAAGTTGGTTTGGATAAGTGATGTTGCATTGCATAAGTGGCCGGAGAAGACTCTGTGCGGATGTTTGTTTTTTCGGGTTTTCTACGTGGTAGATTGCAACAGGGAGCTTTGGGGATTAACTCCAAGGTGCACCCGGAAAACTAGGCAGATGCGTGATCCTGCCAGCTTAGTGGCCTGGGAGCCAACTAGTATATAATTGGGTTATGTAAAGTGTGTATCAGATTGGGACTCGGGAAAATTTGACCCGCGCATATAGCTTAAATTGTCGTTGCGATGCGAGCAACGGGTTAGGCGAAATTGTACCCGCTCTATATCGTTCGGGAGGAGTCGTTGGCATAGATGGTGGGACTTAGGTGGTCTATGGTTTAAAATGACGTGACCAATGCCGGAAAGACAAAATGCTCGTAGGATTGGTCGTCCTAGTGGCGGTGGTGACACCAAGACGTCTATGGCTTGAATTGACGTGACGTTGACCGGTTCTCTGAGAATGTGCCCTAAGAGCACGGGGTGTGTGGTCGTGCATGCCTACGCCTGTGATGAAGTGTTTATCTATACTGCTTGGTTATGCTAATAAAGTGCAGGGAAAGGAGCATCGCCGCCCCGAGTTTGGGGGCGTTATCGTTATAATTTGGTCAACATAGCTGACCGTTGCATTTGTTTGCCACCACACAGTGGATTGTTGCTTGTAGGTGCTGCAGAGCAGAGCGGTAAATAGCGAGCTAAAGCCCAAGTTGCTGAGCCGCCCCTCGAAGGCCAAATTTTGAGTGTTTACTTGCTTTATTCATGTGTGACCGGCCTGCGTACCGAGGTTTGCAAAACATGTAATTTGAGTAAACAAATGTAAGGCCTTAAGGCCCTTGTACTTGTGTATTGTACTTCATTCCTATGGGGTTTTGTAATGGACATTCAAGCTTGTAGCTGGCTTCTTTTATTTGAAACTTTTAATAATTGCTTCCGCTAGAATGACTTTATGTAGGACATTGGTTATTAGTTGGATGGTATTTCATTGAGTAACCACCCGGTCTGTCTGTGGTATATGGCATCGGGCCCCGGCTGGACCTACGGCTATATGCTATGCGACGGATAGGGGGTGTTACAATTTGGTATAAGACTGCTGGTTTCGGTCGGGCTTACAATGAATTCGTGGACGAATTCTTTTTATGGGGTGGTGAGCACATGTGTGTGTGTCATCGTTATAACATCAAAAGAACCCATGAATGTCCACTTAGGAATGAAAATACACGTGTTTGAGAAACCTGCGTGTTCCTATAATTGCTTTGTGCAATTTTGTATGGTCGCTTAACGGTGTTTTGTACAATTATATGTGACCAGAAGCGGTGTTGGGTTGTCAGAACGCTGAGTTTCTGAGGCTATTAGTGCACCAAACGATGCTCCTGCTACACCTCCATCGGCTGAAACCATATGATTGGTTGCCGAAGCAATGTTTGCCATGATCAATACACAGCCTGCAAGGCAAATGCAACAGCCCGCTCCTACGATGGAGTAGGTACCGCTGCATAGGGATGAACCGAGAAGAGTGGAGCAGGTAGTGGTGGAGCCTTTGGTGTCGAGGCGAGCAACTAAAAGGCAGCTCAAGCACATTATGAGCTTTAATCCTCCTGTGTTCTCTGGGTTGGGAACCCCATCGCAAGCTGAAGACTGGCTCTTTCGAGTGAAGAGAGTCATGACAGCTACTGAAACGGAGGAGTGGCAGATGACCACTATGGCTACATTCCTGTTGGACGGGGATGCGAGGCTGTGGTGGGAAGGTCTAGAGCAACATCTCTTATGAGGAAGGCAACTAACGGACGTCTCGATGGAGGAGTTCTCGAGACTGTTCTTGGCAACGTACCTCCTTTTGGTTGCAGAGGATAGCTTTGGAGAATGAGTTCCAAAGGTTGGTGCAAGGAGAGAGTAGCGTGGATGAGTATCTCCACGAGTTTGCTCGGTTGGGTCGGTATGTTAGCTCCACATTCGCGGATGAGGAGCGTAAGACCAACCGTTTCTACGAATGTCTAATAGATGACTTAAGGCTACTGCTCTCGGGGCCGATGATGCAGGGCTTCTTGACCCTGGTCAACACGGCCCGGTCTTTGGAGAAGGTCTTGAAGAATGTACAAGCAAAGAAAAGCTCTGGTTATAAGAAGACAGAGTTCAAGATGTCGACTACCTCAAAGTCTGGGTACCGTAGGTTCTCTAAGAAGGCCAGGACCTCGGGTCCAGTCCCTTCTTCTGGTGCTTCTGGGGCAACTACGGGTCGAACCTCGGGTGAAAATTTTACTTGTGGAAAGTCGGGGCACTTTGCCCGTGACTACTGGAGCAGACGTCCCAAGTCCGAAAGGAAGCCGTGAGCAACATATGAAGAGATGGGCAAGGCGGTGGAGTCAACCACATCCCATTATGCTCTGGCTCAACCAAGAGTTCATAATCTTGGCCAACAGGAGGCCATTAAGCAAGCGGATGTGGTCACAGGTATTGTTTAAATTATTAGCAAGTTAAATTTTTAAATACTTATTAAGCGCATATTACCTTACCACTGCTTGTTTAGGATTTGTTTTGATTTGTGAGAATCCGGCAAGAGCACTCTTTGATACGGGAGCTTTGCACTCCTTTTTGTCCGAAGGTTTCATATCGCGCATCAGAGTATCTTCTTCGGTGGCGAAGGACAAACTGGATGTGTTGTTGCCCAATGGGTGTTCGATGCGCGCGGAGAGAATCTGTGGCGTTAAGATTCATATTGGGAGTCAGGAGTTCCATTTCCTAGCATCGTTACTACCGTTGGTGGAGTTCGACGTAATATTTGGCATGGACTGGCTCTCGGATCAGCAAGCTTTTATTGATTGCAGTAGCAAGTAAGTCAAGTTGGGAACAGGTCGTGAGACAACTTTTACGGGCTTGAAAGGGTCGAGCAAGACTTTGATGTCTGCTCTTCAGGTGGTGAAGGAGGTTCATGCTGGAGCAGAGCTGTTCTTTATGCTAGTGGAGGTTGCAAAGACTAAGCCTACGTTGGACAGTATTTTAGTGGTAGCTGAGTACCCTGATGTGTTCCCTGTCGATCTTCCTGGAGCCACGCCTCAATGGGAGATTGATTTTACGATTGAGCTAGTACCAGGTGCGAAACTTGTGTCACGGTCTCCATATCGGCTAGCGCATAAGGAAATGGCGGAGCTGAAGGTTCAACTGTAAGAGTTGTTGGAGTAGGGGTATGTGCATCCAAGTTCATTGCCTTGGAACGCACCGGTCCTGTTTGTTAAGAAGAAGGACTGGAGCTTGAGACTTTGTATTGATTATCGGGAGTTGAACAAGCTAACGAAGAAGAACAAGTACACAATCCCGAGGATTGACGATCTGTTCGATCAGTTAGTCGGGTCAACGGTGTGCTCAAAGTTGGATCTCAAGTCTGGATACTATCAGCTGAGGATAAGGGAGAGTGATATCCCCAAAACAGCTTTTAGTACAAGATACGGGCATTACGAGTTTACGGTCATGCCGTTTGGGCTGACGAATGCGCCGTCGGTGTTCATGGATTTGATGAACGGGACTTTCAAGGAGTACTTGGACCACTTTGTGATCGTCTTCATCGATGACATTTTGGTATACTTGCAGAGTGAGGAGGATCACTTCAAGCATCTGCATTTGGTGCTGGAGACGCTGAGGAGAAATCAATTGTACACCGAGTTCTCCAAGTGCCAGTTTTGGTTGTCTTCATTGGCGTTCCTTGGTCACATAATCAGTGGAGAGGGCATTGCAGTGGATCCGGTGAAGTTTGTTGCGATACGGGAGTGACCTGTTCTTGCTACGGTATCGGAAGTCCGGAGTTTTCTAGGGCTTGCCGGCTATTACAGGTGCTTCGTGGAGAACTTCTCGCGGATAGCGTTACCCCTCATGACTTTGATGAGGAAGGAGCAAAAGTTCATTTGGACGCTCGAGTGCGCACGAGCTTTTGAGGAGTTGAAGTGTCAGTTGACCATAGCGCCTGTGCTGAGTTCGCCGAGTGGGACCGAAGGTTTTGAGATCTATAGCGATGCTTCGGGCAGTGGCTTGGGTTGTATGCTGCTGCAGCATGGATGTGTGATAGCGTATAGCTTGAGACAGCTAAAAGTGCACGAGAGGAATTATATGGTCCATGACTTGGAGTTAGCGGCCGTGATTTTTGCCTTGAAGCTGTGGAGGCACTACTTATATGGAGTGACGGTCGATATCTATACCGACCATAAAAGCCTAAAATATTTGTTGGATCAGAAGGATCTAAACATGCGGCAGCGTAGATGGATGGAGTTCCTTGGGGACTACACATTCAAGATTCATTACGTGCCTGGTAAAGGCAATGCGGTTGCGGACGCGTTGAGTCATCGGGCCCCAGCTCAAGCCAATTGGCTGTCAGTCCATGACGAGCGGTTGGTTCGGGAGTTGGAGGCATTTGAGATCTCTTGCGTGGACAAGCAGTCGAGTGCTGATGCGCTATTGAACTGGATGGAAGTTTAGTATGACCTGGCTGATCGGATTCGGCAGGCTTTGGATGTGGATAGCAGCTTGAAGCAGCTCATGATAGAGGCCTTGGATGGGTCAAATTCCCAATTTGTTGTTGAGGATGGATTACTTTGGAAAGACAATCGTCTGTGCGTCCCGAATGTGGGCACTTTGCGGGTGGAATTGTTATACGAGGCGCATCATACCAACTACGCGATTCACCCGGGGAGCACGAAGATGTACCACGATGTGAAGAAATTATCCTGGTAGCCAGGACTGAAGAAGGATGTGGTACTTACGTGGCGAAGTGTCAGACATGCGCATTGGTGAAGGCAGCATGCCAAAAGCTGGGAGGATTCTTGAAGTCCTTGCCTATTCCGGAGTGGAAGTTTGACGACATTACTATGGGCTTTGTGCACAGGCTGCCGAGGTCGCAAAAGGGGAACTGTTGGATCCCTAGTTTGATTTGGGCTAGGTTCACTAAGTTAGGATCATCTGACCCAACATGTATAGCCAGGGTCATGGTTGTGTCTTAGAGTATAGGCCAAGTCCTTAGAGTTAATGCTACATGCACCAGCCATTAACAAACCGCATAAAAATAAAGACTTAGAGAAATATCAAAGACTCAGAAAATGAGTTCGACGTTCGTCGAACTCAAGTCGACGAAAGTCGCGCTCAGCTCGACGATCTCAGAGACAATTCTCTGAGCTGAGCTCGACGAACTTGGGACTCAGATCGATGATTTATGGACACTACTTCAACATATAAAGTCCAGAATTTCTCTGAAATCCACTCGACGAACTTGGTATTCAGGTCGACGATCTTTGGGCATTCTACTTCAACAACTTATTCCAGAAACAAGTAAATATTCTAAGTCCAGGATCATACTCCAGTCGACGAATTCACCTTCTCAGCTCGACGAACTTGTGCCACATTCCTGGCAAGACTTATCTAGCAGTAGAAGTTCTCAGGTCGACGAATCTAGTACTCACGTCGACGATTTCTAGCAACATCACTTCAATACTTCATTCCAGAGACATCTAGAATATTCTAAGTCCAGAAACACTTTGCTGAACTCCAGTCGACGAACTTAGATTATCAGCTTGACGAACTTCATACACAGAATTGGCAAGGTTCTGGAGAAAGCAGTTGTCTGTTCTGCGGTCGACGATCTTGGATCTCAGCTCGACGAACAGCTATTATCAGATCGACGAACTTAACTTCTCAGCTCGACAAACTGTGGACTCAGCTCAACAAATTCTATTCTCTGTTCGACGATTCCAGACTTAGTTATTTTCATCCATCTTCCCTTATTCTATGACAAGAGTTCCTGAGTAATCAATGCTAAAATATTCTCTGAATATTACTGTTAGAAGCAAGCATTGATTACGGTCTTCATCAGGATTATTGGTTGCCGTTTTTCAATGGGATAGTTAGGGAAATCATTCAATGCAAAATATTCTCCAGGCCGTCAGTAATGAATGCAGAAGAATTTCAAATCTCAAAAGGAAGATAATATGGAAAATACAAAAAGGGGATTATCCATCTCTTTCATACAGACAGACAGACAGACAGACAGTCAGTTTGTTAATTAAGGATCAAGAATCTTCTGCTCTCTCTCTCTCGACAACACTCTAAGACAAAAAGAAATACAAAGCTGATACAGAAAAAGAAGCCCTAACCAGAGAAAGAACATCAAGCTGAAGAAGAAGAAGAACTGCCAATCCAAATCGAGAGTCTTCTTCTGTCTTCTGCCAGTACTCTTCAAAGGACTACAAATCTTCTATCTGTCAAGGATTTCTTGGAGTTCATCTGGTTAAAGCAACAGTTTGAAGGCCTATCACCCTAAAGCAAAGCTCCATCTTTCCTGAACCATTCAATATCTCAGGTGGAGCCTTTGCTAATATTAAATCCACAAAAGTCTTCTCAGTTGTTTTGATAAAGAGAAGACATAATCAATCTCTCATTCCCCCACTGTATAAACGGTTCTTAACTCCCTTCAAAAGTTATTCCTGGTTACAAGTCACCTGACCAAAATACTTGAGGTTTGGTTTTTGAGCACCAGATCAAAAGCTCATTGGTGTCAGGCACCTGATCAAAAATCTGAGTGGATTCCTACCAGGGTAGTAGAAGAGTGGATGTACCCAGGTTGGGGAACCACTATAAATTTCTTGTGTTGTCTGGTTGCTCTTTTATTTTATTTCTTGCTGTAGCTGTGCAAGTTTGGATAACTTTGTTTGTGTTTGTTTATTTTCTGCACCACCTGTGGTAGATTCACATAACCTAGGATAGTTTAATTCATAGGTTTTATTTGTAGCAAAAAGTCTTAAAAATCTAAAGATACTCTATTTGTAACGCCCCCGGTTTTTCTGTGTTTTGTTTGATCTTTGGCTGGCGTTACGATGGCGTATTTCCATTTTTTTGCCATTGTAGAGCATGGTCTTAGCTCTTAAGGTTCCCTGTGTAGCCTGTTTGTAGCCTGTTAGCAAGATTCCCCAGCTAGCCGGAGTTCGTTTGATGACTCGGTTGGGCCTCTTAGGGAATGCTTGTGTTTTGGCTTCGGGTGGTGATATCCCTGGTTTTGTTCGTCGAATGCTAATTTCGACTTCGCAGTTGTGTTCGTAGCGTGGGTTTTTAGCTGCGATGCGAATTTCATCATTTTCCGAGATGTTTCGGGTCTCGTGTCATTTTGATATTGCGTGTAAGTAATTTATATGTATCGATTGTTTATTATTAAACTGCTGTATATATATAGCCTTAGGTTAGAATTATGGCTCGGTTCATTTGTTTCTTTTCTTTTTCTCTGCTTGGAAGAAGCCACCGCCTGTGCGAGAGGAAGAGAACTGCCGGACTACCCTAGCCTTCGGACGCCGATTCCTGGAGATTTAGTGGTCGAAATTTGATTTCGAGAGTGGATCTGGACTGCCCTCGCCTGGATCTGCATTCTTTCTGCTCCTCAGATTGCTGCTCTGCGGCTAGATCCGAGAGTGGGGGAGGCCGCCGACCAAGTTTTTTTGGTATTGAGGCAAGTGATGTTCCCTCATCCTTGCCATAGTTGAGCTTTGTCTTCTTTTGTTTAAAATTTTATCTCTTTCCTGCTTAGATCTTAGGTGTACGTTAGGGTTCGTTCCCGATCATACCGTGGCTAGTGTAGAAAAGTTCCCGTTAAATCTCAGATTTCCTGAGGGATTGTGTTTATTAGGGTCAGATTTGGTTCGGATTAGGTCGAGTAGTTGCTATTGCCGATGGATGATGGAACTCTAGAGTGAGAGGCCTCGTTCTTGTTTTGGTTGTTTGATGGGTTTGGCGCTGGTGTCCAGTCGGGGTGTCGACACCTTTGTGTCGACACCAGCCAGCAGTGGTGTCGACACTTGGTGTCGACACCAGCAGCTGTGGTGTCGACACTTGGTGTCGACACCAGCAGCAGGGGGTGTCGACACATGGTGTCGACACCAGCAGCTGTGGTGTCGACACTTGGTGTCGACACCAGCAGCTGTGGTGTCGACACTTGGTGTCGACACCAGCTGCAGGGGGTGTCAACACTTGGTGTCGACACCAGCAGCTGTGGTGTCGAAACTTGGTGTCGACACCAGCAGCAGGGGGTGTCGACACTTGGTGTCTACACCAGCACCTGTGGTGTCGACACTTAGTGTCGACACTAGCAGCAGAGGTGTCGACACTTGGTGTCGACACCAGCCGTAGTGGTGCCGACACCTTGTTTCGACACCGGCTTGTCGTGGTGTCGACATATCGTGTCGACACTGGGTGCTGCGCTTGTTTTGGGGTCAGAAACACTCGGGGTTGGTTCGGGTTAGGCGTGCAAGGCCACGTCGGTTGGTCCCAACGTTCTTGCCTTGGGTTCGTGTGTTTCTTAGGATTGTTAGTGTGACCTTTTCCCTAGGGGGGGGGGAGGGGGCATTGGGCGTTTGGCTAATTTCTGCATGCCGACTCTTGGGTTGTGGCAGGTTGTGGAGTTTTGGTGGCCTCTGGAGGGGTGGTTTTATGTGGAGAGCTGCGGCCACCGCCTTTTGCCCCGGTTTGGGTTGGTGTGTGTGGGACCCTAAAGCTGCCACTGTTTGACCCCTTAGCCCTTTTTGGGTCTGATTTTGGTTACATATTCAGATCCATGTTTTGACCACTTCCACTTACCCACGTGTTAGGACTGTTAGTCCTTTCCTGTTTATGCTTTCCTTTCTTTTGGCATATATGTATATGTCTTGTTGTTATTGCAGACTCTATTGGTAGGGCATAATGGTTTTATTGTTCGCACTTGGTGTGCTCTGCTGTGCTTTAGACAGTACTCTCTTCTTACTGTCACCCCTTTTCTTTTGCTTATAACAGTTTGTTGCCGGGTTGGTAAACCCTTCTTCTTGTTTGCTCATTAATTTATTGCTCTATTTACCTTTTGATTGTTTCCTTGCTGAGGTGTTCTTTTCTTGAATGCCTCAGGTCCAGGTTGTAGCCAGTTCAGCGGCTAGTTCTTTTGGAGGGGCTTGTTGGTGGCCTCTAGGGTCGCTGAGAGAGCTGATCCCCGTTTTGTTGTGAGGTAGTTCTTTACTTTTCTATATAGACATACATACTCGCCAGTGGGTTCGTGTCAGGTTGTTGACGCCCACTGGTGGCTTCTTGTGATGCTGGGTATGAATTTAAACTGCTGATTTTGCCTACTTGTGGTTGGTTACTTGCTTCTGGGAAGGTTTTATGCTAGGTTACATGTTAGATATTTTAAAACCTAAAAGTATTATTATATGTACCTCATGCATAACATGTTTCTAAAACAAAGACACTATTTTTCCTCAACGTAAAACACTATTTTTCATACCTACTATATTCACCTTAGGTCGTGCATACCATGAGTCGCCCCCCGGGGACACTTATGCTCATTTAGAGTGTCAACTTAATTGAACCAAAGTATTTTCTGCTGCGTATAAATATAAATTTTAATTGTGGACTAGCTGATCCACCGTGCCGAGGGATACGGCCATTCAACATATCTGATTTTCTTTCATATTTAATCAACGATTTTCCTTAAAATCTAAGGTCTGGAGTTTTGCCTGAGCGTGTGCAGTTATCCCCTGCACGACGTGGCATCACGACACGTGTTTTCTCTTACTCTGATACGATTTTACCGTTGAGAAAATGCGGGTTGTGACACCCTTGTCCCCCGCCTCTCGATCAAGACCCAGGCAATGACCGACTTTCTCGCAGATTATGTGGTCGAGGTGGCGTAGGCAGAACTCACTCGCCCGATTCCTTGGAAGGTGATGGTAGACAGTGCGTCAGGAAGACATTCCTTGGGGGAGGGTGTGATCTTGGAGAGACCCCATGGAAGGAGGATCGATCAAACGATAGTGGTGCACCTTCCCATCACAAACAATCAAGCCAAGTATGAGGTAGTGATAGCGGGATTGTGCCTGGACAGGGAGCTGGGAGTGCATGATGTGGAGGTCCTCACTGACTCCATGGTAGTGGCTTCTCAGATCAGTGGGGAGTTTGAGACAAGGGAACCTACTCTCTAGTTATATTCGACAAAGGTGAAGGGGGTCATCGGTATATTCTAGACCTTCTCCATCTAACATGTGCCACAAGAGGAGAATGAGCAGGTTGATCAGCTAGCCAAGCATGGACCCCGGGTGGGGGGTACCATCACTGACCTATTCCGCCCATGCATCAAGGAGGGGGAGCTGATGGAGGTGGACAAGCACCCCTTGTGGATGGATCTCTTTACAACTTTCTTAGCCACGAGGGAGTATCCAGATGGGATAGACAAGAAGCGATTTAAATATAAGTCGACATACTATCTTATGCGCGACGGGCAGCTGTATAGGAAGATCATCTCGGGGATGTTGGCACGTTGTGTGGCCGAAAGGGAGGTCCCAAGAATTTTTAAGGAGCTCCATTCCAGGGAGTGCGGAAGTCACTCGGGAAGCAGAATCGTGGAAGGAAGAATAGTCTGGCAGGGGTATTTTTGGCCGACCCTAGGTCGAGATGCCGCAGAGTTCACAAAGAAATGCCACAAGTGTCAGTTGTTTGCCCCCCTCCAACTTCAGCCGGCTCATCGGCTCAGGAGTATCACAACCCCCTGGCCCTTCGTCATCTAGGGAATGGATTTGGTATGGCCTTTTCCCCAGGCCAGCGGTCAAAGGAGGTTCTTGCTTTTTATGATTGATTATTTTTCTAAGTGGTTGGAAGTGAAGGCGCTGGCCAAGGTAACCTCCCAAGTAATCAGGAACTTTGTTTGGGGGGAGATCATATGCCGGCATGGGTTGCCGCAGGCCATCGTCACGGACAACGAGCCTCAATTTGCCAGCGTCGAGTTCATCAGCTTTTGCAGACATATTGGGATTGATCTCAGGTTTGCCTCGGTCCATCATCCCAGGAGCAACGGGCAGGTTGAGGCGGCAGATAAATCATTGTCAACCTCCTGAAGAATAAAGTGTAGAATTTGAAGGGTAGCTGGGTAGAGTAGCTTCCTTCGGTTCTCTAGGCTTTGAGAACCACTCCCAACATGGCCACGGGGGAGACCCCCTTCAATCTATCCCATGAAGGCAAGGTCGTGCTTCAGATATAGTTCGAGGTCCGGACGCCTCGGGTGGTGGAGACAGAAGCAGGCATGGAAGAGTGGCAAGCTGAAAATGAGGAGGAGCTACGACTCTCCCTCGACATGGTGGAGTAACTACAGGATCTTTCTGCCATCCGACAGGAAGAGGTAAACCGAAGAATGGCTAAGTACTTTGACAAGAACGTCAGGGTCAAACAGTTCACAACGGGGACTTGATCCTAAAGAAGGTGGATGCGGCAGGATGGTCAGCCGTAAGGGGAAGCTCAACCCGAACTAAGAAGGCCCATACATTATCGGGGAGGCTCTAAGGTGGGGGGGGGTATCGTCTCCAAAATATGGAGGGCGAGACCCTATGTCACGCCTAGAATAGTGATGACTTGAAGCATTTCTATCTGTGGAAATATGTACGTGTATGTTGATGCGCGAAAACGACACCGCCTAGTTAACACGGGGGGGGGGGGGGGGGGTGTTCGATCTCACAAGCTAGGAGAGGTAGAGGATGAAGGTTGCGGGGAAAGAGGAAGCTTCAGAGTGCTCGAGAGTGGAGCAAGTGCTTGTTCGAGGGTTGTAGGGATAGAGGAGAGGTTTGCTGAGAGCAGCGGAGGAGGTTGATCAGGAGCTGTCGAACAGACAGTTACTTGGACGGTTGTGCTTGCAGGTTGCGCCGAGGGAGCTGAGCTGAGAAGAAAAAGAAAGAGGGCCGCTAGCAGCGGTAACAACAGACTTTGCCCACCGTGGCTTAAATGTCACTCTTGCGACGGGCTTTCCTTTGATTAATATTGAGAGTTATAGCTTGCTATATGCTTTTACAGGAAAGCAATAAAGGCGTACAAAGAGGAAGCTGGCGGCTAAGGAAGGAGTGCCAGAAGAGGCCGTGCGGACTGAACTAGGAGGCCGGCAGATTGCGTAGTTAGAAGAGGAACAAAGACCGCACGGACTGGAAAACCAGGTCGGCAGGCCGCGCGACTAAGGGCAGAGAGAAGGGTGCGGACTAAGAAATGGAGTCTGCAGGGCGTAGCTGCTTGAGCTTGCTGTGGGCTGACTTCGAGCGTGAGCACCTTGGCGATGTTGAGTCCTCCTTAATTGAGAGGCATAGTGGTCTATTTATAGGCCTGAGGAGGTAACGGCTTGTGGTGACGTTACCCCCGGTGAGGCAGTAACTTGAGCGAGGAGAGAAAGGAGTCTGCCGAGACCTCAATAGGCCGTGCGGACTGGGGATTACTTCTAGAGCTGGTGCTGGTGATGGTGAACTGGGAGACTGAATGGCGGACTGTGAGGAGAGTCCACGGAGTCCACCGCTGCTGAATTGAGCATGCACTAAGGTGTGCGAGCTGAGGAGGTTGTCCGCCTGCTGGAGAGAAGCGGGATGCTGGAGGCATAGGAATGGCGGGATGCATGGCGAGTCCGCTGAGTCCGTGGAGTCCGCCCCTATTGCAAGCTGAGTCCGCCAAATACGAGGACTGCTGCTGAGGAGCTGGAGGTGAGGTACACCAACATAGGCAGACTGGAAGTCTTGACTACACTTCGAGTCCGCCCAGCTCGGGAGGAACCAGATGTGGTTGTTGTTCTTTGCAGGTAGCCGGAGAGCTGGAGTGTCCGCACTCCTTGGGCGGACTGAAGAAGTTGCCTGCCCATGATGCTGGTGTCCGCCATTGTTGAACGGAGCTTGCCGCTCCTGCTGGGGAACAGGGACTCGCGACCTGCCGGACTGACAGGGCAGGTCACGCATGTTGGCGAGATGAACTTGTAGCTCGATGGTGGTCTGGGGTTAGGTCTCCAGTCTGGCTATGCAGCGAGCTGGAGGGTTGACGCTGGTGAAGGTGTGCATCCTAGAGGCAGAACGCTTGACTTTGTGGTAGTCTGGGCAGATAAACTTCTGAGTCCGCCATTATTGTACCTCTGTTAGGATCGGGCTATGTAGCGGCTTTTTGCCGGCCTGGGCAGATTGGCATCCGAGTCCGGCAAAGGGGGACCTGTTGAGACAAGCTTGTAATTAAGCTGAAAAGGGGTGCGGCCTGCATGGGTGGACTGCAGAAGCAGTCCGTGGCCCCTGTCGACCAAGGGATGGTGCGCGGTCTGGGCGGTCAGACCGCTGAGACCGCCCAAGCCGTGCGACATGAGCGGACAAAAAATTCTGTCCGCCCAACCTAAGGCGTCGCGTCCTCCAGGAAGAACCCGGGGTAGACCGCGAATAGCGAGCTGGCTGCCTTGGGAAGGATCGTCGATTTTAAGGTTAACATAATTCCCGCACGTTTTTAAGTTCAGAAGAGAACTTTGAAAAAGTTGGAGACCCACAAAAATCGTGATCCACCCCAGAGGAAAGGAAGGGGGCAAGGAGAGATAGAACCTGATATCTCTACTTAGGAGTTTGGTGCTGCCTGTGTTTTTCCTGTAAAGGAAAAGTTAGTGTAGGCATGTATGGAAGGTACACCTTGCGCGTACCTGGGTTTGCCTTTGCAAAACGAAGAAGTTGCGTCTTCTACTAAGTTTTGCAAAATTAAAGTGAGAGGAATACATGGGAGCATAATAACTTGTAAGTACCTGGTGGAGGCTTGCAAGCACCTGTTATCCTCTATAAAAGGAAGAGTGAAGAGTATACAAGAAAGAAAAAATGAGTTGCGAGTACCTGAAAGGAACTTGTAAATCTTTGATGGTTTCTGCAAAAGAGAAGTTAGCCGCAAATATGGGATATGAAAGTAGCTTGCAAGTACCTGTGAGGAACGTGCAAGTGTCTGCTGATCTCTACAAGACAAGAGTTAGGAGCAGACAAAATATATAAAAGTTGCAAGTACCTGTGAAGAGACTTGCAAGCATCTGTTGTTCTCTGCAAAACGAGAGTTAGAGGCAAACATGATGTGAAAGTAGCTTGCAAGTACCTGTGAGGAACTTGCAAGTGTCTGCTGATCTCTACAAGACAAGAGTTAGGAGCAGACAAAATATATAAAAGTTGCAAGTAACTGTAAAGATACTTGCAAGCATCTGATGTTCTCTACAAAATGAGAGTTAGAAGCAGATATAGTATATAAAGACTAAGCTGCAAGTACCTGGATTTGACTTGCAGGTGCCTGCTAAACACTACAAAGAGAAGAGTGAGCAGCAAACATAAAATAATGAGCTAAGCTGCAAGTACCTGAGATGAGGCTTGCAGATGCTAACTGTTGATGAGATAAGATCGATATGATCATATAGCAGAGGAAATGTCTGATACACTCTGTTGATAATTGAAGGAAGACCAAACCAGAATAGGAATCTTCTTGCTATATTAGAGATGTCATATTTAGCATGAAGCCCAGATAAAAAAGTCGAGCGTTGACTATTGATATGATAGGGTGGATATGAACACATTGGTAGAGAAAGAGCTTGACAAATTCTGCCAATCTGGACTAGATTCCCATAGTATTTCTGATAGAGCTTAAGCAAGCAGTGAATAAAAGTTGAGCATAAGCAAAATGAATGTAGGGAATTCTTTTGGTAGGTCGGATTAACCTGTTCACCTGTGAAAGAGGTAGTAGACAAAAAAGAGGTCTATACTCGGAGATGACCAAGAAAAGACTCGATGCTGCCATTGGAGATCACCCGTGGGCCTTATGAATCGCTTGCCTGAGAAAGGTCATCCCAAGTATAGTCCTACTCAAAGCGGGCTGGCCGCGTATCCTTTAGAAAGGCACAAAAGAGAAAAACACGGGAAATCCTGAGAAGGATCGCTAGATACACTGCTCTCTTGCCTCAGGTACAATCATCACTGATCAATGAGACTAGTTGCGCCAAGTGGCCTATTGCTTGTCTATGGATTGATCAGCGGAGTTGTAGGATCCCATGAAGGCACGGATCGAGAGTACCAGAGAGTGTTCAACCATCACAATTGTGAGATGATCGAAGAGGCAAGACTACACTTGATCGCCATTGCTTTCCAAGTAAAGATCATTGTAACTGTGACATATCCTTTGCGAAGCACAGCAGAGCTAACACATGAGGCTCCCCTATCATACACTCTATGTCAGATGCCGGCTAGGATCCAAAGTTTGAAGCCCAATATCATAGATTGAACGGCTCCCACTGCACATACGCGGACACCCCCCACTGTATGTGGTCGTAGTAGCTGTGCCATAGAACAATCTACGGAGGGAGCATTCTAGACTTGACAATATCTCATTGGTTTTGTGATCTCTTTGGCAAGGATAAAAATGGAGGAAGAAGCATTACAAGAAGGGAACTGTGTCAGTATGAGATCCCTGAGGTAAACTTTATTGAAAAGCAAAAATGAACACTTAGAAGTGCTTTTAAATGAAAATGTTACAAAGAGTAAGAGTAAGAGTAACCAGTCACAGTTGTGAAAACATTTGAACAACTATGAAGTCCTTTGACGGCTTAGAATAGCCTTCCAAGAGCGCCCTCGTCATCGTCATCGAAGGTTTCAATGTCTTTGTGAACAACGAGGAGAGGGGGCTCTTCGACTAGGCTCACTCCTCTTGAGCTGTAAGGAATGTCTGCCACTTCTTTGCCCTTTGAGGTTGCTGGATCAGGGCGATCATCTTTAGGAAGCAGATCACGCATCTTACCCTACTGGAGCATCCTTTGCACTAGTCGGCGGAGTGCTCGGCAGTTCTAGGTCAAGTGGCCTGACTCTTTGTGGAACTCGCAGTATGGTTCAGAGTCTTTTGATCTTTGATCTGCTGGCTGGTAAGGCTTCTTGCAGTTATCCTTGTCTTTCATGACCTGGCTTACTTGTAGCACGACTTTATCTAGTTCAGACACATGCAAGACATTATCTTGCTATTGATAAACTGCAGCTGTTTGAGAAGATGGAGCTGGCGGTAGTAGCAGTTGATCTTGAGCACGATCACGGATTGAGAAAGGATATCGATGGCATTGAAATCTTTTTCCCTTCTTGAGTGAGTTGGGAAATCTTTGCGGGGTGATCTTGGAGGCTGCTTGTGAGAAGGAGAGTCTTTCTCTGATAGAAGCCTGGAGACGAAGCCTGGATTGCTCTTTTCGCCTCAGATGTATGAGTTGGCTAAGGCAATCAATTCTTGAAATGTTCTTGGTGCTCCGACATTGGGCTCAAACTTGAGTGGCCCTTCATGAAGACTGTGGATAAGAGCCACTCGATACATTTCTTGGTCAGCAATCTCGATGTCCAAGATTTCTCTCTGGAATCGATCAACGAACTGAGACCAAGTTTCATTCCCATGTTGCCTGATCTCAAAGAGGGCTTCAGGACTGCCTTTTCTCTTGGTTGAGGTAAAGAATCTAAGCAAGAACTCCCTTCACAGATCAACAAAGGAAGTGATGGAGTGAGGACGAAGATCGTAGAACCAGTCCCTCACTTGTCCATCAAAGGTTGTCACAAGGAGCTTGCACTTAGTTGCATCAGAAAGAGTTTTGAGAGCAATGGGCGATTCAAAGGCTTGGAGATGCGTTACTGGATCAGTCTCTCCAGTGTATATTGGTAATCGGGGCTCTCTGAAGTTAGCTGGAGTTGGTTCGTGATAAACATTCTCTGAAAAGGGTGATGGCTCTTCTTGTTCTCCTATAACATAAGCATGAAAGGGAGCATAAGCTGCAGCTGCAAAAGAAGCAGGAGGATAAAAGGGAAAAGTTGCTGCAGGAGCAAAGGCAGGAGCTGAAGGGTAAGGATGATTTCCCTGAAAGATGATAAATCTAGCAGGACTTCCCCGGGCTGCTTCCCGAAAGAAGTTTTGATGAGCTGCAAACTCTTCATCTTGAGGTCGCAAAGGAGCTGCAGGCCCTTGTAGGAAGGTTGATGTATAAGGAGGATAGACCGGCGGGTAAGCTAGAGGATAAGCTTGTTGATGCTCCAATGTTGATGCTAGATTGATCGGAGCAGCTGGAGCAACTGGAGGTTGTATCTGCAACTGGTGGGTGATTGCAGTAAGGATTTGGTTAATGGCTTGGAACTGCTGAGTATTCTCATGGCGCGATTGCTCAAAGGCCTCCCAGAGAGGACCATCTCAGGGACTTGATTGAGCAAGAATCTCGGCTGAATGACGATCTGACATGACTAACTGTCGCTGTTCACCGTATGTTCAGATCTGAAGGCCGCGTGTTAACTGTTGATGCGCGAAAACGACACCGCCTAGTTAACACAGAGGGGGTGTTCGATCTCACAAGCTAGGAGAGGTAGAGGATGAAGGTTGCGGGGAAAGAGGAAGCTTCTGAGTGCTCGAGAGTGAAGCAAGAGCTTGTTTGAGGGTTGCGGGGATAGAGGAGAGGTTTGTTGAGAGCAGCGGAGGAGGTTGATCAAGAGCTGTCGAGCAGACAGTTACCCGGACGGTTGTGCTTGCAGGTTGAGCCGAGGGAGCTGAGCTGAGCTGAGAAGAAAAAGAAAGAGGGCCGCTAGCAACGACAACATCAGATTTCACCCGCCGCGGCTTAAATTCCAATATTGCGACGAGCTTTCCTTTGATTAATATTGAGAGTTACAGCTTGTTATACTCCTTTACAAGAAAGCAATAAAGGGGTACAAAGAGGAAGCTGAAGGCTAAGGAAGGAGTGCCAGAAGAGGCCTCGCGGACTGAACTAGGAGGCCGGCAGACCGCGCGGTTAGAAGATGAACAAAGACCGTACGTACTGGAGAACCAGGTCGGCAGGCCGCGCGACTCAGGGCAGAGAGAAGGGTGCGGATTGAGAAATGGAGTCTGTAGGGGGTGGCTGCTTGAGCTTGCTGTGGGCTAACTTCGAGCGTGAGCACCGTGGCGATGTTGAGTCCTCCCTAATTGAGAGGAATGGGGGTCTATTTATAGGCCCGAGGAGGTAATAGCTTGCGGTGACGTTACCCCCGGTGAGGCGGTAACTTGAGCGAGGAGAGAAAGGAGTCTGTCGAGTCCGCAATAGGCCGTGCGGACTGGGGCTTGATTCTAGAGCTGGTGCTGTTGATGGTGAACTGGGAGACTGAATGGCAGACTGCACGGAGAGTCCGCGGAGTCTGCCGCTGCTGAACTGAGCATGCACTAAGGGGTGCGAGCTAAGGAGGTTGTCCTCCTGCTAGAGAGAAGCGGGATGCTGGAGGCAAAGGAATGGCTGGCTGCATGGCGAGTCTGTTGAGTCCGCAGAGTCCGCCACTGTTGCAAGCTGAGTCTGCCAAAGACAAGGACTGCTACTGAGGAGTTGGACCTGGGGTGCACCAACATTGGCGGACTGGAAGTCTTGACTGCACTTCGAGTCCGCCCAGCCCGCACGGAACCGGATGTGGTTGTTGGTCTTTGCGGGTAGCCGAACAGTTGGAGTGTTCGCACTCCTTGGGCGGACTGAAGAAGCTGGCTGCCCATGCTGCTAGAGTCCGCCATTGTTGAACGGAGCTTGCCGCTCCTGCTGGGGAACAGGGACTCGCGACCTGCCGGACTGACGGGGCAGGCCACGCATGTTGGAGAGATGAACTTGTAGCTGGCCGGTGGTCTGGGGTTAGGTAGCCAGTCTGGCTATGCAGCGAGCTGGAGGGTTGATGCTGGTGAAGGTGTGCGGCCTAGAGGCAGACCGCTTGACGTTGTGGCGGTCTGGGCGGATAAACTTCTGAGTCTGCCAATATTGGACGTCTGTCAGTATCGGGCTATGTAGCAGCTTGTTGCCGGCCTGGGTGGATAGGCATCCGAGTCCGGCAAAGGGGGACCTGTGATGGAGACGATGGCCCTCAACATGATGACGATGGTACCGGCACGCTTACGGACGGTGGTGCTTCTCCAATCAAAGACGGGCGTCGCCACAACAACCATTTTGATAAACGCCAACGCCGTTACAACCTCCGTCCGCGGTGCCATAATAATTAATTAATACATATAATTATTCTATTATAAGTATTAATTAAATATTATCATGTTTTCTTTTATTAAATATTTGTTTGTTTGGACAATATTTAATTTTCTTGCTTTGTGGGCTGCATATAGTCATTATTGTTTGTAAGCCTATAAATAGGCCATGTGGTAGTAGGATTTGATGATTGATAATTGATGATAAAATTTAAAATTTGAAATTTCCCTTGATTTGGAATCTCCTCCTCCCTCTCTCTTTCCTTCTCCTCTCTATTGCCGAAATAGGCTCTCCCCTCCCTTATGTTCAGCAAACCTTGGAACCGACGCCCCTCCCCCTCTTCTCCTCCCTCTTGGCCGCCGGCCACCCCCACTCCTCCACCGAGATAAACCGACCCTCTCTCACCCTTGCCCCCTCTAAATTCAGCCACCAAAAGATTCACCACCTTTTCTCTCTCTCCCTCAAGTGGCCGGCCAAAGAAAGAAGACTAGGCCATGTGGAACTCCAACCCGGCGTGGCGCAAGGAAGGCGGACAAGTTTCTCTCCATCCACCGTGATTTCGGTGGAACCGTTGAAGGGAGATCAACTTTTGGCGTAGATCAACTCCTAGATCTAACTCCGAGCGGGGTAACAAAATTTCTACAAACCTTGAGATTTATTTTCCCTCTAGATAATTTCTGTGGTGGAAAACGTTGGTGTGCAATTTTGATAGCATTGGAATCATCGTGGTTTTCTTGAACGAATTTTGCGTTTAACCTGATTTGTTTAAATTCGAGAAGGCTTGGCGGGCCTCATTTCTTTTTGTTGGGAGAGATCTACCATTTCTTGCGAATCGAATTTTCTTCGGTAGATCCCTTTTGGTACAACTCCGCTCGTTCGGACGCCATAGTGGTCCCTTTAGCTTGGTCGAACCTTGGCCTATAGCCGTTGTTCGGTCTCTAACGGATTGGATACCCGTGCGTTTGCCTTGGATCGCTAAATATTGCAAACGTGTGGGCTGGAATAATCTTCTATGCAAATTGCAAATTAGTTGGAACGTCGATAGGGAACCATTATTTCGCTAATATTCGTATCGCGCGTACAACGCTACATCAATTTGATATCAGAGCCAGGTTCACGTCAATTTCTCAATTGGCACCGTCCCCTGGTTCTTGCACGTCGGCACACACTTTTCTTGTTCATTTTCGAGTTAAAAATTTCAAAAAAACATTTTGCTGGTCTGCCAATAGCAGCCTAGATTTCGTATTTTTCAGCAAAATTCAAACAAAATTTTTTTTAATAATCTTCTTTTTATTTCTAGCAAGAAAAAAAATTTACCCTAGCCTTTAAGTGGGAACAATTCCATCTAGAGTTTTTCGTTGGTCCTTTATGGCACACATTGGGAGCCTCGCTCACTCACCTTCATTCGTTGAGCATAATGTTATGTTAGCACCATATTTGACACCACCACCGCCCACCTTTAGGCCTGTTCGAGTTCCTGCTCTGACCTATGATGGAATTGGTGGACCGCGAGTATTTTTATGTTGGGTGCAGGGCATGGAATGCTATTTTCAGCGATATCATATTGTAGACCCCCACAAGATTCCCGTTGCGAGACTACAATTAATTGGTCGAGCTCTGACCTTCTGGCTCAATGAGGAGAGACATTTTGGGATGTCACTCAACGACTCACTGCTAGGTTGGCAGATTATGAAGAATCTATTAAGGATGAGTATTACCCTCCCTACTGTCGTTCTCAGATTTCTGATTATCAGAGTGATTTGCCTCCTAAGACTTTGCCTACATCAAACCAGTACGTCCCCTCGTACCTCCATACTCGGACGTCTCATGATCTTATTTCTCCCCTCCAGGGCACTAGACCCGTTTTTGATCACAGGAGTGTTCCTATCAGTATGGTTAGTCATGCGATTATGGCACGTAAAGTTAGTGACATATCTGGCGGTGACACTAACGTTTGTCCTATTCCGACTACGCCCGTAGTCTCATTAGAGTTGCCCCCTGAGCAGTCGGATCTAGCTGTTGACTCTCCGGATGAGTCTGACGTAGTGACTAGGATAGAGCCCGCCGCCGAGGGCGATAACGTCATTAGTGAAGAGCTGAGTGATGATGAGGATGTCGGTTATCCTAGTGACATGGAAGAGGAGTTCTCCTCTGAAGTGCCCCCCACATGACTATCCGACCCCCTCTCGACTATATTTCAGATTTGTCCCCCGCCCACTACCCATTTTCAGATCTGTCACCCTTGAGTATCATGGAGTCTTCTGTTGATCCAGTGTTGGTAGATGTTTCAACGATGTCGAAAGAGTCACCTTGGGATGATCTTAGTGATGTACATCCGGGAGATAGTTCATTGATATTATCGTCGTTGCTTGAGGTTCAAGCTAATTTAGATTCTCCCCGGGATTCGTTTCGCTCAATCCTCTGTCCTGATTTTGTCGATGTACCTACATCATGAGAAGATTTGGCTAGCAAAGGAAGTGTTGTACTGGAAGATTTGCCCTGTGTGGGAGGGTTATTTTTGGATGACGTTAGCTCTGAGGACCCGAAAGATATTACTTTGTTGTTATCTCTGTTTCCTGAAGCCCAATGTGGAATAGAAGTTTTGTCAGGTTCGATTTTGCCAACTTTTGAGACCGTTACTGATTACGATTTGGATGAAATATCCAGTGGGTTGAAAGACATTTCGGCTGAGTTAGTCGAGTCAACCTATGATGAATGTTTATCTGAGAGTGAGTTAGGTGATGACGATCCGGTTGAGTTTTCTATGAGGACGAATCCACTGTTTGATCTTCCTTTTGATTTTGATGGCTGGCACCCGGTGGATTTTTCTTGGACGTTAAATCCGTGTTTTGACGGTGAGTATGACTTAGCTCCTCCCCCGACATCGACCATGTCGACTCCCCTTCCAGTTCACTTAACTCGATTAGATGATTTGTTAGGAAACGAGCTTGTCATTTCTAGTCCGAGATATTTGGAGATGCTTATTTATCTAGCTCCCCCGTTAGACTTACCTAGACGGGTGGTGGGTGGGCGGGTTGTTAGTTGTCGCGTTCGGTCTTTCCACACCATTTCGTAGATCTGACTATGCTTTTCCTTGGATGGACCGTTCTCCTGACCGCTTGGCGTTGGGTAAGGCTTCGTGTTGTATTGCTAGTGATTCCTTGGCTATGGGGTTTTTTGATGTGGTGTCCCCTAGGCACACTTACTTGCCAAGCCCGGTCGCACGCATTTATCCTCCACCTTTTGATGACCCGTGCATGCACACGTTAGTGAACGTAGTTGGGTATGTTGAGTTGTGTCGCATGCACGTCCTTTCACATCCGGGAGCGTCCAGCTCTATAGTTGGTAATGAGCATTTTTCTCTGGCATTTCTTTATGACATTCTTGAATATAAATTTAAAACTACGCCGTTGGACTTCATAGAAATCATTAATGAATTTAAGGCCCACATGCAACCTGACATAGTCCCGTTATTTTCTATTGTTGATTCAAGTCATGTGGCACATAGGTTCACCCCACACGGTTCATGGGACCTAATCCTTCCCCATGCTCAGCTAGCTTATAACAATTCAAAAAATAGGTCCACAAGTCTTTCACCAAATGAAATCGTGCACGGATATAAAACGCCAGTGCCACTTGACTTGATTCTGTTACCCCCATCCTACAAGTCAAGCCAATTTGCACAAGAGTTTGCCTCACATGTCCACCATTTGCATAAGCACATTAGAGACACGCTAGCCACACAATATGCGACTTATCAATCTAATGCTGACGTACATAAGAGGGTGTCTCCTTTAAAAATTGGTGATTTAGTTATGGTGCGTCTCATCCCTGAACAGTTGCCTTCGGGCACCATAAAAAAGTTAGCGAATCAGCGAGCTGGTCCATTTCGAATCTTAAAGAAGTTAGGAGAAAACACATTTTTATTAGAGTTACCCACTGATTGGGGAATTTCCCCTATTTTCAATGTTTCGAATTTAACACCTTATGTTTCTCCACCACTTGAATTGTCTGCCTGTCCGTTTGGGTCCACTGAAATTTCTAATGGGTTTGGGGGTAAGCTTGTTCCTGGATCGCTCTCTACACCGGTCTCCACTGAAGGTACGTTGGATGTTGATGCAAAAAAATTTTCTCCTTCTTTGATTAACGCTTTTCTAAGGTTCCCTAGGACCACCTTTTTGCCTGACAGGATTCTTCGAGACGAAGTGCTCTCCTCTCCAAGTGGTGACATTCGCCGCTTCTTGATTCGTTGGCGTGACTGTCCTGCTTCTGATGATTCATGGCTCCCGGAAGCGGAGGTGGCCTTTTTGGATGATGCTCTTCTACGACAGTACCTTCAAGACAACTCATCGGTGATGAGTACTTTCGAGCGGGGGAGGATTGATAGAGACGATGGCCCTCAACATGATGACGAAGGTACCGACACGCTTACGGACGGTGGTGCTTCTCCAATCAAAGACACGTGTCGCCGCAACAACCATTTTGATAAACGCCATCGCCGTTACAACCTCCGCCTGCGGCACCATAATAATTAATTAATACATATAATTATTCTATTATAAGTATTAATTAAATATTATCATGTTTTCTTTTATTAAATATTTGTTTGTTTGGACAATAATTAATTTTCTTGCTTTGTGGGCTGCATATAGCCATTATTGTTTGTAAGCCTATAAATAGGCCATGTGGTAGTAGGATTTGATGATTGATAATTGATGATAAAATTTGAAATTTCCCTTGATTTGGAATCTCCTCCTCCCTCTCTCTTTCCTTCTCCTCTCTATTGCGGAAATAGGCTCTCCCCTCCCTTAGGTTCAGCAAACCTTGGAACCGCCGTCCCTCCCCCTCTTATCCTCCCTCTTGGCCGCCGGCCACCCCCACTCCTCCACCGAGATAAACCGACCCTCTCTCACCCTTGCCCCCTCTAAATTCAGCCACCAAAAGATTCACCACCTTTTCTCTCTCTCCCTTAAGAGGCCGACCAAAGCAAGAAGACTAGGCCGTGTAAAACTCCAACCCGGCGTGACGCAAGGAAGGAGGACAAGTTTCTCTCCTTCTGCCGTGATTCCGGTGGAACCGTTGAAGGGCGATCAACTTTTGGCATAGATCAGCTCCTAGATCTAACTCCGAGTGGGGTAACAAAATTTCTACAAACCTTGAGATTTATTTTCCCTCTAGAAAATTTCTGTGGTGGAAAATGTTGGCGTGCAATTTTGATAGCATTGGAATCATCGTGGTTTTCTTGAACGAATTTTACCTTTAACCTAATTTGTTTAAATTCGAGAAGGCTTGTCGGGCCTCGTTTCTTTTTATTGGGAGAGATCTACCATTTCTTGCGAATCGTATTTTTTTCGGTAGATCCCTTTTGGTACAACTCCGCTCGTTCGGGCGCAATAGTCGTCCCTTTAGCTTGATCGAACCTCGACCTATAGCCGTTGTTCGGTCTCTAACGGATTGGATACCCGTACGTTAGCCTTGGATTGCTAAATATTGCAAATGTGTGGGCTGGAACAATCTTCTGTGCGAATCACAAATTAGTTGAAACGTCGAGAGGGAACCACTATTTTGCTAATATTCGTGTCACGCATACAACGCTACATCAACCTGTTGAGACAAGCTTACAGTTAAGCTGAAAAGTGGTATGGCCTGCAGGGACGGACTGCAGAAGAAGTCCGTGGCCCCTGCCAACCTAGGGAAGGCATGCGGTGTGGGAGATCAGACTGCTGAGACCGCCCAAGTCGTGTGGCCTGAGCGGATAGAAAATTTTGTCCGCCCACCCTAAGGCTTCGCGTCCTCCAGGAAGAACCCGGGGCAGGCCGCGACTAGCAAGCTGGCTGCCTTGGGAAGGATCACCGATTTCAGGATTAACAGTGTACGTCTGTTCCTTTAATGAATATGAAATCCTTTGATGCTCCAACTCTTTTTCAGATCAAGTTTGTGGCAAGTCGTATTTATCAAGCTAAATCCTGAAGTGCTCTAGCGGCCAGGCTTCCACCTAGCTGGCGGGGCAGGAGATTGGGCAAAAGAGTTTATTCTCGCTCCGAGGTTAGGTCCTGAAACGCTCCCGCTTCCAGGCTTCCACCTAGCTGGCAGGGCCGGGATTCTCGAGTGACGCCATTATGACCCTGGAGGGCTGAGTTTGGTTGACGCTCAACACCCACCATCAGACTCTCACCTAGCTGATTGGGCCAGTGGTAGTGCCCGGAGGTTAACCGATAGAAAGTTTTCTCGCTCTATTGTTAGTCTCGAGATGCTCCCGCCGCCAGGCTTCCATCTAGCTGGCAGGGCCGGAATCCTCGAGTGATGTTGTTATACTTGATGTTCAACACCCGCCGTCAGACTCTCACCTTGCTGATTGGGCCGGTGATAGCGCCAAGAGGTTAACCGATGAAAAGTTTTCTCACTCTAGGGTAAGGTCCCGAGACGCTCCCACTATCGGGCTTCCACATAGCTGGCAGGGCCGGGATCCTTAAGTGACGTCATTATGACCCTAGAGGGCTGAGTCCGGTTGATGCTCAAAACCCACCATCAGGCTCTTACCTAGCATATTGGGCAAGTGGTAGTGCCCAGAGGTTAACCGATGGAAAGTTATCTCGCTCTGGGGTTAGGTCCCGAGACGCTCCTGCTTCCAGGCATCCACCTAGCTGGCAGGGCCCGGATTCTCGAGTGAAATCGTTATGACCCTAGAGGGATGAGTCCGGTTGATGCTCAACACCTACCGTCAGGCTCTCACCCAACTGATTAGGCTGGTGGTAGCACCCAGATGTTAACCGTTGGAAAGTGTTGGGTCCATTGCCCGCAATGTTCCCTAGATTGGATTTGAAGAGGCATCACCATCAACACTAATAACATAGTTATATTTGATATGTGTGTGTAAGTTCACGTGTGCATGATAGTCCTTGTGACAATGATTGGACAAGTGGACTCAAGGAAGATGCTGGATAAGCAGAAGATTTGCCTAAGTCCACAGGCGTTGAGTGGAGAAAGCTCACTCAACACCAGCGGCATTGTTGCGCCCGCGAATAGACTGTTACTGTGGTTGGTTTGGTGAGTCGATCGCCGCGGGCGTGCTACAGGAGGCTAGTGCACCTATCGCAAGTAGTACTCGATATTCAGGGGAATACCGAGGTCGTATTGTTCTTGGGCTCGTGTTGACTATTCTTACTCCTCCGGGAGGACTATTATTTTACTGAAAATAAGGTAGAGATTTTAATTAAGTAAAGACGAAAAAAGTAAAAGAGCGAAAAAAAAATGATTTAGAAAATATTCTATGAAGGGTTAACGCTCGACATCGAATCAGATTAAGACAAAAATAATTTTTAATAATTATAGGACTTAGTTTTCAAATTAATAAAAGGCAACTTGGCCGTGGAGGTTCCACAAATGTGAGCTCACCTAGCTATAGGGATATCGCTCACCTGAACGTTAAGACTATTCGAACAACGTTAGTCCGACGAAGGATTCCCCTTAACGCCCTCTTTACGCTAAGAACCCCGCTATTGGGTGGGGAACCCAATCCAGTAGAATTACGCTTGTCCTCTCTCGAGGGTATGCACACAACTCTATTTACCCAGGGGTGATCTGTCCATACGCACGGCCTCTCGGCTAGCTAGTGTATGGATAATGGAAATAGGGCCCACACATCGATTTGTGGTCCTACGTGTCGTTAACCTGGGGTAAACATTAAGTGCTTAAATTAAAGTGAAAAAAGAGCTTTAATTATTACAAATCATTTTAAATGTCCCAAAGCTCTTCGATGCCGAGGCTAATAGCGATTAGCCACACATCGGTATGGGGACGTCTTTATAATTTAATGAGGCGCGAGTTCGAAATTAAACGCTAAATGATTATAAGAAGAGGACATACAAAATAACAAATATTTGGAAAGCTGAAAAGTTAGCTAAAACAAGAACTCACGCACACTCCAAATTATAAATAAAACAGAAACTAAGCTACACAAAAGGAAAATTACAAGTCCTACTAAAACGAGTAGGCGGGAAATAAAGGGCACACCATTTAAATCTTAACGAGTAGGCGGAAATAAATACAATTACAAGTCCTAATAAAATAATTACAGAAAAATAAAAGACCAGCCATTTAACTCATATGAGCAGGCGGTAAGCAAAATCCGGCCATTTAACTCCTAGCGAGTAAGCGGAAATAAACGCTAACACACACACTCTACATAATTGAAAGAAAGCAATAAAACTATCTCCTACACACACGCACTCTACGTAATTGAAGAAAGCAATAAAATAAAGCATGAAAATTTATCTCCTACACACACGCACTCTACATAATTGAAGAAAGCAATAAAATAAAGCATGAAAATAAAGCATGAAAATTTAACACCTACACTCACACACTTTTCATAAATTAAAGAAAGTATAAAGATTATTCTCATACACTCACACGCACATTTGAACACAAAATGAAAGTTACCTAAAAATTAAAACTACTACTTTTCTATACTTAGATTTTACTAAAAACAAATAAAAAGAACAAAATAAAATTTTAAGAGAACAAAAGTTTTTCAAAACAAATCAAAAAAACAAAGTTCTTTAAAAATTAAAATAACAAGATTTTCATTCTTATGTTTTCATAAAAGTTATTAAAAAGTGAAAAGAAAATGAAAATAACAAAAAAAAGTTTTACAATCCTACAAAACAAAGCTAAGTAAAAAAATCAAATTCACTTCCAATACTCTTTTATAAATACATAAGAATGAAAGCATAGGGCTCTTAAGAAAAGGACATGATGAGAATAAGGAAAACTTATCATACATAACTTGGAAATGAAATCTACTACAAAACCTAACATGAAGATAAGTTAAAAACATGAATATTAAACATGTTACACTCATACACACACACACACTTTTCATAAAGAGAAAAACAAAGGAGAAATTAAGGATAAAATGAGAAGAAAAGTGGGCACATGAGTTCATTGCAAAGCCAAATAAGAAGAGAAAAACTAACATTTTTATTGATTAAAGGAAACTATTACAAAGCTATTACAAAGCTAAAGCTAAAGCAAAAATAAACATGAAAGAAAAGGGTGGAGAAATCTCCTTACATAGCAAGGGAATCCACGGATGCAGCCCACAAAACAGACTAAAGTGGCTCAAAAATGTGAACCCTTGGTCATTACAGAAGTGGGGAATTTATAGGAAAAAAAGCAAAGTACACGCCCTCCGACACGGGCGTGTCGGTGGGCGTGTCACTACTATTTGTGAAGGCGACCGGCGATTTGATGGCAAAGTTGACTTCGGGCTGGACACGTGTCGGTCTCGCGTTGGTCACGCCCCTGGTCACGGGCGTGATGGTGGGCGTGTCGGCGAGGTAGAACTGGGTGCGGGTTGCGCCGAAAGTCATCGCGTGGTCTTGTCGAGCCAGGTGGAATGGTCACGCTCCAGGTCACGGGCGTGACGCTGGGCGTGTCGGTTGGTGTCGACACTCGACAATCGTCGAGCGGAAAGTGTCGAGTCGAAATCATCGAGCTGAGTTTGAGTCATGCCCTAGGTCACGGGCGTGACTCTGGGGGTGTCGCGGGTTCGACGATCGTGGAACTGAATTCGTCAAGTGGAGTGTACACGGGCTTCTGTCACGCCCCGTGTCGGGTGACACGGGCGTTCGCTAGGCGTGTCAAGCTTTTTACTTCAGAAATTTGCAACTTCATGGTATTTTGAGCTGTCACGCCCTGGTCACGGGCGTGATCAAAATAACACGGGCGTGTACTGCCCAATTTTGGCAAATTTTGGAATTTTTCTGAAAAATAAAATAAAACAAGTTTGTAGTAAATTTACAAGAATAGGAGCATTTTATTGAAGAAAAATAAGTAAAAACGACGAAAATAAATGTAAACGACTAAATTAATGTGCACAAATATACGTATATTTACAATTCATCAAATACCCCCATACTTAAGCTTTTGCTATTCCAGAGCAAAAATTTGAGGTGAATTTATAAGGAATAGGAAAGAACTCTAAGTTTAGCTACCACCTAATCAATTATAAGAGAGATCTAAATAAATATACGAGGAGTAAGAGTTAAGTCCTAAAATTATGTAGATGATTTAAATAGCACAAAAGTTTTGGCCAAAAGACTTCTTGATGTAATCAAATAGAAGTCAATATTTGTAATGGTTAGATTAACGAAAATAGTTTGGAATTATATGAATTCTAGCTTATAGGAGTGTTACTGGAAATATACAATTTACTAATTATGCTCTCAAATCGATTTTGAATTAATTCTAGAATCGTGTAATTGGCTATAAGGGGGTAGTGGGTTTATGAAGTGGGTTTTGAATTTGAGGTGAGGTAATTTTTTCTCGAACCTCCATTTTTTTCTTTTGGATTATTAGGAAAATGAAATCTTATTTTCCTAATATGATTTTTGTTTTTCAACTTCATAAGAATAAAATTAACCCAATGTATATGTGTAGGAGTAATGAATTTTATCCTCTTACTCCATAACATATAATCTTTTTAAATTATTGGGTGCCTATTTTTACGGAATGAAATCTTATTCCCATTGACATAGGATCTTTTAAGGATAAAAATTTTTCATGCCAAGTAGGTCATGAAAGGTAAGGAGAGAAAGAAAAACTAAATTTTTAATCCTAAAAATGTTTGAGAGCAACCTTAATAAATTGTACGTTCCAATTTTTCAGAAAGCTAAAAGTAAGTATAATTGAATTCTATAGTCGTTATTTCCTAACATATTACACGTGCTCTTATCAATAAAAAATTAGAAGTAGTGGCTAAAACGAGTTCACTATTTTTAACAAAGCATAAAGAATTCTTTAAAACTTAACCCCGGCTATTTCAATTTTTCAATCAATAATTAACAAACGGGTAGTGAACAAAGAATTAATCAAATTCACATATAAATAAACTCAAAACAGAATTTTTGGATAGCAGGAAAGTTAAGAATGAAATATTTGATTTATTTGTTTCAAAACAGTTTTTTGATTTTTATAGTTTTTATCATCATTTTTTTGTTTTTCATTTATTATCTTTTTTTGTATTTTTGTTTTTTCTCAAATTTTTTTGAATTTTTTGAACTATTATCTTTTTTGGTTTTTTTAAGTTTATGTCAATAATATATACATAAAAAGGTTTTTTTGTATATTTTTTAAGAAAATTTTCATTCTATTTACAAAGATTGGGAGAAAAAGAAAAGTTATTTACAAGAATGAGAGGGAAGCGAAAGGGGGAGAGAGAAGATTATTTATAAAAATATTTACAAAGAAAAATATTTACAAAGTGAAACTAAATATTTTTTTGTTTTTGTTTTTGTTTGTTTTTTTGTTTTTGTTTTATAATTTTTTTGAGTTTTTGGAAAAAAGAAAGAAAATGAAAAAAAATTTTTGGATTTTTCATTTTTTTCATTTTAAGATTTTTTTTTGTTTTTATTCTGTTGTTATATGTATTTTTTTTGTATTTTTGAAATGCAGAAAAATTGAAGTGCAGAAAGTAAAGCACGAAAATACCCCCATACTTAAGTCCAACATTGTACTCAATGTTGCAACGTAAGTATGAGTAACAAAAGGAAAGACAATATATATAAAAAAATAAATAGAGGGGGGGGGGAGAAGCTTCCCTGAAACACGTATGGGGAGGTCGATCAGAAACCCTGCGTTTATTAGAAAAAGCAGCAAATATAATAAGGAAAGAGCAAAAAAGATAAGCGAGGGGTGCCTCCGAGGAGCGCTTTGTTTATAGTCGTGTTGGTTGATGATGAGGATTTTATAAGTTTTGAAAAATGATCCAAACTAAACTCTCAACTAGGCAAGTGCACCTATCGAAATTTAGTATATGGAATATCGTATTTAAACTCGGGGACCGTTGAGTATTTGTACTCACAAGGACGAACTATTATTTTATCGATCGGAAAATTGGTTTTGCGAAAAACGAAAACGAACGTTAAATGAAGAGGAGAAATTCGATGAATAAAAGGCTAGCACTTGATCTAGAATCCCTTTGGGCTAGAATAAAATCCACGAAATTAAAGAGCACAAGCATCTAAATTATTAACTTCGACCGCGGAGGTTCCAAAGTTACGAAGCGCCTCTCTCGAGAATACGCACTCGACTAACCTTAGGTAGATCGATTAAGACCTCTCGGCCAGTCGAAAGACCTAAGCTTGCTTTAGGCGGTGAACCTCACTAATGGAGTTGACTCCAAGGCGGAAGAATTTTGCGTTCCTCTCTCGAGGGGTGCAAGAAATTCTCTTTATCCTTGAGTGATCTACTCGTATCCACAACCTCTCGGTAAATCTAGGATACGAATCTAAGCTCGAATAAACATAATTTGCAACTTATGAATTCAAAGAAAATTTAAATCAAAGATAAATCAAAGTTTAGAAAATAGAATGCTTGCTAAATTGAGACAAAAATAAGAATTTTATTTCATTCCAAAGTTCATCATGATCAAGTGCTAATTGGGAAATTAGCTACTCATCATGATGGGAGTATTACATGAAAGCATAAAGAAAGACATGATTTAAGAAAAGACTTGAAAAACAAAGATTACACTAGGAATTGAAAATGCAGGAAAAACCGTAAATAGAGCAGAACTAAGCTCCCAAAAATCTCCTCTTCGGCCATCTGAAGCTGTCTGGAATTTATAGAAAAAGTTGCTGGGTGGTCACGCCCCTAGGTCACGCCCGTGACCTAGGGCGTGTCGGTCTCGGAACCGTCGTCTTGAAGTCTTCTGAACGTTGGCGCGAAACCGCCAAAAGTCGTTAATTTGCGGGTCACGCCCATAGGTCACGCCCGTGACCTCGGGCGTGTCTTGACGGTTGTAGAAGAACGGCGGGAAGCAGAAACGGCGGGAATAACTCCGGCCGTTGTTGGAAGGGTCACGCCCCAGGTCACGCCCGTGACCATGGGCGTGTCTTGAGAAAACTCCCAGCGACTGAAACTGCAGCATTGAGTCGGCACGCCGGGCTGTCACGAGGTCTGTCACGCCCGTGCCAAATGTGTCACGCCCGTGACTTGTTGCAAATTGAAACTGCCGTTGACTGGAAGTCAGGGCAGGGCACTGGATGTCACGCCTGGAGTACACGCCCGTGTAAAGATGGTCACGCCCGTGACCTTAAGGCGTGTAATTTTAATTGACGTGGCAGGTAGCTCCTTCCACGAGCCGGGTTCTCTCCAGGATGTCACGCCCGTGACCATGTCGGTCACGCCCGTGACTATGGCGTGTCTTTTGAAAAATTATTGCTTTTGCCCAGTTTTGTCTCCTGGTCAACCCTATAGACTCCAAATTGAAGTTTGCAGCCCAGATTGCCCTGAAATAAGAAATTAGAAAAATTCAATAATAAAATTACAAAATATAATTAAAAACTAATTAATTATTAAATAAAAATAACATAAAAACATGGACAAAATTAGAGTTATCAAATACCCCCATACTTACTCGTTTGCTCGTCCCAAGCAAACAACTTCACATGTAGAGTAGAAAAATTTTAACGCTAAAAACGAAAATTGAATATAAGGAGTAGAATGCGAAGTCTTATGTCTATGCTTGTAGTAATTATTGTAGAAGAACCTACTCAGCATACAAATTAGTTTTTTAATTTTCTAAAATGTGTTTCCACTTATTATTTTTACTTCAAAGATGGAAACACGATAAATCTTCGAATCATGTTTAGGGAGAAAGTAGCGTGTTTGCTAAGATAACATTGCACAAATCGAAGATCGGGATACCCTCCAAAGAAATCCATCAATGTCGATGGCCATAGGCTTGCCCTTTCACACTCTCGCCACGGCACTAGGTTAACTTATAAGCACAAATCAGTAGGACTTAAGTAGGTTGGAATGTAGGCTTAGGTTTTTGGTTTGGAAAAACAAATATAAATGCGATGGGTAGACACACCAAAACCGAAAGAGAGCTTGCCCAAAATAAATTGAAAAACTTCGCCAATTCCTTTTGTTTTTTTTTTCAATATGTTGAATATTTTTTCAACTTCCTCTTTTTTTTCTTTTTTTTTTTTTGTTTTTTTTCTTTTTTTTTGTTTTTTTTTTGGTTTTTTTTTAGAGGGGAAGTGAAAAATAGAACAACTCTTGTATATTTTTTCAAAAGCCACCAAAATAAAATGACTCCTAATCACACATAAACTGGTTTTATCTATAATTTCAAGCTCGGTTTTAGGTGTGTAATTAGGATGCTTTTTAGGCTTTGGTAAAGTGTTGGTGGAGCAATAACAAAAGGAAGGGAATAGGCTCAAATTGGCTTAGCAAGGGTAAAACGTTAGGTACGGGTGCAAAGACTCAAACTTGCCAAAAGAAATGCCTAAATCCTTTTCATACTAATGAGTTTAACCTATGCAAAGTCTTGAGAATAGCTAGAGGGCAAGTTCTAGACATCGAGAAAGAATACCTCTTTCTTGATCCGCGAAATATCTCTCTAGTAAACTTCTACACACTCTCCTAAAATATTTTTAGATTTTGTCGGTTTCCAAGTAGAAGTAAAATAAACTATTTCTACGCATTCAGAAAAAGAAAAATCTAATTGTATGCTGAATATTTAATTCTACTCAAATTCTACTAACATGTGCACTTAACTAGACACACAGCATGGCCAACAGTTCTACTACAAAATTCAAAATTCAATTTAAAGCATCAAAAATTTTCTAAACTTATGTAAAAGTTGAATACCTAGAATTTCGCATGTGAGTAAATAGAGAAATAAAGATCTCCCTAATTTTGAAAGTAATCCTATTTTTTGTATATTTTTTTTTAAAAAATTTTTTTTTTTTTGTATTTTTGTAAAATAAGCAAAAACAAAATTGCACAAAAGAAATAAAATCCCTTTTTTTTTTTTGAAAATTAGAATAATATTTGTATGTTTTGCTTTGAGAAATATCCCCCCATACTTAAACAAGACATTGTCCCCAATGAAAAAGAAATAAATAAAGAGAAAAGATAGGAGACTTCCCTGAAGCGGGTCATGCAGCACCAAAAAGTACCTGGAAGATAAAGCTGAAGCAAAACAGATTTTTTTTATTGTACGCAAAATAAAAGATACATGACAAAGGAAAAGAAAATGATAAAAGAAAAGATACAATAGGGTGGTCTACAACCCAAAGAAAGCCGGCTAATCCTCATCGCTATGCTGCCGCGGCTCCTGATAGTGCGTCCGGAGGTCTGAAAACTCACGCTCAATACGTGCCATGGAGGAGGCTTGATTTGTCGCTAGCGTGGTGAATCGAGTGTCAAAACTCACAAATCGAGCATCAAAATCGGCCTGCATCGTATCTAAGCGTGTGTGAAGAGACGCAAACTAACGATCCCAATAGCTCTGAGGGCCGGGCTCGGAAGAAGGGTCCTGCGGTGGTGGAGGAATCTGGGGAGAGGGAATAGTGCCACTGGGACCGGCACCGTAATCAAGGCCAAGATCTCCACCAACGACTGCGGGGGGAATAGCCTCAAACTCTCCATCACGTCGCCGCGCTAGGCCGAGGGCCTGAAGGGTCTGGAACTGGATAACTTGCGGCGTCTGGACGCAGCTGAGGCGTGGAAGAGCATCCCAAATGCCGAGCTGCTTCGCGAGGAAAGTGATGAAGTTCCCGCCGTGCACTGCTCCCAACCTCGCATTTTCGGCCTGGTGCCGAAAGAAAATTGCGAGCAGATAACTAAGGTTGAGGGGGACCCGGTAAAACATACTATATAAATATAGTAAGTCTGCCCGAGTCACCACCCCGTGGCTATCGCCGCGACCAGAAATAGTGAAGGTAAGGAGGTTGTGGAGAATACGTAAGGCGGGAGAAATGAGTTGGCTGCCTTTGGATTTCTTTGGGGTGTAGGGGGCGGAGTCACTACTGATTTCCGCCCAAAAGGCGAGAAGGTTGAAATCTGTCGGGAAATCAGTAAGTAAATCGAGATAGGCGGGAGATTGGGAAAAAGCCTCCGAGCAGAAACCCATGACGACATTGAGCTGGCGGATGGTGAGCTGATACACCATCCCGCCTAGGCGAAAGATGATGAAGTCGTCATCGGCCGCCCAGCGGAACTCGAATGAAGCCAAGAACTCAACGGTGAGTTCAAGAAAGGCATGCTCGGAAATAGAGAAGAGAGAACTCCATCCAGGGGTGGACAGAAATCCCCGCACCAAATCCGCAGCTCCAAATGTGGCGAGGATCGCCCAATCTAAAATGCGGAACACGCCAAGGGGTTTGGCGCGTAGGCGCTCGCTGCGCTCCTGCTGGGTTTGGTTTTGAAAAAGGAGCATGGCTTCCGCTGCGGCGGGATCCGCGGGGTGCTCGGAGGAGGAAGCGGTGGAGCGAGGGTGGTGGCGAGGCATTTTGGTTGAGGGGAGAAGAAGGAAGGAATCGGGTTAGCAAAGGGAGAAGAGAAGGGTTGGATGGTGTGGAGGAAGAAGAGGGGGAAAGGCCCTATTTATAGGGTTTTCGGCTTGGTCACGCCCCCATGTCACGCCCGTGACAGGGGGCGTGACAAGCACGGGACAAAAAAAGGAGAATCCGACGCCTCCTGCCTCGGATTCCCTGGTCACGCCCCAGAGTCACGCCCGTGACTCTGGGCGTGTAAGGCGTGTACGGCGCAGGAATCCAATGCGCTGGCATTGGATTCCAAGGCCACGCCCATGGTCACGCCCGTGACCATGGGCGTGTCACATAAAAAAAACTAAAGGGAATCCGAGGCGTTGACCCGGGGTCACGCCTCGGATTCGAAGACACGGCCCAGGGTCACGCCCGTGACCCTGGGGCGTGTATTTGAAACGAGAAAAATTTTTTTTGCGGTTTTGTTTTTTTTTTTTTTCGGGCTAGTCACGACCGTGACTAGTTAGTGTCACGGGCGTGACACTAACTGTCACGGCCGTGACTGGGCAGGAAGAGAAGTTTTTCAGCTTCACTTCTTCGAACGAAATTTCGGGCTAGCCACGCCCGTGACCAATGATGGTCACGCCCGTGATAGGACCGAAAGACGAACGGAACGCTGTGCACGACGAAACCACTCTCGGGTTTCGCTCGACGAACTAAAGACGTCTCGGTCACGCTCGTGACCCATAGGTCACGCCCGTGACAGAGGCGTGTCAGAGCAGAAAAATTTTTTTCTTTGTTTTTTTTTTTTTTTGATTTTTTTTTTTTTTTTATATATTTTTTTAAGAGTCAACTAAACAAAAGTTACCGACTTGAAGAAACGCGTAGACTTGACGCTCAACTCCTTCGATCGTCACGCCGAAAAAGATGTCCTTCAAACCTGGGAAAATTTAAATAAAATTAAAAAAAATAAGAAAAAAAGATAAGCATGGGGTGCCTCCCACAAGCGCTTTGTTTATGGTCGTTGAGCTCGACCCAAGCGGGGCACTCGTTTATGGGTTCGGGAGGTTAATTTCCTCCCGGTACTCATTAGTAGTATCACCGGCGAGGAATATCTTCAACCGGTGCCCATTCACTTTAAATTCGCCTTGTTCCGGGTGCGAGATAAGTACTGTCCCATATGGCCATACCTCTTTTACAATAAAAGGGCCGGACCATCGGGACTTGAGTTTGCCCGGAAAAAGTCGGAGACGTGAATTATAAAGGAGAACTTGGTCTCCCGGTTTGAAATCTTTAGGGTGCTTAATTTTTTTATCATGATAAAATTTTGTGCGCTCCTTATAAAGTTTATTACTTTCATAGGCTAAGGAGCGCCACTCATCGAGCTCGTTAATTTGGAATTTCCGAAGCTCGGAGGACAAAGTTTCATCTAGATTTAAAAATTTAAGCGCCCAAAAGGCGCGGTGCTCAAGCTCAACCGGTAAGTGACATGCTTTCCCATAGACCAATCGGTACGGCGTACAACCGATAGCGGTCTTGTACGCGGTCCGATAAGCCCAAAGAGCATCATCAAGCTTGACCGACCAATCCTTTCTATTAGTAGAAACCGTTTTCTCCAAAATTCGTTTGATTTCACGGTTAACTACTTCTACCTGGCCACTTGTTTGAGGGTGATAGGGGGTGGCTAACCTATGTGTAACGCCGTATTTAGACAAAACTTTGGCGAATTGTGCGTTACAAAAGTGGGTGCCCCTATCACTAACTATTGCCCGCGGTGCTCCAAATCGTGAAAATAGTTTTTTGAGAAATTGGGTCACGACTCGGGCGTCATTAGTGGGAAAGGCTTGCGCTTCCGCCCACCGTGACACATAGTCGACCGCTACCAAAATATATTTATTTCCATAGGATGTTGGTAGCGGTCCAACAAAGTCGATCCCCCATAAATCAAAAACTTCTATTTCTAAAAATGTATTTAATGGCATTTCATCGCGGCGGGAAATATTACCTGAGCGTTGGCATTGTTCACAACGACTTACATGGGCGTGAGCATCCTTGAAGATGCTTGGCCAATAGAAGCCCGCTTCAAGTACCTTCCGAGCCGTCCGATTAGCTTTATAGTGCCCACCGGCGGGTCCTTCATGACAATGCTTTAAAATTTGTGCGCCTTCCTCATGAGAAACACACCTCCGCACTACTTGATCCGCGCAAACACGAAAAAGGAAGGGATCCTCCCAAAAATAATTTTTCAAATCAGAAAAGAATTTCTTCTTTTCTTGATAAGAAAAATCATTCGGGAGGAGTCTCGCAACAAGATAATTTGCGAAATCGGCGAACCAAGGAGTGGGGAGGGTGATTACCTTATGAATGGCGAGAAGGCGCTCCTCGGGGAAAGTGTCGTCAATGTCCTCCTCCATGAGCTCCCCCGAATTTGGGTTCTCCAACCGCGAAAGATGGTCAGCCGCCAAGTTCTCCGCTCCTCTCTTGTCGCGAATCTCCAAATCAAATTCTTGGAGTAGTAAGATCCACCTAATCAATCGCGGCTTTGCATCTGTTTTTGCTAGTAAATATCTCAAAGCCGAATGATCAGTAAAAACAATAATTTTAGACAAAGTGAGATATGAGCGGAATTTATCAAATGCGAAAATTACGGCTAATAATTCTTTTTCGGTGGTCGTGTAATTTTCCTGTGCGGCGGTTAATGTTTTGCTTGCATAATAGATAGGATGAAAGTTTTTATTTATGCGTTGTCCTAACACCGCACCAACGGCGAAACTACTAGCGTCGCACATTATCTCAAAGGGAAGCTCCCAATTGGGAGCGATCATGATAGGAGCGTTAATCAATTTTTCTTTAATAAGAGAAAAAGCACGCAAACAATTTTCGTCAAAAATGAACGGCGCGTCTTTTTCTAACAAGTGGGTTAGGGGCTTAGTTATTTTAGAAAAATCTTTAATAAACCGGCGATAGAAACCGGCATGCCCCAAAAAACTACGAACGGCCTTAACATTTGAAGGGGGAGGTAGCTTTTCTATAGTTTCAATTTTTGCTTTATCTACCTCTATGCCCTTACTAGAAATTTTATGGCCTAAGACCAAACCCTCCCGTACCATAAAATGGCACTTCTCCCAGTTTAAAACTAGATTCGTGTCCTCACATCTTTGGAGTACACGGGAAAGGTTTGCTAGACATAAATCAAACGAATCTCCAAAAACGGAGAAATCGTCCATGAACACCTCCATGATATCCTCCACTAATTCGTCAAAGATCGCTAGCATACACCTTTGGAAGGTTGCCGGCGCATTGCACAAACCAAAAGGCATCCTTCGATAAGCGAAGGTGCCAAACGGACAAGTGAAGGTTGTTTTCTCTTGGTCCTCGGGTGCGATTGGGATTTGAAAATATCCCGAGAGACCATCAAGAAAACAATAAAATGAGTGCCCGGATAGCCGTTCAAGTATTTGGTCAATAAACGGCAAAGGAAAATGATCCTTATGGGTTGCATCATTTAATTTACGGCAATCGATGCATACCCGCCATCCGGTAACGGTTCGAGTGGGAACTAACTCGTTTTTATCATTAGGAACTACCGTTAACCCTCCTTTCTTGGGCACCACTTGGACCGGGCTCACCCAAGAGCTATCCGAAATTGGATAGATGATACCCGCATCTAATAATTTTATGACCTCGGCCTTGACTACCTCCTTCATGTTAGGATTTAGCCGGCGTTGAGGTTGAATAGTTTTGTGAGCGTGTTCTTCTAAAAAAATTTTATGGGTGCAAAAGGAGGGATTAATCCCTCTCAAATCTGTGATCTTCCACGCAATTGCGCGGCGATGAAGTTTTAAAATATGAGATAATTTAATTTTTTCTTCATTGGTTAAGTAGGCCGACACAATAACCGGAAGTTTTGAATCCTCCGCTAAAAATAAATACTCTAAATGATCAGGCAATTGTTTTAGTTCTAACGCGGGAGGTTCATCATAAGAAGTTTTCAAACGATCACTACCAATGTCTAAAAGTTCAAAAATAGGTGCGTGCGTGATCGAGAGATTATCACTATTTTCATGAGCAATTAAATCTAAATGTTCTAAATCGGCATCATGATCAATAGAAGATAAAGATTGTTCAGAAAAAAGAAGAGAGTCTTCTTCAGGAGAAGCCTCCAAATAATAACATGAGTCGTCATTTGAGAGCGAGTTTTTCATAGACGTATCAATAGTAAAGGTAACTTCTTCATCTCCGACTCTAAGGAGAAGTTTCCCATTACTAACGTCTATAATTGCGCGCGAGGTGGCAAGGAAAGGGCGACCGAGAATGAGTGGGACCTCGGTGTCCTCTTCGATGTCAAAGATGACGAAATCTACCGGAAAGATAAATTTGTCAACTTTGACAAGCACATCCTCTATGATCCCCATAGGGAGCTTGACAGACCGATCAGCCAATTGAATGCACATTCGTGTTGGTTTAGGTTCTCCTAATCCCAACTTATTAACTAAAGAATAAGGCATTAAATTGATTGAGGCGCCTAGATCAGCTAACGCACGTTTTACTAATAAATCACCAAACAAACATGGAATGGAGAAACTACCCGGATCGGGTAATTTCTTAGGTAATTTATTAAGTAAAACTGTCGAACACTCCGCATTTAATTGAACCGTGGAGATATCCTCAAGTTTCGTTTTATTGGATAAAAGATCCTTGAGGTACTTGGCGTATTTCGGCATTTGTGCGATTATTTCACAAAACGGTAGATTAATTTGGATTTGTTTAAACATGTCCAAAAATTTACCGTGATGTTCATCCACCCGGTTTTTTTGCATTCTAGATGGATAGGGAAGAGGTGGTTGATAAGCTTTTGGTTTATTAGAAGTAGAAGGTTTAGGCGGAGGAGAAGATGGAGAAATTATTACCTCCGTATCAACCGGAATTGGAGAAGTATCAACCGGATTTGGAGAAGTGGTTACCTCTTTCCCGCTCCGTAGGGTGATGGCTTTTGCATGCTCCTTGGGGTTGGGCTCTGTATTGCCCGGTAGCGCTCCTTGTTGACGATCGGAGAGCATTTTAGCGATTTGCCCGATTTGCGTCTCCAAACTTCGAAGAGATCCGGTGAGATTCCGGATGTTGGCATCATTTGTAGTTGTATATTTAGTGAACAATTCCTCGAGATTGGGAGCTTTGGGAGCTTGCGGTGGAAAATAGCCGGGTGGAATCGTGTTCGGCGGGCGCGCCGCGTTCCCCGGATTACTCCAAGAGAAGTTGGGGTGATTCCTTATACCCGAGTGATAGGTATTGCCAAAATTGTTACCCGGATTATAAGGTGGCCGATTCGGATTACCCATGTAATCCACATGCTCGGCAATAGTAAAAGGCTCCCAAAATTGGGGCTCACAGGTAGATTTGGACGAGGAAGCAGACATCTCGTTCATCTGTTTTTGCAGTTGCTCAACCTGGAGAGACAAACTTGAAACCGTATCGATTTCATACATCCCGGCCGGTTTAGGTGGTTTAGACCGAGGTGTACTCCATTGATAGGTATTCAAAGCCATACCTTCTATAAGCTCTTGTGCGGCCGCCGGTGTTTTGTTATTAAGCGTTCCACCGGCGGCGGCATCAATATGTTGCCTAGTTTGAGAATTTAGGCCGTTATAGAAGGTTTGGATTTGTAACCAATCCGGAATTGCATGATGAGGACATCGACGAAGCAATTCCTTGAAACGCTCCCAAGTATCATATAACGTTTCCGAATCAATTTGGGAGAAATAAGTGATATCATTGCGCAATTTAGCCGTTTTAGCCGGCGGAAAGTATTTCGTAAGAAATCTTTCCGTCATTTGAGCCCATGTTGTGATGGATCCTCTTGGTAGAGAACCCAACCACTGTTTGGCTTTAGTGCGCAATGTAAATGGAAATAACCTTAGCCGGATGGCATCATCGGATACACCATTAATTTTAAAAGTATCGCATATTTCTAAGAAATTTGAAATATGCGCGTTTGGATCTTCATCTTGAAGCCCATCAAATTGTACATATTGTTGTACCATTTGGATGATGCTTGGCTTCAACTCAAAATTATTGGGGGCAATAGCGGGGCGAACAATACTAGATTGAGTCTCGTCCAAGTTTGGACGGGCATAATAGGACATAGTCCTTTGTTCAACCGCATTTGGCTCACCCATATTGGAAGAAGCAGAAGAAGGAGATCTAGGAGAGTGAGAAGAAGAACTAAATGAAGAAGGAGAAGAAGAAGGCGGTGACGGAGAGAGGATTAATGAAGGATTAGGAGTGTCTCCTAAGGAGTCCGTATCTTGAAAATTCGGAACTTGAAATCGTAAGCGATGCCGAAGGGTTCGCTCGATTTCCGGATCCAAATCAAAAAGAGGCGACGGATTCCCTCGGGTCATACACCAAAATAAAACAAAATAAATATTTTTTTTTTATTTTTGATATTGCTAAAACAAAAAGAAAATGATAAAATTAATAGAGCCTTGCTTTCAAAATATCAACAAAAAAATTTCCCCGGCAACGGCGCCAAAAACTTGATGAGGATTTTATAAGTTTTGAAAAATGATCCAAACTAAACTCTCAACTAGGCAAGTGCACCTATCGAAATTTAGTATATGGAATATCGTATTTAAACTCGGGGACCGTTGAGTATTTGTACTCACAAGGACGAGCTATTATTTTATCGATCGGAAAATTGGTTTTGCGAAAAACGAAAACGAACGTTAAATGAAGAGGAGAAATTCGATGAATAAAAGGCTAGCACTTGATCTAGAATCCCTTTGGGCTAGAATAAAATCCACGAAATTAAAGAGCACAAGCATCTAAATTATTAACTTCGACCGCGGAGGTTCCAAAGTTACGAAGCGCCTCTCTCGAGAATACGCACTCGACTAACCTTAGGTAGATCGATTAAGACCTCTCGGCCAGTCGAAAGACCTAAGCTTGCTTTAGGCGGTGAACCTCACTAATGGAGTTGACTCCAAGGCGGAAGAATTTTGCGTTCCTCTCTCGAGGGGTGCAAGAAATTCTCTTTATCCTTGAGTGATCTACTCGTATCCACAACCTCTCGGTAAATCTAGGATACGAATCTAAGCTCGAATAAACATAATTTGCAACTTATGAATTCGAAGAAAATTTAAATCAAAGATAAATCAAAGTTTAGAAAATAGAATGCTTGCTAAATTGAGACAAAAATAAGAATTTTATTCCATTCCAAAGTTCATCATGATCAAGTGCTAATTGGGAAATTAGCTACTCATCATGATGGGAGTATTACATGAAAGCATAAAGAAAGACATGATTTAAGAAAAGACTTGAAAAACAAAGATTACACTAGGAATTGAAAATGCAGGAAAAACCGTAAATAGAACAGAACTAAGCTCCCAAAAATCTCCTCTTCGGCCATCTGAAGCTGTCTGGAATTTATAGAAAAAGTTGCTGGGTGGTCACGCCCCTAGGTCACGCCCGTGACCTAGGGCGTGTCGGTCTCGGAACCGTCGTCTTGAAGTCTTCTGAACGTTGGCGCGAAACCGCCAAAAGTCGTTAATTTGCGGGTCACGCCCATAGGTCACGCCCGTGACCTCGGGCGTGTCTTGACGGTTGTAGAAGAACGGCAGGAAGCAGAAACGGCGGGAATAACTCCGGCCGTTGTTGGAAGGGTCACGCCCCTGGTCACGCCCGTGACCATGGGCGTGTCTTGAGAAAACTCCCAGCGACTGAAACTGCAGCATTGAGTCGGCACGCCGGGCTGTCACGAGGTCTGTCACGCCCGTGCCAAATGTGTCACGCCCGTGAGTTGTTGCAAATTGAAACTGCCGTTGACTGGAAGTCAGGGCAGGGCACTGGATGTCACGCCTGGAGTACACGCCCGTGTAATGATGGTCACGCCCGTGACCTTAAGGCGTGTAATTTTAATTGACGTGGCAGGTAGCTCCTTCCACAAGCCGGGTTCTCGCCAGGATGTCACGCCCGTGACCATGTCGGTCACGCCTGTGACTATGGCGTGTCTTTTGAAAAATTATTGCTTTTGCCCAGTTTTGTCTCCTGGTCAACCCTATAGACTCCAAATTGAAGTTTGCAGCCCAGATTGCCCTGAAATAAGAAATTAGAAAAATTCAATAATAAAATTACAAAATATAATTAAAAACTAATTAATTATTAAATAAAAATAACATAAAAACATGGACAAAATTAGAGTTATCAGTTGACTATTTTGGTCGGTTTATAATGTGGAGAAAAGTTATGGTTTCGTTAAAACCGATCACTGGATCGCCTGCTATATAAGACTTTAACCGATGACCGTTTACTTTAAACGAACCTTTTTTTGGGTGGGAGACGAGTACGGTCCTATATGGAAAAACTTGTTCAACTAGGAAGGGACCGGACCATCTAGATTTTAGTTTGCCCGGAAAAAGCCTAAGACGTGAATTGTAAAGAAGGACAAGATCGCCCGGAGAAAATAATTTTTGGGACTTGATTTTTTGATCGTGATATAACTTAGAACGCTCCTTATAGAACTTATTGCTCTCGTAAGCGTTTGCACTCCATTCATCGAGCTCGTTTAGTTGCAATTTTCTATTCTGAGCGGCTAAGTTGGAGTCGAGGTTTAAGAGTTTTAAAGCCCAAAGAGCGCGATGCTCTAATTCTACGGGTAAATGACACGCTTTGTCGTAGACTAACCGGAATGGCGTACAACCAATTGTGGTTTTGTATGCCGTACGATACGCCCACAATGCATCGTCGAGTTTAACGGACCAATCTTTCCTATTTAGTGAAACGGTTTTTTCTAAAATTCGCTTAATCTCTCGATTTACTACCTCAACTTGGCCACTTGTTTGCGGGTGGTAGGGGGTGGCAAGCTTGTGCGTGACTCCGTATTTAGCTAACGTCTTAGCCATAAGAGCGTTACAGAAATGCGTTCCCCTATCACTAACAATTGCGCGAGGCGTGCCGAAGCGAGAAAATAGTTTTTTAAGAAATGTAACGACGACTACCGCATCGTTGGTGGGGAGATCTTGCGCTTCCGCCCACCTCGATACGTAGTCGAACGCCACTAAAATATATATATTTTTGAAAGACGGAGGTAGGGGGCCAACAAAATCTATGCCCCACAAATCGAAGACTTCGCACTAAAAACATGTTTCGGGGCATCTCGTCACGACGAGAGATGTTACCCGACCGCTGATAGCTATCGCATGCGCGCACAAAAGTATGCGTGTCTTTGAAGAGAGTGGGCCAAAATTAGCCCCCCTTTAGCACCTTCCGAGCGGTCCGGTTGGCTTGATAATGCCCACTGGCTGGACCCTCGTGGTAGTGCTTAAGAATTTGCAAGCACTCCACACCCGCAACGCATCTTTGGATCTCTTGGTCCGCGCAGATACGAAAAAGAAATGAGTCTTCCCAAAAGAATTTTTCAAGTCAGAAAAGAATTTCTTCTTTTGATGATTTGAAAACTCTTTAGGAAGCGCCCGCGCTACTAAGTAATTTGCAAAGTCTGCGAACCAAGGCGAAGATGACGAAGAATTATGAATGGTAAGGAGGCGTTCCTCGGGGAATCTGTCATTTATTTCAGATTCGACGAGTGCTTCTGCACCCGGATTTTCTAAACGGGAGAGGTGGTCTGCCACTAGATTTTCCGCTCCCCGCTTATCTCGTATCTCCAAATCAAACTCTTGTAGGAGGAGAATCCATCGAAGAAGGCGGGGCTTGGCATCATTTTTAGAAAATAAATATTTAAGCGCGGAGTGATCGGTAAATACGATAACTTTAAAAAGCGTTATATACGAGCGAAACTTATTAAAAGCGAAGACGACGACTAAGAGTTCCTTTTCCGTTGTCGTGTAATTTACTTGTGTGGAAGTGAGCGTCTTGCTAGCGTAATAAATCAGATGAAAATATTTTTCTACGCGTTGGCCAAGAACGGCACCTAAGGCAATATCACTAGCGTCGCACATAATTTCGAACGGAAGGGACCAATTAAGGGACACTAAAATTGGTGAAGTGATAAGATTTTGTTTTATTAAATTAAAGGCGGACTCGCATTCACTACTAAAGATGAAACGTGATTCCTTTTCCAAGAGGTGAGTAAGCGGCTTTGTTATTTTTGAAAAATCTTGAATATAGCGCCGGTAAAAGCCCGCATGGCCTAAGAAACTGCAAATAGATTTTACGTTTGTTGATTGCGGAAGTTTTTCTATGATTTCTATCTTGGCCTTATCCACCTCTATCCCCTTAGATGAAATCATATGGCCGAGGACCAAACCTCCTCGAACCATAAAGTTGCATTTTTCCTAATTTAATACAATGCTTGTGTCCTCGCACCATTGAAGGACACGATCTAAATTGTGAAGGCAATCGGGAAAAGAGCATCCGAAAACAGAAAAGTCATCCATAAAGACTTCCATAATGTCTTCTACTAGCCCGCCAAAGATCGCTAGCATACATCGTTGGAATGTAGCCGTCTCATTGCAGAGTCCAAATGGCATTCTTCGATATGCGAAGGTGCCAAACGGGCAAGTAAAAGTTGTTTTCTCTTTATCATCGGGGGAAATGGGGATTTGAAAAACCCCGATAAACCATCAAGAAAACAATAATATGGATGACCGGATAAACGCTCTAAGATCTGGTCTAGAAAAGGCAGAGGGAAATGGTCCTTGCGGGTGTCATCATTAAGTTTTCTATAATCGATGCACACTCGCCAACCCGTAACAGTACGAGTTGGGACGAGCTCGTTATGCTCATTCGCCACTACGGTTAGACCGCCCTTCTTGGGCACGACATGCACGGGACTAACCCATGCACTGTCCGAAATAGGGTAGATAATCCCCGCATCTAATAACTTAATAATCTCGGCTTTAACGACATCTTTCATGTTTGGGTTAAGACGACGCTGCGACTGAATCGTTTTGCGGCAATTATAGTTAAGAAATATCTTATGAGTGTAAAAGGAGGGGCTAATCCCCTTTAAGTCAGAGATTTTCCACGCAATTACGTGGCGATGTTTAAATAAAACTTCCAATAAATCGGAAGTCTCCGAATCACTCAAGTCCGAAGAAATAATAACGGGAAGCGTATCGCCTTTTCCCAAAAATGTGTATTTGAGCGAGGCGGTTAAGGGTTTGAGGTCTAGGATAGGCGGTTCTTCTAGGGAGGTTTTAATTCCTATGTCTGTCTTACCAATTGATTCGAAAGGAAAGTCTAAAGAAGTATCCTCATCGCATTTAAAATTTTCAAGCGCATAAATATCATCGTTTAAAAATACGGACTCGAAAACGAGAGAAGAACGATCTCCAAAAAAGGTATCTAAATAATAGCAGAAATCGTCATTCGATGACAAATTGTCCATCGAGGGATTAATAGAGAAAGTAACTTGGTCATCTCCTACCCGGAGGAGAAGACGACCATTACTAACATCTATTAGTGCGCGGGAGGTGGCGAGAAAAGGGCGACCGAGTATTATTGGTACCTCGGCGTCCTCCTCGATGTCTAAGATGACGAAGTCTACCGGGAAGGTAAACTTGTCTACTCGGACAAGGACGTCCTCCACAACCCCGATTGGGAACTTAACCGAGCGATCCGCTAATTGGATGCGCATATTCGTAGGGCTAGGAGTACCCAAACCTAAACGTGAAAAGGGAGAGAACGGCAATAGATTAATGATAGCCCCTAAATCAGCTAAGGCGTACTTTACTAATATATCGCCAAACAGGCACGGGATGGAAAACCGTCCCGGGTTGTTTTGTTTTGTGGGCAATTTATTAGTAAGGGCCGCCAAGCAGACGGCGTTGAGAGATACATGCGAAATATCCTCTAATTTACGTTTATTAGAAAGTAAGTCTTTTAAAAATTTCGCATATTTGGGCATTTGCGAGATAGCCTCGCAAAAAGGAATGTTAATGTGAATTTGTTTTCATAATAAAATAAATTTTTCATATTGCGCGTCCTTACGCTCGTTATCTAACTTATGCGGATATGGAAGGACCTTGTTAAAAATAATTTTTTCATTTAAAATCGGTAAAGGCGGCGTAATCGAAGAAAGGGGAAGAGGGGTCGGAGGTGAAATATATACCTGAGGGTCGGTCCGTTTTGGATCGACCACCTCCTTTCTGCTACGAAGGGTTATAGCGTTGGCGTTCTCCCACGGATTGGGCTCCGTGTTTCCCGGCAGTGCCCCGAGCGCGTGCTCGTACATCATCCTCGCCAGCTGTCCAACCTGTTGTTCGAGAGTTTTTAGCGATCCGGTGATGTTCCGGATATTTGACTCGTTGGACGCAATATATTTCGAAAATTTTTCCTCCATCGGGGAGGGTTTTGGAAGAGGAGGAGGGGGCAGAAATCCGGGCGCATAAGAAATAGGGGGACGCTGAGCATTGTTCGGCTTGCTCCAAGAGAAATTGGGGTGATTCCTCCAACCCGGATTATAGTTATTACTATAAGGGTTGTTGTTGGGGTTGAAGGAAGGACGACCCGAATTTCCCTTGAAATCCACGAACTCTTCAGCCACGCAGACGTTAGGGGGAATAAAACAAGGCGGAGTGGAGGAGGTAGCAGACATATCCGCCACCTGCTTTGTTAACCTTTCAACTTGAAGGGTTAAGAGAGCAGTGGCATCCACTTCAAAGAGACCAGCCGCCAGCTTTGGGCGTCCCCGCGAAACGTTCCATTGATAGGCATTCATAGCCATCTCTTCGAATAAAGCCTGGGCGGCCTCGGGGGTTTTGTTGTTCAGTGTGCCCCCGGCAGCCGCGTCAATCATTTGACGCGTCTGAAAATTTAGCCCATTATAAAAAATTTGAACTTGCAACCACGTTGGCAGCGCGTGGTGCGGGCACCGGCGGAGGAATTCCTTAAACCGTTCCCAAGTCTCGTATAGAGACTCAGGATCGTTTTGCACAAACGAAGAAATGTCCGCCCGCAACTTTACAGTTTTTGCGGGCGGAAAGTACTTCGTTAGGAACCGCTCCGTCAACTCAGCCCACATGGTGATACATCCTCGCGGGAGGGCATTCAACCACGCCTTGGCTTTGGACTTAAGGGAAAAAGGAAATAGGCGCAAGCAAAGAGCATCATCAGTGACGCCATTAATCTTGAAGGTGTCGCATATTTCCAAAAAGTTGGACAAGTTGATATTCGGGTCCTCATCCGGCAGTCCATCGAACTGCACGGCGTTTTGGACCATTTGAATGACACTCGACTTTATTTTAAAATTATTATTCGCCACCGCAGGGCGAACAATACTAGACCCAGTATCGTCCAGGTTTGGCCGGGCGTAATAAGACATAGTACGCTTGGCCGCCGGGGCAGGGTTAGGAGCGGCCATAACTAAAACAGAGGGTTCTCCGATAGATTCTTCGGGGTCTAAAGAAGGAATTCGGCGTTGAGATCAAATACGCGCAAGAGAGCGTTCGATCTCAGGGTCGAAGTCAAAATCTTCATACTCGGAGGGTTATCCACGGGTCATATACCCAAAGAGAAAAACAAATAAAACAAAATAAACTCTCTTTTTTTTATTTTATTTAAAATAGAGTTTTTTGTTGTTTTTTTTAGTTTATAGAAAATAAGTAAAAGTAATAGACTCCGAAATTCGAAATAGCAACTCGAAGATTCTCCCCGGCAACGGTGCCAAAAACGTGATGCGCCCACGAACAGACTCTTACTGTGGTTGGTTCGATGAGTCGATCGCCGCGGGCGTGCTATAGGAGGCAAGTGCACCTATCGCAAGTAGTGCTCGATATTCGGGGGAATACCGAGGTCGTATTGTTCTCGGGCTCGTGTTGACTATTCTTACTCCTCCGGGAGGACTATTATTTTACTGAAAATAAGGTAGAGATTTTAATTAAGTAAAGACGGAAAAAGTAAAGGAGCGAAAAAAAATGATTTAGAAAATATTTGATGAAGGGTTAACGCTCGACATCGAATCAGATTAAGACTAAAATAATTTTTAATAATTATAGGACTTAGTTTTCAAATTAATAAAAGGCAACTTGGTCGTGGAGGTTCCACAAATGTGAGCTCACCTAGCTATAGGGATATCACTAACCTGAACGTTAAGACTATTCGACCGAACGCTAGTCCGACGAAGGATTCCTCTTAACGTCCGCTTTACGCTAAGAACCCCGCTATTGGGTGGGGAACCCAATCCGGTAGAATTACGCTTGTCCTCTCTCAAGGGTATGCACGCAACTCTATTTACCCATGGATCTGTCGATACGCACGACCTCTCGTCTAGCTAGTGTATGGATAACGGAAATAGGGACCACACATCGATTTGTGGTCCTACGCATCGTTAACCCGGGGTAAACCTTAAGTGCTTAAATTAAAGTGAAAATAACGAGCTTTAATTATTACAAATCATTTTAAATTTCCCAAAGCTCTTCGATGCCGAGGCTAATAGCGATTAGCCACACATCGGTATGAGGACGGCTTTATAATTTAATGAGACGCGAGTTCGAAATTAAATGCTAAATGATTATAAGAAGAGGACATAAAAAATAACAAACATTTAGAAAGCTGAAAAGTTAGCTAAAACAAGAACTCACGCACACTCCAAATTATAAATAAAACAGAAACTAAGTTACAAAAAAAAGGAAAATTACAAGTGCTACTCAAACGAGTAGGCGAGAAATAAAGGGCACGCCATTTAACTCTTAACGAGTAGGCGGAAATAAATACAATTACAAGTCCTAATAAAATAATTACAGAAAAATAAAAGGCCAGCCATTTAATTCATATGAGCAGGTGGTAAGCAAAATCCGGCCATTTAACTCCTAGCGAGTAGGCGGAAATAAACGCTAACACACACACTCTACATAATTGAAAGAAAGCAATAAAACTATCTCCTACACACACGCACTCTACGTAATTGAAGAAAGCAATAAAATAAAGCATTAAAATTTATCTCCTACACACACGCACTCTACATAATTGAAGAAAGCAATAAAATAAAGCATGAAAATAAAGCATGAAAATTTAACACCTACACTCACACACTCTTCATAAATTAAAGAAAGCATAAAGATTATTCTCATACACTCACACACACATTTGAACACAAAATGAAAGTTACCTAAAAATTAAAACTACTACTTTTCTATACTTAGATTTTACCAAAAACAAATAAAAAGAACAAAATAAAATTTTAAGAGAACAAAAGTTTTTCAAAACAAATCAAAAAAACAAAGTTCTTTAAAAATTAAAATAACAAGATTTTCATTCTAATGTTTTCATAAAAGCTATTAAAAAGTGAAAAGAAAATGAAAATAACAAAAAAAAGTTTTACAATCCTACAAAACAAAGCTAAGTAAAAAAATTAAATTCACTTCCAATACTCTTTTATAAATACATAAGAATGAAAGCATAGGGCTCTTAAGAAAAGGACATGATGAAAATAAGGAAAACTTATCATACCTAACTTGGAAATGAAATATACTACAAAACCTAACATGAAGACAAGTTAAAAACATGAATATTAAACATGTTACACACACACACACACACACACACACACACACACTTTTCATAAAGAGAAAAACAAAGGAGAAACTAAGGATAAAATGAGAAGAAAAGTGGGCACATGAGTTCATTGCAAAGCCAAATAAGAATAGAAAAACTAACATTTTTATTGATTAATGGAAACTATTACAAAGCTATTACAAAGCTAAAGCTAAAGAAAAAATAAACATGAAAGAAAAGGGGGGAGAAATCTCCTTACATAGCAAGGGAATCCACAGATGCTGCTCACAAAACACACTAAAGTGGCTCAAAAATGCGAACCCTTGGTCATTACAGAAGTGGGGAATTTATAGGGAAAAAAAGCAAAGTACACGCCCTCCGACATGGGCGTGTCGGTGGGCGTGTCACTACTGTTTGCGAAGGCGGCCGGCGATTTGATGGCAAAGTTGACTTCGGGCTGGACCTGTAACACCCCCTATCCGTCGCATAACATATAGCAGTAGGTCCGGCCGGGGCCCGACGCCATATACTACAGACAGACCGGTGATTACTCGTGGAAACCATCCAACCAATCATCACGTCCTACACAGAGCATTTTAGCGGAAGCAGATTAATAAGTTGCAATAAAGAACCCAGCACAAAAGCATGAATGTCCACTAATACCAAATAGGAATGTTGTACATACAAAAGTACAGGCCTTAAGGTCTTACAAAATGGTTCACTTGATATTACATGATTTACAAACCACGACACGCAGGCCGGTCATACATGAATAAAATAGTAAACACTCCAATTAGGCCTTCGAGGGTCAGCTTCGCAATTTGGGCTTTAGCCCACTATTGACCGCTTGGTCCATCAACACCTGCAAGCAACAAACCACCGCACGGTGGCAAAACAAGGCAACGGTCAGCAATGCTGACCAAATTATAACGATCCCGCCCCCAGCTCGTGGCGGCGATGCTCCTTACCTGCATTTCATTAGCATAAGCGAGCAACATATATATAATCATTTCATCACAGACGTTGGCTTGCACGGCCACACGCCCCGTGCTCTCAGGGCACATTCTCAGTGAATCGTTCGATGTCACGTCAATTAAAGCCATAGACATTCCGGACTCACCACCGCCACTTTGACGGCCAAACCTATGAGCATTTTGTCTTCTTGGCCTGGGTCACGACAATTTAAGCCATAGACCACCGAAGACCCTAATCTATGCCAACAGCAAGTGCCACGTACCCTTAGGTCTCTTTAACCGAACGACATAGAACGTGTATGGTTCCATCTAACCCGTGCTCACATCGCAACGATAGTTTAAGCCATATGCGCGGGTCAAACGTCTCCCGAGTCCCATTTCCATCACAATTCACATAATTCGGTTATGTTCAAGTTGGCTCTCAGGCCACCAAGTTGGCAAGATCACGCATCCGCCCAATTTTCTGGGTGTACCTTTGGGTTAATCCCCAAGGCTCCCTGTTGCAATCTACCGTGTAAAAAACCCGAAAAATAACCAATAGCACGGAGTCTTCTCCGGCATTATGCAATGCAACATCACCGATCCAGACCAACATGTCCGGATAGGCTTCACACATCATGCCTATGTCCATTCTCGCTTACGGACTCTAAACAACGGGGACTTCACATATCTACCTAAAGGAACGCCTCCAACTCACCGCAAACTCGCGAGAGCGTGCTTCTGTTGGAACACCCTATTACTAATTTGGGTCAGGATCACTATGTCTCTAGGAAACCTGTTTTTGACCTCCTGTATAGCTCTAAAGGTCAATTAGAATTGAGTCTAAGGGTTAGAAATCTAGGTTTGGAAGCTGCCCTCAAGACCAAGAATTTTTAGTTTGAGACTAAGTCATATCGTCGAGCTCAGCACGATGATTCGTCGAACTCCAATCGACGATCGTCTAGCTCAACTTCGACAGATCGTCGAACTCCATTCGACGATCGCTGAGCTCAACTTCAACAAATCGTCGAACTCCATTCGACGATCTGCGAGCTCAGTTCGACGATCTTGACTCAGTATTGGATCTCTACCTCTGAGCTCAGTTCGACAATCTTTGAGCTCAGAACGACGATTTTTGTTGCTGTATAAGTCCAAATCGCTGAGCTCAGTTCGACGATAGCAGAGCTCTGTTCGACGATTTTCTGATGACTTCAAGGATTTTCAAGATTCAAATTCAGGACAGTTAAGGAGTTATTCAGCAATTAATTCAGAAGATTTTCTAGCCGTTTTCATTTATTCTGGACCAAGTTTCAACGGATTATCAAGGAATGTTTCTTTGGACTTTCCTCCAGAAGACATTTGCAATTAAGGATGCAATTAATGACAGGACAACGACTATTCTTGACAGAGGATGATTTTCTATTCAATACCAGAGAATAAAATACAAGTTTTTTTGAATCTCTCTATCACTTAGAACTCAAAACACAGACAAGAAAAACAAGAACAAAATATTCTCTGTCTCAAAGAATTCTCTCAAGAACACACATCCAAGGAGATCAAACCTACTGAAATCTTCTGATCTCTCTTGTCTCAAGTGTTCAAGGCCAACATCTTTCAAAGACTCCAGACACCTAATATTTCAGCTGTTGCTGAAATCATCATTTGCTGGAGATCAACTTCTGAAGGCCTATCACCCTACATCAAAGCTTTATTTCCTGAACATCTCAATAACTCAGGGGGAGCTTTGACAACATCTAAATCCACATAGTATTCTCAGCTGATCTGAGAAAGAGAAGACTTCCATCATTCTCTCATCCCCATCTCTGTAAAGGGTTTTTCAAACTCCCTTCAAAAGTTTGAGCTTGGTTTTTGAGCACCTTGTCAAAAGCTCATTGGTGGCAAGACACCTGATCAAAAACTCTGATTTGGTTTTTGAGCACCTTATCAAAAGATCATTGGTGCCCAGGACACCTGATCAACTCATCCTGTAGTGGATTCCTACCTAGGGTGGTAGAAGAGTGGATGTACCCAAGTTTAGGGGAACCACTATAGCTTCTTGTGTCTTCTGGCTTGCTTGTCTTTATCTTTTGTTTCTGGCTGTGATTGTTTTGTGATTAGTTTAGATCTGTGATTAATTTCTGTTGTAAGTTATTTTGTGATTAGATTCAATAGTTGCTTCCATGTTCACTCAGATTACAACAATTGTTGTAAAAATTTTTCAAGCACCATATACTCTATTCACCCCCCCCCCCTCTAGAGTATATCACATCTAGCTGCACTTTCAATTGGTATCAAAGGGAGGTTGGTTAAACATGCCACACCTTGGTGGTTGCACAGGCTAACACCTGAACCCAAAGATTCCTAGTTAGATTAGTTTTCTTTTGAGTTTATTATTAGATTTTGTTTTCATAAATCATGGCCCAAAACAAAGATTATGCTAGCACCAGACCTCCAGTGTGCAATCTATCCAAGTTTGCACTTTGGACAGCAAGGATCAGATTATACATGAATTCTATTGACGAGGACATTTTTAATTCTGTTTTGACAGTCTATCCAAGACCTCCAGAGAACTCAAGTACAAATGTTGTTCCACCTCCATCAGGAACAGATGCTGATATCAAGAAATGGAAGATAGCTGATGCCAAGGCTATGAACATCTTAGCCCAGACCATGTCTGATGACATCTTTCAAAAGGTGGCTGAATGCAATTCAGCAAAGGAAATCTGGGACAAACTCTCTGAAATAGTCTCAGGCTCAGCTGATGAGAGAAAGGATAGGAGATCCCACCTCATATCCTAATATGAGAATTTCAAGAAGGGAGAAGCTGAGTCAGTTGGAGATATGTATAATAGACTTAGTCTGATAGTCAGTGAACTCAGGACTTTGGATAAGGAGATATCACTAACTGAACTTAATGACAAAATTCTAATGTGCTTCCCTAGCACTTGGGATTCAAGAATCTGGCCACTCAAGGATGCCAGAATTTTGAATGAGATCACCACAGAAGCTTTATTGGGTAAGCTCAAATCTTATGAGCTACTCATCAAGAATAGAGAAGAAGAACAGAAGGCTGCCTCACCAGCCACAAGAAAAGAGAAGACAATAGCCTTCAAGGCAACTGAAGATCAGCCTGAAGACAAAGTCACAGGCAATGATGAACTGCTCAGTCTGTTGGCCAAAAGATTCTACAAGATGGCCAGAAAGGACTTCGGAAGGAGATCATACAAGGAGCATGATAAGCCAAGGTATGATAAGTCAATTAATAATAAGGAAATTGTCTGCTTTGGTTGCAGGAAACCAGGGCACATTGTTCCTGACTGTCCAGAAAACAAAAACAAGGACAGAAGGGACAAGAAAGAATGAAGAAAGGAGAAAGACTCCAAGAGGAATGGCAATGGCAAACCCTCCTTAAGCAAAAACAAACACACAAGAAAGGGGTTTGTTGTTGAATCCTGGAGTGAAACTGAAGAGGAGTCAGAAGGCTCATCCAGCTCCAGTGATGATGAAGATGATGCAGAACAGAAGGAGTTCTGCATGATGGCAATCAATGCCTCACAACATAATTCAGATGAAGAAGACTCAGAGTCAGACTAAGAGACTCCACTTGAAGAAGATCAGGAAATTAGTTCATTTGATTTCAATTCAGAGGACTTTAAATCTGAGTTTAAAGCATTATGTTTAGACCTGCTAAAATCTGAGAAAGAAATCATCTCTCTCAGAAATCATTTATCTGAACATAATACCTTAAAGTCAGAAAACCTCAAACTCTCTCAGGAGTTGGAGTGCTATAGGGAGTAGATAGTTTCACTGAAAAGTGAGCTATCTGAGGCCAAGAAGCTTGAAGAATCCCTTAATGGGAGAAGTATCAAGCTGATGGACATCACAAGTACAGTGAACTCCAGATTTAATAGTACACTGGGCTTGGGTGCTTCATCCAGCCAACCCATAGTTCTAATAACTGCAATCAAGTTCATTTTTGATAAAGGAAAGGGAGTTGTAGAGGTAGCTAGGAAAAATTCTGATCTGCCCAAGAAAACTAATTTCCAGCAGAAATCGTCGAACGGAGCTCGACGATCGCCGAACGCAGATCGATGATCTCAGGCAAAATCGTCGAACTCAGGTCGACGATCTCAAGTTCCTGAACTCTACCATAGTCGACCGTCAAACGGAGCTCGATGATCTGACCCAAGATCGTCGAACGCAGCTCCACGATCGTCGAATAGAGATCAGTGCTCTGGAAATCCCTTCAAGGGCAAATCAAAATCCAATCGTAAGGGTCCTTCATCCCAAATCTTTAACCCTTATACTGAATGGATTATACCTCCAAGGAGATATCATCCTGAAGGTTATAAGAGTCAACCTGGGATGTCTTTTATTTTAGAGTTTAAAGGTTATCAACCTAGGCCCAAGGTAAACTAGTTCAGAAACAAATGAATTATTTATGTGCAGGTGAAGACCTATCCAACATCAAACCAGCAATGGTACTTGGATAGTGGGTACTCTAAGCACATGACAGGAAACAAGGACAACCTCACATCCTTTAGAACCAAACTTGGACCCAAAGTTATCTTTGGTGATTCAAACTTTGGACAAACTAAAGGATATGGTGCAGTCCAGATTGGATCAGTAACATTCAAGAAGGTAGCTTATGTGGAAGGACTGAAGCATAATTTGATAAACATCAGTCAGTTGTGTGATGAAGGCTACCAGGTGACCTTCAGCAAAGTATTATGCAAGATCAAGTCAGAGGACAACACAACTGTGTTGACAGGTAAAAGGAAAAGTAACATCTATCTAGTAGATTTTCTTTCAACAAATATAGATATTTGTTTGTTCAATTCTGTTTGTAGACCAAATATTTTATGGCATAAGAGACTAGGACACTTAAACCTTAGAACTATTGCTAGGCTATCTAAGGACAACCTTGTTAGAGGACTACCTTCTGGCCCCTACAAGAAGGAAGGACTCTGCAGGGCTTGTCAATTAGGCAAGCAAACTAAAAATAGTTTTAAGTCACTTAATAAGAGTGATTCACCTAGGATATTGTATCTGTTACACATTGATCTTTTTGGACCCATCACAGTACAAAGCCTAGGAGGGAAATCTTACACCTTAGTAGTTGTAGATGACTTCTCTAGATTCACTTGTATGTTCTTTCTAAGTAAGAAGTCTGATAACTTTAAGTATTTGACAGAGTTTCTCAAATGTATACAGATTGAGTTCAATACTCACATTGCCCTGATCAGAAGTGATCATGGGACAGAGTTTGATTCTCTTCTTATACAAGAGTTCTGTCAGAGTGAAGGGATCAGACATACTTTCTCAGCTCCTAGAACTCCTCAACAAAATGGGGTAGCTGAAAGGAAAAACAGAACCATTATTGAATCTGCCACTACATTGTTGTCAGATGCTCATCTTCATCTATCCTTTTGGGCAGAGGCAGTGAACATCTCAACCTATGTGCTGAATAGAAGTTTGATACATAAACTAAAGGGTAAGACTCCCTATGAATTACTCAAAGGGAAGAAACCTAAAGTTGATTATTTTAGAGTTTTTGGTTGTATTTGCTATATACATAATAATGACAAGAAATATTTAGCAAAATTTCAAGCTAAAGCTGATGAAGGAGTTTTTCTGGGATACTCCATGATCAGCAAGGCTTATAGAGTTTATAATAAATCATCACATAAAATTGAGAAATCTGTTCATATATCATTTGATGAATCTAACATGTCTTTCAAGGAGAAGATCTCTTCTACCATAGAACCTTTGCAGGAACATTCTCTTGTTGAAGACTTGAACAAGTTACAGGTTACTCAAAAAGAGGAAAGCAGTGAAGATGAAGAAAGTATTCAACATATTGAAGAACAACTTGAAGAGCCAGTTGTTGTACCACAAGACGAAACAACAACACAGGTTGGTGAACAATCAACACCCCCTGTTGATTTAGTAACATCAAGAGACCATCCAATTTCCCAAATAATTGGAGACATCTCAGCTGGTGTGCAAACCAGAAATCGAGTCAACCAAAACCTGTTGTACACCTGCTTCCTATCTCAAATTGAACCTCAGTCCATTCAAGATGCAGAGTAAGATCCACACTGGATCATTGCAATGCAAGAAGAGTTGCATCAATTTGAAAGGAACAAAGTGTGGGAACTAGTGCCAAAGCCTAAGGATCATTCCATTGTTGGAACAAAGTGGGTGTTCAGAAACACACTGGATGATCAAGGAGTAATTGTAAGGAACAAGGCAAGGCTAGTTGCTCAAGGATATTCTCAAGAAGAAGGAATAGACTATGACTAGACGTTTGCACCAGTTGCAAGATTGGAAGCCATCAGAATCTTTTTAGCTTATGCAGCACATAAAGGCTTCAAGGTATATCAGATGGATGTCAAAAGTGCATTTCTAAATGGAGACATCAAAGAAGAAGTATATGTCAGACAACCTCCAGGTTTTATCTCTCCAACTTATCATGATTATGTTTTTAGGTTGAACAAAGCATTATATGGTCTCAAGCAAGCTCCTAGAGCATGATATGAGACCCTAGCATGCTTCCTTTTGGAAAATGGATTTATAAGGGATAGAGTAGACCAAACTCTTTTCATTAGAACCCATAAGTCCCATACCCTACTAGTACAGATTTATGTAGACGATATTATTTTTGGTTCTACTGATTCAAAATTGTGCAGAAGGTTTTCCAACCTAATGCATTCCAAATTTGAAATGAGTAGCATGGGTGAGCTATCCTTCTTCCTAGGATTGCAAGTCAAACAACATGCTGCAGGCATCTTCATTTCTCAAACCAAGTATGCAAATGAATTGGTTAAGAAATTTGGCATGTTTGAAGCATCTTGTATGAAAACACCTATGCCTACTAATGCTGTATTGGATGCTGATGAACATGGGAAATCTGTTGATCAGACAACATATAGAGCAATGATTGGCTCTTTACTGTACCTTATAGCTAGTAGACTAGATATAATGTTTGCTACATGTATATGTGCTAGGTTCCAAGTAAGCCCTAGAGAGTCACACCTAATACCAGAAAAGAGGATTCTCAGGTATGTTAAAAGTTATCCAAATCTAGGTCTCTGGTATCCAAAAGATTCAGCATTTGATTTAACTGGATTTTCTGATGCTGATTATGCTGGATGCAGAATTGACAGGAAAAGCACCAGTGGAACTTGTCAGTTCCTTGGTGACAGACTTGTCTCTTGGTTTTGTAAGAAACAAACTTCTGTGTCAACTTCAACTGCTGAAGCTGAATATATGGCTGCAGGCAGTTGTTGTTCACAAATCTTGTGGATTCAAAACCAACTCCTAGACTATGGCTACAACTTAGAGAAGTCTAAAATATTTTGTGATAACACCAGTGCTATTTCTATAGCTCAAAATCCAGTCCTCCATAGTAGGACAAAACACATAGAAATTAGACATCACTTCTTAAGGGATAATGTTGAGAAGAATAAAATTGAACTGCAATATATCCCAACTGATTTACAAAGGGGAGATATTTTCACCAAGCCCTTGGATGAAAAGAAACACACCTTCTTCCTAAATCTGTTAGGAATGTTAGATGGAGGAAGTCTAAAATAATATCCAAGATTTTAAAAGTTTAAAAATTGACCAAGACTAGGCAAACATCTTGATTTTTCTTAGTGTCTAGAGTTTTTTTGGTCTCTGAACTGCGCTCGACGATTTTCCCCCAGATCGTCGAACGGAGATCGACGATTTCTAAAATCGTCGACCTGAGTTCAGCGTTTCTCAGATAGTATGAACTATCTCTTCCGGTCAGCGATCGTCGAACGGCGCTCGACGATTTTGTTCTCTGAACGATCGTCGAACGGAGCTCGACGCTCTCCAATATCGTCGAACAGAGATCGACGATGTTGAAGACTCTTCAGATTCCTTTAGAAGCCCCGATCGTCGAACTGAGTTCAACGATCTTTTCTTTTCTGCGTCGAACCCTAATATAAAATTCATTTTTCGCCATCGTTCTCCTTTTGCGCTTTCGATTTCTCTGCAAAGACTTTCTTTCCCTCCAAACATTTCTACACTTGGTCGTTTTGTTTGTTGATTCTTTGCAGGTAACCATGGCCGTTTCTGTTGCTATTCTTGCCGCCATGAAATTTGATGCCGGCTTTGACATTGACATAGAGTCCTTCAGCACAACAGATCAAGTTTTCCAGGACATTTTGGAGTTGTTCAAGGAGCAGAAACTTGCTACAATCATGACCACCAGGATTAAACTTACTGCTGATGAGATAAAAGAATGGGTTTACACTGCCGACAACCAGGATCAAAACACCATAGTTGGATCAATCTCTGGCACCCAGGTACCCTTGACCCCAACTATTCTGACAGAAGTTTTTGAGTTAAGCTCTGGAAGGGATTCTGCTGATTTATCTAAAGAGGGATATGCTGATTTGCTTGCAAGAATGGGTCATCTAGCAAGCTGCTGAAGAAGAACCTGTCTGTGGAATATAGATTCTTGGCTGATGTAGTTGGGAAAGTTTTGTTGGCTAAGCACTCAGCACATGATACCATTTCTAGGTATCAGCTATGCTTAATGGGAGTCATAGTGGACAAGAAGAATTTGGACTGGGGAGAGGTCTTATTTGACTTAATTAAAAAGAAAATTAATAAGAGTTTTGTGAATTTTGGGAGGATTTTAGGCCTTTTTCTGCAGAACAGATGCCCTGCATTGCTAGTATCATCTGGGATACACATTAATGCTTCAAAGATATTGTCCTGTGCCCTATTTGGTAAATGGGACATGCAGATCATCAAGCCCAGCAGGCCTTCTGCAAGCACACCTTCAGGCACCAGGAATGTCATAGTCACTTCCCCCCAAGTCTCTACCCCTGTAGATGACTTGCCTGCTGCTGCCTCTCCTCCTACTCTAATTCCTTCTTCTCCAATTCCATCCATCACTCAAACTTCATCCACTATCATCATCTCTAGCCCTTCTCCAACATCAATACCATCTCCAATTCCCACTGTCACAGAACAACCATTCCATCCATTATATTCCTACCCTCCACCAGATATTGAAACATCCTCAATTCCATCCTTCAATCTTATTGATGATTCCTTCATGGATGACTCACCCTCATATCCTCCTGAGCTACCCTCCTCATCAACCTCTTACCAGGAACTTTTACAAGAGATCATTGATCAACCCACCTTCACACCATCTATCTCCATCCCATTGTCTTCCATCACCACTTTACCTACACCTCAATCATCTCTTCCCCAATACACCAGCTCTCCACTACCATCACCCATAGCTCCACCTCCATCCTCTACCTCTGCTCCAGTCACTGCTGAGCAAGTAGATCTTCTAGCCCTAGCTGACAGGATATATGAATTGCTAGCCCCCAGGCTATCTCTTCTATTGGAGACCTCCTTGGCTCCATTACTCCAGTCAGTGGAAGCTCTTTCTGCCAGGCTCTACTCCTTATTCCCTCAGGCAACCCCTTCATCAGTGTGCCTTGATCCAGCCTTATCTGAATCTAGGCAGGGGGAGATGCCCTATGAAGTGAGCTTGCCTGCTTCTTCTTCAGTTTTTGTTGCTGCTGCTGCTGCTGTTCTTCAAGCTCCAGTTCCACCTCCATTGGTCTTCCCAGTGGACATCAGGTCCTTACTTTCAGCATTTGATTCAGCCTACTTCAGTTGTCTTCCAGAGAGAGTTGTTGTCCAGCCCCCAGAGGATCTCTCCAAGGCCCTTGTGCCCTTCTCATGTTGTGATCCCAGCATCATAACTTCTTTTGTCAATACAGTATATGCTGCTGCTACTCCTGTTGAAAGCATGGTTGCTGTTTCTGATAATGCTGCCCCTCCTGCTGAAGATATTGTTGATGTATCTGCTGCTACTGTCAATAATGATGCTACTGTTGTTCCAGTTTCTGATGATATCCTTATGATAGAGGCACAATATTTTGAGCCTTCTGTGTTTTCTGATGATACTCCTGCTGTTGCTGATATTATTGTTTCTGAAAGGGAAACTATTGCTGCCCCAACTGCTATTGTTATTACTGCTGCTATAACTTCTGTATCTGCTGTTGTTACTGCTTCTGCTTCAACTTCAATTGCTACTAGTGTTGTATCTGCTGCTCCAACCTCTGCTGCTTCATCTGCTTCAACCCAGCTCAAGAAAGAATTGATGAAAAAGATTGATGCTCTTTATGATGAGCAAAGTTCTGAAAGTGATGAGTTCAAGACAGATTCTGATGATTCTTTTGCCACTATTACCAGGAAGAGAAAGACAAGGAGCAAAGCCATGAAGAGAGTACCTCCAGCCAAAGTCAAGGACAATAATGACATGCCATATTATATTCTTCATGATTGCCCCATAACTGAGCACTGGATGCGGTATTCAAAGAACCAACTCAAAGCAATGAAGAAAAGGAGGAAGTATGAGAAAGGATCCTCTCAATTTCAACATCCTCATCCTCCTCCACCACCTCCTCCTGATGCAGGTGCAGGTGGAAGTTCAGCTGCTCAACCCTCTGCCAAAAGCCAAACCCCCTATCAGCCTCATGCCAGATCCTATCATAGGGGAAGCCAGTCCAGGGGTTCTCAATCCAGAAGAGGAAACTATAGAGGAAATCAAAGAGAATTCCAGGTTTATTCAAAAGGTTATTCAAGGCAACATCCTTACTCCAGGGAAGGACAAACCTCATCAGACACAACCTCAGGTCCTTTTCCCTATAAACTAAAGGAAGTAGTTTCTTCCAGGCCTCCTCAAGATAATCCATCAAATAGATATGAGCCACCAGTGCCATTTGAAGATCCTGAAAACAATCCAACTACTTGGACTGCCAGGATGAAAGAGATTGCTGCACTGGACCAGATTAAGAAAGCTAGAGAGCAAGGCAGAGACTCCTCCAACATCACTACATTGTCTGAACAGAGAAAGAAGGAATTGGAAAGATATGGCTCAAGCAAATTCTTTGATTCTAATAGATACATGGAGCTGCATCCTGAAGCTGTAGTTCCAAGGGCCAAACAGCAAACCTCTTTAGGTGCAGCAGATGACACAAGATCAAAGAAGGAAGCTCTCAACCCCAATAGAGAAATCAAACTCATAAAGAGCAAGGAGAAGAAATAACTATGTAAGGTGACAATCATCTTGATTTCTGATTATTATCTGGGATGATATATATCTGTGGTTCTGCAATGTCCAACTTATTGCTTTTCTGTATTGTTGCTGTTGTTATTTAATTTTTCCAAATTCTGTAAATAGTAATCCTAACCCAAATAGGGGGAGATTGTTGGAACACCCTATTACTAATTTGGGTCAGGATCACTATGTCTCTAGGAAACCTGTTTTTGACCTCCTGTATGGCTCTAAAGGTCAATTAGAATTGAGTCAAATGGTTAGAAGTCTAGGTTTGGAAGCTGCCCTCAAGACCAAGAATTTTCAGTTTGAGACTAAGTCATATCGTCGAGCTCAGCACGACGATTCGTCAAACTCCAATCGACGATCGTCTAGCTCAACTTTGACAGATCGTCGAACTCCATTCGACGATCGCTGAGCTCAACTTCAACAAATCGTCGAACTCCATTCGACGATCTGCGAGCTCAATTCGACGATCTTGACTCAGTATTGGATCTCTACCTCTGAGCTCAGTTCGACGATCTTTGAGCTCAGAATGACGATTTTTGTTGCTGTATAAGTCCAAATCGCTGAGCTCAGTTCGACGATAGCAGCGCTCAGTTCGACGATTTTGTGATGACTTCAAGGATTTTCAAGATTAAAATTCAGGACAGTTAATGAGTTATTCAGCAATTAATTCAGAAGATTTTCTAGCCGTTTTCATTTATTCTGGACCAAGTTTCAAGGGATTATCAAGGAATGTTTCTTTGGACTTTCCTCTATAAGATATTTGCAATTAAGGATGCAATTAATGACAGAACAACGGCTATTCTTGACAGAGGAAGATTTTCTATTCAGTAGCAGAGAATAAAATACACGTTTTTTTTGAATCTCTCTATCACTTAGAACTCAGAACACAGACAAGAAGAACAAGAAAAAAATATTCTCTGTCTCAAAGAATTCTCTCAAGAACAAACATCCAAGGAGATCAAACCTACTGAAATCTTCTGATCTCTCTTGTCTCAAGTGTTCAAGGACAACATCTTTCAAAGACTCCAGACACCTAATATTTCAGCTGCTGCTGAAATCATCATTTGCTGGAGATCAACTTCTGAAGGCCTATCACCCTACAGCAAAGCTTCATTTCCTGAACATCTCAAGAACTCAGGGGGAGCTTTGACAACATCTAAATCCACATAGTCTTCTCAGCTGATCTGAGAAAGAGAAGACTTCCATCATACTCTCATCCCCATCTCTGTAAAGGGTTTTTCAAACTCCCTTCAAAAGTTTGTGCTTGGTTTTTGAGCACCTTGTCAAAAGCTCATTGGTGGCAAGACACCTGATCAAAAAATCTGATTTGGTTTTTGAGCACCTTATCAAAAGCTCATTGGTTCCCATGACACCTGATCAACTCATCCTGCACTGGATTCCTACCTAGGGTGGTAGAAGAGTGGATGTACCCAAGTTTAGGGGAACCACTATAACTCCTTGTGTCTTCTAGCTTGCTTGTCTTTATCTTTTGTTTCTGGCTGTGATTGCTTTGTGATTAGTTTAGATCTGTGATTAATTTCTGTTGTAAGTTATTTTGTGATTAGATTCAATAGTTGCTTCCCTGTTCACTCAGATTACAATAATTGTTGTAAAATGTTTTCAAGCACCATATACTCTATTCACCCCCCCCCCCTCTAGAGTATATCATATCTAGCTGCACTTTCAACTTCCTATGCAAAGAAGGAGAGCTACACATGCTCAAGAAGAGAATCGTTACCCTAGCGCTTCTCTTTGGCGCCATGGAAAAGTAAGGGATGAAAAGCACCGCACTCTCTTCGCCTCCGTGGATCCGAAGTCGGCTCACGATTTGGAGCTTCGAAGCTCCTCCAATGGTCGGATCTAGCTTCTTCTTTCTGTTAAATTTTCTCAACGTGGTCAGCAAGATAGCCCAAACACCAAATTAATATCTTCGTAACTACCCAGTTCGCACGCTGAACCTGCGGAAAACCCAAGGACTAGAGGTTGCACCCAACAAAACAATGGAAGCACAAGAAGGTCTTATTATGCATTCACTTCTTTACAATCCGAGGCATACATAGCGAGACATGATTTCGCTAGTATTACAGCTGTAAACAGAAAGAACCAAAAAAACAAGCCGGGCGGACAGCACCGGAGTCCGCCGAGACCGCGAGGTCGCCGAGACCGCCGAGACCGCTGAGCTCGCCCAAGCTATGCTGCAATCCGCCGAATACCACAGAGTCCGCCGAGACCGCGAGGCCGCGCGGACAGACCGTTATTCGCCTCCTGCTGAACCCAAACTGAGGAACTCCCCTACCCGCCTGAAGCCGGCGGACAGGTTATTGAAGCTGGCAAAGATGAAACAGAACTGACAAGCCGCAAAGCGACCTCCTGCTGAGTCCGCAGAGACCGCACACTTCCAAGCACTGACCGAAGTCACAGCCAAACTCCTGGCTCCTTGAAGTTATCCGCGTGACCTGCACACAGCAAACCGTCAGCCTGAAACAATCCGCGCGGACTGGCAAACACAGACCGCAGCACTTCGCACACCCCAACTTACTGTTCACTCAAGTTACTTAGGTTACTGTAGATGTGCCAGGGGGGTCCTATTTATAGGCAAGGTGAGGAGTGTGGTCACCGCCCAAGAGATAGCGACACCACCCTCAGTCCGCGTGAATACAACCATCGTCCGCTGAGTCCGCATGGACTTAGCCGGATACCAAGGAAACCCGCCAGGAGCACGGCAACCGTTGACGAACCCTCTCCAGTCCGCCCAAGCTAAGCGGACAAGGCACCAGCCCGCAAAGCTCCAACTGCTTCAGGACAGCAAACCCCCTTCAATGGCTGTCTGCACCAACCCGAGGCAGTCCGCAAGACTCACACCTCAATCCGCCACAAGTCCACGACCAAAGGCAAACAGCAATAGTCCGCCCGGTCACAACAGACTTGGCGGATACGGCGGACACCATGAACTTGGCACAATGTGTGACCAAGTCCAAAACCATCAAGGGCCAGTGCGAGCATGGCGAACACAAAGTCCCGTCCGCCAAACACCCTAGCACAGACCGCAACCAGTCCGCGAGCTCCTCGCACTTGTCCAACGCAGCAGCTTCCTCCCGGACTCCAAACCTAGGCTGCCAACCGGTCTCCACAGCAAGACCTGCTGTAACACCTGAGTTCGATAAGGCCTCAGCCAAGCTTTAGGCCCAGTCCGCAACAGCCCAAACCGCGGACACACCAGTCCGCAAGGCTTCCCGCGAACTCGAACCAACCCGCCAACAACGCAAGCTTGCACCCGCGACCACTGAGCAAAGCACCAGTCCGCAAGCCTCTCTATCCGCAGATACCAGGCCGCACCAAACCGCGGACTCCATGTAACAACCCGCTCAGAACACAGCCGGCTTCCACCAGACTTTTCACCAGGCCGCAAACCTCAGTCCGCCCAGTCCGCCTAGTCCGCCAAGGCTGTCCGCCACAGGCCGCGCGGCCAGTCCCATCACCCACTTCCACTTCACAAATTTCAACACTCCCCCTTGAAGTGAGAAGTGGTGACCAACCAAGGCAAGCTGCGCAAGCGTTCAAAGGGCCCCTTCGACAGCGGCTTCGTGAAGATGTCAGCAAGATTATCTTAACTCCGAACATGCCCGACCAGCAGAGATCCTTCCAACACCTTCTCCCTGATGAAATGGTGATCAATCTCTATATGCTTGGTCCTCGCGTGACACACTGGATTGTTTACCAGTTTGAGAGCACTCTCATTGTCACCCCGGAGTAAAGTAGGCCCTTGCACTTCTTCATGAACATCCTCTATGAGTCTCCTCAACCAAACGGCTTCCCGAGCAGCCAAGGCCGAAGCCTTATACTCCGCCTCCGTGGTTGAAACCGACACCGAGTCCTGCTTCTTGCTACACCACGAGATGCTAGCTGAACCGCAAGTGAACACATAACCAGAAGTAGACCTTCGATCATCCGAATCACCGCCATAGTCAGCATCCGTGTACCCGAGCAACGCAAACTCCGCATCCCTTCCATAGAGGAGTCCCATCTCAGAAGTCACCTTGACATACTTCAGAATCCCCTTTGCCGCCACTAGATGAGATTGCCTTGGTTCAGCCATATACCGACTTACTCGGCCAACAACATAAGCTATATCCGGCCTTGTAATCGTCAGGTAAATCAAGCTCCCAACAAGAGCCCTGAACACCAAGGGATCAAGAAGAACCCTTCCCTCATCCTGTCGAAGCTTCAGCCCAGATTCCAGTGGAGTAGAGCACTTCTTCCCTTCGCCCATGCCAAACTGCTTCACAATGCGATCAGCATACCCTTTCTGGCTAATGAGAACCCCACACTCCTTCCTCTCCACTTCCAGACCAAGAAAGTGATGCAACTTTCCCAAGTCTTTCATCTCGAAGCGTATAGCAAGCTCAGCCCTGAGCCTTGCTACTTTCTCCTCCGAGTTCCCTGTGATGATCATGTCATCAACATACAGCAGGACCAAGACTCTTAGCTCTCCCTTCTTCTTGACGAACAAGCTTGAATCCGAGTTAGAAGCCAGGTATCCACAAAATTGCAAGTACTCTGCAATCTTCCCATACCACGCTCGAGGAGCTTGCTTCAACCCATAGAGAGCCTTCCTGAGTTTGCAGACATAGTCCGGATGCTTCTCAGAGACAAAACCAAGCGGCTGATCCATGAAGATGTCCTTGTCAATCTCTCCGTAAAGAAAAGCATTCTTCACATCAAGTTGCCACAACCTCCATCCCTTGCTAGCAGCCAAGGCGATCACCACTCTTACAGATGTCATCTTCGCAACTGGACTGAATGTCTCCTCATAGTCTTCTCCATACTGTTGTGAGAATCCTCTTGCGACCAGGCGAGCCTTGAACCGATCAATGCTCCCATCAGCCTTCTTCTTCAACTTATACACCCACTTGCAAGTAACCGGAGTAATGCCATCAACCTTGGGCACAAGATCCCAGGTTTCATTCTTCTTCAGAGCATCAATCTCTTCCTTCATGGCACCTTCCCACTCCTTCACTCCAGTGGCCTCGTTGAAGTTTGCAGGCTCTCGCTCATCCAGAGGACCTGCAAAGAAGCAGGAGACAAAGCTCACTGCATTCCCATCACAGTACCGAGCCGGTGGCTTAACCACCCTCTTCGATCTCCAAAGACACGGCTCCTTGCTCACGGCTTCCGTTGCTTCTTCAGGCTCCACTCCTACCTGGGGCAAGCATTGAGCAGTGCTCCCCCTACTTCCTGAGCTAAAAGGCTCAGCCTCGGAGTTTGAAGCAACAGGAGCTGCTGGTGAAACAGCAAGCTCCTCTTCCAAGCCTTCAGCAGCCTCCACCGGTGCTTCATCATCCTTGCTACTTCCGGTTAGCTCCACCGAGCCACCTCCATATGACGTCAGCTCGTCGAAGACAACGTCTCTTGATACCACGAACTTCTTCGTCACAGGATCCATGCACTTCCATCCCTTCTTCCGCTCATCATAGCCAACAAAGACAAGTTTCCTTGCCTTCGCATCCAGCTTTGTCCGTGAAGCATCCGGGACATGCACGTAGCAAGTTGAACCGAACACCCGAAGGTGTCCAACACTCGGCTTCTCCTTCAGCAATAGCTCAACAGGAGTCTTCATGTTGATAGGGCTGAGTGGCATCCGGTTGATAACATAAGCAGCACAAGACATTCCCTCCGCCCAAAAGGACCTTGGGATATCTTTCGCATGCAGCCAGCATTTGCAGGTTTCCGTCAAATGACGGATCTTCCGCTCCGCTACCCCATTTTGTTGTGGAGTGTGAGCACAAGTAAGCTCCCGTTGGATCCCGTGCTTCCTGCAGAAGTTAGAAAACTCGGAAGAGACAAACTCCCCCCCGTTATCAGTTCTAAACTTCTTAATCCGCAAGCCAAGCCGGCCTTCTACCAACTCCTTGAACTCCACGAACAAATGGAAGGCTTCCGACTTCTCCTTTAAGAAGTACACCCAAGTATACCTTGAGTAGTCATCAACCAAGACAAGCATGTATTTGCTTCCACCAAGGCTGGCAGTAACAGTCGGTCCCATCAGGTCGCCATGAATACACTCCAATGGTTTCTTGCTCCTTGTTTGAGATTTATCAAACGGAAGGCGATGTGCCTTACCGTATTGACAGCCCGCATAAACATGCCCATCACCAAAGGAGGACAACTTCGGCAACCCCCTCACCAGACTTCTACTCGCCATTGCCTTTAGCTTGTCCATGCCAACATGCCCCAGCCTCTCATGCCAGATAGCCGCACTATCATTGGCCCTCATCCTATCAACATAGGCACTGGTGGAAAGAACAAACAAGTTCTTCACCCTCCTCCCAACATGAGCAACATCAGCCTTCACCGCTGATACGTTGCGAAGGAACCTCACGTCTGTTGGCCCAAACAGAACGTGATACCCAGCGTCCACCGCGTTGGTCACCGAGAAGAGGTTCTTCTTCATGCCCGGCACGTGATACACAATCCTTAACGTGAGTGGCCCCTGATCACTACCCAAAGACACGACCCCCTCCTTCTCTACTGCATAAACAGTATTATCAGCAGTGATAATAGCTTCATTACCTGAGTAAGCCTGCATGGAGGTGAACTTCAACTTGTCTCCGGTGAGGTGATGACCACACCCGGAGTCGACGATCCACTCGCTGTTGAAGTCCTCAGTAGATAAGGCCCGGACACAAGTGCCCGTCATGAAGGCTCCTCCCCATTCTGCTTCTTCACTTCGCGAGCAAGCTTCCTCCTTTCCTGCAGCATGCCCAGGATGCAGTTTGACCTTGCAGTCCCGCTTGAAGTGCCCTCGCTGATGACACCGGTAGCACTTCAAGTTCTTCTTCCAGTCCTTAGGAGCATTGCTCCTCTCCGGCGGATACGAAGATGAAGTCTCCTTCTCAGCAGCGGCCTGCACCTTCTTCTTCTTCTTCCCTTCCCATCCCTTCTTCTTGCCTGAGAAGAGAGCCTCGCTGCCTTCCTGATTCAGATTCACTCCAGCCATCTGCCTTGCTAATCTCTCATGCGAGGCAAGCAGATTCTCCAGCTCCAGCAGAGACGGCTGAGTAGCCCACCCTTGAACAGATGTAACAAAGGCCACATACTCCTTCCGCAAGCCGCGGATAATGTGCCTTTTCATCTTTGCCTCAGAGATCGGCTCATCAGGATCCAGTGCCGACAGCTCAGCACACAGGCTCTTCATCTTTAAGAAGTACTTGGAGATGGAAAGGTCTCCCTGAGTTGCCCTGGCCAACTCATTCTCCAGGAACTGCAGCTGCGCCACATTCTTCCTATTGAACAACTCCTCAATGGTTGTCCAAATATCAGCAGCCGACTCACATCCAATGATGTGATCAAACAGTTCCGGAGAGACAGCTCTCTTCAGAACGAACTCTGCCTTAGCATTAGTTCTTCTCCAGAGCCTCACCTGCTCAGCAGTACCGAAAGCAGCAGTAACTTCCTGTCTATCGTCTCCACCGACGACTTCCCACAGCTCCTCGCCTAGAAGATAACTCTTCATGCACGACTTCCACTTCTTGTAGTTAGTCGGCGTTAAGAGTTCAATGCCCAGACCTCTTGCTAAGCTTCCTTCCATTGCAATCACCTGTTGGTACCCTTCAGCAGCTCCGAGCAACAACACAGGTTGAACACCACTCAATCACTGAGAAACAACACTGGCTGACCTCCGCTCACGCAACTGAACCTACGCAACCTCAGAAACCTCGCTCTGATACCATGTTAAATTTTCTCAACGTGGTCAGCAAGATAGCCCAAACACCAAATTAATATCTTCGGAACTACCCAGTTCGCACGCTGAACCTGCGGAAAACCCAAGGACTAGAGGTTGCACCCAATAAAACAATGGAAGCACAAGAAGGTCTTATTATGCATTCACTTCTTTACAATCCGAGGCATACATAGCGAGACATGATTTCGCTAGTATTACAGCTGTAAACAGAAAGAACCAAAAAACAAGCCGGGCGGACAGCACCGGAGTCCGCCGAGACTGCGAGGTCGCCGAGACCGCCGAGACCGCTGAGCTCGCCCAAGCTATGCTGCAATCCGCCGAATACCACGGAGTCCGCCGAGACCGCGAGGCCGCGCGGACAGACCGTTATTCGCCTCCTGCTGAACCCGAACTAAGGAACTCCCCTACCCGCCTGAAGCCGGCGGACAGGTTATTGAAGCTGGCAAAGATGAAACAGAACTGACAAGCCGCAGAGCGACCTCCTGCTGAGTCCGCAGAGACCGCACACTTCCAAGCACTGACCGAAGTCACAGCCAAACTCCTGACTCCTTGAAGTTATCCGCGCGACCTGCACACAGCAAACCGTCAGCCTGAAACAATCCGCGCGGACTGGCAAACACAGACCGCAGCACTTCGCACACCCCAACTTACTGTTCACTCAAGTTACTTAGGTTACTGTAGATGTGCCAGGGGTGTCCTATTTATAGGCAAGGTGAGGAGTGTGGTCACCACCCAAGAGATAGCGACACCACCCTCAGTCCGCACGAATACAACCATCGTCCGCCCGGTCACAACAGACTTGGCGGATACGGCGGACACCATGAACTTGGCACAATGTGTGACCAAGTCCAAAACCATCAAGGGCCAGTGCGAGCATGGCGGACACAAAGTCCCGTCCGCCAAACACCCTAGCACAGACCGCAACCAGTCCTCGAGCTCCTCGCACTTGTCCAACGCAGCAGCTTCCTCCCGGACTCCAAACCCAGGCCGTCAACCGGTCTCCACAGCAAGACCTGCTGTAACACCTGTGCTCGACAAGGCCTCAGCCAAGCTCTAGGCCCAGTCCGCAACAGCCCAAACCGCGGACACACCAGTCCGCAAGGCTTCCCGCGAACTCGAACCAACCCGCCAACAGCGCAAGCTTGCACCCGCGACCACTGAGCAAAGCACCAGTCCGTAAGCCTCTCTATCCGCAGATACCAGGCCGCACCAAACCGCGGACTCCATGCAACAACCCGCTCAGAACACAGCCGGCTTCCACCAGACTTTTCACCAGGCCGCAAACCTCAGTCCGCCCAGTCCGCCTAGTCCGCCAAGGCTGTCCACCACAGGCCGCGCGGCCTGTCCCGTCACCCACTTCCACTTCACAAATTTCAACACTTTCTTCCTTGTCTCTCCTCTCTCTCTAAACTTTAGAAAGATAAGCACTCATGTAAAAGTGAGTGTTTCAAATGCCCAATCCCGGGTATATCCCATCAGGAACAACCACCAGCCATTGGATCACCAATTAAAGAAACGAACGGCTTTGATTCGGGACTGAAATGTCCAATCTGGACCGAACACGGCCTCACACACGCCCGTGTCCATGGTCATGTGCCTCATTCGCCGTCAAAATCGACGCGCCTGGAATAACACACAGCATCGAACACGCCCGTGTTCGACCTGAAACGCTCGTGTTCCACTTGACACGGCCGTGTGGTCGGCCGTGTGCCCCCATCTTTTTATCCCGAAAACAACCCGAGAACTACACGGGTTCCTGGACACGCCCGTGTCCCAACCCGTGTCCACTCGAACACGCCTGGGCTCCAGGCCGTGTTCACGGTCTCGACACTCGACACTTCGTCAAGCGAAGTTCATCGAGCTCACGACACGGCCTTGGACACGCCCGTATCCTAGGCCGTGTGCCTTCTCTCGACACTTCGTCGACTCCCCGGGACGAGTGTCGACACGGGTCGACACGCCCTGCGACACGCCCGTATCGCAGGTCGTGTGCCATGTCTCGACACTTCATCGAGCGAAATTCGTCTACGCCCTGGGCCGATCATCGACACGGCCTTGACACGCCCTGCGACACGCCCGTGTTGCAGGCCGTGTTCTCTGCTCGACGATCGTCGACTCCAAAATTGTCGACCTCTCGACCAAAACGTCGAATCCAGCCTGAAACGCCCGGGGACACGCCCATGTCCCAGGCTGTGTGCCTACTACCAGATTCCAAATCTGGCCCAAAACGTCCCCCATCGCTCTTTTGAGTTTCGGGGCATTACAACTCTCCCCCTCTTAAAAGAATTTCGTCCACGAAATTATATAAAGGAAAGACATGTACAAAACCAAAATTTGTACCTGAGCGGAACAACTCCGGATACTCGTCAAGCATAGTCTGCTCTCATTCCCAAGAGAGCTCCTCACGACCGCAATTGTCCCATCAGACCTTGACCATCCTGATCTCTTTATTGCATAGCCGCTTGACCTCCGAGTCCTCAATCCACATGGGCTTGACTTTTGTCGTCAACCCACTATCCACTGGCACTTGATCAACCGCGATCACTTGCGAAGGCTCTTGCACCGCCTTCCGAAGCACCGAAATATGGAATACATCATGTAATCCACCAAGCTCCACTGAAAGCTTCAACCGATAGGCTGCTTCACCAACTCGCTCCAGAACCTCAAACGGCCCAAGGTACCTCGGGCTTAGCTTTTTCAATCACCGCACCCGCGAGACACCCTTGAACGTCTTGATCTTTAAGTACACCAAATCGCCCACAGCGAACTCCACGTTCCTGTGCCTGGCATTATAGTACTTTGCTTGCCTGTCATGAATGATAAGCAACCTCTCCCGAATGGTACGCACCAACGAAGTAGCATCCTCCGCTTCTAATCGCTTGTACAACTTTGACTCACCCGTTTCTAGCCAAGACAATGGCGTGCGACATTTTCTACCATATAGGGCCTCGAAGGGTGCCATTTGGATACTCGCTTGGTAGCTATTGTTGTACGAGAACTCGACCAAATAAAGATGGTATTCCCATTGTTTTCCAAAATCCAAGACACACATGCGAAGCATGTCTTCCATAGTTCTATTGACCCTGTCGGTCTGCCCATCTGTTTGCGGATGGAAGGCTGTGCTGAATTTTATCTTTGTTCCCAACATTTGCTGCACAGGCCTCCAATCATTGGACGTGAACCTCCCATCTCGGTCACTCATGATGCTGCGTGGAACACCATGAAGCCGTACAATGTTATCCACATACAGTTTTGCCAACTTCTCCACCGGATCATCCTTCCTATGCGGAATGAAATGCGACACCTTTGTCAACCGATCCACAACCACCCAAATGGCGTTGTTCCCCTTTTGCGACCTTGGCAAACCGTGCACAAAGTCCATAGAGATGTCGTCAAATTTCCACTCCGGAATAGGCAAGGACTTAAGAAATCCTCCCGGCTTTTGGCATTCCGCCTTCACCAAGGCGCAAGTTTGGCACTTCACCACGTAGAGCGCCACATCTTTCTTCAAACCCGGCCACCAAAACTGTTTCTTCACATCGTGGTACATCTTCGTGCTCCCCGGGTGAATCGAGTACTTTGTATGGTGTGCCTCGTACAACAACTCCACCCGCAAACTACCCACACTTGGGACGCACAGACGACCGTCTTTCCAAAGCAATCTGTCCTCCACAACGAATTGGGAATTTGACCCATCCAGAGCCTCTACCATGAACTGATTCATATGAACATCCATATCCAAAGACTGCCGAATCCGATCAGCCAGGTCATATTGGACTTCAGTCCAATTCAGAACTGCGTCAGCACTTGATTGCCTATCCACACAAACAATCTCCAATGCCTCCAACTACCGCACCAACCGCTCATCATGCACCGATAGCCAATTGGCTTGAGCTGGGGCTCGGCGACTCAACGCATCCGCAACCGCATTACCTTTACCCGACACATAGTGGATCTTGAATGTATAGTCCCCCAGGAACTCCATCCATCTACGCTGCCGCATATTCAGATCCTTCTGATCGATCAGGTACTTCAGGCTCTTATGATCGGTGTAGATATCAATCTTCACACCGTACAAATAATGTCTCCACAGCTTCAAGGCAAAAATCACGGCCGCTAACTCCAAGTCATGGACCGGATAATTCCTCTCGTGCACTTTCAGCTATCTCGAGCCATAAGCTATCATACTTCCGTATTGCAGTAGCATGCAACCCAAACCGCTGCCCGAAGCATCATTGTAAATCTCATAGCCTTCGGTCCCACATGGCGAACTCAGCACAGGCGCCATGGTCAACCGACACTTCAACTCCTCAAAAGCTCGCGCGCACTCCGGCGTCCAAACGAACTTCTGCTCCTTCCTCGTCAAAGTAGTGAGAGGTAACACTATCCGTGAGAAGTTCTGTAGGAAGCACCTATAATACCCGGCAAGCCCCAGAAAGCTCCGGACTTCCGCTACCATAGCAAGCTCAGGCCACTCCCGTATCGCAACAATCTTCGCCGGATCCACAGCAATACCCTCTCCACTCACTATATGCCCGAGGAACGCCACTGAGGATAACCAAAACTCGCACTTCGAGAACTTGGCATACAACTGATTCCTCCTTAGCATCTCCAAAACCAAATGAAGATGCTTGAAGTGATCTTCCTCACTTTGCGAGTACACCAAAATATCGTTGATGAAGACGATCACAAAATGGTCTAAGTACTCTCTGAAAGTCCTGTTCATCAAATCCATGAACACTGACGGCGTATTAGCCAGCCCAAACGGCATGTCCGTAAACTCGTAATGCATGTATCTCATACTGAACGCTGTCTTCGGGATATCACTCTCCCTTATTCGCAGCTGATAGTACCCGGACTTGAGATCCAACTACGAATACACCGTCGACCCGACCAACTGATCAAAAAGATCATCGATCTGGGGGATCGGGTACTTGTTCTTCTCCGTCAACTTGTTGAGCTCTCGATAATCAATACATAGCCTCAAGCTTCCATCCTTCTTCTTAACAAAGAGGACCGGCGCGCTCCAAGGCGAAGAACTTGGGCGCACATACCCTTGCTCCAACAACTCTTGCAATTGAACCTTCAGCTCCGCCATTTCTTTAGGCGCTAGCCGATAAGGAGATCGTGACACATGCTTTGCACCTGGCACTAGCTCAATCATGAAGTCTATTACCCGCTGAGGCGGGGCTCCAGGAAGATCTCTAGGGAAAACATCAGGGTACTACGATACCACTGAAATATTATCCAACGCGGGCTTCGACTTTGCAACCTCCACTAGTGTAAAGAACAGTACTGCACCGGCACGAACCGCCTTCACCACCTGAAGAGCAGATATCAACGTCTTGCTCGTCCCCTTTAAGCCCGTAAAAGTCATTTCACGACTTGCTCCCAGCTTTACTTCCTTGCGACCGCAGTCAATATAGGCCTGCTGCTCCGAGAGCCAGTCCATGCCAAATATAACGTCGAACTCCACCAACGGAAGTAATGACGCCTACAGATCGAACTCCTGGTTCCTAATACGAATCTTAACATCGCAGATCCTATCCACGCGCATCGAACACCCATTGGGCAACAACACATCCAAATTATCTTTCACCATCGAAGAAGGGACTCCGATGCGTGATATAAATCCTTCGGACAAGAAAGAGTGTGAAGCTCCCGTATCGAAGAGTGCTCTTGCCGGATTTTCACAAATCAAAACAAATCCTAAACAAGCAGTGGTAAGGTAACATGTGAATAACAAGTATTTATAGAAATTGACTTGATATAAATTAAACTGTACCTGTCACCACATCTGCCTGTTTAATGGCCTCCTGTTTGCCAAGATTATACACCCTTGGTTGGGCCGGAGCATAGTGGGACGCGGTCGACTCCACCGCCTTGCCCTTCTCTTCATAAGTCGCTTCCGACCTCCTTTCGGACTTGGGACGTCCGCTCCAACAATCACGGGCAAAGTGCCCCGTCTTTCCACAAATAAAACATGCGCCCGAGGTCCGAACCGTAGTCGCCCCAGAAGCACCAGAAGGAGCTGGACCCGAAGTCCTATGCTTCTTGAAGGACCTTCGATAGCCAGACTTTGAAGTAGTCAGCACTTTGAATTCAGACTTCTTGTCACCCAAGCTTTTCTTTGCTTATACGTTCTTCATATCCTTCTCCAAGGACCGTGCCGTGTTGACCAAGGTTAAGAAACCCTGCGTCATCAACCCCGAGAGTAGTAATCTCATCTAATCTCTCAAGCCTTCGTAGAATCGATTCGTCTTGCGCTCCTCATCCACAATAGTGGAGCTAGCATAACGACTCAGACGAGTAAACTCGTGGAGATATTCATCCACGGTACTGTCTCCTTGAACCAATTTCAGGAACTCATTCTCCAACGCTATCCTCCGCGCCGAAGGGAGGTATCTAGCCAAGAACAATCTCGAGAACTCCTCCATCGAGACATCAACCAGTTGTCTACCTCTCAGTAGATGCAGCTCCAACCCTTCCCACCATATTCTCGCTTCACCGTCCAAAAGGAACGTAGCGATGGTGGTCATTTGCCACTCCTCCGTCTCCGTTGCTGTCATGACTCTCTTCACCCTGGAGAGCCAGTCTTCAGCTTGAGATGGGGTTCCCAACCCCGAGAATACCGGAGGGTTAAAGCTCATTACATGCTTAAGCTGCCTCTCGGTTGCCCTCCTTGGCACCAACGGTTCCACTACGACTTGTTCCACTCTCCTCGGCTCAGCCTCTTGCAGCGGTACCTGCTCCATCGCAGGAGCGGGCTGCTGCGTTTTCCTTGCAGGCTGCACATTAATCATGGCCAACACTGCTTCGGCCACCAATCGTATGGTCTCAGTCGATACAGGTGTTGCAGGAGCTTCACTACGTGCACTGCTAGCCTCAGAAACTCGGAGTTCCGACGGCCCATCACCAATTCTGGTCACCTATAGTGGTACAAAACACCGTTAAGCGACCAAATAAAATTGCAAACATCAATTATAGGAACACGCAGGTTCCTCAAACACGTGTATTTTCATTCCTAAGTGGACATTCATGGGTTCTTTTACTGTTATAACGATGACGCACACAATGTGCTCACCACCCCTTAAAAAGAATTCGACCACGAATTCATCTTAAGCCCGACCAAAACCTGTAGTCTGATACCAAATTGTAATACCCCATATCTATCACATAGCATATAGCAGTATGTCCGGCCGGGGCCCGACGTCATATACTACAGACAGACCGGGTGGTTACTCATGGAAACCATCCAACCAATCATCACGTCCAACACAGAGCATTCTAGCAGAAGCAGATTAATAAGTTGCAATAAAGAACTCAGCTCAAAAGCATGAATGTCCACTAATACCAAATAGGAATGTTGTACATACACAAGTACAGGCCTTAAGGCCTTACAAAATGGTTCACTTGATATTACATGATTTACAAACCACGTCACGCAGGCCGGTCATACATGAATAAAACAGTAAACACTCCAATTAGGCCTTCGAGGTCCGGCTTCGCAATTTGGGCTTTAGCCCGCTATTGACCGCTTGGTCCAGCAGCACCTGCAAGCAACAAACCACCGCACGGTTGCAAAACAAGGCAACGGTCAGCAATGCTGACCAAATTGTAACGATCACGCCCCCAGCTCGTGGCGGCGATGCTCCTTCCCTGCATTTCATTAGCATAAGCGAGCAACATATATATAATCATTTCATCACAGACGTTGGCTCGCACGGCCACACGCCCCGTGCTCTCAGGGCACATTCTCGGTGAATCGGTCGATGTCACGTCAATTAAAGCCATAGACATTCCAGACTCACCACCGCAACTTTGACGGCCAAACCTATGAGCATTTTGTCTTCTTGGCCTGGGTCACGACAATTTAAGCCATAGACCGCCGAAGACCCTAATCTATGCCAACGACAAGTGCCACGTACCCTTAGGTCTCTTTAACCGAACGACATAGAACGGGTACGGTTCCATCTAACCCGTGCTCACATCGCAACGACAGTTTAAGCCATATGCGCGGGTCAAACTTCTCCCGAGTCCCATTTCCATCACAATTCACATAACTCGGTTATGTTCAAGTTGGCTCTCAGGCCACCAAGTTGGCAAAATCACGCATCCGCCCAGTTTTCTGGGTGCACCTTTGGGTTAATCCCCAAGGCTCCCTGTTGCAATCTACCGTGTAGAAAACCCGAAAAACAACCAATAGCACGGAGTCTTCTCCGGCATTATGCAATGCAACATCACCGATCCAGACCAACATGTCCGGATAGGCTTCACACATCATGCCTATGTCCGTTCTCTCTTACGGACTCTAAACAACGGGGACTTCACATATCTACCCAAAGAAACGCCTCCAACTCACCGCAAAGTCGCGAGAGCGGGCTTCCTATGCAAAAAAGGAGAGCTACGCATGCTCAAGAAGAGAATCGTTGCCCTGGCGCTTCTCTTTGGCGCCATGGAAAAGTAAGCGGATGAAAAGCACCGCACTCTCTTCGCCTCCGTGGATCTGAAGTCGGCTCGCGATTTGGAGCTTCGAAGCTCCTCCAATGGCTGGATCTAGCTTCTTCTTTCTTCCTTGGCTCTCCTCTCTCTCTAAACTTTAGAAAGATAAGCACTCATGTAAACGTAAGGGTTTCAAAGGCCCAATCCCGGTTATATTCCATCAGGAACAACCCCTAGACGTTAGATCACCAATTAAAGAAACGAGCGGCTTTGATTCCGGACTGAAATGTCCAATCTGGACCGAACACGGCCTGGCACACGCTCGTGTCCAGGGCCGTGTGCCTCATTCGCCATCAAAATCGATGCGCCTGGAACAACATACAGGCATCGAACACGCCCGTGTTCGACCTGATACGCCCATGTTCCATCTGACACGGCCGTGTGCCCCCATCTTTTTATCCCGAAAACAACCCGAGAACTACACGGGTTCCTGGACACGCCCAAGTCCTATCCCGTGTCCACTCGAACATGCCTGGGCTCTAGGCCGTGTTCACGGTCTCGACACTCGACACTTCGTCGAGCGAAGTTCGTCGAGCTCACGACACGGCCTTGGACACGCCCGTGTCCTAGGCCGTGTGCCTTCTCTCGACACTTCGTCGAGCAAAATTCGTCGACTCCCCGGGACGAGTGTCGACATGGGTCGACACGCCCTGCGACACGCCCGTGTCGCAGGCCGTGTGCCATGTCTCGACACTTCGTCGAGCGAAATTCGTCTATACCATTGGCCGATCGTCGACACGGCCTTGACACGCCCTGCAACACGCCCGTGTCGCAGGCCGTGTTCTCTGCTTGACGATCGTCGACCTCTCGACCAAAATGTCAAATCCAGCCTGACACGCCCTAGGACACGCCCGTGTCCCAGGCCGTGTGCCAACTACCAGATTCCAAATCTGGCCCAAAACATCCCCCATCGCTCTTTTGAGTTTCGGGGCGTTACAGGACACGTGTCGGTTTCGCGTTGGTCACGCCCTTGGTCACGGGCATGACGGTGTGCATGTCAGCGAGGTAGAACTGGGTGCGGGTTGCGCCGAAAGTCGCTGCGCGGGTCTTGTCGAGCCAGGTGGAATGGTCACGCCCTAGGTCACGGGCGTGACGCTGGGCGTGTCGGTTGGTGTCGACACTCGACAATCGTCGAGCGGAAAGTGTCGAGTTGAAATCGTCGAGCTGAGTTTGAGTCACGCCCTAGGTCACGGGCGTGACTCTGGGCGTGTCGCGGGTTCGACGATCGTTGAACTGAATTCGTCGAGTGGACTGGACACGGGCTTTTGTCACTCCCCGTGTCGGGTGACACGGGCGTGTCACCAGGCGTGTCAAGCTTTTTACTTCAGAAATTTGCAACTTCACGTGATTTTGAGCTGTCACGCCCTGGTCACGGGCGTGATCAAAATAACACGGGCGTGTACTGCCCAATTTTGGTAGATTTTGGAATTTTTCTGAAAAATAAAATAAAACAAGTTAGTAGTAAATTTACAAGAATATGAGTATTTTATTGAACAAAAATAAGTAAAAACGATGAAAATAAATGAAAACGACTAAATTAATGTGCACAAAAATACGTATATTTACAATTCATCATGCATACAGAAAGATTGCTGGACAGAAGAATTTCATTGTACACACGCGTTGAGTGGAGCAAGCTCACTCAACGCCAGAGGTAAGGAATTTGTTGGCATGCTAAGAAAATACTCTAAGTCCACAGGCATTGGTGAAGTTAACTCACTCAATGACATACAGCAAAAGGCTGCGAGTCAGGCTAATGCTATAATAGTCTAAGTAGAAATGAGCAGAAAAGTGACTAAGTCAACAGGCGTTGAGTGTAGCTCACTCACTCAACACCATAACTTCATAATCGTTGAGTATAGCTCAGTCGGTCTACGCCACAGGAAAACTGTGAATATTTACTAAGTATACAGGCGTTGAGTGAGGCAAGCTCACTCAACACCATGTGATATTGCATTGACTAATTCTCAAAGGAAGTGCTCTTCTTGACACAGAAATTTGGCTAAGTCCAAATACGTTGATTGCTTTTACTTTTGTCGAGCTGAGCTCTGAGTTCGTCGAGCTGAGCTCTGAGTTCATCGAACTGAGCTTTCACTTTTCGTCGAGCTGAGCTCTGAGTTCGTCAAACTGAGTTCTGAGTTCGTCGAAATGAGGATTTCTGGAATACACCTTATGAAAGTAAAATATGACCTTAGTGGATTGCTCACTCAATGCAAGATAACAAGAAAGTATGTTAAGAAGGTTGGCGTTGAGTGGAGCTTACACACTCAACGCCAAGGGGCAGAGAAATTTGACTAAAGTAGAAAGCGTTGAGTGAGGCATACTCACTCAACGCTCTCAATGACATGGCTTAAAAAATCTGGCTAAAGCAAAAAGCATTGAGTAAGGCGTGCTCACTCAACGCTCTCAACGCTTATGATGCTAAAGTAGAAGAAATTTGGTTAAGGCAGAAAATGTTGAGTGAGGCATGCTCACTCAATGCTCTGAATGCCTAAATAATAGAAAGCATGGCAAAGGCACAAGGTGTTGAAAGAGGTGTGCTCACTCAATGCTCTCAACACCAGACATGCAGAAAAAACTGCAGAATTGGTTAAGATAAAAAGCGTTGAGTGAGGCTTGCTCACTCAATGATGTCAATGCCTAGATAGATAGAATTTTGTCTAAGTACTTTGGCGTTGAGTGAAGCTCATTTACTCAACGCCTATTCTTCTGATGCTTGATTTTTGACTAAGTCCATAGCTAGTGACATCACCAAGTCAACAAAGTCAACATTATTCAAAATGTGGAGGGATAGCCATGGTACGCGACAAACGGCGCCGCAAGCCAACAATATGACTTTTCTTTAAAAGTAAAGTTACATGTGTCAATTCCAGTGGGGCCCACGGGTCAAAATAGCCGTTGATCGGCGAAATAGAAAAGACGAGATCGACGAAGGAAAAAATAGCTTTTGTGGAAATATAGCTGGCCATCGTCTTCTTCCTCGCCATTGTTGTAGAGGCTGAAGAACGAAGTTCAAATCAACAGGGCTTAAAGCTTAATAAAAAGTTAGTTGTTGTCTTCATCATCGACATCAGCAAGATCAAAGATTTTCTCTGAAGAAAAGGAGGGAGCCAAGGTCTAACCCTAGCTGCCAGATCTGGGATCTAAAGTAAGATAGCTGGTGCCATATTCACCTGCACCAGCAATCAAGTTCAGAGTGTTTCTCGGAGGAAAGAGGAAGCAGAGTTAGGGCTGAATCTTCTCAGTACAGGAAAGGAAGAAGAGGCAGAGCTATCTTGGTCTACAGTTAAGAAGATAGAGCTGAGTATTTAACATCTCAGGTTGCTGTTAAGGGAAAGAGCCCTAACAACAGTTACTTCTCAATTCTGGCAGGAACACCTTTTGGTGCCGAGAAGAATTAGTTAGGACTGAGTATATCTCAGTTCAAAAAAAGTAAATTCAGGAAACATATTCCTGAAGTCAAAGTTGGGCCGAGTTTATCTCAGTCCAGAGAGATTGGCATAGAGAAATATCTCTTGTGTCAAGACCAACTCACCAACCCATTTCCACCTTGTAGGATCCAGTTGGATCTGAGTGGTAGGAGCAAATTTGCTCCGAGGTAGGATCCAGAAGTGGATCTGAGTTGTAGGGTTGTTTAGCCTGAGCTGTAGGATCCAATTTAGATCTGATGTAGCTGATCAGTTGATCACTGAATTGTTGGGCTTTTGAGCCTGAGGTAGGCGAGTCATTCTCATTGATAGGTAGGGCACATGTGCCTGAGCTGTAGGATCCTTTGGATCTAAGGTAAGACCTTTAGATTTGAGCTGTAGGAGAGTCATTCTCTCTGAGGTAGGATCACTTGTGGATCTGAAGTAGGGTTGTCCACCCAGCCTGAGTTATAGGGCTTAACAACTAGAGGTAGGTGATCTTTGGATCACTGAGTTATAGGGCCTTGTGCCTCAGCTGTAGGTCTTGGAGGAGACCGAGTGGTCCTGCGGGATCATTTTGTAAGGTCTTTGAGCTGAGATTGGAGAAGTGCCTTGTCTAACTATAAGTTAGAAAGATGGGAGGGAAAGTGGACATACCCATAATCTGGGGAACCACTATATATCTTGTGTGTGTTTTTGTTTGTGATGTTTCTTTCATTGCAGGTTGTGTGTGACTTGAAAGCAATAAATTACTAACAGCCTAAGCACTTAAAGAAAACAAAATTAAAGATAGTCAGAAGATACTAAGAAATCTATTCACCCCCTCTAGGTGATTTAGGTATCATTGAAAATAAAGACTTTTAAGTGGTATCAGAAGGAGGTTACTCAGAAAGGACTTAACAGTCTGAGTAGACCTCAAAGGATAGCTAAAAGGTTGCCTTGTGGATTCAAAATAAAATCATAAGGAGTTTAGCACAATGTAACTTCAAGTCTGCAGCAAGGAGAACTTTGGGACATGGAAAGAAAGGATCATGCAGATCCCAAAGAGCTATAGTGAAATGACTGAGGATGAAGTCATCTTGGCTGCTATGGACAAGAGAGCACAACACATCATGGTAAGTGCCATGGATGACTGCACCTTCCAGATCTTGGTCCATTGCAAGACAACCAAAGAGATATGATGTTCCCTTTTTGTTTATATGGAAGGGACAGAGAATGTCTGTTTTTCTGACAGTGATTCAGAGTCCGAAGAAGAAGAAGAAGAAGCCTTCATTGGGCTACTTGCTGCCACTGCAGATGAAGCAGAAGACAATCCAGATGCTAGTCTAAAGATCAATGTGTAACGCCCCCACCCGTCACATGGAATATAACGGTGGGTCCGGCCGGGGCCCCACGACATATTTCACGGACAAGCGACCGAATTACTTGTGGAAATCAAAATCTACTCGTCTCCTAACTCAAATCATTCTAGCGCAACATTTTATGTTATATGAACTCAGCACAGAGAATGTCCACTAATATACAAATTCCACATTTTTATATATCTCACACCAGGAATGTATACAAATCACACACACATGGCCTTACGGCCTTACAGGTTCCTCTTTACACAAATACATTTTCATACATTGGCACGAAGGCCGGCCATACATGAAATCCAAACACGCTTCGCACGGCCTTCAAGGGCCTTTAGCAACTGTCCATCCATTCTGCTCATTTCATTTCAAGCAGCAACACCTGCAATTAGCCATCCAATCCAAAGCGGAAAACAAAGTAACGGTCAGCATTAGCTGACCCATTATAACGACCCTACCCCTTACCCGGGATAATGGTACCTTCCCTGTATGCATTGCCATCATATTCCATATCAATCTACCAATCACAACCATATCACAAACGCCGGTATCCACCAGACGCTTCGTGCTCTCAGGGCACCCTTTTGGTGAACCGGATAGACCAGTCGTTCACCGCCAATCAGAGATTTTTAACTTGTTGGCTGGGCGGTTCAATCCTAGTCCACCAGCGCGCAGGCTGGCAACATCCTGTCCATACCACTCAGAGTACTAACCTCCCAGCATCCACAAACATAACCAGAGCAGATCGACCCACCCACATGGTGTAGTAAGCCGGGTTTATCGCTGCCCCCAGGCATTACCACCAATCGACCCCTCACCTATTTCCTGATTGACCCAACCTTATGGTGCATCAAACTGAGTGCTCGCTTCCCGGGCATGCCACCAATCGATCCCTTCTCTATCTAGATCAACCCACCCTAGTGGTGTAACAGGCCGGGTTTATCTCGCTCTCCCCAGGTGTGCTACCAATTGATCTCTCATCACAACCAGGAGCTTATGCAAAGTCTCCTTAAATCCATAATCCACATCCAATCATACATTCAGTCCACATCACATAAATCTTTCATCACATCAAATCCACAGAATCTTCTCCGGTTTACCCATGATCATCACCAATCAAGACTACCCGTCCAGATGGGCTTCACACAGCATGCCTATGCTGTACTCCACACTTCCGGCTCTAGGTGCAAATTCAACCACGAGATCGATTATGAAATCCACCTCTTGGTGGAGGATCCCACGCACATGCATAAAGAAAGGACTTCGATGTCCAAGAAGGAGATCGTTACCCTTGAAAATTGCTTTGGCGCCATGTATCAGCCGGATGGAAATCACCGCCTCGGCTTTGCCTTCACAAATCCGAACTCGTATCTAAATTCTGCACTCCGCAGCTCCTCCAGCAGCTAACTTTCCCTTCACTTCCCTCCTTCCCTTGACCTCTCTTCTCTCTCTCTTTGAGAAGAAGATTGAACATGAGGGAAGAAACCTCATTCTCGGCCCTTTTATCCACAGGGAAGAAGCCTGGACCATTAGATCCAGAACAGGGAAGTGAACGATAAGAAAACTCTGACAAAAACACTTTTCAGGCCTGACACGCCCTGTGACACGCCCGTGTCACAGGGCGTGTACCTTAAGAGGCACACAAACCGACTCATTCTGACTTATCCAACATAGAACACGGCCAGGGTACACGCCCGTGTCGGCCTAGTCACGCCCGTGACACAGGGCGTGTAACCCACTCGACACCTACTCGAGAGAAAATTGTCGACCTCTCGACATGGCGGGACACGCCCTGTGACATGCCCGTGTCATAAGTCGTGTACCCCTTGCTTGCCACTCGACGATCGTCGAGCACAGTTCGTCGACCAGAGGGGACATGCTCTAGGTCACGCCCCCTATCACGCCCCCTGTAACGCCCGTGCCACAGGGCGTGACCTCCCAAAAACTTCGTCGACCGAATGTCGTCGACCACACGCCCAACTGCTCAACCCGAGTGGGACACTCCCTGGGACACGCCCGTGTCCTAGGCCGTGTCACCCAATTTTTTTGCCAATTTTAGAATTTGGGATGTTACAACCCTCCCCTCCTAGAAGAAATTTCGTCCACGAAATTGTACATAGGAAGGAAAACAGCAACCCAACTGTGATGACATCAAAATAATATGTTACAACGATCTTTGTACTGTACAACCTCCACATGTGCACATTAATCCACGGTTTCAGCTAGTGATCTCTAGCCACAAACATGCTATATACCCTCAAACAGCATATACATATATCATAATCGATCGATCACTTCAATTGCACCAAGTATGCACCAACATTTCAACATGTAACACGATATATAACATATATGCACACAACCATCGCATTAGTCATGGCCTTATATACAACATTATTCACATCACCAAAGTTATACAAGTCATTATTCTTACTTCCGCTCAGCCTCCCGATTTTGCATTTCTCGTGTAAGAGCCAAATTAAACACTCGAGGCTAAATTTCACCAATTGAGCTTTGCGGCTCTTGTACTTCCAAATGATGCCATCGAGGTTGCGTCCGGGATGAAGATGACTCGGCCACTGCTTTACCCTTGTCTTCATACGACACACCTATCTTTTTCTCACTCCCCGAAGGGGTATTCCAACAAAATTTAGCAATATGTCCTTGCTTCCCACAATTATAACATAGACGTGTATCAACACGTCCTTGCCCATAAGTTGCCCCCGAAGAAATAGTCGACAGAGCTGATTCAGCAGTCCTAAACTTTTTCTTATCTCGTCTTCTCAACTCCGACTGATCCGACTGTGGCACTTTAAACTCTGGCTTCTCCACTGCCAGTCTCTTCTTCTTTTTTACCCATTTCATATCTTTCTCCAGGGCACGGGCCGTATCCACCAATGCTTGGAAGCCTTGGTTCACCGAACTCGGGAGTACCAACCTCAACTCATCCTGCAGTCCCTCATAAAAGAGATTAGTATTTCGCGCTTCGTCCGCGAAGGTAGACCCCGCATATCTCCCCAATCTAGTAAACTCATGCAGGTACGTATCAATATCTGCCTCACCCTGCACCAGGCGTTGAAACTCGTTCTCCATCACAATGCACTGCGACACCGGCAAATACTTGGCAAGAAACAATCTGGAGAATTCCTCAATTGAAACCTCCGCTAAACCTCGACCTGCCAAGTGATGTACCTCCATCTTATCCCACCATAGTCTCGCATCTCCTTCCAGTAAAAAAGTGGCTAGGGTCACTTTCTGCTCTTCTGTAGTCCTGATTGCAGTCAGGATCCTCTTTACTCGAGCCAACCAATCTTCCGTCTGCGTTGGGGAAAGCGCTCCACCAAATGTAGGTGGATGAAACTCCATAAACTGCTTCAGGGACTCATCCGTTTCTTGCATGTCCATCACAACTGCCACGCGCTCTTCCCTTGCACCAGGCCGTACTGGCACCCCTGCAGGCCTTGCCTACCCAGTCGGCTGTGCCTATAACACTGCTAGCACTGTTTTTGTCACCACCCATATGGTCTCCGCCGAAGGAGGTGTAGGCGCTTCAACGGGTGCTGCACTCTCATCGGTCGCTGGGGCTCCGACTGCCCAGCACCACTCCTCGCCACCTAGCAATGTACAAAACACCATTAATAAGCCATGTAATAAAGGCCATTAGATCCACAGGGAAGAAGCCTGGACCATTAGATCCAGAACAGGGAAATGAACGGCCAGAAAACTCAGACAAAAGCACTTTTCAGGCCTGACACGCCCTGTGAGACGCCCATGTCACAGGGCATGTACCTTAAGCGGCACACGAACCGACTCATTCTGACTTATCCAACATAGAACACGACCAGGGTACATGCCCGTGTTGGCCTAGTCACGCCCGTGACACAGGGCGTGTAACCCACTCGACACCTACTCGAGAGAAAATTGTCGACCTCTCGACATGGCGGGACACGCCCTGTGACACGCCCGTGTCACAGGCCATGTACCCCTTGCTTGCCACTCGACGATCGTCGAGCGCAGTTCGTCGACTAGAGGGGACACGCTCTAGGTCACGCCCCCTATCATGCCCCCTGTCACGTCCGTGTCACAGGGCGTGGCCTTCTGAAAACTTCGTCGACCGAATGTCGTCGACCACGTGCCCAACTGCTCAACCCGAGCGGGACACACCCGTGTCCCAGGCCGTGTCACCCAATTTTTTTGCCAATTCTAGAATTTGGGATGTTCACAGGGCCCCTCTATCACATCTAGAAAGTGATTCAGAGGAGGATGATGAAGAAGAAGATGACTACAGTTGTTATGGGCTAATTGCCATGATATAAGAAGAAGAATCCTGCCAGGATCAGCCTGGTCCAGATCAGGTACAATCTTTGCCTAGCTCTTCTTATTGCTCGGGTCATGAGACCAGTCCAGGTTCTAATGCATCCTCATCCAGTGATGAAGATGACTCTGAATCTGAAGTAGATGTCAATCAATTAATTGACAAGTATGGTCAAATTTTGGATGCTTTGAGAAGAAGCAAGAAGTTGGCCATGGAGCAGGCTAAGGAGATTATCTCCCTATAACTAGCTGCTTCCCAGGAATCTGATTCAGCATCTTTCCTAGAGCAGAAAGTGAGGGAAGTCAGCCAACTAAAGGCTATCTCAGTTATCCAACTTGAGACCATAAGTTAGAAGGACAAGATCATCTTGGATCTTGAAGAGGAGCTCCTTAAGGAGAGAAGTTTAATGGCTAGCTAGTTTTTCTAAGCCAAGTACTGTGTTCCCTTTGATAGATTCCTTCTCCTCTCAAAAGGGTAAGAAGGAGTTGGCAGTCAAGGGAAGCACAAGAGTTGACCTTTACAAAGGGAAAGACAAAGCTCCTGTAGTGCCACAGTCAACCTTTCACATGGTAATCCTCCCTTCTCATAAGTATGACCTGTTAACCACGAAATCGACGATCCTTCCCAAGGAAGCCATCTCGCCAGTTGTGTCCTGCTCCAGGTTCCTCCTGGATGTCGCGACGTCTTAGGATGGGCAGACAGGCTTTTCTGTCTGCTCAGGCCGCACTGCTTGGGTGGTCTCAGCGGTCTGACTGCCTAGGCCGCGCGTCGTTCCTTTGGTCGGCAGGGGCCGCAGACTACTTCTTCAGTCCGCCCCTGCAGGCTGCGCGCCTTGTCAGCTTAACCGCAACTGTCTCAACAGGTGCCCCTTTACCGAACTCGGATCCCTATCCGCCCAGGTCGGCAACAAGCCGCATACTTTGCAGGTCACTCATCAAGTAGACCAGACCGCCAGACTGTCAAGCGATCTGCTTCTAGGCCACCCACCTCGCTAGAATGTGCGACCTGCCAGGTCGCCAAGCCCAAGCTGCCCAGCAGGTGCGTCAAGTACCATTCAACAAAGTGGCGGACTCCAGCAGCGGGGAAAACCTACTTCTTCAGTCTGCCCGAGGAGCGCGTACGCTCCAGCTCTCCGACTACCCGCAAAGATCAGTGGGCTTGTCTCGTTCACCAAGAGCTGGGCGGACTCGAAGTGCAGTTAAACCTTCCAGTCTGCATACATTGGTGAACCCCAGCTCCAGCTTCAGCAGCCAGCCGCTTCGTTCATAGTAGAGGCGGACTCAGTTTATCAACGGCGGACTTCGCAGATTCTTCTCGCAGTCCGCCACTTAGCCTCCACCAGCATCTCCCCAGCAGCAGGCAATCCCAGACCACGCGGCCTAGTAGGACTCTACGGAATCAGCTTATATCCCTAAGCTCGCACCCTTAGCGTGTGCTCGCTAACCTCAGCAGGGTCAGAATCATTGCACAATCCTCCACTCAGCCTCCAGCACCCGCCTCCGCAGCAGAAGGCGGACAACCTCCTCAGCCCGCAGTCTTGGCATGAGCTCAATTAGTAGGCACAGACTCTTCACAGTCCACCAGGCAGCAAACCTCTTCCAGAAGCAAGTTCCAGTCTGCACGGCGTCTTGCGGACTCGGCGGACTCGGCGGACTCGGCGGACTCCATCCTCTCCTTGCACCAGCTACCGTCTCACCGGGGGTAACGTTACAGAAAGCCATTACCTCCTCGGGCCTATAAATACACCCCCATGCCTCTCATTTCGGGGGACTCTGGATGATCTGAACAGTCTCATCGCTCTCACGCTCGAAGACAGCACACGACAAGCTCAACTCTTCACTTCTTGCGGACTCCTCCTCTCAGTCTGCACCCTCTCTTCTTGTAACCGCGCGGCCTGTCGGCCTCAGTTCCTATTCCGCGCGGACTCCCTTCTGGCACTTCATCCTTAGCCGCCAGCTTCCCCAATGTACCCTTTATTTGTTTTCTTATAAAGGTGTAATACAAGCTGTAATAACTCAATATTAATCAAAGGAAAGTGCGTCGCAAGAGTGACATTTAAGCCGCTGCGGGCGAAGTCTGCTGTTGTCGCTGCTAGCATCCCTCTCTCTTCTTCTCAGCTCAGCTCAACTCTCTTGGTATCAACCTGCAAGCATAACCGTCAAAGTAACCGTCTGCTCGACAGCTCCTAATCAACCTCCTCCGCTGATCATCAACCTCTTCCGCTGATCATCAACCTACTCTGCTGATCATCAGCCTTCCCGGATGCTCTCAGCAAACCTCTCCTCTATCCCCGCAACCCTTGAACAAGCGCTTGCTCCACTCTCGAGCACTCAGAAGCTTTCTCCTTTCCTTATCATCAACCCCGCAATCCTCTTCTTCACCTAGCTTGTGAGATCGAACAACCCGTTATCTAGGCGGTGCCGTTTTCGCGCATCAACAGTTAACACACGACCTTCAGATCCGAATAGATGGTGAAAACCAATGGTTACTCATGTCAAACCGCCAACCCTCTCAAAACATTCCTCCTACCATTGAAGACGCTCTCTGGGAAGCCCTCTTGCTGACACGTTGGGAAACTTCCCTGCAGATAGCAGCAATCAATGACACCCTAACCACTATAATTCAGCGACTAGACTCTCAACCTGTAGCAGCACCAGTTGCTACAGTCAATCCAGCAATGGGGATTTCACATTTTAATCTGCCAGCTTTTCTATCAGTTGGTCCTTATGCTTATCTGACAAGTTATCCATCCAGGCAGGCCGCAGTCACTTTGCAGCTTCCAGTTACCAAACAAAGGGAGAGTGTCTGCAAACTCATCCCTCAAACCACCGCATGCACCTCCAATCACCCAATGAAGTTTCCTGAATTTACCATAGAGAGGAAGAGAGGCCCAGAAGTTTTGCTCCCTATCGGACAACCTCCAAAATCTCCCCCAAAGTATCTTCAATCACAAGCGAAGAAAGGAAGATATTTCCGACGATGTCAACGTCTCTTCCCAAGCAAAGAATCTGAAGTTGATATTACATTGGGTGAGACAACTCACATCATGAAGAGCGAACCAAATGGTGTGGGATCTTTTCAGCTTGCTGATCGAAAGGTCAAAAACTCTGACCAATACTGTAAGTACCACAGAGAATGGGGTCATGCAATAGAGGATTGCAGAGCTTTTCGACAATTAGTGCAGGAAATGCTGAAGGAGGGTAAATTTCAACATCTGCTCCAGAAGGGTGATCCATCACATCCATGAGTCTCCAAAGTCCCTTGCATTTATTACTGGTTACTCTTACTCTACTCTTCATGTTTCAAACATTTTCTTTACAAAGCACTTCTAAGTGCTCTTTCATGCTTTTCAATAAAGTTTACATCAGGGATCTCGTACTGACACATTTCCATTTTTGGAATGCCTCTTCCTCCATTTTCTCTTTTCCAAAGAGATCACTAAACCACTGAGATATCGCCGAGTCTTGCTATAGGTCCCCTCAAGATTGGACTCCAGTGTAAGGCCACAATGACCACATATCGCGGGGAGTTTTCGCATATGTGCAGTGGGGGCTATCCAACGCTCATGTGGAGGAATACGGGACTTCGAATCCTAGCTAGTATCTGACACAAAGTGTGCGTCAGGAAGGCCCATGTATTAGCTCTGTTCTTTGCTTGACAAGCAATGGCGACCAAGTGTAGCCTTGTCTTTTCGATGATCTCACAACTGTGATGGCTGAACACTCTATGGTACTCTCAATCCGTGCTTTCGCAGGGCCCACAACTCCACTGATCGTTCCATAGACAAGCAACGCTTTAGGCCATTTGGCGCAACTAGTCTCATTGATCAGTGATGATTGTACCTGAGGTAAGAGAGCGGTGCATCTGTCGTTTCCTTCTTAGGATTTTGTGCATGTCTCCCTTTTGTGCTATGTCAAAGGAGTATGTCCAGTCCGCTCTCAGTAGGACTATACTGGTGATGACCTTTCTTGGTCATCTCCGAGTATAAACCTCTTTTTTATCAAATGCCTCTTTCACAGGTTAACAGGTTAAATCCGACCTACCAAAAGGATTAGCAAACATTCATTTTACTTATGTTCATCTTATATGCATTGGCTGCATAATCTTTATCATATGGTGACTTACAAGCTCTCTACTTATATAAGCTCCATTACTCTTATCAAATGCTAATGACATCAATCATTGATCAAAGACCTTGATTAACAAGTCATGCAAGCAGAGTCTAATTAAGATAATCTCTTCTAATTGATCTGGATTTCATATTGAAGATATCATATCTTACTACAATTACCATTGCATTCTAAACTTTATTCAGATTGTCAGAATGCATCAATCTTCTTCTCTGCTAATCTGATCATATCCATCCTATTATATCAATAGCCAACATTCGACTTATTGATCTGGACTTCATGTTGAAGATATCATCTCTAATATAGCAAGAATATCACTACTCTGGTTTGATCTTCATCTAATTATCGACAGAGTTCATCAGACATTTCCTCTATTATTTGGTCATATCCATCTTATCTCATCAACAATTAGCATTTGCAAGTTCCATCCAGGTACTTGCAGCTTAGCTCATTATTTATGTCTGTTGCTCAATCTTCTCTTTGTAGTGATTAGCATGCACCTGCAAGTTTCTTCGCAGGTACTTGCAACCTTCATATACCATATCTGCTTATAAATCTACCCTTGTAGAGATCAGCAGATGCTTGCAAGTTTCTTCACAGGTACTTGCAACCTTCATATACCATATATGTTTCTAACTCTACTCTTGCAGAGATGAGCAAATGCTTGCATATTTCTTCACAGGTACTTACAACCTTCATATATCATGTCTTCTTCTAACACTTTTCTTGTAGGGACCAGCAGATACTTGCAAGTTGCCTTCAGGTATTTGCGGCTTTTTCTTTACTCCCATATTTGCTTCTAACTTCTCTTTTGCAGAAACCAATAAGCGCTTGCTAGTCCCCCTTCAGGTACTTACAACTTATTTTTCCTCTTCATGAATGTTGCTTACTCTTCTTTTTGCAGAAGATAACAGGTGCTTGCAAGCCTCCATCAGGTACTTGCAAGTTACTATGCTTCCAAGTTTTCCTCTCACCTTCGTTTAGCAGAACTCAGTGGAAGGCACATCTTCTTTGTTTTGCAAAGGCAAACCCAGGTACACACAAAATGTACCTTCCATACATGCCTACACTAACTTTTCTCTTGCAGGAAAAAGATAGGCATTGACAAACTCCTTCTAAGGAGAGACATCAGGTTCTATCTCTCCTTGCCCCCTTCCTTTCCTTTGGAGTGGATCACGATTTTCATGGGTCTCCAACTTTTTCGAAGTTCCCTTTTGAGCTTAAAAAGTGCGGGGATTATGTTAACCCCGAAATCGGCGATCCTTCCTAAGGCAGCCAGCTCGCCAGTCGCGGCCTGCTCCAGGTTCCTCCTAGAGGGCACAACATCTTAGGATGAACAGACAGGCTTTTCTGTCCGCTCAGGCCGCATAACTTGGGCGGTCTCTGCGGTCTGACCGCCCAGGTCGCGCGTCATTCCCTTGGTCGGCAGGGGCCGCAGACTGCTTCTTCAGTCCGCCCCTGCAGGCCGCGCGCCTTGTCATCTTAACCGCAACTATCTCAACAGGTGCCCCTTTGCCGGACTCGGATCCCTATCCACCCAGGACGGCTACAAGCCGCGTACTTTGCAAGTCACTCATCAAATAGAACAGACCGCCAGACTGTCAGGCGGCCTGCCTCTGGGCCGCCCACCTCGCCAGAATGCGCGACCTGCCAGGTCGCTAAGCCCAGGCCTCCCAGCAGGTATGCCAAGTTCCATTCAATAAAGTGGCGGACTCCAGTAGTGGGGGAAACCTGCTTCTTCAGTCCGCCCGAGGAGCACAGACGTTCCTGCTCTTTGGCTACCCGTAAAGATCAGCGGGCATGTCCCGTTCACCCCGAGCTGGGCGGACATGAAGTGCAGTCAAACCTTCCAGTCCGCCTACATTGGTGAACCCCAGCTCCAGCTTCAGCTGCCAGCCGCTTCGTTGACAGCAGAGGCAGACTCAGTTTATCAATGGCGGACTCCACGGATTCTTCTCGCAGTCCGCCACTTAGCCTCCACCCGCTTCTCCCCAGCAGCATGTAGTCCCAGACCACGCGGCCTAGTACGGACTCAGCGGACTCAGCAGATATCCCTAAGCTCGTACCCTTAGCGCGTGCTCGCTCACAGAAGCAGGGGCGGACTCATTGCACAGTCCGCCACTCAGCCTCCAGCACCCGCCTCCGCAGTAGATGACAGACAACCTCCTCAGCCCGCAGTCTTGGCGCGGGCTCAATCAGCAGGCGCAGACTCTTCCCAGTCCGCCAGACAGCAAACCTCTTCCAAAAGACAGTTCCAGTCCACGCGGCCTCATGCGGACTCCGCAGACTCGGCGGACTCCATCCTCTTCTTGCACCAGTTACCGTCTCACCGAGGGTAACATCACCAAAAGTCGTTACCTCCTCGGGGCTATAAATAGACCCCCATGCCTCTCATTTCGGGGGACTTTGGACGATCTGAACAGTCTCATCGCTCTCACACTCGAAGATATCCCACGATAAGCTCAACTCTTCACTTCCTGCGGACTCCTCTCAGTCCGCGCACTCTCTTCTTGTAACCGCGCGGCCTGCAGGCCTCAGTTCCTAGTCCGCACGGCCTCCCTTCTGGCACTTCTTCCTTAGCCGCCAGCTTCCCCAATGTTCCATTTATTTGCTTTCTTGTAAAGGTGTAATACAAGCTGTAATAACTCAATATTAATCAAAGGAAAGCCCATCACAAGAGTGGCATTTAAGCCGCGGCGGGCGAAGTCTGTTGTTGTCACTGCTAGAGGCCCCCTCACTTCTTCTCAGCTCAACTCAACTCTCTCGGTATCAACCTGCAAGAACAACTGTCAAAGTAACCGTATACTCGACAGCTCCTGATCAACCTCCTCCTCTGATCATCAACCTCCTCCGCTGATCATCAACCTACTCTGCTGATCATCAGCCTTCCCGGATACTCTCAACAAACCTCTCCCCTATCCCTGCAACCCTTGAACAAGCGCTTGCTCCACTCTCGAGCACTCAGAAGCTTTCTCCTTTACTTCTCATTAACCCCGCAATCCTCTTCTTCATCTAGCTTGTGAGATCGAACAACCCATTGACTAGGCAGTGTCGTTTTCGCACATCAACATGACCAAGACTGCATGCATGGTCACATGGAGAATGAGAATTCTTCTTGTAATAATATAAGAGTATCTTCCAATGAAACAAGAAAGGGTAGGGGAATGAGTGCCTTTAAGGCTCCCCATGTGGAAGTACAAATGACCCATTTTGGACCATTTGTATTTGGTGCCTCGGCCCCAACTCTCAAGGATAAGGCAGTGGCTTTCACTCAATCCCATCCAGCAAGGACTCAGACCAAGGGTCAATATACCAGTAAGCCTGACTTGGCTATTTCTGATGATATAAACAACATGTCATCTACAAAGAAGACACTTGTAAATAGCATTCAGAGCAAGCAAATGAAGCCTGCTGGAAGACTAACCTTTATTCAGATCCTTGCTGAGAGGAACCTGAAGAAAGCTGCTGCTCCTCTTCCTTCTATTCAGTCAGCAGTAAAGCATGCTCCCAGACGTACTCAGAACAGAAGGTACAATATTCATGAGTGTTGGTGTTGTGGTAAAGTGGGTCATTTTGCACTAGATTGCTGGCACAATCCTTATGTGTCCATAGCAAGAGTTAGCCTACCCATCAAAAATGCTGCTGGTAGGCAAGTTATATTTCAGACTAATCAAAACCTAGAACCCAATTCATTTTGGGGTCCTATGGTAAGGTAAACTCTATTTTGCAGGTTAGTCCAAGTGCCCATACCCCCATATGCTACTTGGATAGAGGATGTTCCAGAACTTGGACTGGAACAAGATAATCTTGCTATTGGAGATGGGTAAACTGACCATCCAGGTTACTTCTCTTACTTCCCAAGAGGAAGAGAATGGTGTGTGTGCAGTCTTGAAGAAGGACAAATGCACAGGACTTGGATGAAGACCAACTGAATCCATCCATTAAAGGTTAAGATGCCTGGGTGATGGGACAAAGTGTTGCTGCCTCCTGAGCAAACAAAGTGTTGCATGAATCTTGGGCAAAGGACAACAGGATCCAGCTAGCTGGGCTGGCTGGTTAAGCAGGCTGTATTCAATACTGAGGAAAGCAAAGGTTGCTCTTCTGAGATCAGTATTGAAGAGGCTATTGATCCTCAGTGTCTGGTACTTTAGTAGAAACCAGAAAAGAAGTGTGCTCGGGTTTCAGCATCATCTGAACCTATAGCAAAGGATGTCCATGTCAGTTTGCAGTATGGATAGGATCTATTCAAGGAAAGATCATTCAAGGTCAAAGGGTATCTTGATCTGATATTAAAGGGGAAGGATATAAGTGGTATCAAGTGGCATAGGAGAGCTGGGTTAGTAGTATCAACTCAAGAGATATGATCTCTAGTCAAGTGGTATAATCACTATGGGAGTGGTAATTGTCCATGATCAAGGGGGAGAATGATGTTTGGGTTGCTAATGTAAAAAGGTCTTTGGGGCTTGAACAGTATGCATACAACATTCCTCCTACTCAAAAAGGTCTGTATGGTATTCAATGTGCTGAAAACTCTTATGAGGCTGATCAGAAAGCTGAAGCCAGATGCAAGTCTGTTAATAAAGGAAAGTAAAAGACCTGGCTCAACAAGAAGTGATCTAACATGGTGCAAGGGAACTGCTGTGCTCAACTGATGAGAAGCCAGCTTTAGCTCCAGGACCATAACCTCTAGATAAGTACAACTCCTTTAGATTATGTTTCTACTTGTGCAATCTCAATTTCTAGGTACCCTGTCCCTCATAGCAGGACTATGCTTTTTGAGATTAAGTTTCAACAAATTAGGGAGCATAAGGAAGAACTCAATCCTGAGTTTATCCTCACTGACTAGTTGCTAACATATTTGTCATGCCACTAGATGAAGTCAAGTTCAACATCCTCTAGGTTGAGTTGTGTATGTAGAACTTGGGACAACTTCAGTTGCTCCAAATTTTAGTTTGTGTTGCAGGATGTATTTTTCTTGCAGGTAGATATGTCCTTGATGTGATATCAAGATTATAAAGACCATTAAGTGGTATCACGACTTATATAGACTCACATGTCTATTAAAGATGATGATAATAATGCTCCTGTTGAGGGGGATATAGCTTAGCACATGCAGAAATGATGATAGGAAATGCTCCTATTTAGGGGGAGCATGTCCAGCACTTGCTGAAATAGGATCAGCCTCCTATTAAGAAGAAGCAGGCAGCTGCTGCAGTAGATCAGCTGTCACAACTGCCAATTAGTTTGTCCTAAGGATAATGCACAGATTAAGTGGGAGATTATTCATGACATAGTCATAATCTTCTCTGAGTCTGAGAAGGACTGCTGCTGCTGAGAAGACAGTCCTACTGCTGGAGAAGAGCAACTGTCAACTCAAGTAGAACTATGTGTGCAGCAAGTTCAAGTGGTGTAGTGTTGTGTTGTATCAATGTATCAACACAAAAGGTATGACTCCTAAACAAGTGGTTTGATTATTAGGCTAATTTACTTAGTTGTATCAACATGGGACTTTGGCTAGGATCAAGAGATAAATTCTCCCATGAACCTTTCACCCCTCCCCCCATAATTTGCATATAGAAGAAGCCATAAAGGGGGAGATGTGCGGCAGTACTGGAGAAAGAGAGGAGAGGTGTGGCAACACTTATAATGGTGGAGATTGGAGAGACTTATAATAGTGTAGAAGCAATACTTGACATGACTAGGTCATGTTAAGTTAGTTCATATTACTTGGAAAGATTCAGGTAATATGAGAAATGCAATGACTAACTACATGTTGAGCCATGATTGTGTCAGTGTATATTATGAGGTAAGTGTTTCTAGTGGTGCTCCATTTAAGTATTAAGTGATATAAAGTAGAGTGCATATTACTTGAGCAATTGTTCAAGAGGTATGAGGATGCATTGACTTGATTGTTGAGTCAATGGAGTTAAATGGAGTACATTGAATTGTTATGCTAAAATTCATATAACATAAGCTAGGAGATGTAACAGATATATAAAAATAAGCTGCTTATTACGTTAATGCTTCATAGTATTGTTGAGTGTTCTGCCTTCTTCAAATAGGGGGAGATTATTGGGTCCATTGCTCACAATATTCCCTAGATTGGATTTGAAGAGGAATCACCATCAACAATAAGAGCATAGTTGTATTTGCTGTGTATGTGTGTAAGTTCATGTGTGTAGGATAGTACTTGTGATAATGATTGGATAAGTGGACTCAAGGAAGATGCTCGAGAGGCAGAAGATTTGCCTAAGTCCACAGACATTGAGTGGAGCAAGCTCACTCAACGACAGCTGCATATAGAAAGAAAGATAGCTGGACAGAAGAATTTCACTATCCACAAGTGTTGAGTGGAGCAAGCTCACTCAACGCCAGTGGTAAGGAATTTGTTGGCATGCTAAGAAAATATGCTAAGTCCACAGGTGTTGAGTGAAGTTAACTCATTAAATGCCATACAACAAAAGGCTGTGAGTCAGGATAATGCTTTAATTGTTTAAGTAGAAGTGAGCAGAAAAGTGGCTAAGTCCACAGGCGTTGAGTGTAGCTCACTCACTCAACGATATAACTTCGTAATCATCGAGTATAGCTCAGTTAGTCAATGCCACAAGAAAACTGTAAATATTTACTAAGTCCACATGCGTTGAGTGAGGCAAGCTCACTCAACGCCATGTGATATTGCGTTGACTAATTGTCAAAGGAAGTGTTCTTCTTGACACAAGAATTTGGCTAAGTCCAAATGCTTTAATTGCTTTTACTTTCGTCGAGCTGAACTCTGAGTTCGTCGAACTGAGTTCTGAGTTCGTCAAACTAAGTTTTCACTTTTCGTCGAGCTGAGCTCTGAGTTTGTCGAACTGAGTTCTGAGTTTGTCGAACTGAGGATTTCTGTAATACACCTTCTGAAAGTAAAATATGACCCTAGTGGCTTGCTCACTCAACGCAAGATAATAAGAAAGTATGTTATGATGGTTGGCATTGAGTGGAGCTACCACACTTAATGCCAAGGGCCAGAGAAATCTGACTAAGGCAGAAAGCGTTGAGTGAGGCGTACTCACTCAATGCTCTCAACGCCATGACTCAAAAAATCTGGATAAAGCAAAAAACATTGAGTGAGGCGTGCTCACTCAACGCTATCAACGCTTAAGATGCTAAAGTAGCAGAAATTTGGTTAAGTTAAAAAGTGTTGAGTGAGGCATGCTCACTCAATGCTCTCAACGCCTAAATAATAGAAAGCATGGCTAAGGCATAAGGTGTTGAGAGATGTGTGCCCACTCAACTCTCTCAACGCCAGGAATGCAGAAAAAACTGCAGAATTGGTTAAGGCAAAAAGCGTCGAGTGTGGCTTGCTCACTCAATGCTGTCAATGCCTAGATAGATAGAATTTTGTCTAAGTACTTTGGCGTTGAGTGAAGCTCATTCACTCAATGCCTATTATACTGATTCTTAATTTTTGACTAAGTCCACAACTAGTGACGTCAGCAAGTCAACAAACTCAACATTATTCAAAATATGGTGGGATAGCTATGGTATGCGACAAACGGAGCCGCATGCCTACAATACAACTTTGCTTTAAAAGCAAAGCTACAGCTGTCAATTCTAGTGGGGCCCATGGCTCAAAATATTCATTGATCTGCAAAATAGAAAAGGCGAGATCGACGAAGGAGAAAATAGCTTTTGTGGAAATACAGCTAGCCATCGCCTTCTTCCTCACCATTGTTGCATAGGCTGAAGAACGAAGTTCAAATCAGCACGTCTTAAAGCTCAACAAAAAGTTAGCTGGTTTCTTCATCATCGACATCAGTAAGATCAGAGATTTTCTCTGAAGAAAAGGAGGCAGCCATGGTCTAACCCTAGCTGCCAGATCTGGGATCAAAAATAAGATAGCTGGTGCCATACTCACCTGCACCAGCAAGCAAGTTCAAAGTGTTTCTCTGAGGAAAGAGGACGCAGAGTTAGGGTTGAATCTTCTCAGTATAGGAAAGGAAGAAGAGGCATAGCTATCTTGGTCTGCAGTCAAGAAGATATAGCTGAGTATTTAACAACTCAGGATGCTGTTAAGGGAAAAAGCCCTAACAACAGCTACTTCTCAATTCCAGCAGGAACACCTTCTGGTGTTGAGAAGAATTAGTTAGGACTAAGTATATATCAGTCCAAAAAAAAGTAGATTCAGGAAACATATTCCTGAAGTCAAAGTTGGGCTGAGTTTATCTCAGTCCAGAGAGATTGGCACAGAGAAATATATCCTGTGTCAAGACCAACTCACCAACCCATTTCCACATTGTAGGATCCAGTTAGATCTGAGTGGTAGGAGCAAATTTGCTCTGAGGTAGGATCCAGAAGTGGATCTAAGTAGTAGGGCTGTTTAGCCTAATCTGTAGGATCCTATTTGGATCTGAGGTAGGTGATCAGTTGATCGGGCTTTTGTGCCTGAGGTAGGTGAGTCATTCTCACTGAGTGGTAGGAAACTTGTGCCTGAGCTGTAGGATCCTTTGGATCTGAGGTAGGAACTTTGGGTCTGAGCTGTAGGAGAGTCATTTTCTCTGAGGTAGGATACCTTGTGGATCTGATGTAGGGCTGTCCACCCAGTCTGAGTTGTAGGGCTTAACAACCTGAGGTAGGTGATCTTTAGATAACTGAGTTGTAGGGCCTTGTGCCTGAGCTGTTGGTCTTGGAGGAGATTGAGTTGTCCCGCTGTATCATTTTGTAAGATTTTTGAGATGAGATTGGAGAAGTGCCTTGCCAAACTATAGGTTAGAAAGGTGGGAGGGAATGTGGATGTACCCATAATCTGGGGAACCACTATATATCTTGTGTGTGCTTTTGTTTGTGTTGTTTCTTTGATTGCAGGTTGTGTGTGCCTTGAAAGCACTAAATTACTAATAGCCTAGGCACTTAAAGAAAAGAAAATTAAAGGCAGTCACAAGAGTCTAAGAAACCTATTCACCTCCCTCTAGGTGATTTAGCTATCATTGAAAACAAAGACTTTCAGAAAGTTTTCTCTCTCTAGGGTTAGGTCTCGAGACACTCCCGTTGCCAGGCTTCCACCTAACTGGCAGGGCTGGGATCCTCGAGTGACGTCATTATGACCCTGGAGGGCTGTACCCGGTTGATGCTCAACACCCACCATAAGGCTCTCACATAGCTGATTGGGTCGGTGGTAGTGCCTGGAGGTTAACCGATGGAAAGTTTTCTTGCTCTGGGTTAGGTCCTGAGACGCTCCCGCTGCCAGGCTTCCACCTAGCTGGCAGGGCCGGGATCCTCAAGTGACGTCGTTGTGACCCTATAGGGCTGAGTCTGGTTGATGCTCAACACCCGCCGTCAGGCTCTCATCTTGCTGATTGTGGAGGTGGTAGCGCCCGGAGGTTAACCAATGGAAAGTTTTCTCGCTCTGGGGTTAGGTCCCGAGATGCTCCCGGCCAGGCTTCCACCTAGCTGGCTGGGCCGGGATCCTTGAGTGACATCATTATGACCTTGGAGGGTTGAATCCGGTTGATGATCAACAACCGTCGTCAGGCTCCTACCGATTGATGCGAAAGATCGATGGACGCTCATCCCACATTATCAGGTTCCTACCGACTGATAGAAGGATGAGAATTAGATGCCCCTAATAGTACCAACCAGCGCCCGAAATGCGACTAAGGTCGTGAGAACTCATGCAACGCCGCGACCTCATGGGGCCTAACTCGCGCGAAGCCGAGCGGCTCGGGTGCAAGTCGAGCCAGTTTACCACCTTAATCTCGCGAAGCGGTATAAAGAGTCTCTGAAAAAGGGAGATGGGTCGCCACTCGCGGGTCGGCTACTTAAGATCCCTATGTTTCCTAAGATATCCTCAATGAATGCGCGATCTAACCAACGAAATATGAGCTCGGAGGCAGCGAGCAGGAGGGTCGAGTTAGCTTGCGAGTACATGAAGAAACAAAGGCATGAACATTTCAAAGATGCAACATCGCAAACAATATCATTTAAAAAGCATATATTATTAATTTCAAAGAGTTACAAGAAGGGGGGACTCAGCCCGGTTTACATTTCATAAATAAAAATACATCACAAAAATAAAGTGCGGCGTGGGGGTTCAGCGAGGCGAGCTCTCGGGCGTGGGGGTTCACCGTAAGGAATAGTTTTGGTACCACCTCGCTTGCTGAAAGACACGTTTTTTCGCTCGTAATGAGGCTTGGCCGCTGCAGAGTTTGGAGCGTATATTTTGCGGCCTTGGCAGCATTATTTTGCATCATGTCCTCAAGCTGGAACTCGGAGTAAAGGGCAAGCTGGCAGCCGCTACTGGAGTGCGGCAGAGGAGGTGCGGCTTCCAATTCCCGAACCCGTGCATGTAACATCTCCTTCTCCTTCTCGAGGGTGGTGATCTTGAAACCTAGGCGCTTAGCCATCGTCTCATCATGCGAGAAGAGATAAAAAAGAGCTTGAGAAAAGGGCAAGCAATCTTAAAGCTACTAGTGCGAGTCATGAGACTTACCAACCCCAGGTATCCGGCGAGGACTGCATCAGCCGCGTCCGCCCATTTCCTCTAATGCTCTGCTTCCTCCTGAGCGAGATGGCGAGCCTCTTCCTTTTCATCAGCAAGTTTTTTGAACGGGGGGTGGGGGTGGATATGGGGTGTTCCGCTCCAGCTGCGTGCACCGCCTGCCCACCATGTGAGCCAGCTGCAGGAGGCAGAGCTGGGCCCACGCGCTCTCATGCACGAGAACTCGCGTGGCCTCCTCGTCGAAGATCGCGGCATCTTCCCCCGCATGGAGGCCGAATGAGAAGGCATAAGCCTCCCCACTGATGGTTTCTTGCTCCAACCAACTTAACAGCAGGGTGGAGATGGAGGCTTAGTTCGCCTACTTGTCCCACTGAAGGAGGGGAACGTCGAGCTCGTCCAATGGTCGCTTGCCTATGCCAAAGTTGTGGTGTCCTCTCAGCACTAGCTTAGCGGCGGGCCCCTCTCCTCACGACTTGGAGATGCAGGCCGCCTTACTAGGAGAACCACTGGTTGAGGCGCCTGGGGCAGCAAGATCTTCAGTTAGCTGGTCTGCCAGAGCCTTTCCTTTGTCCTGGGTTATGGGAGGTGCTCTGCTCGTAGCCTTCGACTTCTGGGGCGGCGGCGACAGAGGTTGTTCGCGGGTGGCCCGCTTTAGGAAGTAGGGGTTGGGGTCTCGCGATGTGCGGCAACTGCCTCCTTGGCACGGGCGAGCTCGCCAGATGCGGCTCGTGCACTCTCGTAAGGAGGGTGCAGGAGAATGTCTCACTCACCTGCGGAAAGAGAGTTAAGGCAAAAAAGAAAAAGAATGGGATAAGTAAAAAAGAGAGAGAGGAAGGTGCGAACAACTTACCTCCTCTCGGCGGGATATGGGCGAGGTTGTTCACGTTACTGCGGAGGAATGCGACTTCAAAGTTCTTCGCTTGGAAGAACCCACACAGCTCGACTTCATGGCCCCCCAGGCTAGGGGGGCGGTAACTCACCTCTTTAAGCTGGACCTGTGACAAGGGGATGTTGTTGAAGTCGCCCTTGACGAAGATGAATTTCTTTAGCCAGTTATGGCTCTTATTTACTGCCTCCCACACCTTGACGCGATTGTTGGAGAAGTGGCGGTTCCGTCCTTGTTCTCTCGGAAGGAGAACAACTTGTGAAAGACCGCAAGGCTGAACTCAATCCGCTCTTCTCGCAGGAAGCATGCGAACTCACCCACGGCAGCGATAGAATTGGGTGTCATCGCAAAAGAAGTACAACAAGCCCTCCTCAAGCAAGCATAAGAGGAAGGAGAAAGGCTTTGTTGTAGAAACTTGGAGTGAGACAGAAGAAGAATCTTCATCTTCCAGCTCTAGTGAAGATGAGGAAGAAGCTAAAGCAAAAGAAGTTTGCTTGATGGCTATCAATGCATCAGGCAACCTTTTAGAAGCTGAAAATTCAGAAAATGAAGATTCTTAATCAAAAGAGGGTCATGTAATATCCTCATTTGATTTTAATTCAGACCATTTTAAAAGTGAATTTAATTTATTATGTAATGATCTAATCAAATCTGAGAAGGAAATCAAACTTCTCAGAGATAAGCTAACTGAACATGATAATTTGTTATTTGAAAACATTAAGTTAAAAGATGAACTAGTTATAGCCTCAGAACAATTACTTCTTTAAAAATTAAATTGAATGAGGCAAAGAAATTGAAGAATCCCTAAATGGTAGAAGCATCAAATTGATGGACATCATAAGCACTGTAAATGCCAGGCTTAATGACATGCTGGGCTTAGGTGCTTCATCAAGCCAACCTCATCTAATTCAGAAAAACATTCTCTCAACCCACATTAAATTCATATCAAAAAATGGTAAAGAAAAGGCAGATGAGAATAACAAACCAACTAAATTTAATTAGAAACCCAAGAAAAGAGAAAGAACAAGAAAAACCTTAATCATAATAATGTTCAACAGATTTCATCGAACTCAGATCGACAAAATGTATACAGTTCATCGAACTCAAGTCGACGAACTCTGAATGCAGATTTCTATTATAATTATTCTTCGAACAGCAATCGACGAAACCAATATGGTTCATCGAGCCGAGATCAACGATTTCGGGGCACAGAGAATGAATACTTCCATTCTCTGAGCGGAGTTCAACGAACGCATCCCTATTCGTCGAACTTATCAAAATTCGTCGATCCCAGTTCAGCTTAACAGAAATTTTAATTACCCCAGAACATTTAATCAACCAAAAGAATTTGTTAACCCATTTACCCAATGGATAATTCCACCTATGAAATTTCACCTTCTAGGATATAAGAACTAACCTGAATGCTCTTACATTTCCAGTTTTAAGTTTGAAAAGAATCAAGGACCCAAGGTTACCTGGGTCAAGAACACCTAATTTTTCATTCTGCATGTGAAGGACTATCCTACCATAGAGGAATAGTGGTACCTGGATAGTGGTTGTTCAAAGCACATGACAGGAAGCAAGGATATCTTAACAAACTACAAGTCCAAGCTTGGTCCAAAGATGATATTTGGTGACTCCAACTGTGGCCAAACTGAAGGCCATGATATTGTCAAGGTTGGAGCTATCACTTTCAGGAAAGTAGCATATATGACTGGTCTAAAACACAATCTGATATCCATAAGCCAATTATGTGATGAATGTTATCAAGTATCCTTTAACCATTCTTCTTGCATTATTTCTTCAGTAGATAATAAAACTGTCTTAACTGGCCTTAGGCAAGGAAACATTTATGTAGTAAACTTCAAATCTGCTAGGTCAGAAATTTGCCTATTTAATCAAATCAGTAATAATAATGAATTACTGCATAAAAGATTAGGGCATGTAAATCTCAAAAATATTGCTAAACTCTCTAGGGACAACCTTGTTAGTGGATTGCCTTCTTGCCCTTACAAGAAGGAAAGCCTCTGCAGGGCTTGTCAATTAGGCAAGCAAACCTAAAATAGTTTTAAATCTATTAATAAGAGTGATTCACCCAGGATTTTGTACCTGCTACACATGGATCTATTTGGACCCATTGCTGTACAAAACTTGGGAGGGAAATCTTATACCTTAGTTATTGTAGATGACTTCTCTAGGTTCACTTGGGTATTCTTCTTGAGAAATAAGTCAGATAACTTTAAAGTTCTTACAGATTTTTTTAAGAAAATAAAGATAGTGTATTCTACTCCAGTTGTATTGATCAGAAGTGATCATGATACTGAGTTTGAATCTCTTCATATACAAGAATTCTATGAGATGGAAGGTATCAGACATTGCTTCTCTGCTCCTAGAACTCCTCAACAAAATGGGGTAGCAGAAAGGAAAAACAGAACCCTCATTGATGTTGTAGGTATACTGCTTGCAGATGCTTACTCGCCCCTATCCTTTTGGGCAGAGGCTGTAAGCACAAAAAACTATGTACAGAATAGGAGTTTAATACATAAACTTAAGGGCAAGACTTCCTATGAATTACTCAAATGGAAGAAACCTAAAATAGATTACTTTAGAATTTTTGGTTGTAGATGTTATATTCATAATAATAACAAGAAACATCTTAGAAAGTTTGAAGCCAAAGCTGAAGTGGGAATCTTTCTTGGATATTTCCAAGTCAGCAAGGCCTATAGAGTGTTTAATAAATTAACTTTAAAAATGGAAGAATCTGTACATGTAACATTTGATGAAGCTAACATGTTTTATAAGGAGAAGGATTCTTCTACCAAAGATTTATTACAGGTACCCCAACTGTGTGAGAAATTGGATGATTTAAACCTCACTAATGAGGCTATATCACATCCTTCTACATATATTGAAGAAGACAGTGAAGAAGATTTCAGTGAAATAACGGCTGAACCACCAACAACAAACACAATTCTACAAGAGGAATCAATTCCCAATACTGTTGCTGAACCAACTCCTCTTATTGATCTTGTCACACTTAGAGATCACCCTATATCTCAAATGATTGGAGACATATCAGTCGGTATGCAAACAAGACATCAACTCAACCAAGATTTGATGCATGCTTGCTTCATATCTCAACTTGAGCTCCAATACATAAAAGATGCAGAGCAAGATACCCACTGGATTATTGCAATGCAAGAGTAGCTAAATAAGTTTCAGAGATGCAGAGTTTGTGATTTAGTTCCTAGACCCAACAATTTCCAAGTCATTGGAACTAAATGGGTATTCAGAAATAAATTGGATGCACAAGGAACTATCAGCAGGAACAAAGCAAGGCTGGTAGCACAAGGATATAGACAGGAAGAAGTAATTGATTATGATCAAACCTTTGCACCTGTTGCAAGACTGGAAGCTATCAGAATTTTTCTTGCCTATGCAGCCTACAAAAAGTTCAAGGTCTACCAAATGGATGTCAAAGGTGCTTTCTTGAATGGTGAACTCAAAGAGGAAGTGTATACTGAACAACCACCAGGTTTTATTTTTCCAACTCATCCCTCCTTTGTTTTCAAATTGCATAAAGCTCTTTATGGTTTAAAGAAAGCTCCAAGAGCTTGGTATGAGACCCTAATTAGCTTTCTTTTAGAGCATAAGTTCACTAGGGACATTGTAGATAGAACCTTGTTTACTAGGCATCATAAACATAACATATTGTTAGTACAAATATATATAGATGACATCATTTTTGGCTCTACTGATTTTAAACTATGCAAAAGGTTTTCTGACCTGATGCATTCTAAGTTTGAAATGAGTAGTATTGGTGAGCTTTCTTACTTCCTTGGTATCCAAGTGAAGAAATCCCCTGATGGCATTTTTATTTCTCAATCAAAATATGCTAAGGAGTTAGTTAAAAGATTTGGGATGACTGATGCCTCAGCCAAGAAAACACACATGGCTTCCAACGTTGTGATTGATTCTGATGAACAGGGCAAGCCAGTTGATCAAAAAACATATAGGGCTATTATTGGGTCCTTATTATATCTCATAGCTAGTAAGTCAGATATAATGTTTGCTACATGTCTTTGTGCTAGGTTCCAGGTGAACCCTAAAGAATCTCACTATATTTTACTTAAAAGGATTTTGAGATGTATAAAGGGTTGCCCAAATCTAGGACTCTTTTATCCAACTGAGTCAGAATTTGAATTAACTGGATTCTCAAATGCTGACTTCACTGGATGTAGAGTGGACAGGAAAAACACATCAGGAATATGTCAGTTCCTTGGTGATAGGCTTGTGTCCTGGTTTTGTAAGAAACAAATATCTGTGTTTACTTCAACTGCAGAAGCTGAATACATTGCAGCTGGCAGTTATTGTTCACAAATGTTGTGGATTCAAAATCAACTCCTGGATTATGGTCTCAACTTAAATAATTCAACTATATTTTGTGACAATACCAGTGCAATTTCTATTGCACAAAATCCAGTACTGCATAGTAGAACTAGGCATATAGAGATTAGAGATCATTTCATAAGAGATTGTGTGGACAAAAAGAAAATTAATCTTGTCTTTATCTCTACTGATTTCCAAAGAGCAGGCATCTTCACTAAACCTTTAGATGAGAAGAAACATCTGTTCTTTCTGAATCAGCTAGGTGTGATCAATGAAGAAGGTTAATTTAATTTCTGTCTGCGATCGAAGAATTTGTCACAGTTCGTCGAATGGAGATCGACGATCTGAGAACTGTTCTTGAGAAATTTCGTCGACCTGAGATCGACGAACTCTCTGCGTGAAGTTATTTTCATCGAGCGAAGATCGACGATCTTCCTTCAAAAAAGTTTTCGTCGACCTGAGAATGACGGAAATTTTTCCCCTCTTCCAACTGAGATCGACGATATCATTTCTTCTTGAAATTTTTCGTCGACCTGAGAACGAAGATTTTTTTTTTTCGCAGGACAGAGTTTGCCGCTTCATATTCTAAAAACCCTATAACTAGGTTTTCTTCGAGCTCTATCCCGTGATTTCTAGTTCTCTTGCACTTGATCTCTCTCTCTCTCTCTCTCTCTCTCTCTCTCTCGTTTTTGCAAGAAAACAATGGCGACTCCGGTGATTTCTCTCTTTAGCTTGAAATATGATACTGGATTCAACATCGACTTCGATTCATTCAACTATACTGATCAAATATTCATTGATATTCTGCAACTATTTGAAGAACAGCAACTGAGGAAACTTATGACCACCAAGATCAAACTTCCAGCGACCGAGATAAGAGAATGTGTCTACACATCAACTTCCCCAGATGCAGAAACAATGATTGGTACCATCGCAGGCCATCAGGTTACTCTAACACCTTCTATTTTAACTGAGATTTTTTGATTTGGTTAATTGAGAAGAAGATATAGAATTAGACAGTTCTTAGTATGATTCTATGCTGATTAAGATGGGTCACCAAGAGGGAAACCCTAATAAATTGTTAAAGAAAAACTTGTCTGTAGAATATAACTTTCTGGCTGATGTAGTAGGGAAAGTGTTACTAGGAAAGCACACAACCCATGATTATATTACCAGATACCCACTCTTGGTAATGTGTGCCCTGGTTAATAAGAAATTAGTAAATTGGAGCTTGTTTATGTTTGAATTAATCAAGAAGAAAAACTCAAAGAAAGAAGTATGTTTTGGGAGGATTTTGGAAATTTTCCTCCATGCCAAGGCTCTTGAACTTTTGGTCTCCCAGACCATGTTCATCAATGCCTCCAAGAGGCTAACTTCTGCCCTATTTGGTAGATGGGAGAGGACCATCTCTAAGCCATCCAAGGCTTCCTCCTCTTCTAGAGCTTTAGATAACACCAGGATAGTAACTGTCACTCCCTCACCTGAAGAAGATGTTTCTGCTCCTCCTCCATCTCCACCACAATCCACAATTCCTTCATCAATTCCCCTCCAACAACCATCCACTTCTTCTCAAACTCCTACTGCCTTGCCATCACAACCTCATTCCCAACTTCCTCAATCTCCAATCCATATACCAGAGGATTCTCCATCCCCACCTCACTCTCAATCTCCTATACCACCTCACCTTGATGACATACCACCTCCTCAATCTTCTCTATCATTTCCAACTTTTCATCTTTTACCATCTCCATCACCATCTCCTCAACATCAACTATCTCCATCTCAGGATGAAGTCATGCTAGATTTTTCATTCCGCTCTCTTCTTCCATCCATCCATCTGTATCCACTCAGACACCACCTGAGTTTATACAATTGGATTTTCCCCCTACTTCCACTATCTTGGAGCTTATCTCTCCAACTATCAGGCATCTCATAGCAGAGGCAATTGTTCCTCTAACTACCTCCATAAACTCTCTTGCTGCTCTTCTTGCTTCATCATCCTTTATCCCTTCTTCTTTCCAAGGCCTGGGTTCAGTACCCTTTGAATCCAGGCAGGGGGAGATGTTCCAGGAAGTAGCTCTAGCTCCAGCTCCAGCAGCAGATGTTCCAGTTACAAAGTTTATTGAAATAATTGATGATGATACAAAGATATTTTGTCTAGCAGATGAGCCAGTCTTTACTGCAGAAATAAATACTGTTGGTATTTTCACCATAAATCCCTCAGTTGACATTCTTTCAATACTTCATTCTTTTGATAGACTTCATAGCAGTTCTTTACCAGTTGTTGATTCAGATTTGTCTAAATCCATAATATGTTACTCAGCTCCAATAAGTCCTGATGTTTTGGAACAACTTAGGGCAAATTTTGTAGTTTTTTATAGTATTATAGAGCCAATAACTATTTCAGAGCCACATGCATTCTCTCCACCAACATTTGGCTGGTGTGAAACTCCAATGCCAGATCTTGATGATATTATGTTTGCTGATATGGAACCAAATGTCACCAGCTCCCATGTTCAAGAAGTTCCAGTATCAGAAGCTCTAACTAAACAACCTCAGGCTGAAGACGTACAACCAAAGGCTCATCCACTTATTTTTGATGAAATGCTGAAACAAATAAATGCTCTCTATGATAATCCAACAAATTCTTCTGATGATGATGTTGATGAATCAGATGACTCTGAAGATACAAGTTCTAAGAAAAGAAAAGCAAAGAAGAAGGCTGCTCCTCCAAAGGCTGCTCCAAAGCCTAATCTATCTGCTCACACTCCATATTATATCCTGCATAATATAACTCTCACTCCAGACACCCACAACTGGATGAGATATTCTAAAAATGCACTGAAAGCTAGGAAGAAGAGCAGGAGATACTCTCCACCTCCTTAATTCAGGAGTGATCCTCCTCCTCATCCTCATGTAGCAGGATCATTAGGAAGTGTTGCTCAAGCTCAGAAGTCTACATCCTCTCATCATTCCAAACCTTCCTATTGCAGACAACAGTACAGTTCCAACAACATCAGTAGACAACAACAATATCAGAAGCAAATTAGACAACAGAAGACATCTGAAGATAATCAGCAAGATAAAGCAAGTCCAGAAAGGCCTTTATCTTCAGCTTGTGATCCAGAAATGGACCCTAACTCTAGAATGGCTAGATTACAAGAACTAATAGCTCTCTCTCAAATTAGGAAAGCTAAGGAAGAAGGACAAGACACTTCTTTGTATACTACTATGTCTTCCTATAGAAAAAAAGAACTAGACAAATATCAGGTACAACATCTTTTTAATGCTGATACATATATGTCCTTACATCCTGAAGCAGTTATACCAAGAGCCTCTTCTTTGACAATTCTTGGAGCAAATGATATGAAGATGACAAAGCAGCAAGCTGCTGATCTTAAAAGAGAAATCATTTTCACCAGATCAGCTTCAGATGGAAAGAAGAAAGATTCAAAGAAGATCTGACAATTTTCTTTCTATATTTGATTTGAACTGTTATTTATTATAATTCTTCACATGGCACTGTTGTTATATATTTATTGAATAATTATAATTATGCCAGATATCTTTTTATTCTTTGTGATTTTTTCCCTTTCTGTTGTTCGTAGTGACCTCACCCAAATAAGGGGAGATTGTTGGATCCCTTGTTTGGATTTGGGCTAGGTTCACTTTAGGTTATTGACCCACCATGTATAGCCTAAGGTCAATTTGTAAGTTCTAAGGTCTAGGTCAGTCTGACTAGGTTAGACATCTTTTATCCATCCATCAGAAGTATTTAGAGATTCAGACTTAGAAGAAAAGCAATTTTTAAGAGTTCAGAAAATCAGTTCAAAGTTCTTTAAACTCAGCCCAATGATCGTCGATCGCAGATCGACAAACTCAGAGTGTCAATTCTGAGCTGAGCTCGACAAAATACGAGCTCAGGTCGACGATCTTCCTTCTTCTACTCAGATTCTTTGGTCGACGAACTTGGAAATCAGCATTGACAAATATCTTCCAGATCAACTATCTCTGAGCTCAGCTCGACGAAGGAGATTTCTCAGCTCGATGAAGGAGATTTCTCAGCTCGATGAACTTGGACTTCTATTCGACGAAATCTGTCCTGAGTTCAATTAATTTCCTTCAATCTTAGTTTGATTTTTGACTTTAATTGGTATTGTTCTAAGGCAGTAAATCTCTGATATTTAATGCTCATATTCTCAAGGATATAGCCATTTCTTGGTAGCATTAATTATGGTATTTACAGTGTAATTATTTGGCTAAATTGCTGAGACAGTTGAGGAAACAAATTAAAGACAATTTCTAGCCGTTTAACTCCCAGATTTTCAGCAGTCAATCAAGGATAGAATTCAAAGTTCAAATGCTAATTTCTGCGAGGAATATAAAAAGATAGTTTTGAAAGATTAATAAAACACACACACAGACACATAGAGACACAGTGATTACAAATTACAGAAGAAAAAGGAGTATTCTACAGAAAACTGAAGGAAGAACAACTTCACACAAAAATCAAGTTCTTTATCAGTTTTGCTTCAGGAATTTTCAAAGAGACAAACAATCTTCATCAGTCTGTAAGTTTCTTGAAGATCTTCCTCCAATTGAAGGCCTACACCCCGTGCAAATCTCTCATCTTCCTGAACCATTCTACATCTCAGGGGGAGATTTGACAATAACAGAATCCACTAGTCTTCTCTTAGACTGTTGACAGAGAAGAATATCATCACTTTTCTTTTTCCAACTGTGTCCAGGGTTATAACTCCCTTCAAAAGTTAACCCCTTTGCTTGTCAAGTCTCCTGATCAAAAGACTTGGTTTGATTTTTGGGCCCCTGGTCAAAAGCTCAAAGGGTTGTGAGATCTCCCTTGAAATAGATCGTGTGGTGATAGGGCACCTGATCAAAAACATGTGATGGCAGGGCACCTGAACAAAAACTGTTAGTGGATTCCTTCCAGGGTAGTAGAAGAGTGAATGTACCCAGTTTCAGGGAACCACTATAAAATCTTTGTATCATCTGGAATGCTCTATCCTTTTATTTGCTGTGTTGTGATTGTCTTTTGTGTTTATTTCTTATCATACATATAGATATCACCTTTTTTAATTATGCTATAAAAAATTAATTAATGTTTTTAAAATATTCTATTCACCCCCCTCTAGAGTTAAGATAGATCTATCCCTCACTTTCAATTGGTATCAGAGTGTAAAGTTGTTTGGTTCAGAGGCTAACACCTAAACCAAAAGATCTTTGATAGATCTTATTATCTCTAGTGTCTATTTTATATCATAGCACAAAATAAGGAATACTCAAGCACCAGACCTCCAGTGTGCAACTTAAATAAGTTTGCTCTCTGGAAGGAAAGGATCAAATTATATATGAATTCAATTGATGAAGACATATTTAATTCAATCTTGACAGGCCCCCCTACACCTTCTGTAACAACATAAAGAAGTACCTTAGTAGTTTCACCACCTGAGTGGACAGAGGCTCAAAAGAAGTTAAAGATGGCTGATGCAAAAGCTATGAACATCCTAGCTCAGACTATGTCTGATGATATCTTCCAGAAAGTTACTGAATGTTCTTCAGCCAAAGAGATCTGGGATTCCTTAAATGTAATGATTGTTGGCTCTGCTGATGAAAGAAAAGATAGAAGATCTCATCTCATTTCCCTATATGAGAACTTCAAGAAAGAAGAGTTAGAGTCAATGACTGACATGTACATCAGACTCAGCCTAATTGTCAATGAGCTGAAGAACCTGGATAAAAATATCTCACTGACTGAGATAAATGACAAGATTCTTATGTGCTTCCCCAACACATGGGACTCTAGGATCTAGACAACCAAGGAGGCCAGATGCCTAAATGAAATATCCACTGAGTCTCTACTAGGCAAGATCAAGTCCTATGAGCAGCTTATAAAGACAAGAGAAGCAACTGAGGAGAAGACCTCCTCATCAGGAAGGAAAGAGCAAAACATTGATTTCAAGGCACCGGAAGAATCAGAAGCTCCATCTGCAAATGAAGAATTCCTAAGCTTGTTGGCCAAAAGATTTTACAAGATGGCCAAAAAAGATTTCAGAAGGAGGTCATCCAAACAAGATGACAGACCAAGATATGACAAAATTCCTACCAAGGAGATTGTCTGCTTTGGTTGCAGAAAATCTGGACACATTCTTCCTGAGTGTCCAGAGAATCAGAAGAAGGAGAAAATAAGAGACAAGGACTCCATAAAGCAGTACAACAAGCCCTCCTCAAGCAAGCATAGGAGGAGGGAGAAAGGCTTTGTTGTAGAAACTTGGAGTGAGACAGAAGAAGAATCTTCATCTTCCAGCTCCAATGAAGATGAGGAAGGAGCTAAAGAAAAGGATGTTTGCTTGATGGCTATCAATGCATCAAGCAATCCATCAGAAGCTGAAGAATCAGAAGTTGAAGATTCTGAGTCCGAAGAGGATCAGGTAATATCCTCCTTTGATTTTACTTCTAAACTTTTTAAAACTGAATTTAAGATACTGTGCAAAAACCTAATTATATCTGAGAAGAAAATCAAACTTCTCAGAGATAAATTGATTGAATATGATAATCTGTTATCTGAAAACATTAAGTTAAAAGATGAACTAGTTATAGTTTCAGAACAAATTACTTCTTTAAAAATTAAATTGAATGAGGCAAAGCAATTTGAAGAATCCCTAAATGGGAGAAGCATCAAATTGATGGACATCACAAGCACTGTAAATGTCAGTCTTAATGACAAGCTGGGCCAAGGTGCTTCATCAAGCCAACCTCATATAATTCAGAAAAACATTCTCTCAACCCCCATTAAATTCATATCAGAAAAGGGCAAAGAAAAGACAGATGAGAATAACAAACCAACTAAACTTAATCAGAAACCCAAGAAAAAGAGAAAGAACAAGAAAAACCTTAATCATGACAATGTTCAACGGATCTCATCGAACTCAGATCGATGAAATGTATACAGTTCATCGAACTCTGAACACAAATTTCTTTTATAATTATTATTCGAACTGATTTTCTAAACTCTTAAAAATTGCATTTCTTCTAAGTCTGAATCTTTGAATACTTCTGAGGGCTGGATCAAAGATGTCTAACCTAGTCAGACTGACCTAGACATTAGAACTAACAAATTGACCCGAGGCTATACGTGGTGGGTCAGTAACCTAATAGTGAACCTAGCCCAAATCCAAACTAGGGATCCAACAGGGCTAGTAGCCGCAGGAAGTAAGGAGCGGAAGTCTTAAATATGGTAGGTAAGAAATGGCGGCATGACCTATTTATAAGAAAAGAAAAGGCCGGAAAATGTCCCGTCGGAGGGAAATGTGAGGATAGCAAAACGTGCCGTGACGCTTCGACTTCCGGGCCCGCCACAGGTTCCTACCAGCTTGCTACAGTGCTACAGAAGTTATTCGATAGCGAGCTGTGCTGACTTGTGTCCGCCCAAGAGGTGGGCAAGCCACGACCCGCATCCGCCGAAAGAGGTAGGCGAGTCATGCTGACTCGCATTTGGCAGATGGTTGGCTCGCTCCCGCCAAGGCTAGGTGAGAGAGCCGTGCAAACCGGCTCAACAGCCTTGTGCCTGCCTGAGGAAGCGGTAGGCGAGCAATGGCGTCTTTTCCACACTCGCCTAAAGAAAGATAAGCTGTGACAAGCTACAAAAATAATATACAACAAACATAAGCCCATCAACGGGCAAGAAATCTCATACAATTATAAATAAGAAAAGTTCGATGTCCTGAGAAAAGATGAATAAAATTTCATGGCCCTATCATGCAGGCTGATCCAAGATACAGGTGTGACCCGAGCCTGGCGACCGGTAGCAAGGAATGGAGGGGGGTTGCTTAGTATTGAATCCATTTCCACCTACTCTCGCGTCCCTTCAATCGTGGCCGCTAGGCGGGCTCGCATCTCTTCTGACATAGGCATCATTAAGCTACTGTTTACAAGGAAGGTTAGAGAAAGAAGACGAGATTTTTACCGTAGGCTCGGTGGCATACTATAGAATATGGGTGGGATCCACCGAAAGATTCCCTCCGGCTCAGTAGAAGCACTCACCGAACACGTGGGGTTGGATGATTCTTTCCGATTATTACCAAGCTCAAAAAGAGCGGAGATTGTGTACAACCCCGTGTTCGCCGAGTGGGTCCATCAGGCTAGGCGAGCGAACCAAGGAAACCAGCACACATCAATACAGTAGAAGGGAGAACCCAGATGGCAAGTCGCTCTCGCCAGGCTAGGCGGGCGAACCGTGCGAGCCAGCCAATCCAGTCCGCGCCTGCCTAGGCGACCTTATCGCTGGCCCACCTCTGTGTAGGGCAAGCGAGCCATGGTATCCCAGCTCGCGCTTGCCTAGAGATAGGAGGCAAGCTGCGCATGTCAGGCCGCATCCACCCTATAGAATGACGAGTTGATCCCGTGTTCTTCGACACTCGCCTCATGGGTTCCAGACACAAAATTACCTTGATGCCTATACAGGGGGTGCAAATAGCCTTCCCAAACAGCAGGGGTGCAATATTTGCAGACCGTTTTAAGAAATCTATAAATAGACCCAAGGGGTACCTCAGAAGGCATGCTTACTTGTGTCCTGGTTTTCTTGCGCTTTCTGAGGTATCCTTACCTCGACATTTGGCTAAGGATGGGAAGTGCTCTAAGATCTTCCGGGTGTGTGGTGGGACCTCAACTTCGAGCCCTTGGGTCTGTCCCCTGTTCTTTTTCCTTAGTCGTTTGGCTCGCTAGAGAAAAGTAAGTGTGTGATCACCCCTTCCCCAAGGGTGAACTCCACAGAGACCGAGATTTCGATTTCAACATTCCAAACGTTCTCCACCCGACACATTCTAAGGGAAGAAAATGAGCATGTGGATGAATTGGCCAAGTACGGGTCCAGGATGGGTGGAACCATCACCGACCTGTTCTGCCCGTCCATCGAAGAGGGAGAGCAGATGGGGGTAGACCAACACCCCACATGGATGGATCCTTTTGTAACTTTCCTATCCACAGGGGAGTATCCGGAGGCGATGGACAAGAAGCTACTCAAGTATAAGTCAGCATATTACCTCATGTACGACGGGCAGCTATATAGGAAGACCCTCTCAGGGATGTTGGCACGTTGCGTGGCCGAGAGAGAGATACCGAGGATTTTGGAAGAGGTCCATTCCGAGGAGTTTGGGAGTCACTCTGGGAGCCAGACCCTGGAGGGGAGGATAGTCCGGAAAGGGTATTTCTGGCCGACCCTGGGCCGTGATGCCGCCGAGTTCGCGAAGAAGCGCCACAAGTGTCAGTTGTTTGCCCCTCTCCAACTTCTGCTAGCTCAACGTCTCAGGAGCATCACAACACTCTGGCCCTTTGCCATCCGGGGAATGGATCTGTTGGGACCTTTCCCTTAGGCCATCGGGCAAAGGAGATTCTTATTAGTCATGATCGATTATTTCTCTAAATGGTTGGAGGTGAAGCCATTGGCCAAGGTGACCTCCCAAGTAATCAGGAATTTTGTATGGGGGGGAGATCATCTGCCGCCATGGACTGCTCCAGGCCATTGTCATGGATAATGGGCCTCAGTTTGCCAGCGCGAAGTTCATCAGTTTTTTTGGACAGCTTGTGATTGATCTCAGGTTTGCCTCGATCCTCCACCCCAGGAGCAACGGGCAGGTGGTGGAGGCAAACAAGATCATTATGAACCTTTTAAAAAAGAATGTTGAGAATTTGAAGGGGAACTGGGTAGAACAGCTTCCCTCAGTCCTCTGGGCCTTGAGGACAACCCCCTAACAAAGACATAGGGGAGACCCCTTTCAAACTCTCCCGTGGTTGCGAAGCAGTACTTCCTATAGAGTTCGAGGTTCGAACACCGCGGGTGGTGGCATCAAAGTAAGGTGGAAAAGAATAGCAGACTGAGAACGAGGACGAGCTTCGGCTCTCCCTTGACAAGGTGGAAGAACTGCGTGACCTGTCAACTATCCGATAGGAAGAGATCAAGCGAAGAATGGCTAAGTATTTTGACAAGCACATTCGAATCAAGCAGTTTATGGAAGGGGACATGGTCTTGAAAAAGGTGGATGCAGCCAAAAGAACGGCTGTAATGGGGATGGTCAACCCCAATTGAGAAGGGCCAAATATTATACAATAGGCATTGAGATCATGAGGGTATCGCCTCCGGAATGTGGAGGGCGAGACCCTAAGTCACACCTTGAGCGGTGATGACTAGAAGCGTTTCTATCTATGATGCATGTATGTATTTTCATTTGTTGAATTATGAAATCCTTCTATCTTTCATCTCTTTTTGGAAATGATATTCATGACAGGCCAAAGTTTCCTTAAGTCTCGAGCTTTCTCCCACTGTCAGGCTCTCACCTAGCTGGCAGGGCAGGGGTCCTCGGTGGACATCTTTCTTACTCTAGGGTTAGGTCTCGAGATGCTCCCGCTTCAGGCTTCCATCTAGCTGGAAGGGTCAGGATCCTCGATGGACGTCGTTATGACCCTAGAGTTAAGTCCCGAATAGATCCCGTTGTCAGGCTTCCACGTAGCTGGCAGGGTCGGGATCCTCGATGGACATCTTTCTTGCTCTAGGGTTAGGTCTTGAGATGCTCCCGTTGTTAGGCTTACATCTAGCTGGCATGGCCGGAATCCTCGATGGACATCGTTATGACCCTAGAATTAAGTCCCGAGTAGATCTCGCTATCAGGCTTCCACCTAACTGGTAGGGCCGGGATCCTCGATGAACATCTTTCTTGCTCTGGGGTTAGGTCTCGAGGTGCTCTCGCTGTCAGACTTCCATCTAGATGGCAGGGCCGGGATCCTCAATGGACGTCGTTATGACCCTGGAGTGAAGTTCTAAGTAGATCCCGCTGTCAGGCTTCCACCTAGATGGCAGGGCCGGGATTCTCGATGAACATCTTTCTTGTACTGGGGTTAGGTATCGAGATGCTCCCACAGTCAGGCTTCCATCTACCTGGCAGGGTCGGGATCCTCGATGGACATCATTATGACCATGGAGTTAAGTCCCAAGTAGATCCTGCTGTCAGGCTTTCACCTAGCTGGCAGAGTCGGGATCCTTGATGGACATCTTTCTTACTTTGGGGTTATGTCTCGAGATGCTCCCGCTGTCAGGCTTCCATCTAGTTAGCAGGGTCGGGATCCTCGATGGACGTCATTATGACCCTAGAGTTAAGTATCGAGTAGATTCCACTATCAGTCTTCCACCTAGCTGATAGGGCCGGGATCCTCGATGGACATCTTTCTTTCTATGGGGTTAGGTCCCGAGATGCTCCTGCTGTCAGGTTTCCATCTAGATGGCAGGGTCGCGATCCTCGATAGACATCGTTATGACCCTGAAGTTAAATCCCGAGTAGATCCCGTTGTCAGGCTTTCACCTAACTGGCAGGGTCGGGATCCTTGATAGACATCTTTCTTGATCTGGGGTTAGGTCTCGAGATGCTCCCGCTGTCAGGCTTCCATCTAGCTGGCAGGGCCGGTACCCTCAATGGACATCGTTATGACCCTGGAGTTAAGTCCCGAGTAGATCCTGCTGTCATGCTTCCACCTATCTTGCAGGGCCGGGATCCTCGATGGATATCTTTCTTGATCTGGGGTTAGGTTTAGAGATGCTCCCTCTGTCAGGATTCCATCTAGCTGGTAGGTCCGGGATCCTCGATGGACATCGTTATGACCCTAGAGTTATGTCCCGAGATACTCTCTCTAACTAGACTTTCGTCTGGCTGAATAGGCCGGTGGGGGCACCCGATGCTCGACCAAAGCGAAGGATCGATTGACACTCATCTTACATCATCAGGCTCATATCAATTGATAGAGGAAAAAGGGGAGGTGAAAATTTCTAACAGATCGCCCGAAAAAGAGGCAAAGCAAATCTCCAAGGAGAAAGGATCACAGGCGAGCTGGGCCACACACCCTAGGTGTCCGCTTGGCACGAATCTAGCCCAGCTTCCGTAAGGAGACCGAGGTCACGAACACTAAGAAGTGTGAATTACCCACCCTCAAGCCGCGCCGCGACCTTATGAGCCTCGGCTCGCGTGAAGCCGAATGCACCAGACGCAAATCGAGGCGGGCTAATTCCTAAATCTCGCGGGCAGCGTGATAAGGGGGTGGATCGCCACTCGCGGGCCGGCTGACTACGATCTTTAGCATTTTCTAAACCCTTAAGGTATGCGCGGTCTCACTAACGAGATGCAGGTTTGAAGGTGGCAAGCGGGAAGGTCAAACTATATCGTGAGTATGCAAAGAAAAAAAGGCGTGAACATTTCAAAGAAGCAAATATCACAAATAATATCAATTCAAAAAGACATATATTATTAATTACAAAGGGTTATAAGGAGGGGACTCAGCACGGGTTTACATTTCAAAAATAAAATACATGTTACAAAAAAAGTGAGGCATGGGGGTTCAGCGAGACGAGCTCTCTGGCGGCGAGCCCTCCTAAAGAGGTTTGTAGGACTTGTCGCCCGGCTTCACTATCGAAAGGAATAGCTCTGGTACCACCTCGCTCGCCGAAAGACCCGCGCTTTCGCCATAATGAGGCCTGCCCGCTGCAGAGTCTGGAGCGTATACTTCGCGGTCTTTGCAGGGTTCTTTTGCATCATCTCCTCCAACTCGAACTCTGAATAATGGGCAAGCTGGCAGTTGCTGATGGAGGGAGGAGGAGGAGCTGCGGCTTCTAGTTCTTGCACCTGCGCCTGTAATGCCTCCTTCTCCCTCTCAAAGGTGGCGATCTGGAAACCAAGGCACTTAGCTGTTGCCGCATCCTGCGAGAAGAGATAAAAAAAACATGAGAAAAGTGGAAGAAATTTTTTGTTGCTAGGTGTCCGGGCGGTTTGGCGGTCTGCCTTTGGCGGCTTGGAGACCGGGCGGTCTGGCAGTCTGCCTCTAGTAGCTTGGAGACCGTGCGGTCTGGCATTTTATCTCCAGTGGTTTGCTAGGCGGTTAGTGCTGATTGGTGACCGGGCAGTCTGGCAGCTTGTCTATGGTGACTTGAAGACAGTGTCGGGTTGACTTCTACACATTGTAGTTGTCGTGCGGTTAGTATAACCGCGCGGCTTATGCGGCTTGTATAGATGCTTGTTCTTGTAATTATTAGTCCCACATTGCTTATTTGTAATCTCTCTTCTCTGCTCCATTCTATAAAAAGGAGGTCATACCTTTATAATAAATACCTTTTTGGATATAAAAAATTTGTTACTCCAAATTTTCGGTCTAGTTTTTCTTGTTCATACATGGTATCAGAGGGACTCGATCTTTTCCTTCTGATTCTGCGAGCTTCCTCTATCTGCGCGACCTGTCCGCATGGGTTGATCCTTCTTCTCGCGACCTGTCTTCGCGACTTGTTTCTTCCATCTATATGCGCCCTGTTCGCGCATATTCTTTCTCATCCTTGTCGTTGCCCTTTGTGTGCGCGACCTCTCTGATTGCCCTATATTGTTGCTACGACTTGTTCTTCTCGCCGTGACATGTTCTTAAGTCGCCATGACCTGTTCTTCTCGTCATGACCTGTGCCTAGTCGCCAAGCCCTCCTTTTCTCACCGCGACCTATGTGTCTAGCCGCACCCTAATATTTGTCGTAGCGACATCTCCTTCTAGCCGTGACTTGTTCTTCTCACTGCTCTCTACTCTCTTCTATGGCAACCTCCGATATCTCTACCATCACTACTCCCATTGTCGCTCCTCCTGCTACTCCTCCTACTCCTTCGGGAAACCTTGGCACCATTTCCAAACTCATCGGTGCCAACTACCCGGACTGGAGTCTCTCTGTCACGCCCCGCATTTTCTCCGTATTAAAAAATATGTCAGAGTAGATAAAATACACGCCGTGATGCCACACCGTGCAGAGGACAATTGTAGACGCTCAGGCAACCTGCCCTCACATTTACTTCATGTAAAAGATTTATGAAATTAAGTTAAAAATAATACATATAAGTTATTAGAGTTAATGACCATGTATCTCGGTCGGGTGGATCACTAGTCCATAGGTGAGAAAATTTATAGGTTTTACGCGGCGAAAAATACTGAGTTGATTCATTTGTTAACCTATATGAGAATGAATGTTTAGTATCTCAAAATGATGATGTGTCTTCTACATTTAATATATATAGGACTCTTATAGCGCTTAAATATATATTTATAAAATTTCTTGTCTAAAATAGACGATCTACGAGCGAGTGCGCGGAAGACAAAATAGAGTTGTAGGATAGCCTCAAATCAAAAAGTGCCCAACATGAAAGTTGTATATCTCGTCGAGACGAACAAATTTCATGTTAACCATTTTTCGATACGACATTGTTTTGACTTTCAAACCAACACTCGAACGCAAACAGTAACGGGCTACTCGGGAACAAGATTACAAGTACTCGAGAGCTAGAAAAAAGGCTTCTCGAGTAAGCAGAAACAGTCACTCGAGTATATAAAAAAGTACTCGAATATATAAAAAAGTACTCAGTATATAACAAAAGTACTCGAGTATATAAAAAAGGTACTCGAGTATATAAAAAGACAGCACTCAAGACAAAAAAAAATCACTCGAGTAGGAATTTTTCATGAACTGTAGACCTACTCGAGAAGCAGGAAAAATACTCGAGTAAAAATTTCCATGAACAGGACATCTACACGAGAGGAGAGAAATCACTCGAGTCCTTGAACAGGACACCTACACGAGAGGAGAGAAATCACTCGAGTCCATGAACAGGACACCTACACGAGAGGAGGGAAATCACTCGAGTCCATGAACAGTGGAATTACTCGAGTAGGAAGAATTTCACTCGAGTGAATTTTGTAGAAAAGAACAATTCTTTTCAAATATAACCTTTTGATCAAATTATATGAATAAATAGTACTTTTTATTTTTGAATAGTATTTTAATATTAAAATAATCACATTCTATATTTTTGAACAAGGAAAATACGAGATCAAAACGGAGCCCTAAACACATGCTGAATTAAATGAAATTCACACCGTAGGCGAACACTGACGCTATGAACACAAAGGCGAAGACGGAACCAAAATCCGATGAGCCGTTCTTTAGATATAAATGTTCAAAGTCTACGACGAACATAAATTCTACAAAACTTCGGAAATTCGTCGAGGCTCGAATATCGCTCGGACCATGACGAAACTTGACGAGCATGTCAAAAATTAATCAATTTAATTTTCCAATGTGAAATTTTCCATTTTCGGCAAGGATTCCCGAATTTGGCTGACTCGATCGAATTGACGCGAAAACGCACTAACGGCGACGCGCCGTCAATTCCACGATAACGTAACGCCCCTTACGCCATTATGACGTCAATAAGAGGATTAAATAATTGCCGAAAAATCAGGGACGTTACAGTATCTTTCACCTTCCTTCTCCGCTCACAATGCAAACGCCATCATCTCACCGATGACCCTCCTCCTCTAGACTCCGCTCTCTTTGATGATTGGGATGCCAGTGACGCTCTTGTTCACACATGGCTAGCTAACAGTCTTTCTGATGAATGCCTACCTATCATCCGTCATGATGAAACAGTCAAGGCTACTTTGCTTCACATTACCACTCTCTACTCTAAGGGGGCTCAGACGTCTCACATCGATACTCTGTATGTGAACCTCTTTGCCTGTCCCTCCATGTCTCCTGCTGCTTACCAACAGGTTCAGGCTCTCAGAGCTGAAAATCTCCAGAATCGCCCCTTCTCCGCGGATCCGGTTGAGCAATACAAGCACTTCCAGGAGCTCCTGGTTGTGTGCTATCTTCTGCGTCTTCCTGAGTCTTATGACATGATCCGTCAACAGATCTTTGGCGAGGCGGAGTCTCCCACTATTTATGACACTACTGCCTGCATCGTCGCGGTTACCTCTATGCTACAACGTCCGCTGTTATCTTCCCCTCCACAACCGAACAACTACGCTCACCAGACTCAGCAGAGTGGCTCTGATGGCCGCAACCACCAATCCGGTGAACGTGGTGCTTCTCATTTTCTCTGCTCTCACTGTGGTCGCACTGACTATACGGTTGATCGTTGCTAGAAGAAGCATTCTCATCTTCGACCAATTGGGGATGCTTCCACCTCCTCTTCAAAGTAGTTCGCCTCGGTGGTCACGTATTCTGGTAGTGCCCACGTCACTACTCAAAGTAAATGGCTGACCGACTCTGGTGCTACCAATCATATGACCAACAATCCTTAGTGTTTTTCTCTCCTAGAAAAGCATGATCGGTTGCCCCGGTCTTTATTGCGGATGACTCTCCCTCACCGGTCAATGGAACGGGAGTGGTTCAAGTCACTCCATCTCTTCGCTTGGCGGATACCCTCTACGTGCCCAAGTTTCCTTGTAATTTATTATCTGTTACTTCTCTGTGCAAGAAACTACAGTGTTCCATCAGATTCACTACTACTTCTTGTTCTTTTCAGGATCTTGGCTTCCAATGGATGATTGCTACTGGCATTGAGAGCGGGGGTCTTTACTTCCTCGATAATGTTTCCGCACTGTCCACCTTCTCCTCCTCTTCTACTGATCTTCTCTAATGGCACCTTCATCTTGGTCATGCTCCTCCATGACTTCTTTGCCAGCTTCTGCCCCACCTTTCTCCGCAGAGTCCTCCTCTCAACTGTGACGCATGTCAGCTTGGCAAGCATCACCACTCCTCCTTCCCACCAAAGCAGGGTCGTGGATCTTCCCGACTGTTTGATCTAGTTCACTCCGATATCTGGGGCCCTGCTCCTACCCTCACCATAGGTCGGGATAGTTCATATTTTGTAACTTTTATTGACGATTTCTCCCGCTGTACGTGGGTGTATCTATTAAAAGATCGCTTTGAATTATTCAATGTATGGACATCTTTTTTATTTTATGATTAAGAATCAATTTGATGTCTCTATTAAAATCTTTCGTTCTGATAATGCAAAGGAATATCTTAATCATGATTTTTCTTCTTTCTGTATGCAACATGGTATTATTCATCAAACTAGCTGTGTTAATACCTCACAACAAAATGGCGCGACAGAACGCAAAAACCATCACCTCCTCGATGTCACGCACACTTTGCTGACACTAATGCAGGTTCCCCGCTCCTATTGGGGCTATGATGTTCTCATCTCCTGCTATCTCATCAATTGCATTCCCTCCACGGTTTTCCATGGCAAAACCCTATTCTCTATTCTCTATCCGGGCAAGGATCCATTTCCTCTCCCTCTACGTGTCTTTGGCTGCACAGCTTTTGTGCACTGACCCTCAACCACTAGTGACAAACTCTCACCACGGGCCACTAAATGTGTCTTTCTGGGGCACTCTACAACTCAGAAAGGTTATTGTTGCTTTGACCCGGTTTCCCACAAGCAGTTCGTCTCTGCGAACATCACATTCTTTTGAAAATACATCCTACTTCTCCCGTGACTCCTCTTATCCTCCTGATGTTCCTAATTCTCATACTATCCCTTCTATCCCATCTACACCTACCGAGATTCCTCTACCTCCACCGTCTCCACCATCTCCTACACCGTGTCCACCTACCGAGATATCTCCCTCCTCTCCGTAGCCATCTCTCTACTCCCGGGCTAGCTCTCCCTGCTACGGATGCCCCGAAAACTGAGGACCACGCCGAACTGGATCTTACCATTGCTCTACACAAAGGAGTGCAGATATGTACCCAACACTCGCTAGCTCCTGTTATTTCCTATGTTTGCCTTACTCCTTCTTGCAGGACTTTTGCATTGGCGATCTCTGCCACTGCTACTTCCCGCACCTACCAGGAAGCCCTTGCTATTCCTCATTGGAAGGCGGCCATGGATGATGAAATTACCACCCTCACTAAGCGGGGTACATGGACTCTCGTTCCTCCACCGTTGGGCACCGATGTTGTTGGCTGTCGGTGGGTATTTATTATGAAGTTCCGTCCATACAGTAGTGTGGATCGTTACAAGGCATGCCTTGTCGCCAAAAGCTTCACTCAGACTAATGGTTGATTATTTTGACACCTTCTCTCCCATTACCTATCTCATCACTATTCAGGTTCTCCTCTCTATGGCCGTCAACAGTGATTGGCCAATTTCCCAACTGGATGTCCAAAATGCCTTTCGCTACAGCGATCTTCAAGATGATGTCTAAATGAAGCAAACTCCTGGGTATGTTTCTCATGGGGAGACTCAGGTATGCAGGCTGAAGAAGGCCATCTATGGCCTAAAGCAAAGCCCTCGGGCTTGGTTTGATAAGTTTAGTGGCATTGTGGCGGCCATGGGTTTTACCAGGAGTTCGGCCGATCACTCATTGTTCATTCGCAAAACCTCCCTGCTGGTTGTTCTTGTCGTATATGTGGATGATATCCTTCTCACTAGAGATGACCAGGCTGGGATAGCCTTGACGAAGAAACATCTCCGTCAACACCTTACCACAAATGATATGGGTTCCCCAAGATACTTTCTGGGGATATAAATCTCTCGAAAGGCCAACTCATTGGTCCTCTTTCAACGAAAATAGGCTCTTGATCTTCTTAAAGAGACAGGGTTGACTGGAGCTAAACTTGCCCGATGCCCCATGGCTATTGGTGAAGATAAATCATGGACATATGACTCGCCTCCTCTATTAGATATTATGAGGTACATGCATTTGATCGACAAACTCATTTATCTCACGATAATCAGACCCGGCATATCCTATGATATAGGCAAGGATAGCCAGTTCATGCAAGCTCCTAGGGAGTCCCATCTACAGTCTTCCCTAAGGATATTGGAATATATTAAAGCAGCGCCAGGTAAAGGACTACTGTTTCAAAAGAATGGTCACTTGAAGGTGGAATAATACTCAAATTCTAGTTATGCTGATGACAAAGAAGATTGCAAGTCCACATCAAGATTTTGTACATTTGTGGGGGGGAAACCTTGTGAGCTGAAAACGCAAGAAACAGTCTGTCGTCTCCAGGTCAAGTGCTGAAGCGGAGTATCGAAGTATGGCGTCGACCACATGTGAATTACAATGGTTGCGGGTTCTCATGCTTGACTTAGGAGAGGTCTACAACCATCCTCTACCTATGTTTTGCGACAACAAGGCCGCTATATATATCTCAAAAAATCCGGTCTTCCATGAAAGGACAAAGCACATTGAAGTTGACTGCTATTTCATTCAAAATAGATTTTGAAGAAACATATTTGTACTCCCTTTGTTTCCTCCGACAACGAGCTTGAAGATATCTTTACCAAGCCTATGTCTTCTTCCTTTTTCCACATCTGCAACAAGCTGGGCATGATTGATATATACGATCCAGCTTGAGGGGGAGTGTTGTTGAATGGTGTCCGAGTGGTCTGGCGGTCTACCACTGGCGGCTTAGAGACCGGGCAGTCTGGCGGTCTTCCTCTAGCATCTTGTAGACTATGCAGTCTGGCATTTTATCTCCAGCGGTTTGCTAGGCGGTTGGTGCTAAATGGTGACCCGACGTTCTGGCAGATTGTCTATGGCGACTTGAAGATAGTGTCGAGTTGTCTTCCACACATTGTAGTTGACATGCGATTAGTCTAACAGCGCGGCTTATGCGGCTTGTATGGATGCTTGTTCATGTAATTATTAGTCTTACATTGCTTATTTGTAATCTCTCTTCTCTCCTCCATTATATTAAAGGGAGGTCATAACTTTGTAATATATACCTTTTTGGATATAAAAATTTTGTTACTCCAAATTTTCGGTCTAGTTTTTCTTGTTCGCACACAATCTTAAAGTGACTAGTACAAGTCATGGGACTTACCACACCCAAGCATCCGGCAAGGGCAGCATCAGCCGCATCTGCCCACTCCTTCTGGTGCTCTGATTCCTCTTGAGCGAGACAGCAGGCCTCTTCCATGTCATCAACGAGCTTTTTGAGCGAGGGGGTGTTCCGCTCTAACTGCGTGCACCACCTTCCCACCATCTAAGCCAGCTCCAGGCTGTGGAGCTGCGCCCGCACACTCTCATGCACGAGAACTCGCGTGGCCTCCTCATCGAAGATCTCGGCATCCACTCACGCATAGAGGCCGAACGAGAAGGCATAGGACTCCCCGCTAATGGTTTCATACTCTAACCAGCTCCACAGCAGGGTGGAAATGGAGGCTCAGTTTGCCTCCTTGTCCCACTGAAGGAGGGGGATGTTGAGTTCGTCCAAAGGCCACTCACCATAGCCAAAGTTACGGTGCCCCCTCGGCAAAGGCTTATCAGTGGGATCTAGTCCTCTCGACCTGGAGGTGCCGGCCGCCTCGCCAAGAGGGCTGCCGGTCGAAGCTCTTAGGGCGGCGGGCTGTTAAGTTGGTTGGGCCGCCAGAACCTTGCCTTTCTCCCGAGTTATGAGAGGTGCGCCGCCCGTGGTCTTTGACTTATTGGGTATCGGTGGCGGCTGAAGTTTCTTGTCGGTGACCCGCTTCTGGGTAGTGAGGTTTGGGGTCTCACGATGCGCGACTGCCGCCACCTCGACACGAGCAAGCTCGCCAGAGGTGGCTCACACACTCTCATAAGGAGGGTGCAGGGGAATGTCCTGTTCACATGCAGAAAGAGTTACAACAATGAGAAAAAGAGTAGGCTAAGTAAAAAAGGGAAAGGTGTGATTACCTTACCTCCCCTGGGCGGGACGGGAGCAAGACTGTCCACATTCCTGCATAGAAACGCGGCTTCAAAGTTCTTCCCCTAGAAGAACGCGCACAGCTCGACTTCATGGCCCCCCAGTCTAGTGGGCAGTAGCTCGCCTCGTTAACTTGTACTGGCGAGAAAGGAACGTTGCCGAAGTCGCCTTTGACAAAAACGAACCTCTTTAGCTAATTATGGCTCTTGTTCACCGTCTCTCGCACCTTGACATGGGTGCTAGAGAAATAGGCGGTGCCGTCCTTGTTCGCCCGGAAGGAGAACAACTTGTAGAAGACATCAAGGCTGAACTCGATCCGCTCCTCCCACAGGTAGCAAACGAACCCGACCACGACGGCCACCGAGTTGGGAGTCATCTGGCCGGGGATGACTCCAAAGTACTTAAGTATCTGCCTAACCTCCGGCCATAAGGGCAGCCGGAGGCCCACGTCAAAATGGGAAATGGGGATAGCGATCTCCCCGATGGAAAGATCATTGATCTTCTCTTGATTTCCAGGTCACCTCGCCTCAAAGACAGGCGGGATGAAGTCGCCGATCGCGTCAAGAAATTCGCCTTCAGTAATGCTGGCGAAAAGAGAAAGAATTGTCTGAGAAGGTCCAGGCGCACTTATTTTGCCCATCAGTGTCACCGCCACTGCCGCCCATCTCGCAGACAAATCGCCAAGCGGGATGCTGTAGTTCTTGCAAAAGTGCGGGAGGGTTGGTAGTCGGAGGGAGTAAAGAAGGAGCAGAAGGATTTAAATGTGGTAGGTAAGAAAGAGCGCCATGGCATATTTATAGAAAAAGAAAGGGCGGGAAAACATCCCATTAGCGGGAAAAGTGTGGATAGCAAATATACGCCATGACGCTTCGACTTTCGAGCCTACAAATAGTTCCCGCCAGCTCGTCGCGGACCTCCGTGGTTATGGGGCAGCGAGCCACACTAACTCGCGTCCGCCCAAGAGGCAAGAGAGCCGCGCTGACTCGCATCCGCCCAAGCAGGGGGCGAGCCACGCTGACTCACGTCCAACAAAGGGGCAAGAAGGCCCAAAAGCGTCGCGCCTGCATGAGGAGGGTGTAGGCGAGCAAGGGCACCTCATTCGCAATCTCTAAAAGAAAACTAAGCAATGACGAGCTATGAAAATAATATACAGCAAACATAAGCCCATTAGTCGGTAAGAAATCTCAAACAGTTACAAATAAGAAAAGTTCGATGGTCTGAGAAAAGATGAATAAGAATCCTTAGACCTATCACGCGAGATGATCCAAGATACAGGTGCGACCTGGGCCTGGTCGAAGGTAGCGCGGAAGGGGTGGGTGGCTCAGTACTGAATCCATTTCCACCTGCCCCTCCCTCGTGTCCCAGAACAAGGCGGCACACGAGGATAGAAGTACTCGCGGACCGCCAATTATTCCTGCTGAGCCAGGTCGACCTGCTCTGTAGCGTGCATGAGTCATTCCTCCGCTCGCGTAATGTGCACCTTGGGAGAAGTCATCACATCGCCATCAGTTGGATGCCTCATGCCCTCTAGTACCACGAACCGCTCCTCCGCCCCAGCCTTATCCTCGTCCACCCCATCACAAACTTTTTGTAACATCAGGGATTGCTTCTGGAACAGATGTGTCACCCGCCTCTTCATCCCCTCCGCATCCAGTAGGTCACCTAGATATTCCGAGATGTGTTCCATAGAAGGGCAAGGCAAATATCCCAGCTAATATCGATATCGGAGGAGGAAATCATAGTGAATCCTGTAAAAGTAAGATCAGGAAGAGCAGATAGTCACAAGCAAATGAGTGTATAAACTCACCAAGGATTGGCATGTCCCCTGCCCAAGCATACGGGCAGGAGATTCCTGGCTGGCCCTGGAAGGGCTTGCCTTCAAGAGCTGCAAAAAATTTCCCTAGCCCAAGGCTGGTTGACATTAGAAGAATCGCAGGAGGGGCATGCCCCTGGGACGAAGGGCTAGCAGCCCGCTCAATTATCGGTGGAGAGGAATGCCCCAGTTCCATTCTAATGCCTCCATCTTCGCAGGCCGTCTCCTGCAGGAACAGGAAAATAGAAGCAGGGTGACAAATCAGGCAAGAGGCCCGCATACCTCATGGGCGGCGTCGGCACTAGCCGCTGAACTGGATGCAGGGGCGTCATTTTGGGGAGACAGCCTGATCATCTTCCCTTTCTTTGGCCTAAAGAGGGGTTCGGGTGATCCACGCGCCAGCTACGAGGCAGCATCAAGGACCTGCTCCCGTGTCCCCTCCAATGTGGACTCTAGGCGCGCTCACATCTCCTCTGACATTGGCATCACTCAGCTACAGTTTACAAGAAAGAATTAAGAAAGAAGACTGGATTTTTCCTGAAGGCTCGGTGGCATATTTATAATATATTGGTGGGACCTGCTAAAAGATTCCCTTCAGCTCAGCAAAGCACTCACCGAACACATGGGGTTGGATGATTCTTTTCGAGCTTTGCCAAGCTCAAAAAGAGCTGGGATTGAGTACAACCCCGTGTTCACTGAGTAGGTAACCAGACTAGGCGAGCTAGCCAGATCGACCAGCCTGCATTAATGCAGTAGTCGGGCGAACCCAGATGGTCGGCTCGCTCCCACCAAGGTAGGCGAGCGAGCCAGCCCATCCGCTCGTGCCTGCCTAAGCGACCTTATCCCAGGCTCACCTCTGTATAGGAGTAGGCGAGCCAGGACAGCCTAGATCGCACTCGCCTAGAGTTAGAAGGCGAGCTGTGGGAGCCAGGCCGCGTCCACCTTATAGAATGGCGAGTTGGCCTCCTGTTCCTCGACACTCGCTCAGTGGGGTCTAGAGGCAAAATTACCTGGATGCCCTTACAGGGGGTGCAAACATCATTCCAGAATGGCGGAGTTACGCTCTTGGCATACCACTTTTGGCTGCATATAGCCGTTCCATATAGCGGAGGTGTGGTGTTAGTAGACCAACTTCAAAAAACTATAACTAGAAACAAGGGGATACCTCAGAAGGCATGCTTATTTGTGCCCTGGTCTTCTTGCGCATTCTGAGGTATCCTTAGCTCACCACCTGACTAAGGTGGGGAAGCGCTCTAAGATCTTTCGGGTGTGTGGTGGGACCTCCGTTTTGGATCCTTGGGTCTGTTCTCTGTTCTAAATCTTTGATTGTTTAGTGTGTGAAAGAGAAGTAAGTGTGCGATCACCCCTTCCCCAAGGGTCGGACTCCATAAAGACCAGTTCTTTTGTTTCAACAGACATTACAAATGATTTCAAATGTATTCATTCAACAACTTATGTTAGTTGTTGCAATATGGAGACCGGGCGGACAGGCGACTTCACTGGCGGGTTGGAGACCGGGCGGTTTGGCGGCTTGGAGATCGGGCGGTCTAGCGGCTTGGAGTTCGGGCGGTATGGCGGCTTCTCTGGCTGCTTGGAGACCGATTGGTCTGGCGGCTTCACTGGCAGCTTAGAGACCGGGCGGTCTGGCAGCTTCACTGGCAGCTTGTCTTCTCTTATCAGTATGGTCTGGCGGCTAAACCTTCTTATCAAACCGCGCGGTCTATGCGGTCTGGGTTTGTCTAAGCCGCTAGCCCTATAAATATATTTTGTCCCACATTGCTTAATTGTATTCTCTCCTTTCTCCTCCATTCTATAAAAGATAGACCATACCTTTGTAATAGATATACTTTTTGGTAATAAAAACTCTGTGTTTTGTCCAAATTTCGGTTTCACTTTTTCTGTTCGCACATGGTATCGGAGGAATCGATCTTTTCTGCCTGATTCCTTGAGCATCCTCTGTCCGCATGGTTTGCTCCTTCCTTATTGTTCCTGGACCGCGCGGTTTCCCTCGCTTGTCGCTGCTCTGTGTTCGCAACCTATCCCTTTGCTTTGTCTCTCTATTCGTGACCTATCTTTGCGGCTTCCCTCTCTAGTCTTTGTTCGCGCGGGCTTTCCTCTCTTCGCGGATTCCTTCTCTAGTCATTGTTCACGCGACCTGTCTTCGCCTAGCCGCCTCGCCTCTACTCACGCGTGATCTCGCCTCTGTTCACGTAGCCAAGTCTCTGTTCATGCGACCTTGCAGCTTCTTTTGTTCGCGCGACCTCGTAGCCTCTCAATCTGTCCGCACGGCTTCTTTTTGCCAACCATCTTCTTGTCTATGGCTCTCTCCGATATCTCTACTACCACCATTCCCGTGTCCCACCCTCCTACTCCTACTCCTTCGAGAATTCTTGGAGCTGTCTCCAAACATATCAGCTCCAACTACCCGGACTAGAGTGTCTCCTTCACCTTTCTTCTTCGCTCTCAGCGCAAATGCCATCATCTCACCAATGATCCACCTCCTCCTGAGTCCAATCTCTTTGATGACTGGGATGCTAGCGACATTCTTGTTCACACTTGGCTGGCTAACAGTCTGTCTGATGAGTGCCTCCCCATTATCCGCCATGATGAAACAATCAAGGCCGCTTGGCTTCGTCTTGCCGCTCTTTACTCCAAGGGGGCTCAAACGTCCCGCATCTATACTCTTTATCCGGACCTCTTTGCCCATCCGTCCATGTATCGTGCTGCTGCTTACCAACAGGTTCAGGCTCTGGGAGACGAAATCCTTTAGAACTTTCCCTTCTCTGCAGATCTTGCTGAACATCACAAGCACTTTCAGGATCTTCTGGTTCTGTGCGTCTTCCGGAGTCCTATGACATGATCCGTCAACAGATACTTGGCGAGGCGGATTCTCCCACCTTGGATGCCACCCTTCCCGCATCGTTATTGTTACCACTTTGCTACAGCATCCACTATTATCCGCCCCACTGCTACTTGACACCTACGCTCACCATACTTAGCGGGGTGGCTCTGGTGGCCGCAGCCACCAATCCTGCGGGTGTGGACCTTCTCGCTTTCTCTTCTCTCACTGTGGCCGCACCAACCATACAATTGATCATTGCTGGACAAAATATCTGCATCTTTGCCCTTCTGGTGACTCTTCCCCCTCCTCTTCGAAGCCATCCGCCTCGGTGGTCATGTCTTCAGGTAGTGACCATGTGGTGACTCAAGGTAAATAGCTGATTGACTCAGGTACTACCAATCATATGACCGACAATCCTTAGTATTTTTCTCTCTCCTAGAAACACATGATCGGTTGCCCTCGGTCTTCATTGTGGATGACTCTCCCTCACCGACCAATGGGACGGGAGTGGTTCAAGTCACCCCGTCTCTTCGCCTGGTGGACACCCTCTATGTGTCCACGTTTCCATGCAATGTATTATTTGTTACTTCTCTTTGAAAGCAACTGTAGTGCTCCATCACATTCACTCCTACTTCTTGTTCTTTTCAGGATTCGAGCTCACAGAGGATGATTGCTACTGGGACTGAGAGTGACGGCCTCTACCTTTTGGATAATGTATCTGCTCTATCCGCCTTTTCTTCTTCTACGGATCTTCTCTAATGACATCTTCGCCTTGGTCATCCTCCTCCACGGCTTCTTCGACAGCTTCTGCCCCACCTACCTCTACACAGTCCTCTCAACTGTGACACATGTCAACTTGGCAAGCATCACCGCTCATCCTTCCCACCGAAGCAAGGTCGTGGATCTTCCCGTCAGTTTGATTTAGTTCACTTCGATGTCCGGGGACCTGCTCCTACCACCACAATAGGCCGGGGTAGTTCGTATTTTGTAACTGTTGGGTCCATTGACATCAATGTCCTAGATTTGAGTGAAGTCAATCTTGTCAATGAAATACATAAAGTTGTATTTGACGTATGCCTGAGTTCATGCATGCAGAATTTCCTAGCAACATTGATGAGATAGTTAGCCTAAGTGGCTAAGTCAGGTAAACTTATACCTACGGTATGGAAAGACAGAAGACTGTCCAAGTCCACAGGCGTTGAGTGAAGATTACTCACTCAACGCCAGATGACTTATAGCACTGAGTGGCACCTATATAGTCAAAGCTAAAGAAATGGTAGAATAATAAAGTAGCCAAGTCCACGGGCGTTGAGTGTAGTCAACTCACTGAATGCCATACAGTAAAAGGCTGTGAGACAAGCTTATGCAGTAAAATCCTAAGAGGAAATGGACATAAAAATGGTTACGTCCACAGGCATTGAGTGAGTATCACTCACTCAACATCATACTCTATATTCGTTGAGTATTTCCCTGAAAGTCAAAGCCATAGAAAAGCTATGGTGAAATTTGACTAAGTCCTTAAGCGTTGAGTGAGGCAAGCTCACTCAACGCCATATGAGAAAGCGTTGACTGTATCTCATCAAGTTAGTATCTGTGTCTTTAAGACACAAAAATTTGGCTAAGTCCAAATGCGTTGAGTGAAGCTTACTCACTCAATGCCATGGAGTAGAAAAATCTGGATAAAGGCAGGAAGCGTTGAGTGAGGCATGCTCACTTAACGCTCTCAACGTCATGACTCAGAAAATCTGGCTTAAGCAAAAAGCGTTGAGTGAGGCATGGTCACTCAATGCTCAGATGCTGAAGAAGCCTGAATAAGGTTAAGGCAAAATGCACTGAGTGAGGCTTCCTCCCTTACGCTCTCAATGCCAGGCATGCAGAAAAGGCTGTATAATTGGTTAAGACAAAAAGCGTTGAGTGAGGCTTGCTCACTAAACGCTGTCAACGCCTAGTTAGACAAAACTGTCTAAATACCTTGGCATTGTGTGAAGCTCATTCACTCAACGCCTATACTACTGATGCTCGATTTTGGCTAAGTCCATAGATGCTGACGTCAGCAAAATCTACAAAATCGACAAAGTCAACTAATATCAAATCAAGTACGAAAAAGGTACAGAACACGACAAACCTTGTCGCGAAGCTACTGTACGTCTTCTTCCAAGGTACAGCTGGATGCTGTAAGTGGGCCCCACTGCTTTTTAAGAGTCGTTGATCGGTGAAGTGCAAAAGCAACAGTGTGGGGAAGATGACAACAACTTTTAGGGCGTTATCATATTCAAAAAGGTTGCGGCTGGACTTTATCTTTCTCGCCATTGCTGCGTGAAAAAGCTTGAAGTCTTCCTGCAAAAAGTTCAGTTAGCCGTGTGTCTTCTACATCGACACTAGCAAGATCAGAAGGTCTTCCTTCTGAGGTAGAAACAGAAACAAGAAAGAAGTCTCTGCAGATCAAGTTGCTTCTTAGTTCAGCAATCTCTAAACTGAAGATCCACTTCTGAAGCTAAAAAGAAGAAAGGAAAAAGGAGTCGACTTTGTCTAGGGAAGGAGTAGAAAGCAAAGCAGTTTACTGCTTGATACTTCCAGCTCAAGATTCTTATAGCTGTGAATATAGTTTGAGCTGAGATAACTTAGCTTAAGGGGCTGTCATAGAGAAATTTCTCTGTGATAGATATAAATCTAAATCACTCAAGTAGGAACCTTTTGGATCTGAGTTATATGGCTCTCTGAACCTGAAGTAGGGCATTATTGCCTAAGTTATAAGAGAGTGAAGCTCTCTGAGTTGTATGATCCAATTAGATCTAAGCTGTAGGACTTGGTTTCAAGTTTGAGGTAGGTGGTCAATTGATCACTGAGCTATAGGAGAAGTATACTCTCTGAGTGTAGGACGTTTGTGTCTGAGGTAAGATCCCTAGAGGATCTGAGGTAGGGCTGTCCTCCCAGCATGAGTGTAAGTTCTTTGACCTGAGGTAGGCGATCTGCTGATTACTGAGTTGTAAGCCCTAGTGGCTGAGTTGTTGGTCTTGGAGGTGACAGAGAGATCCTGAGGGATCTGAGGTGTAAGCTCTCGGGAGCAGTGTTTTGGAGGAGGGCCTTGACTAACAGGAAGTTGGCAAGGTGGGAGGAGAGTGGATGTACCCAAATTTGGGAAACCACTATAAATCTCTGTGTGCTGTTCTGTGTTATCTTCTTTGTGCAGGTACTTGAAAGCTAATCACTGTCAACACACTAAGAAAAATAAAGATAAGATAAAGTCTAAAATATCAATCATACTACCTATTCACCCCCTAGGTTGAAAGCTACCATGAAATAAAGACTTTCAAGTAGTATCAGAGGGAGGTTGCTCAAAAGGGATCTAACCATCTGAGTGATCTTCCAAAGTAGCTACAAACTGATCTGATGGGTTCAGGAGTGAACTACAGGGAGCTGGGTGCCATGAAGCATCCTATCTGCAAGGAGGGATTTGGTATTTGGAAGGAGAGGGTCAGGCTGTTCATGGAAGTAGCTGACCTTAGAATATTTTTAACTGTTAAAGAAGGACCCTTCATCCCCATGAAAGTGTTTGTCCTAGATGCAAACATCTAGAAACCCAAGATATATGTTGAGATGATGAAGGATGAAGTCATTCTTGACACTATGGACAAGAGAGCTCAAATTATCATTGTCAGTGCAATTGATTATTCTACCCTTCAGAATTTGATTCACTACAAAACTACAAAGGAGATGCGGGACACTCTGGTAATATACATGGAGGGGACAGAGGAGGTCAGGGATGATAGAAAGTCTATGCTCAACCAGGAGTATGGGGCCTTCAGACAGACCAATGGTGAGAATATAGCCACATGCTATGAAAGATTCTTCAGGATAGTGAATGAGTTAAGGACCTATAGAAGGGTCTTTAGTGATTATGAGCAAAATGATAAGCTCCTCAGGTCTCTCACCAGATACTGGGACACAAAGATCTGTGCCATTAGAGAAATGGCTAAGCTGGGTGACACTCCACCTCACACCCTATTTGGAAAACTACTCTCTTATGAGATGTAGTTATCTATCAGAAAAGAAAAAAAAAATACAAACTGCAAGTCTTAGGAAAAAGAGAAGTTTGTGGCTCTCAAAGCTGAAGTCACAAGCAAAGGCAGAAGTCACAAGCAAAGGCAGAAGAAAGACCCCTTCTCCTCCATGAAGACCAGCAGATTCAGATTGCTCTGAATCAAAAGCGATAGACAACAGCATGTCTGATGTGGACTTTGCTGTCTTCTCCAAGCAGCTCCATAGGCTGATGAAGAAGAAGCACATGAAGAGTAGACCCTCCTCCTCAGCACATCACAGGAATAAATCCTCCAAGTAGGATAGGTATGGATCTAAACCAAGTAAATAGATTTCTACTAATGTTATCTGTTACTGCTGCAGCAAGACAGGGCATGCCATTGTTAATTGCCCAGTGAAGAGAAGGGAGGATAATGAGAAGAAATCTCAACAAAAGCACAAGGGAGAGAAAGAAAAGTCTTTTATGGCTAAGAAAGAGAAAAGCTGGACAAACTCATCATCATTTGAGTCAAAAGGAGAGGAATCTTATATTGGGCTAGTTGTTGTTGTTGCTGTTGCTAAATACAAAGCTGTTATAACAGATGTCTATCCTCCAGGGAGGATAGGAATCAGGGCCCCTCTAACACAATCAGACAGTGACACAAAGGTGGATGAATATGGACAGAGCTATAGAGGGATGATGGAAATGACAGATGAAGAGGGCAACCATGATCAGCCTGGTCAAAGTAAGGTATATTCCCCATCCAGATCTATGTCTAGGCATGAGATAGGTCCTCTTGCAGAAGCCTCTTCATCTAATGGTGAAGATGATTCTGGGTTAGTGGGTGATGGAAATCAATTGATTGACAGATATAGTGAAATTTTGGATGCATTTAAAAAATGCAAAAAGTTGACTAAGAAACATGCTAAAGAGATTTTGTCTCTTCAACCTGCTGCTTCTCAGCTTGCTGAAATAGCTGCTGTGCTGAATCAGACAATGAGGGAACTCAGTCAACTGAAAACCCTATTAGGCATCCAGATGCAAACTATCAAAAACAAAAATAGTCTCATTAAAGATCTTGAAGAAAAGCTCAAGAGGGAGAAAAGTATTGTGACCAGGTTCTCTCAGCCCAATACAGTGTTTCCCCTGCTAGATTCCTTCTCCTCATAAAAGGGTAAGAAGGGGTTGGGCTTCAAGGGTAGCACAAGACCTGACCATCCCAAAAGGAAAGGGAAAGATCCAATTGTGCCAATGGCATCTAGGCCACCTAACCCTTTCAAGAGGGTGATATTCCCTTCAGATAGGTATGACCAGGAAAGCATATATGGTCACTATATGAATGGTGCATCCACAAGTGGAACAAAAGATGTTCCCAGCTATTGTGGAAGCTACAGTGGGGCAAGTGCCTTTAAGGCTGCCCATGAAGAAATTAAAATGACCCATCATGGACAATTTGTCTTTGGTACTTCAGCCCTCCCTCTCAAAAATATGGCTACAACCAGTTTTCTGAACTTGTCAGCACAAAATATGACTAAGTGTCAGTCTGTTAGCTTGCCTGATGTGCTAGTTTTTGATGATATCAAAAGCACACTATCAGAAAAGAAATGTGCTGCTGATAGGATTCAACACATGCCACACAAGCTAGCAAGCAGATTAACTTTCAGTCAAATCCATGCTGAAAGGAAATAAAAAATGGGTACTGCATCTCTTCCTTATGTCAAGACTGCAGTCAATCCAACTGCTAGGCCTACACTGAAAAGGAGATACAATGTACATGATTGTTGGTGTTGTGGTAAGATAGGCCATTATGCCATTGACTGCTGGCATAATCTTAATGTGATCAAAGCTAAAGTTAGTCCACTAGTCAAAAATTGTGCTGGTGGACATGTTCAGTTTCAGACTAATATGCACCTAGGACGCAATAGATATTGGGGCCCTAAGGTAAAGTAAATTGTATATTACAGGTAATTCCAAGTGGTCATACCTTATGTGGTACTTGGACAGTGGTTGTTCCAGACACATTACTGGGACAAGGAGCAATTTGAAGGAGTACTCTCCTGTAAAATATGGACACAAAGTAATCTTTGGTGATTCAGATAGGGGATAATAAGAGGATATGGTAAGATCACCAATGACATAGTCACAATAACTAAGGTGGCTTTTATTGATGGGTTGCAACACAACCTTATAAACATAAGTCAGCTCTCTAATCTTGGCTATATTATTGTCTTCCACAAGGATAAGTGCTTAATTTGGAGGTCAAGTGACCAAGAGGTCATTTTGACAGGTAGTAGGAGTGGAAATGTTTATTTCTTGAACTTTCTATATTAAAATACAGACTCTCCTATCCATCTAATGGCAAATGAGAAAGCCTCTTATAGTGTATTATGGCACAAGAGGCTAGCCCATGTAAATTATATGACTATTGGCAAGCTCTTTAGTCAAGAGCTAGTTTGGAATGGTCCCAATGTGAAGTGCTCTAAGGAGGGCATTTGCTCTGCTTGTCAAAAGGGAAAGCAAACAAAAGCTTCCTTCAACGGTATTGGGATCAAAGATTCTGTGATGTGTCTATACCTCCTACATATGGACTTGTTTGGTCCTATACTAGTTTATAGTCATGGTAAGAAGGTCAACACCCTTGTGGTGGTTGATGACCTTTCCTAGTTTACATGGGTGTTCTTCCTTAAGTGAAAGAATGAAACCATTGATATCTTCATTAAGTTTGTCATGCAAATTTAGAATGTGTTTGACAGCTCTGTGGTCAAAATCAGAAGTGACCATGAGACTGAATTCTAGTCTGATAGCATGCCAAGGTTTTGTGAAGAGCATGGGATTCATCAGGAATTCTCTTCACCTAGAACACCCTAGCAAAATGGGATTGTTGAGAGGAAAAATAGAACTCTCATAGTGGCTTGTAGGACCCTGTTGAGTGACACATCTCTCCAAGATTATTTCTGGGCTGAGGTAGTCAACACTGCATGTCATGTTCTCAACAGAGACTCTATCACCAAGAGCCACAAGAAAACTCTCTATGAGATCTTGAAAGGCAGTAAACCAAACTTGAGTTATCTCAGAATCTTTGGTAGTAAATACTATGTGCTTTATAATGGGAAGTCCTATATAACTAAGTTTGCTGCCAAGTCCTTTGATGGGATTTTTATTGGGTACAACAATCATAACAAAGCTTATAGGATCTACAACTTGCAAAGTTGTAGAAGAATCTATACATGTAGTTTTTGATGAGTCCACCATGATTAACAGGGAGCTGCCAAGCTCCTCTTCCAGTACTGTTGGTACAGAACAGATGATGGGCAATCTAACCATCAAGGAAGCAGAACCAGCTATCCAAAATGAAGTGGATATCCCATAAGGTCTACCAGACTCACTTGGAGTAGATAAGGATCAACAAGGAGCTCTTCCTGAAGCTGATGTAGAAAGAATATTACCTCCAACAATGAGGCACTTAAGAGACCATCCAGCTCACCAAATCATTGGTGAACCAAGTCATGGAGTAGTGAAAATAAGTAGAAATCGGATTACAACTATGTATGCAAGCTTCCTGTCACGAGTGGAGCCAAAGAAGTTTGAAGAGGCCAATATAGATCAATTCTGGATAGTGGCTATGCAAGAGGAACTGAACCAGTTCAAAAGATACGAAGTATGGAAGCTGGTTCCCAGACCTCATGGACATAATGTCATTGGAGTCAAGTGGATCTACAGAAACAAACTTGATGAAAATGGGATTATAATCAAGAACAAAGCAAGACTGGTAACTAAGGGGTACAGGTAAGAAGAAGACATTGATTTTGATCAAACCTTTGCCCCTGTAGCAAGGTTGGAGGCCATAAGATTGTTCCTTGCATATGCTGCACATAAGAGATTCAAGGTCTACCAGCTGGATGTGAAGTCAGTTTTCCTAAACGTTGACTTAAAAGTGGAAGTTTATGTTGAGCAGCCTCCAGGTTTTGTAGTTCGTAACTCACCTGATTCTGTTTATAGACTTAGGAATGCTCTATATGGGCTAAAGCAAGCCCGTAGAGCATGGTATGAGACCTTTTCTAGCTTCATCATTAAGAATAAATTCTCAAGGGGGATGATAGATAAGATCTTATTCCTGAGAGAATCCAAGGGTAAGATCATCCTAGCTCAGATCTATGTAGATGACATCATCTTTGCATCTAATGATGACAACCTCTGCATGAAGTTTGCCAAACTTATGCAGGGGAAGTTTGAGATGAGTTGTACGGGTGAACATAAGTTCTTCTTGGGTCTTCAAGTAAGACAGACAGATGATGGCTTGTCCATATCCCAGTCTAAGTTCACTAGGGAGTTAATAAAGAAACTCTATATAGAAAGTTCCTCCACCATAAGAACTCCCATGGGATCAAGCATGTCCATATGCAAAGATGATGCAGGGAAACCTGTTGATGAGACTTTGTATAGGGGCATAATTAGTTCCCTCCTTTATCTAACTACTTGTAGGTCAGACATCATATATGCTACATGTGTGTGTGCTAGGTATCAGGCTTGCCCCAAAGATTCTCATTACTCTGCTATAATGAGAATTCTGAGGTATCTTAAGGGCACACCAAATCTTGTCCTGTGGTACCCTAGGAATGGGGAGTTTGAACTAACAGGTTATTCAGATATAGATTTTGTTGGCTACAAGGAGGACAAGAAAGGCACTTATAACACCTGTCAATTCCTGGGTGGAAGACTAGTTTCCTATAGCAGCAAGAAGCAAAATAGTGTTGCTATTTCAATTACAGAGTTAGAGTACATCTCAGCAGGTAGCTGTTGTGCTCAGTTGCTGTGGATCCAGCATCAGCTCCAGGACTACAACATTCAGATAACTAGAAGTTCCTTATTTTGTGATTCTACTAGTGTCATTTCAATTTCTAGGAATCCTATCTCCCACAACATGACTAAGCACACTGAAATCAGATATCACTTCATTAAGGAGCATGTGGAATGTCAAGATATCAACCTTGAGTTTGTCTCAACCGACAAGTAAGTGGCTGACATCTTCACTAAACCACTAGATGAAGCAAAGTTTAACACCTTCAAGTTTGAGTTGAGAATATTAAACATGGTATAGCTTCAGTTTCTCCTCATTTTGTTGCAAATTTCTTTGTATTTTTGCAGATGGAATTGTTCTTCAAAAAAATGAAGACTCTTCAAGATGATGCATCAGTTGAGGGGAGCATTTCCTACACTGCTCCAGTAATTTAAAATCCTGCTAGCAATTTGCTGAAGTCAAAAAAGGGGAGGAAAAGATGAGCAAGAAAAGAGGTATAGTAACCATGATCAAGAATAGTTGCAGAAATTCAGGGGGGAGTAGGTATAGTAATGTTCACCCTGTTGACAAGGAGGTATGGTAAAGTGTAGTAACTATAAATCATTCTCCAGTTATATACTTTTTAAAATCTTATTGCTACATAGTGTTAGGTATGTTAAAGTGCAGATGATGAGTCCGATATTTATAAGGTTTTTCGGACTCATCTGGGCTTATTTTCTTACTCGTGCACCGCATTTCAACCGTTATTTGGTCATATTTGCATCGGCCGGTCTATGACCATTTTGTGCACTATTTTGGCCCAAGGGTGTGCAATTGCGCATTCTGTTATTGTGGGTATGGACATGGTGCTCCCCATGGTTCTTTCTGTTTGGTTTTGTTTGCATTCTGGTGTTGGGAGCTTTTGCTCCAGCTTGGTTTTATTGCTATGCAGGTAGTCAGGATGTCCTAGATTCCATTTCTAGGTCTTGTGTAAAACGCACGGTCATGCGAATTTGTTCACGCACGGTTTGAGATTAATCGTGCGTTATACACATCAATTCTTGGTGCGTCTGTGGTTACCCGTGCGTTTTATTCCCACACGGTTTCGGCCAAACCTTGAGAGAAGGAAATCGCATGGGTAAACACAGAGCGCATGAAAACAAGATAATACAGGAGAACCATGCGTTTTACTCGCGTATGGGCGCGTATTCCCGTGCATGAAGGAAACACACGATTAACCCCAGAAAGCTGAAATTCAGAGAAATATGCAGACCGTGCAATTCCTTCTCGAACGGTTTGGCTGAAACCGTGAGGGAACAAAATGCACGGGTAAGCACAAACGCCCCAGAATTGCTGTGTATAACGTACGATTAATCTCACACCATGTGTGAACAAATTCGCATGACCGTGTGTTTTACACAGGACCTAGAAATGGAATCTGGGACATCCCGACTACCTGCATAGCAATAAAACCAAGCTGGAGCAAAAGCTCCCAGCACCAGAATGCAAACAAAACTAAACAGAAAGAGCCATGGGGAGCACCATGTGCATACCCCCAATAATAGAATGCGTAATTACACACCCTTGGGACAAAATAGTGAACAAAATGGTCATAGACCGACCGATGCAAATATGACCAAATACCGGTTGAAATGCGGTGCACGAGGGAGAAAACAAGTTCAGATGAGTCTGGAAAACCCTATAAATATCGGACTCATCACACCAACAGACTTAAACATTTGCTCGTCCCGAGCAAATCATTTCGCCGTGAACTAGAAAACAGCTAGCTGGCTTAGAAATTTCCAAAATAAAGTAAAGCGAGAAATCAAATACATCATGGGCGTAGAAAATATAATAGGTACAATTTTTAATTATACTACGGAGTTTATAACTTTCGACAGGCGTAAATAAATATTGTAACAACTCAAAAATGGAATTCTGGAGAATTGTTTGGTAAAACGTAGGAAAAAGTAGGCAGACCACTCAGTTGAGCATTGCCAAAGACCGGGGCTCAGGATCACCTCCAAAGAAATCCATCAATGTCGGGGACCATACGCTTGTCCGTTCACACTCTCTCCACGACGCTAGTTTGACTCAAGCGTGAATCCATAGGGCTTTAGGTTAGAAATGGGGCTTGGGTTTCGGTGAGGTAAACAAAGATAAAAAAAGGCTACGCACCTAACCCAAATGAGTTCAACAATATTATATCCACTCGCCAACAATACATGCAGGTGAACCACACCACCAGACTTGAACTTGTTAACACAGGTGTGTGCACTGCCTACCGCCACAAAATCTCAAATAGGATTTTCAATTACACATTTTCTTTTCACTTTTCTTTTTAACAATTAATTATTATACATATATTTTCTTTTTACATCATATTTTTATTTTAACAACTTCAGCAGATAAAAACTTTGGAGCATATCTACATATTCACAAGGAATATCACCACATCAACACCCCAAAATGAAAATGTAAAACACTAAAGCTTAACTTGGGTGTGAGACTAGGATCAGCTATGAGGCTTTGGTGAAAAAATGGTGGAGATGAATCAAAAGAAGGGTAGACGCAATGGGGCTAGCGAGGATAAGATGTTAGGAACAGTACAAAGCTCAACCGGGCCAAAAGACGGCCTACATCACGCTCACGCTAGACTAACCATGCACCAATGCTTCGAGAGTAGCTTGGGGCAAGTTCTTAGCCACCAAGAAAAATGATCCTTCCTCCCGACTCGAGCAATACCAGGCTAGTGACAGCTACACACATTCCTACACCACCGTTCGATTACTCTAGATTCAACCCTTTTTAGTACTACAAACAATATTTACAAATGCAGAAAAGTATAAATCTACGAGCATAAAGAAAAATTAAATATATAGTACTTCTACACACCCTGAGTACTCGATTAGGAGCACTGCACGAGTTTCACACTACTCTATCCTAAAATCCTAAGCCAGCACCACTATTTTAAAGTTGACACAAAAGAAATAAATTTGACTCTAGCCGCACGCGTGATTAAGATCGTGCTCATGTGGGTGTAGGTGCACAATGCAAACAAGATATCAAGAAAATAGAAAATAAAAATGTGCTTTTGGTATGAAAGCGATAGTAGTGCATGTGCACAGATAACCCTCATAACTCTCCCCCACCAGACTTAATCTACGCAACCTATCAAACGATTTGCAATAAAAATAAGGAAAAAAAGTGTTGGGGGAGAGGTTACCCCATGCTCAGCAAATGAGCATAATAGAAGCTCGCAATAAAGTATGAAGCCAAACCTGCAACAAATATACTCCTCCGCCACATAAGGGAAAAGCACCCTACAAAATTGCTCCAGCAAAAAATTTGTATATACAATAACAATATCAAATTAAATCAAAACTATAGAACACGTAAAACAATTTTTTAGAACAATAAATATTAACTAACTAGTCCTACTCCTAGATAAGTATTGGTGTTATTGTCATCCTCGGATTACTTATTTGAAAGACGAAAAGTCCGAGCTAATGGGCCTATGAAATGAAAAATGCACAATTAATTGGCCTAATCTCTATTGCGGTAGCAAGTACCGATACGACGATAAAGCAGTTACCCCTCTACCTAAATAATAGTACCTGCACAACACAGGTAGAGGAAATAGGAAGAAAGAAGAGGAGGAGCACTGGTCCTCACTCATCTCACTACAAAATAAATCCTTGCCCAGCAAGGTATCGTCTACGGGGAGACGGCAGGAGAAGAAAGCAATGAATGGAGCTTCCTCAATGGAGGAGGAATCAACCTCCTCGTGAAAGAGGTTGCTATCATCCATGACTCGAGCTGACAGCTCCAATTCCTCCTGAAGCACCTACGAAGACTCAACCCGCACAGGCTCAGATACAGAAAGGGGATCAATAAATAAAGGAGATGAAGAACAAAAATAATCAAAAATAAGGGGAGTGGTCTCGGTCTCACTCCCAGCAGGATCCAAGCATAGATCATCGTTGGTATCATATGAGTCGTAAAGGGGGGAATCCGAGAACTCGAGGACCGTGGTAGTAAGATGAATCGCCTCACCCAATAAGGAGGTGCAAATCTCCGCATCGGAAAGGGAACATTCCTCATCCTACTGGGTGCATAAAAGTATTCTGAAGATCAACCTTCTCCGTTGGAGATAGTAGAGTCATCATCCCACTTCAACGCAACCTCGTGCGCCGAATCACCCATGATTACGACATCATCAGCCGACTCACATGAAAAAGGAGTAACACGATCAGGAAAAATTGCGGAGGGGCAAAACTGCTCTCGAAATCAGACATAAAATGAGCAGGCCCCATCGTAAAATCATTCGCAGACACCACCCCATCGACAGGAACAATCTATACGTCCCATACAGGAGCGCACATGGATTCCTGATCCTCTTTTTGCAGGCTAACACCAGAGTGATCGTCATCACTCAAGGGAAGCTCGTTATAAGGGAGGAGGGAACCATGAAGGATCTGTATGCAGCGAGAGATTCTTCGGTAATCTCAACAGGTAAAGAATGAGCCAGATGAGCGATGCCAGTGTATGGGCCAGGTAACACCCTGGTAGGCCTAAGAATAACAGTCTTCCGTGAATGGGAGGTTGCTGCACACATGGACTTAGAGGGAGAAGGCTATTGTGGATAGGCCTACCGGGGTGTTGCCTGGCCCACACACTGACATCGCTCATTTGGCTTGTTCTTTACCCATTGAGATTACCGAAGAATCTCTCGATGCATACAGATGCTTCATAGGTTCCTCGCTCTATTTTTACGAGCTTCACTTGAGTGATGATGATCACTCTGGTGTTAGCCTACAAAATGAGGACCAGGAATCCATGGGCGCTCCTGTATGGGACATATAGATTATTCCCGTCATCGGAGTGGTGTCTGCGAATGATTTTGCGATGAGGCCTGCACATTCTATGCCTGATTTCGAGAGCAATTTTTCCCCTCCGCAATTTTTGGCTAATCGTGCTACTCCCTTTTCTTGTGAGTCGGCTGATGATGCCGTAATCATGGGTGATTTGGCGCAGGAGGTTGCGTGAAAGTGGGATGATGACTATACTATCTCCGACGTAGAAGGTGGATCTTCGGAATACTTTTACGCACCCCGGTGGGATGAGGAATGTTCCCTTTCCGATGCGGAGATTTGCACCTCCTTATTGGGTGAGGCGGTTCCTCTTACCACCGCGGACCTCGAGTTCTCGGATTCCCCCCTTTACAACTCATATGACACCGACGATGACCTATTCTTGGATCCTGCTGGGAGTGAGACCGGGACCACTCCTCCTATTTTTGATTATTTTAGTTCTTCATTTCCTTTATTTCTTGATCACCTTTCTGTATCTGAGCCTGTGCGGGTTGAGTCTTCATAGGTGCTTCAGGAGGAATTGGAGCAGTCAGCTAGAGTCATGGATGATAGCAACCTCTTTCGCAAGCAGGTTGATTCCTCCTCTGTTGAGGAAGCTCCATTCATTGATTTCTCCTCCTACCGTCTCCCTGTAGACGATACCTTGCCGGGCAAGGATTTATTTTGTAGTGAGATGAGCAAGGACCAGTGCTCCTCCTCTTCTTACTTCCTATTTCCTCTACCTGTGTTGGGCGGGTATTATTATTTAGGTAGAGGTGTAACTTCTTTATCGCCGTATCGGTACTTGCTACCGTAACGAAGATTAGGCCAGTTATCTGTGCATTTTTCATTTCATAGGCCCATTAGCTCGGACTTTTTGGCTTTCAAATAAGTCATGCTGGGATGACAATAACCCCAGTACTTATCTAGGAGTAGGACTAGTTAGTTAATTTTTATTGTCCTAAAAAAATTATTTTACGTGTTCTATAGTTTTGATTTAATTTGATATTGTCGTTGTATATACAAATTTTTTGCTGGAGCAATTTTGTAGGGAGCTTTTCCCTTATGCGGCAGAGGAGTATATTTACTGCAGGTTTGGCTTCATACTTTATTGCAAGCTTCTGTTATGATCATTTGCTGAGCATGGGGTAACCTCTCGCCCAACTCTTTTTTCCTTGTTTTTATTGCAAATCTTTTTATCGGTTGCGTAGATTAGGTTTGGTGGGGGAGAGTTATGCGGGTTACCTGTACACATGAACTACTATCGCTTTCATACCAAAAGCACAATTTTATTTTCCATTTTCTTGATATCTTGTCCGCATTGTGCACCTACACCCATATAAGCGCGATCTTAATCACGCGCGTGGCTCAAGTAAAATTTATTTCTTTTGTGTCAACTTTAAAATAGTGATGCTGGCTTAGGATTTTAGGAAAGAGTAGTGTGAAACTCGTGCAGTGCTCCTAATCGAGTACTCATGGTGTGTAGAAATAGTATATATTTAATTTTTCTTTATGCTCATAGATTTATACTTTTCTGCATTTGTAAATATTGTTTGTACTACTCAAAAGTGTTTAATCTGGAGTAATCGAATGGTGGTGCAGGAATGTGTGCAGCCATCACTAGCCTCGTATTGCTCGAGTCGGGAGGAAGGATCATTTTTCTCGATGTCTAAGAACTTTCCCCAAGCTACTCTCGAAGCATTGGTGCATGGTTAGTCTAGCGTGAGCGTGATGTAGGCCATCTTTTGGCCCGGTTGAGCTTTGTACCGTTCCTAACATCTTTTCCTCGCTAGCCCCATTGTGTCTACCCTTCTTTTGATTCAGCTCCACCATTTGTTTCACCAAAACCTCATAGCCGATCCTAGTCGCACACCCAAGTTGAGCTTTAGTGTTTTACATTTTCATTTTGGGGTGTTGATGTGGTGATATTCCTTGTGAATATGTGGATGTGCTCCAAAGTTATTTGCTGAAGTGGTTTAAAAAAAAGTTGATGTGAAAAGAAAATATATGTATAAAAATTAATTGTGAAAAAGAAAAGTGAAAAGAAAATGTGTAATTGAAAATCCTATTGGAGATTTTGTGGCGGTAGGAGGTGCACACACCCGTGTTATCAAGTTCAAGTCCGGTGGTGTGGTGCACCTGCATGTATTGTTGGCGAGAGGATATCTTTTTGTTGAGCTCATTTAGGTTAGGTGCGTAGCCTTTTTTTTATCTTTGTTTACCTCATCGAAACCCAAGACCTATTTCTAACCTAAAGCCCTACGGATTCACGCTTGAGTCAAACTAGCGCCATGGAGAGAGTGTGAACGGGCAAGCATATGGTCCCCGACATTGATGTATTTCTTTGGAGGTGATCCCGAGCCCCGTTCTTTGGCAATGCTCAACTGAGTGGCCTGCCAACTTTCTTCCTACGTTTGACCAAACGATTCTCCAGAATTGCATTTTAAGTAGTTACAATATTTATTTACACCTGTCGAAAGTTATAAACTCCGTAGTATAATTAAAAATTTTACCTATTATGTTTTTTATGCCCATAAAGTATTTGATTTCTCGCTTTACTTTATTTTGGAAATTTCTAAGTCAGCTAGCTGTTTTCTAGTTCACGGAGAAATGATTTGCTCGGGACGAGCAAATGTTTAAGTCTGGTGGTGTGACGAGTTCGATATTTATATGGTTTTTCGGACTCATCTGAGCTTGTTTTCTCACTCGTGCACCGCATTTCAACTGTTATTCAGTCATATTTGCATCGACCGGTCTATGACCATTTTGTACATTATTTTGGCCCAAGGGTGTGCAATTGCGCATTCTGTTGTTAGGGGTATGAACATGGTGCTCCCCATGGCTCTTTCTGTTTGGTTTTGTTTGCATTATGGTGCTGGGAGTTTTTGGTCCAGCTTGGTTTTATTGCTATGCAGGTAGTCGGGACGTCCCAGATTCCATTTCTAGGTCCTTTGTAAAACGTATGGTCATGCGAATTTGTTCACACACGGTTTGAGATTAATCATGCATTATACAAAGCAATTCTGGGGGCGTCTGTGGTTACCCGTGCGTTTTGTTCCCGCACAGTTTCGGCTAAACCGTGCAAGAAGGAATCGCACAGTCTTCATATATTTCTCTGAATTTCATCTTTCTAGGGTTAATCTTGCGTTTCCTTCATGCACGAGCATACCCGACCGTTCGCGAGTAAAACGCACGGTTCCCTTGTATTATGTTATTTTCCTATGCTCTGTGTTTACCCGTGCGATTTCATTCACGCACGGGCGGAAGTGCCCGTGCGCAAGTAAAATGCACGGGTCAATGCATCTTCATCCGCAAGCTTGGCCTGGAAGTTAATAATGCAAGGTTAGCACACGGTCGTGCGCCAAACCGTGCGTGACTATTTTTCGGACCTGCTTCTATTTAAGCGCAGATTTTCCTCCATTTTGGGAGATTTTTTCCCGCAATTCCTCCCACCATTTTAGGGCAAAGCTCAGCCCTTCCACCTCTGCCCTTCATCCTCCCCCAAGGAGAGAATCCCCGACCATGCTCGTGAAGCCTACATCTTGCCGGCACTTGCTCTCGGCCACCTCCTTCATCTTTTAAGCTCCATTTCAATTTTGTGCCATAACCAACAAACAAAGGGAAGCTTGCAACCTTCTTCCACATCGTGACACAAAGAAGATGGGTCCATTGGAAGGTAGTGACAACCTTCTCTACCCCAGACGTTGTTGAGGACCGAGCTTTGATGCAGATTGACAACCCGACGATTCGTTCTGCGACCCCTCGACGAACCTTCGGATTCGGTCGATCTCTTGACTTGTTCTTGCTTTCTTGTTGAATATGTGTGTTTAAATCTATTTATGTTGATGACGTGCACTTTAGTTGTAAACATTATTTGTTTCATGTTTATGTGAACTTGTTTTGCTTTACCGCTTTAGTTGCTTGAGTAGCGCCCGCATTTCCATCAGCCACCACATCCGGTTCTGCCGCTATAGCAATTGCTAGAGGTGTGTGCAGTGAAGAGGTGCTCTCGACCCCCATTCCGCAGTTCTCACCACCTCATCTGGAAGCCTACTCATCCATCCGCACAACGATTCGGTGCATAGCGGCCCGTGCAGTATTCCATCCCGCCCGGCGAAGCATCGCATAGCGGCTTTGCATAGGAGTAGTTTATTAGTGTTTTACTCTCTTTTTCCGCAATAATCAAAACCCCCTTTGTTAACTCCGACCTAAGGAATTCAATCTCAAGTCCTCAAAATTAACTCCACCTTATTGCGTTCCTTGAGAGATCGATACTTGGGGACATTCACCCATTTTATATTACTTGTGCGACCGGTACACTTGCCGTTCAACAAGCCCAGATGAGTCCGAAAAACCCTATAAATATCGGACTCATCAGCAGACAACAACTTTTAGGGTGTTATCATATTCAAGAAGATTGCAGCTGGACTTTATCTTCCTCACCATTGTTGTGTGAAAAATCTTGAAGTCTTCCTACAAAAAGTTCAGTCAGTTGTGTGTCTTCTTCATCGACACCAGCAAGATCAGAAGGCCTTCCTTCTGATGGAGAAGCAAAAGCAAGAAAGAAATCTTTGCAGATCAAGTTGCTTCTTAGTTCAGCAAGCTCTAAACGAAGATCCACTTTTGAGGCTGAAAAGAAGAAAGGAAAAAGGAGCCGACTCTATCTAGGGAAGGAGGAGAAAGCAAAGCAATTTACTGATTGATACTTCCAGCTCAAGATTCTTGTAGCTGTGAGGATAGTTTGAGCTGAGATAATTCAGCTTAAGGGGCTATCACAGATAAATTTCTCTGTGATAGATATAAATCTAAATCACTCAAGTAGGATCCTTTTGGATCTGAGTTGTAGGGCTCTCTGAGCCTGAGGTAGGGCATTATTGCCTGAGTTGTAGTAGAGTGAAGCTCTCTGAGTTGTAGGATCCAATTGGATCTGAGCTGTAGGACTTGGTTTCAAGTCTGAGGTAGGTGGTCAATTGATCACTGAGCTGTAGGAGAAGTATACTCTTTGAGTGTAGGACCTTTGTGTCTGACGTAGGATCCCTAGAGGATCTGAGGTAGGGCTATCCTCCAAGCCTGAGTGTATGGCCTTTGGCCTGAGGTAGGTGATCTGCTGATCACTGAGTTGTAAGCCCTAGTGGATGAGTTGTAGGTCTTGGAGGAGACTGAGAGATCCTGAGGGATCTGAGGTGTAAGCTCTTGGGAGCAGTGTTTTGGAGAAGGACCTTGACTAATAGGAAGTTGACAAGGTGGGAGGAGAGTGGATGTACCCAAATTTGGGGAACAACTATAAATCTGTGCGTGATGTTTTGTGTTGTCTTTTTTCTGCAGGTACTTGAAAGTTAATCACTGTCAACACACTAAGAAAAAAGAAAGATAAGATAAAGTCTAAAATATCAGACATACAACCTATTCACCCCTAGGTTGAAAGCTACCTTGAAATAAAGACTTTCAAGCTTTATTGATGATTTCTCGTGGTGTACGTGGGTGTATCTCTTAAAAGAGCGCTCCGAGTTATTATCTGTATGGACATCATTTTATTATAAGGTTAAAACTCAGTTTGCTACGTCTATTAAGATTTTTCATTCTGACAATGCCAAAGAATATCTTAGTCATGATTTTTTCTCTTTATGTATGCAAAATAGCATTATTCATCAAACTAGCTGTGTCTATACCTCACAACAAAATGTCGTATTTGAATGCAAAAACCATCACCTCCTTGAAGTTGCTCGAACTCTAATGCCACAAATGCAGGTACCTCGCTCCTATTGGGGTATGCAATTCTTATCTCCAGCTATCTTATCAATCACATTTCTTCCACGGTTCTCCACGATCACACACCATTCTCTATTCTCTATCCGGGCAAGGATCCCTTCCCGCTTCTCTACGTATCTTTGGGTTTACGACTTTTGTGCACGCTCCCTCTGCCACTCGTGACAAACTATATCCCAGTGCCACCAAGTGTGTCTTTTTGGTTTACTCTTCCACTTAGAAAGGCTAGTGTTGTTTTCATCCTATTCTTCAAAAACAGTCCGTCTTTACAAATGCTACCTTCTTCAAAAATGCGTCCTACTTATCTCACAATCTCTCCCCTCTTCCTGAGATTCCCTCTTATCCTCGTGTCACCTCCATCCGATCTACGCCCACCGAGACCCATCCTTAACCACCATGTCCACCATCTCCTCCTTCGCTCTATCTGCCTTCCCCATCTCTCTCTACTCCCGGGCCAGCTCTCTCCTCCATGGATGCACAAGACACTGATGAACACGATGGACTGGATGTTCCCATTGCTCTGCGCAAAGGAGTGCGGGCGTATACCCAACATTCGCTTATTGTCGTTATTTCCTATGCTTTTCTTACCCCTTCTCGCAGGAATTTTGTGTTGGCCATCTCTGCCACTACCACTCCACACACATACCAGGATTCCCTTGTTGTTCCTCATTGGAAGGCCGCTATGGATGAGGAAATTACCACCCTGACCGAGTGGGGTACATGAACTCTTGTTCCTCCTCCTTTCGACACTGATGTTATTGGCTGTCGCTGGGACTTTGTTGTAAATTTCCGTTCGGATGGTAGTGTGGACCATTACAAGGCCTGATTGGTTGCTAAAGGATTCACTCAACCTACGACGTTGATTACTTTGATACCTTCTCTCTCGTTGCTCGTCTTAGCACTATTCGGGTTCTCCTATCCGTGGTCGTCAACAAGGATTGGCCCATTTCTGAGCCGGATGTCAAGAATGCCTTCCTCTATGGTGATCTACAAGAGGATGTCCATATGGAGCAACCTCCTGGGTATGTTGCTCCGGGGGATACACACATATGCTAGTTGAAGAAGGCTATCTATGGCCTAAAGCAAAGTCCTCGGGCGTGGTTTGATAAGTTTAGTAGCATTGTGGCAGCTATTGGTCTCATAAGGAGCTCTGCTGATCCCTCATTATTTATTCACAAAATTGCCCTGGGTCTGGTAGTTCTTATCGTATATGCGAACAATATTCTTCTCACTGGTGATGACCAGGCTGGGGTAGTGCTGACAAAGAAACATCTCTGTGAACACCTTGTCATGAAATATATGGGCTCCCCAAAGTACTTCCTAGGAATAAAAATCTCTCGTAAGCCCAATTCTTTGGTTCTCTCCTGACGTAAGTATGCTCTTGATCTTCTACAAGAGATAGGGTTGACTGGGGCTAAACCTGCCCGATGTCCCATGGATACCAGAGAAGATAAAACCTGGATAGATGACTCACCTCTTCTATTAGATGTTACAAGGTACATGCATTTGGTGGGCAAACTCATTTATCTCATTGTAACAAGACCCGACATCTCCTATGTTGTAGGCAAGGTTAGCCAGTTCATGCAAGCTCCTAGAGAGTGTCATCTACAGTCTGCCCTGAGGATATTGGAATATGTTAAAGCGATGCTTGGTAAGGGACTATTGTTTCAGAGAAATGATCACTTGAAGGTTGAAGCCTACTCAGATTAAACCTATGCTGATGACAAAGGTGATCGCAAGTCCACATCAGGTTTTTGCACATTCGTGGGAGGGAACCTAGTGAGCTGGAAGAGCAAGAAATAATTTGTTGTCTCCAGGTCCAGTGTAGAAGCTGAATATCGCAGTATGACGTCAACCACTTGTGAGATAAAGTGGTTACGGGTTCTCATGCTGGACTTAGGAGAAGTCTACAATCAATTGTTACCTATGTTCTGCGATAACAAGGCCGTCATATACATCTCCAAAAATCCAGTATTTCATGAGAGAACAAAGAACATCGAAGTTGACTCTCATTTCATCAGAGAAGAGATCTTGAAGAAACATATATGCACTCCATTCATTACTTCTGACAACGAGTTGACTGATATCTTCACCAAGCCTATGTCAGCTTATTTCTTTCACATTTGCGACAAGCTGGGCATGATTGATATATATGCTCCAGCTTGAGGGGGTGTTGCAATATGGAGACCGGGCAGACAGGAGGTTTAGAGACCGTGCGGTCTGGCGGCTTCTCTGGTGGCTTGGATACCGGGCGGTCTGGCAGCTTCTCTGGCAGCTTGGAGTCTGGGAGGTCTGGCGGCTTCTCTGGCTGCTTGGAGACCGAGCGGTCTGACAGGTTCGCTGGCAGCTTAGAGACCGGGCAGTTTGTCTTCTCTTATCAGTATGGTCGGGTGGTTAAACATTTTTGTCAAACCACGTGGTATATGCAGTCTGGGTTTGTCTAAGACGCTAGTCCCATAAATGTATTTAGTACCATATTGCTTAATTGTATTCTCTCACTTCTCCTCCATTCTATAAAAGGGAGGTCATACCTTTGTAATATATACATTTTTTGGAAATAAAAACTCTGTGTTTTGTCCAAATTTCGGTTTCTCTATGTAATATATACACTTTTTGGAAATAAAAACTAAATTCTATAATTATATTATCTTGTTCTTTGGTTTCAACAGACATTACAAATGAATTCAAATATATTCATTCAATCACTTATGTTAGCATTATAAATGAGTCAAAATGGCGCAAAATTTTGTTTAGTATGCCCAAAACTCCTTTTTAAACAAAATATCATCATCTGCACCAAAATCTTTAAACAAAATATCGCTCGGTCTAGATATATATTTGATTTCTAATTCCTATAAGGGTGTGTTGTATAGACGAGTTATGTGTATATAAAAATATACACATCTTTTTGAACTGCGTCTTATACGTACATTTTCATGAGAAGTGTTCAACATGAAAGTTGTAGAAAAAAAATGCAAAAAATGGCTGAATCTATTTTTTTCTGGTTTGCTAGTAACAAAAGTGTGTTTATTAATAACAACACCCTAAAAATAAACTTTGATGGTGTTGTGTGTCGGGATCCAGACAGGGTAGGGATGGGAGTTGTGCGTGATTGTTGGGTGCCTTTCTTGATTGGCGGGTGAGTTATGTCCCATATGTTGGTTGCCCTACGCTGACAGAGGCTCTAGCGGCTCGTCTAGCAATTGATTTAGCCTGTGAGGCATGGATATGATCGCATTTGACGGTGATTGTGCTTCTCTTATTAGTAAAATCCAGGGGGGTTTGTCCCTTCGTCGATGGATTGGCCTATTGTGTTGGACATTCTTGATACGAACTAGAGTCTGGCGGAGGTTTCATTCTCTTATCTGTGTCGGGATGTTAATCGGGTCGCTCATGTTGTCGCAGATATTTTCTTTGATGAGCATTTTTGTCTCCCTCTGCATGTGCTTGAATTGCTGACTCTTGATTTACATGAATGAAATAATTTTTCAATGATTTTTTTTTAAAAAAATGTAATTGTTTCTAAAGATTTCATTTTCTCATTACCTCCTTCAATGGTATAATTTTCGAAAGTTTTGAAAATCGGATTGAACATCAAACCAGTAGAGTGGAGGGAGAGATTCAAGGTTGAACCGGTCCCAACCGGTTTAATCGGGGTCGAACCTATATATATAGGCTCCCTGGAAAAACATGTATATATGATTTTTCCGCGCACAGTTTTCAAGCCGTTGGATTTAATCCAACGGTTTTAAAAAAATTATCGGCGAGCCCGTGCTACGACACAGAAGGGGCGGCCTACGCCGACGTGGACGCCAGCGTACTCAAGGAGGCCGGCCGATGGCCGGCGAGACTGCAGCCACCGACCGCCACGCTGTAAAAAATCATCCTCTATATTCGCTTTTGTATTTCCTTTCCTATACCCATATTCTTTCTTGTTGAAGAACTTTCTAAAAGAATTTATTCTTTCAGGGTTTCGCATAAACTTTTTGAACTTTTTCACGAACAAGCTCTCCTCATCTTCCTCATCATTCTCATCAGACTCACTATCCTCTTCCTTCTTGGATTTTAACACCAAAGATTTCTTTCTCGGATCCAAATTATACTCTTGTTGTTTGTTGAAGTATTAGACCGGGCGGCCTTGCGGTCTTGTCTGGCGGGTTGTTGACTGCGCGGTCTAGCAGTTCCTTTCCAGCAGGTTCGTATTCAGACTGTTGCTGTTTGTAGTCCGAGCGGTCTGGCGGTCTCTCTCAGAAGGGTGGAGACCGGGCAGTCTATCGGTCTCCTATTGCGGCGTGTTCTCTTCCTACTCGAGTTGCCGAGCGGTTAGCCCATTTGTCTAACCGCGCGGCCTGTGCGGTCTCTTTAATTTCTAGCCGCTCAGCCCTGTACATTTTTAGTCCCACATTGTTTGTTTGTACTCTCTCCTATCTCCTCCATTCTATAAAAGGGAGGTCATACCTTTGTAAATGATATCTTTTTGGATAATAAAACTTTCAATTATTCAATTCTCTACATGTTTGTTAGCTGCTTGTTAGCTGCGTGTTTGCTACTTTTACATTGTATCAGAGCAAACGATCGATTCATCATGATTCCGTCTTTGGCTCTTCTGTCCGCGCGGCTTGTCCAAGCTGCTTCTTTGCCTTGTCGCTGCCATGTTCGCAAGACTTCCGTCGTTCTGTTCTCGACCTGTTCTCTCGGGTCCCTTGCTTCCTCTTCTCTTCTATTCGCTCGGCCTCTTTCAGGTCGCGCGACCTCTTTCCCTGTGCCTTGGTCTGTTTCCTGGCCGCTGGTGTTCTGCCACAATACCGCTGTAGCTTCTTCTCTTTAGCTCGCTGCGGTTTCGTCCTTGTTCGCTGCGGTTTCTTTCTCGTGTCCCGGCCTCCTCCTTAGGTCGTGCGACTTTCTCTCCTTTCTCTCTCCCCACGGCTTCTCTTCTACTCGCGCGGTTTCCTGCATTCTCTATGGACAATTCCGGTATCTCCACCCCGTTATCTCTACCTCCACCACCCCTATTGCTCCTCCTCCTCCTACTCCTTCTGGAAACCTTGGCACGCTTTCTAAATTTGTTGGCTCCAACTTTCCGGATTGGAGCGTTTCTTTCACCTTTCTTCTACGCTCTCAGTGCAAGCGTCATCACCTCACCGATGACCCTCCACCTCTTAACTCTGCTCAATTTGATAACTGGGATGCGAGTGATGCGCTTGTCTGCACTTGGCTGGCCAACAGCCTTTCTGATGAGTGCCTTCCCGTCATTCGCCATGATGAGACGGTCAAGACTGCTTGGCTTCACCTAGCTTCTCTCTATTCGAAGGGGGCTAGGCGTCCCACATTAATAGTCTTTATGCGGACCTCTTCGCCCGCCCTTCCATGTCTCCTGCTGCAGATTATTAGCAGGTTTAGGCTCTTGGCGCAGAGATCCTCCAGAATCTCCCCTTCTCCGCGGACTTGGCCTAACAACACAAACACTTCCAGTAACTCCTGGTTGTTTGTTATCTTCTCTGCCTTCCCGAATCCTATGATATGATCCGCCAGCAGATCTTGGGTGAGGCGGAGTCTCCCACTTTGGATGCCACCACGGCTCGCATTGTCGCTGTTACTTCGCTGCTCCAGCGTCCTCTGTTGTCCTCCCCTCCTTCCCAGGACTCCTATGCTCACTAGGCTCAGCGGGGGGCCCTAGTGGCCGCAGCCACTCAGACGGGCGCGGTTCGTCCAGGTTCCTCTGCTCTCACTATGATCGTACCGGCCATTCTGTTGACCGTTGCTGGCAGAAACATCCTCATCTTCGCCCTTCCGGTGATGCATCTTCCTCGACCTCCGCCTCCTCTCGAGCGTTTGAATCTGTGGCCACGACTTCAGGTAGTGCCGACGTCGTTACCCAAGGTAAATGGCTGATTGACTCGGGTGCTACAAATCACATGACTGGCAACCCTCATTGCTTCTCTCTCCTTGAAACGCATGACCGATTGCCCCCGGTTCGTGTGGCGGATGGTTCACCGTCCCTGGTTCATGGGACGGGCATGGTTCAAGTCACCCCGTCGCTTTGCTTAGAGGACACTCTCTATGTCCCGAAGTTCCCGTGCAATTTATTATCTGTTACTACTTTATGCCAACAACTTCAGTGCTCCATCTTATTCACTCCGACTTCTTGTTCTTTCCAGGACCCGAGGACCCAACGGACGATTGCTAATGGGACTAAGAGCGGCGAGCTCTACTTCCTCAACAACATTTCCGCTCTATCCTCCTACTCCTCCTCCTCTACAGATCTGCTTCAATGGCATCTTCACCTTGGACATCCTCCTCCTCGGATTCTTTGACAGCTTCTGCCCCACTTACCTCCGACCAGTTCTCCACTCAACTATGATGCGTGTCAGCTTGGCAAACATCATCGCTCCTCCTTCCCGACGAAGCAAGGTCGTGGCTCCTCTCGCCCGTTTGATCTCATTCATTCTGATGTCTGGGGTCCTGCTCCTACCCTCACCATTGGTCGGGGTTGTTCATACTTTGTAACTTTTATTGATGATTTTTCTAGATGTACCTAGGTGTATCTGTTAAAAGATCGCTCTGAACTATTTTTTATCTGTCAATCTTTTTATTCTATGATTAAAACTCAATTTGTCATTTCTATTAAAGTGTTTCGCTCTGATAATGCTAAGGAATATCTTAGTCATGAGTTCTCCTCCTTCTTTCTGCAACATGGTCTTGTTCATCAGACCACCTGTGTTTACACCTCCCAGCAAAATGGGGTGTCGGAGCGTAAATACTGTCACCTCCTTGATGTCGCTCGCACTCTCATGACGCAGATGCAAGTGCCCGCTCCTACTGGGGCTACGCTGTGCTCCTCGCCTTCTATCTCATCAATCGCCTTCCCTCCACGGTTCTCCACGGCCAGAACCACTTCTCCATTCTATACCCTAGCAAGGAACCTTTTTCTCTCCCTCTCAGTGTCTTTGGGTGTATAGCTTTTGTACACGCTCTGTCCGCTACCCGCGACAAGCTTTCCCCCCGTTCCACCAAGTGTGTCTTTTTGGGGTACTCTACCACTCAAAAAGGCTATTGCTGTTTTGACCCCGTTCTGCGCAAACAATTTGTGTCCGCAGACGTGACCTTCTTTGAGAATGCATCCTACTTCTCTCTTGAATCCCCTCTTCCTCCTGATGTCTCTGATTCTCCACCACCTCTCTCAGTTCCTTCTACGCCTATCGACGTCTCCCCTCTTACCTCATCTCCTCCTCCGTCTCCTCCTCTGTCCGTCTCACCCCTACAGCTTCTCCCTCTTCTCCGCAGCCGTCTCTCTAGTCCCAGGCCAGCCTTCTCCGCCACGGACGCTCCGGTCACTGAGGCACGCGTCGACCTGGATCTTTCCATTGCTCTTTGCAAAGGGGTGCGAGCGTGTACTCAACACCCGCTTGCGGCAGTTGTTTCCTATAATCGGCTTTCTCCTTCTCGCAGGTGTTTTGCCTTGGCTATCTTCGCTGCTACCACTACCCGCACCTACCAGGAGGCTCTTGCGATTACTCATTGGAAATCTGCCATGGATGAAGAGATGGCTACTCTTACTGAAATTGGTACCTGGACCCTTGTTCCTCCACCAGTGGGTACTGATGTGGTTGGCTGTCATTGGGTGTTTGTTGTGAAATTTCGCCCCGACAACACTGTGGATCGCTACAAGGCCCGGCTGGTGGCCAAAGGCTTCACTCAGAGTTATGGCATTGATTACTTTGACACTTTCTCTTCGATTGCTCACCTCAGCACCATCCGGATTTTTCTCTCTGTGGCTGTCGACAGGGATTGGACTATTTCCCAGCTTGATGTCAAGAATGCCTTTCTCTATGGGGATCTTTAGGAGGACGTCTACATGGAGCAACCTCCTGGGTATGTTGCTCAGGGGGAGTCAAGAGTATGCCGTTTGAAGAAGGCCATTTATGGCCTAAAGCAGACCCCTCGGGCGTGGTTCGACAAGTTCAGTGGCATTGTGGCTACCATCGGCTTTGCAAGGAGTTCGGCCGATAACTCCTTATTTATTCGCAAAATCGCCTCAGGACTGGTGGTTTTGGTAGTGTACGTGGATGATATTCTTCTTACTGGAGATGACCAAGCTGGGGTGGACTTGACAAAGAAACACCTCCGTCAACACCTGGTCACGAAGGATATGGGCTCCCCGAAATACTTTTTGGGGATAGAAATTTCTCGGAAGCTTGACTCGTTGGTTCTCTCCCAATGGAAGTATGCCCTTGATCTTCTACAAGAGGCAGGATTGACTGGTGCCAAACCGGCCCGGTTTCCCATGGCTATTGGAGAAGACAAAACATGGACGGATGACTCGCCTCTTCTATCTGATGTCACGAGGTACAGACGTTTGGTGGGCAAACTCATCTATCTCACGGTGACCAGACCCGACATCCCCTATGCTGTAGGCAAGATTAGTCAGTTTATGCAAGCTCCCAGGGAGTGCCATCTTCAGTCTGCCTTGAAGATTTTAGAGTATCTCAAAGCAGCACCGGGCAAAGGGCTAATCTTTCAGAGGAATGGTCATCTGAGGGTTGAAGCCTACTCAGATTCAAGCTATGCGAATGATAAAGGCGATCGTAAATCCACATCAAGTTTTTGTACTTTTGTTGGAGGAAATCTTGTGAGTTAGAAGAGCAAGAAACAGTCTGTTGTCTCCAGATCCAGTGCAGAGGCAGAATACCAGAGTATGGCATCAACCACGTGTGAGTTAAAGTGGTTGCGGGCTCTCATGCTTCACCTAGGAGAGGTCTATGACTATCCTCTCCCTATATTCTGTGACAATAAGGCCGCTATATACATATACAAAAATCCGGTCTTCCATTTGAGAACATAGCATATAGAGGTCGAGTGCAACTTCATTCGGGAAGAGGTTTTGAAGAAACAGATTTTTACTCCATTTGTCACCTCCGATAAAGAATTGGCGGATATCTTCACAAAATCGGTCTCTACTTCCTTCTTCCACATTTGTGACAAGCTGGGCATGATTGATATCTATGCTCCAGCTTGAGGGGGAGTGTTGAAGTATTATACCGGGCGGCCTTGAGGTCTTGTCTGGCGGGTTGTTGACCGCGCGGTCTTGCGGTTCCTTTCCAGCAGGTTCGTATTTAGATTGTTGCTATTTATAGTCCGAGCGGTCTGGCGGTCTCTCTCAGAAGCCTGGAGACCGGGCGGTCTATCGGTCTCCTATTGCGGCGTGTTCTCTTCCTGCTGGAGTTATTGAGCAGTTAGCCCATTTGTCTAACCACGCGGCCTGTGCAGTCTCTTTAATTTCTAGCCGCTCGGCCCTATACATTTTTAGTCCCACATTGTTTGTTTGTACTCTCTCCTATCTCCTCCATTCTATAAAAGGGAGGTTATACCTTTGTAAATGATATTTTTTGGATAATAAAACTTTCAATTATTCAAATCTCTGCCTGTTTGTTAGCTGCTTGTTAGCCGCGTGTTTGTTACTTCTACATTGTTGAATCCTTAGTTCGACTTCATGAGTTTTCAAATTTCCTATGAAATTCTCAATTTGAAGAGTATTTAGATCGTATGACTCTGAGATGACAGTCACTTTTGGATTGAACTTTGTGGGAAGCTATCTAAGAATCTTCCTCACTAAATGACCATTTGAGAAACTCTTTCCAAGAACCTTAGAGTCATTCACAATTTTGTTGAATCTTGTGTACATGGAGTCTATGTCTTCATCAACCTTCATCTTAAAATTTTCAAACTATGATTTTAATTAGAAAAGCTTTGAGTCCTTCACCTGCGATGTACCTTCATGAGTAACTTCAAATAAGTTCCAAATATCAAATGCAGTTTCACATGCACATACTCGATTAAACTCAGTTCTATCTAACACACAAAATAAAGCGTTCATTGCCTTAACATTATTTTTACACCTTAGCTTATCAACATCATCCCATTTGTCCTTAGGTTTTTCCATAGTGACACTTCCAACTATGGTTGCAGGTGGAGTGTAGCATTGTTCTATCATTGCCCATACTTCAATATCTAAGGCGATTAGAAAAAATCTTATTCGAGTTTTCCAAATGTTATAGTCCGTGCCAGTGAACAAGGGATGCCTACTAATACCTTGACCCTCAAAAAAGCGTGATCATTATGCACCATTACTCCCGGTGGTGAAAATGATTTGGAGTAATCTCCCTCTGATACCACTTGTTGGATCGTGAGGCGCCCTTAGAGGGGGTGGGGGGGTGAATAAGGTTTAATAAATTTTTTTCTTAAACTATTTTTCCACGGTGAACTAATTGCAGAAATTAAAATTAATTTTTCATTAATAAAGATAAACATTTAGAAAATTATAAGGAAAAAATGTTGATATTTTATTTCACAAATTTTAAAACAGAGTACAACGTATCTCTATAGAGCTAGAGATCAAGTCTATGAAAAATATAAACCTTTTGATTTCATCGGTCCTTCTAACAAGAACCGACTAGCCATAACATATCTCTTCCTAGATCTTACTACTAGCCTCCCGCTAGATCACACCACGATCTAGTCGCTGCACACAAGGTAACAAAAACTCCCTAAGTCTTACAAGGACCTAGACGACACGCACAATGCGACGATTCTCTCCTAAGCCACACACGGACCTAGATGTCATGCACAAGGCGGCGATTTCTCTACCGATTACAAAGATGAAATGAAGAATGACAAAGAACAATTTTCAGAATTAAAGCTCCCTGTTAATGAAGTGCTAAAGATGTCGACAAATTGTTATCAGGGTTGCTTTAAGGCTCTGTTTGGCGGAGCGGCAGCACAGCTGCATGCAGCTGTTTTTGCTGCCGCTCCGCCAAACCAAAATTTGGTGCAGGCGGTGGCAAGAAGCCACCGCTCGCGGCAGTCGGTGGCAAGAAGCCACCGCCCGCGGAAGGCGGGAGCTGCAGCGCTGCAGCCCCTTTTCAGGGGCTGCAGCGCTGTATTTTTTTTAATAAAATGTTTTTAATTTTTTTAAAAAATACATTTTATATTTATAATGAATATATTTTAAATTTTAAACAAATATATATATATATATATATATATATATATATATATATATATATATATCAATAAAATAGAAATTAAAATGATATTTTATTTAATTATAAAAAGTGAAATTTAATTTTTTATTTTTATTGCGGCCTTGCGGGTCACTCGAGTAGTCCGTGAATCGGGCAAAAACGAACCGTCCTAGCTCGTGAGCGAGTTGAGCAAGCATACGTGCGTCCTGATGTCCGTTTGGAAGACCGAACAACTTCAAAATTATGCGAGTATGTGCCAGTTGGAATTGTAGCGTCGAGCCGGGCGAGGTCGCAAAAAATTCGTCGGCTCGTTCGAACATATTTATATCACTATTAACATTTAGTAAAATTAACTTTTACATTTAAAAAATATTAATATAATTACTTTTATATTTAAATAAAATTAATTTCTAGTAAATTATTTATTTTTTTTGGACTTCGTAAATTTTGCGGAATGTTTAATAATTTTTATTGCGGGTCACTTGATACGCTCGTGAATCGGTCAAAATTGAATCGTCCTTGCTCGTGGGCGAATCAAGGGTGCATGCATGAGTCCTGATGTCCATTTGAAATACTGAACGTACTCAAAATTATGCGGGAATGTGCCCGTTGCAATTATAGCGTCGATTCAGACAAGATCAGGAAAAAATCTATGGCTCGTCAGAACATATTTTGGGGAACCCCATCAATATTAATATATTTTTTATATAATTAAATAAAATTAATGTCGAGCAAATTGTTTATTTTTTTTTAGATTTCGTAAATTCTCCGGGTTGTTTAATTATCACTACCACTGTTTAATTCTGCCCCAGTGTTTCACACAACACTGCAAATACAGTTTTCCAAACAGTTTCATAAATTTTTCCACCACTGCAAAACAGCTGATTCCTACAACACTATTTCCCACCACTGCTTCCTGCACCGCCACCGCTTAGCCAAACAGACCCTAAATGTCATGTACAAATCGTCGCTTTTCCTCGCTTGAACCTTCTTGGGAAGATGGAGTTTTTCTAGATGTTGGAGCTCTCTGGACAGGATGCACTGGAAGAAACACTCCAGAAACTCAAAGATGTGATCACCACCAAAAAATGAGCCGCATATATATTTTGGAGATGTCGCCAGGCGATACTGGGTATCGCTTGACAGCGATAACCTATTTGGCTGCCACGTGTCCCATGGATTCAAAACTTCTACCGGATGAATCAGTCGTGCCCAATCGTGCGCTATCACCTGGGCGATAACGATATCACCGGGCGATATCGAATGTAACTGCATGCCGTGGAGATAATGTTGTTGCTGTCAATTGAGCTGTCGCCTATTGGCGATATCCCCTTAACTCCTCTGTTCAAATCTGAATCAAAGCACAAATGATTGTAATGTTAGACCTATGATATCTGCACATCATAAGCACCTTATGATCAAATACAAATGAGATTTGTTATTAGCAAACCAAGAAGCATGGAAGCATGCTCCAACACTAATTTGGGAAGAATTTTGTCTCTATACTTGCTGAAATCATATCCAGACAACTTCAACAAGAAGCAAGGCACCAAAATCCATCATATGAGAAGGATTGACATAAAGATTCTAAAGAGGTATAAGAAAGTTCTAACTAAGGCTCCCAAAGAGAAGAAATGCCAAAGACCTAAGAAAGGAAACAAGGTTGCTGAAGAAGCTAGCAGTGAGGAATATTCCTCTACTAAAGAATTTACTCTAGGAAGTCACTCAAATTTCTCAAACTCAGGTGAGGTAGAAGATGAAAGAAATGAAAATAGTGAGCAAAGCCTTGACCCAAATCTATCATCCTCAGATGGAGAGGAAATTGAACACCAAGATTTTTGTGCTCAAGTTGATGTTGACAGTGCCAATTTAGGGGATAGTGCCTCAACTGAGGGGTAGGCTATATAGAACCCTAAAGAACAAGTTCCTACAAAAGTGATACAACCAGATGATAAAGTGGTTGTAGGCTCACTGGACCAATTCCTAAATGATGATTGTTAAAGATTGGATTGACCGGGCAGACTGGAGTGTAACCACAGGCGGTCTGATTGTTCAAGCAGCCTAGCGTTCTGGTCCGTCGGTCATGTTAAAGATTGGAGAGACCAAGCAGACTGGAATCTAACTGCAGCGGTCTGATTGTTCAAGCAATATAGCAGTCTGGTCTGGCGGTTAGGTGATTAATCTCGGCTTATGGTCAGGTGGACAAAAGCAGTGGCAGTTTGGATGTTAGTCACAGCGGTCAGATTGGAGCAAGAGTGGTCTGACCTAAAGCCGAGATGGCAGGATGTTGGTTAGCCGTTGTGGGCTGAATGAAGCTGCAACGGTCTAGTAGAGAGTAGCGGCAAGGACCTATTAGAGAGCCATAACAACAGTCTGGTTAAATCCACAGCGGTCTAGTTGAGGCTGCGGTTGCAGTTTGATAGCTTGCAGCAGAGGCGGTCTGGTGGACAGCCACAATTGCGGTCTGGTGTCGACCCGCAGTTGCGGTGTGGCGGATTGTTCAAGTGGTCTGCTCAGGGGGTTTGCGGCTAATTAGGTGACTATTTTATTATTTGTATAGTTGGCGATTTGACCATGTCAAACTGCGAAGACTGCCCATTTTGTATTTAGTCCCACATCGTGTGTTGTATTCTCTCACCTCCCCTGATTTCTATAAATAAGGGGCCATATCTATGTAATATTTATCTTTTTGAAACAATAAAATTTGCTGTTTATTTAGCACTTTGTCCATTTTTCAGATGGTATTAGAGTGAACCGATACTTAGCTTCAAGAAGATCGCGGCTTGTTGGTTTAACCGCGCGGCCTCTTCCACTGGCTTTGTCCGGCTTCTTCCAGTTTGTCCGATTTCTTTGCATTCCCTCCCTTGCTTCTTGTTGTGCTTGCGACTTGCTTCCTTACGGGAATTTTGTTCGCCTGGCCTTCCTTGCTATCCGCGCTTCTTTCCGACTTGTGGTGTTCACGCGGTTTGCTTGGCGGCTTCTGTTGCTCATGCCGCCTTAGTCGATCTTTATTGCGACTTGGTTTGTTCGTGTGGCTTGTCCGTGGTTTGTGTTTTTCTTCTCCCCTTTCTTCCTGCGTGTTGTCTTTCTGCGGCTTGTTTATTCCTTGATGCGGGTACCTCATTTTTGTCGTGGCCTCATTTTATGTCGTTGATGTGTTGACACCGTGACCATGCGGTTTCTCCTTTTCCGTACTTTCCATGTCAGCTTGTTTCTAACTGTGCAGTTAGTTTTTTTTGCTTTTTGGTTTCTTCTTAAGGATGGCTTCCCTTTTCTCTTCAACTACTCATGCTCTTGTGGCCTCCTCTGATAAGTGGCTTGTTAACTCTGGTGTCACTTGTCATATGACTGTCAACTCTCGTTTGTTTTCCTCTTTGCTTGAACAACACATGATGTCCCCTATTGTTATTGCTGTTGGGACTTCTGGTCTAGTGCATGGTATTGGCACTGTGTGTCTCTCTTCGTCTTTAATGCTAGAGGATACTCTCTATATCCATGCACTCCCGTTCAATTTACTCTCTGTTCATGCTCTTTACACCTAGTTAAATTGCACGGTTATTTTACGGGTACCAGTTGCTCCTTCTTGGATTCTGTTTCCAAAGCTACGATTGCTACTGGGACTGCCATTGGTGGCCAATTCTTTCTTGACAATGATGCTTCTCTTTGTGCTTCTTCATCCCTTCAGCAGCGGCATCGTCATCTTGGCCAACGCCCTTCTCATCGCATCCACCAGCTTCTTCCAGATCTTCCTCAAGAGGATTCTCCTTTGAATTGCAAAGCCTGTCTGTTTGGAAAACATCAACGGTCTTCTTTTCCGGCATGAACAAGATGTAGTTCTTCGCATCCTTTTGAACTTGTTCATTCTGACATCTAGGGTCCTTCTCCTACTGCCATTGTTAGTAGATGTAGCTTATACTTTGTCACTTTCATTGATGATTTCTCCAGGTGTACTTGGCTGTATCTCCTGAAAGATCATTCTGAACATTACACTGTGTTTATTGCCTTTTATCATGAGATCTTGACACAGTTTCAGGTGCCTATTCATGTTTTTCGTACTGATAATGCCAAGGAATATGTCAGCCGAAAATTTTCGGATTTTTGTGCGAACCATGGTTTGATTCATCAAACTTCTTGCCCCTATACCTCTCAACAGAATGGCATTGCTAAACGCAAGAATCGTCATCTCTTGGATGTTGCTCGCAGCCTTCTATTACAAATGAATGTCTCTCAGCCCTATTGTTGTCATGTCGTTCTTCTCTCCTTCTATCTCATTTATCAGATACCGTCATTTGTTCTTCACAGCAAGACTCCCTTTTCCATTTTGTATGCCATGGTCGAGCCATTTCCTTTACCTCTTAAAGTTTTTAGATGTACAGTGTTTATTCGCATACCTTCTCCTGGTCGTGACAAACTTTCTCCCCATTCTGTTAAATGCATATTCCTTGGTTATTTCTCTACTCAGAAAGGCTATCACTTTTTTGATCCTCTTCTACGCAAATAGTATGTCTCTACGGATGTTACCTTCTTTGAAGATATACAATATTTTTCTCCTGATTCTTCTTTATTGCTTTCTGATGCTCCTTCTTTCATGCCTATTGTCTTGGCACCTCTGCCGGAACCCATTCTTTCCACACATATTCCTGTTGGGCCATCTCTTTCTCTCGAAAATGATTCTTTGCCCTTGAATCCTACACTGCTTTCTTCCTCTCCTATCTCTGATTCTTCTTCTCCTACGCCACTGCAACCAGCTCCAGGTCCAGTCTTCTCTTCTTTGGATGGGGCTGATGCAGTGGACAGGTTCGATTTGGATCTTATAATTGATCTTCGGAAAGGTGTTCTCTCTTGCACCCAGCATCCTCTTCAGGTTGTTGTATCTTATTCTAAGCTCTCTCCTTCCTCTAGGAGCTTTGCTCTGGCTCTCTCGACTCATAGTGTTCCTACCTCATATCAAGATTCTCTTACTATCCCTTATTGGAAGGCTGTTATGGTTGAAGAGATGCGTACTCTTGCTGAACGGGGTACTTGGACTCTTGTTCGTACTCCTCTAGGTGCTGATATGGTTGGCTGTCATTGGGTCTTTGTTATTAAATTTCTACCTGATGGCTCAATTGATCGTTATAAGGCCCAACTTGTTACAAAAGGTTTTACGCGGACTTATGGTGGGCATTTCTTTGATACCTTCTCTCCTGTGGCAAAGATTACTACAATTTATGTGCTCTTTTCAGTTATCATCAACCGTGACTGGGAAATGTCTCAGCTGGATGTCAAGAATGCCTTTCTTTATGGAGATTTACAAGAAACTGTTTATATGGAGAAACCTCCTGGGTATGCTGCTCAAGGGGAGTCTCAGGTCTGTAAACTGCGAAAGGAAATCTATTATCTTAAGCAAAGTCCCAGTGCCTAGTTTGATAAGTTGAATGAGGTCATTTTGCTGGTTGGGTTTGCTCGAAGTGTAGCAGATCACTCATTATTTGTACACAAGACATCAGCCGGTCTTTTTGCTCTTGCTGTTTATGTTGATGATATTCTTCTCGCATGAGATGATAAAGAAGGTATGGATATGACAAAGATGCAACTTCTTAAGCATTTTGTCACTAAAGATATGAGGTCTCCGAAATATTTCTTGGGTATTGAAATATCTAGAATGCCAGGATCTGTTGTTCTTTCACAAAGGAAATATGCCTTGGATCTCTTAAAAGAGATAGGTTTCCTTGGCGCTAAACCTGCTGGTTCTCCGATGTTTATTTGAGATGACAAGTGTTGGAGTAAGGACACCTCTTCTTGAAGATGTCACCAGGTACAGACGGTTTGTGGGGAAACTCATTTATCTGACAGTCACAAGACCAGATATTTTCGGTGCAGTGGAAAAAGTGAGTCAGTTTATGCAAGCTCTTAAGGGGTGTCATCTACAGTTAGCTATAAAGATTCTAAAGTATGTGAAAGGTGCTCCAGGAAAATAACTTCTGTTTCAGAAGAGGGGTCACTTGAAGGTTGAGTCATATTTTGATGCGAGCTATGCAGATGATAAGGAAGATAGGAAGTCCACATTTGGATTCTGTAGTTTTGATGGTGGAAATTTGGTAAGATGAAAGAGAAAGAAACAAGTTGTTGTTTCCAGGTCAAGCACGGAAGCAGAGTATAGGAGCATGACTCTAACTAGTTATGAGCTAAAGTGGTTACATACACTTATGCTTGATTTTGGAGAGCATTATGATCACTCTCTGCCAATGTTCTACGACAACAAGCCAACCATATATATTTTTAGGAATCCTGTCTTTCATGAGAGGACAAAACATATCAAAGTTGATTGCCATTTCATTAGAGAGGAGATTTTGAAGAATCAGGTTTGCACTCCATTTGTTACCTTAGAGAGATAACTAGCTGATTTATTCACCAAGCCGGTTACTCCTTTTAAGGAGGTCTGTAACAAGCTGGGCATGGTCGATGTATATGCTACAGCTTGAGGGGGAGTGTTAAAGATTGGAGAGATCGGGCAGACTGGAGTCTATCCACAGACGGTTTGATTGTTCCAGCGGCCTAGCGGTCTTGTCTGGCGGTCATGTTAAAGATTGGAGAGACTGGGTGGACTGGAATCTAACCGTAGAGGCCTGATTGTTCCAGCGGCCTAGCGGTCTGGTCTGATGGTTAAGTGATTAATCTCAGCTTGTGGTCAGGTGGACATCAGCAATGGCGGTTTGGAGGTTAGTCACAGCGGTTAGATTGGAGCAGTAGTGGTCTGGCCGAAAGCTACGATGGTGGGCTGTTGGTTAGCCGTTGCGGGCTGAATGAAGCCGCAGTAGTCTGGCAGAGAGTAGAAACAGCGGTCTTTCAAAGAGCAACAACAATAGTCTGGGTAAAGTCACAGCGGTCTGGTTGAGGCCGCGGTTGCAGTTCGATAGCTTGCAGTAGAGGCGGTCTGGTTGATAGCCGCAACTTCGGTATGTTGTCAACCCGCAGTTGCGGTCTGGCGGCTATTTCGAGCGGTATACTCAGGGGGTTTTTGGCTTAGTAGCCTACTATTTTATTATTTGTATAGTTGGCGATTTGACCATGTCAAATAGCGTAGACCGCCCGGTTTGTATTTAGTCCCACATCGTGTGTTGTATTCTCTCACCTCCCACGATTTCTATAAATATGGGGGCAAAAAAATTTGCAGTTTATTTAGCTCTTTGTCCATTTTTCAGAATGCTTTTGATGTACAACCCCATATTCGCTGGGTGGGAACAAGATCCCCCAAGAATCGGGATTGGGCTAGCTTTGTGCTTATAATTGGATAAAATAAGAAAGCGGACAGGAGGGCTTTCGCCGTAAGTAGGCGGTAAGGCTCTCGCCTAGGGGTTGAGTAATGATATTCATTGGACATCAATTCGTCGAGCAACATTTTGTCGAACGCCAGTTCGTCGAGCTTAGTTTGTTGAGCTGGGAACGTAATTTGTCGAATTCAAACTTATCGAGCTAAGCCTTCGACTTAAGGTTATGTTCATTGAACGGAGATTTCAGGTTTAGGCCATGACAGAACCAGGGCGGGCGGGAAGGCTCCCAACCAGGGCAGGAGCAGGGGCTCGTGCCTCATGTTGGCGGAAGTCCATCGGCCTCGACGTTAAGTGATGTCTCTCCACTCAACGCCCCTTCAGTCTTTTGGTTCCCACCCGGGGTAGGCGGGAAGGCTCGCACTCAGAGCAAGTAGGGTTCCTGTAGAGCTCAGCAGAAAGTGCTTCCGCTAGATGGGACCCAGACCTGAAAGTACCTAAATACCCCTGGTCTGCATTTAGCTCCTCAGAACAGTGGAGTTTAGCTATTGACAGACCAGTCCAGGGGCATTTTAGTAATTTTAGGGCAGCAAAAGTATGTTTTTTGCAGACCAGATATTGAAAATCTATAAATATACCCACATGACATCTCAAAAGGCAGATTTCCTCATACTCTTATTTTTGCCTTCTAGTGCCTTTTGAAGTACTCCTAGCCCACCAATTGGCTTTGGAGGGGAAGCTCTCAGAGAACTTCCGGGTTAGTGGAGGGACCTCCCAGCTGAGGCTCAGGGTCAGTTTCTAGTTCTTTGTTGCTAGTATTGGGTCGAGGTTTGGGAGAAATATGTGTCAGCTACACCCCGAGGTCCGAACTCACGTTGAGGCCAGTTTTTAGTTTCAACATTTCTGATGCGGTGTGCGTAGACCATAGGTGATACAAGAAAATCTTAAGTCAAGTCTCATGGCTGGAGATGAAGGAGAAGGAGCTAGCTCAGGAAATTCTCCCTCTCGGGGAAGTGAGTAACGTTGGGGATGTTGGAGGACTTCAAGCGAGAAGTCTTGTAGACCATACACTTGGCATTATCGGCAAGAGGCGAGTGGGAGACTCCTTAGGTCCCGGTGTCTGCTGATCCATCATTGGGCGAGAACGCACCCAGACAGCACCTCGGGAAGGAGGTTCTAGCATAGGCGGCGGAAAGGGATGTCCCCAGGCTGGAGCTGTTCCCAGGATAGACCAGTGCGGAAAGGGAGAGCGAGCCAAGGACGCATAATGAGCCCTCTCGTCAGGCAGGGGGCGGGAGCCCCTTCAATGAGCTCATCATTTCATCTTCGGTCCCATAGGGGTTCTAGGAGCTAGACATAACCTATTATATAGGGAGGGAAGACCTCAATCAGCATGTGTAGTGGTTTAAGATGCCATCTCCATAAGGCAAATGTCGGATGCCTTCAAGTGCAGGCTCTTCGCCATCACTCTAAAGGAGAAGGCCAGAGATTGGTTCCACCAGTTGCCTGCAAGTTTGATTTACTGCTTAGAGGATCTGCGACATGGGTTCTTGTTGAGGTTCTCAACATCCAAGAAGACGAAGAAGGGAGCAGAGTTCTTGTTTTCCATCAAGCAGAGGTCGAAGGAGACGCTGTGATGCTATGTTCATAGGTTTTAGGAGGAAATTTTGCATGTTCAGGAGATGCAAGGGTACATGATGATGCTTGCCTTCACTCTAGGGTTGAGGCCCAACTTCTTTAGCATGGATCTGAAGAGAGTTCCCCCCTCTCCTTCGAGGAGCTGATGGAGAGGGAGATGAAGGAAATCGTGATCGAGGCAGCCAATCCGGCATTTGTCAGGTGGTTGGCCAAGTTGGCAGAGGATGATGGGAAGGAATCAGGAGTAGGGAGGCATATAGAGCAGAGAGAGGAGAGAGGAACTGATGTTAAAAAACTTGATGCAGATTCTTTGTACACTTTAGTATACATTTGGTTGATAGGCATAAGCTAGATTGATTTAATCTCAGGCAAGTGCACCTATCAATCATAGTATAGGAGAAATCTACATCTCGTGTCATATTCCTCAGGGTATTTTCAAGTACTCATACTCACTCTCGCTCTATTATCGCACCTATATTTAAAAATCGTTGTTTACTCTAAACTAGCATTACTAGGACTAATTGGATAAGGTGACATTGGAGAAATAAGGATGATAAAAAGCAGAAAATATAAGAGTAATCACATGAGAATATTCACACATTAATTCAACTCTTTGTAATCACGTATTAACAATATTATCAAATTTATTGTATTGTAAGGGTTCGATCTTCATCGAATTCTCTCTCGAGCAATCCAATACCTAAACCTAGGTTGAGTGAATTTTCCCTCGAATAATTCACAACACTCAAATTTGCATTAGTATAAAATAACCCTGTCTAATACAAAAAACCATGAAATCCTATCTCTAAGATACCACAAATCTCATTATCTGTATTGCCATTATCCAAACAACATATCTCTCGATCATGAAATTTGAAATACAAAGAGAAAAAACACCACAGAGTGAAATAATAAGCCATCATCACAACCTTCTACTTTCTCAATCTAGAAGTTTGGTATTCATATAAAACAAATAATAACTTCAAATCTAGGATTAATCTCTTTGTTTGAGCCCATGTATACGGATAAAATATCACAAATATGATATAAAAACCAACATACATGATTACTGAATTGTTTCAAACAACAAATCTCATGCAAAATATAAAATAAAGTTAGATCCACTAAGAAAAGGTGGAGATTAAAAGAGATACATGAAGATTAAAAAAATACTGATTATCTCCTTTGATTCCCCTTCGCTTGAGTGCTCCACTTTTGTCCGCAAAAATTTCTCCAAGTCCTTCAATACAAAAAAGTCCATTCTAATTCTTTTTGCAGGTTTTTATAGTCCTCAAGCAAACAGATGTCGGACACGGGTTCCAACACGACCGTGTAGAGTGCAAATGGTGCGTATGGGCATTTTTTGAAATTATAAGGCGAGCATGGTGAAAGTGCAGCTAGATCTGATATACTCTAGAGGGTGGGGGGGGTGAATAGAGTATATGGTGATTTTGAAACTTTTACAACTGCTGTTGTATTTTAGGTGTGTGTGTGTGTGTGTGTGCAGGGAAGCAAATACAATAAACCAAAGAAAACAGCAATGGACTAATCACAGCACATTCACAGAGAAAGGCCAGAAAACAAAAGGAAAAGAAAGCAACCAGACGACACAAGAATTTTATAATGGTTCCCCAAATCTGGGTAGTCCACTCTTCTTCCACCCTGGTAGGAATCCACTGCAGGAAGGGGTTGAGCAGGTCTCCTGGCACCAATGGAGTTTTGATTAGGTTCCCAAAAACCAAACCCTCAAGTCTTTTGGTGGGAGACTTGCAACCAGAATAATTTTGAAGGGAATTAAAACCCTATACAGAGGTGGAGTGAGAGGGTGATGAGGTCTTCTCTTTCTCAAGTCAAATGAGAAGACTTGTGGAATGTTGTTTAGCAGCTTTGCCCCCCCCCCCTGAGATGTAGAATGGATCAGGAAGAATGCTGGAGCACTACTTCAGGGTGATAGGTCTTCAAAGACATAGAATTCCAGATCCAGAGAAAGTCTTCAGGAACTTCTTCTAACTGATATGAATGTATTGTTTCTTGAAGTTATCCCGAGTGAAAGCAAATGAAGAAGACTCTTGATATTGATGTAGTGTTCTTCTTCTTCTTCTTCTTCTTCTAGATCAATTTCTCTCTGGGCCAAGAATGAATTCTTTTTCTTGTGTTGTTTGAATCACTGTCTATCTTTTTTTTTGTTGTTGTGTTGTTGTGAATCTCTGTATTACTGACTATTCCTATATGTCTCTGTCTGTCATAAGAAACATTCGAATTTTGAATATCGAGCAGTAATGACAGACGGCCTGGAAAGGAAGCAGCAATTAATTACTTCCCCAACTGTTTCCATGGGAAAAAGGCATGTAATAATCCAGAATTAACTGCGCATCCTAACGGTAGTATACTGTGAAGAACTGCCATTAATTGTCCAGGAATCAGCGCCATGGAATGAGACGGGAACGGAAGAAGACCTAGTCTAGAATCGTCGACCGAAGAACATAATTCGTCGAGCTGAGTTAAGAGTTCGTCGAGCTAAGCTGAGTTCGTCGAGCTAAGTTGAGTTCGTCGAGCTGAGCTTAGTTCGTCGAGCTGAGCTTAGTTCGTTGAGCTGGCAGTCTTCATTCGTTGAATAGACAATCTTCAATATCAGACAAACATTATTCGTTGAGCAGAGAACCAAATTCATCGAGCTGAGAATAAACTTCGTCGACCTGAGAAAAGTTCTGGACTTTGACAAAATACTCTGCATCTGCTGAAATACTGTGTCGACACAAATTGGTGTCGACAGATTGATCTTGGTGTCGACACAAATCCTCTACTGTCGACATAAGCTGGTGTCGACTGAAATCCTGGTGTCGACACAAATCGCCTGGTGTCGACACAAGCCCTAAGTGTCGACAAGGATTCTCTGAGTACACAAATCGTCGAGTAGAGATTAGCATTCGTCGACCTGAGAAGCTGTGAACTTAAGGTCCAAGTTCGTCGAGCTCAGAATATAATTCGTCGACCGAAGCATTAAGCTGGACTTAGAGAAATCTTGAAGAGGTCCTGATAAGCCTGTGGTAAAATCCCGGTGATCGTCGAGCAAAGAACGCAGTTCGTCGAGATCAGCACTGCGAATTGTCTCACGATCGTCGAGCGCAGAACTTCCTTCGTCGAGCTGAGTTCGACGAACGTCGAACTCTTTTCACTTGGTCTGAAAAACTGATAGATCTGGAGTTCCTGATGGTCTTGAAGAAGGCTGGTCCATCTGAAGTTGAGATAGAGGACTGTCCTAGACTCTAAGACAAAAACTTGACCCAGACTATACATGATGGGTCACATCCTAAGTCAGTGAACCTAGCCCAAATCTACTAGGGATCCAACAATCTCCCCCTATTTGGACGAGGTCACTAGCAGAAACTCCACGCAAAGAACAAACAGAAAAACAATGCAAAATTAAGAGATATATCTGGCAAAGAATTTACAACACATGCAACAGATATATATATACATACTGGCTTTGTTTTAATGCAAGATATAGACTGAAATAGAAGCAGAAATGAAAAGAAAACACAAAATTACTTCTCTGATTTCTTCTGTTTTGGCTTGACTTCTGCAGTTTTATCTCCTGCCTTCCTGAAAATGATTTCCCTATTGGGATCTGAAGCTTGAGCCTTGGTCATAGTCATGTCAGCTGCCCCTATGATGTTCAGTGAAGTGGCTCTGGGGACAACTGCTTTTGGGTGAAGATGCATGTACTCATCAACATTGAGTAGCTTGTTTGCTTTCCCAAATCTCTTTAGTTCATCTCTCCTGTACTGAGACATAGTATTTAAGCCTGTTGTGTCCTTGCCTTCAGCTTTAGCTTTGTTGATTAGAGATAAGCCAATGATCTCTTGGAACCTTGCCATTCTGGCTATGTTGGCTGTTTCTGGATCTTCAGGAGGAGAATATGGCCTTTCAGCTTCATGTTCTTTAGATTCCTGGTGCTGATGTTGTTGTTGAGGGTGTTGTTGTCTGCCTGAGGTTGCTGGCCTTGGCTGAATGCCACCAGAGGATCTCCCTGTTTATCTCTGATATGTTTGAATAGGAGCAGATCTCTGAGAGCTAGAGCCAGAGGCACCTGCTGCTGGAGGAGGAGGATCCTTTCTGTATCTATGAACTGGGGGAGGAGAGTATCTCCTACTCCTCTTCCTCTCTTTTTGCTGGTTCTTTGATAGCCACATCCATGCATGCATCCCTTTGTAAGGAGCAACATTGTGCAGAATATAGTATGGACTGTCTGCAATGGGATTAGGCTTGGGAGCAGGAGGAGGAGGAGCCTTCCTTTTCTTAGAGAGCAACTTCTTTTTCTTTTTAGCAGCCTCCTCATCTGATTCATCATCATCATCATCATCAGAATCTGAACTCTGAGGGTTGTCATACAGAGCATTCAACTTCCTCAAAGTGGCATCAGAAATGATAAGGGGTTTTTCTTGAGGGGGGATAGAAGGTTCAGAGGGTGAGGGTTCCACAGCAGTAGAGACAGAACTTGCATCTGCTGCTTTGTTCTCTTCTTCAATGTCTGCCAGAATGAGCTCATCCAGATCAGGCATGGGAGAATCATCCATGACAAAGTTTGGGACAGGGCAGATTTCTAGAATAGACACTGGAGTGGGAATAGTAGTAGGAGAAGGAAAGGTGTCACAAAGTTGCCTGGTAACTGTTGGACTAGCTGGAGAAGTATACTGGACAATAGCCAAATATGACTTAGCAACCTCTATTGAAGGAAGCTTCATATACACAGGATCAAAGATATGAAGTATCTCAGATAAATTAACTGTGGGATTTATAAGGAAATCACCAGCAGTTGTTATTGAATCCACTGACTCATCAAAGCTACTGCTAGTGTCCATGAATTGAATAAAATCAATTGCTGTATCTGTAACTGCATTATCAAGCACTGTATTAACTGTATCTGTAGTGTCAAAAACTGTATCTGCAGTATCTGTATCTGTATCAACTGTATCCACTTCTGCAGCTGCTGCACTAGCTTCATCATGGAGCATCTCCCCCTGCCTGGGTTCAGGAGAACCTGGAGCCAGGCCCCTGAATGAAGAGGGGGCAGCAGAGAGGGCTGTGATTTGTGCAGATAAAGAATCAATGGAATTCACCAGAGGTGTAATGGCCTCTGTGATGAGTGATTTAATAAGAGGAGTCAGAAGAGAGATGATGGAGGGAATGGTGGAAGAATCCATAAGTGTAGAGAGAATAGTAGAGGAGGAAGGAAGAATATGTCGAGGGGATAATGGAGGGAGAACAGGTTGTGGTTCAGTGGGTATGGTGTAGGATGGAATAGTGGATAGGTGTGGTGAAAGAGGGGATTGAGGAGGTGAGGGAATATCTGTTTCAGTGGGGGAAACTGGAGGTGTAGGGATATGTGTAAGATCAGGCGGTAGAGATTGATGTTGAGGTGGAGTCAATTGAGGTGCAGGAGGAGTGGGAAGAGATTTGGTAGGTGGAATGGCCTCTTTAGTGTCAGGGTGGGGAGTGACCTTGACGGTCCTGGTGCTCTCAGAAGCATTGATGGAGGAGGAGGAACCCTTGGAGGGTTTGGTGATTGTCCTCTCCCATCGGCCAAATAAGGCATAGGTGAGGCGCTTGCTGGCATTGATGAATGTGGTCGGGGAGACCAAACATTCACTGGCCTTTTCCTAGAGGAAAATCCCCAGGATTCTGCCGTAGCAGACTTCCTTCTTGCTAGTTCTCTTCTTGATTAGGTCAAAGAAAACCATGCCCCAATCGACCTGACGCTTATTGAGCACTACGCACATGATCAGGAATTGATGACGAGTGATATAGTCTTGTACCGAGTGCTTGCCCATCAGAATTTTCCCTACAATGTCAGCCAAAAATTGATCGGCGGCTGACAGTTGTTTCTTCAGAAGCTTATTAGGGTTGTTGCCGGAGAAACCCATTACTTTCAACATATCAGCATATTCCTCAGCGTCCATTTCCAAGTTGTCTTCCCCATTGATCAGTCTAAAAATTTCAGAGAGTACTGCTGGGGACAGGGAAACGACAGTGTTTCCAATATTTCCTGTCAGATTTCCGTCCTCAGAAACTGTGGCAGTGTACACCCATTCTCTTATCTCGGTTGAGTGTAGCTTGATGCTGCGTGTCATGAAATCCTTGAGATGCAATTCTTCAAGTAATTCAAGGATATACAGAAAAATTGGATCGGAATGTTGGAAGGACTCAAAGTTCATGGAGAATGCTGCATCAAACTTCATCGCCGCAAGTGCTCCTAGAGGAATCACCATTGATGACCTGCAAAGATAATCATAGAGAAAATGGCGATCAAGAGCAAAGGAACTGAAAGCGCGGGACGGAGGTCGAACAAAACCTAGATATTAGATTTTTAGAATATGAATCGACAAGCTCCGTTCCACGAAAAGAGACAGATCTTCGAACTGAGATCGACGAAATAAGTTACAGGTGAGTAGTTCGTCGAACCCATTCAGAAGAATTGAAAACAGTTCGTCGAACTCCGTTCGACGACATGGTTTCTGAAGCAAGGTTCGTCGATCTCCGGTCGACGAAAATTGTTTCCACACAGAGAATTCGTCGATCTCCGTTCGACGAGAATCTCTCAAACTTTCCCTAATTCGTCGAACTCCGTTCGACGAACTCTGGAAAATTCGTCGAATGCAGACATAAATTAATTTAACTCTTCTCCATCAATCATTCCCAGTTGATTTATAAAGAATAGATCGGTTTTCTCATCCAAAATCTTGGTGAAGATATCTGCTCTTTGGTGATCAGTAGGAATGTGGATCAAGTTAATTTTATTTTTGTCCACATTATCTCTAATGAAATGATGTCTTATTTCAATATGTTTAGTCCTAGAATGATGAACTGGATTCTGAGCTATAACAATAACACTTGTATTATCACAAAATAAGGTTGAATTATTTAAGCTGATACCATAATCTAGGAGTTGGTTTTGTATCCATAGCATCTGTGAACAGCAGCTGTCAGCAACCATATACCCTGCCTCAGCAGTTGATGTAGACACAGATGTCTACTTTTTGCAAAACCAAGAGACATGTCTCATACCCAGGAACTGGCAAGTTCCAGAGGTACTTTTCCTGTCCACTCTACATCCAGCATAGTCAGCATCTGAGTATCCAGTTAACTTTAATTCTGACTCTGCGGGATACTAGAGTCCTAAACTAGGACAACTCTTTATATATCTCAAAATCCTTTTTAGAAAAATAAGATGAGATTCTTTAGGATTCACTTGTAATCTAGCACAAAGGCATGTGGCAAACATTATGTCAGGCCTGCTAGCTGTTAAGTATAATAGGGATCCAACAATTGCCCTATAATGTTTCTGATTTACAGGTTTCCCTGCTGCATCAGAATCCACAATAGCATTGGTAGCCATAGGTGTTTTCATTCCTGAGGCATCACCCATCCCAAACTTTTTAATAAGATCTTTAGCATACTTAGATTGGGAGAGGAAGATACCATCAGGAAGCTGCTTCACTTGGAGACCAAGGAAGTAGGAAAGCTCACCCATGCTACTCATCTCAAATTTGGAATGCATGAGGTCAGCAAACCTCTAGCACAATTTGGGATCAGTAGACACAAAAATAATGTCATCCACATATATTTGTACCAATAAGATTTGGTCATTATGATGTCTAGTGAAAAGGGTTTTATCTATGGTTTCTCTTGTAAATTTATGCTCTAAAAGAAAGCTAGCTAGGGTCTCATACCAAGCTCTTGGAGCTTGCTTTAAATCATAGAGAGCTTTATGCAATTTGTAAACATAAGAGGGTTGAGTTAGAGAGATAAAACCCGGAGGTTGTTCTACATAAACCTCTTCTTGAAGTACACCATTCAGAAAGGCACTCTTAACATCCATCTGGAATACCTTGAACTTTTTGTATGCTGCATAGGCTAGGAATATTCTAATGGCCTCCAACCTTGCAACAGGGGCAAAGGTTTGGTCATAGTCTATTCCTTCTTCTTGCCTATATCCTTGGGCAACCAGTCTAGCCTTGTTCCTTACTATGTTCCCTTGTGCATCTAATTTGTTCCTATAGACCCATTTGGTTCCAATAACTGGGTAGTTATGGGGTCTTGGAACCAAATCCCAAACTCTACATCTCTGAAATTGATTTAGTTCCTCTTGCATTGCAAGAATCCAGTGGGGATCTTGCTCAGCTTCATGGATGGTGAGAGGTTCAATTTGAGAGAGAAAACAGGCATGCATCAAGTCTTGATTGAGCTGATGTCTTGTCTGTACACCAACTGAAATGTATCCAATCACTTGAGATCTGGGGTGATCTCTAAGTGTGACAAGATCAGTTTGTGGAGTTGGTTGAGCAACAGCTTCCTCTTGAGGAATGGTACTGGCTGTTGATGGAAGTTCAGTTACTTCCTCTTGGATTTCCTCTTCACTATCTTCAGCAGCCCTTGGAGTGGGATGAGTTGGAACCTCTTGGGTAAGGTTTAGTCCATCCATTGACTCACACATTGGTGAAACCTGCAAAAAACTATTGGTAGAAATGTCTTTCTCCTTATAAGACATGTTAGCTTCATCAAAAGACACATGGACAGATTCTTCAATTTTAAGGGATGATTTGTTGAAAACCCTATAGGCCTTGCTTACTTGGGAATTTCCTAGAAAAATCCCTTCTTCAGCCTTAGCCTCAAATTTTCTAGTGTATCTTTTGTTATTAGTGTGGATGTAACATATGCAACCAAAAACTTTAAAGTAAGTGATTTTAGGTTTCTTTTCTTTAAGTAATTCATAGGGGGTCTTGTGTTTTAGTTTATGTATAAGACATCTGTTCAGGACATAGTTAGCTGTGTTTACAGCTTCTGCCCAAAAGGATAGAGACATGTAAGCATCTGCTAACAATGTACCTGCAGCTTCAATGAGTGTCCTATTTTTCCTTTCAGCAACCCCATTTTGTTGGGGAGTTCTAGGAGCTGAGAAGCACTGCCTGATACCTTCCTTCTCACAGAACTCATGCATAAGAAGAGAGTCAAACTCTGTGCCATGATCACTTCTGATCAATGCAACATGAGTAGAGAACTCAATCTGTATGGTCCTGAGAAAATCTGTAAGAACTTTGAATGTATCTGACTTAGCTCTCAGGAAGGCTACCCAACTGAATTTGGAGAAATCATCAACAATGACTAAGGTGTAAGAATTCCCTCCTAGGCTTTGTACTACAATGGGTCCAAAAAGATCCACATGAAGCAGATATAATATCCTAGGTGAATCACTTTTATTAATGGATTTGAAACTAGTTTTAGTTTGCTTTCCTAGTTGACAAGCCCTGCATAGGCTTTCCTTCTTGTAGGGACCAGAAGGTAAACCTCTAACAAGGTTGTCTTTAGATAACCTCGATATGTTCTTAAGGTTTACATGTCCTAGCCTTTTGTGCCATAACTCATTTTGGTTACTAGTGATATTGAGTAAACAAATATCAGTTTTGGCAGAAATGAAATCTACTAAATATATGTTTCCTTGTCTAAGTCCAATTAAAACAGTTTGGTTTTTATCATTTATAATAGAACAAGAGGTAGAGTTGAAATGTACCTGATAACCTTCATCACATAATTGACTTATGGATATGAGGTTATGTTTAATTCCTCTTACATATGTCACCTTTTTGAAGGTCACTGCTCCAATGCTTACACTTCCATACCCTTCTGACTGACCACTCTTTGAGTCTCCAAATATCACCTTTGGTCCTAGCTTGGACTTATAGTTGGAGAGATTTGCTTTGCTTCCAGTCATGTGCTTGGAGCAGCCACTGTCCAGGTACCATGTCTGACTTAGCTTTGGACAGCACTTCACCTGTACCTGCATTAAACAATAAAGCTCAATTTTCCTTGACCCAGGTTACCTTGGGTCCTTGGTTTGGCTGAAAAGTAAAACTAGAAATGACTGATAATGCAGGTTGAGACTTATACCCTAGTGGGTGATATCTCCTAGGTGGGATTATCCAATCAGCTACTGGATTAAATGTCTTGTTAGCCGTTTTAAAATTTCTATAGGATAAATGATTTAAATTTGGTCGTTCTGGGATCGACGAATTATTGTAAGTTCGTCGACCAGAGTTCGACAAATGGGGATGAGATCGTCGACCTCCACTCAGAGAATGACCATGGTCATTTTCTGCATCCCACGTTCGTCGACCTCTGCTCGACGAACCATACACAGTTCGTCGATCGCAGTAGGACGGATAATTATTTCTGAAGTTTGCGTTCAGCGTTCGTCGATCGGGGTTCGACGATCTTGCAGGATTTCGTCGATCTAAGTTCGACGAATTCTGCTGAACTTGTTTTTTAACAGCTTTCTTTTGTTTTCTGTTTCTATTGTCTAGGGGATTTGACTTATTTTCTGATCTGGGTTTTTTAGTTAGTTTCTCTTTACCCTTAACAGTGATAAACTTTATGGGAGCAGAAAGTATATTCTTCTTTATTATGGGGGGTAAACCTGATGAAGCACCCAAGCCCAGCCTGTCATTTAATCTGGCATTTACTGTGCTTGTGATATCCATCAGCTTAAGGCTTCTCCCATTGAGAGATTGCTCAAGTTGTTTTGCCTCACATAATTCAGATTTTAACTTGATTATCTGTTCATTAGCTAGTGTCAATTGGTCTGTTAGTTTTCTATTTTCTGTGCTGACAGATTCAAGGTTTTCTAGTCTAGTCCTCAAGGTTTTTATTTCTTTCTCTGAGTTTATTAAATCCATGCACATAGTTTTAAATTCTACTTTAAACAAGTTAGAATTGAAATCAAAACTAGAAATCACCTGATCAGCCTCTGAGTCTGAGGCACCTTCATCTTCATAATCCTCTTCTGATCCACAGTTGCTTCTGGAGGCATCTATTGCCATTAGACACACCTCCTTAGATCTGGCTTCTTCCTCTTCTTCACTGGAGCTGGAGGAGGATGTTTCCTCTTCTGTGTCACTCCAGGACTCAGCAATAAATCCTTTGTCTTTCCTTTTATACTTGTTGGAGGAGGGTCTGCTGCTTTGTTTTCTTCTAGAATCCTTGTCCCTGCCCTTGTCCTTTTTCTGATTCTCTGGGCATTCTGAAATATAGTGCCCTGGCTTTCTGCATCCAAAACACACAACCTCCTTAGTTGGTGTCTTGTCATATTTGGGCTTATCATCCTGCCTGGATGATTTTCTTCTAAAGTCCTTTCTTGCCATTTTGTAGAATCTTTTGGCAAAAAGGCTCATTAACTCCTCATTGGATGTAGATGTTTCATTGTCTTCAGAAGCTTTGAGTGCCAAGCTGTGCTCCTTCCTAACTGGGGTAGTTGCCTTCTGTTCTGCTGCCTCTCTTGATTTGACAAGCTACTCATATGACTTCAGCTTTCCTAGCAGAGACTCTGTTGAGATCTCATTGAGGCTTCTGGCTTCTTTGATTGGCCAGATTCTGGAGTCCCATGAACTGGGGAAACACATCAGTATCTTGTCATTCACCTCAGTTAAGCTGATGTCCTTGTCAAGAGTCTTGAGTTCACTGATGATTGAACTTAATCTATTGTACATCTCAGCCACTGATTCTGTCTCATCCTTTTTGAAATTCTCATAGAGAGAAATGAGACTGGATCTCCTATCCTTTCTTTCATCAGCTGAGCCTGCTACCATTTGATTGAGAGAGTCTCAAATGTCCTTGGCTGAGGTGCACTCAGCCACCTTCTGAAATATGTCATCTGACATTGTTTGGGCCAGAATATTCATAGCCTTTGCTTCAGCCATCTTAGCTTTCTTATAGGCTTCAGTATTGTCTGGAGGTGCTACTGCACTCAAATTAGTTGATGTGCTGGCAAAAGTTACCGGAGCTAGAGGAACACCTGTTGAAATGACAGAAAAAAATATCCTCATCGATGGAGTTCATATATAATCTAATTCTTGCCTTCCAGATGGCAAACTTATTAAGATTGCACACTAGAGGTCTGGTGCTAGTATAATCCTTGTTTTGGGCCATGTCTGTGAGAAGGATAAGTCCAATAACATAATAGAAACAAACAGATCTAACTAGGGGATCTTGGGGTTCAGTTGTTAGCCTGTACAACCAATCAGATGTGGTGTTATTAACCAACCTGGCTCTGATACCAATTGAAAGTGAAGCTAGATCTGATATACTCTAGATGGGGGGGGGGGGTGAATAGAGTATATGGTGATTTTGAAACTTTTACAACTGCTGTTGTATTTTAGGTGTGTGTGTGTGTGTGTGTGCAGGGAAGCAAATACAATAAACCAAAGAAAACAACAACGGACTAATCACAACACATTCACAGAGCAAGGCCAGAAAACAAAAGGAAAAGAAAGCAACCAGACGACACAAGAATTTTATAGTGGTTCCCCAAATCTGGGTAGTCCACTCTTCTACCACCTTGGTAGGAATCCACTGCAGGAAGGGGTTGATCAGGTGTCCTGGCACCAATGGGGTTTTGATCAGGTTCCCAATAACCAAACCCTCAAGTCTTTTGGTGGGAGACTTGCAACCAGAATAATTTTGAAGGGAATTAAAACCCTGTACATAGGTGGAGTGAGAGGGTGATGAGGTCTTCTCTTTCTCAAGTCAAATGAGAAGACTTGTGGAATGTTGTTTAGCAGCTTTGCTCCCCCCTGAGATGTAGAATGGATCAGGAAGAATGCTGGAGCACTGCTTCAGGGTGATAGGTCTTCAAAGACCTAGAATTCCAGATCCAGAGAAAGTCTTCGGGAAGTTCTTGTAACTGATATGAATGTATTGTTTCTTGAAGTTATCCTGAGTGAAAGCAGATGAAGAAGACTCTTGATATTGATGTAGTGTTCTTCTTCTTCTTCTTCTAGATCAATTTCTCTCTGGGCCAAGAATGAATTCTTTTTCTTGTGTTGTCTGAATCACTGTCTATCTTTTTTTTGTTGTGTTATTGTGAATCTTTGTATTACTGACTATTTCTGTATGTCTCTGTCTGTCATAAGAAACATTCGAATTTTGAATATCGAGCAGTAATGACAGACGACCAGGAAAGGAAGCAGCAATTAATTACTTCCCCTAATGTTTCTATGGGAAAAAGGCATGTAATAATCCAGAATTAACTGCGCATGCTAACGGTAGTATACTGTGAAGAACTGCCATTAATTGTCCAGGAATCAGCGCCATGGAATGAGACGGGAACGGAAGAAGACCTAGTCTGGAATCGTCGACCGAAGAACATAATTCGTCGAGCTGAGTTAAGAGCTCGTCGAGCTAAGCTGAGTTCGTCGAGCTGAGCTTAGTTCGTCGAGCTGAGCTGAGTTCGTCGAGCTGACAGTCTTCATTCGTTGAATAGACAATCTTCAATATCAGACAAGCATTATTCGTTGAGCAGAGAACCAAATTCGTTGAGCTGAGAATAAACTTCGTCGACCTGAGAAAAGTTCTGGACTTGGACGAAATACTCTTCATCTGCTGAAATGCTGTGTCGACACAAATTGGTGTCGACAGATTGATCTTGGTGTCGACACAAATCCTCTGGTGTCGACATAAGCTGGTGTCGACTGAAATCCTGGTATTGACACAAATCGCCTGGTGTCGACACAAGCCCTAAGTGTCGACACAGATTCTCTGAGTACACAAATCGTCGAGTAGAGATTAGCATTCGTCGACCTGAGAAGCCGTGAACTTGAGGTCCAAGTTCGTCGAGCTCAGAATATAATTCGTCGATCGAAGCATTAAGCTGGACTTAGAGAAATCTTGAAGAGGTCCTGATAAGCCTAAGGGAAACTCCCGGTGATCGTTGAGTAAACAACGCAGTTCGTCGAGCTCAGCACTGCGAATTGTCTCACGATCGTCGAGCGCAAAACTTCCTTCGTCGAGCTGAGTTCGACGAACGTCGAACTCTTTTCACTTGATCTGAAAAACTGATAGATCTGGAGTTCCTGATGGTCTTGAAGAAGGCTGGTCCATTTGAAGTTGAGATAGAGGACTGTCCTAGACTCTAAGACAAAACGTGACCCAGACTATACATGATGGGTCACATCCTAAGTTAGTGAACCTAGCCCAAATCTACTAGGGATCCAACACATGGTCATGATCCATGTCATTTGACACGACTAGGAACACGGTCGTGTGTTCTTCATGGCTGGTAGCACGACCGTGTGTTTATCATGGAGCCAAGTCTGGTCCTTCCCGATAAGAGCACGGGTAGTGACAAGGGTGTGTCCCTACCCGTGTGGTGCCCAAAACAAGATTTTCCTGCCATCAGTCATGTTGAATCCATGAACACATCTGCTTGCTCAAAAGCTTTTAGTTCCAAGGGCTTGCAATACTTGCATTAAGAAAATTAATGAATAAATAAATAACTTAACAAAGGAAAGTGAAGGAAAATCTATATTGCGCTCTTCTATTCATGAAAGTTCAAGTTCTTAACTATTTTCCGCACAATTATAATGAATGGAGGTAGATAATAGTGAACATGAATACAATTATGATAGTAAAAAGAACTTAATAATTGTACTCATCAAATACCCCCGGACTTAAGTTTTTGCTTGTCCCTAAGCAAACTAATTCAAGCATTTGGGCTACCAATAATTAATTTTTCTTCCGCAAGCTGGTTGCTATGAATTCAAAGAGAAATTTGATGTTGTAATTATATAGGAAATAGTATAACAGACTTTTCTAAATATAACTTTATCTTAAAATTCCTCGCATATATCTCTTAACTATCTTTCACTCTTTCATAGAAATAAATTTACAATCATCCATAACAAATGTGAGGAGAAAATAACAATCTTAATAAGGTAGGAATTAGTGTTTCAAAACTTATAAGTATCAATATTGATAGCCATAAGCTTGCCTTTTCACACCCTCTCCACGACACTAGTTAGGATTAGCAAGGTTGGATACTTAGGACTTGTATTAGGATGTAACTTTTTGGCTTAGGAGAAAAGATCATAGGTGGGGTAATCAAAGATAAACTCGATGTTTCTTATCATACCTAGATCACGATTGAGCCTCTTGCTATGTAATTACCCTACATACCTCAACATTATAAAAGCAACGCAGACTTCACAATTATTATACTTCCCCCTTTTGTATTATATTTTTTTATTCAATCTTTATATGCATATTCATATTTTTTTTCTCTTTTTTTGTTTTTCTTCACCAACAAATAGCTTATCAAAGTGATTTACACCATCTATTTAAATTTTGTAATTCACATAGCAAAATGTGTAAACTCAATGATAGATGTGTTAATAGGTAAGGATTTTTGGCCTTGGTGAACTTTAGTAGTGGTGCATCGAAAGAAATAGGGATTACGTCCAAATTGGGTGTGAAAGTATATAATGTTTAGGGTTTTGGACTTGCGAGGCTCAAGCTATCCAATGGGAGGCCTAAGTCATTTCCTCCTTAGCTAATTAACTTATGCAAATGTTTTGAGGATCGCTAGGGGGCAAGTTCTAGATACCAATAAAGAGTATTCTTCATTTTGATTCCCTAATACAAAATTATCAAAATGTTACACTCTTCGACTCGCTTTATTATAGATAATTATATTTTCTAAAATAAAGTGATTGTTAGTTTATAATATAGAGGAATAATTTTAAAAATGAGTTGTATAGCGAGAATTAAGCTAATGAATTTCTATAAATAGTTACTATCAACAAATTTGTACACTCAATGAGTCTACTTTAATTCATTTTAATCAGCTTGCGAAAGCAAATTAACTAGCTATAATCTCAAATGAGAGAATTAATGAAAGCTTAAAAAGAAGCAAAAACAATTTTAGTACGGGGGGGGGGGGGGGGGGGGGGGTTAACAATAATGAGTAAAAAATAAATTAGATTTTTTTTTTTATTTTGTCCTGTTTCTTAACAAATTGTAATCATGTCCAGAAGTTAAATATTACAATTTAAGAATATCCACCCCTACACTTAAATTTTGCAATGTCCTCAATGCAACGTAAAGAACTGAGCATCAATGAAATAGAAGAGCAAAAGTGACAGCATATAAAATAGAAGAACACGGGTTGCGACACGGGCTTGTGTGGACTCGTGTCCTGCTCGGGGACAGCATCATCGAACCCATACACAGTGTGCTTTCATCGAACTCCGACACGGGTAACCACACGGCTGGATAGCTACCCGTGTGCAGCATCGTCGAACTCACTTGCTTACGCGGCTCTTTCGTCGAACTCTGACGGGGCTGATTTTCGTCGAACTCTGACATGGCCAAACATACGGGCGTGTGTTCACCTGTGTGGTGCTCGGGATGAAATGTAGAGCGACACGAACAAGCACACCGCAGTGTGTCCACACATATGGTTCTCTGGAAAAACAATTCCATGAATGCGACTTGGCACACGGGCGAGTGCAAACCCGTGTGCTCCTCTGAAATCGAGTTACTTTCTAAGTGATTTTTTATAATGATTTTATAATAAAATTTAACTAAAGTTTTACTAAAGAATAAAACTTAGAAAATTTATTAATTTACACTTAATCAATGTCTAGTCAGGGGCATGATTCTTGGCGAGAGAAATCTTGAGGAACACATTCAAGAATAATTGTTTTTGTGGCATTTCATGTAATTTAGAGATATTACCTGATTTTTGACAAGAATCACAAAAAAGTACATACCTTTGGGCATCCCTGAATAGAAGGAGCCAATAAAAACCAGAATCAAAAATCTTTTTAGTTGAGCAGTTTGCTCCAAAGTGACCACATGTAGGGCTTGAATGACACGACTCCAAGATTTTCCAGCCAATCTCCGCCGATACACATCTACGTATAATGGAATCTGCACATATTCGAAAAAGATAGGGGTCCTTCCAAAAGTAATATTTCAAGTCAGAGAAAAAATTCTTTTTCTGCTGATATGAAAAATCTTTTGGAAGGACCTTAGACACAATATAGTTTGTATAGTCGGCAAACCATGAATAATCAGTATTTATATTTGTAAATAATGCAAACAGCGATTCCTCCTGGTTATAGACTAACGGATTACAAAATAGAGATTATGTGATATAATTATACAATAAACTAATTTACAATTATGTGTTAGTAATTTACAATTATATGCAATAAACTAATTTACAATTATATGTTAGTAATCAAAAATTGGTAGATTAATAGAGTTTAAGCTTTCAAAATATTGAAAACGAGTCCCCAGCAATGACGGCAAAAACTTGATGTTCGAAAATAACTTGATGCGGATTCTTTCTACACTATAGTATAAACTATGTAGATAGGCATAAGCTAGATTGATTTTACTCTCAGGCAAGTGCACCTATCAATCATAGTATTGGAGAAATCTACATCTCGTGTCGTATTCCTCAGGGTCTTTTCAAGTACTCGTACTCACTCTCGCTCTATTATCGTACCTATATTTAAAATTGGTTGTTTACTCTAAACTAGAATTACTAGGACTAATTGGATAAGGTGATATTGGAGAAATAAGGATGATAAAAAGGAGAAAATCTAAGAGTAATCACATGAGAATATTCACACATTAATTCAACTCTTTGTAATCACGTATTAACAATATTATCAAATTTATTGTATTGTAAGGGTTCGATCTTCATCGAATTCTCTCTCGAGCAATCCAATATCTAAACCTAAGTTGAGTGAATTTTCTCTCGAACAATTCACAACACTCAAATTTGCATTAGTATAAAATAACACTATTTAATACAAAAATCCATGAAATCCTATGTCTAAGATACCACGAATCTCATTATCCGTATTGCCATTATCCAAACAACATATCTCTCGATCATGAAATTTGAAATACAAAGAGAGAGAACACCAGAGAGTGAAATTATAAGCCATCATCACAACCTTCTACTTTCTCAATCTAGAAATTTGGTCTTTATATAAAACAAATAATAACTTCAAATCTAGGATTAATCTCTTTGTTTGAACCCACGTATACGAATAAAATACCAAAAATTTGATATAAAAATCAACATACATGATTACTGAATCGTTTCAAAGAACAAATCTCATGCAAAATATAAAATAAAGTTAGATCCACTAAGATAAGGGGGAGATTAAAAGAGATACATGAAGATAAAAAAAATACGGATTATCTCCTTCGATTCCCCTTCGCTTGAGTGCTCCACTTTTGTCCGCAAAAAGTTCTCCAAGTCCTTCAATCCAAAAAAGTCCATTCTAATTCTTTTTGCAGGTTTTTATAGTCTTCAAGCAAAACGATGTCGGACACGGGTTCCAACACGGCCGTGTCATAGGCCATGTAGAGTGCAAACGGTGTGTCTAGGCAGTTTTTGAAATTAAAAGGCGAACATGGTCATGAGCCGTGTCATTTGACACGACTACGAATACGGTCGCGTGTTCTTCACGGATGGTAGCATGGCCGTGTGTTTATCATGATGCCAAGTCTGGTCCTTCCCGATAAGGACATGGGTAGTGACACAGTCTTGTCCCTACCCGTGTGGTTCCCAAAATGAGATTTTCCTGCCATCAGTCATGTTGGATCCGTGAACACCTCTGCTTGCTCAAAGACTTTAGTTCCAAGGGCTTGCAATACCTGCATTAAGAAAATTAATGAATAAATAAATAACTTAACAAAGGAAAGTGAAGGAAAATCTATATTGCGCTCTTCTATTCCTGAAAGTTCAAGTTCTTAACTATTTTTCTCACAATTATAACGAATGGAGGTAGATAATAGTGGGCATGATTACAATTATGATAGTAAAAGAACTTAATAATTATACTCATCAAATACTGCCAGACTTAAGTGTTTGCTTGTCCCTAAGCAAACTAATTCAAGCATTTGGGCTACCAATAATTAATTTTTCTTCCGCAATCTGGTTGCTATGAATTCAAAGAGAAATTTGATGTTGTAATTGTATAGGAAATAGTATAGCAGACTTTTCTAAATATAACTTTATCTTAAAATTCCTCGCATATATCTCTTAACTATCTTTCACTCTTTCCTAGAAATAAATTTACAATCATCCATAACAAATGTGAGGAGAAAATAACAATCTTAATAAGGTAGGAATTAGTGTTTTAAAACTTATAAGTGTCAATATTGATAGTCATAAGCTTGCCTTTTCACACCCTCTCCACGACACTAGTTAGGATTAGCATGGTTGGGTCCTTAGGACTTGTATTAGGATGTAACTTTTTGGATTAGGATAAAAATCATAGGTTGGGTAATCAAAGATAAACTCGATGGTTCTTATCACACCTAGATCACGATTGAGCCTCTTGCTATGTAATTACCGGTGATCGTCGTGCAAAGAACGCAGTTCGTCGAGCTCAGCACTGCGAATTGTCTCACGATCGTCGAGCGCAGAACTTCCTTCGTCGAGCTGAGTTCGACGAACGTCGAACTCTTTTCACTTGGTCTGAAAAACTGATAGATCTGGAGTTCCCGATGGTCTTGAAGAAGGCTGGTCCATTTGAAGTTGAGATAGAGGACTGTCCTAGACTCTAAGACAAAACGTGACCCAGACTATACATGATGGGTCACATCCTAAGTCAGTGAACCTAGCCCAAATCTACTAGGGATCCAACACATGGTCATGATCCATGTCATTTGACACGACTAGGAACACGGTCGTGTGTTCTTCATGGCTGGTAGCACGACCGTGTGTTTATCATGGAGCCAAGTCTGGTCCTTCCCGATAAGAGCACGGGTAGTGACAAGGGTGTGTCCCTACCCGTGTGGTGCCCAAAACAAGATTTTCCTGCCATCAGTCATGTTGAATCCATGAACACCTCTGCTTGCTCAAAAGCTTTTAGTTCCAAGGGCTTGCAATACTTGCATTAAGAAAATTAATGAATAAATAAATAACTTAACAAAGGAAAGTGAAGGAAAATCTATATTGCGCTCTTCTATTCATGAAAGTTCAAGTTCTTAACTATTTTCCGCACAATTATAATGAATGGAGGTAGATAATAGTGAACATGATTATAATTATGATAGTAAAAAGAACTTAATAATTGTACTCATCAAATACCCCCAGACTTAAGTTTTTGCTTGTCCCTAAGCAAACTAATTCAAGCATTTGGGCTACCAATAATTAATTTTTCTTCCGCAAGCTGGTTGCTATGAATTCAAAGAGAAATTTGATGTTGTAATTATATAGGAAATAGTATAACAGACTTTTCTAAATATAACTTTATCTTAAAATTCCTCGCATATATCTCTTAACTATCTTTCACTCTTTCATAGAAATAAATTTACAATCATCCATAACAAATGTGAGGAGAAAATAACAATCTTAATAAGGTAGGAATTAGTGTTTCAAAACTTATAAGTATCAATATTGATAGCCATAAGCTTGCCTTTTCACACCCTCTCCACGACACTAGTTAGGATTAGCATGGTTGGGTCCTTAGGACTTGTATTAGGATGTAACTTTTTGGATTAGGATAAAAATCATAGGTTGGGTAATCAAAGATAAACTCGATGGTTCTTATCACACCTAGATCATGATTGAGCCTCTTGCTATGTAATTACCCTACATACATCAACATTATAAAAGCACCCCCAGACTTCACAATTATTATACTTCCCCCTTTTTGGTATTATATTTTTTTATTCAATCTTTTGATGCATATTCATAATTGTTTCTCTTTTTTTGTTTTTCTTCACCAACAAATAGCTTATCAAAGTGCTTTACACCATCTGTTTAAATTTTGTAATTCACATAGCAAAAGGTGTAAACTCAATGATAGATGTGTTAATAGGTAACGATTTTTGGCCTTGGTGAACTTTAGTAGTGGTGCATCGAAAGAAATAGGGATTAGGTCCAAATTCGGTGTGAAAGGGTATAATGTTTAGGGTTTTGGACATGTAAGGCTTAAGATATCCAATGGGAGGCCTAAGTAATTTCAGCCCTAGCTAATTAACTTATGCAAATGTTTTAAGGATCGCTAGGGGGCAACTTCTAGATACCAATAAAGAGAATTCTTCATTTTGATTCCCTAATACAAAATTATCAAAATGTTACACTATTCGACTCACTTTATTATAGATAATTATATTTTCTAAAATAAAGTGATTGTTAGTTAATAATATAGAGGAGTAATCTTAAAAATGAGTTATATAGAGAGAATTAAGCTAATGAATTTCTATACATAGTTACTATCAACAAATTTGTACATTCAATGAGTCTACTTTAATTCATTTTAATCAGCTTGCCAAAGCAAATTAACTAGCTATAATCTCAAATGAGAGAATTAATGAAAGATTAAAAAGAAGCAAAAACAATTTTATTCGGGGGGGGGGGGGGGGGTTAACAATAATGAGTAAAATATAAATTAGAATTTTTTTTTATTTTGTCCTGTTTCTTAACAAATTGTAATCATGTCCAGAAGTTAAATATTAGAATTTAAGAATATCCACCCCCAGACTTAAAATTTGCAGTGTCCTTAATGCGACGTAAAGAACTGAGCATCAATGAAATAGAAGAGCAAAAGTGATAACATATAAAATAGAAGAACACGGTTTGCGACACGGGCTTGTGTGGACCCGTGTCCTGCTCGGGGACAGCATCGTCGAACCCATACACAACGTGCTTTCGTCGAACTCCGACACAGCTAACCACACGGCTGGATAGCTACCCGTGTGCAGCATCGTCGAACTCACTTGCTTACACAGCTCTTTCGTCGAACTCTGACACGGCTTGTTTTCATCGAACTCCGACATGGCCAAGCACACGGGCATGTGTTCACCGGTGTGGTACTCGGGATGAAATGGAGAGCGACACGTCCAAGCACACCGGCGTATGTCCACCCGTGTGGTGCTCCGAAAAAATAATTCCATGAACGCGGCTTGGCACACGGGCGAGTGCAAACCCGTGTGCTCCTCTGAAATCGAATTACTTTGTAAGTGATTTTTTATAATGATTTTATAAAAAAATTTAACTAAAGTTTTACTAAAGAATAAAACTTAGAAAATTTATTAATTTACACTTAATCAATGTCTAGTCGGGGGAATGATTATTGGCAAGAGAAATCTTGAGGAACACATTCAAGAACAATTTATTTTGTGGTGTTTCATGTAATTTAGAGATATTAACTGATTTTTGACAATAATCACAAGAAAGTACATACCTTTGGGCATCCCTGAATAGAAGGAGCCAATAAAAACCGGAATCAAGAACCTTTTTAGCTGAGTGGTTTGCTCCAAAGTGACCACCTATAGGGCTTGAATGACACGACTCCAAGATTTTCCAGCCCATCTCCGTCGATACACATCTACGTATAATGGAATCTGCACATATCCGAAAAAGATAGGGGTCCTCCCAAAAGTAATATTTCAAGTCAAAGAAAAATTTCTTTTTCTGCTGATATGAAAAATCTTTTGGAAGGACCTTAGCCACAATATAGTTTGCATAGTTGGAAAACCACGAATAATCAGTATTTATATTTGTAGATAATGCAAACAACGATTCCTCCTGGTTATAGACTAACGGACTACAAAACAGAGATTATATGATATAATTATACAATAAACTAATTTACAATTATGTGTTAGTAATTTACAATTAAATGCAATAAAATAATTTACAATTATATGTTAGTACTCAAAAATTGGTAGATTAATAGAGTTTAAGCTCAAAATATTGAAAACGAGTCCCCAACAACGGCGTCAAAAACATGATGTTTGAAAATAACTCGATGTGGATTCTTTCTACACTATAGTATAAAATATGTAGATAGGCATAAGCTAGATTGACTTTACTCTCAGGCAAGTGCACCTATCAATCATAGTATAGGAGAAATCTACATCTCGTGTCGTATTCCTCAGGGTCTTTTCAAGTACTCGTACTCACTCTCGCTCTATTATCGTACCTATATTTAAAATTGGTTGTTTACTCTAAACTAGCATTACTAGGACTAATTGGATAAAATGACATTGGAGAAATAAGGATGACAAAAAGCAGAAAATCAAAGAGTAATCACATGAGAATATTCACTCATTAATTCAACTCCATGTAATCACATATTAATAATATTATAAAATTCATTATATTGTAAGGGTTCGATCTTCATTGAATTCTCTCTCGAGCAATCCAATACCTAAACCTAAGTTGAGTGAATTTTCTCTCGAACAATTCACAACACTCAAATTTGCATTAGTATAAAATAACCATGTCAAATAAAAAATCAATGAAATCCTATCTCTAAGATACCACGAATCTCATTATCTGTATTGCCATTATCCAAACAACATATCTCTCGATCATGAAATTTGAAATACAAAGAGAGAGAACACCAGAGAATGAAATTATAAGCCATCATCACAACCTTCCAATTTCTCAATCTAGAAGTTTGGGATTCATATAAAACAAATAATAACTTCAAATCTAGGATTAATCTCTTTGTTTGAACCCACGCATACAGATAAAATACCGCAAATCTGATATAAAAACCAGCATACATGATTACTGAATCGTTTAAAGAACAAATCTCATGCGAAATATAAAATAAAGTTAGATCCACTAAGAAAAGGGGGAGATTAAAAGAGATACATGAAGATTAAAACCATACGGATTATCTCCTTCGATTCCCCTTCGCTTGAGTGCTCCACGTTCATCCTCCAGAAGTTCTCCAAGTCCTTCAATCCAAAAAATTCCATTCTAATTATTTTTGCAGGTTTTTATAGACTTCAAGAAAATAGATGTCGGGCACGGGTTCCAACACGGCCGTGTCATAGGCCGTGTAGAGTGCAAATGGAGCGTCCATGCGGTTTTGGAAATGAAAATACGTGCCAGGTCATGAGCCGTGTCATTTGACACGACTAGGAACACGACCATGTGTTCTTCACAGCCGGTAGCACGGCTGTGTGTTCATCATGGTGCCAAGTCTGGTCCTTCCCGATAAGTACACGGGTAGTGACACAGGCGTGTCCCTACCTGTGTGGTGCCCAAACCTAGATTTTCCTACCATCAGTCATGTTGGATCCGTGAACACCTCTGCTTGCTCAAAGACTTTTAGTTCCAAAGGCTTGCAATACCTGCATTAAGAAAATTAATGAATAAATAAATAACTTAATAAAGGAAAGTGAAGGAAAATCTATATTGCGCTCCTCTATTCATGAAAGTTCAAGTTCTTAACAATTTTTCGCACAATTATAACGAATAGAGGTAGATAATAGTGGGTGAAAGTGCAAGTTAGATCTGATATACTCTAGAGGGGGGGGGTGAATAGAGTATGGTGCTTGCTAAAAATGTTTTACAACTGTTTTTGTATTCCTAAGTGAACAGGGAAGCAAATAACATGAAGTAAATCTAAACACAGAATAATCACAGATCAATCACAAAGTAATCCCAAACCACAGCCAGAAAAAAAAGAAAGACATGCAACCAGATGACACAAGGAGCTATAATGGTTCCCCAATCAACCTGGGTACATCCACTCTTCTACCACCCTAGGTAGGAATCCATTGCAGGATGAGTTGATCAGGTGTCCTGGGCACCAATGAGCTTTTGATAAGGTGCTCAAAAACCAAACCAGATTTTTTGATCAGGTGTCGTGCCACCACTGAGTTTTGATAAGGTCTCAAAAACCAATCACAAACTTTTGAAGGGAGTTTGAAAAACCCTTTACAGTAGAGAGAGAGAGAGAGAAAGGGATGAGATGATCTTCTCTGTCAACAGTCAGAGAGAAGATAGTGGATGTTGTCAAAGCTCCCCCTGAGATCTGTAGTTGTTCAAGAAGTGAAGCTTTGTAGTAGGGTGATAGGCCTTCAAATGATTTGGTCTCCAGCAAAAGATGATTTCAGCAACAGCTGAAATGTGAGGTGTCTGGAATCTTGAATGATGATGGCCTTTGAACACTTAAATCAAGAGAGATCTTAAAATTTCAGTTAGTTGATCTCCTTTTGTGATGTGTGTTCTTGTATGAATTTTTGAGACTGAGAATGTCTGCAACTCTCTTTCTTTCTCTTGTGTAATTGTTGTTGTAAGAGTTATAATTCTTGTTGTTGCAGAGTATGTGTTTCAGAATATGTGTGTCTAACTCTGAGAAGAGAATGAAAAACTGATCTTTTATTCCTTTGATCTGAATAGAAATGATCCTCTGTCCAAGATAGTCGTTAGCCTGTCAATAAATGACTTTCTTAACTGCATTTGTCTTCTAGAGGAAAGTCCAATAAAACATTCCTTGAAAATTCCTTGAAAATTGTTCCAGATTAATTAAAAACGGCTACAGGATCTCTGACATAAATGCTGAGAATAATTCCACAACTATCTGAATTTGAATCTTGAAAAAACTTCTAACTCTTCATAAAAACATCGAACTGAGCTCCACTATCATTGAACTGAGCTCAGAGACTGGTCTTAGATAGAAACATAGATCGTCGATCGGAGCTCAACTATCGTCGAACTGAGCTCAAAGATAGAGAATCAAACTGGAGTCAAGAACGTCGATCTGAGCTCGAAGATCGTCGAATGGAGTTCAACGACTCATTGAAGTTGAGCTCAGAGATCGTCGAATGGAGTTCGACGATTCGTCGAAGTGAGCTAAACGATCATCGAATGGAGTTCGACGATTCGTCGTACTGAGCTCTACGAAATAACTTGGTCTCGAAAACTGAAAACTCTGGTCTTGAGGGCAGCTTCCAAACCTAACTACTAACCCTTATACTCAATTCTAACTGACCTTTAGATCTATACAATGAGGTCAAGACAGGTTTCCTAAGAGACATAGTGATCCTTTCCCAAATCAGTAATAGGGTGTTCCAACAATCTCCCCCTATTTAGGTTAGGATTACTATTTACAGACATTGGAAAAATAAAACATACAAAGCAGAAATGCAACAAACAAAATATTGCAGAATCACAGATATTATCTCAGATAGTTCAGAAAAAAAAACATACTGTCACCTTACAGAATCATTCTTTTTCCATGCACTTTATAAGTACTATTTCTCTGTTGGGATTGAGAGCTTCCTTCTTAGATCTTCTATCATCAGCTGCACCCAGAGAGGTTTGTTGCTTTGGTCTGGGAACTACAGCTTCTGGATGCAACTTCATGTAGCTTTCTGAATCAAAAAATTTACTGGATGAGTATCTTTCAAGTTCCTTCTTTCTTTGATCTGATAAGGTAGTTATATTGGATGTATCTTTTCCTTATTCTTTGGCTTTCTTGATCTGATCCAAAGTAGCCAATTCTTTCATCCTAGCTGTCCATGAAGTAGGATTATTTTCTGGATCCTCAAATGGAACTGGAGGCTCATATCTATTTGAAGGATTATCAGAAGGAGCTCTGGAAGTGACTAAATCTTTCAGCTTATAAGGAAAGGGACCAGAAGTTGTGTCAGATGGACCTTGTCCTTCTCTTGAATATGGATGTTGCCTGGAATATCCTTTAGAATAAACTTGAAATTCTCTTTGATTTCCTCTGTAATTTCCTCTTCTTGACTGGTTGCCTCTAGATTAACTTCCTATGTATTGGGATCTACCTTGAGGTTGATATGAGCTTTGGCTTCTAGCAGAAGGTTGAGATTCAAAACTTCCACTTGCACCTGCATCAGGTGAATGAGGAGGAGGAGGAGGATTGAACTGGGATGATCCTTTATCATATTTTCTCTTCTTCTTCATAGCCCTTAGATGATTTTTGGAGTATTGCATCCAATGTTCTGTGATAGGGCAATTATGCAGTATATAGTATGGAATGTCATTTGTGTATTTCACTTTTGCTGGGGGAACTCTATTCATTGCTTTGCTTCTGGCCTTTCTTTTCCTTACAATTGTAGCAGAGGAATCATTTGAATCAGTCCTAAACTGATCACTATCTGAGATTTGATTATCATATAATGCATCAATCCTTTTGAGGTAATCTTTTTGTTGTTGTGACTGAGCAGGAGAGACAGCAGAAATAGCAATAGTTGAAAGAAATTGTACCTAGTCACCTAGAGGGGGTGAATAAGTGACTTAATCTTTTTAAACTTTTAGGCAGATTATATCACATATTTCACAGAACATAAAACAGCATACACAGAATCAATCACATACACAGAGTACACATAGTTTTATAGTGGTTCCCCAAGGTCTGGGTACATCCACTTTCCCCCTTCGCCTATCTAGTAGTGTACTAGATTCGGCCAAACTCCTCCACTATTCCTCAGATCCTCAGATCTTACACTCAGAACCCAAACCAAGTTCCTACAGCTCAGAGTGATACCACTCCTACAACTCAGGCTCAACAGCCCTACCACTCAGTCTTCATAAAGACCTACACTCAGCCACAAGGCCTACACTCAGAGAAATGAATCTCCTACACTCAGGCACACAGGCCCTACCACTCAACCTTTATAATTTCAGTCTTACAACTCAGATCCCTAAGGATCCTACAAGAAATTAAGAATACAATATATATAACCTCAACTCAGAATAAGAGAGAAGAGTTGACAGGTTTCTTGATGAGTTCTTGGAAGAACTCTACTGAGATCAACCTCCCTTGGCTTCCTTCAAAGCTTCTTGAATGTAGAACACAGTAGGGTTGATTCTCTATGCAGCTGATCTTCAATCACTGCAACTTAAGATTCAGATCTCAATCTGAAACCTTCTTCACAGCCTGGTTCAATAGCTGTCTTCTTGGAAGGAGCTCTCTCTCTCTCCAACTACTTAGATCTTCACTTGAATTGATTCTTCAATGAATTGATTGATCTATTTTTCAATCATCTTCTTATGTTGACAGAATAAGCCTATATATAGGCCTTCTTCATGGTGACCGGCTGATCCGGTTTCTAACGACTTTTTGATAACTCTGAAAGTTGCAGTAGTCCGACTGGATTGGCAGCTGTCAAATCATCCAGTCACTTCTTGAAATATCTGTAACTGTCTGAAAGTGTCGAGACAGTCTGTCTTTAAGTGTCGACACAAAAAGACCAAGTGTCGACACAAGTTGACTAAGTGTCGACACTAGCCTTCATGGTGTCGACACAACTCCTTGTGTTGTAGAATCTGCTTCTCGACACTGCTTCTTCAACATATGTCGACACTGATATTGTGTGTCGACACAACTCCTTGTTCTTTAGTACTTAGTTGAATTCTTGTAAGTGTCGACACAAGTTCTTGGTGTAGACACATCTTCTTGTGTTGATACTTGCTGAGTGTCGACACATTTTCTTAGAATCGACACTTGTACTTAGACTTCATTGAAATTTGCTGAGTGTCGACACATCTTCCTAGTGTCGACACTTTCTTCATGTGTTGAGACTTTTGCTATGTGTCGACACTGATCCTTTGTGTCAACACATTCTTCATGTGTTGAGACTTTGGCTGAGTGTCGACACATCTCCTTTGTGTCGACACTTGTACTTAGAATTTGTTGAACTTTTGCTGAGTGTCGACACAGCCTCCAAGTGTCGACACTTTCTGATGTCGACAAAGTTCCTCTGGGTGTCGACACTGCTATTAAGTGTCGACACAGCTTCTCTGAACATTTCTTCATTGAGTGTCGACACAGCCTGTATGTGTCGACACTTTCCTTCTGGTGCCGACTCTGCATCCCTGGTGTCGACACAATTACTCCAAGTGCCGACACTACTTCTCTGGGTGTCGACACAAGTCTTCTTAAGTGTCGACACTTTTCTTCTGGGTGTCGACACATGGACTTAGAAACTTTTCAGCTTTCCCTGCAATTACTTAACCTGCACAAGGTAACTCAAAATACATCAAATACATTTTGATGTATATCATTGAGTAGGGTGAGACTTCTTCAAATCAGGTACATTTATTCCAATGTACCCAACAATCTGCCCCTATTTGGAGAAGTCATAACCCTTAGTAAATGATATACACCATACATAACAAAGTCACAGTATGATGTAAAACATGATTATATAACAGGGAAATTACATAAACATGTATAAACAAAACATGTATACACAAATATCTCAGAACACTAATGTAATAGATTTAAAATATATCACATTGTTCTTTCAAAATCCAACATTTACATTAATCAAAAGTTTACATTGAGTTTACTACAAATGATTACAACTTGTAAACTTAAGTAAATGTCTATCCTATTGCTGCTCTGGTTCTTGGATTACAATCCCCTTTCCAGATTGTATCTTTTCTTGAACTGGGGCTTCATTATCATCATCAGCAGCAGGCTTCTTTCCTTTAAGATCCTTCTTTTTCAAATCTTCAGCTTTGATCTTCTGCCTTTCAAAGTAATGATAAGGCTTAGGAAAGTACTTGCTAGGCTCCTGTACATTAGGAGGTAGCTTTCCCATCTTAGCCTTTCTTCTATACCGCACAATGGCCTCTTGCCTTGTCTCATGCTTCCTCCACTCCAGTTCAGAATACCACTTGTTTCTATCCTGGATATTGTCCTTGGCAGCCTTCCATGCAGTCAAGATGATATTCCTGGAGGTGGGGCTCCACTATTCAAAATCAGGCCTAAGTTCAGCTTGCTCTCTGAACCTTTTCTTAGACAATTGAGTCTCTTATTCCTTCAGCAAAGCCTCTTGTTCTTTCAGTATGGCCTCTGGCACTGGCTGAACTACTTTCTCAATGATGACATTCTGAGTTCCTTCTGGAGGACTATACATTGACTGTATATCTTAATGTATCATATCAAAGTCTGGTGGAGGGTATATCACTTGAGCTACTTCAGCTGGCTCCCCTCCAAGATATGCAGGATTAATTCCAGACTCTGCAACATTTTCATCATCATATAATGGAGGATATCCAAGGGTGGCTCTGATGGAATTTGAAATCCACTTGGCATGATCAGAGCTGGCTTTGACTAACACCCTCTCCCCCTTTATGACTTCTCTTTCAATGTGATCTCTTAGATCATCTTTCTGGAATCTTATCTGTGCATTCAGATAATTTACTCCATCCTTGTAGAAAGGTTTCAACCTTTGTAGCTTTTCAGTTATTAACTTCTGGGAATCCTGAAGTGCAGAAGTAACAGCAGTTAAGCTCTCTTGCAATGCTTTGTCAAATTCTTCTTTGGTAGTGCTCATGGCTGTAGTCTGACCAGTAGATATATTCTTCATTTCTATTACTATTGCATTGTGTGAAGCAGTGAGATTGTCATTCATTCTCAGCTGATTCTCTAGGACATAGCCTTGCTTCACTGCAATTTCATCCACTTGAGCTTTGATCTTCTCCTGATGAGTTGCTAGATAGACTACTGCATTTCATCCCTTATGAAAGCAGTCAGTCATCTCTTTCTTATTCAGATTCATTTCAAATCTGATAGACTTAATATCTTGTGCCAGATCAAATTGCAAAGACTTATGCCCTTCATCCATATAAGATTGCAAAGCCTGTCTTTGCTCATCCATCTTTATTTGTAAAGCAACCATCAGAGAACTGAAGTCAGTAGATGGGGCAGGCTATGGTGCAGGCTGTGGTGCTATTGTTTGTAAAGCTTTCTTATATGTCTGGCTCCTTCTCTTGAAAACTTGAAATTTTCTCTTCTTGGCTCTTACAGCCTCTTCATCTTTAGAAGCAGATATGCTTGCAATATCAACCCTGTCCTTAGGACTTGGAGGTAACTCCTTCTCAGTCCTTGGTGGTTGCTCAGCTTCCTTTTGCTTCTAAGTCTCTTTGCCTGCAGTTTCCTCTATATTCTCCACTTGCTCCCCCTCAACATGGGCTTTCTCCCCCTCAGCAGCAGCACTTTATTTCTCAAAGTCAGTTTGTAGAAGATCTGGGAATAGCTCTTCTAGGGTAAATTCTTGTTGAGGATGGGGTGGAGAAACTCTTATCTCATCAACAACTTGATCAGCAACAGATGTGTCCTCCATGACAACATCTTGGGGTTGGCTATGTGTTTGTGTTTGCTGATTAACATTAGGTAATCTGTCAGTCATATCTTCATTTTCAAAAGAGAAATCTAATTGGTTGATTTCAGTTATTACCTCAAGTATGGTTTGTGTAGCTTGTTCACTCTCTAGTGGAGTTGACTCATCCACCAGAAGAGGCTCCCCCTGGATTGAATCCTGGTGAATTGGGCTTGCTTGTGATAGCTCCCCCTGCCTTGATGCATCTTCTTGTCTAGCAGGTGACTGACCAGCATTTCCTGTGTCTTCTTCATCAGGAGTGAACATTACATGCTCTTCAGAGCTGCTTGATGATTCTTGAGCCACAGGGGATGTCTTTTTCTTCTTCTTCAGGGGTGTTTCCTTCTCAGGAGTTGGCATTTCCTTGGTCAAGACTCTATCCCACCTAGAGAAGATTCTCATATCCATCTTCCTCATGTGGTTGATCTTAGATCCAGCTGCTTGACTCATTACCTCTGGTATACTACCAACTAGGTATAGACTTATTATTCTACCCAAATTGGGATTCTTCAAACTCTCTTTTATCTTCTCAAACACTACTGCAGACCAATCAGTTTCTAGTTTGAAGATAATTCTTGTCATTAGACTGAACATATAAGCAGATATTCTATCATGTCCTCCAGGTTTGCTCAAGATAACTTTGCCAACAATTTCAGATAAAAATTTGCCTTGCATGTTCATTCCCTTTCTATTGAACACAGATCCAATTTTCAGATTTGAGTCCAAACCACACCATGTTAATGCTTCTCTATTCTTAGTAGCAGAAACATCTTCTTCTTCCTTAGTCCTTGGTAGTTGAAGAACTTTTCTTAGAGTCTTAGGAGAGACCTTCACCTTTGCCCCATGAACTCTTGACTTTATCTTGAGTCCTGATTCATCTAGTGTTGCTCCATTCAGAAATTCCAGGACCTCTTTCTTCCATATCTTGCTTGGTTCTGAAATAAGAAATTCTAACCCAGTCTCTTCTATTAGGGTTATCACGCCTTTGATCTCTGGTTCCGTATCGTAAAAAGCATGCCGCACGAGTTCATATCCTTCATTCACATTCTCTTCCAGCTTGGGTGCCATTAGGGTTTGAAGAAATTTGAATTAGAGAAGAGAGATATCGACACATAAGTTTGGTCTCGAAACTTTGGTGAGTGTGTCGACAGACAAAGGCAAAAACCTATTTATACCTTTCTAGAATCAAAGATGAAAGGGCACGTTAAAATACTCAAATTGTGTCGACACTGTTGATAAGTGTCGACACAGACTTATAATGTCTCGACAACTATGTGTCGACACAAGTATAGTCGACAGAAAATATGTGTCGACACCTGTGTATGTGTCGACACTGCTTAGCTCTACACTTAGTCGAGACTTTACCAGACCAATGTTGAGTAAATCCTAAGTGTCGACACCACCTTGGATGTGTCGACACCTACTATTTATGTGTCGACACTAATTCTCTTAAGTGTCGACACAGACTGTCTAGATGTGTCGACGCCATTTCTCTGAAATGTCGACACCACTTTTCTGTGTCGACACATACAACTCTATGTGTCGACACCATTTTACTTAGCCAATTTTTTTTGTAAACTATTCTAAGTTTATCATACCTAATTCAATTTTAAACCTATTGAATTTGGTTTCATCTAAGGGCTTAGTGTACATGTCAGCTAGTTGATTATCTGTATTTATATATTCTAGTGAAATATCTCCGTTTTCCACATGTTCTCTTAGAAAATGGTATTTGATTTCTATATGCTTAGTCCTACTATGGGAGACAGGATTGTTTGCAATAGAAATAACACTAGTAGAATCACAAAATAGAGGTGTTCTACTTACTTGTATACCATAGTCTTCTAGCTGATGTTGTATCCATAGAAGTTGAGCACAGCAACTTCCTGCAGCAACATATTCTGATTCTGCTGTGGAGATAGCCACACTTGTTTGCTTCTTGCTACTCCATGATATCAGTCTTCCACCTAGGAATTGACAGGTTCCAGTTGTACTTTTCCTATCTTCCTTGCAGCCTGCAAATCTGCATCTGAATAACCTGTCAGTTGAAAGTCTCCATTCCTAGGGTACCAAAGGCCTAGATAAGGAGTGCCCTTAAGATATCTCAGAATTATTTTGACTACTGTCAAGTGAGATTCTTTAGGGCAAGCTTGGTACCTAGCACATACACATGTAGCATACATGATATCTGGTCTACTTGTAGTCAAATATAATAGGGAGCCAACTATCCCTCTATACAAAGTCTCATCTACAGGTTTCCCTGCATCATCTTTGCTAAGAGACATATTTGACCCCATAGGAGTTTACATGGTACTGGATGATTCCATACCATACTTCCTTATCAATTCTAAAGTAAACTTAGACTGGCATATGGATAAACCATTCTCAGTCTGTCTAACTTGGAGACCCAAGAAGAACTTAAGTTCCCCTATACTGCTCATTTAAAAATTGTCCTTGCATTAGTTTTGCAAACGTTTTGCAAAGACTATTTTCAGTAGACCCAAATATGATGTCATCTACATATATTTGGACTAGTATGATCTTTCCTCTGGATTCCCTAAGGAATAGAGTCTTGTCTATTTTCCCCCTTGTGAATTTATTCTCAATGAGGAAACTAGACAGGGTTTCATACCAAGCCCTAGGGGCTTGTTTTAACCCATACAAAGCCTTCCTAAGTCTATAGACATAATTAGGTTTAGTTGAATCAACAAAACCTGATGGCTGTTCCACATAGACTTCTTATTTCAGATTTCCATTTAGAAAAGCTGACTTGACATCCATTTGGTATACTTTAAACCCTTGATAGGTTGCATAGGCCAAAAACATCCTTATTGCCTCCAGTCTGGCTACTGGAGCAAAGGTTTGATAAAAGTCAATACCTTCTTTCTGCCTATATCCCTTAGCAACCAGTCTTGCTTTGTTCTTCACAATAACTCCATGTTCATCCATCTTGTTCCTAAAGATCCACTTGGTTCCAATTATGTTGTGGTCTTTTGGTTTAGGAACAAGCTCGCAGACTTTGCATCTCTTGAACTGATTCAGTTCCTCTTGCATAGCCTCAATCCAATGAGGGTCTAGGATAGCTTCTTCAAACTTCTTTGGCTCTACCTGGGATAGAAAACTGGAGTAGAGTACTGAACTTAGATTTCTTCTCATTGTTTGTACCCCTTGTCTGAGATCTCCAATGATTTGATTGGCTGGATGATCTTTCAAATGTCTAATTGCTGGAGGCATCCTGTTTTCTGGTTGTACACCTTCAGCTTCTTCATTCAGCAGCTCCTCTTGGTCTTCTTCAGTAACTGGAGTATCTTGCACTCCCCCTGGACAGCAGCCACTAACTTCTACTTGCTGACTTGTAGAAGGACCTTCTTCAATAGTGAGCTTGTCCATCTTCTCAGTCACACCTTTAGAGCTGCAAATACTTCTAGACAATTCATTGTTAATGAGTCTAGCTTCATCAAATACTACATGTACTGACTCTTCTACAACTTGAGTAGTCAAGTTGTATATCCTATAAGCCTTACTGTTGTTGCTGTACCCAACAAAGATCCCCTCTTAGGATTTGGCAGCAAACTTGGTTAAGTAAGACTTTCCATTGTTAAGTATATAACATTTACAACCAAAGATCCTGAAATAGGATAGATTTGGTTTTCTGCCTTAAACAATCTCATAGGGGTCTTATTGTGGCTCTTGGTCATAGTAGCCCTATTAATTACATGGCATGCAGTGTTTACTACCTCAGCCCAGAAATATTCAGGGAGAGATGTGTCATTTAATAGGGTTCTACCAGCCTCTATCAAGGTTCTATTTTTCCTTTCAGCAATGCCATTTTGCTGAGGTGTTCTTGGTGAAGAAAATTTCTGAAATATCCCAAACTCTTCACATAGCATTGTCATACTATCAGACTGAAATTCAGTACCATGGTCACTTCTTATTTTGACCACTGTACTGTCTAACTCATTCTGAATTTGTTTGACAAAACTATAAAAGATACTAGGAGTTTCAGATTTCTGTCTAAGGAAGAACACCCAGGAAAACCTTGAGTAGTCATCTACAACTACAAATGTGTAGACCTTCCTACCTAGGCTGTGAACTGGCATAGGACCAAATAGATCCATATGCAAGAGGTATAAGCACCTCACAGCATCTTTGTTTTCAATGCTATTAAAGGTGGATCTAGTCTGCTTGCCATTTTGACAAGCTGAGCATATCCCATCTTTAATACACTTAACCTGAGGACCATTCCTCACTAACTCTTTGCTATAGAGTTGACCAATTGTCTTGTAGTTAAGATGGGCTAGCCTCTTGTGCCATTTGACACAATGAGAGACTTTCTCATCAGCTACAAGATATACTGGAGAAACATTGTTCTCACACATAATGTCTGGACAATAGACATTTCTCTTCCTATAACCAGTCAGAATGATCTCTTGATCATTTGATCTCCTGATATGACAACCATCTTTGACAAATGAGATGTCATATCCTAAATCACTTAGCTGACTTATACTAATAAGGTTGTGTTTCAAACCTTTAACATAAGCCACTTGAGTAATTGTTATAAGGTTGCTATAAATGTTAAGAAAACCTTTGATGATTCCTTTTTCAAAACCACCAAAGGTGACTTTAGGACCATCCTTGATTGGTGTGTAGTCATTTAGCAATCCCCTAGTTCCAGTCATGTGCCTGGAACATCCAATGTCCAAGTACCATATTGGGGCATGGTCACTTGGACTCACCTGCAAAACAGATTAGTTAACCTTAGAACCCAAAGAATTCTTGGGTCCTTGGTGCTGTTTAGTTTGCCTCTTAACATAACTACCTGTAGCTTTTCTAGCAGGCAGATTGCTCCTCACCTTGGCACTTGAATTGTGCCAACAGTCCATGGCAAAGTGACCTATCTTGCCACAATACCAGCACTTAAATCTGTTGTACCTTTGCTTAGGTACAACCCTGGCTATTCTATCTACAGCAGGCTTGTTGAGTACTGGGGCTTTGCCCTTAGACTTGGACTTTACAGTCCTTGCAGGTTTTGAAAACCCTAATCCAGTTTTACCCTTTTGATGTACAAATTCATCTATCAAAGGTAGAACAGACTTTGGTTTAGAAAACCTTGCTACTATATCTCTCTCTTTCTGAAGACTAATCTCCAGATTTTTGATTTGATCATTCTTGAATGTAATAGTCCACATCTGAATAACAGTAATGTTCTTCAGTCTGGCTATTTCATTTAGTTTCTGATCAAGTAACTTATCAAAATCTATTGCAGCCACTTTGAGATTAGCAATCTCCTTAGCCTGACTCTTGGCCAAGGATTTGCTTTTCTTCAAAGCTTGCAACACTACTCTATATTCATCAATTATTTGATGAATGTCTCCTTCAGATTCAGATTCACTCTCATCACTTGATGTTGATGAATCTGATTCTAATGCAGTACTAGAAATTGAACTAACTGAACAATTTTTTACCTGATTTGGTCCAGGCTGCTCCTGGATTTTATCTCCTTCTGATAAGGCCATCAGTCCCTGACACTTATTGTCCACTTGCTCATATGTTGAGTTCATTAATTGGATGAACTCATCTTCTTCTTCTTCAGCAAACAGTCCAATGTAAGCTTCAGCTTCTGAATCAGTTTCTGAAGAAGACATATCTGATAGACTTTTGTCCTTCTTTGCAACAAAGGACCTTTCCTTTTTGCCCTTGATTTGAGTCTTCTTCTTATCAGTTGACTCTTTCCTTTTCTCTGGACAGTCAGCAACAACATGTCCTTGTCTGTTACAACAATAACAAACTATCTTTGAAGATGTAGTTCTACTTGACTTGGGCTTTCTCCTGTCATTCTTTGATGACTTCTGTGAAGTGGATGACTTATACCTCCACTGTTTCTTCTTTAGGAACTTCTGAAAATGTCTTGTGAAAGCTGCAAAGTCCTCATCACTCTCGCTGCTTTCAGAATTCTTACTTTCTGACTCATCTGTCTCAATCTCAGCAACTTTTGGAGGTGAAGATGGAGACTTACTTTTATATTTCCTGGTGGCTTCTGTCTTGAATGCCACTGCTCTTTCTTTATGCTCAAATCTGGTAGTCTTCTCCTCATCTTTCCTAACCATCAGCTGCATTTCATAGGATAATAGCTTTCCAAACAATGTTGGAGGAGGAATATCTGCTAACTTGGCCATTTCCCTTATGACACAAATCTTGGTATCCCAGTCTTTAGTTAGGGATCTCAAGAACTTATCATTCAGCTCATAATTGCTGAATTCTCTTCCATAAGACATCAACTCATTGACAATCCTATAGAATTTCTTGTAGCATTCTGTTATACTATCAGACCTGCCTTGTCTGAAACTTTCATACTCCTGATTTAGTAAAAACTTTCTGTCATGTCTAACTTCTTCAGAGCCCTCCATGTACACTATCAGTGTGTCCCACATTTCCTTTGATGTTTTACAGTGAATCAAGTTCTGGAATGTGGCATCATCTATTGCACTCACAATAATATTCTGAGCCCTCTTGTCCATAGTGGCCAGAATAATTTCATCTTTTGTCATCTCTGAAAAGTCTTTTGGAGTTCTCTGATTTGCATCCAGGACTGAAACTTTTATAGGCATATATGGCCCTTCTTTGACTGTGATATAGATTCTAGGGTCAGAGGCTTCCATAAATAGTCTAACCCTTTCTTTCCAGATGCGAAAAATCTCCTTTCTACAAATTGGCAACTTCATGGATCCAAGTTCTTTGTGATTCTCTGTTGAACCCATTTTCTTGATTTTCTTGATTCTGCACTTGATTATACAGAATCTGCCAACACGAGTGAATAGAAAGTTCTATCTCCATTAGATCTCACCTGAATCGCCCCATCTATCCTCCTGAGGAGAAGTTTGGTTTCAAACTCCGATTCGAACAGGAGGAGTAAGCCATGCTAATGTGCCTTGTATGATCCACATCTCCGGGTCAGGCGCCGATGAGCACATTTAACTATCCATGTAGTTGAGAGCCCTCACAGCCCGGGCACAACGACGCAATTATCAGTTCAAATCTCTCGGTCTGTTAGGATGCCCAGCTGCATACATCACTGTACTTCCACTTGGCACCTATTGTAATGATAAGCGGCTCGTCTCGCCGTGACCTTATCTTGGATTCTCAATACTTCTGTCGCTCCATCCCCGCAGGGGCAGAGAACCCGCCGCTGTCTAGGCTGTGCTACCGGAAGCTCTAGGGAAGTCGGAATAGGAGAGCACTCATCTTGGGGTGGGCTTACTACTTAGATGCTTTCAGAAGTTATTCGCTCCGCACTTGGCTACCCAGCATTTACCGTGGGCACGATAACTGGTACACCAGAGGTGCGTCCAATCTCTAGAAACATGTGAAGTGTATGGCTAACCCAATAACGAAAGTTTCGGAAGGGGACTGGAGCAGGCTACCATGAGACAAAAGATCTTCTTTCTAAAGAGATTCGATTCTACTATATGTCCAAGGTCCAATGTTGTAATAATTTCAGAGGTTTTCCCTTCCTTTGTCCGTGTCAACAAACATTTCGAAATACCTCGACTTTTTCAGAACAGGTACGAGCCCAATAGCAATGATTCGAAGCACTTCTTTTTCCATTACACTATTTCGGAAACCCAAGGACTCGATCGTATGGATATGTAAAATACAGGATTTCCAATCCTAGCAGGAAAAGGAGGGAAACGGATACTCAATTTAAAGTGAAAGTGAGTAAACAAATTACTAGTAATCTTTGGTTATTTTTTTTTTGTATTTGCTCTATTGTAATGCATGAGTAGAATGGACTCTTTTTCTTTATACGGATCCAACATTTCTCTTTTTAGAGGACAAATTGGTTAGATATTTTTCGTGGATCGATAAATTATTGGGCCGAACTGGATTTGAAACAGCGTAGACATCTCGCCAACGAATTTACAGTCCGTCCCCATTAACCAGGTTCCTACAGCTCAGAGTGATCCCACTCCTACAACTCAGGCTCAACAGCCCTACCACTCAGTCTTCACAAAGACCTACACTCAGCCACAAGGCATACACTCAGAGAAATGAATCTGCTACACTCAGGCACACAGGCCCTACCACTCAGCCTTTATAATTTCAGGCTTACAACTCAGTTCCCTAAGGATCCTACAAGAAATTAAGAATACAATGTATATAACCTTAACTCAGAATAAAAGAGAAGAGTTGACAGGTTTCTTGATGAGTTCTTGGAAGAACTCTGCTGAGATCAACCTCCCTTGGCTTTCTTCAAAGCTTCTTGAATGTAGAACAAACTAGGGTTGATTCTCTATGCAGCTGATCTTCAATCACTGCAACTTAAGATTCAGATCTCAATCTGAAACCTTATTCACAGCCTGGTTCAACAGCTATCTTCTTGGAAGGAGCTCTCTCTCTCCAACTACTTAGATCTTCACTTGAATTGATTCTTCAATGAATTGCTTGATCTATTTTTCAATTATCTTCATCTGTTGACAGAATAAGCCTATATATAGGCCTTCTTCATGGTGACCGGCTGATCCGGTTTCTAACGACTTTCTGACAACTCTGATAGTTGCAGTAGACCGGCTGGATTGGCAGCTGTCAAATCATCCAGTCACTTCTTGAAATATCTATAACTGTCTGAAAGTGTCGAGACAGTCTGTCTTTAAGTGTCGACACAAAAAGACCAAGTGTCTACACAAGTTGACTAAGTGTCGACACTAGCCTTCATGGTGTCGACACAACTCCTTGTGTTGTAGAATCTGCTTCTCGACACTGCTTCTTCAACATGTGTCGACACTGATATTGTGTGTCGACACAACTCCTTGTTCTTTAGTACTTAGTTGAATTCTTGTAAGTGTCGACACAAGTTCTTGGTGTTGACACATCTTCTTGTGTTGATACTTGCTGAGTGTCGACACATTTTCTTAGTGTCGACACTTGTACTTAGACTTCATTGAAATTTGCTGAGTGTCGACACATCTTCCTAGTGTCGACACTTTCTTCATGTGTTGAGACTTTTGCTGTGTGTCGACACTGATCCTTTGTGTCGACACATTCTTCATGTGTTGAGACTTTGGCTGAGTGTCGACACCTCTCATTTGTGTCGACACTTGTACTTATAATTTGTTGAACTTTTGCTGAGTGTCGACACAGCCTCCAAGTGTCGACACTTTCTGATGTCGACAAAGTTCCTCTGGGTGTCGACACTGCTATTAAGTGTCGACACAGCTTCTCTGAACATTTCTTCATTGAGTGTCGACACAGCCTGTATGTGTCGACACTTTCCTTCTGGTGTCGACTCTGCATCCCTGGTGTCGACACAATTACTCCAAGTGTCGACACTACTTCTCTGGGTGTCGACACAAGTCTTCTTAAGTGTCGACACTTTTCTTCTGGGTGTCGACACATGTACTTAGAAACTTTTCAGCTTTCCCTGCAAATACTTAACCTGCACATGGTAACTCAAAATACATCAAATACATTTTGATGTATATCATTGAGTAGGGTGAGACTTCTTCAAATCAGGTACATTAATTCCAATGTACCCAACAATAGTAGCAGCAGCAACAGCAGGAAGAGGGGTGGAAGCAATACTGGCAGAAGAGATTACATTAGCAGATTCAGATACAAAACTTTCAGAAATAACACTTTCAGAAACAGAAGGTACAGCAGCAGTTGTATCAGATGAAACTGGAAAGTCAACTACAGAAGGAGTGATAGTAGCAATAATAGCAGGCTCAAGATCAAATGCCTCTGTCATATGCATATCTTCAGATACTAAAATAGTAGTAACAGAACTAACAGAGATATCATCATTAGCAGTAGGAGCAGCATCAGTAAGAGCAACAAAAAACAGAAGGAGCAGCAGTATATAGGGAATTTACAAAAGAATTTATTAAACTGGTTTCACAGCTTGAAATAGGCACAATGGCCTTAGAGAGATCTTCAGATTGCTGGAGTGTAGTGTGCTGGACTGGAAGACAGTTGAAATAAGCAAAATCAAAAACTGATAACAGTCACCTAAGGTCAACTGTGATAACTGCAACTGGAGGTACTGGAGCTTGGACTGAAGATACAGCAGCAGCAGACAATCTTTCAACTTCATGAGGCATCTCCCCCTGCCTAGATTCAGTGGCAACTGGATCAACGCACCCATGAGAAGGGATTGCCTGAGAAGGAAGAAGAGAGGAGAGCCTGTCAGACAGTTTTTGAACTGTTTTTAGAAGTGGAGCCAAAGAGGTCTCCATCAAGAGTGATAGCCTTGGAGCTATCAGCTCATAGAGCCTGTCTGCAAGAGCTGGAAGATCTACAAGCTCAAGAGGGACTTGAGTAGAGGTAGGAATTAAAGGTGGGGCAACAAGAGATGTTGGTGGAGAACTTCTGGATGGTGGAAATGAAGATTGAGAGATGGGAATTGTGGAAATGGAAGATAATGGAATGGAAACAAATGGTGTGAAGGATGGTTGTGCAATGATATCTTGAAGTAGTTGTTGGTATGAGGTGGATGAAGATGGTGGCTCAGGAGGGGATAAGGGAGAGTCATCCATATAAGAATCATCTATAAGATTGAAAGATGGTATGTGAGAGGATGAATCAATATCCAGGTAGGGGTATTGATGTAGAGGATGGAAGAGTTCTTCTGTGAGAGGTGGAGTTGGAGAAGGAATGGAAGTTGGAGATGGGGTGGAAATTATGATGGTGGAGGTGACTGTTGTAGATGAAACAAGAGGTGGAGGAGGAGGAGAAGAAGCAGGTAAGTCTTCTGCAGGGGCAGAAACTTAAGGGGAAGAGACTGAGACAGTCCTTGTGCCTGAAGTAGAAATGCCAGAAGGCCTGCTGGGCTTCACAATTTGCCTGTCCCATTTTCCAAATAGGGCACAGGTGAGCCTCTTGGAGGCATTAATGTGCATCCCATTTGAAACTAGCAGTGCAGGGCATCTATTCTGAAGAAACAACCCTAAGATTCTCCCAAAATTAACAAAGTTTTTGTTGATTTTCTTCTTGATTTGGTCAAAGAAGATTTCTCCCCAGTTCGGTTGTTTCTTGTCCACAAGGGCACCCATCAAGCAAAGCTGATACCTTGATATGGTATCATGGGCTGAGTGTTTGGCCAACAATACTTTTCCAACCACATCAGCCAGAAATCTGTACTCAACAGACAGATTTCTCTTCAGCAATTTGCTAGGGTTTGCATCTGAATGTCTCATTATTTCAAGCATATCAGAAAACTCTTCTCCAGAAAGTTCAGCAGAGTCTTCTCCAGATTTCAATTCAAAAACCTCTGTCAAGGCATCAGGTGTTAGGGATACCTGGGTTCCTGAGATTGTTCCAACCACTGTATTCTGATCCTGGTTATGGGCAGTATACACCCATTCTTTTATCTCATCTGCAGCCAATTTAATCCTGGTAGTCATTATGGTAGCTAGCTTTGTTCCTTGAAAAGTTCCAGAATATCTTTGAAAATTTGATCACTGTTATTGAAAGAGTCCATGTCAATATCAAAACCTGCATCAAATTTCATTGCGGCCAAGATGGCGACTGAAACGGCCATTGATTCCTGCAAAAACTAACAAACAAACGACCAAGTGTAGAGAAGTTTGGAGGGAAAGAGAAAGTTTGCAGAAAGTATGAAAGCACAAAAGGAGAACGACGGCCAAAAAATGAATTTTATATTAGGGTTCGACGCAGAAAAGGAAAGATCGTTGAACTCTGTTCGACGATCTTGGCTTCTAAAGGAAACTGAAAGGTCATCAATAGCGTCGATCTCTATTCGACGATATTGGAGAGTGTCGAGCTCCGTTCGACGATAGTTCAGAAAACAAAATCGTCGAGTTCCGCACGACGATCGCTGACCTGAGAAAGATAGTTTAGCACTATCTGAGAAGCGCTGAACTCTGGTCGACGATTTCGGAAGTCGTCGATCTCCGTTCGACGATCTGGGGGAAATCATCGAGCGCAGTTCAGAGACCAGAAACACTCTTATACACTAGAAAAATTAAGATGTTTGCCTAGTCTTGGTCATTTTTAGATTTTTGAAAATCTTGGAACTTATTTTAGACTTCCTCCATCTAACATTCCTAACTGATTCAGGAAGAATGTATGTTTCTTTTCATCCAAGGGTTTGGTGAAAATATCTCCCCTTTGCAAATCAGTTGGGATATACTGAAGTTCAATTTTATTTTTCTCAACATTATCCCTTAGAAAGTGATGCCTAATTTCTATTTGTTTTGTCCTACTATGGAGGACTGGATTTTGTGCTATAGAAATAGCAATGGTTTTATCACAAAATATTTTAGACTTCTCTAAGTTGTAGCCATAGTCTAGGAGTTGGTTTTGAATCCACAATATTTGTGAACAACAACTACCTGCAGCCATATATTCAGCTTCAGCAGTTGAAGTTGACACAGATGTTTGTTTCTTGCAAAACCAAGAGACAAGTCTGTCACCAAGAAACTGACAAGTTCCACTAGTGCTTTTCCTGTCTATTCTGCATCCAGCATAATCTGCATCTGAGAATCCAGTTAAGTCAAATGCTGAATCTTTTGGATACCAGAGACCTAGATTTGGACAACTTTTTACATACCTGAGAATCCTTTTTACTAAGGTTAGGTGTGACTCTCTAGGGCTCACTTGGAATCTAGCACATATGCATGTAGCAAACATTATGTCAGGTCTACTAGCTATAAGGTACAATAAAGAGCTAATCATTGCTCTGTATGTTGTCTGATCAACAGGTTTCCCATGTTCATCAGCATCTAATGCAACATTACTAAGCATAGGTGTTTTCATACATGATGCTTCAGACATACCAAATTAATTAACCAATTCTTTTGCATACTTGGTTTGAGAAATAAATATGCCTTCAGCATGTTGTTTGATTTACAATCCTAGAAAGAAGGATAGCTCACCCATGCTACTCATTTCAAATTTAGAATGCATTAGGTTGGAAAACCTTCTGCACAAATTTGAATCAGTAGAACCAAATATAATATCATCTACATAGATTTGTACTAGTAGGGTATGGGACTTATGGGTTCTAATAAAAAGAGTTTGGTCTATTCTACCCCTTATAAACTCATTTTTCAGAAGAAAGCATGCTAGGGTCTCATACCATGCTTTAGGAGCTTGCTTTAGACCATATAATGCTTTATGCAATTTGAAAACATAATCAGGATGAGTTGAAGAGATAAAACCTGGGGGTTGTCTGACATAGACTTCTTCTTTGATATCTCTATTGAGAAAGGCACTCTTTACATCCATCTGGTATACTTTGAAACCTTTGTGTGTTGCATATGCTAAGAAGATTCTTATGGCCTCTAACCTTGCAACTGGTGCAAAATTCTGGTCATAATCTATCCCTTCTTCTTGAGAGTACCCTTGAGCAACTAGCCTTGTCTTGTTCCTTACAATGACTCCTTGATCATCCAATTTCTTTCTGAATACCCACTTTGTTCCAACAATGGAGTGATCCTTAGGCCTTGGTACTAGTTCCCAAACTTTGTTCCTTTCAAATTGATGCAACTCTTCTTGCATTGCAATGATCCAGTGTGGATCTTGCTCTGCATCATGAATGGATTGAGGTTCAATTTGAGAAAGGAAGCAAGTGTGCATTAGGTTTTGGTTGACCTGATTTCTGGTTTGCACACCAGCTGAGATGTTTCCAATCACTTGGGAAATTGGATGGTCTCTTGATGTTACTAAATCAACAGGGGATGTTGATTGTTCACCAACCTGTATTGTTGTTTCCTATGGTGATACAACAACTGGCTATTCAAGAAGTTTCTCTTCAAGATGTTGAATGTCTTCTTCATCTTCACTGCTTTCCTTTTTTGAATGATTTGTAACCTGTCCAAGTCTTCAGCAAGAGAGTGTACCTGCAAAGGTTCTATGGTAGAAGTATTCTTCTCCTTGAAAGACATGTTAGATTCATCAAAAGATATATGAACAGATTCTTCAATTTTAAGAGTTGATTTATTATATACCCTATAAGCTTTACTGATCATGGAGTATCCCAGAAACACTCCTTCATCAGCTTTAGCTTGAAATTTTGCTAAGTATTTCTTGTCATTATTATGAATGTAACAGATACAACCAAAAATTCTAAAATAGTCAACTTTAGGTTTCTTCCCTTTGAGTAATTCATAGGGAGTCATGCCCTTTAGTTTATGTATTAAACTTCTATTCAACACATAGTTGGAGGTGTTCACTGCCTCTGCCCAAAAGGATAGAGGAAGGTGAGCATCTGACAATAATGTAGTGGCAGATTCAATAAGGGATCTATTTTTCCTTTCAGCTACCCCATTTTGTTGAGGAGTTCTAGGAGCTGAGAAAGTGTGTCTGATCCCTTCACTCTAACAGAACTCTTGCATAAGAAGAGAATCAAACTCTGTCCCGTGATCACTTCTGATCAGGGCAATGTGAGTATTGAACTCAGTCTGTATGCATTTGAGAAACTCTATCAAACACTTAAAGTTATCAGACTTCTTACTCAGAAAGAACACCCATGTGAATCTAGAGAAGTCATCTACAACCACTAAAGTGTAAGATTTCCCTCCTAAGCTTTGTACTGTAATGGGTCCAAAAATATCCATGTGTAACAGATATAAAATCCTAGGTGAATCACTCTTATTAAGTGACTTGAAACTATTTTTGGTTTGCTTGCCTAATTGACAAGCCCTGCAGAGTCATTCCTTCTTGTAGGGGCCAGAAGGTAGTCCTCTAACAAGGTTGTCTTTGGATAGCCTAGCAATGGTTTTAAGGTTTATATGTCCTAATCTCTTATGGCATAACTCATTTGGTCTACAAATAGAATTAAACAGGCAAATATCTACTTCTGTTGAAAGAAAGTCTACTAAATAGATGTTACCTTTCCTTTTACCTGTCAACACAGTTGTGTTGTCCTCTGATTTGATCTTGCATAAGGATTTGCTGAAAGTCACTTGGTAGCCTTCATCACATAGTTGACTGATGCTGATAGAGTTGTGCTTCAGTCCTTCCACATAGGCTACTTTCTTGAATGTGACTGTGCCAATTTGGACTGCACCATATCCTTTTGTTAGTCCAAAGTTTGAATCACCAAATATGACTTTGGATAAAAGCTTGGCTTTGAAGGATGTGAAATTGTCCTTGCTTCCTGTCATGTGCTTGGAGCACCAACTATCCAAATACCATTGTTGGTTTGATGTTGGATAGGTCTTCACCTGCACATAAAACAATTTACTTATTTTTGACCCAGTTTACCTTGGGCCTAGGTTGATAATCTTTAAATTCAGAAATAAATGACATCCCTGGTTGACTCTTATAACCTTCAGGATGATATCTCCTTGGAGGTATTATCCATTCAGTATAAGGGTTAAATCTTTGGGATGAAGGACCCCTAGGTTTGGATTTTAATTTACCTTTGAATAAGTTTTCAAAGCTCTGATCTCTGCTCGACGATCGCTGAGCTGAGTTCGACGAGATTGTGTCTGATCTTCGAGCTCCGTTCGAAGATCGACTGTGGCAGAGTTCAGGGTTTAGAGATCGTCGACCTGAGTTCGACGATTTTGCCTGAGATCGTTGATCTCCGTTCGGCGATCGTCTAGCTCCATTCGATGATTTCTGTTGAACTCTTGTTTTCTTACGTAAATCAGAATTTTTCCTAGCTACTTCTACAACTCCCTTACCTTTATCAGAGATAAATTTAATTGGGGTTATTAGAACTATAGGTTGGTTTGATGAAGCACCCAAGCCCAGTGTACTGTTGAATCTTGAGTTCACTGTGCTTGTGATGTCCATTAGCTTGATACTTCTCCCATTAAGGGATTCTTCAAGCTTTTTGGCCTCTGATAGCTCACTTTTCAGTGAAGCTATCTGCTCCCTACAGCACTCCAACTTCTCAGAGAGTTTGAGGTTTTCTGATTTTAAGGTACTGTGTTCAGATAATTGATTTCTGAGAGAAATGATTTCCTTCTCAGATTTTAATAAGTCTAAACATAGTGCTTTAAACTCATACTTAAAGTCCTCAGAATTGAAATCAAAAGAACTTATTACCTGATCCTCTTCAGATTGAGTCTCTGATTCAGATTCTGACTCTTCTGCATCAGAATTGTGTTGTGAGGCATTGATAGCCATCATGCAGAATTCCTTTTCTTCAGCATCATCTTCATCATCACTGGAGCTTGATGAAGCTTCTGATTCTTCTTCTGTCTCACTCCAAGTTTCAACAACAAATCCCTTCCTTGTGTGTTTGTTCTTGCTAGAGGAGGGTTTGTCATTGCTATTCTTCTTGAAGTCCTTGTCTTTTCTTCTTTCTTTCTTGTCCTTTCTGTTCTTGTTTTTATTTTCTGGACATTCAGACACAATATGGCCTAGTTTCCTGCAACCAAAGCAAATAATTTCTTTTTTTTTGATTTATCATACCTTGGCTTGTCATGCTCTTTGTATGATCTTTTCCTGAAGTCCTTTCTGGCCATTTTGTAAAATCTTAAAGCCAGTATACTTAGCAATTCCTCATTGCCTATGACCTTGTCTTCAGGCTGATCTTCAGTGGCTTTGAAAGCTATTGACTTTTCCTTTCTTGTGGCTGGTGAGGCAGCCTTCTGCTCTTCTTCTCTATTCTTAATGAGCAGCTCATAAGACTTAAGCTTGCCCAAGAGAGCTTCAGTGGTGATCTCATTTAGACTTCTGGCATCCTTGATTGGCCAGATCCTTGAGTCCCAAGTGCTTGGGAAGCACATTAGGATTTTATCATTTAGCTCAGTCAATGAGATCTCTTTGTCCAAAGTTTTCAGCTCATTGACTATGAGACTGAGTCTGTTATACATGTCTGCTACTGACTCAGCTTCTCCTTTCTTGAAATTCTCATATTGGGTTATGAGGTGAGATCTTCTGTCTTTTCTCTCATCAACTGATCCTGAGACTATTTCAGATTGCTTGTCCCAGATGTCCTTTGTTGAGTTGCATTCAGCTACCTTTTGGAATATGTCATCAGTCATAGTCTGGGCTAGAATGTTCATAGCTTTTGCATCAGCCAATTTCCATTTCTTTATTTCTGCATCTGTTCCTGAAGGAGGTGGAACAGCACTTGTACTTGTGTTCTCTGGAGGTCTTGGACACACTGTCAAAACAGAATTGAAAATGTCCTCATCAATAGAGTTCATGTACAGTCTAATCCTTGCCTTCCAAAGTGCAAACTTAGATAGATTGCACACAGGAGGTCTGGTGCTAGCATAATCTTTGTTTTCGGCCATGTTTTGTGAAGAACTGATCATAATAACAAACTTATAACAAGCAGATCTAACTGGAGGAATCTTTGGGTTCAGGTGTTAGTCTGTAAAACCACTAATGTATGGTATTTTAACCAACCTGGCAGATGTTGTATTTTTAACCAACCTGCCTCTAATACTAATTGAAAGTGCAAGTTAGATTTGATATACTCTAGAGGGGGGGGGGGTGAATAGAGTATGGTGCTTGCTAAAAACTTTTTACAACTATTGTTGTATTCCTAAGTGAACAGGGAAGCAAATAACATGAAGTAAATGTAAACACAGAATAATCACAGATCAATCACAAAGCAATCCCAAACCACAGCCAGAAACAAAAGAAATACATGCAACCAGATGACACAAGGAGCTATAGTGGTTCCCCAATCAACCTGGGTGCATCCACTCTTCTACCATCCTAGGTAGGAATCCACTGCAGGATGAGTTGATCAGGTGTCCTGGGCACCAATGAGCTTTTGATAAGGTGCTCAAAAACCAAACCAGATTTTTTGATCAGGTGTCTTGCCACCACTGAGTTTTGATAAGGTCTCAGAAACCAATCACAAACTTTTGAAGGGAGTTTGAAAAACCCTTTATAGAGAGAGAGAGAGAGAGAGAGAGAGAGAGAAAGGGATGAGATGATCTTCTCAGTCAAAGTCAGAGAGAAGATAGTGGATGTTGTCAAAGCTCCCCCTGAGATCTGTAGTTGTTCAGGAAGTGAAGCTTTGCAGTAGGGTGATAGGCCTTCAGATGATTTGATCTCCAGCAAAAGATGATTTCAGCAACAGCTGAAATGTGAGGTGTCTAGAGTCTTGAATGATGATGGCCTTTGAACACTTGAATCAAGAGAGATTTGAAAATTTCAGTTTGTTGATCTCCTTTTGTGATGTGTGTTCTTGTATGAATTTTTGAGACTGAGAATGTTTGCAACTCTCTTTCTTTCTCTTGTGTAATTGTTGTTGTAAGTGTTGTAATTCTTGTTGTTGCAGAGAATTGTTGTTGTAGAGTATATGTTTCAGAATATGTGTGTCTAACTTTGAGAAGAGAATGAAAACTGATCTTTTATTCCTTTGGTCTGAATAGAAATGATCCTCTGTCCAAGATAGCCGTTAGCCTGTCAATAAATGACTTCCTTAACTGCATTTGTCTTCTAGAGGAAAGTCCAATAAAACATTCCTTGAAAATTCCTTGAAATTTGCTCCAGATTAATTAAAAACGGCTACAGGATATCAGACATAAATGCTGAGAATAATTCCACAACTGTCTGAATTTGAATCTTGAAAAACGTCTAACTCTTCAGAAAAACGTCGAACTGAGCTCCACTATCGTTTAACTGAGCTCAGAGACTGGTCTTAGATAGAAACAGACATCGTCGATCTGAGCTCAACTATCGTCGAACTGAGCTCAGAGATAGAGAATCAAACTTGAGTCAAGAACATCGATCTGAGCTCGAAGATCGTCGAATGGAGTTCGACGACTCGTTGAAGTTGAGCTCAGAGATCGTCGAATGGAGTTTGACAATTCGTCGAAGTGAGCTAAACGATCGTCGAATGGAGTTCGACGATTCGTCGTACTGAGCTCGACGAAATGACTTAGTCTACAAAATTGAAAACTCTGATCTTGAGGGTAGCTTCCAAACCTAACTACTAACCCTTAGACTCAATTCTAATTGACCTTTAGATCTATACAATGAGGTCAAGACAGGATTCCTAAGAGACATAGTGATCCTTGCCCAAATCAGTAATAGGGTGTTCCAACAGTGGGCATAAATATAATTATGATAGTAAAAAGAACTTAATAAGTGTACTCATCAGGAACCCCGAGGGCAGGGGCAGCAACAACGTCGGGGGCCACGAGAGCCGAACAACTGGTTGGGGTGGAGGCCCCAGGAAGGTCATCCTCAGGGACAGGGTGGTTATTTCCAAGGTAGGGACAACCACTGCGAGCAAAGCAGGTTCAACCAGCCGTCCTGGAGGCAGGGACAGAGGGTCCCTCTCCTGCCGCAGTAGGAAGCCATGGAGATAGTTGGGAGGAGAGGAGGAAGGAGAGGAGCTCGGGGAGGAGCGAGGAGGAGAGAGGGCAGGGTGGCGTTTCCCTTCCGTGACTTTCATCAGGAGGTGAGTCATGCAAAGGCCAACTGCCCGAAATTTTTGGAGATTAGAGCGGCAAGGGGGCAGACCCAGCAGCAACACCTTGTGAGGATTGAGGAAGTTCTGCCGGGAGGAGGTGAGGATATATGTGAATACCGAGTGGATGTAGGAGCCCAAGGAGGGATCATGGTGATCCATAAGGGTGTGGTGATCGAAGACACCCATAAGGGAAGCTTCCAAACCATGTAACGAAGGAGCGCCGCCTCAACCTCCCAGACCCCCCCCCCCCCCCGCCCCACTGGAGGAAAAAATCACTTTCTCGGTGAAAGACATGCCTGTCTATGAAGACCCATTCTGCGACGCATTGGTAATACAGACGGCGGTAGAGAATTTCGTGGTCTCTAGGATTCTGGTGGACAATGGAGCTTCATGAATGTAATCTTCAAGAAAGACTTTGACGAGTTGAAGGTGGAAGATCGGAGGGTTCTAGCCTCGAATGGACCATTGTTTGGGTTCTCTAGGGAACAGAAGGAAGTTGAAGGATGGGTAGGGTTGCATGTAACGTTGGGGGGGGGGGGGGTATCGAGGAACTGTCAGTTCGTCATCATTGACGCTTCGAGCAGCTATAATGTAATATTCGGGCTACCTCTCATCAGCGCCTTTCATTACGTACCGTCCTCGTTCCATCAGTGCCTAAAGTTCAGCAGCGGAGGAGTGAAGGTCAGGATTAGGGGGGATCTAAAGGTGGAGAGGCAGTGCTACATGACTGCCGTCGATATCATATCCTGGATGGCGGAAGTGGAGGATCTATAGAGGAGATGGCGAGGGAGGAGGAAGCAGCGGGGGAAGGAGATGTTAGCCTGGGTGAGGATGAAGAGAAGACTGAAGAGGAGGCTGTGGAGAGAGGAGTGGTGAGCCTACGTGAGGTGGAGAGAAGACTGTAGGGAAGCAAGGGATAGAAGGTGAAGCTGGGGGTAAGACCCAGAGGGGAAAAGAAGTGGAGTTGTCAAGGGAAGGCCTGTTGGAGGTGATGGAGGTTGAGAGAGTAGAGGGTGAGGAGGAGGTGGGAGGAGAGGAGGAAAGGGTCGGCAGGGAGCAGTCTCGGCTAGAGCCTGCAGAAGAAGTCATGGAGATGGAGGTCATCAGCAGGGCAAGGAAGGTAGAGAAGGCGAGGGTCAGTTGGGGTTTGCGCCACAAAGACAAGGAAAGGATGCGAGAGTGCATCCAAAAGAATGTTGACATCTTTGTCTGGAGCGCGACGGACATGCCATGCATTGATGTTGATGTGGCTTGCCACTGCCTGAACCTGGATCCCAAGTCGCATCCCATTCGCCAGAAGATGAGGACCATTGCCGCCAAGCTGGAGGATCCTATCCGCGAGGAGGTTAAGAAGCTTCTCGATACAGGTTTTATCTTAGAGAACCAGTACCCATGTTGGGTCCCCAATGTGGTAATTATAAAGAAGGGTGATGGGAAGTGGCACATGTGTGTAGATTTCTCTTTATTGAATAAATCATGCCCTAAGGATTGCTACCCCCTGCCTCAGATCGATGCGCTGGTTGATTCAGCCGTCAGGTTTTCTATTATGAGTTTTTTGTATGCTTTTTCAGGTTATTACCAGATCCGCATGCATCCCCCTGACATCAAGGATGTCTCCTTCATCACAATGGAGGGATGCTTCAGCTATAAAATGATGCCTTTCAGGCTAAAGAATGCGAGGGCTACATATCAACGAATGATGAATCAGGTGTTTAAAAACTAGAGGGGAAGGAACCTGGAGGTCTACGTCGATGACCTCATTATAAAGAGTAGGGATGTGGGTTCACACCTGCTTGACTTGGAGGAGACATTCGCGACCCTGCGAAAGTTCAAGATGAGGCTAAACCCCCAAAAGTGTGTCTTTGGGGCAAACTGAGGCAAGTTCCTCGGACACCTTCTCACCGCGGTGGGGGTCGAGCTTAACCCGGATAAGGTGAAGGCTATCGTGGAATTGGAATCGCCTCGCAACGCCAAGGAGGTTTAGCCCTTGACGAGTAAGCTAGCCGGGGTGAGTCGGTTTCTCTCTTGTGTCGGGGAGAAATGCTCGCCTTTATTCAAAATGCTTCGGGGGAGTAAATAGTTTGAGTGGACAGAGGAATGTGAGGAGGATTTCCAGGCATTGAAGGCTCAACTATCTCAAGCACCGCTCCTACAGAGCCCGAAGGAGTGGGAGGACTTAGCCTTGTACCTTCGGGTAGGGGCTGAGGCTGTGAGTTTTGTGTTGCTAAGAGAAGAAGGGAAGAGATAGTTGACCATCTACGATATTAGTAGGATCTTAAAGAAGGTTGAGCTAAGCTACCCCATCTTAGAGAAGTTTACTTTCTCTCTGATCATCTCGGCCATGAAGCTCAGGCCATACTTTCAAGCCCACTCAATCAAGGTGGTGACTAACCACCCACTGTGCAAGATCTTTGAAGAGGTGGAACACTCAGGGCGGTTGGCCAAGTGGTCCATTGAGCTCAGCGAGTTCGACATCTCTTTTGTACCAAGGCCCTCGATCAAGGCACTAGTGGTGGCTGACTTCTTGGCCGATTATGTCACAAAGCTGGAGGGGGAGGAAGCGCTGTCAAGGGAAGAATGAAAGATGTACGTTGAAGGAGACTCGGGGAAGCATTCCCTTGGGGGAGGGGTAGTGTTGGTGAGACCCTAGAGGGTCACCATAAAGCAAGTAGTGGCACTGCAAAACTCGATCACCAACAATCAGGCGGAGTACGAGGCAGTCATTGCCGGGTTGTGGTTGGCTAAGGAGCTTGGGATTCACGACGTGGAAGTGCTCACAGATTCACTGGTGGTGGCGTTGCAGATCAGGGGAGAATATGAAGCTCGATAGCCCACCCTCTAGAGATACCTGTCCAAGGCGAGGGTGATCATTGGAGGGTTCCGAGCATTCTTAATTCACCATGTCACCAGGCAAGAGAATGAAGCAGCAGACCGATTGACCATGTTTGGACCCCGAGGCGGGGGGGGGGGGGGGGGTGAACCTTGACCGAGCTATTTCATCCAGCAATTGAGGAGGGGGAGTTGATGGAAGTGAATCAGCGTCCCTCGTGGGTGGATCCCTTCGTGACCTTCTACACTACAGGCAGCCCCCCGAGGGGGTCAAGTAGGCAAAGGGATTTTGACATAAAGCGGCTCATTATCTTATGCATGAAGGGGGATTACATCAGAAGATGCTATCAGGCCTTTTGGCGCGGTGTGTGGTGGAGGAAGAGATCCCGAGGATTTTGGAAGAGGTGCACTACTGGGAATGTGGTAGCCATTCATGAGGTAGGACGTTGGAGGCAAGGGTGGTCAGACGGGGATACTTCTGGCCCACCCTGAGGAAGGATGCAACAGAGCTTGCGAGGAGGTGCCAACAGTGCCAAGTCTACGCCCTCTCCAGCTCCTGCCCGCTCAACGGATGCGAAGCATCACGATGCCTTAGCCTTTCGCCATTTGGGGAATGGACCTAGTCGGACCGTTTCCACCGGCGAGATGGCAGAGAAGGTTCCTCTTGGTTATGATCGACTACTTCTCAAAGTGGTTGGAGGTCAAGGCGTTGGCCAAGGTAACCTCCCTGGTCATCAGGAACTTCGTTTGGGGAGAGATCATCTGTAGGAATGGGTTGCCTCAGGCCATTACCACAGACAATGGGCCACAGTTCGTAAGCGAGGAGTTCATTAGCCTCTGCATTCAGCTGGGTATTGTCCTCAGGGTTGCCTCCACCACCACGGGAGCAACAGAGTGGTGGAGGTGGCAAACAAAATCGTAGTGAACCTGCTCAAAAATAAGGTGGAGAACTTAAGGGGGAGTTGGGTGGAGCAGCTCCCCTCGGTGTTGTGGGACCTGCAAACTACCCCAAACACGGCCATTGGTGAAACCCCCTTCAAACCCTCGCATGGGTATGAGGCGGTCCTACCTGTGGAGTTTGAGGTCCAATCCCAATGAGTTGCAGCCGCAAACAAAGGCGACGAGGAATAGAGGGATGGAAATGAAGCGGAGCTGCGGCTCTCATTGGACATGGTGGAACTTCGCGATGTGACCTCTGTTAGGCAGGAGGAGATCAAATGAAGGATGGCCAAGTACTTCGACAAGCATGTCAGGATAAAGAAGTTCCACGAAGGGTACCTGGTCATGAAGAATGTCGACGCCGCCGAAAGGTCGGCGGCCGTTGGTAAGCTCAACCCCAACTAGGAAGGACCTTACATTATAGAAAAGGCCCTGGGGTCAGGGGATACCACCTCCAGAATGTGGAAGGGGCATCCATTAGTCACACATGGAGTGGCGACGACCTGAAGCGCTTTTACCCTTAGCAGGGGACAAGATTGTAAATCTTATTTTTAATAAGTTCATCGAATTGTCTCATGATTGGTTTCTTTTGAGAATTGGAAAAGGAGGTTGGTAGTTTGCAAGACCCAAGAGGATCTCGTTGCTCAGGCTCCCATTAGCTGGCAAGTTTGGAAGGCACACTCGGCCCCGGTTAGAACCACTGTTAGGCTCTCACTAGCTGGCAGGGTCGTAGCCTCACCTGGGTGGTATGGGAGCACCTCGAGTGGTGATTCCGCTGCGCAGGATCTCCTAGCTGGCAGGGCTGGAAGGCACACTCGGCCACGGGTAAACTCGCTGTCCAGGCTCTCATTAGCTGGGCAAGGCAGTAGGCACACCTAGGGTGAAAGGAAGGGAGTTTGAAGAAAGAATTGAGAAACTAAGCAAGACCCCGCGAGGATCACGTTTTGTCAGGCTCCCATTAGCTTTAAGGTCTGGAAGGTGCACTCGGCCCCGGGTAGATCCGCTGCCAGGTTCTCACTAGCTGTCAGGGCCGTAAGCTCGCCTGGGGGTAAGGGAACACCTCATGTAGTGATTCTGCTGCGCAGGCTCTCCTAGCTGGCAGGGCTGGAAGACACGCTCAGCCCCGGGTAGACTTGTTGTCCAAGCTCTCATTAGCTAGGAGGGGCAGTAGACACACCTGGGGGAAAGGAAGGGAGTTTGGAGAAAGAATTGAGAAACTAAGCAAGACCCCGAGAGGATCCCGCTGCTCAGGCTCCTATTAGCAGGCAGGTCTGGAAGGCACACTCAGTACTGGGTAGACCCGCTATCAGGCTCTCACTAGCTGGTAGGCCCGTAGGATCACATGGGGGGGGGGGGGGGTAAGTGAACACTTCGAGTGGTGATTCTGCTGTGCAGGCTCTCCTAGCTAGTAGAGCTGGAAGGCATGCTCTGCCCCGGATAGACTCACTATCCAAGCTCTCATTAGCTGGGCAGGGCATTAGGCACACCTGGGGGGAAAGGATGGGAGTTTGAAGAAAGAATGAAGAAACTAATCAAGACTCGAGAGGATCACACTGCTCAGGATCCCATTAGCTGGTAGGTCTTTGAAGGCGCACTAGGCCCCGGGTAGACCCGATTCCAGGCTCTCACTAGCTGGCAGGGCCGTAGGCTCGCCTGGGGGGGTAAGGGAACATCTCGAGTGGTGATTCCACCGCGCAGGCTCTCCTTGCTGGCAGGGATGGAAGACACGCTCGTCCTTGGGTAGACTCGCTATCCAAACTCTCATTAGCTGGGCAGGGCAGTATGCAAACCTGGGGGGAAAGGAAGGGAGTTTGAAGAAATAATTGAGAAACTAAGCAAGAACCCGAGAGGATCTTGCTGCTCAGGCTCCCATTAACTAGTAGGTCTGGAAGGCGCACTCGGCCCCAGGTATACCCGCTAGCAGGCTCTCACTAGCTGATAGGGCCGTAGGCTCTCCTGGGGGGGGGGGGGGGGGGTAACGGAGCACCTCAAGTTGTGATTTCTCTACGCATACTCTCCTATCTGGCAGGGCTGGAAGGCACGCTCGCTCCCAGGTAGACTTGCTATCCAGGCTCTCATTAGCTGGGTAGGGCAGTAGGAACACCTGGGGGGAAAGGAAGGGAGTTTGAAGAAAGAATTGAGAAACTAAGCAAGACCCCGAGAGGATCCCCTTGCTAAAGCTCCCATTAACTAGCAGGTTTGGAAGGCGCACTTGGCCCCGGGTAGACCCGCTGCCAGACTCTCACTAGCTGGCAGGGCCATAGGCTCGCCTGGGGGGTAAGGGAACACCTCGAGTGGTGATTCCGCTGCGCAGGCTCTCCTAGCTGGCAGGGATGTAAGGCACGCTCCGCCCCGGGTAGACTCACTGTCCAGGCTCTCATTAGCTGGGCAGGGCAGTAGGCACACCTAGGGGAATAGGAAGGGAGTTTGAAGAAATAATTGAGAAACTAAGCAAGACCCCGAGAGGATCCTACTGCTCAGGCTCCAATTAGCTAGCAGATCTGGAAGGCACACTCGGCCTCGGGTAGACCCGCTGCCAGGCTCTCACTAGCTGGCATGGCGGTAGGATCGCCTGGGTGTAAGGGAACACCTCCAGTGGTGATTCCGCTGCGTAGGCTCTCCTAGCTGGCAGGGCTGGAAGGCACGCTCGGCCCCGGGTAGACTCGCTATCCAGGCTCTCATTATCTGGGCAGGGCAGTAGGCACACCTGGGGGGAAAGGAAGGGACTTTGAAGGAAGTATTGAGAAACTAAGCAAGACCCCGAGAAGATCTCGCTGCTCAGGCTCCCATTAGCTGGCATGTCTAGAAGGTGCACTCGGCCCCGGGTAGACCCGCTGCATGATTCTCACTAGCTGGCAGGCTCGTATGCTCGCCTGAGGGGGTATGAGAACACCTCGAGTCGTGATTCCGCTACACAGGCTCTCTTAGCTGGCAGGGCTGGAAGGCACGCTCGGCCCCGGGTAGACTCACTGTCTAGGATCTCATTAGTTGGGCAGGGTAGTAGGCACACCTGGGGGAAAGGAAGGGAGTTTGAAGAAAGAATTGGGAAACTAAGCAAGACCCCGAGTAGACCCGCTGTCAGGCTCTCACTAGCCGACAGGGCCATAGGATCTCTTGTGCGTGAAAGAAGGGAAAGGGGGATGTTTTGTTTAAGTGGTCCCAGGTGGACCCGATGACCAGGCTCACACCAAGCAAATGGGGCTGTTAAAATCATGATAGCATCATGAAGCTCTTGATAATACGTTTACAAGCAGCTAACACTAGTCCTAAGTAAGGATGGGATGACTCAGACCCCACTCGGTAGGGGTATCGGCATAACCCTCCTGATAGGGCTCTTGGCCAGACCCCCGACAGGGTTCTTGGCCAGACTCTCGGCAGGGCTCTTGGCATAACTCTCTTGGCAGCCATCTCGCCATAGCCATCTCGCCGGGAATCCAGGCAAGCACCTCTCGGCAGGGTTCCCGACACTGCTCTTTTGTCAAGGCTCTCGGCAGGCCCCTTCCGGCTGGTTTTACCTAGCCTACTCTTCGAACGGGTGGCGGTCATCGCCTAAGATCCTAGGGTTCGCATAAAGATAGTAAACATTCCAGCAAAAAGGCAAATCTTTCAATACAATATAAAAGGAGTAAACATCAGCTGGGGAATCTCGCCCCTTACAAAAATTACAAAGGATAAGTTTACAAAAAATGAATATACAAAAGTAAAAGTAAGGCTACAAAAAATAAGGCAAGATGTGGAGGCTATTGGGCAGGTCCGCTAGAGGTCCCGTCGGAGGTTCCGCTGGAGGTACCGCTGGAGGTTCCGCTGGGGGTGTAGCTGGAGAACTCGCCAGGTGAGCTACCCCCAATTCCCTCGTTCAGGACAAGCTCTGCCGCAACATTGATCGGAGAGTCGTCCTCTCCCGCAGGTTTGGGGATGGGCTTGAACAACCAGGGCAAGATCCCTCGCGCTGTGAGGCTCTCGCCTCCTTCGTTCAAAAGCGCCGATTCCCATAGTACCTCGATGACCATCTTGGTGGTGGGTTACGCATTCTCCTGAACGATCACGTCGATCTCATATGTGGAGTAGTGACGGTGCTCGAATCTCTCCTCCAGCGATGGCCGGGTCTTGGCCAGGGACAGGGCCTCCTCTAAGCGCTTCACCTCAGCCCGCAGCAGCTCCTTCTCATACTCGACACCGACCACCCTCGTGCGAGATAGCTAGGCTTCCACGGAATCTTGTGAGATGGTCTGGTTAAGCGAAAAGCATATATAACTAAATATGAAGAGGCCGAGAAATATTGAAGGGTCCCGCTTACCTCGGCGGTCGGGCGAGAGGAGAGAAGTTGTTGGGTAGCAGCCAAGTCGTCCTTCAGGGTGGCCTCTTTAGCCGAAGCGGCATCCCTCGCCTTGAGCATATCTACAAGTTTGCGCTCAATGGTGAGGGTGCGGCGCCCAGCCATGTGCGAGAGCTGGACCGCGAGAAGATGGGCCTGGGTGGCATCATAGACGAGGGCCCGAGTAGTCGTTCGGTCGAACGTGTCGGCGTCCTCCCGACCGTAGAGACTATAGCCCAATGCGAAGGTGTCGCCGGTGCTTGGGTCTCGCTCTATCCAGGAGGGGAGAAGTGTGGAAACTGCGATGCGGTTGGTGGTGTGGTCCCACTGGTCCAAGGGCTGGCCCTCTGCGTCCTTGTACTTCTCGCCAAAGCCGAAATTCCAATGCCCATTCTATACCAGCTTGCGAGAGGACTCGACAGGGGTCTTGACGATGGGCTGGGGGGCAACCGTCTCGCCTACAACTAAAGATTTCTCGGCGGTGGCCTCTGCGGCGGGCCGAGCGGCACCCGTCTCGCCCGCAACTGAAGGGGTCTTGGCGGGGATCTCGACGGAAGCCGGTACAACAGATTTACCCTTATCCGCTGCTGATGGCTTTGATTTTTTGTGAGGTGGGGCAGAGTGGGAGCTCAGTTTCCGCTTCTGGGCACTTGGTGCAGAAGAAGATCTCAGCTCCTCCTGACAAGTGGCGGCGGCGGACTTTGCGAGGGCCAGAGGGTCGACGAGTGCCCTGGCCTCATCAAAAGGTTGATGGAGGGGAATGTCTCGCTCACCTGCGAGTCCCATAGTTAATTATCCCTATCTCTCAAAACAAAAGGTTGCAAGTCTAGTCCAAAAAATTACCTTCGACGGGGGGTACCAGTTGGAGGGAATCCAGGTTTTTCCGGAGGAAGGGGATGTCGAAGGCTTTCGATCCAAAGAACTCGACAAGGGCGCCCTCTCGCTCCCAGAGAGAAGGAGGCTTATGGGTTGTGTCGTCATATTGAATGGACGTGAGGGGGATGTTGCCAAAGGACCCTGAGACGAAGACAAATCTCTCCGCAAAATGATGATGTTTGTTGGTTAGACCCGTCGTCTTCACCGACTGTCTAGAAAGGAAGACTGACCCTCCCTTGGCCCGGAATTTGAACAACTTACGGAAGATGGTTAGAATGAACTCGATCGTTTCTGCCCGTATATGGCAGGAGAAAGCCACCAGGAGGGCAATGGAGTTAGGGTTGAGCTGGGTCGAAACTACCCCAGAATAGCACAGGGCCTGGCGCACTTCCGGCCAGAGGGGGAGGTGGAATCCCGCCTTGAAATGCTCTAAGGGGATGGCGAGCTCCCATTCCGGCGTGAGGTTAACCCTATCGTCGCTCCTAGGCTTCTGCGCGACGAACACCGGCGGGATGAAGTTCTCGGTGATCGTGCGGAATTCCGCCTACGTGAGCCGGCACGGCGGGAAGGTGTGGTCCTTGAAGGTCTGTGTGCACTTGGAGCGGTCTTCGCTCTCTCCAGGCATCTTGAAGGTAAGATGAGAAGGGAAAAAATATCGGGGAGGCGAGAGCCTTTGTTATTCGGAGATCGTTGAGAGCAGTCAGAAAGGGGATGAAGGCTTGAAGCGAAAGAAATAAATGTTGAGAAGTAAATGAGGTAGGTGGATCGACCTATTTATAGAAGATACAGTAATTATGAGTTTTTTCCTAAAACACACGGCGGGGGGACGATCAACAAGTCAACGAATCTTGATGTCCTGACGACTCGATTTCCATCCTGCCTTGTCAACTCTCCTTGGACCTGCAGGAAGCGAGAACCTTCAGGGAGGGCCATGGAAAAGGCGAACGATCGCAGCGTGCGAGAAGTGTTGAGCAAATCGCATGAGTCAGACATTCGTGAAGCATCAAAGAGAGCATGAAACACAGATGGAAAGGACACAAACATAAAGTGGCTCTCGCTGGGCGAGAGTCACAAAACAACAATGATAAAATAATAATAACGAATAATACTAATAATAATAATTGTTTGTTGCCCTAAGGTGCAAGTGGTACAGAGGGGGAAGGCTAGGCTGAGGAGGTGGGTAAAGAAGAGGCTAGCCATACAGGGCTTAGTATGGCTCCCACTGCCAATGACCCACTTCTCGCCTGCCAGACCTCAGAGGGACTTGCAGGTCGAAGAAGGTCGTCAGGGTAGTCAACCACTGTGAAAGTGAGCTAGATCTGATATACTCTACAGGGGGTGAATAGAGTATGGTGCTTAAAAACTTTTTACAACAGTTGTTGTAATCTGAGTGAACAGGAAAGCAAATATTAAATCTAATCACAGAACCTATCTAATCACAATCTACAAAAGAAACTAATCACAGATCAATCACAGCTAGAAACAAAAATAAAGATAAGCAAGCCAGAAGACACAAGGAGCTATAGTGGTTCCCCTAAACTTGGGTACATCCACTCTTCTACCACCCTAGGTAGGAATCCACTACAGGATGAGTTGATCAGGTGTCCTGGGCACCAATGAGCTTTTGATAAGGTGCTCAAAAACCAAACCAGATTTTTTGATCAGGTGTCTTGCCACCAATGAGCTTTTGATAAAGTGCTCAAAAACAACACACAAACTTTTGAAGGGAGTTTGAAAAACCCTTTACAGAGATGGGGATGAGAGAGTTATGGAAGTCTTCTCTTTCTCAAAGCAGCTGAGAAGACTATGTAGATTTGATGTTGTCAAAGCTCCCCCTAAGTTCTTGAGATGTTCAGAAAATGAAGCTTTGCTGTAGGTTGATAGGCCTTCAGAAGTTGATCTCCAACAAATGATAATTTCAGCAACAGCTGAAATGTTAGGTGTCTGGAGTCTTGAATGATGTTGGCCTTGAACACTTGAATCAAAGGGGATCAAAAGATTTCAGATTTGTTGATCTCCTTTTGGTGTGTATTCTTGTATGAATTCTTTTAGACAGAGAGTGTCTACAGCTCTATCTCTTTTCCTCTTGTGAACAGTTGGTGTTGAGAAAGATGTTGTTCCAGAGAAGAGATTGTTCTTGTTCTTCTTGTTCTGCTTATCTGTGTTGTGAGAGATTCAAAAATCTTGTATTTTATTCCATGGTTCTGAATAGGAAATAATCCTCTGTCAAGAATAGCCGTTAGCCTGTCATTAATTGACTCCTTAATTGTAATTGTCTTCTGGGGGAAACTCCAAAGAAACATTCCTTGATAATCTCTTGAAACTTGGTCCAGAATAAATGAAAACGGCTAGAAAATCTTCTGAATTAATTGCTGATAATAACTCCTTAACTGTTCTGAATTTGAATCTTGAAAATCATTTAACTCATCAGAAAAATGTCGAAGTGAGCTCTACTAACGTCGAACTGAGCTCAGCGATTTGGACTTATACAGCAACAGAGATCGTCGATCTGAGCTCAACTATCGTCGAACTGAGCTCAGAGATAGAGAATCAACACTGGAGTTAAGATCGTCGAACTGAGCTTGAAGATCGTCGAATGGAGTTCGACGATTTGTTGAAGTTGAGCTCAGCGATCGTCGAATGGAGTTCGACGATCCGTCGAAGTTGAGCTAGACGATCGTCGATTGGAGTTCGACGATTCGTCGTACTGAGCTCGACGAAATGACTTGGTCTCCAAACAGAAAAACCTTGGTCTTGAGGGCAGCTTCCAAACCTAACTACTAACCCTTAGACTCAATTCTAATTGACCTTTAGATCTATACAGGAGGTCAAAAACAGGTTTCCTAGAGACATAGTGATCCTGACCCAAATTAGTAATAGGGTGTTCCAACAATCTCCCCCTATTTGGGTTAGGATTACTATTTACAGAAATTTTAAAAATTAAAGAGCAACATACAAAGCAACAATAAACAACAACAAGCAGAATCACAGATATATTATCCCAGACAGAAATCAGAAATCAGAATGATTGTCACCTTACAGAATTATTCCTTCTCCTTGCTCTTTATAAGTTTGATTTCTCTATTAGGATAAAGAGCTTCCTTTTTGGATCTTCTGTCATCTGCAGCACCTAGAGAAGTTTGTTGTTTAGGCCTGGGAACCACAGCTTCAGGATGCAGCTCCATATATCTTTCAGAATCAAAAAATTTACTTGAGGCATATCTTTCCAGTTCTTTCTTTCTTTGTTCAGACAGGGTAGTAAAGCTTGAGGTGTCCTTGCCTTGCTCTTTGGCTTTCTTGTTTTGATCCAGGGCAGCTAATTCTTTCATCCTGTCAGTCCAAGCAGTAGGGTTATTTTCTGGATCTTCAAAGGGCACTGGAGGCTCATATATGTTGGATGGATTATCTTGAGGAGCTCTATATGAGACTACTTCTTTCAACTTGTAGGGAAAAGGACCTGAAGTTGTATCTGATGAAGCTTGTCCTTCCCTAGAGTATGGATGTTGCCTTGAATAGCCTTTTGAATAAACTTGGAATTCCCTCTGGCTTCCTCTGTAATTTCCTCTCCTTGATTGAGAACCTCTGGACTGGCTTCCCCTATATTGAGATCTTGCATGAGGCTGGTAGGGGGTTTGGCTTTTGGCAGAAGGATGAGCAGCTGAGCTTCCACCTGCACCTGCATCAGGAGGAGGTGGTGGAGGAGGATGAGGATGATGAAAGTGAGAAGATCCTTTCTCATACTTCCTTTTCTTCTTCATAGCCTTAAGTTGGTTCTTGGAATACTGCATCCAATGTTCAGTAATGAGGCAATCATGAAGAATGTAGTAGGGAATGTCATTGTTGTCCTTTACTTTGGCTGGAGGCACCCTTTTCATAGCTTTTCTCCTTACCTTTCTTTTCCTGGATATGGTGGCAGAAGAATCATCAGAATCAGTCCTGAATTCATCACTTTCATAACTTTGCTCATCATATAAAGCATCAATCTTTTTCAAATAATCTTTCTGAAGTTGGGTTGGAGCAGATGAAACAGCAGTTGTAGCAGCAGCAGACACAGCACTAGTAACAACAGAAGTTGTAGCAGTAGCAGTAGTACTAATAGACACAGAAGTTTCAGGAGCAACACACTTAGAAGATATAGCAGCAATAATATCAGCAGTAACTAGAGCAACAACAGATTCAGATGAAACATTTTCAGAAACACTAACATCAGCACAAGCAGTAGGCTCAAAATCATATGCCTCTGTCTGCATATCCTTAGGAACTGGAACATCATCAGCATCATCACTGACAGCAGCAGCAACAGAAACAACAACAATATTTTCAGCAGGAGTAGCAGCAGCATCACTGGAACCAGAAGGCTCAGCAGTATATATGGAGGATATATAGGAGCTAACTAAGCTGGAATCACAGCTGGAGAAGGGCACAATGGCCATGGAAAGATCCTCTGATGGCTGGACTACAACTTTCTCTAGAAGACAGCTGAAGTAGACTGAATCAAAAGTTGACAGTAAGGACCTGAGGTCCACTGAAAAGACTACAACCTGAGGTGGAACTGGAGCTTGAGTTGGGGTAACAGCAGCAGCAGCAGGAACTCAAGAAACAACAGCAGCTGCAGCAGACAAACTCACATCTTCATGAGGCATCTCCCCCTGCCTAGATTCATATACAGCTAGATCAAGGCACCCAAATGAAGGGATTGCCTGAGGAAAGAGAGAGGATAGCCTGGCAGAGAGGGCTGCAACTGACTGAAGTAATGGAGCCAAGGAGGTCTCCAGTAGAAGTGAGAGCATGGGAGCTATCAGTTCATACAGTTGGTCAGCTAGGGCTGGAATGTCTACTTGCTCAGCAGGGACTGGAGCAGAGGTAGAGAGGGATGGTGGAGCAACTGGTGATTTTGGACGAGAGCTGGTGGATGGTAGAAGTGATGGTTGAGGTGTGGGGATTGTGGAAATGGAAGAAAGTGGTATGGAGATAGAGGGTGTGAAAGAGGGTTGATCAATAATATCTTGTAGAAGTTATTGGTATGAAGTTGATGAGGAGGGTAGCTCAGGAGGGGATGAGGGTGAATCATCCATGAAGGAATCATCTAGAAGATTGAAGGATGGAATGGTGGATGATGTGGCAATGTCTGGTTGAGGGTAGTGATATAATGAATGGAACATTTCTTCTATTACTTGAAGAGTTGGGATTGGAGAAGGAATTAATGCTGGAGATGGGCTAGAGATGATGATAGTGGATGAGATTGGAATGGAGGAGGGTACTGGTAGAGATGGAATAGGAGGAGGAGGAGAAGCAACAGCAGACAAGTCATTTGCAGGGGCTCTTCGCTATCACCCTCAAGGAGAAGGTAAGAGATTGGTTCCACCAGTTGCCGACCAGTTCCACCTACTGTTTCGAGGATCTACGCCGGGGGTTCTTGCTGATGTTCACCATCTCCAAGATGAGGAAGAGGGAGTCTGAGTCCCTGTTCCACATCAAGCAGGGGGTGAACGAGATGTTGGGGAGCTACATGGACCGGTTCCAAGAGGAGGTCCTCCAGGTCCAAGAGATGCCACGACATACCTTGATGATGTCCTTCACCCTGGAGCTGCAGCAGGGCTTCTTCAAGGTAGAGCTGAAGAGGGTATCGTCTTTCTCCTTCGAGGAGCTGATGGAGAGGACATCAAGGGAGGTCGACGGGGAGGCCTGGGCAGAGGAGAGGAGGACCGTGCTGAAATTTGTGAAGTGAAAGTGGGTGATGTACGCCGGGCGGTCTGGGCGGCCTGTGCTGAAAGTGCAACTAGATCTGATATACTCTAGAGGGGGGTGAATAGAGTATATGGTGTTTTAGTACTTTTAAAAACTTTTACAACAATTGTTGTAATAAGTGTGAACAGGGAAGCAAATATAAATCTAATCACAGAACTAAACTATGCAAAAACTAAGCACAGACAAATCAAGGCCAGAAACAAAAAGTAAACAAGCAGAACCAGAGGACACAAGGAAATATAGTGGTTCCCCAAACTTGGGTACATCCACTCTTCTACCACCCTAGGTAGGAATCCACTGCAGGATGAGTTGATCAGGTGTCCTGGGCACCAATGAGCTTTTGATAAGGTGCTCAAAAACCAAAGCAAATTTTTTGATCAGGTGTCTTGCCACCAATGAGCTTTTGACAAGGTGCTCAAAAACCAGATTCAAACTTTTGAAGGGAGTTTGAGAGACCCTTTACAAACTGGGGGTGAGAGAGTGATGGCAGTCTTCTCTTTCTCAAACAACTGAGAAGACTATGTGGATTGATGTCAAAGCTCCCCGTGAATCCTTGAAATCTTCAGGAAGAAAAGCTTTGCTGAGGGTGATAGGCCTTCAAAGGTAGAACTCCAGCAATAGATGATTTCAGCAAGCTGAAATGTTGAGTGTCTGGAGTCTTGAGATGATGTTGGCCTTGAACACTTTGAGAGCTGAAGAGATCTGAAGATCTGAAGATTTTTGAAAGCTTGATCTCTTTGATGAGAGTTCTTCAGGATTCTTTTTGACAGAAGATTTTGAAGGAGACTCAGTAATCTGTGTTGTGTGTCCTCTTCTTGTTAATCTCTGTATATCATCAATCTTGATTCAAAAACATTCTGTCTTTTTATTCGCTGTTCCAGAATAGAATATCATTCTCTGTCAAAGATAGCCGTTGATCTGCATTGATTGCATCCTTAATTGCATAATCTCTTCTGGAGGAAAGTCCACAGAAATATTCCTTGAAAAATCCCTTGAAACTTGGTCCAGAAATAAATGAAAACGGCTAGCAAATCTCTGAATTAATTGCATAATAACTCTTGTCTGATTTGAATTTGAATTCTGGAAGTTATCTGAAATCGTCGAACTGAACTCTGCTATCGTCGAGCTGAGCTCAGCGAACTGAAAAACTTAAGCAGCAAAATAATCGTCGATCTGAGCTCAAAGATCGTCGAACTGAGCTCAGAGATAAGGATCCAAAGCAGAGTCAAAATCGTCGAACTGAGCTCACCGATCGTCGAATGGAGTTCGACGATATTCTGAAGTTGAGCTCAGCGATCGTCAAATGGAGTTCGACGATCTGTCGAAGTTGAGCTAGACGATCGTCGACCGGAGTTCGACGAATCGTCGTGCTGAGCTCGACGATCAGACTTAGTCTCCAGACAAAAAAACTTGGTCTTCAGGGCAGCTTCCAATCCTAGACTTCTAACCCTTAGACTCAATTCTAATTGACATATTAAGCTATACAGAAGGTCAAACACAGATTCTTAGAGACATAGTGATCCTGACCCAAATTAGTAATAGGGTGTTCCAACAATCTCCCCCTATTTGGGTTAGGATTACTATTTACAGACTTTGGAAATTCAAATAACAACATATAATCAGAAAAGCATAAAAACAACAGCAGCTAGACATTGCAGAAACATCACAGATATATATATATATATATATATATATATATGGCATCCAGATAGCAGTCAGAAAATCCAAAGATTGTCACCTTACAGAGTTACTTCTTCTCTTTGCCTTTAACCATTTTGATTTCTCTGTTAGGGTCTAAGGCTTCCTTGTTGGACCTGGTGTCATCAGCTGCACCCAAGTATGTTTGCTTTGAAGTCCTGGGAACCACAGCAGTAGGATGCAACTCCATATATCTGTCTGCATCAAAGAATTTGCTGGAGGCATATCTTTCTAGTTCCTTCTGTCTTTGCTCTGACATAGTAGAAATATTGGAAGTGTCTAGCCCTTGTTCTTTGGCTTTCTTTATCTGGTCTAATGCAGCCAACTCCTTCATCCTAGCAGTCCAAGCAACTGGATTCTTCTCAGGGTCCTCAAATGGTACAGGTGGCTCATACCTGTTGGAAGAATTGTCTTGAGGAGGCCTAGCAGACACTGTCTCTCTTAGCTTGTAAGGGAATGGACCAGAAGTAGTATCAGATGAAACATGTCCTCCCCTGGAGTATGGGTGCTGCCTGGAGTGCCCTTTAGAATAAACCTGAATATCTCTTTGACTTCCCCTGTATCCTCCTCTCCTAGAGTAAGAACCCCTAGGCTAGCTTTCCCTTTGGTATGATCTGGCATGGGGTTGATAGGGAGCCTGGCTTCTAGATGGGGCTTGACTTGCAGAGCTGCCACCTGCACCTGCATCAGGAGAAGGTGGTGGAGGAGGATGAGGGTGCTGGAACTAGGAGGAGCCCTTCTCATACTTTCTCTTCTTTTTCATTGCTTTTAGCTGATTTTTGGAATACTGCATCCAATGTTCAGTAATTTGGCAGTTATGCAGAATATAATAGGGAATATCATTATCATCCTTTACTTTTGCAGGAGAAACCCTTTTCATAGCCTTGCTTCTAGCCTTCCTCTTCCTGGCAATAGTGGCAGCAGAGTCATCAGAGTCTGTCTTGAACTCATCAGAGTCAGAACTCTGGGCATCATATATAGCATCTATCTTCTTCATAAGATCTTTCTTCAGTTGAATTGCAGCAGATGAGGCAGAAGCAGAAGGAGCAGCAGCAGGGACAGCAGCAAATACAGCAGCAAAAATAACAGCAGATTCAGCAGTAGATACAGCAACAGATTCAGCAGGAGATACAGAAGGAGAAGCAGAAACAACAACAGTAACTTCAGGAGTGATGGCAACAGCAACTTCAGTAACATCAACAAAATCTTCAGCAGGCTCAAAATCAGTGGCCTCTGTCATCAGAGAATCCTTGGATATCTGCTCATCAGAGGCAGTTGGAATTTCAGCAGTAGCAAAAACAGTCCTTTCTTCATCAGCAGCAGCAGCAGCAGTTACTGAGAGTACAAAGGAGGATATAATGCTGGGGTCACAGCCAGAGAAAGGCACCAGTGCCTTGGACAAATCTTCTGGGGGCTGGACAGCATTAGGCTCTGGGAGATAACTGAAGTATGTAGTATCAAAGGAAGAAAGCAAAGACCTTAGGTCTATTGCCAAGACTGCAGTAGGAGTCACAGCAACAGGAACAGCAGATACAAAAACAACAGCAGCAGCAGCAGTATCAGAAGCAAGAGCAGAAGCAGCAGCAACAGCAGTATGAAGGCTTGCTTCATATGGCATCTCCACCTGCCTGGATGCAGATACATCTGTATCAAGGCACACTGCTGGAGGTGCTGCCTGAGGAAGGAGGGAGGAAAGCCTGGCAGAGAGAGCTGCCACTGACTATTGTAGAGGAGCTAAGGAGGACTCCATGAGAAGAGAGAGCCTGGGGGCAAGGAGCTCATACAACTTGTCAGCTAAGGCTGGGAGATCTACATGCTCAATAGCAGGAGCAGAGGTAGATGGAATAGGGATGGCTGAGGATGCTAGAAGTGGAGGGCTGGAGAGTGGAGGGATGGTTGGATGAGGTGTGGGGATGGTGGAGATGGAGGACAAGGGGATGGATATGGATGGAGTGAATGTTGGTTGGTCAGTGATGTGGTGGAGGAGATCTTGGAATGAGGTTGAGGAGGAGGGTAATTCTGGAGGAGATGAGGGGGAATCATCCATGTAGGAGTCATCCAGAAGGGTGAAAGATGGTATGGATGGTGAAGAAGTGACATCTGGTGGAGGGTATGAAAACAATGGGTGGAAGTGGTCTGCTGGTGGAGGTAGAATTGGGTCTGGAGATGGAGTTGAGGTTGGAGATGGGCTGGAGATGGTAATGGTGGATGGAACTGGAATGGTGGATGGAGGAGGTAGGGTTGGACTTGGAGGAGGAGGAGAGGCAGCAACAGCAGAAGCCAGGTCTTCTGCAGGAGCAGAGACCTGTGGGAGAGTGACTCTGTGAGTCCTGGTGCCTGAAGGAGCACTAGATGAGGGCCTGCTTGGCTTGCTGATTTGCCTATCCCACTTGCCAAAGAGGGCACAGGTGAGTCTCTTGGAGGCATTTATGTGCACTCCAGAGGAGACCAGCAAGGTAGGGCACTTGTTCTGCAGGAAGACTCCAATAATCCTTCCAAAATTTACAAAGCTTTTATTTATTTTCTTCTTTATTAGGTCAAAGAAGACCTCTCCCCAGTTCAAACTTTTCTTATCTACCAGAGCTCCCATGAGACAGAGCTGATGTCTGGAGATAGTATCATGAGCTGAGTGCTTTGCCAGTAGCACTTTTCCTACAACATCTGCTAGGAACCTGTATTCAACAGATAGGTTCCTTTTGAATAACTTGCTAGGGTTTCCCTCAGGATGACCCATCCTGGCAAGTATGTCAGAAAACTCCTCCCCAGATAATTCAGCAGTTTCTTCTCCATTTCTCAAACCAAAAACCTCTGTTAAAACTGTGGGGGTCAGAGGTACCTGAGTTCCAGCAATAGATCCAACTATTGTGTTGTTGTCTAGATTGTGAGCAGTATAGAACCATTCCTTTATTTCATCTGAAGCAAGCTTGATTCTAGTGGTCATGAGGGAAGACAAGTTCTGATCCTTGAATAAATTCAGAATGTCTTGGAAAACTTGATCAGTAGTGTTGAACGATTCCAGATCAATGTCGAAGCCTGCATCAAACTTCATGGCGGCTAGAACAGCAACTGATACGGCCATTGTACCTGCAAAAACTTAACAAACAAAACGACCAAGTGTAGAGCTGTTTGGAGGGAAGAAAATTCTTGTAGAGAAATTGAAAGCGCAAGAGAGAACGACGGCGAAAAATGAGTTTTATATTAGGGTTCGACGCAGAATTGGAAAGATCGTTGAACTCGGTTCGACGATCGAGGCTTCTAAAGGAATCTGAAGAGACACCAACATCGTCGATCTCTGTTCGACGATCTGGAAAGGCGTCGAGCTCCGTTCGACGATCGTTCAGGTAACAAAATCGTCAAGCGCCATTCGACGATCGTTGACCGAAGGAGATAGTTCATACTATCTGAGAGGCGCTGAACTCAGTTCGACGATTCTGGAAATCGTCGACCTCCGTTCGACGATCTGTGGGGAAATCGTCGAGCGCAGTTCAGAGATCAGAAAATTCTAGTCACTAAGAGAAATCAGAATTTTTGCCTAGTCTTGGTCAATTTTTAGCTTTCAAAATCTTGGATATTATTTAAGACTTCCTCCATCTAACATTCCTAACTGATTTAGGAAGAAGGTGTGTTTCTTTTCATCCAAAGGCTTGGTGAAAATATCTCCCCTTTGTAAATCAGTTGGGATATATTGTAATTCAATTTTATTCTTTTCAACATTGTCCCTTAAGAAATGATGCCTAATCTCTATGTGTTTTGTCCTACTATGGAGGACTGGATTTTGAGCTATGGAAATAGCACTTGTATTGTCAAAAAAAATTTTTGACTTCTCTAAGTTGTAACCATAGTCTAGGAGTTGATTTTGAATCCACAGTATTTGTGAACAACAACTGCCTGCAGCCATATATTCAGCTTCAGCAGTTGAAGTTGACACAAATGTTTGTTTCTTGCAAAACCAAGAGACAAGTCTGTCACCAAGGAACTGACAAGTTCCACTGGTGCTTTTCCTGTCAATTCTACATCCAGCATAATCAGCATCAGAGAATCCAGTTAACTCAAATGCTGAATCTTTTGGATACCAGAGACCTAGATTTGGACAACTTTTAACATACCTGAGAATCCTCTTTACTAATGTTAGGTGTGACTCTCTAGGGCTTACTTGGAACCTAGCACATATACATGTAGCAAACATTATATCTGGTCTACTAGCTGTAAGATACAATAAAGAGCCAATCATTGCTCTATATGTTGTCTGATCAACAGGTTTCCCATGTTCATCAGCATCCAATACAGCATTGGTAGGCATGGGTGTTTTCATACAAGATGCCTCAGACATGCCAAATTTCTTAACCAGCTCATTAGCATATTTGATTTGAGAAATAAAGATGCCTTCAGCATGTTGTTTGACTTGCAATCCTAGGAAGAAGGATAGCTCACCCATGCTACTCATCTCAAATTTAGAATGCATCAGGTTAGAAAACCTTCTGCACAATTTTAAGTCAGTAGAACCAAAAATGATATCGTCTACATAAATTTGCACTAGTAGGGTATGAGACTTATGGGTTCTAATAAAAAGAGTTTGGTCTACTCTACCCCTTATAAAACTATTTTCCAAGAGAAAGCATGCTAAGGTCTCATACCATGCTCTACGAGCTTGCTTGAGACCATATAATGCTTTATTTAGTCTAAAAACATAATCAGGATAAGTTGGAGAGATAAAACCTGGAGGTTGTCTGACATAGACTTCCTCTTTGATGTCTCCATTTAAGAAGGCACTCTTGACATCCATCTGATAAACCTTGAAGCCTTTGTGAGCTGCATAAGCTAGAAATATTCTGATGGCTTCCAATCTTGCAACTGGTGCAAAGGTCTGGTCGTAGTCAATTCCTTCTTCTTGAGAATATCCCTGGGCAACTAGCCTTGCCTTGTTCCTTATTATTACTCCTTGATCATCCAGTTTATTTCTGAATACCCATTTTGTTCCAACAATAGAATGATCCTTTGGCTTTGGCACTAGTTCCCATACTTTGTTCCTCTCAAATTGATGCAACTCCTCTTGCATTGCAATGATCCAGTGTGGATCTTGCTCTGCATCTTGAATGGACTGAGGTTCAATTTGAGAAAGGAAGCAGGTGTGCAATAGGTTTTGGTTGACCTGATTTTTGGTTTGCACAACAGCTGAGAGTTCTCCAATTATTTGGGAAATTGGATGGTCTCTTGATGTTACTAAATCAACAGGGGGTGTTGATTGTTCACCAACTTGTGTTGTTGTTTCCTCTTGTGGTACAACAACTGGCTCTTCAGGTTGTGCTTCAATGTGTTGAGCATTCCCTTCATCTTCACTGCTTTCATCCTCTTGAGCAACCTGTAACTTGTTCATATCTTCAACTAGAGAGTGTTCCTGCAAAGGTTCTTTGGTAGAAGAAATCTTCTCCTTGAAAGACATGTTAGTTTCATCAAAAGAAACATGAACAGATTCCTCAATTTTCAAAGATGATTTATTATAGACCCTATAGGCCTTGCTGATCATGGAGTATCCCAGAAACACTCCTTCATCAGCTTTGGCTTGAAATTTTGCTAAGTATTTCTTGTCATTATTGTGAATATAGCAAATACAACCAAAAATTCTGAAATAGTCAACTTTAGGTTTCTTCCCTTTGAGTAATTCATAGGGAGTCTTTCCCTTCAGTTTATGTATCAGACTTCTGTTCAACACATAGTTGGAGGTGTTCACTGCCTCTACCCAAAAGGATAGAGGTAGATGAGCATCTGACAACAATGTAGTGGCAGATTCAATAAGGGTTCTATTTTTCCTTTCAGTTACCCCATTTTGTTGAGGAGTTCTAGGAGCTGAGAAAGTATGCCTGATCCCTTCACTCTAACAGAACTCTTGTATAAGAAGAGAATCAAACTTTGTCCCATGATCACTTCTGATCAGGGCAATGTGAGTATTGAACTCAATCTGTATACATTTGAGAAACTCTGTCAGACACTTAAAGTTATCAGACTTCTTCCTTAGAAAGAACACCCAAGTGAATCTAGAGAAGTCATCTACAACTACTAAAGTGTAGGATTTCCCTCCTAAGCTTTGTACTGTGATGGGTCCAAATAGATCCATGTGTAACAGATACAATATACTAGGTGAATCACTCTTATTAAGTGACTTAAAACTGTTTTTAGTTTGCTTGCCTAATTGACAAGCCTTGCAGAGTCCTTCCTTCTTGTAGGGGCTAGAAGGTAGTCCTCTAACAAGGTTGTCCTTGGATAGCCTAGCAATAGTTCTAAGGTTTAGGTGTCCTAATCTCTTATGCCATAAAACATTTGGTCTACAGACTGAATTAAACAAGCAAATATCTATATCAGTTGAAAGAAAATCTACTAAGTAGATGTTACCTTTCCTTATACCTGTCAACACAGTTGTGTTGTCCTCTTACTTGATTTTGCATAAGGTTTTGCTGAAGGTCACCTGGTAGCCTTCATCACATAGCTGACTGATGCTGATCAGGTTGTGCTTCAGTCCTTCCACATATGCTACCTTCTGGAAGGTTACTGATCCAATCTGTACTGCACCATATCCCTTAGTTTGTCCAAAGTTGGAATCACCAAAGATAACTTTGGGTCCAAGCTTGGCTCTGAAGGATGTGGGTTGTCCTTATTCCCTGTCATGTGCTTAGAGCACCCACTATCCAAGTACCATTGCTGGTTAGATGTTGGATAAGTCTTCACCTGCACATGAAACAATTCACTTGTTTTTGACCCAGTTTACCTTGGGCCTAGGTTGATAACCTTTAAATTCAGAAATGAAAGACATCCCTGGATGACTCTTATATCCTTCAGGATGATATCTCCTTGGAGGTATAATCCATTCAGTATAAGGGTTAAAGGTTTGGGATGAAGAACCCTTAGGATTCAATTTTGACTTGCCTTTGAAAAAGTTTCCAGAGCTCTGACATCTGTTCGACGATCTTGGAGCTGCGTTCGACGATCGTGGGTCAGATCGTCGAGCTCCGTTCGACGGTCGACTATGGCAGAGGTCAGGTATATGGGATCGTCGACCTGCGTTCGATGACTTTGGTTGAGATCGTCGATCTGCGTTCGACGATTTGTCCTGAGATCGTCGAGCTGCGTTCGGCGATCATCGATCTCCGTTCGATGATTTGTGCTGGGACTTAGTTTTCTGAGGCAGATCAGAATTTTTCCTAGCAACCTCTACAACTCCCTTTCCCTTGCTAGAAATAAACTTGATGGGAGTTGTTAGAACAATAGGTTGGCTGGATGAGGCACCCAAGCCCAGTGTACTGTTGAATCTTGAGTTCACTGTGCTTGTGATGTCCATCAGCTTGATGCTTCTCCCATTAAGGGATTCTTCAAGCTTCTTGGCCTCAGAGAGCTCACTTTTCAGTGTAGCTATCTGTTCCCTACAGTTCTCCAACTCCTGAGAGAGTTTGAGGTTGTCTGACTTTAAAATATTGTGTTCAGATAATTGATTTCTGAGAGAGATAATCTCTTTCTCAGACTTTAGCAGGTCTAAACACAGTGCTTTAAATTCAGATTTAAAATCTTCTGAAGTAAAATCAAAAGAGCTAATTATCTGATCTTCTTCAGGTTGAGTCTCTGAATCTGACTCTGACTCCTCTTCCTCTGAGTTGTGTTATGAGGCATTGATTGCCATCATGCAGAACTCCTTTTCCTCTGCATCATCCTCATCATCACTGGAGCTGGAAGAGGCTTCTGACTCCTCTTCAGTCTCACTCCAGGATTCAGCAACAAACCCTTTCCTTGTATGCTTATTTTTGCTAGAAGAAGGTTTGTTATTGCCACTCCTTTTGGAGTCTTTCTCCTTTCTTCTCTCCTTTCTTTCCCTTCTGTCCTTGTTCTTGTTCTCTGGACAGTCAGGAACTATGTGCCCTGATTTCCTGCAACCAAAGTAGATAATGTCTTTGTTATTACCAATGGACTTGTCATACCTTGGCTTATCCTGCTCCTTGTATGATCTTCTTCTGAAGTCCTTTCTGGCCATCTTATAGAATCTTTTGGCCAACAAGCTGAGAAGTTCATCATTGCCTGTAGCTTTTTATTCAGGCAGATCCTCAATTGCCTTGAAGGCTATGGTTTTCTCTTTCCTTGTGGCTGGTGAAGCAGCCTTCTGTTCTTCCTCTCTATTCTTGATGAGTAGCTCATAAGATTTGAGCTTACCCAACAAGGCTTCAGTGGTGATCTCATTTAGACTTCTGACATCCTTAATTGGCCAGATTCTTGAGTCCCAAGTGCTGGGGAAGCACATTAGGATCTTATCATTAAGTTCTGTCAGAGAAATCTCTTTGTCCAATGTCCTTAGCTCACTAACAATCAGACTCAATCTGTTGTACATGTCTCCTACTGACTCAGTCTCTCCCTTCTTGAAGTTCTCATATTGGGAGATGAGATGGGATCTTCTGTCCTTTCTCTCATCAGCTGAGCCTGAGACTATTTCTGAGAGTCTATCCCAGATTTCCTTGGCTGAATTACATTCAGCTACCTTTTGAAAAATGTCATCTGACATTGTCTGGGCTAGGATGTTCATAGCCTTGGCATCAGCTACTTTCCACTTTTTGATGTCAGCATCTGTTCCTGATGGAGGTGGAACAACATTTGTACTTGTGCTCTATGGGGGTCTTGGACACACTGTCAAAACAGAATTAAATATATCTTTGTCAATAGAATTCATGTAGAGTCTAATCCTTGCTTTCCAAAGTACAAACTTTGACAGATTGCACACTGGAGGTCTGGTGCTGGCATAGTCTTTGTTTTGGGCCATGATTTGTGCAAACAAAATCTAATAATAAAATACAAAAGAAAAATAGATCTAGTGTAGGATCTTGGGGTTCAGGTGTTAGCCTGTACAACAAACCAGATATGGTATGTTTAACCAACCTCCCTCTGATACCAATTGAAAGTGCAACTAGATCTGATATACTCTAGAGGGGGGTGAATAGAGTATATGGTGTTTTAGTACTTTTAAAAACTTTTACAACAATTATTGTAATAAGTGTGAACAGGGAAGCAAATATAAATCTAATCACAGAACTAAACTATGCAAAAACTAAGCACAGACAAATCAAGGCCAGAAACAAAAAGTAAACAAGCAGAACCAGAGGACACAAGGAAATATAGTGGTTCCCCAAACTTGGGTACATCCACTCTTCTACCATCCTAGGTAGGAATCCACTGCAGGATGAGTTGATCAGGTGTCCTGGGCACCAATGAGCTTTTGATAAGGTGCTCAAAAACCAAAGCAGATTTTTTGATCAGGTGTCTTGCCACCAATGAGCTTTTGACAAGGTGCTCAAAAACCAGATTCAAACTTTTGAAGGGAGTTTGAGAAACCCTTTACAAACTGGGGGTGAGAGAGTGATGGCAGTCTTCTCTTTCTCAAACAACTGAGAAGACTATGTGGATTGATGTCAAAGCTCCCCCTGAATCCTTGAAATCTTCAGGAAGAAAAGCTTTGATGAGGGTGATAGGCCTTCAAAGGTAGAACTCCAGCAATAGATGATTTCAGTAAGCTGAAATGTTGAGTGTCTGGAGTCTTGAGATGATGTTGGCCTTGAACACTTTGAGAGCTGAAGATCTGAAGATTTTTGAAAGCTTGATCTCTTTGATGAGTGTTCTTCAGGATTCTTTTTGAGAGAAGATTTTGAAGGAGACTCAGTAATCTGTGTTGTGTGTCCTCTTCTTGTTAATCTCTGTATATCATCTATCTTGATTCAAAAACATTCTGTCTTTTTATTCTCTGTTCCAGAATAGAATATCATTCTCTGTCAAAGATAGCCGTTGATCTGCATTGATGCATCCTTAATTGCATAATCTCTTCTGGAGGAAAGTCCACAGAAATATTCCTTGAAAAATCGCTTGAAACTTGGTCCAGAAATAAATGAAAACGGCTAGCAAATCTCTGAATTAATTGCATAATAACTCCTGTCTGATTTGAATTTGAATTCTGGAAGTTATCTGAAATCGTCGAACTGAGCTCTGCTATCGTCGAGTTGAGCTCAGCGAACTGAAAAACTTAAGCAGCAAAATAATCGTCGATCTGAGCTCAAAGATCGTCGAACTGAGCTCAGAGATAAGGATCCAAAGCAGAGTCAAAATCGTCAAACTGAGCTCACCGATCGTCGAATGGAGTTCGACGATATTCTGAAGTTGAGCTCAGCGATCGTCGAATGGAGTTCGACGATTTGTCGAAGTTGAGCTAGACAATCGTCGACCGGAGTTCGACGAATCGTCGTGCTGAGCTCGACGATCAGACTTAGTCTCCAGACAGAAAAACTTGGTCTTCAGGGCAGCTTCCAATCCTAGACTTCTAACCCTTAGACTCAATTCTAATTGACCTATTAAGCTATACAGAAGGTCAAACACAGATTCCTAGAGACATAGTGATCCTGACCCAAATTAGTAATAGGGTGTTCCAACACTGTGCGATCTGAGTCCGCGGCCTGGGCGGACTACTAGTTGCAGCCTGGATGTTGTATGGCCAAGGAAGTCCTAGTGACTTAGGCATCTAGCGGAGAGGCCTGAGCGGACTGCAGTTCGTGGTCTGTTGGCAGTGCTCAGTGTGTTCTGCGGTCTTATAGTTAGCCTGCTATTGTGGTTTCCAGGAAGATTGGAAGTTGTATCCGCGGTGTGTTGGAAGACCTGTCTCTTGCATCCGCGGAGTCCGCACTTGTGGACTGGCTTTGGAGATGGGCTTTGGTTCTTGCCGAGCTCTCCATGGTGCGATGGATGTTTCATCTTTATGGAGGACTGTCTTGCTAATTCGCGGTCTGGGTCTTCTGTGTCCGCCGTGCTCACGCTAGTTGCTTGATGGACTGCTAGACTTGGTCACACTCTGTGACAAGTCCATGGTGTCCGCACAGTCCAATGTTGACTGGGCGGACTGCCTATTGGTCGTGGACTTGTAGCGGGCTGTGGTGTTGTTATCGAGCTATGCAGACTGCCTCTTTGTCTGCGTACAACATGCGGACTGATGCAACATATGGTGGTTCTGTCTGCGTGTTGTGGTGCATTGTGGACTGATGCAGCATGAGTTGCGGGTTTGTCTGCATGCTGTCTTGGATGACGGTCTGGCGCGATGCTTGAATTGGGTGGACTGGTGTTGTGCCTGTATTGTGCGGGTTGGCAATGTGTCCGCATAATCGCGGACTGCTTTTGACCTGGCGCCTGGAGGTATGAAGTCTGGCCAAGTCCTCGCGGACTTGGCGGACTGGGTTGTGTTAGCGCGTAAGCTGGGGCGGTGATTCTATTCACTCGGGTGGTGACCACACTCCTCACCTCACCTATAAATAGACCCCCCCCCCCCGACACATCTACAGTAATTGAGTAAACAGTAAGTGATGGCTTGTTTAATTGTTGTGATCTGTTTTTTGCTCTCCGAACGGACTGAGCCGAGATAACTGTGTACTGTTTGCAGGTTGCGCGGCTAACACTGAGGAGCCAGGAGTTTGGCTTTGACTACGGTCAGCATCAGTGAAGTTTGCTGTTTCAATCAGCGGTTTTAGCAGGTTGCTTCTGCGGCTTGTCAGTTTATCTGCTTCAGCTTTTCCAAGTTCAATAACCTGTTCGCCGAACTCGGCGGTCTGTTCGTCAGTTCGACAGCAGCTTGTAGCAATCAGCGAATAACGGTGTGTCTGCGCGACCTCGCGGTCTCGGAGGACTCCGTGTGCTATTCATCTTCTAGCAGCAACAGCAGCAGTTCGGGCAGTCTCGGTGACTTGGTGGACTGGACGGTCTCGGCGGTCTCCAGTTCTGTCCGGTCAAATTGTTTTGACTTGTGTTTTTTCCTGTATTCCTGTGTACTGGCGAAATCATGTCTTTCCATGTATACCTCGTCTTGTAAAGAAGAAATAATAATATATGATCTGCTTGCCCCTGTGGTTGCATTTGGTTGATTGAGCTTGCTTTCCTGGTTTCTGCACGATCAAGGTGTGATCTTGATAGTTCTGAGGATATTAATTTGGCATTTGGCTATCTTGTTGACCACTTTGACAAAATTCAACATGGTATCAGATCTAGGTTCAGTTGCTTGAGTAGTGATCAACTTGTGTTGTTGCTCAGTGCATCTGGAAGCTTAACCAAAGGAGGTCGCAATGGAAGTAAGCTATGCAAGAGGTCTAGGCATTGAAATCTTAACGCTGACTATCTTTAAGAAGTGGAAGTCGTGCATGAAGAGTTACCTTTTGTGCGAGGAGCTATGGGAGGTTGTCTGTGGTGATGACAGACAGGAAGTTACTGCTATTTTTGGTACTGCTGTGCATGTGAGGCTCTGGAGAAAAACAAATGCAAAGGCGGAGTTTGTTCTCAAGAGGCATGTTTCACCAGAACTGTTTGATAACATCATTGGATGTGAGTCTGCTGCTGATATTTAGACAACTATTGATGAGTTATTCAATAGGAAGAATGTAGCTAGATTTCAGTTTCTGGAGAATGAGTTGGCTAGGACAACTCAAGGAGACCTGGCAATCTCGAAATTCTTTCTGAAGATGAAGAGCTTGTGTGCTGAGCTATCAGCACTTGATCCTGATAAGCCTATCTCTGAGGCTAAGATGAAAATGCACATAATCCGCAGCTTGCAGAAGGAGTATGTTGCATTTGTGACATCTGTTCAAGGCTGGGCTACTCAGCCATCTCTGTTGGAGCTTGAGAACATGCTTGCTACGCAGGAAAGTTTGGCAAGGCAGATGACTGGAGTTAGTGTCACTGAGGAAGGCAGTGAAGCTCTATTCTCAGGAAAGAAGAAGAAGAGATGGGAAGGGAAGAAGAAAACTACTGCTGAAAATGAGTCTTCAACTTCTTATCAGTCAGAGAGGAGCATTTCTCCTAAGAAGGATTGGAAGAAGAACTTGAAGTGCTACAGGTGTCATCAGCGGGGACACTTCAAGCGTGACTGCAAGGTCAAACTACAACCTGGGCATGCTGCAGGCAAGGAGGAAGCTTTCTTGAGCACTGAAGAAGCTGGATGGGGCGGAGCTTTCTTGACGGGCACTTGTGTTCGTGCCTTATCTTCTATCGACTTCAATGACGAGCGGATCGTGGACTCCGAGTGTGGTCATCACCTCACCAGAGACAAGTCAAAGTTCTCTTCTCTGCAAGCTTACTCAGGTAACGAAGCTATCATAACTATTGATAATACTGTTTATGCAGTAGAGAAGGAGGGGGTCATGTCCTTGGGTAGTGATAAGGGGCTACTCATGTTAAGGAGTGTATATCATGTGTCGGGCATGAAGAAGAACCTCTTCTCTATGACTAATGCGGTAGACGCGGGTTATCACGTTATGTTTCGACCAACAGAAGTGAAGTTCCTTCGCAACATATCAGCGGTAAAGGCTGATGTTGATCATGTTGGGAGGAGAGTGAAGAACTTGTTTGTTCTTGCAACAAACTCTTATGTTGATCAAATGAGGGCAAACGATAACGTTGCTCTATGGCACGAGAGGCTGGGGCATGTAGGAATGGATAAGTTAAAAGCTATGGCAAACAGAAGCCTTGTAAGAGGTTTGCCTAAGCTATCTTCCTTTAGCGATGGTCATGTTTGCGCGGGATGTTAGTACGGCAAGATTCATCGCCTTCCGTTTGATAAATCACAAACAAGGAGCAAGAGACCATTGGAGTGTATCCATGGTGACTTGATGAGACCAATCGCCACTGCTAGCCTTGGTGGAAGCAGATACATGCTTGTGTTGAATGATGACTACTCAAGATACACTTGAGTTTATTTCTTGAAGGAGAATTCAGAAGCTTTACAAGTGTTTGTGGAGTTCAAGGAGCTAGTGGAGGGCTGACTTGGCTTGCGGATCAAGAAGCTTAGAACAGAAAATGGTGGTGAGTTTGTCTCCTCCGAGTTTTCTAACTTCTGCAGGAAGCACAGGATCCAAAGAGAGCTTACTTGTGATCATACTCCACAACAAAACAAAGTAGCAGAGCGAAATATCCATCATCTGACGGAAACCTACAAGTGTTGGCTCCATGCGAAAGATATTCCTAGATCCTTCTAGGCAGAGGGTATGTCTTGTGCTTCTTATGTCATCATTCAGATGACGCTCAGCCCGATCAACATGAAGTCACCTTTTTAGATGTTGCTGAAGGAGAAGCCAAGCGTGGAACACCTTCGGGTGTTTGGATCAACTTGCTATGTGCATGTCCCAGATGCTTCAAGGACAAAGCTTGATGCAAAGGCAAGGAATCTTGTCTTTGTTGGCTATGATGTGCGGAAGAAGGGATGGAAGTGCATGGATCCTGTGACGAATAAGTTTGTTGTATCAAGAGACGTGGTCTTTGATGAACTAACGCCATATGTAGGAGGCTCGGTAGAGCTATCAAAGTGCAAGGTTTATGAAGAGTAGAAGGTGGCTACTGAAATTCTGGAAGAGGAGCTTGTTGTTTCACCAACAGCTCCTGTTGCTTCAAGCTCTGAGGCAGAGGCCTCTGGTTCAGGAAGCAGGGCGAGCATTGCTCAAAGTGTGCCCGAGAATGGAGCTGAGCCTGAAGAAGCAACGGAGGTGGTGAGCAAGGAGCAGACCCTTCAGGGATCAAAGAGGGTTGTTAAGCCAACAACTCGATACTGTGATGGGACAGACTGCTTATTGGTTGTGGACTTGTGGTGGTTTGTGGCGTTGTTGTCGAGCTGTGCGGACTGCCTCTTCGTCTGCGTACAACATGCGGACTGATGCAACATGTGGTGGTTGTGTCCGCGTGTTGTGGTGCATTTCGGACTGATGCAGCAAGAGTTGCGGGTGTGTCCGCATACTGTGTTGGATGGCGGTCTGGCGCGATGCTTGCGTTGGGCGGAATGGTGTTGTGCATGTGTTGTGTCGGCTGGCAATTTGTCCGCATAATCGCGGACTGCTTTTGACCTGGCGCCTGGAGGTATGAAGCCTGGCCAAGTCCTTGCGGACTTGGCGGACTGGGTTTTGTTAGCGTGCAAGATAGGGCGGTGACTCTATTCACTAGGGTGGTGACCACCTTCCTCACCTCACCTATAAATAGACCCCCCTGGCACATCTACAGTAATTGAGTGAATAGTAAGTGAGGGCTTGGTTAATTGTTGCGGTCTTTTTTTTGTTGTCCACGCGGACTAAGAAGAGATAATTGTGTGCTGTTTGCAGGTTGCGCGGCTAACACTGAGGAGCCAGGAGTTTGGCTTTGACTACGGTCAGCATCAGTGAAGTTTGCGGTTTCAATCAGCGGTTTCAGCAGGTCGCTTCTACGGCTTCTCAGTTTCTCTGCTTCAGCTTTTCCAAGTTCAATAACATGTCCGCCGAACTCGGCGGTCTCGGTGGTCTGTTCCTCAGTTCGGCAGCAGCTTGTAGCAGTCAGCAAATAATGGTGTGTCCGCGCAACCTCGCGGTCTCGGGGGACTCCAAGTACTATTCGTCTTCTAGCAGCAGCAACAGTTCGGGCGGCCTTGACGACTTGGCGGACTGGGCGGTCTCGGCGGTCTCCAGTTCTGTCCACTCGAATTATTTTGACTTGTGTTTTTTCCTGTATTCCTATGTACTAGCGAAATCATGTCTCGTCATGTATACCTCACCTTGTAAAGAAGAAATAATATTATATGATCTGTTGCCCCTGTGGTTGCATTTGGTTGATTGAGCTTGCTTTCCTGGTTTCCGCACGATCAAGGTGTGACCTTGATAGTGCTGAGGATATTCATTTGGCATTATGCTATCTTGTTGATCACTTTGAGAAATTTCAACAGACCGGTGCGAGGATAGGGTCGATGACGACAACCGAGAAGGGATTAGAGTGATCCATTGGGGAGGGGTAGGTTGAGGCTGTCCGGAAGGTGAGCCTCCATACTATATGTCGTTGGAGCATTGCCTCCACATTTCTAACCCCACCCACGGAGGAGAAGATCACATTCACCAGGAAGGACATGCCAGATCATGAGGATTCTTTTTGCGACGTGTTCGTCATCCAAACCGCGGTCGAGAATTTCACTGTCTCCCAGATCCTCATTGATAACGGGAGTTCGGTCAACGTCATCTTCAAGTAGGCGTTCGACATGATGAAGGTGGAGGTCTGGAGGGTGTTGGCCTCAGATGGACCTCTCTTTGGGTTCTCAGGAGAAAGGAAGGAGGTGGAGCGAGGAGTAAGACTCCATGTTACCTTGGGGGCAGTCCAGGAACTACAGGTTCATCATCATGGACGCACCCAATAGTTACAACCCTATCTTCGGACGGCCCCTCATCAATGCCTTTCGCTGCGTGCCCTCATCTTACCATCAATTCTTGAAGTTCAACGCTGAGGGCATCAAGGTTAGGGTCCGAGGAGACCCCAGGGTGGCGAGGGAATGCTATGTCACCGCGGCGAACTCCATCTCATTGCAGGGAGGAGCTGAGGAGATGGAGAGGAGGATGAAGGAGCTGTCTGGCCAGGAGGCCGAAGGAGAAGTGGTGGAGATGGAAGCAAAGGAAGAGGTCTGCACCCAAGAGGGGGTGGCAAAAGTAGTTCTTTAAGGGCCAGCCGAGGTGATGGTCGTGGAGGGAGCCAAGGAGGAGGAGGTCCCGGTCCCAGGTGTGGGAGCCGTTGGAGAGTTGGGAGAATAGTCTCGGCTAGAGGCTGCCGAAGAGATAATGGAGATGAAGTTTCTCACCCGGGGAGGCATGGTGGAAAAGGTGCAGATCAGTGGGGGGCTGAGCCCGTAGGAGTAGGGGAGGATGATGAGGTGCCTCCAGAAGAATGTGGATGTCTTCGCGTGGAGCGCAGCAGAAATGTCGAGGATCGATGCGAACGTTGCCTGCCACCGCCTTAACCTAGATGCAGGAGCCCGCCCCATCCAGCAGAAGAAGAGATCCGCCGCGGACAATTTGGCCAAGCCCATTAGGGAAGAGATGGCTAAGCTCCTCAAGGCCGGGTTTGTATCTGAAATCCAATACCCCGGCTGGGTCTCCAATGTAATAATGGTTAAAAAAGATGACGGCCACCGAGTGTTGATTTTTCTTTATTAAACAAATCATGTAGTAAGGATTGCTACCCCTTGACTCGGATAGACGCGCTGGTTGACTCAGCCGTCGGTTTTTCTGTGATGAGTTTTTTGGTTGCATTTTCAGGTTATCATCAAATTAGTATACACCCACCCGACATCAAGGATGTCTCCTTCATCACTGGGGATGGGTGTTACTGCTATAAGATGATGCCCTTTGGGTTGAAGAATGCGGGGGCGACGTACAAAATGATGATGGACCAGGTGTTCCGAGAGCTAAATGGGAAGAACCTGGTGGTATACGTTGATGATCTCATGATCAAGAGTCGGGATGTTGACTCTCACCTCCAGGATCTATAAGACACCTTCAGTACCCTGCAGAGGTATAAGATGAGGCTAAATCCCTTGAAGTGCATCTTCGGGGAAAACAGGGGTAAGTTCCTAGGCCACCTCCTTACTTCTGCAGGTGTAGAGCCCAACCCTAATAAGGTGAGGGCGATCATGGAGTTGGGGTCTCCTCTGAATGCCAAGAAGGTTCAGAGGCTGACGGGAAAGTTAGGCGGACTGAGCAGGTTCCTCTCTCGGGCAGGAGAGAAGTGCTCCCCTTCTTCAAGAGTTAAGGGGGGGGGGGGTCAGAAGTTCGAGCGATTCAAGGAGTGTAAGGAGGCATTCCAAGCCTTTAAGAGGCAGTTGACCCAGGCTCTGCTCCTCCATGGGACCAAGGAAGGGGAGGACTTATACCTATATCTTGGGGTGGGAGCCAAGGCCTTGAGCTCCGTCTTGGTCCGGGAGGAATGGAAGAAGCAGCTGCCAATCTATTATGTGAGCCGGGTGTTGAGGAAGGCAGAGCTACGATGCCTGATCTTATAGAAGCTGGCCTTTGCTCTGATCACCTCGGCCCGAACACTCTGACCCTATTTCCAAGTGCACTCCATCCAAAAGGTGACTGACCACCCCCTCCGCAAGATCTTTGAGGGGGTGGAGCACTCAGGGAGTTTGGCAAAGTGGTCGGTGGAGTTGAGTGAGTTCGACATATCCTTCATTCCCCTCCTCTCGATCAAGGACCAGGCGATGGATTACTTCCTTGCTGATTATGTGGTCGAAGTGGCAGAGGCAGAACTCACTCGTCCGGTCCCTTGGAAGGTGATTGTCACAACCCGCATTTCCTCAACGATAGAATCGTATCAGAGCAAGAGAAAACACGTGTCGTGATTGCCACGTCGTGCAGGGGATAACTGCACACGCTTAGGCAAAACTCCAGACCTTTGATTTTAAGGAAAATCGTTGATTAATTATAAAAGAAAACCAGTTATGTTAAAATGTCGTATCCCTCGGCACGGTGGATCAGCTAGTCCATAAATAAAAAGTAAATTTATACGCAGCAGAAAATACTTTGGTTCAATTAAGTTGACACCCTAATGAGCAAAAGTGTCCCCGAAGGACGACTCATGGCACGCTCGACTCTAACGCGAATATAATATATATATAAAAGATAGTCTTTTTACGGTAAGGAAATATAGTGTCTTTGTTTTATAAATATGTTATGCATGATGTACATATAATAATACTTTTAGGGTTTAAAAATATCTAACATGCAACCTAGCATAAATCCTTCCCAGAAGCAAGTAACCAACAGCAAATTGGCAAAAACAGCAGTTTAAGTTCATACCCAGCATCGCAAGAAGCCACCAGTGGGCGCCGACAACCTGACACGAACCCACTGGTGAGTATGTATGTCTATACAGAAAGGTAAAAAACTACCTCACAAAATCGGGGATCCGCTATCTCAGCTACCCAAGAGGCCACAAACCAGCCCCTCCAAAGAACTAGCCGCTGAACCGGCTACAACCTGGACCTGAGGCATTCAAGAAAAGAACACCTCAGCAAGAAAATAAACAAAAAGGTAAATAGAGCATTAGATTAATGAGCAAATAAAAGAAGGGTTTACCAACCCGGCAACAAACTGCTATAAGCAAAAGAGAGGGCATGACAGTAAGAAAAGAGTATTGTCTAAAGCACAGCAAAGTACACCAAGTGCGAGCAATAAAAGCAACATGCCCTACAAAGAGTCTGCAACAGCAACAAGACATAAACCGAAGTCGTAAACAGGAAAAGGGACTAACAGTCCTAACACGTGGGTAAGTGGCAGTGGTCAAAACATGGATCTGAATACATAACCAAAACCAGATCCAAAAAGGGCTAAGGGGTCAAACAGTGGCAGCACTAGGGTGTTGAATTCTGTGAAGTGAAAGTGGGTGAATGGAAGGCTTGGGAAACCTATCCGCGCGGACTACGCGGACAGGGTTGGCGGACTGCTAGGTCGGCAGGGATGTTGCAGGCGGTTTGCTCTGTGGCGGCGTGGGCGGTCTGTTCGCACGGACTACGCGGACAGCAGCAGCGGTCTGATAGGCCAGTGTATGCTCAGCAGGCGGTTGACTCCCAGGAAGTAACCGGGCGGATAGAAATGTTATCCGTGGAGTCCGGCATGAAGCGAACTGAAGAACTGGAGCTCGGAAGACTGGTTTGGCAGTTGCCGTGGTCTTGCTCTAGTGAAGCGGCAAGTGGAAGCCGCGGAGACCGCCGGTCAGCGCGGACAGAAACTGGAGGTCGCCCGGTATGGCGGGCTAGATCCAGTGTCCGCCAGTAAGTGCGGACTGGCCCTTGTGGCCAGTGGTCTGTACTTGGTGAGTTTTGGACCAAGTCCAGGATGGCTCAGTCCAGGGAGATCGCGCAGTGGAGCGCGGGCTGGTTTCTCAGTCCGCCAAGAGTAGTAGAAGTGCTGTTGCCTTGTTTGTTAGCTTGGGGAAATGCGGACTGGAGAATTGCTTGTGCAGGAGCGTGCGGACTGGAGCCAGAGTCCGCTGAGTCCGGTTTAGCCTTGTGACGAGGTTATGGACTCAGGAGTTGCAGACTGGAGTCTGCTGTTAGCGGACTGGATTGGCGTGTCCGCTAAGTCCGGAGGTGCCTTGGCAATGAGGCAATTGACTTGGGATATGCGGACGGTAGCCGGGTGTCCGCTGAGTCCGGCAGGTGCCTTGATGGCGAGGCTGCGGGCTCGGGTTTTCCGGGCTGATGCCTTGTCCGCAGAATGGCGGACACGGCTGTTGTGGAGTCCGACTGTGGTGGTCCTGGCTTGGCCTCTGGCTGTAACACCTCCCCTGTAGTGGACGTATAATATGGGTCCGGCTGGGGCCCCACAACATACGAACGCCACAGCTTTAGTATTATAAGTTGATATAGCTACCCAAACTCAAAACACTAGCACAACACAGCGGAAAACCAAGCACAACTAGAAGTTATCCACTAACCAAGAGAGTAAACAAATGGCCTTAAGGCCTTACATCAAATGTCCAAAAGTAAATAGTACATCAAACATGAATGTGCATAGCACTCCTAGTCTACCTCGGCATGCAAGCCGGACAAAAGAGTCTCAAACAAACATCATCAAAAATGTAGTGCTACAAAAGAGGGAAAAACACTTCATGGGGCTTAGGCCTTTCTGGCCGGCGTGCTAGCTTCTGCATGCGATCCTTGCCCTGTAAAAATTATTAGTAACGTGGGTCAGCAAAGGCTGACCTCAAACTGTGTAACAACACATCTCCTCCCGGCCTCCCCTAACGGACCCCGGGGAACCCTCCAACCTGCAAGTCAGCACTTCATATGCAAATAAACATCTATAAATAGAAAAGCATTAAAACAGGCTTGGATGTCTCAATCATCAAACATGTTCTCTATTGGTTGAGCATATAAAGTAAGGGGCCTACTATGCAACATGAATGCAACACTCGGGCTTCACCCAAGGTACCCTACAGCGTATGCATCTAGCACAACATCACATCATTTGGGTACTCACGTTTCCCCAATTGGCATAAAGCCGCAAACACTAAGGGAGTCACCTCTCCCTTAAGCGGCGCACAGGCCGCCACAAGGAATTCTTGCCAAGGCCCCACCCGCTCGTGGGCTTAGCCCCGGGCTTGCCTGCAAGCTCTGACGTCTCATGTCAGGATTCCAACAAACACAGACCGACCGATTCTAAGAAGCCTTGCTGGACCCCACCCGCTCATGGCCTCTTTGCCCGGGCTTGCCCCAAGCTTGGCATTCTCGTCAGTCTCACAGAAGGGGACTAGTCTCGCCGGGACACTCTCCACACATGACGCACATGTCACGGGATAGCCAGCCGACCACGGAGACATAGCCACGCCTTGGCACAACACAAACCAAGACTAAATATATTGTAATCCCTCTTTGTACTGCAGCGTTCCCGCGCACCAAGGAAACCATCTCCAACTCGTGCGGAGCTAACCTTGTTCACCAAGGAAACCATCTCCAACTCATACGGAGCTAACCTTGTCCCTCAAGGAAACCATCTACCGCCACGAGGAGCTAACCTTGTCCGGGTTCGACTACACGTACCTTTTCAAGCAAACGGGACAATCACCACCACCACACAAACGACATCTTGCCGCAACGGAAAATCTCTACGAATCCCTAAATTCGTATGCAACATCACCGAGTCGGACTAACGGTCGCGACTACGGCTTCACCCACCATGCCTAATCCACTAGCGAAGCGGATCTCTAATGCAAGATATGCCGGGGACGGACTCAATCAACCCGGAGGTTCCTCTTGAACCTTGGCAAACCAAAGCCCCTCTCATTTGAGAGTTTGGTGCCCAAAAATCTAGAAGAAAACGATGCTAAAAACGTGCATCCTAAAGACCGAGAGGAGACATGTCGTTACCTTCCGACTCCTCTTCCTTGCCATGGCAAAAAATGCCGGATGGAAATCTTCGTAATGCTCTAAGCTCCACGGATCCGGACTCGGCTCGCGATTTGGAGCTCCGAAACCCTTCCTACAGCCCAAGACCTTCTTCTTCTTCCTCCTTGCTCTAGTTTCTCTCAAGCACATAGAAAGAGAAGACTTGAAAAAAAAAAGAGGATCTGCAACCCTAAATTCGGACTTAACTTCCCAGGAGATGGCCTGAACCGTTAGATCCCAAAACCAGAAAAAGAATGGCCGCGATTCGCCTGGAAAACAGAAGACTTGGGCCGAACACGGCCTGGCACACGCCCGTGTCCAGGGCCGTGTGCCCCATTCGCCGTTTCAAATCGACGCGCCTGGAATCGCACACGGGCATCCGACACGCCCGTGTTCCATCTGACACGCCCGTGTCCCCAGTGACACGGCCGTGTGGCTAGCCGTGTGCCTCCAACTACACGGCCCCGAAACCAACCCGAGAGGTGACACGGCCTGGAACACGCCCGTGTCCCAAGCCGTGTGCCAAGTCTCGACACCCGTCGACAGGCTTTGTGTCGACACCGCGGAAAAACGTCGAGCGAAGATCGTCGACCAAGCGGGACACGCCCTGTGACACGCCCGTGTCACAGGCCGTGTGCCCCAGTCTCGACACCTTGTCGAGCAAAAGTGTCGACACTTGGGACGAGTGTCGACACGGCCTCGACACGCCCTGCGACACGCCCGTGTCGCAGGCCGTGTGCCACCCTCTCGACACTTTGTCGAGCGAAACTGTCGACACTTGGGCCGAGTGTCGACACGGCCTCGACATGCCCTGCGACACGCCCGTGTCGCAGGCCGTGTTCTCCACTCTCGACACTCTGTCGAGCGAAAGTGTCGACACTTGGGCCGAGTGTCGACACGGCCTCGACACGCCCTGCGACACGCCCGTGTCGCAGGCCGTGTGCCTCCTGCCAGAAACCCAAAACTTTTTCTGAACTGCAGACTGAGCCTCTTGGAAAACTAGGGTGTTACAACTCTCCCACACTTAACAGAATTTCGTCCCGAAATTTCAAAACAAAAGAGCTACAAAACTTAAATTGTACCTTGACAAAAATAGTTCTGGATAGTCTTCTAGCATGGCCTGTTCTCGCTCCCAAGAGAACTCCTCACGACCGCAGTTGTCCCAACGAACTTTCACATGTTTAACTTCTTTATTCCGCAACTGCCGAGTCTCCGAATCTTCTATAGCGATTGGAAGGACTCGCGTCCTCAAGTCTTCCTCAATCGGCACCGATGCCGGCTCAATCACCACGCTAGCCTCCACCAAGGCTTTCCGCAAAACGGAGACGTAGAAGACGTCATGTAATCCACTCAAATCTGCGGACAACGCCAACCGATAGGCTGCTTCTCCTATCCGCTCAACAATTTCAAAAGGCCCCAAAAACCTTGAACTCAACTTCTTGAGTCGGCGAATCCGTGAGACGCCTTTGAACGGCTTAACCTTCAGATAAACCCAATCACCAACTGCAAATTCCAACTTCCGGTGACGAGCATTAAAATATTTTGCTTGCCTGTCTTGCGCCACTTTCATACGCTCTTGGATGGTCCGAACCAACTCACAAGCGTCAACTACCACATCCTTTCCCAAAAGTTTGGTGTCTCCCGCCTCTGCCCAAGACATTGGCGTTCGACACCACCTCCCATACAAAGCTTCGTATGGCGCCATCTTTATGCTTGCTTGAAAACTGTTATTATACGCAAATTCTACCATGAAGAGGTGATCCTCCCACCTCTTGCCAAAATCAAGAACGCACATTCTCAACATATCCTCCATAGTACGGTTCGTTCTCTCCGTTTGCCCATCAGTTTGAGGATGGAACGTCGTACTGAACTTTAGCTTCGTGCCCAAACTCTTCTGAACCAGTCTCCAGTCCTTGGACGTAAACCGTCCATCGTCATCACTGACTATGCTCTTAGGAATTCCGTGCAGTCGCACGATGTTGTGAACATACAACTCCACCAGCTTCTCCACGCTATCCTCTTTCCGATTCGGGATGAAGTGAGCCACCTTGGTTAGGCGATCCACGATCACCCAAATAGCATCATTACCATGCTGCGATCTAGGCAAACCGTGCACAAAGTCCATGGAAATGTCCTCAAATTTCCACTCAGGAATTGGAAGGGGCTTCAGGAACCCGCCCGGTTTCTGACATTCGGCCTTCACCAAGGCACATGTTTGGCAACGACTCACATGCAAAGCTACATCCCGCTTCAACCCCGGCCACCAAAAGGATTTCTTCATATCCAAGTACATCTTTGTACTGCCTGGGTGAATGGAGTACTTTGAGAGGTGAGCCTCAAACATCAACTCCTCACGGAGATTGCCAAACTGCGGTACACAAACCCTTCCATCCTTTCTCAAGATTCCCCCGATCATCTCCCAGGTGCTGCTCCCGCCCGTTTGAGCCTCCAACACAAAAGGTTGAAACTCCACATCTAATCGAGTCGCTTCCCGAATACGATCGGACAAGTCATTTTGCACTTCAATCCAGTTCAACCGAGCCACGCTAGACTCGCCTCTCGCAACACATTCCAATCCAAGGGACTCCCATTCTCGTACCAACCGCTCATCATGAGCTTCGATCCAATTTCCTTGCCCCGAGTACTTTCTACTCAACGCATCCGCCACCACATTGGCTTTACCCGGCGTATACTGGATCGCCACTTCGTAGTCTCCAAGAAACTCAACCCATCTGCGTTGCCGCATGTTCAAGTCCTTTTGATCCAAGAGATACTTCAGGCTTTTATGGTTCGTGAAGATCTCCACCCTTGCGCCATACACATAGTGTCGCCAAATTTTCAATGCGAAGATTACCGCCGGCAACTCCAAATCATGGACGGGATAATTCCTCTCATGAGGTTTCAGCTGTCTAGACCCAAAAGCTATCACCTTCCCCTGTTGCACCAAAACGCAACCCAAACCGCATCCCGATGCGTCACTGAAAATTTGAAATCCATCGGTCCCTTGCGGTAAACTCAGGATCGGAGCCATCATAAGCCTCTCCTTCAGGGCCTCAAATGCTTGACCGCACTCTTGGGTCCACACAAATTTATGGTCTTTGCGAGTGAGAGAGGTGAGGGGTAGAGCTATCTTCGAGAAATTCTCCACGAATCTCCTATAATACCCGGCTAGTCCAAGAAAACTTCGGACTTCCGCCACGGTCCTCAACACCGGCCAATCTCTGATGGCCTCCACTTTTGTTGGATCCACTGCCACCCCATCACCACTAATCACGTGGCCCAAAAATGCCACCTTCTCCAACCAGAACTCGCATTTGGAGAATTTTGCATACAACTCATTCTCCCTCAACACTTGCAAAACCATTCTTAAGTGGGTCTCATGCTCCACTTGCGATTTGGAATACACCAAAATATCATCAATGAAAACAACCACAAAAGAATCCAAGTATTCCCGGAATACCCGATTCATCAGATCCATAAACACCGATGGTGCGTTCGTCAACCCGAACGGCATCACCGTAAACTCAAAGTGTCCATACCTTGTACCAAAGGCAGTTTTGGGTATGTCCTCATCTCGAATTCGCTGTTGATAGTAGCCTGACTTCAAGTCCAGTTTCGAATATACCACTGACCCCACCAATTGGTCGAACAAATCGTCTATTCGAGGGATCGGATACTTATTCTTGACGGTCAATTTGTTCAGCTCTCGGTAGTCTATGCATAGGCGCATGCTACCGTCCTTCTTTACAAACAACACCGGTGCGCTCCACGGTGAAGAACTGGGTCTAATATACCCTTGCTCCAACAGTTCCTGTAACTGTACCTTAAGTTCCGCCAACTCCTTTGGTGCCATCCTAAAAGGAGGACGTGACACCGGTCTAGCCTCCGGCACTAACTCGATCGAGAAGTCGATCTCCCGCTGAGGAGGCGCTCCAGGAAGTTCATCCGGAAATACATCCTTGAACTCTGCCACCACAGGCACTTCCTCAATAGACAGTTAGGAGAGACGAACCTCCAATAACGCTACAAGCGCTACTCCACCCTGGTTAACCGCCCGCACCAACTGCATGGCCGAAATCAGGGAACAGGCCACTCCACAAAGGCCCTCAAATTTGACTTCCGTTTGCCCCTTACTCCTTAGAGTCACTACCTTGGATAAACAATCAATGCTGGCGCGCTGTTCTGCAAGTCAGTCCATGCCCAGAATGACATCGAACTCTACTAAAGGTAACACTGCTGCTTCCAGAGCGAAGACAACTCCGTCTAACTCCCAACAAATGCGCCCTTTAGCCCCGGTGGTCATAGATGACCCATTGGGCATGCGCACTTTCAGCTCTGCTCCCGACGAAAAACACTCAACTCCTATTCTCCGGATGAAGCTCTCCGCAAGAAAGGAGTGCGATGCTCTCGTATCAAACAATACCCTAGCGGGGTATCCGGAAACTAACACGAAGCCTACAACATAGACATTCCACAAAAGTCTAAAAGGATGAAGCACAAAATTTAAACTTAAATTTTCTTCATACCTGTCACCACATCAGTCTGGCGGATCGCTTCCTGTTGTCCAAGGTTGTAGGCCCTTGGTTGCACCGGTTGGAACCGAGAAGCGCTCGACTCCGCCATCTTTCCCTTCTCTGCAGCACTGGGGCTGGAGCGCACAGTCTGCTCCTGCCTTGCCTCCTGCCCCGCTCCCCCTTGCTGACAAGCACGGGCTATATGCCCAACCTTCCCGCAGTTGTAGCACATCGGCGGTCCCCTAGAGTGGGAACCCCCAGGCGTCCAGCTGCTCCTCTCACCAGATCTGGGAGTGTGAGGCTTCTTCCTCCACCTACTCCCATCAGACTTTCCATGAGATTGGGAAGGCTTCCCTTCCCCTTGCTTGGGGGTAAAACCCTTTCGACGCTGGGTTTACTCCAGATCATTCTCCAAACTCCTGGCGGCTTCAACTAGATCATTAAATCCCGCCCTCTTCATGGAGATGAGGGGTTGTCTTAGATTCTCCCTCAACCCTTGGTAGAAGAGGTTATCCCTCTCTACATCATCAGCCATTGTCGTTCCCGCATAACGACCCAAACGGGTGAACTCTTGCACGTACTCGTCCACCGTCTTGTCTCGCTGCATTAGATGCAGAAACTGCCTCTGCAGGGCCAGCCGCGTAGAAACTGGTATATATCTCTTTAGAAAAGCGTCCCCAAATTCCTCCACCGACGGGGTGCGTCCAGGGAACTGGCGGCCACTAAGGCTCACCCACCACAACTTGGCGTCTCCTTCCAACATGAACGCCGCATACTCAGCTTTCTTTTCCTCTGGCGTCTCTGCCGCCCTTAGTAGTTCTTGAATACGAACCCACCAATCCTCCGCATCCGTTGGCGTTCCAACACCCTTGAAGGACGGGGGATGGAAACTCAGGAAATACTTCATGTGTCAGTCTCCATGTCCTACCACCACCCTTTCTGCCAAAGGCTCCACTCGTCTGGCTTCTCCGCCTGGCACGGCCGTCGTCGTGTCCGGTGTAGCAGGGGTTGCTACCTGGGCTGCAGCCGCCGCTTGGGCTGCGACCATCACTTCTGCAAGCATACGGCAAAAGTCGGCCGGGTTTACACCCGTGCCCAAAAGGCCTGGAGCAGTAGCACTGCTCGCCGAGAGATCATCCCTTGCTCTTGAAGTGCCCGCCTCGTTGCTTGCACTCTTCAGGAAAATGAGAAATAAGGGATTAGTCTCCAATCTCAAGACTAAAACATAAGGACACTCACGGTCCCGCGTTACTCTTATGTGGATAACTTCTCTACAGACCGACCTCGAATCTAACCTCGCTTTGATACCAAATTGTAACACCTCCCCTGTAGTGGACGTATAATATGGGTCCGGCCGGGGCCCCACAACATACGAACGCCACAGCTTTAGTATTATAAGTTGATATAGCTACCCAAACTCAAAACACTAGCACAACACAGCGGAAAACCAAGCACAACTAGAAGTTATCCACTAACCAAGAGAGTAAACAAATGGCCTTAAGGCCTTACATCAAATGTCCAAAAGTAAATAGTACATCAAACATGAATGTGCATAGCACTCCTAGTCTACCTCGACATGCAAGCCAGACAAAAGAGTCTCAAACAAACATCATCAAAAATGTAGTGCTACAAAAGAGGGAAAAACACTTCATGGGGCTTAGGCCTTTCTGGCCGGCGTGCTAGCTTCTGCATGCGATCCTTGCCCTGTAAAAATTATTAGTAACGTGGGTCAGCAAAGGCTGACCTCAAACTGTGTAACAACACATCTCCTCCCGGCCGCCCCTAACGGACCCCGGGGAACCCTCCAACCTGCAAGTCAGCACTTCATATGCAAATAAACATCAATAAATAGAAAAGCATTAAAACAGGCTTGGATGTCTCAATCATCAAACATGTTCTCTATTGGTTGAGCATATAAAGTAAGGGGCCTACTATGCAACATGAATGCAACACTCGGGCTTCACCCAAGGTACCCTACAGCGTATGCATCTAGCACAACATCACATCATTTGGGTACTCACGTTTCCCCAATTGGCATAAAGCCGCAAACACTAAGGGAGTCACCTCTCCCTTAAGCGGCGCACAGGCCGCCGCAAGGAATTCTTGCCAAGGCCCCACCCGCTCGTGGGCTTAGCCCCGGGCTTGCCTGCAAGCTCTGACGTCTCATGTCAGGATTCCAACAAACACAGACCGACCGATTCTAAGAAGCCTTGCTGGACCCCACCCGCTCATGGCCTCTTTGCCCGGGCTTGCCCCAAGCTTGTCATTCTCGTCAGTCTCACAGAAGGGGACTAGTCTCGCCGGGACACTCTTCACAGATGACGCACATGTCACGGGATAGCCAGCCGACCACGGAGACATAGCCACGCCTTGGCACAACACAAACCAAGACTAAATACATCGTAATCCCTCTTTGTACTGCAGCGTTCCCGCGCACCAAGGAAACCATCTCCAACTCGTGCGGAGCTAACCTTGTTCACCAATGAAACCATCTCCAACTCATACGGAGCTAACCTTGTCCCTCAAGGAAACCATCTACCGCCACGAGGAGCTAACCTTGTCCGGGTTCGACTACACGTACCTTTTTAAGCAAACGGGACAATCACCACCACCACACAAACGGCATCTTGCCGCAACGGAAAATCTCTACGAATCCCTAAGTTCGTATGCAACATCACCGAGTCGGACTAACGGTCGCGACTACGGCTTCACCCACCATGCCTAATCCACTAGCGAAGCGGATCTCTAATGCAAGATATGTCGGGGACGGACTCAATCAACCCGGAGGTTCCTCTTGAACCTTGGCAAACAAAAGCCCCTCTCATTTGAGAGTTTGGTGCCCAAAAATCTAGAAGAAAACGATGCTAAAAACGTGCATCCTAAAGACCGAGAGGAGAGATGTCGTTACCTTCCGACTCCTCTTCCTTGCCATGGCAAAAAATGCCAGATGGAAATCTTCGTAACGCTCTAAGCTCCACGGATCCGGACTCGGCTCGCGATTTGGAGCTCCGAAACCCTTCCTACAGCCCAAGACCTTCTTCTTCTTCCTCCTTGCTCTAGTTTCTCTCAAGAACTTAGAAAGAGAAGACTTGAAAAAAAAATGAGGATCTGCAACCCTAAATTCGGACTTAACTTCCCAGGAGATGGCCTGAACCGTTAGATCCCAAAACCAGAAAAAGAATGGCCGCGATTCGCTTGGAAAACAGAAGACCTGGGCCGAACACGGCCTGGCACACGCCCGTGTCCAGGGCCGTGTGCCCCATTCGCAGTTTCAAATCGACGCGCCTGGAATCGCACACGGGCATCCGACACGCTCGTGTTCCATCTGACACGCCCGTGTCCCCAGTGACACGGCCGTGTGGCTAACCGTGTGCCTCCAACTACACGGCCCCGAAACCAACCCGAGAGGTGACACGGCCTGGAACACGCCCGTGTCCCAAGCCGTGTGCCAAGTCTCGACACCCGTCGACAGGCTTTGTGTCGACACCGCGGAAAAACGTCGAGCGAAGATCGTCGACCAAGCGGGACACGCCCTGTGACACGCCCGTGTCACAGGCCGTGTGCCCCAGTCTCGACACCTTGTCGAGCAAAAGTGTCGACACTTGGGACGAGTGTCGACACGGCCTCGACACGCCCTGCGACACGCCCGTGTCGCAGGCCGTGTGCCACCCTCTCGACACTTTGTCGAGCGAAAGTGTCGACACTTGGGCCGAGTGTCGACACGGCCTCGACACGCCCTGCGACACGCCCGTGTCTCAGGCCGTGTTCTCCACTCTCGACACTCTGTCGAGCGAAAGTGTCGACACTTGGGCCGAGTGTCGACACAGCCTCGACATGCCCTGCGACACGCCCTGCGACACGCCCTGCGACACGCCCGTGTCGCAGGCCGTGTGCCTCCTGCCAGAAACCCAAAAATTTTTCTGAACTGCAGACTGAGCCTCTTGGATGGGTGACCTCCTGGGAAGTCCCCATAATGCGGGCTTAACTATCGAGTTTACCTCATCAAAGGGAGGCTGTGGCCACCAACAACCCGCCAGTGGGCAGTGGCGCCGATTGAGGCAGTCCTTGGAGAGGGGTTGGGGTGCTTGGGCTGCAGCTCGGTAACGGTCCGCCGGAGGCCTAGTGGTGTTGATCCACGGACGACAATGGGGACGTTACACTGGCGTCAAGGCGGGCTGGATATTAGAGTCCGGCCTTGGAGAAGCTGGGGCAGACTGGCTATCTGCACAGGAGCGGCGGACTGGAATGTGTGTCCGCGGGCTGGCGGACACACTTGTTCTAGCTGCGGGATGTGGCGGTGATCCTATCGGCTAGGGCGGTGACCATACTCATCATCGTGCCTATAAATAGGACCCATGTCACATCAGGAGTATCGAACCTAGACCGAAGTAAGTGAACAGTAATTGAGCTCGCGTTAGTTGCTGCGGTCTGGACCTTGGTGTCCGCGCGGATTAAGAGTTGACCCGGTTGTGCTGTGCAGGTTGTGCGGATAGCGTTGAAAAGCCAGGACTTGGCTCTGATTGCGGTCAGGGACAGTGCGGACTCTGCGGTTAAGCAACTGGCGGTAAACAGCAGGTCGCGGATAGCGATCAGGCGGTCTTCTCTTTGGCAACGAGGTTCGGGGTTCTGGAAGTCGCCTGCTTCAGGAGGACTGTTCCATTCGGTGACGCAGCTTGTGCGGTCTGGTGGCTAGGCGACCTCGCGGTCAGGCGGCCTGCATATCTGCGGTGAAGAGCTAAGCATTGTCTCTGCTCTCCCGGTGTTGGGTTTTGGTGAAGCATGTCTCGCCATGTATGTCTCGCCTTGTCAAGAAGTTTTCTCTTGATCAATAAAGAAGCTTGTGCTGCTTGTGTTGCTGGTTGTTACTGCTTTGTTGAGATAACCCCTGCTAACTCCACGATCCGGGAAAACTTTCAACATTATAAGTGGGCGTATCCTCCTTCGGTTTGTTGAGTTTTCAACAGGGTATCCAAGGGGGCGTCTGCGGTTTGTTGAATTTTAACATGGTATCAGAGCGAGGTTGTTGGAGTGGTCAAGCAGTGCTCAATGGAAGGAGTTGCTCGTCTGTAGAGGAAACCAGTGGTAGAACCATGGCAGTGGAGGATGCAAGTTGTCTTGGAATTGATCTTCTTACAGAGACGAACTGTGAACGGTGGAAGTCCTGTATGAAGAGATTTCTGTTGGGTACATTGGTCAAATGTACCTGATTTGAAGAAGCCTCACCTAACTCAATGATATACATCATAATGTATTTGATGTTTGTTTGAGTTACTTGTGCAGGTTAGGAATTCACTGGACTGAAGCTAAAAGTTTCTAAGTCCATGTGTCGACACCCAGAGGGAAAGTGTCGACACTTGAGAAAGCTTGTGTCGACACCCAGACAAGCAGTGTCGACACTTGGAGTAATTGTGTCGACACCTGAGAAGAAGAGTCGACACCAGACAGAAAGTGTCGACACTTGGAGTTGTGTCGACACTCAGTGAAGAAGAATGCAGAAAAGCTGTGTCGACACTTAGCAGAAGTGTCGACACCTAGAAGAGCTGAGTCTACATCAGAAAGTGTCGACACTTGGAGTTGTGTCGACACTCAGCAAAATTCTGCAGAGACTAAGGACAAGTGTCGACACTCAACACAATGTGTCGACACTCAATCAGCAGAGTCAACATATGGAGAATGTGTCGACACTCAGCACAATGTGTCGACACACACTCAAAGGAGTCAACACTTGAAGTATGTGTCAACACTCAGCACAATGTGTCGACACAGAACCAGAAGAGTCAACACTTGAAGAAAGTGTCGACACCCAGCACAATGTGTCGACACTTAGTTGAAGACTCTACACTTGAAGAAAGTGTCGACACAAGGAGCTGTGTCGACACTTAGCAAAGAACAGAAAAGTTTACAAAATATTCTAAGTACAAGTGTCGACACTAAGGGAATGTGTCGACACTCAGCTGAAGAAACAAAATTGAAGACTTGTGTCGACACCAATAAGCAGTGTCGACCCTTGACAGTTTCAACACATGAAGATGTGTCGACACAAAAGAGATGTGTCGACACTTAGAAGAATACTACAAGATACAGAAGATCAAGTACTTGTGTCGACACTTAATTTCAGTGTCGACACTTGAAGAAGAATCTGTGTCGAGACATACAAGGAGTTGTGTCGACACCTTGTAGACTTGTGTCGACACTTACACAACATGTGTCGACACTTGGTCTATAAGTGTCGACACTTAAGAACAGAAAGTCTCGACACTATCTGACAGTTAGAAAATTTCAAGAAGTGACTGGTTGATATGACAGCTGCCGTTCCAGCCAGTTTACAGCACTTGTCAGAGATGTCAGAAGTCAGTTATGAACCGGACCAGCCGGTTACCATGAAGAAGGCCTATAAATAGGCACAGACTGTTTACAGAAAGGAAGTTGATAAGGTGTTAATAAGAAGTTATTGAAGCTATTTGAAGTAATTGATCAGATTATTCAAGTAATCAGATAAGTGGTACACAGAGTATCAACACAAGAAGATCTGGCAGTCCAACTGCAGATCTAAGAAGTTGGAGAGAGAGAGCTCCAATCAAGAAATCAGTCTTTGGAACTAAGGCTGAGAAGAAGGATTCAGAATCATCTGGATCTCAAGAAGCAGAGGTCAAGGATCAACTGCAGAGGATTCAGACTAATTCAGTTCTACTCAAGAAGCTTTGAAGGAAGCTAAGTCAGTTTGGATCTAGCTGAGTTCTTCCAAGAACTCTTCAAGAAACTCTCAACTCCTCTCTTATTTTCTGAGTTGCAGAGTTAGTTATTGTAATTCAATTTTAACTTGTAGGATCCATTGGATCTGAGTGAATTGTAAGCCTATATTATAAAGGCTGAGGGTAGGGCTTGGTTGCCTGAGTGTAGGAGTTGAAGAACTCTGAGTGTAGGCCTTAATTGGCTGAGTGTAGGCCTTGATTGGCTGAGTGTAGGCCTGGGTGGCTGAGTGTAGGCCTTGGTGGCTGAGTGTAAGGCTTTGGGCCTGAGGTGTAGGAACCTAGTTGGGTTCTGAGATAGTGGAGAAGTTTGGCCGAATCTAGTACACTACTAGATAGGCGAAGGGGGAAAGTGGATGTACCCAAAGATTGGGGAAACACTATAAATTTGTGTGTCTGCTGTGCTGTGCTGTGGATTAGCAGTTTATATTTTGTTATTGCTGTTAGCTGTAGAAATCTGTGAGATAACTGTTTTGCTGCCAACAAAGTTTCAAAAAGGTTTAGGTCACCTATTCACCCCCCCCCCTCTAGGTGTTTAGGTACCATATCTTTCAAGTGGTATCAAAGCGAGGTTCCTCAAAAAGGACTAACTGTCTGAGGAGATCCAGTTTGGCAGATTCAGTGTAAGTCAGAACACAGTTTCAAGAAAATCAAGAACATGGGTTCTTCAGAGAATCACAAGGAATTGGGTTCAATGAAACTGCCCATATGCAGAAAAGAGATCTTTGGGATCTGGAAAGAAAGGGTTAGGCTATTTATGGAAGCCTCTGACCCTAGAATCTACATCACAGTCAAAGAGGGGCCATATGTGCCCATGAAGGTTTCAGTTTTGGATGCTACACAGAGAACTCCAAAGGATTTCTCTGAGATGACTAAGGATGAAATTGTCCTAGCCACTATGGACAAGAGGGCACAAAACATTATAGTAAGTGTCATTGATGATTCCACTTTTCAGAACTTAATTCACTGTAAAACAGCAAAAGAGATGTGGGATACTCTCATTGTCTATATGGAAGGTTCTGAAGAAGTTAGGCAAGATAGGAAGTCCTTGCTTAATCAAGAGTATGAGAGCTTTAGGCAAGGAAGAGGAGATAGCATCACTGAATGCTACAAGAAGTTCTATAGAATTGTTAATGAACTCATGTCCTATGGAAGAGAGTTCACTAACTATGAATTGAATGATAAGTTCTTAAGGTCCCTAACCAAAGATTGGGACACCAAGATCTGTGCCATCAGAGAAATGGCAAAGTTGGGAGAAATTCCTCCTCCCACACTGTTTGGCAAGTTGTTGTCTTATGAGATGCAGCTGTCAGTGAGAAAAGAGGAGGAAAAATCAACAAGGACTGAGCACAGGGAAAGGACTGTTGCCTTCAAGTCAGAAGTACCTAGAAAGGGCAGGACTAAGTCATCAACTCCTCCTCCAGAGGTAGTTGAATCAGAATCTGATGAGTCTGTTAGCACAAAGTCTACAAGCAGTGAAAGTGATGAAGACTTTGCTGCATTCACCAGACATTTTCAGAAATTCCTGAAGAAGAAACAGTGGAGGTCCAGACCTTCATTTTCCAAAGGGAAAGAAGTCCAGTATCAGGAGAAGAAGCCTTCAAAGAAGGACAAGAAAAAGACAAAGACTAGCAAGGCAACTGGGTATAAGATAGTGTGTTACTGCTGCAATAGACAGGGTCATGTTATTGCAGATTGTCCTGAGAGAAGAAAAGAATCCAGTGACAAAAAGAAGACTCACTTCAAAGGAAAGAAGGAGAAGTCCTTTGTTGCATAGAATGAGAAGACTCTTTCAGATATTTCTTCTTCAGACACTGAGACAGATGCTGAAGCCTACATAGGGCTATTTGCTGAAGAAGAAGAAGAGTTTATGCAGATCATGGAATCAATCTATGAACAAGAAGAGTGTCAGTGCCAAGGACTGATGGCATTGACTGAAAGTACCAAAATCCTGGAGAAGCCAGGACTTAGTCAGGTACAAAGTCCAACTCAAAGTTCAGATTCCAGTTCTAGTTCAGAGTCAGATTCATCTTCATCAAGTGATGGAAGCGTTTCTGAATCTGAGGGAGATATTCATCAGCTCTTAGATGAATATAAAGTACTGTTGCAAGCCTATAAGAAAAGCAAGACCCTAGCCAAAAGTCAGGCAAAGGAGATTGCTGATCTCAAGGCAGCTGCAACAGATTTTGAGAAGAAATTTGATCAAAAGCTCAATGAGGTAGCCAGGCTGAAACACATTACTGTGATTCAGATGGGAACTATCACCTATAAAAATGATCAAATTAAGAGACTGGAGATCAATCTTCAGAAGGAAAGAGAGCTAGTTTCTAGGTTTTCAAAACCTAAATCAGTGCTACCCTTGATTGATGAATTTGTTCATCATAAAGGAAAGGCTGGATTGGGTTTTATTAAACCAGCTAGGACTGTTCAGGATCAGTCCAAGTCCAAGGGCAAAGCCCCCAACATTCAATAAGCCTGCTGTAGTCAAGACAGCCAAGTCTGTCCCTAAGCAAAGGTACAACAAGTTTGAATGCTGGTGCTGTGGCAAAGTTGGCCACTTTGCCTTGGACTGTTGGCACAATGCAAGTGCCAATGGGAGTAGCAAGCTACCTGGTGGAAAGCCAGTAGGTAGTTTTGTTAAGTTGCAAACTAACAGTTACCAAGGACCCAAGAAACTATTGGGTTCTAAGGTTAAGTAATTTGTCTTGCAGGTAAGTCCAAGTGGCCATACCCCTACATGGTACTTGGACAGTGGATGTTCCAGACACATGACTGGAACTAGGGGACTACTGAAGGATTTCATTCCAATCAAAAATGGACCTAAAGTGACCTTTGGTGGTTCTGAAAAAGGAATCATCAAAGGGTTTGGTAACATTTCTTCAAACCTTGTTACCATTACTCAAGTGGCTTATGTTAAAGGGTTGAAACACAACCTTATAAATATAAGTCAGTTAAGTGATGTAGGGTATGACATCTCATTTGTTAAAAATGGTTGTCATATCAAGAGGTCAAGTGATCAAGAGATCATTTTGACAGGATATAGAAAGAGGAATGTCTACTGTCTAGACATCATGATTGAGAACAATGGTTCTCCTGTTTGTCTTGTAGCTGATGAGACAGTCTCTCATTGTGTCAAGTGGCACAAGAGGCTAGCTCATCTTAACTACAAGACTATTAGCAAACTCTTTAGCAAAGAGTTAGTGAGGAATGGTCCTCAAGTTAAGTGTGTTAAAGATGGCATTTGCTCAGCTTGTCAAAAGGGCAAGCAGACCAAATCCACCTTTAAAAGCATTGAGAACAAAGATGCTGTGAGGTGCTTATACCTCTTGCATATGGATCTTTTTGGTCCAATGCCAGTTCACAGCTTAGGTAGGAAGGTCTATACCTTTGTAGTTGTTGATGACTACTCAAGGTTTTCCTGGGTGTTCTTCTTAAGACAGAAATCTGAAACACCTAGTGTTTTCCATAACTTTGTCAAGCAAATTCAGAATGAACTAAACAGTACAGTGGTCAAAATTAGAAGTGACCATGGCACTGAATTTCAGTCTGATAGCATGACAAGACTATGTGAAGACTTTGGATATTTCAAGAATTCTCTTCACCTAGAACACCTCAGCAAAATGGCATTGCTGAGAGGAAGAATAGAACCTTGATAGAGGCTGGTAGAACCCTACTTAGTGATTCATCACTGCCAGAGTATTTCTGGGCTGAAGCAGTTAACACTGCATGCCATGTGATAAATAGGGCTACCATCACTAAAAGGTTAAATAAGACCCCCTATGAAGTTGTGAAAGGCAGGAAACCAAACCTATCCTATTTCAGGATTTTTGGTTGCAAATGCTTCATACTTAACAATGAGAAGTCTTACTTAACTAAGTTTGCTGCCAAGTCCCAAGAGGGAGTGTTTGTTGGGTACAGCAATAATAGTAAGGCTTATAGAGTCTACAACTTGACTACACAAGTTGTAGAGGAGTCTGTGCATGTAGTTTTTGATGAGACAAAACTTATTAACAATGAGTTGTCTAGTAGTGTGTGCAGCCCCACAGGTCTTACTAAGAAGATGGACAAGCTAACCATAGAAGATGTACCTGCTGCAAGACAGCAAGTAGAAGAAGATGGCTTATGTCCAGGGGGAGAACTACATGTACCAGGAGCTGAAGAAGTACAAGGAACTCAGCATGATGAAGATGCTGTAGAAGTACAACCAGAAGTAAGGATGCCTCCAGCCAACATGCATCTAAGAGATCATCCAGTAGAGCTGATTATTGGAGATCCAAGACAAGGTGTTCAGACAAGGAGCAGAAATCAGAATGCTGTAGTATATTCAAGTTTTCTGTCTCAAATAGAACCAAAGAAATTTGAAGAAGCTATACAAGATCCACAGTGGACTGAAGCTATGCAAGAAGAACTTAATCAGTTCAAAAGGTGCAAGGTTTGGGAACTGGTTCCTAAACCTAAAGACCACAATGTTATAGGAACTAAGTGGATCTACAGAAATAAGTTAGATGAACAAGGGGTCATCATTAAGAATAAAGCAAGACTGGTTGCAAAAGGATATAGGCAAGAAGAAGGTATTGATTTTGATCAAACCTTTGCCCCAGTAGCCAGACTGGAGGCCATAAGGATGTTCTTGGCCTATGCAACCTATCAAGGATTCAAGGTATACCAAATGGATGTCAAGTCAGCATTCCTAAATGATAATTTGAAAGAAGAAGTCTATGTGGAGCAGCCATCAGGTTTTGTTGATCCAACTCAACCTCATTATGTCTATAGACTTAAGAAAGCATTGTATGGGTTAAAGCAAGCTCCTAGAGCTTGGTATGAAACCCTATCTAGTTTCCTCATTGAGAACAAGTTCACAAGGGGGAAAATAGATAAGACTCTATTCCTTAGGGAATCTAGAGGCAAAGTCATACTAGTCCAAATATATGTAGATGACATTATATTTGGGTCTACTGAAAGCAGCCTTTGCAAAAAGTTTGCAAAACTTATGCAAGGTCAATTTGAGATGAGTAGTATGGGAGAACTGAAGTTTTTCTTGGGTCTCCAAGTTAAACAGACTGAAAGTGGTCTATCCATATGTCAGTCCAAGTTCACCCTAGAACTCATAAGGAAGTATGGTATGGATTCATCTAGTACCATGAAGACTCCTATGGGGTCAACTATGTCTCTTAGCAAGGATGATGCAGGGAAACCTGTAGATGAAACCTTGTATAGAGGGATAGTTGGCTCCCTTTTATACTTGACTGCTAGTAGACCTGACATCATGTATGCTACATGTGTTTGTGCCAGGTATCAAGCCTGCCCTAAAGAGTCTCATTTGACTGCAGTCAAAAGGATTTTGAGATATCTAAAGGGCATACCTTATCTAGGCCTCTAGTACCCTAGGAATGGAGATTTTGATCTAACAGGCTATTCAGATGCAGACTTTGCAGGATGCAAAGAAGATAGAAAGAGCACTACTGGATCCTGTCAATTCCTAGGTGGAAGACTCATTTCATGGAGTAGTAAGAAGCAAACCAGTGTGGCTATCTCCACAGCTGAGTCAGAATATGTAGCTGCAGGAAGTTGCTGTGCTCAACTTCTGTGGATTCAACATCAGCTAGAAGACTATGGATTTCAGGTAAGTAGAACTCCACTTTTCTGTGATTCTACAAGTGCTATTTCAATAGCTAATAATCCTGTTTCACATAGTAGAACTAAACATATTGAGATTAAATATCACTTTCTTAGGGAGCATGTAGAAAGAAATGATATTGCACTTGAATATGTTAAAACTGATAATCAGATAGCTGATATGTTTACTAAGCCCTTAGAAGAAGCTAAGTTCAATAGGTTCAAAATTGAACTAGGTATGATAAACTTAGACTAAGTTTACAGAACTAAAAATTGGCTAAGTAAAAAGGTGTCGACACATAGACAAGTCTATGTCGACACAAAATAGTAAGTGTCGACACTTCAGGAAAATGGTGTCGACACATCTAGGAAGTTGGTGTCGACACTTCAGAATGTTAGTGTCGACACATGTCGAGTTGGTGTCAACACATCCAATGAGGTGTCGACACTTAAGTTTTACTCAGAATTTTCTAAGTAACGTCTCGACTACATGTCGAGTAGTGTGGTGTCGACACATAACCAAGTGTCGACACATAAAATCTGTTGACTAAACTTGTGTCGACACATGTGTGTCGAGACATTATAAGTCAGTGTCGACACTTATTGCCAGTGTCGACACATCTTTAGTAATCCATCCCGCCTGTTCGTCTTCAAACCAGAAAGGTATAAATAGGATTCTGTCTTTGTTTGTCGACACGCTTTCAGAGTTTCGAGACCAAACTACTGTGTCGACATTTCTCTTTTCTAAAGACTAATTCTACAAACCCTAATGGCTCCCAAGCTCGAGGAGAACGTCAATGAAGGCTATGAACTGGTTCGTGGCGCGTTCGACGATGGCGATCAAGAAATCAAATCGGTGGTAACCCTAGTCACCGATTCTGGATTGGAGTACTTGGTTTCAGAACCAACCAAAATATGGAAGAAGGAAGTTCTTGAATTCCTTACTGGAGCTTCTGTAGATGACTCAGGTTACAGAATCAAATCAAGAGTGCATGGAACCAAGGTCAAGATTTCACCCAAAACTCTGAGAAAGGTACTTCAGCTACCTAAAATTCAAGCAGAAGAGGAAGTGACTACATCTAAGACCAGGGAAGCACTTACCTGGTGTGGTCTAGATCCTAAGATGAAGATAGGATCTGTATTCAACAGGAAAGGAATGAATAACCAAGTAAAATTCCTGTCTGAAATTGTGGGGAAAGTTATACTCAGCAAGACTGGAGGGCATGACAGGGTGTCAGCCTCCATGTTCAGTGTTATGACCAGAATTATCTTTAACCTAAAAACAGACTGGTCAATGGTTGTGTATGAGAAAATCAAGGAGAGTCTGAAGAAGCCCAATCTAGGCAGAATACTAAGTCTCTACCTGGCTGGTACAATACCAGAGGTAATGAGCAATGCTGCTGGTAGCAAGATCAACCATATGAGAAGGATGGATATGAGGATATTTTCCAGGTGGGAAAGAGTACTATCTAAGGAAATACCTACCCCAGAGAAGCAAGTTTCTAAGAAAGATTCACCTCCAAAGAAGAAGAGGAAGATAGCTCCTGTGACACAGGAGTCCTCCAGCAGTTCAGGTAGTGAAGAACAAGTTGTTTTCACTCCTGATAGTCAAGAGGAAGTGGCTGCAGAGAAGTCTCCTGCTCCTCAAGAGACAGCTGAAATCCAGGGGGAGCTGCCTCCAGCTAGCCCCAAGTATAAGGATCCAAGCCAGGGGGAGCTTCCAGCAGTAGAAGAACCCTCTACTCTGGACAGTGAGCAAGCCACAATCATTATCCAAGAGGTACTTACTGACCTCAATACTTTAGATTTTTCTGTAATAGATTCTGATTTGTCTGATGTCCATCAGCAAACTCAACAAGCAAATCAAGAACCAGATGTTGTTCTCCAAGACACATCAGTTATCCTAGAAGTGGTTCCTGATAAAGTAGTTGATGAACCCAGTACTTCTCCTGCACAGTCACCTCCTGAATATACAATTGATGACCTCTTTCTGAATTTAGATCAAGAGGATTTTGACATGGACAAGGTTGCTGCTGCTGAAGAGAAGGGTGCTGTTGCTGAGGGGGAGCACATGGCAGTTCTGGAAGAGCCTTTAAGGCTAGACACTGAGAAGGCACTAGATGTGCAAGCTGAAAAACCACAAAGCCCTAAGGATAGGGTTGAGATTGCCAGCACCTCTGCCTCTGAAGATGAGGAGAGTGCTAGGGCTAAGAAGAAGAAATTGTTTGTATTCAAGAGAAGAAGTCAGAGCTACAAGAAAGCTCTACAATCCATTGCCCCACAGCCCATAGTTCAGCAAGCTCCAACTGCTGACTATAGTGCTTTACTAATTGCACTACAAATCAAGCTGGATGAGCACAGGAAGGCTATAGAGACTTATGTTGATGAAGGGCACAAGACCCTACAATTTGATCTGGCACAGGAAATCAAGTCAATAAGGTTTGAAATGAACCTTAATAAAAAGGAGATGACTGAATGTTTTTCAAAGGGTGGTAATGCAGTGGTCTATCTGGCAACCCACCAAGAGAAGATAAAGTCTCAAGTAGATGATATAGCACTGAAGCAAGGCTATGTGCTGGAGAATCAGTTGAGAATGAATGACAATCTGACAGCTTCTCACAATGCTATAGTCACTGAACTGAAAAATAAGACTGCTGAACCTTCAACATCATCTGCTGCAGTTAAGGCTGAATTTGATAAAGTATTTCAAGATGAAATTGCTGCTGTCAAGACTGCAATCAAGGATTCACAGAAGGTCATTTCTGAACAGCTTACAAAGCTTAGACCTTATTTTAAGGATGGAATCAGGTACTTGGACAGCCAAATCAGGTTCCAGAAAGATGATGTAAGAGATCATGTTGCACAAGAAGTCATAAAGGGGGAGAGGGTGTTAGTCAAAGCAAGCTCAGACCATGCTAAGTGGATATCAAATTCCATCAGGGCTACCCTTGGATATCCTCCCCTGTGTGATGATGATAATGTTGCTGAATCCGGGATTCAAAGTGCATATCTTGGAGGTGAGCAACAGGAAGTAGCTCAAGTGATTTATCCACCTCCAGATTTTGACATGGTTCATGCAGATGTAAGCACAATGTATAGCCCAACTGCTGGAAAGTCAAATGTTGTTCTGGAAAAGGTTGTTCAACCTATAACAGCAGCTATGCAAGAGGCTTTGGACAAAGAAGAAGAGACAAGGCTGTCAAAGAAGAAGTTTAGGGAACTAGCTGAGCAAAAACCAGATTTTGAACAGTGGAGCCCTACTTCTAGGAACATCATTCTCACAGCCTGGAAAGCAGCCAAGGACAATGCTCATGAAAGGAACAAATGGTTCTCAGAAGCAGAATGGAGGAAGCATGAGATTAGGCAGGAAGCCATTGTCCAGTACAGAAGAAAGGCTAAGTTAGGAAAGTTACCTCCTACAGTTGTGGAGCCTAGCAAGTACTTTCCTAAGCCATATCATTACTTTGAGAGGCAAAAGATCAAGGCTGATAAGCTCAATCTCAAAGGAAAGAAGACTGCTGATACTGAGCCTGCTGCTGCTGCTGCTGTAAAGGCCAAAGTACAAGCTGGGAAAGGAATAGTTATAAAAGAACCAGATCAGAACTAGACTAAGATTAGACTAAGAAACATTGTTGTAATCTTTTACATATGAAATATTTTTGTAAAACAATGGAAATGTATTAAAACAATGTTAGAACAATTTTTGATAAATATATCTCATGATTGTTCAGAAGCATGTGTCTATTTCTTGTTTGTTCTGCAATGTTTAATGAGTATACATGTGTGCTTTATTACATGTTTAAGTTTACCATGTTGACATATACCTGCTTTACATCATTTTCTAATTTTTAATTATGAGTGGTGTATATCATTGACTAAGGGTTATGACTTCTCCAAATAGGGGGAGATTGTTGGGTACATTGGTCAAATGTACCTGATTTGAAGAAGCCTCACCTAACTCAATGATATACATCATAATGTATTTGATGTTTGTTTGAGTTACTTGTGCAGGTTAGGAATTCACTGGACTGAAGCTAAAAGTTTCTAAGTCCATGTGTCGATACCCAGAGGGAAAGTGTCGACACTTGAGAAAGCTTGTGTCGACACCCAGACAAGCAGTGTCGACACTTGGAGTAATTGTGTCGACACCTGAGAAGAAGAGTCGATACCAGACAGAAAGTGTCGACACTTGGAGCTGTGTCGACACTCAGTGAAGAAGAATGCAGAAAAGCTGTGTCGACACTTAGCAGAAGTGTCGACACCTAGAAGAGCTGAGTCTACATCAGAAAGTGTCGACACTTGGAGTTGTGTCGACACTCAGCAAAATTCTGCAGAGACTAAGGACAAGTGTCGACACTCAACACAATGTGTCGACACTCAATCAGCAGAGTCAACATATGGAGAATGTGTCGACACTCAGCACAATGTGTTGACACACACTCAAAGGAGTCAACACTTGAAGTATGTGTCAACACTCAGCACAATGTGTCGACACACAACCAGAAGAGTCAACACTTGAAGAAAGTGTCGACACCCAGCACAATGTGTCGACACTTAGTTGAAGACTCTACACTTGAAGAAAGTGTCGACACAAGGAGCTGTGTCGACACTTAGCAAAGAACAGAAAAGTTTACAAAATATTCTAAGTACAAGTGTCGACACTAAGGGAATGTGTCGACACTCAGCTGAAGAAACAAAATTGAAGACTTGTGTCGACACCAATAAGCAGTGTCGACACTTGACAGTTTCAACACATGAAGATGTGTCGACACAAAAGAGATGTGTCGACACTTAGAAGAATACTACAAGATACAGAAGATCAAGTACTTGTGTCGACACTTAATTTCAGTGTCGACACTTGAAGAAGAATCTGTGTCGAGACATACAAGGAGTTGTGTCGACACCTTGTAGACTTGTGTCGACACTTACACAACATGTGTCGACACTTGGTCTATAAGTGTCGACACTTAAGAACAGAAAGTCTCGACACTATCTGACAGTTAGAAAATTTCAAGAAGTGACTGGTTGATATGACAGCTGCCGTTCCAGCCAGTTTACAGCACTTGTCAGAGATGTCAGAAGTCAGTTATGAACCGGACCAGCCGGTTACCATGAAGAAGGCCTATAAATAGGCACAGACTGTTTACAGAAAGGAAGTTGATAAGGTGTTAATAAGAAGTTGTTGAAGCTATTTGAAGTAATTGATCAGATTATTCAAGTAATCAGATAAGTGGTACACAGAGTATCAACACAAGAAGATCTGGCAGTCCAACTGCAGATCTAAGAAGTTGGAGAGAGAGAGCTCCAATCAAGAAATCAGTCTTTCGAACTAAGGCTGAGAAGAAGGATTCAGAATCATCTGGATCTCAAGAAGCAGAGGTCAAGGATCAACTGCAGAGGATTCAGACTAATTCAGTTCTACTCAAGAAGCTTTGAAGGAAGCTAAGTCAGTTTGGATCTAGCTGAGTTCTTCCAAGAACTCTTCAAGAAACTCTCAACTCCTCTCTTATTTTCTGAGTTGTACAGTTAGTTATTGTAATTCAATTTTAACTTGTAGGATCCATTGGATCTGAGTGAATTGTAAGCCTATATTATAAAGGCTGAGGGTAGGGCTTGGTTGCCTGAGTGTAGGAGTTGAAGAACTCTGAGTGTAGGCCTTAATTGGCTGAGTGTAGGCCTTGATTGGCTGAGTGTAGGCCTGGGTGGCTGAGTGTAGGCCTTGGTGGCTGAGTGTAAGGCTTTGGGCCTGAGGTGTAGGAACCTAGTTGTGTTCTGAGATAGTGGAGAAGTTTGGCCGAATCTAGTACACTGCTAGATAGGCGAAGGGGGAAAGTGGATGTACCCAAAGATTGGGGAACCACTATAAATTTGTGTGTCTGCTGTGCTGTGCTGTGCTGTGGATTAGTAGTTTATATTTTGTTATTGCTGTTAGCTGTAGAAATCTGTGAGATAACTGTTTTGCTGCCAACAAAGTTTCAAAAAGGTTTAGGTCACCTATTCACCCCCCCCCCCTCTAGGTGTTTAGGTACCATATCTTTCACTTTCTTCTTGGTGAGGACCTTTGGGAGGTTGTATGCGGAGCAGGAAGACAAGAGGATACTGCTGGCAATGCTGAGGTGATGAGAGCTTGGAAGGAGGCAAATGCGAAAGCGGAGTCTATTCTCAAGCAGGTGATCTCATCGGAGCTCTTGGACCACATCAGTGGATGTCGGTCAGCTGCGGAGGTCTGGACTTCCCTTGATGGGTTGTTCAGGAAGAAGGTGAAGGTTGATGCTGAAGATGGTCCCTCTACTTCGTATCAGGAAGAAAGGAGTGTTTCTCCTAGGCGTGATAGGAAGAGGAAGGAAGGACCAAGGTGCTATAAATGCAAGCAGCAAGGTCATCTTCGGAAGGAGTGCAAGGTTGTCTTGCTCTCGGCGAACGTAGCTCATGTAGGGAGGAAGGAGAAGAACGTAGTGTAACGCCCCCACCTGTCACATGACATATAATGGTGGGTCCGGCCGGGGCCCCACGCCATATAGCACAGACAAGCAAAGGAATCACGTGTGGAAATCAAAATCTATGCGTATCCTTAACTCATTCCATTCTAGCGCAGCATTTTTCTTGTTAACATGAACTCAAACCAGAATATCCACCAATATATAAATACCACATTTATATAGAACAACACCAGAAATGTATACAACTCACACACCCTGGCCTTATGGCCTTACAAGTTCCTCTTTCACATCAATGGTTTCGTACATCGGAACGCAGGCCGGCCACACATGAAATCCAACCATGATTCTTCATATAGCTCTCAAGGACTACACCAGGCTAGCCAATCCACTTATTCTTTCCAAACCGCAGCACCTGCAATTCATCATCCAACCCAACACAGAAAACAAAGTAACGGTCAGCATTGCTGACCCATTATAATGACCCTACCCCCTACCCGGGGTAGTGGTTCCTTCCCTGTATACAGTGCTTCCTTTCTCATCAAGCATCAGCAAACATCACCAAATCACATCATAGATAGATCATTCTCTTTATTCCACTAACCGACAAACACATCACATCACAAACGCTGGAGTCCACCAACGCTCCGTGCACTCAGGGCACCTTCTTGGCGTATCGGAATCCACCGTCGTACACCGCTGTCTCTCGAGGTTTTAACTTGTTGGTTGACCGGCCCTAGTCCACCAGCTCGCAGGCTGGCGACATCCCGCCCAAGCCACTCAGAGGTTCTTCCTCACAGCATCACAAACAGAGCAGACCGACCCACACTATGTGGTGTAGCAAGCCGGGTTTATCTAAGCTCCCCAGGCATTGTCTACCCATCGATCCCCCTCCTAGTCCGATCGACCCACCCATGTGGTGCAGCAACCCGGGTTTAACTCGGCTCCCCTAGCATTGCCACCCATCGATCCTACCTTAACTGGATCAACCCACCCTAGTGGTGTAACAAACCGGGCGTATCTCGCACTAACCAGGCGTGCTACCAATTGATCATCTCATAGCTAGGAGCTTCACCAAAGCCTCCTCACAATCATCACATCCATACATTCAGCACAATAGAAATCCGTTTTGCACATCATCAAAGCCACGGAGTCTTCTCCGGTTTACCCATGAACATCACCAATCCAGACTACCGGTCCAGATGGGCTTCACACAGCATGCCTACGCCGTACTCTATATTTCCGGCTCTAAATGCAGACACAACAAAGGAATCACTTCCGCGATCCACCTCTTGGTGGAGGATTCCAAGCACATGTATAGAGAAAGGACTTCGATGTCGAAGAAGGAGATCGTTACCCTTGAAGATCGCTTCGGCGCCATGAAGTAGCCGGATGGAAATCACCGCCTCGGCCTTGCCTTCACGAATCCGCCCTCGGATCTTCGCTCCGCACTCCGCAGCTCCTACAGCAGCTGGCAGACTCCTCCCTTCTCTCTCCCTTAGGCCTTTCTTCTTTCTCTCTCTTGGAATGAAGATGAAGAAGAAGAAGATAATAAAAGAGGGTTTTAAATCCCCTTTTTTCGGCCTTCCCAACACCTGGACAAAGCCCAGCCACTGGATCCAGGAAGAGGGAAACAAACGGCTCAGATCTGGCCAGAAAACCCTGAACACGGCCTGACACGCCCTGTGACACGCCCGTGTCACAGGCCGTGTCCCCCTAAGCGGCAGACAACCGACTCAATCCAACCAGTACACGGCCGTGTGACACGCTCGTGTCACGTGCCGTGTACCCGACACGCCCTCAGACACGCCCGTGTCTGAGGCCATGTTCCTCAACAGAAATAATCCCAAATCAACCCGAGACTTCACACGGCCTGGCACACGGCTTGGCACACGCCCGTGTTCATGGCCGTGTGCACCAGGACACACCCGTGTCCCGCAAACACGCCCTAACCCGAGACGTCGAGTTGAGTTCGACGCCCACTGACACGCCCTGTGACACGCCCGTGTCACAGGCCGTGTCCTCACTAGGAACTCGATACTCGAAGATCGTCGCGTAACACTCGTCGAGCATACGACACAGCATCCGACACGGTCGTGTCCTGGGTCGTGTGCCCCTCTCGACGATGTCGAGCGAAAATCGTCGACACCAAGTCCGATCGTCGACACAACCTCGACACGCCCTGCGACACGCCCGTGTCGCAGGCCGTGTCAACTGACACGCCCTGGGACACGCCCGTGTCCCAGGCCGTGTCACCCATGCCTGAACCCGATTTTGCTCAAAATGATCCTCTTGACTTCGGGGTGTTACAATCCTCCCCCCCCTTCAAATAATTTCGTCCTCGAAATTTGACTCCAAACAGCCAATTGGTCACAACATCACAAAATCATAGTCTCCGCACACACTAACAAACAGACAACACAACAAACATCCCTAACTTCCACTTGTGCACATTCAGCCACATAAAACCTCAAAACAAAACAACATAATTGATTTATCTCGTCACAAGCACAAGTGCACCAAACTATTATAGAGATCTACAACTATTTATGATGTACAGACATCACTATGGATGATTCATCAAGATCCGATTCCCGATTCAGTCAAAAGTGATGCACATCAGCGATTATTCATCACACCTGATATAGAAACATAGTTTACACAACATTGATAACATCGACATAATTCACATCACACTTCACTGCCGCTCAGCCTCCCGATTTTGAAATTCGAGATTTAAAGTTAAATGAAACGCTCGAGGCTGAATTTCACCAACTGAGCTTTGCGGCTCTTGCACTTCCATCGCATGAAATCGAGCTTGCGTCCAGGGTGCAGATGATTCGGCCACTGCTTTCCCTTTTTTTTCATATGATGCACCTGTCTTTTTCTCACTCCCTGGAGAGACATTCCAACAGAATTTTGCGATGTGTCCTTGCTGCCCACATTTATAACATATACGTGTATCCACACGTCCTGGCCCATACGTCGCCCCCGAAGAAACAGTCGACGGAGCTACGTCCACCGGCCTAAATCTTTTCTTCTCTTGTCGGAGAAACTCCGATTGATCCGGTGGTGCCATTTTAAACTCTGACTTTTCCCTTGTCAGTCTCTTATTCTCTCGTACTCGCTTCATATCCTTCTCCAAGGCACGAGCTGTATCGACCAACGCCTGAAAGCCTTGGCTCACCGAACTCGGAAGTGCCAACCTTAATTCATCCCGCAAGCCGCCATAAAACCGATTTGTCTTTCGCGCTTCATCCGCAAAGGTAGATCCCGCATATCTCCCGAATCTTGTAAACTCATGCAGGTAGGTATCAATATCTCGCACACCCTGCACCAAACGGAGAAACTCATTTTCCATCGCAATCCTCTGCGACACCGGCACATACTTGGCTAAAAAGATTTGGGAGAATTCCTCCATTGAAACTTCCATTAAACCGCGACCTGCCAAGTGGTGCACTTCAATTTCATCCCACCACAATCTCGCATCTCCTTCCAACAGAAAAGTGGCCAACATCACTTTCTGCTCCTCGACCGTCCTGATTGCGGTTAGGATCCTTTTTACTCTTGCCAACCAATCTTCTTCCTGCGTTGGTGAGAGCGCTCCACCAAACGTAGGTGGATGAAAGTGCATAAAACGTGACAATGCGTCGTCACTCGCTTGCACTTCCACCACCTCGGCAGCATGCTCTTGTCTTCCACCAGGTCTTGCATGTCCAGTTGGTTGTGCTTGTAACACTGCAAGCACTGTCTCCGCCACCACTCGTATGGCCTCTGCCGAGGGAGGCATCGGCGCTTCCACGGGTGCTGCACTCTCATCCGACCGCTGGGGCTCAGACGGCCCAGCTCCATCCCTCGCCACCTATCAATGTACAGAACACCATTAATACGGCCAAAGCATAATGGGACTGCTACATTGACTACACACGCACGCACAACATGTGCATGACATACATTCCTAGTGGACATTCATGAGTTCACTTATGTTCTCTCCTCCCAAACAATCTCAACCTGGCTCTGATACCACTTTGTAACGCCCCCACCTGTCACATGACATATAACGGTGGGTCCGGCCGGGGCCCCACGCCATATAGCACAGACAAGCAAAGGAATCACGTGTGGAAATCAAAATCTATGCGTATCCTTAACTCATTCCATTCTAGCGCAGCATTTTTCTTGTTAACATGAACTCAAACCAGAATGTCCACCAATATATAAATACCACATTTATATAGAACAACACCAGAAATGTATACAACACACACACCCTGGCCTTATGGCCTTACAAGTTCCTCTTTCACATCAATGGTTTCGTACATCGACACGCAGGCCGGCCACACATGAAATCCAACCATGATTCTTCATATAGCTCTCAAGGACTACACCAGGCTAGCCAATCCACTTATTCTTTCCAAACCGCAGCACCTGCAATTCATCATCCAAACCAACACAGAAAATAAAGTAACGGTCAGCATTGCTGACCCATTATAACGACCCTACCCCCAACCCGGGGTAGTGGTTCCTTCCCTGTATACAGTGCTTCCTTTCTCATCAAGCATCAGCAAACATCACCAAATCACATCATAGATAGATCATTCTCTTTATTCCACTAACCAACAAACACATCACATCACAAACGCTGGAGTCCACCAACGCTCCGTGCACTCAGGGCACCTTCTTGGCGTACCGGAATCCACCGTCGTACACCGCTGTCTCTCGAGGTTTTAACTTGTTGGTTGACCGGCCCTAGTCCACCAGCTCGCAGGCTGGCAACATCCCGCCCAAGCCACTCAGAGGTTCATCCTCACAGCATCACAAACAGAGCAGACCGACCCACACTATGTGGTGTAGCAAGCCGGGTTTATCTAAGCTCCCCAGGCATTGTCTACCCATCGATCCCCCTCCTAGTCCGATCGACCCACCCATGTGGTGCAGCAACCCGGGTTTAACTCGACTCCCCTAGCATTGCCACACATCGATCCTACCTTAACTGGATCAACCCACCCTAGTGGTGTAACAAACTGGGCGTATCTCGCACTAACCAGGCGTGCTACCAATTGATCATCTCATAGCTAGGAGCTTCACCAAAGCCTCCTCATAATCATCACATCCATACATTCATCACAACAGAAATCCGTTTTGCACATCATCAAAGCCACGGAGTCTTCTCCGGTTTACCCATGAACATCACCAATCCAGACTACCGGTCCAGATGGGCTTCACACAGCATGCCTACGCCGTACTATATATTTCCGGCTCTAAATGCAGACACAACAAAGGAATCACTTCTGCGATCCACCTCTTGGTGGAGGATTCCAAGCACATGTATAGAGAAAGGACTTCGATGTCCAAGAAGGAGATCGTTACCCTTGAAGATCGCTTCGGCGCCATGAAGTAGCCGGATGGAAATCACCGCCTCGGCCTTGCCTTCACGAATCCGCCCTCGGATCTTCGCTCCGCACTCCGCAGCTCCTACAGCAGCTGGCAGACTCCTCCCTTCTCTCTCCCTTAGGCCTTTCTTCTTTCTCTCTCTTGGAATGAAGATGAAGAAGAAGAAGATAATAAAAGAGGGTTTTAAATCCCCTTTTTTCGGCCTTCCCAACACCTGGACAAAGCCCAGCCACTGGATCCAGGAAGAGGGAAACAAACGGCTCAGATCTGGCCAGAAAACCCTGAACACGGCCTGACATGCCCTGTGACACGCCCGTGTCACAGGCCGTGTCCCCCTAAGCGGCAGACAACCGACTCAATCCAACCAGTACACGGCCGTGTGACACGCCCGTGTCACGTGCCGTATACCCGACACGCCCTCAGACACGCCCGTGTCTGAGGCCGTGTTCCTCAACAAAAATAATCTCAAATCAACCCGAGACTTCACACGGCCTGGCACACTGTAAGACCCCCCCTCCCCGGATCCCAAAACACGGCACGAAGGGGGAGTCTTATGCCCGGAACAGCCGCCTTGCGGTAGCATTAGCACACGGGCTAACCTGTACCACAAGACGCCTATTCCGCCGGCTGAAACCATATCAATATATCATTCCAACCCAACCAAATAAATAAGCAAGAGAAGTCAAAATCCACACTAAGTATAAAAGTCCAAAACATCAATAAAGAGAAGCTAAACATGCTTCTACAAAATATCAGAGTACAGCTAATCATTGCCCAAACGGGCTACATCAGAGTAAGCAAAACACTAACATCAGTAACAGACGGTATCGACGGCACCGTCACATCAGGCCCTGTCGTCCTGGCCTGGCTATCCTGCTGCGTAGTCTGCGGCTGCTCTACCTGCGGCGTGACCTCCTAAAAAGGAAGACGTTGCAACCGTTAGTCGAAACGACTAAGTGGTTTCACATCCGCTCCCCCGGCGACTCCTCGGCACCTGGCGGAGAAAGAGAAACAAGGGTACAACATTTATAAGTGTATGACAGGTACAAACAGGTGGCAGTAGAGTAAGAGAAACAGTATCACTATCAGCATTTATATAAGAGCTACAAGTAAACTAGCAAGTATAAGTAAGAGCAGGAAGTAACTTAACTTATAAGAATGCCCATACAAACTTATAAGTTAAGGATCGGGTTACATAAAAGTAACTCATCGTATAAGAGTGCCCATACAAATTTATACGATGAGGATCTTGTTGTGCAATGTTATGAATGCTATGAATGCTATGCAATGACTCACCCATGCACACCCATGCAACTGCTATGTCGACACAGACTATAGTTCCCACTTTTCGAGCAGGTAGCTAACCTCTCAGGCATCAGCCGCCGTGGCCAGGCAGTGACAGTAGAACAGGCACTTCTACTACTAGGCGGGTATCACACTACTTCACCTAGGCCTCCGTATGCCTCAACGCTAAGAACACAACAGCGGAGCCCATGCGTACTATGGCCCAGCGGGGTCTTGGGTAGATGTGCACCAAGAACACAGCCCGAACTGGCCTTGCGTGACCCGGAAGGGGCCTCGGAAGAAAGCACGAGGACACAGCCCAACCGTTCACATGGTCGGAGGGGCCTCGGGACGTGAACACCGAGGACACAGCCCAAACCGACCAAGTCTAACTGCCAACTCCCGTCGGTGTGACGACTGGCGAGTCCGTAGACCTGCCACACTATCCTTAACCCAGGATTACGACACCGCGTGTCGACTCACACCACATGCAAATATCACATCAACATATCATGGAAGGGGCCTCGGAAGTAAACACGAGGACACAGCCCAACCATCCATCCATACCTTACCTCAACACAACCAAAACAAGTGGCGGTCAACCCCGCACTTACTTCCCTTCATAATACTACCCGTAGGGAGACGACGCTCTAAGTATTGGACTAACGAATTTCATTTCACCAATCAACATACACATGGCCATAGTTTAATCTGCTATATGTCATTCCATATGAACTCTACATAAGACTTATATGATGCGCATATGTTATAATCTATCAACATCTTATCAATTCGATTCGATTAAACATAAAGGGAACCATCCAAACCTCAAGACATCTTGCAATAAGAAATCAGTTGTATGCGTTCCAAATAATAAACACCATCATTCACAGTTCTTCGGTGATTAGCACAAATTATTTAATCTTGACAGAATTCCACCGACTCTAATTGCACTTTATATAAAACCAAAATTCTAGGTGTATCACTAATCTGGACAGCAACTTCGACCGGAGATTCCCGAAGCTACAGGAATCCGGTGGAGGCGTGTAACCCCTCGTTGGAAAGATCTTTTCATGATCTACAACTTTCATATTCAGGTCACAACCCAGATCTGAAAATAACATACTCGAAATCGGCTTCGAAGTTCGCTGCGCACAGAACACGATTTCTGTGTACAGGAAATTGCCGGACAGCAGACTCGATTAGGTTTTCCCGGGGCCACAGACATCACCTGAAGTCGTGCAACCACTCGTTGGAAAGGTATTTCCAAGGGCTACAACTTTCGTGTTTAGCGAAAAGCCCAGATCTGCCCCTATCCTACATGAAAATGGCATAGAAGATCGCTGCGCGCAGAATACAGATTCTGCGCGCATCTTAAAGGAAAATGAACGGCATCGGTTCGTCTTCCTCCTCAAGGCGATCGTCCCTAAATTTTCCAGAAATATTCTCCTCCCTTATTCAACCTCAAAGGCCATAAACTCCTCACGAGACCATCCACCCATCGTCATATTGAAGAAAAGGGGAAGGGTTGAAGAGATCTAAAGTCTAGAACACAAGTTCTAACATGGCCTAACCTAGAGATCTTCTCCTCTCCATCAAGACTCTCTTGAGTCGATGTCTCTCCTAAGGCATAACTATAGATCTAGCACCAAGGGAGAGGGTAGGAAACTCACGTTGACTCCAGCGGTACCACCATTTCCGGCCATGGATCGCGTAGTTCTCCTTGGCGGCATCTTCTCTTTCGCGGCGATGGCGGAACTCCTCCGGTAGAACTTGCTCCAGCGGTTTTCCTCTCAGCAGGAGTTCTCACAGGAGTTAGGGGAAGGAAATGAGATTGAAAAACGGCTAGGGTTTCTCTGCCCCTTATATGCAAAATGTGACACGGGTAGGGACACGGCCGTGTCCTTACCCGTGTCCTGCCTGGCGAAACGGCAACGACAGTTTCCATGTCGGTTCAGTGTTTGACACGGGTCGGGACACGCCCGTGTCCCAACCCGTGTTCACATGACACGGCCGTGTGCCTGGCCGTGTCATTGGCCGTGTGCATCTTCAGTTACATCTCGACACTTCTCGTCGAGCTCAACTCGACGCACACGGGTAGGGACACGCCCGTGTCACTACCCGTGTCACTTAGTGTCGACCCCGCTCGACGATCTCGACACGGCTCGTCGAGATCATCTCGACGCACACGGGTAGGGACACGGCCGTGTCACTACCCGTGTCACTTGATCTCGACGACTCTCGACGATTCTCGACGATCTCGACACGGCTCGTCGAGATCATCTCGACGCACACGGGTAGGGACACGGCCGTGTCTCTACCCGTGTCACTTCTCTCTGCACTGAATTCTCCCCTTCTCCACAAGTGCAGCCCAATTCCCTGCACTTCTCAGGACTCGAGTTAACCCTCCTGACTCAAAACACACACACTAGGGGCCTAGAGCGATTCGGGACGTTACAAATCCTATAAACAAAATAAAAGATTTCGTCCCCGAAATCAGGCTTAGGCTGTGTGGAGAAAAACCTAACAGAAAGTTTATCATATGTTTTTTAAATAAGATTACCTTGGGTAAACAACTCCGGGTAGCGTTGCTGCATCAAATCCATTGGCTCCCACGTGTACTCCTCTTTCCCATGATTCATCCATAGCACCTTCACTAAGGGGACACTTTTGCGGTGTAATGTTCTTGTCTCGCTGTCAACGATTCGTACCGGCTCTAGTCGCACAGACCTATCTGACGCCACCGCACCATCAGTAGTGGGAATAAATTGGTCGGGCCGCAATAGTGCTTTTCGAAGCGACGATACGTGGAACACGTCGTGAAGATTTTCTAGTTCCGTTGGTAACTCCAACCGATAGGCCAACATGCCAATTCTTTCCAATATAGTATAAGGCCCAACATACCTTGGGCTGAGCTTTTTCACTCCACGCACCCGCGAAACTCCATGCATCGGCCGAATCTTAAGGAACACTTTTTCGCCCACTTGGAATTCCACCATCCGGTGCTTTTTATTGTAATATTTTGCCTGTCGACTTTGAGCCTCCAACATGCGATCCCGTATCAATCTGACCGCCGCATCAGTATCATCTATGTATTCGTTTCCCAATGCCTTCGGATCTTCATCTTGCACCCAAGACAAGGGAGTCCTACACCTTCTTCCGTAAAGGGCTTCATGGGGCGCCATACCGATGCTCGCTTGGTGACTATTATTGTAGGAGAATTCCACCAGGGGCAAGAGTCTTTCCCACGGCTCTCCTCTGTCCAACACACATAATCTCAACAAATCTTCCAGCGTTCTGATGGTCCGCTCTGACTGTCCGTCAGTCTGAGGATGAAATGCGGTACTAAAGGTTAGGCGTGAGCCCAAATACGCCTGTACCGCCTTCCACTCGTTGGATGTAAACCGACCATCCCGATCTGAAACAATTGTCTTGGGCACGCCATGATACCGTACAAATTGCTCCACAAAAAGGCGTACCAAAACATCCACGTGTGCTTCCTTCTTCATTGGAATGAACCGGGCCACCTTTGTCAGTCGATCCACTATAACCCACACCGAATCATTCCCGGAGCGTGAGCGAGGTAGCCCATGGACAAAGTCCATGGAGATATCCTCAAACTTCCATTCGGGAATTGGCAAAGACTGCAACAAACCACCGTGACTCCTGCATTCAGCCTTCACCCTTTGGCAAGCTTCACAATGTGTAACATAGTAGCGAACATCCTTCTTCATTCCCGGCCAACACATGGTCTTCCGCAGTCCGGCGTACATCTTAGCAATACCCGGGTGCACTGAATATTGAGAGGAATGCGCCTCTCTCAATATATCCTCCCGAATTTTGCCGCCCTTGGGAATATAAAGTCGGCCACGAAAATAAACGAGACCGTCTTTTAGTGTGTACTCATCGGTGGTCCCATCTTCAATTGCCTTGATTGCCGGGGCCAAGGCCGCATCCATACCTTGCTCCACCCGAATCCGATCTCGGATATCACAAACTATGCTCATGTTGGCCAAATACTCCGCATACTCTGTCGAAGGAGCCTTGAATACTAGAGTAATTTCCATCTCTTCGACCATCCGAGCCAACTCCATACTCATCAACCGAGACTCTGGGCTAGAGCCTGGCGTTTTCCTACTCAAGGCATCGGCTACAGAGTTTGCTTTCCCGGGGTGGTAGTTCATGGTGAATTCATAGTCGCATAGAAATTCCAACCCCCGCCGTTGTCTCAGGTTCAACTCCTTCTGAGTGTGAACATACTTCAAGTTTTTGTGATCGGAAAAGATCTCGCAGTGGACGCCATATAAATAATGCCTCCAGACCTTCAAAGCGAACACCACTGCTCCCAACTCCAAATCATGCACCGGGTAATTGATTTTATGTTTCTTTAACTGCCTTGAAGCATAAGCGATCACATGCCCGTGCTGCATCAGCACCGCTCCCATCCCTTGATATGATGCGTCCGTGTAAACTTGGAATCCTTCCTTCCCCGACGGAAGTGCAAGGATGGGGGCGGAGGTAAGCCTATCCTTCAACTCTTGAAATGCTGCTTCACATTTAGGTGTCCACACAAATGGCACACCCTTCTTCGTCAAGGAGGTAAGAGGAAGGGCAATCTTGGAAAATCCTTTCACGAACTTGCGGTAGTAGCCAGCAAGTCCAAGAAAGCTTCGTACATCGGCCGCCGACTTCAAGGGCGACCACTCCTTCACGGCCCGCACCTTGGCTGGATCCACAGCTAATCCTGCTCCACTAATCACATGCCCCAAGAAGGCTACCTCCTTAAGCCAGAATTCACACTTGCTAAACTTGGCATACAAGGCATGCTCCTTCAATTTCTTCAAAACCAAGGTCAGGTGCTCGACATGCTCCTCCTCCGTCTTTGAGTAGACCAAGATGTCGTCGATGAAAACAATGACGAAGATGTCCAAGTATGGTTCAAACACCTTGTTCATCAGGCTCATGAAGGCCGAAGGCGCATTCGTGAGCCCAAACGGCATTACTGTGAACTCATACAAACCATATCTCGAACTGAAGGCTGTTTTCTGAATATCCCCCTCTTGTATCCTCAACTGATAGTATCCAGAGCGCAGGTCTAGTTTAGAGAACCAATGTGCTCCCACTAATTGATCAAACAACTCGTCGATCCGAGGTAGCGGATAAGTGTTCCGCACCGTTAGTCGATTGAGTTCCCGATAATCTATGCACAATCGCATGGTTCCATCCTTCTTCTTTACGAACAGCACAGGGGCACCCCATGGTGATGAACTGGGGCGAACGAACCCTGAATCTACTAGTTCCTGCAATTGAACTCTAAATTCTGCTAGTTCTTTCGGGGCCATTCTGTACGGGGCCTTGGATACAGGCTTGGCACCTGGTACTAGATTGATCTGGAAGTCAACCTCTCTATGCGGAGGTAATCCTGGTAGCTTCTCAGGAAAGACCTCAGGAAAATCCCGCACTACCCGTACATCCTTTAACTCCAACGCTTCCTCCTTCAACTCGAACCAGATCATGAAGACCTCGTCTCCCTTCATATGAGCTTTTACAGCCTGAATAGAAGATAATATCATACGTGGCGCGAAGCCAATACCTTGGAAGATGACGTCAGAGTCTCCATGCCTCAAATAGATCCGCTTCTCCGCGTAGTCGATCCTCGCGAAGTGCCAGTCCAGCCATTCCATGCCCAAAATGATGTCAAACTCCGGCATTCTCAGAACCGTGGCCGGCGTATCAAAGGCCTTCCCATCAATAAATAACTCCAACTCGCACTTGGCAGTTGCGATCATCTCCGAGCCATCCGGAAGGCGTACACGTCGGGCTATTCCCGTGAAGTACTGAACATCCCCCACGTCTTTTATGAAATCCTCGGACACAAAAGAGTGTGAGGCACCGGTATCGAACAGCGCATAGGCCGTCTTCCCGCCAATAATCACGGAGCCTAAGTGCCAACGACCAAAACTTATTGCTAGTGTCTAATAAGTTCTAAGCAATTCATGTTAAACCATGCAAGTATGTAAACTAATTAAATCATACCTGCAATCACATCTTGTGGGTTCCGTTCCTGCGCCATGTCAAGCGCGTACACCTGATCCCTAGCAGGGCCGGGGTTACCTCTTGGCGGTCCTCGTCCTCGACCACGCATGTATCCCCGCCCTCGTGGAGCTGCTGGAGGGAGAGCAGGAGGGAGAGCAAGAGGGGCGTTCCCATATAGCTGCGGGCAGAAACGCCGGATGTGGCCCGGCTGGTTGCATTCGAAGCACACCAGACCACGACGCCCTTCAGGTTGTTGAAATCGCTGAGGCTGTGGGGGTGGAGGCAACGCAGGCGGCTGCGGAACTGGATGCTCCACCCTATAGTTTCGGTGGACACGCCCTCCACCTCTTTGATAACCTCTTCCTCCTCTGAAGTCCCGTCTCCTTCTATTACTTGGGCCGGCTTCCATTACGTCCTCCGCAGGCCTCTTACTACATCCCAGGTGGTCCGCCTCCAATCTTTTCGCCATATCAATGATCTCCGCCAAGCTACCATCCGCTATAAACAAAAGGGACTGCCTTAGGGGATCTCGCAGCCCTTTATAGAAGCGCTTGGCATAACCTCTGTCATCCAACTCATAAGAGTCCGCAAACCTTGCGAGATGCTGGAATTCCCGCTGGTATTCTGTAACCGACTTTGATCCCTGCTTTAGTAGAAGGAACCTCTGCTCAAGCTCATCTCGGGCCGATGTAGGGATAAAGTGCTCCAAGAAAACCTCCGAGAATTCACTCCAACTTATCTCAGTGTAGATCCGGCCTTGGAAGGTAGAGCCCATGAGGGACTTCCACCACCTCTTCGCATGTAAGTCCAAGACGGACACTGCCAATGTTACTGCCATGTTGGTCGGGCAACGGATACCAGCCAACAACTCTTGTATCGTGTCTAGCCATTCCTCGGTACGTACGGCTGACTCCGTCCCAAGGTAGACGGGAGGGGAGAGAGCTCGGAAGGTGCTCATCCAGTTGGAGCTCGGGGCCTGTTGTTGCACCGGAGCCTGCTGTGCCTTAAAAGCATCAAGAATGGCGGTGAGTGTTTGCCCCAACTCAGACTGTTGGAACTGAGTGGGTATGGGAGGGGTAGGAGTACCCCTCATCGGCTCAACATGCAGTGGAACCTACACGTACACGACAAATTTGTGGTCAGGTTGGCTAAACTTAAGGTCAACGTTGGACAAACTTAATGTGAATTACATATGGGCACACCACTGCTTCCGCTAAGTCAGTTTGTCCCCAAACTGACTAATCAAACGGGGGTGGCACCATTGTTGAATGACTTCTTAGTTGAGGATCGTGGCAAACTGATACCATTTGTAAGACCCCCCCTCCCCGGATCCCAAAACACGGCACGAAGGGGGAGTCTTATGCCCGGAACAGCCGCCTTGCGGTAGCATTAGCACACGGGCTAACCTGTACCACAAGACGCCTATTCCGCCGGCTGAAACCATATCAATATATCATGCCAACCCAACCAAATAAATAAGCAAGAGAAGTCAAAATCCACACTAAGTATATAAAGTCCAAAACATCAATAAAGAGAAGCTAAACATGCTTCTACAAAATATCAGAGTACAGCTAATCATTGCCCAAACGGGCTACATCAGAGTAAGCAAAACACTAACATCAGTAACAGACGGTATCGACGGCACCGTCACATCAGGCCCTGTCGTCCTGGCCTGGCTGTCCTGCTGCGTAGTCTACGGCTGCTCTACCTGCGGCGTGACCTCCTAAAAAGGAAGACGTAGCAACCGTTAGTCGAAACGACTAAGTGGTTTCACATCCGCTCCCCCGGCGACTCCTCGGCACCGGGCGGAGAAAGAGAAACAAGGGTACAACATTTATAAGTGTATGACAGGTACAAACAGGTGGCAGTAGAGTAAGAGAAACAGTATCACTATCAGCATTTATATAAGAGCTACAAGTAAACTAGCAAGTATAAGTAAGAGCAGGAAGTAACTTAACTTATAAGAATGCCCATACAAACTTATAAGTTAAGGATCGGGTTACATAAAAGTAACTCATCGTATAAGAGTGCCCATACAAACTTATACGATGAGGATCTTGTTGTGCAATGTTATGAATGCTATGAATGCTATGCAATGACTCACCCATGCACACCCATGCAACTGCTATGTCGACACAGACTATAGTTCCCACTTTTTGAGCAGGTAGCTAACCTCTCAGGCATCAGCCGCCGTGGCCAGGCGGTGACAGTAGAACGGGCACTTCTACTACTAGGCGGGTATCATACTACTTCACCTAGGCCTCCGTACGCCTCAACGCTAAGAACACAACAGCGGAGCCCATGCGTACTATGGCCCAGCGGGGTCTTGGGTAGATGTGCACCAAGAACACAGCCCGAACTGGCCTTGCGTGACCCGGAAGGGGCCTCGGAAGAAAGCACGAGGACACAGCCCAACCGTTCACATGGTCGGAGGGGCCTCGGGACGTGAACACCGAGGACACAGCCCAAACCGATCAAGTCTAACTGCCAACTCCCGTCGGTGTGACGACTGGCGAGTCCGTAGACCTGCCACACTATCCTTAACCCAGGATTACGACACCGCGTGTCGACTCACACCACATGCAAATATCACATCAACATATCATGGAAGGGGCCTCAGAAGTAAACACGAGGACACAGCCCAACCATCCATCCATACCTTACCTCAACACAACCAAAACAAGTGGCGGTTAACCCCGCACTTACTTCCCTTCATAATACTACCCGTAGGGAGACGACGCTCTAAGTATTGGACTAACGAATTTCATTTCACCAATCAACATACACATGGTCATAGTTTAATCTGCTATATGTCATTCCATATGAACTCTACATAAGACTTATATGATGCGCATATGTTATAATCTATCAACATCTTATCAATTCGATTCGATTAAACATAAAGGGAACCATCCAAACCTCAAGACATCTTGCAATAAGAAATCAGTTGTATGCGTTCCAAATAATAAACACCATCATTCGCAGTTCTTCGGTGATTAGCACAAATTATTTAATCTTGACAGAATTCCACCGACTCTAATTGCACTTTATATAAAACCAGAATTCTAGGTGTATCACTAATCTGGACAGCAACTTCGACCGGAGATTCCCGAAGCTACATGAATCCGGTGGAGGCGTGTAACCCCTCGTTGGAAAGATCTTTTCATGATCTACAACTTTCATATTCAGGTCACAACCCAGATCTGAAAATAACGTACTCGAAATCGGCTTCGAAGTTCGCTGCGCACAGAACACGATTTCTGTGTACAGGAAATTGCCGGACAGCAGACTCGATTAGGTTTTCCCGGGGCCACAGACATCACCTGAAGTCGTGCAACTACTCGTTGGAACGGTATTTCCAAGGGCTACAACTTTCGTGTTTAGCGAAAAGCCCAGATCTGCCCCTATCCTACATGAAAATGGCATAGAAGATCGCTGCGCGCAGAATACAGATTCTGCGCGCATCTTAAAGGAAAATGAACGGCATCGGTTCGTCTTCCTCCTCAAGGCGATCGTCCCTAAATTTTCCAGAAATATTCTCCTCCCTTATTCAACCTCAAAGGCCATAAACTCCTCACGAGACCATCCACCCATCGTCATATTGAAGAAAAGGGGAAGGGTTGAAGAGATCTAAAGTCTAGAACACAAGTTCTAACATGGCCTAACCTAGAGATCTTCTCCTCTCCATCAAGACTCTCTTGAGTCGATGTCTCTCCTAAGGCATAACTATAGATCTAGCACCAAGGGAGAGGTTAGGAAACTCACGTTGACTCCAGCGGTACCACCATTTCCGGCCATGGATCGCGTAGTTCTCCTTGGCGGCATCTTCTCTTTCGCGGCGATGGCGGAACTCCTCCGGTAGAACTTGCTCCAGCGGTTTTCCTCTCAGCAGGAGTTCTCACAGGAGTTAGGGGAAGGAAATGAGAATGAAAAACGGCTAGGGTTTCTCTGCCCCTTATATGCAAAATGTGACACGGGTAGGGACACGGCCGTGTCCTTACCCGTGTCCTGCCTGGCGAAACGGCAACGACAGTTTCCATGTCGGTTCAGTGTTTGACACGGGTCGGGACACGCCCGTGTCCCAACCCGTGTTCACATGACACGGCCGTGTGCCTGGCCGTGTCATTGGCCGTGTGCATCTTCAGTTACATCTCGACACTTCTCGTCGAGCTCAACTCGACGCACACGGGTAGGGACACGCCCGTGTCACTACCCGTGTCACTTAGTGTCGACCCCGCTCGACGATCTCGACACGGCTCGTCGAGATCATCTCGACGCACACGGGTAGGGACACGGCCGTGTCACTACCCGTGTCACTTGATCTCGACGACTCTCGACGATTCTCGACGATCTCGACACGGCTCGTCGAGATCATCTCGACGCACACGGGTAGGGACACGACCGTGTCTCTACCCGTGTCACTTCTCTCTGCACTGAATTCTCCCCTTCTCCACAAGTGCAGCCCAATTCCCTGCACTTCTCAGGACTCGAGTTAACCCTCCTGACTCAAAACACACACACTAGGGGCCTAGAGCGATTCGGGACGTTACACACACGGCTTGGCACACGCCCGTGTTCATGGCCGTGTGCACCAGGACACACCCGTGTCCCGCAAACACGCCCTAACCCGAGACGTCGAGTTGAGTTCGACGCCCACTGACACGCCCTGTGACACGCCCGTGTCACAGGCCGTGTCCTCACTAGAAACTCGATACTCGACGATCGTCGCGTAACACTCGTCGAGCATACGACACGGCATCCGACACGGCCGTGTCCTGGGCCGTGTGCCCCTCTCGACGCTATCGAGCAAAAATCGTCGACACCAAGTCTGATCATCGACACAACCTCGACACGCCCTGCGACACGCCCGTGTCGCAGGCCGTGTCAACTGACACGCCCTGGGACACGCCCGTGTCCCAGGCCGTGTCACCCATGCCTGAACCCGATTTTGCTCAAAATGATCCTCTTGACTTCGGGGTGTTACACGTAGTTGGGATTTCAACTAGTTCTGGAGTTGATCGGAGGAATGCCAGTGATAGTGCTGCTATCTGGAATGAAAGACTGGGGCATGTAGGGATGGACAAGCTGAAAGCAATGGCAGAAAGAAGACTCGTAAGAGGCTTGCCTAGATTGTCATCCTATGGCGATGGTCGGGGGTGTGCGGGATGTCAGGAAAGTGGAGCCTATCGCTTCATGGTTGACAAAGCACAATCCATATGTAATGCACCATTGGCGGTTGTCCATTGTGCTCTGGTGGGACCGACCGTCACAGCCAGTCTTGGAGGCAGCAGGTTCATGCTAATATTGGTTGATGACTATTCTAGGTATACTTGGGTATACTTTATGAAGAAGAAGTCCAACATGGTACACTTGTTTGTGGAGTTCAAGAAGCTTGTGGAAGGCCAGCTTGGCCGGAGGATCAAGGTGTTGAGGACAAGTATCGGTGGTGAGTTTGGCTCAACCGAGTTCTCACGCTTTTGCAGGAAGCAAGGGATCCGGATGAAGCTTTCTTGTGGACATACTTCACAACAAGGTAGTATTGCAGCTAGGATGATCCGTTGGTTAACGGAGACCTGCAAGTGTTGGCTTCAGAGTAAAGGCATTCTGAAGGCTCTTTGGGCGGAAGGAACGGCTTGTGCTGCTCATGTCATCAACCGGATGCCTCTTAGTCCGATCATAATGACGACTCCTTATGAGCTGATGTTCGGAGTGAAGCCCTCAATGAAGCACCTTCGGGTGTTTGGATCTACCTACTATATACACTCTCCGGGTGCTCTCAAGACAAAGCTAGTCTTTGTTGGGTATGATGAGCAGAGAAGAAGATGGAGGTGTATGGATCCTGTGACGAAGAAACTCATAGTATCGAGAGACATTGTTTTCGATGAGTTGACGCCGTATTGGGGTAGCTCTTATGTGGAGCTAGAGATAAGCAGGTCAGATGGTGGTCTGAAGAAGGCTGCTGCTAAGGAAGTGGAGTTGCCTGAGTCACCAGGTGCTCCAGGTTGTTCTAGCTCCGGGGCAAAGGCGTCAGAGTCGGGAAGAAGGGGGAGCGATGCTCCAGGTTCTTCTGGCTCGAAGGCGGAGGCTTCCGGTTCAGGAAGCAAGGGGAGCGATGTTCCAGGCTGTTCTTGTTCAAGAGGGGAGTCTTCTGTTTCAGGTAGCAGGGGGATCATTGCTCCAGATGCTTTTGGTTCCAGTAAGGAGGCGTCTTGTTCAGGGAGAAAAGGGAGCATTGTTCCGGGTTTGCCCGGGAACGGAGCTGGTTCAATAGCAGCGGAGGTGGTTAGCCATGATCAGGTTCTTCGGAGATCGAAGAGGATCAGTAAGCCACCAGCTCGATATAGTGAAGGGAACATGGCGGACTTGGTTCCGTGTTTCCTTGTTAGCCCTCAGGTCGAGCAAGGTTCTTCTGCCTGTGATGACCCCACTAGAATCAAGGAGGTGTTTGACACCAAGGCTGAAGAGGTGACTTCTCTCAGAGACAACGAGGCTTGGACTTCAGTGTCCAAGGAAGTTGGTGATACTCCTGTGATCCAAGAGTGGAGGTTGAAGCTGAAGAAGGCAGAGGGAAGCATGACTCCTTTTTGGAGATGCTGGAGGGCTCCCTCATGGTCCATGATATGCGGGGCGAGGACTATGTCTTTGACATCTCTTCGTAGATGCTATCGGAGGGACCAGGTGCAAGGTTACGGGAGCTGCTGGAGTTATTCACCACTTCTCACTCCAAGGGGGAGTGTTGAATTCTGTGAAGTGAAAGTGAGTGAATGGAAGGCTTGGGAAACCTATCCGCGCGGACTACACGGACAGGGTTGGCGGACTGCTAGGTCGGCAGGGATGTTGTAGGCGGTTTGCTCTATGGCGGCCTGGGCGGTCTGTTCGCGCGGACTACGCGGACAGCAGCAGCGGTCTGACAGGCCAGTGTATGCTTAGCAGGCGGTTGACTCCCAGGAAGTAACCGGGCGGATAGAAATGTTATCCGCGGAGTCCGGCATGAAGCGAACTGAAGAACTGGAGCTCGGCAGACCGGTTTGGCAGTTGCCTTGGTCTTGCTCTAGTGAAGCGGCAAGTGGAAGCAGCGGAGACCGCCGGTCAGCGCGGACAGAAACTGGAGGTCGCCCGGTATGGCGGGCTAGATCCAGTGTCCGCCAGTAAGTGCGGACTGGCCCTTGTGGCCAGTGGTCTGGACTTGGTGAGTTTTGGACCAAGTCCAGGATGGCTCAGTCCGGGGAGATCGCGCAGTGGAGCGCGGGCTGGTTTCTCAGTCCGCCAAGCGTAGTAGAAGTGCTGTTGCCTTGTTTGCTAGCTTGGGGAAATGCGGACTGGAGAATTGCTTGTGCAGGAGCGTGCGGACTGGAGCCAGAGTTCGCTGAGTCCGGTTTAGCCTTGTGACGAGGTTATGGACTCAGGAGTTGCGGACTGGAGTCTGCTGTTAGCGGACTGGATTGGCGTGTCCGCTAAGTCCCGAGGTGCCTTGGCAATGAGGCAATGGACTTGGGATATGCGGACGGTAGCCGGGTGTCCGCTGAGTCCGGCAGGTGCCTTGATGGCGAGGCTGCGGGCTCGGGTTTTGCGGGCTGATGCCTTGTCCGCAGAATGGCGGACACGGCTGTTGTGGAGTCCGGCTGTGGTGGTCCTGGCTTGGCCTCTGGCGGCAAGGCGGGCTGGATATTGGAGTCCGGCCTTGGAGAAGCTGGGGCGGACTGGATATCTGCACAGGAGCGGCGAACTGGAATGTGTGTCCACGGGCTGGCGGACACACTTGTTCTAGCTGCGGGATGTGGCGGTGATCCTATCGGCTAGGGCGGTGACCATACTCATCATCGTGCCTATAAATAGGACCCATGTCATATCAGGAGTATCGAACCTAGACCGAAGTAAGTGAACAGTAATTGAGCTCGCGTTAGTTGCTGCGGTCTGGACCTTGGTGTCCGCGCGGATTAAGAGTTGACCCGGTTGTGCTGTGCAGGTTGTGCGGATAGCGCTGGAAAGCCAGGACTTGGCTCTGATTGCGGTCAGGGACAGTGCGGACTCTGCGGTTAAGCAACAGGCGGTAAACAGCAGGTCGTGGATAGCGACCAGGCGGTCTTCTCTTTGGCAACTTGGTTCGGGGTTCTGGAAGTCGCCTGCTTCAGGCGGACTGTTCCATTCGGTGACGCAGCTTGTGCGGTCTGGTGGCTAGGCGACCTCGCGGTCAGGCGGCCTGCAGATCGGCGGTGAAGAGCTAAGCATTGTCTCTGCTCTCCCGGTGTTGGGTTTTGGTGAAGCATGTCTCGCCATGTATGTCTCGCCTTGTAAAGAAGTTTGCTCTTGATCAATAAAGAAGCTTGTGCTGCTTGTGTTGCTGGTTGTTACTGCTTTGTTGAGATAACCCCTGCTAACTCCACGATCCGGGAAAACTTTCAACATTATAAGTGGGCGTATCCTCCTTCGGTTTGTTGAGTTTTCAACAGGGTATCCAAGGGGGCATCTGCGGTTTGTTGAATTTTAACATAGGGTCCCACACACTCCAACCCAAACCGGGGCAAAAGGCGGTGGCCACAGCTCTCCACATAAAACCACCCCTCCAGAGGCCACCAAAACTCCACCACCTGCCACAACCCAAGAGTCGGCATGCAAAACTTAGCCGAACACCCAATACCACCCCCTAGAGAAAGGGAAAAGTCACACTAACAATCCTAAGGAACACATGAACCCAAGACAGAAATTTCGAGCCCACCCGACGCGGCGCTGAGTAAGCTCCACTCTCGTGACGTCAAGATACTTAGCCGCAAATCCTACACTGGGTGACGACGTTGAGCGAACTCGGCTCACTCGACGCTGTCGGCGCTTTCCACTTAAGGTAAACGTAAGTTTTAGTTAGACCGCAACCTACACTCTCTCAACACGCGAAAATACAGAGAGTTGGAAATTTAATCCCAACCCGCCGTTCCATCCTAACTACTCGGGACTACCGCAACTAAACCTAAATTACCACTACCGCAGCCTCACCCTAACTCTAACTACCCACTGTACACCAAACCTCAGACAAAAGAGAGAACAGCGATTTAATAAAAGACAAACAAAGTCACAGCCCATGGATGAAATGAAGGAAAAGAAAAGCATCCTATTGTTCTAACTTTCTAAGGAGGAAAAAAATAAAGAATACAGAATTATTGCACAGGAAAATGGAAACATAGCACGAGTTAGAATAATTTGGCAAGGGCAAAGGAGCACTTGCCTCTACCTCTCCGGAAAAACAACAGCCACACCACCGCTTGGCTCCGGCGACAAGATCGGCCACCTAGAAGACCAAAGCTGAAACTTGAGGAAAGAAAAGAAATCAGATATTTACAATTCCTGGAATCAAACCCTAAATCAAGAAAACTTACATGGAAGGGAAGATCTAGACGAGAGCAAGCCAAATCCGTTATCACACGAGAAAAACGGTCTCTAACACTCCCGAAATCGCCGGCCAAAACAACCACCGCCTCCTCTCAAAACCCTTCCGCTGGAAGCTCTCCAGACTCGGGAACGAAGAGAGGAGGAAAAACGGTTCACGGCAACAAAAGATGATTTCAGGAGAAAAGTACGGAACACGCCCAAGACACGCCCGTGACACGGTCCGACACGCCCGTGTCACGGGGCGTGTACTAACTCGACGAACGTCGACCCCCACTCGACGAAACATGGGATACGCCCCCGACACGCCCGTGACACGGCCCGACACGCTCGTGTCACGGGGCGTGTACTCACACACCTACCCACTCGACGAAAGTCGATCTCCGCTCGACGAAATAGGTGACACGCCCTGTGACACTCCCGTGTCACAGGCCGTGTACCAACTCGAACATCGCCCGACGATCGTGGAGCGCCGATCGTCGAACAGAGAGACACGCCCCGTGTCACGCCCGTGTCCGATACGACACGCCCGTGACACGGCCGTGTTCTCACCAAAACACCGCCTGACGACCGTCGAGCGCAGCTCGACGAACCGAAGGGGGACACGCTCGGTGACACGCCCGTGTCATAGGCCGTGTTCCTACCAAAAACACTCGTCAACCAGAAACCGTCGACCACAGGGAAAAGAGCTCTACCTGAGCACGACACGCCCTGGGTCACGCCCGTGACCCAGGCCGTGTCACCCAAACTTACACAAAAAAGGAAACCTGCTAACTCCTTAGCAAAAAGATAAGGCACCAGCCTACAAGCTCAGCCACAGCAGACCACGCACAGTACATCAAACATTACAAATATTACAGCTAACCAAAAACAATCGTCGAAACGACGCGAATACGATTGATCCCGGACTTCGAACAGAACTCGCACCGTAGATAAAATACCCAAGCTACGAAAACAACGGTGAGGTCGAAAACAACATCCGACGATCGCACGCTTGGGCTAACACCTCCCGAAGCAAAAACACAAGCATTTCCCTAAGAGGCCCAACTGAGTCACCAAAACAGACTCCGGCTAGCTGGGGAAATTTGCCAACAGGCTACGACCAGGCTACACCAGGAATCTAAAGAGCTAAGACCACGCTCTACAACGGCAAAGGGCCGGAAATGCGTCATCGTAACGCCAATCCAAGATCAAACAAAACCAAGAAAACCGGGGGCGTTACAGCCACTCCCCCTAAAAGAAAGTTTCGCCTTGAAACTTTACTCACAACACTCCTATGAGGCAGGAGAGAGAAAGAGCCAGGAAAGGGCTATATATAAATAAATAAAACAGAACATACCCGACACAAGATCAGGGAAACAGATGAGGGTGAGCCTCCCTCATAGCCGACTCCAATTCTCAAGTCGCGCTTTCTACATCCTGATTCCACCATAAAACTTTAACCATAACAATAGTCTTCTTCCGCAACACACGAACCTGAGAATCCAGAATGCGGACAGGCACCTCCACATAAGAAAGATTCGGCTCCAACTGAGGCACAAAATCCAAAACCTACCTGCCATTCATCACACATTTCCGTAGCTGACTGACGTGGAAGGCATCATGCACGCCAGGGAAATTTGCGGGCAAAGCCAGCCTATAAGCTGATATCCCAATCCGCTCAACAATCGGAAACGGCCCCACGTACCTCAGGTCCAACTTCCTGCTCTTGCCAAACCGCTTGACTCCGTTCAACGGGGAGACCTTTAAGAACACTGAGTCCCCCACCACAAATTCCAAGTCCGATCTACGCCGATTGGCGTTTTTCTCATATCTCTCCTGGGTTATCCGAAGCTTTTCCCGTATAAGCTTCACAACGGTTTCCATTTCCTCGAGTGCTTCTGGACCCAACAAAGGTCTCTCGCTAACCTCAACCCAAAACAAGGGAGTCCTGCAGCTCCTCCCATACAAAGCTTCAAAAGGAGTCATCTGCAAGCTTTCTTGATAACTGTTGTTATATGCAAATTCCATAAGCCGCAAATGCTCATCCCACGCTCCTCCGTGGTCCAGAATATAGCATCGGATCATATCTTCCACAATCTGATTCACTCGCTCCGTCTGACCATTGGTCTGCGGATGATAAGCCGTGGAATATCTCAAATCTGTACCCAACCCTTCTTGAAGGCTCTTCCAAAAACGAGACGTAAACCTGGAGTCTCGATCTGATATGATACTCACGGGTACACCATGCAATCTAATAACCTCATCCAGATATAGCTCGGCTATCTTGCTCATCGGATAATCGATCTTAAATGGTACGAAGTGAGCACACTTCGTCAATCTGTCTATGATCACCCAAACTGAATCATGCCCTTTAGGGGATCTCGGTAAGCCTGTAATGAAATCCATCGAGATACTCTCCCACTTCCACATCGGAATCTCCAAGGGAGTCAGCTTGCCACCAGGCCTCCCATGGTCGGCTTTCACTCGCCTGCAGGTGAAACACTCTGAAACAAATCTAGCTATGTCCTTCTTCATCCCATACCACCAGGCAATCTGCTTTAAATCATGATACATCTTGGTGACCCTGGATGGTAGGCAACACTAGATCCGTGGGCTTCTCTGCACACCATATCCCGGATATCTCCAACTGTGGGGATGCAAAACCTGCCACGATACTTCAAGGTACCCGCATCATCTACAGAGAAATCTGGTAGCTCACCTTTTTCAGCTCGAAGGTACAAATGCAGAAGATCGGGATCATCCTTCTGATGCAGTCTCGCAAGCGCAATCCACGAAGTTTCTGCCACTGCCAAGCTACTCTGCGAATCGCAGCTTCCCACAGAAATGTCCATCAAAAGAAACTCTTCCACTAGACGCTCGGCGGAGAGATTGAAAATCTTACCTGACTTCCGACTCAGGGCATCGGCCCCCACATTCGCTTTACCCGGATGGTACTGGATTTCAACATCATAGTCAGCCACGTACTCCAACCACCGCCGCTGGCGCAGATTCAATTCTTTCTGAGTGAAGACATACTTCAGACTCTTATGATCCGTGAAAATCTTGCACTGCGCGCCGTATAGCAAATGCCTCTACAATTTCAACGCATAGATCACAGCTGCAAACTCCAGGTCATGCGTAGGGTAATTCCACTCGCGAGTCTTTAGCTGCCTCGACCCGTACACAAGCACCTTCCCGCCCTGCATCAATACGCAGCCCAGTCCGACATGCGACGCATCCACATATATATCATACTCACTATCTTCAGTAGGCAAGGACAAAATTGGAGCTGAACATAGACTTCTTTTTAGTTCCTCAAAAGCCTCCTCACATTTGCCATCCCATATGAAGGCTACATTCTTCTGCGTCAACTTGGTCAACGACGCAGACAAGGTAGAGAATCCCTCTACAAATCTTCTATAATATCCAGCCAAGCCCAAGAAGCTTCTGATCTCTTTGGGAGTAATAGGACTCGCCCATTCCATAATAGCAGCGATCTTTTCTAGGTCCACTGATATTCCCTCCTTATTCACCACGTGGCCGAAAAAAGAAACTTGAGGCAACCAAAATTCGCATTTGCTCAGCTTGGCGTATAGCTTATTGTCTCTCAGAGTCGCCAAGACTAGTCGCAAATGTTGATTGTGCTCCTCCGCATCTTTAGAATACACCAAAACATCGTCTATAAAGACAATCACAAACTTATCCAGGAAGTCCTTGAAAACTCTGTTCATCAGATCCATAAAAGCTGAGGGCGCATTAGTCAAACCAAATGACATAACCAAAAACTCGAAATGCCCATGACGAGAGAGGAACGCCGTCCGCGGAACATCTGACTCCAGAATCCTCAACTGGTGATAGCCCGAACGAAGATCTATCTTGGAAAACACGGCACTACCACGCAGTTGGTCAAACAGATCGTCAATCCGAGGCAAAGGGTAAAGGGTACCTGTTCTTAATAGTAACTTTGTTCAGCTCTCTAGAGTCGATGCATAGCCTCATCGACCCATCTTTCTTTTTAACGAACAGCACTGGTGCACCCCAAGGTGAAGAACTCGGCCTTATGAAACCTTTTGCCAACATCTCATCCAGCTGAATTCGCAACTCTTCTAGCTCTCGCGGGGTCATCCGGTACGGCGCCTTTGCAATAGGACGCGTGCCTGGCTCCAAATCTATAACAAACTCGACATCTCGATCGGGTGGAAGACCGGGGAGATCATCAGGAAACACATTAGAGAAGTCACATACTACAGGAATCTCTTCCAATCGCGGCACCCTAACAACTGTCCCTACCAGTGAGACCACACAGGCAAAACAGCCAAAATCAAGCAACTTCCGAGCACACACCGCAGAAATGACTGGAGACTCCTGGAGAGAATACCCATAAACGCTCCATGGCTGACCGTTGTCTTTGACGAAGTCCAAGCGCTTACCCTTGCACTGCATCACAGCATCATACCTTGACAACCAGTCCATGCCCAAGATAACATCGAAGTCCTCCAGGTCAATCACCTTCTGATCTGCCTTGGCTAGAAAATCCCCCAACAAAATCGGACAATCAAGGACACCCAGGTCTGTAACCACAGAGTCACCGGAGGGGAAATTAACGCAAAAGGCACCACCAACACGATCTAGGCCCAAACTGAACCGCTCCACGAAGGCTCTAGCCACAAACGAGTGGGTAGCGCCTGAATTGAAGAGAACGCGCGCCCAGCGGTTCTTTACCTTAAATCGTCCTACAAATAGCGCACGCATCTAAGGAAACAAACACAAAAAACGAAACTACAACCAAATGGGAAACATAACAAAACGACTGGGGAGGAGTCGAACCTGAAATAACCTGGGTCGAATTCTGCGCTTCGTCTGCCGAAAGCACATTCAGCTTCCCCTTTTCTCTATCCAATTGCTGAGGCAGTGGCAAAGCCTGGAGGGGAACTGGCTGTAGAACATGCTGGAACTGTGGGCACTTTGTCTTGAGATGGCCCTTCTGGCCGCACTGAAAACAGACCTTATCTTTTAACCAGCAACGGGCAGCCTCATGCCCCTTCCTTCCACATAAGGAACATACCAAGTCTCCTCTGGGAGCACCCTGAATCGTATACACCTGTTCCTTCTTCTGCGCTCCCAACCTTTTGAAACACTTCTCAAAGGGGTGGCCTGGCCGGCCACAGAAACTACAAACCTCCTTGTTCCTCTTTCTCGAGACAGCATCAGGTTCCTGAGGGCTCTTCCCTCCAACAGACTTCCGCTTATCCTTCCTCAACTGCTGGCCTCTATTCTTAGCATTCTCAATGGCCTCAACTCTCAAGGCAGCTTCAACCACGCTGGAATAACTGACTGCTCCGTAGGAATTCGCTAACTGCTAAATGTCGCTTCTGAGTCCACCAAGAAATCGCTTAACTCGGTCTGCTTCAACACTCACCAGACCAGGGGCAAACCGACTCAACTTACTAAACTCAATCTCATACTCACTAACCGTGAGTTTCCTCTGCTTCAAATGGAGAAAGTCATTCATCAGCCGGTCCCTCTTGACTGAAGGCAAAAACTTACTCAACAGCATCACCTTAAATGACTCCCAAGAGCATCCTGCCACCAAGCTTTCTTTCTCCCTCAGCCACCAATTCTTTGGTAAGCCCTTGAGCTGGTAGGCAGCAAGCATCACTCTCTGAACATCCGTAATCCCTGAGTAAGAGAACATCTCCTCAATGGTAATCAGCCAGTCATCCAAAATCATGAAATTTGGTTGCCCATCATAAGTAGGGGGTCTCAGCCGCTGAAACTGGGATATAAACGCCATCTCCGGGGGCACCACAACCAAAGGCATGGGAGGAGCAGGAGGGGCAGGAATAGCTAACCCCTCAGCGGGGTCCGGAACTCTCGGAGCCTGTCCTACCACCACTGCCACAAGGGACTGAATCTGAGCCTGCATAGCCACCACCTGTCTCGATAAGGCCTCATTGCTCTGCCGCAGGTTTTCTACCAATGCCTCGCTCTGCGCTCCTGACGTCTCACCCTCGGATTGGGGGGTCGATCTTGTCGCAGGACGTCTCGCCATCCTATAATCGCACAAGGTTTATACAAAACCTAGCCCAACAGCTAGAACAAAACTACCCGGTACAGACAAACACACTTAAATATGAACTTCAACTGTAAAACTTGCTCTGCGTGTTGTTTTTACCATGATGATGTTATGCTTAACCTAAGATGGTTCACCACCATCATACTAACTCATGTGCCTAAACCATGAATGCATGTATTTGTATTCTTTTTAACTCAAAACCATGTGTGTACATATGTCATCTTGCAAATATTTAGCTTGGCACGTTGTGCTTATGAAATGTTATGCTATGCATGATGTGCTATGCATTCTAAAAACAAAGGGCCTTAATGCATGCCATGGGCGGCGTACACATGAAAATGTTATGCATCTCATACTACATAACATTCTTATGCAACGAGAAAAGAAAACGTGCTAGCCGCATTCATGTGGTGAGGTTATGCATCCCATACTACATAACCCTCACATGTTGCCTCCTATGGTGGATCCATATACGAACACATATTATGCATCTCATACTACATAATATGCCCCATATATTTCTTTATCCTCATGAGTGTAGTGTTCGTGCTTTATCCAAGTCGTGCTGATGACACATCGGTGTGTGTATGGTATGACGCTAACCACTAATGCAAACAAGGGAAAGGTTGCCCAACCATTTGTCAAGCAACCTCCCTCTGATACCAACTATCACAACCCGCATTTTCTCAACGATAGAATCGTATCAGAGGAAGAGAAAACACGTGTCGTGATTGCCACGTCGTGCAGGGGATAACTGCACAAGCTCAGGCAAAACTCCAGACCTTTGATTTTAAGGAAAATCGTTGATTAATTATAAAAGAAAACCAGTTATGTTAAAAGGTCGGCACGGTGGATCAGCTAGTCCACAAATAAAAAGTAAATTTATATGCAGCAGAAAATACTTTGGTTCAATTAATTTGACACCCTAATGAGCAAAAGTGTCCCCGAAGGACGACTCATGGCACGCTCGGCTCTAACGTGAATATAATATATATAAAAGATAGTCTTTTTACGGTAAGGAAATATAGTGTCTTTGTTTTATAAATATGTTATGCATGATGTACATATAATAATACTTTTAGGGTTTAAAAATATCTAACATGCAACCTAGCATAAATCCTTCCCAGAAGCAAGTAACCAACCGCAAATAGGCAAAAACAGCAGTTTAAGTTCATACCCAGCATCGCAAGAAGCCACCAGTGGGCGCCAACAACCTGACACGAACCCACTAGTGAGTATGTATGTCTATACAGAAAGGTAAAGAACTACCTCACAAAATCGGGGATCCGCTATCTCAGCTACCCAAGAGGCCACAAACCAGCCCCTCCAAAGAACTAGCCGCTGAACCGGCTACAACCTGGATCTGAGGCATTCAAGAAAAGAACACCTCAGCAAGAAAATAAACAAAAAGGAAAATAGAGCATTAGATTAATGAGCAAATAAAAGAAGGGTTTACCAACCCGGCAACAAACTGCAATAAGCAAAAGAAAGGGCATGACAGTAAGAAAAGAGTACTGTCTAAAGCACAGCAAAGTACACCAAGTGCGAGCAATAAAAGCAACATGCCCTACAAAGGGTCTGCAACAGCAACAAGACATAAACCGAAATCATAAACAGGAAAAGGGACTAACAGTCCTAACACGTGGGTAAGTGGCAGTGGTCAAAACATGGATCTGAATACATAACCAAAACCAGATCCAAAAAGGGCTAAGGGGTCAAACAGTGGCAGCACTAGGGTCCCACACACGCCAACGCAAACCGAGTCAAAAGGCGGTGGCCACAGCTGTCCACATAAAACCACCCCTCCAGAGGCCACCAAAACTCCACCACCTGCCACAACCCAAGAGTCGGCATGCAAAACATAGCCGAACACCCAATACCACCCCCTAGAGAAAGGAAAAGGTCACACTAACAATCCTAAGGAACACATGAACCCAAGACAGAAATGTCGAGCCCACCCGACGCGGCGCTGAGTAAGCTCCACTCACGTGACATCAAGATACTTAGCCGCAAATCCTACACTGGGTGACGGCGTTGAGCGAACTCGGCTCACTCGACACTGTCGGCGCTTTCCACTTAAGGTAAACGTAAGTTTTAGTTAGACCGCAACCTACACTCTCTCAACACGCGAAAATACAGAGAGTTGGAAATTTAATCCCAACCCGCCGTTCCATCCTAACTACTCGGGACTACCGCAACTAAACCTAAATTACCACTACCGCAGCCTCACCCTAACTCTAACTACCCACTGTACACCTAACTCGAACTGAAGAACTGGAGCTCGGCAGACCGGTTTGGCAGTTGCCTTGGTCTTGCTCTAGTGAAGCGGCAAGTGGAAGCAGCGGAGACCGCCGGTCAGCGCGGACAGAAACTGGAGGTCGCCCGGTATGGCGGGCTAGATCCAGTGTCCGCCAGTAAGTGCGGACTGGCCCTTGTGGCCAGTGGTCTGGACTTGGTGAGTTTTGGACCAAGTCCAGGATGGCTCAGTCCGGGGAGATCGCGCAGTGGAGCGCGGGCTGGTTTCTCAGTCCGCCAAGCGTAGTAGAAGTGCTGTTGCCTTGTTTGCTAGCTTGGGGAAATGCGGACTGGAGAATTGCTTGTGCAGGAGCGTGCGGACTGGAGCCAGAGTTCGCTGAGTCCGGTTTAGCCTTGTGACGAGGTTATGGACTCAGGAGTTGCGGACTGGAGTCTGCTGTTAGCGGACTGGATTGGCGTGTCCGCTAAGTCCCGAGGTGCCTTGGCAATGAGGCAATGGACTTGGGATATGCGGACGGTAGCCGGGTGTCCGCTGAGTCCGGCAGGTGCCTTGATGGCGAGGCTGCGGGCTCGGGTTTTGCGGGCTGATGCCTTGTCCGCAGAATGGCGGACACGGCTGTTGTGGAGTCCGGCTGTGGTGGTCCTGGCTTGGCCTCTGGCGGCAAGGCGGGCTGGATATTGGAGTCCGGCCTTGGAGAAGCTGGGGCGGACTGGATATCTGCACAGGAGCGGCGAACTGGAATGTGTGTCCACGGGCTGGCGGACACACTTGTTCTAGCTGCGGGATGTGGCGGTGATCCTATCGGCTAGGGCGGTGACCATACTCATCATCGTGCCTATAAATAGGACCCATGTCATATCAGGAGTATCGAACCTAGACCGAAGTAAGTGAACAGTAATTGAGCTCGCGTTAGTTGCTGCGGTCTGGACCTTGGTGTCCGCGCGGATTAAGAGTTGACCCGGTTGTGCTGTGCAGGTTGTGCGGATAGCGCTGGAAAGCCAGGACTTGGCTCTGATTGCGGTCAGGGACAGTGCGGACTCTGCGGTTAAGCAACAGGCGGTAAACAGCAGGTCGTGGATAGCGACCAGGCGGTCTTCTCTTTGGCAACTTGGTTCGGGGTTCTGGAAGTCGCCTGCTTCAGGCGGACTGTTCCATTCGGTGACGCAGCTTGTGCGGTCTGGTGGCTAGGCGACCTCGCGGTCAGGCGGCCTGCAGATCGGCGGTGAAGAGCTAAGCATTGTCTCTGCTCTCCCGGTGTTGGGTTTTGGTGAAGCATGTCTCGCCATGTATGTCTCGCCTTGTAAAGAAGTTTGCTCTTGATCAATAAAGAAGCTTGTGCTGCTTGTGTTGCTGGTTGTTACTGCTTTGTTGAGATAACCCCTGCTAACTCCACGATCCGGGAAAACTTTCAACATTATAAGTGGGCGTATCCTCCTTCGGTTTGTTGAGTTTTCAACAGGGTATCCAAGGGGGCATCTGCGGTTTGTTGAATTTTAACATAGGGTCCCACACACTCCAACCCAAACCGGGGCAAAAGGCGGTGGCCACAGCTGTCCACATAAAACCACCCCTCCAGAGGCCACCAAAACTCCACCACCTGCCACAACCCAAGAGTCGGCATGCAAAACATAGCCGAACACCCAATACCACCCCCTAGAGAAAGGAAAAGGTCACACTAACAATCCTAAGGAACACATGAACCCAAGACAGAAATGTCGAGCCCACCCGACGCGGCGCTGAGTAAGCTCCACTCACGTGACATCAAGATACTTAGCCGCAAATCCTACACTGGGTGACGGCGTTGAGCGAACTCGGCTCACTCGACACTGTCGGCGCTTTCCACTTAGGGTAAACGTAAGTTTTAGTTATACCGCAACCTACACTCTCTCAACACGCGAAAATACAGAGAGTTGGAAATTTAATCCCAACCCGTCGTTCCATCCTAACTACTCGGGACTACCGCAACTAAACCTAAATTACCACTACCGCAGCCTCACCCTAACTCTAACTACCCACTGTACACAAAACCTCAGACAAAAAAGAGAACAGTTATTTAATAAAAGACAAACAAAGTCATAGCCCATGGCTGAAATGAAGGAAAAGAAAAGCATCCTATTATTCTAACTTTCTAAGGAGGAAAAAGATAAAGAATACAGAATTATTGCACAGGAAAATGGAAACAGAGCAAGAGTTAGAATAATTTGGCAAGGGAAAAGGAGCCACTTGCCTCTACCTCTCCGGAAAAACAACAGCCACACCACCGCTTGGCTCCGGCGGCAAGATCGGCCACCTAGAAGACCAAAGCTGAAACTTGAGGAAAGAAAAGAAATCATATATTTATAATTCCTGGAATCAAACCCTAAATCAAGAAAAACTTACATGGAAGGGAAGATCTAGATGAGAGCAAGCCAAATCCGTTATCACACGAGAAAAACGGGCTCTAACCCTCCCGAAATCGCCGGCCAAAACAACCATCGCCTCCTCTCAAAACCCTTCCGCTGGAAGCTCTCCAGACTCGGCAACGAAGAAAATGAGGAGGAAAAACGGTTCACGGCAACAAAAGATGATTTCAGGAGAAAAGTACGGAACACGCCCAAGACACGCTCGTGACATGGTCCGACACGCCCGTGTCACGGGGCGTGTACTAACTCGACGAACGTCGACCTCCACTCGACGAAACACGGGACACGCCCCCGACACGCCCGTGACACGGCCCGACACGCCCGTGTCACGCGGCGTGTACTCACACACCTACCCACTCGACGAAAGTCGATCTCCGCTCGACGAAACAGGTGACACGCCCTGTGACACGCCCGTGTCATAGGCCGTGTACCAACTCGAACACCGCCCGATGATCGTGGAGTGCCGATCGTCGAACAGAGAGACACGCCTCGTGTCACGGCCGTGTCCGATACGACACGCCCGTGACACGTCCGTGTTCTCACCAAAACACCGCCTGACGATCGTCGAGCGCAGCTCGACGAACCAAAGGGGGACACGCCCTGTGACACGGCCGTGTCACAGGCCGTGTTCCTACCAAAAACACTCGTCAACCAGAAACCGTCGATCACACGGAAAAGAGCTCTACCTGAGCACGACACGCCCTGGGTCACGCCCGTGACCCAGGCTGTGTCACCCAAACTTACACAAAAAAGGAAACCTGCTAACTCCTTAGCAGAAAGTTAAGGCACCAGCCTACAAGCTCAGCCACAGCAGACCACGCACAGTACATCAAACATTACAAATATTACAGCTAACCAAAAAACAATCGTCGAAACGACGCGAATACGATCGAACCCGGACTTCGACCAGAACTCGCACCGTAGCTAAAATACCCAAGCTACGAAAACAACGGTGAGGTCGAAAACAACATCCGACGATCGCACGCTCGGGCTAACACCTCCCGAAGCAAAAACACAAGCATTTCCCTAAGAGGCCGAACCGAGTCACCAAAACAAACTCCGGCTAGCTGGGGAAATTTACCAACAGGCTACGACCAGGCTACACCAGGAACCTAAAGAGCTAAGACCACGCTCTACAACGGCGAAGGGCCGGAAATGCGTCATCGTAACGCCAATCCAAGATCAAACAAAACCAAGAAAATCGGGGGCGTTACAGTGATGGTGGACGATGCTTTAGGAAGACATTCCTTAGGGGTGGGGGTAATCTTAGAAAGCCCCCAGGGAGCAAGGATCGAGCAAATTGTGGTAATGCATTTTCCCATCACGAACAATCAAGCCGAGTATGAGGCAGTGAAAAAAGGATTGTGCCTGGGTCGAGAGCTGGGAGTGCATGATGTCGAGGTCCTCACCGACTCCATGGTGGTAGCCTCCCAAATCAATGAGGAGTTCGAGACAAGGGAACCAACTCTCAAGTTGTACTTGACAAAGGTGAAGGGGGGTAATCGGCATGTTCCATGTACAACCCCGTGTTCGTCGAGTGGGTCCATCAGGCTAGGCGAGCGAGCCAGGAAGACCAGGCCGCATTAGTATAGTTGGCGGGCGAACCTAGATGGCCGGCTCGCTCTTGTCAAGGCTAGGTGAGCAAACCGTGCGAGCCAGCACATCTAGTCTGCGCCTGCCTAGGCGACCTTATCGTCGGCCTGCCCCGGTGTAGGGCAGGCAAGCCATGGCAGCCCGGCTCACGCACGCCTAGAGATAGGAGGCGAGTTGCGCAATCCGGGCCGCATTCACCCTATAGAATGACGAGTTGATCCCGTGTTCTTCGACACTCACCCCGTGGGTTCCAGAGGAAAAATTACCTGGATGCCCTTGTAGGGGGTGCAAATAGCCGTCCCAAAAAGCGGTGGTACGATATTTGTAGACCGTTTTCTGAAATCTATAAATAGATTTAAGGGGGTTCCTTAGAAGGTATGCTTACTTGTGCCCCAGTTTTCTTGCGCTTTCGGAGGTATCCTTAGCTCAGCATTTGGCTAGGGAGGGGAATTTCTCTAAGATCTTCGGGGTGTGTGATGATACCTCCACATTGAGCCCTTGGGCCTGTCCCCTATTCTTTTTCCTTAGTCGTTTGGCTCGCGAGAGAGAAGTAAGTGTGCGATCACCCATTCCCTAAGGGTGAACTCCACAGAAACCGAGTTTTTGGTTTCAACATTTTTGGTGCGATGAGCGTGGAGAGTGGTCAGCACAGAAAATCTTCAGCATGCTCGATGACTGGAGTAGAAGGGCAAGGTTCGAACAGGGCTGACTCGCCACTCCCTCCCCCTTTCGCCACGGTGGGGAGGTTTGAGGAGCTCAAGCAGGAGGTGCTTGGCCTCGTCAGGTTCGAACTCAGCGCGCGTGTTGAGTGCTCGACGCTGGCTATCCCAGTCATCGTCGCCCTGGTTCTAGGCGAGGATGCACCGGCTCAGTGTTCTGGGAAGGAGGTTGCAGAGGAGGGGAGGGAGCGCGATCTACCCGAGCGAGTGATCTTCCCCGGCTCGGCGAGCGGAGGCCAGTTCAGTTAGATGGGGGTGCGAGACCATCCGACTCGCCCAGCAGGGGGATGAAGCCCCTTTAGCGAGTTGGTTTCTTCTGCTCCAGTTCCAGAAGGGTTCAGGGAGCCGGATATATCCTACTACACCAGGAAGGATGACCCTGTCCAACACATATAATGGTTTGAGGATGTGGTTTCGATAAGGCAGATGTCGGATGCATTCAAGTACAGACTATTCACAATCACTCTCATGGAAAAGGCGATAGAGTGGTTCCACCAGCTACCTGCCAACTGAATCAACTGCGTTGAGGACATGTGTCGGGGGTTCATGTTGAGGTTCACCGCTTCCAAGAAGAGGAAGAAGGAGTCGGAGTCCTTGTTCCACATCAAGCAGGGAGTGAATGAGACATTGGGGAGTTACGTGGACCGATTCCAGGAGGAGGTCACGCAGGTCCAGGAGATGCCAAGGCACACCCTGATGATGGCCTTCACCTTGGGGCTGCAATTAGGTTTCTTCAGGATGGAGTTGAAGAGGGTGTTGCCTCTCTCCTATGAGGAGTTAATGGAGAGGACAACATAGGAAGTCGATGGAGAGGCGTCAAACCTCGAGTTCGCGAAGAAGTTGGCAAGATGGGCCATAGAAGAGGAGAAGGGGCCAGGAGGTGGCCGAGGTCAGGAGGTGAGGAGAGCTGAACCCCGGCGGTGGGAACAGCAATAGCAGGTGCCTATGTTTACGGAACGAAATCTTATTCCCATTGACATAAGATCTTTTAAGGGATAGGGGGGTAATCATGTCAAGTAAGACATGAAAAAAAGGAAGTGGGTTTAGTTTTTTCAAAAAGAAAACTAGATTTTAATAAAAAAGTTTTGAGAGCAACCTTTTTAAAATGAACGTTCTAATGTTTCTAAAAGCAAAGAGTAGAAATAATTGAAATCCATGGATGTTATTTTCTAACATAAAAAACAAGCTTCTATTTATAAAATTAGAAGTGGTGGTGAAAAACAAGTTGCCTATTATAAAGCAAAGACATAAAAAATTCTTTAAAAATTAACCCAAGACACTTAAATCTATCGAACTTTAATTAATAAATGAATAGTAAACAAAGAATAACTAAAATTCACATATAAATTAACTCGAAACAAGATTTTTGGAAAGCAAAAAGAGTTAAGATATGGTATATTCGAATTATTTTGTTACATAATTTAACAAAACATTTTTTTTTGGAATTTTTATAGTTTTTATCATTTTTTGTGTTTTAATTATTATCTTTTTAAGATTTTTAGAGTTATTTTTTTTTTTAGGATTTTTGGTTTTTCTAATTTTTTTTGATTGATTTTTTAGTGTATTTTGATATGTAATTTACAAGAATGAGGAGAGAAAGAAGAGTTATTTACAAAGAAGATAGGTGAGAAAGAGAGATTTTTATAAAAAAGGGAAAAAGTAAAAAAAACTCGATTGCAACACCCGCGAACAGACTCTTATTTGAATGGTTGGTTTGATAAGTCGAACGTCGCGGGCAGGCGGAATGCAAGCTTTTACAAAAAAGAGAAGAAGAGGGGGGAAGAGAGATTTTTTTTTTGTTTTTTTTTGAAAATATATACTTACTTATTTTTTTGGGGTTTGTTTTTTTTTTAAATCAAATTATTAATTTTATGTTTGTTTTTTTTTCATAAGGAAAATATATTTTTAAGTTTGTCATTTTTCATTTTTTTTGTTTTTTTTTTGTTTTTTTTTTGTTTTGTTTTTAGTTTTATAGTTTTTTTTTTAAGTTTTTAAGGTTTTGCAAAAATTTTTTTTTAGTTTTATAAGTTTTTCAATTTTTTTGTTTTTTTTTTTTAATAATTTTGTAATATTTTTTTTATTATTATTATTATCATTATATTATATTGGCTATATTTATATATATATATATATATATATATATATATATATATATATATATATATATATAAATATATAGGTAAAATTAATAGATTTCCAGGGTTTAAAATAACGAACCGAAAACTCCCCGTCAACGGCGCCAAAAACGTGATGGTTAAAACTCCAAAATTATTTACGGTCGCGCGGCGACCCGGCGGTTTTATTTGAGAAAAAGGCGAAGTGATTTTATTTAAGAAAACGGGGCGCGCGTATTTATTTATTTTGGATATAAAACGGTTTAGATCGAGTTTTAACGAAAGGAGGCAAGTGCACCTATCGTGAGTAGTACAGGATATTCCGGGTGGAATATCGAGGTCGTATTGTTCTCGGGTCTGGTTCGATTATTTCTACTCTTCCCTGGAGGGGACTATTATTTTACCGAAAATTATCTTGTCGGGATATTTTATATATAATAAAAAGGCAGCAATAAAAAGACAGAAAATGACAGAAAGAAAATGAAAGCATGAAGGTGGTGCCGACGAAGAGCTTAGCTCGATGGCACCGAAAAACCAAATGAACTAAAATAGACTTTAAATAAAAAGAGCTCCTAAATTTCTAATTAATTAAGGCGGAGACTTGGCCGTGGAGGTTCCACTAAATGAGCTCACCTATCTCTAGGAATATCGCTCACCTGAACGCTAAGACTATTCGACCGAACGTTAGTCCGACGAAGGATTCCTCTTAACGCCTGCATTACGCTAAGAACCCCGCTATTGGGTGGGGAACCCAATCCGGTAGAGTTGGCGCGCCTCCTCTCTCGAGGGTTAGTGCGGAACTCTCTTTGCCAAGGGGTGATCTGTCCATACGCACGGCTTTTCGGCGAGCGTATGGAAAACGGAAATAGGGCCCACACATCGATATGTGGTCCTACGCGTCGTTAACCCCGGGCAAACCTTAAGTACTTTTAATTAATTAGAAAGATATGACCTTTAATTATTTTAAGCTATTTTATCTGTCCCAATGCGCTTCGATGCCGAGGGCTAAGAACGGTTAGCCACTCATCGGAATGGGGACGGCTTGCGGGAAAAGCAGAAAAGAAAGCAGAAAAAGAAAGCAGTAAATGAAAGTGATAAAATGAAAGCAGTAAAATAAAGCAGTAAATTGCAAGTCCTACCCAAACGAGTAGGACTGAAGAAAGCTGTAAAGTGCGAGTCCCGGCGCAAATGCGTGGGCGGGAGAAAGAAAGCGGGTCCTACTCAAACGAGTGGGACTAAATAAATTCGACACACGCACACACTCGACAGAAAGTAAAATTCACGCACACGCTCTCTCGACATAAATGAAAACACACACACTCTACCGAAATAAAATCCAGCCATTAAACTCGAGTGAGTAGGCGGAAAAAAGGAAAATTACAAACTCACGCACTCTACAGAAAGTAAAATAAGCGAGCGCCATTTAACTCTTAACGAGTAGGCGGAAATAAATGCGCATACACACAGAAAAAAGTAAAAAAAAACTAAGTTGACGAAAAATTAAAACAACTGCATTTCTACCGCTAGAATGCGGTAGAAATGCATAAAAAGTTGAAATAAAAATTAAACGGGAAGAAAGGTTTGCAAATAAACGCAAAATGAAAATGCTCTAAAAATTGAAACGAATACATTTCTACCGCTAGAATGCGGTAGAAATGCATAAAAAGAGAACGAAAAAATGAAAAGAGCAAAAAGTTTTTGAAATAAAAGCAGAAACAAAAATGCTTGAAAAATTAAAACGATTATATTATCATTCCTATAATTCCGTAAAAATGCTAAAAAAGTGCGAATAAAGGGAAAAGAACGAAAAAGTTTTACAACCTAAAACGTAAAAGCTAAGTTAAAGAAAAAAGAAAGACACTTTAAAGCGTTTTTACGGGTTATAGGAATGAAATAAAAGCTATAAAAATCTAAGTTAACCAAAACAAAGTAAAAATAACTAAACATAAAAACATGAAAACTATACTCATACACTCACACACTCATTCTAAAAAAAACTAAAAACTAAATTAAAACAAGAACAAATAAGTTTGCATAAAAGTAGCCACATAGTTGAAGTCCAAATCCATAAAAAGAGAGAAAATCTACAATTTTATTAAGCTAAAAATGAAGATTACAAAGCTATGAAAATAAAGGAGAGGGGGAGAAATTTCCCTTACATAACATTTGGACTCATCCGAGCAGCATAACTCCCATACAAAATGGTTCAAAAAAGTGGAACAGAAATCCAAAGCAGAACCTTTGAATTTATAGAAAAAATTTACATGGGTCACGCCCTTGGTCACAGGCGTGACGGGGGCGTGACAGTACTATTTGAGAAGGCGGCCGGCGATTTGACGGGAAAGTGGACTTCGGGCTGGACACGTGTCGGTCTCGCAGTGGTCACGCCCCAGGTCACGGGCGTGACTCTGGGCGTGTCAAGCAGGTGGATCTGGGCGCGGTGCGCGCCGAAAGTCTTCGGGCAGGTCTTGTCGGGCTAGCTGGAAAGGTCACGCCCCAGGTCACGGGCGTGACTCTGGGCGTGTCGGCTGGTGTCGACACCCGACGAATGTCGAGCTGAAAGTGTCGAGTTGAAAATCGTCGAGCGGAAATTGAGTCACGCCCAAGGTCACGGGCATGACGCTGGGCGTGACTATTGGTGTCGACACTCGACGATCGTCGAGATGAATTCGTCGAGTGGAGTGAACACGGGCTTGGGTCACGCCCCGTGTCGGGTGACACGGGCGTGACCCCGGGCGTGTCAGGCTTTGCACTTCAAAATTTTGCTGATTGACGGAGTTTGTCGTGTCACGCCCTAGTCACGGGCGTGACCAATATGTCACGGGCGTGACATTGACTTTTTTGGCAGATTTTTGATTTTTTCTGAAAAATAAAATAAAACAAGTCAGCAAAATTATTTACAAAAAAGGAGCAATTTATTAAGCAAAAATATATAAAAAAAGACGAAAAGAAATGAAAATGACTAAATTAATGTACAGAAAAATAGGTATATTTACAATTCATCAAATACCCCCATACTTAAGCTTTTGCTATTCCAGAGCAAAAGTTGGAGATGAACTTATAAGGAATAAAAGAAATCCTAAGTTTAGCTACCGCTTGACTTAATTAAAAGGAAGATCAAAATAAACATCCGGGGTTAAAGAATTAAATCCTAATTTATGAAATGTTATGAATAGAGGAACCGTTTCAAAAAGACTTCTAGATAAAATAAAATAGGAAGCAAAAATTTATTTTTGTTAGTTTAACAAAGATGGATTGGATTTATTTAAAAAACCTTAGCTTAAAAGAAGTTAAAAGAAATAATGCAATTTAAAAATTATGCTCTCAAAAAAATTTTTAATTAAGTCTAGAATCATTGAAATGAGATAAGTGGTTTGGTGGTTTATGAAGAAGGCTTGAATATTGAGGTGAGGTAATTTTTTTCGAACCTCCAATTTTTTTCTTTTTGGATAGTTAGGAAAATGAAATCTTATTTTCCTAACACAATATTTTTTTTCTTTCTTCATAATAAAATTAACCCAATGTATATTTGTTGGAGTAATGAATTTTATCCTCTTACTCCATATATAATCTTTTTAAATTATTGGGTGCCTATGTTTACGGAATGAAATCTTATTCCCATTGACATAAGATCTTTTAAGGGATAGGGGGGTAATCATGTCAAGTAAGACATGAAAAAAAGGAAGTGGGTTTAGTTTTTTCAAAAAGAAAACTAGATTTTAATAAAAAAGTTTTGAGAGCAACCTTTTTAAAATGAACGTTCCAATGTTTCTAAAAGCAAAGAGTAGAAATAATTGAAATCCATGGATGTTATTTTCTAACATAAAAAACGAGCTTCTATTTATAAAATTAGAAGTGGTGGTGAAAAACAAGTTCCCTATTATAAAGAAAAGACATAAAAAAATCTTTAAATCTTAACCCAAGACACTTAAATCTATCGAACTTTAATTAATAAACGTAAGCAAAGAATAACTAAAATTCGCATATAAATTAACTCGAAACAAGATTTTTAGAAAGCAAAAAGAGTTAAGATATGGTATATTCGAATTATTTTGTTACATAATTTAACAAAACATTTTTTTTTGGAATTTTTATAGTATTTATCATTTTTTGTGTTTTAATTATTATCTTTTTAAGATTTTTAGAGTTATTTTCTTTTTTTTAGGATTTTTGGTTTTTGTAATTTTTTTTTTGATTGATTTTTTTGTTTATTTTGATATATAATTCACAAGAATGAGGAGAGAAAGAAGAGTTATTTACAAAGAAGATAGGGGGGAAAGAGAGATTTTTATAAAAAAGGGAAAAGTAAAAAAACTCGATTGCAGCACCCGCGAACATACTCTTATTTGAATGGTTGGTTCGATGAGTCGAACGTCGCGGGAAGGCGGAATGCAAGCTTTTACAAAAAAGAGAAGAAGAGGGGGGAAGAGAGATTTTTTTTTTGTTTTTTTTTGAAAATAAAAACAAGGGAAAATTTTTTTAGGTTTTATGTTTTGCAAATTTTTTTGTATTTTTGATGAGTACAGAATAAAAAATGCAGTATAGGAAAACACCCCCATACTTAAACCCAACATTGTCTCCAATGTTGCAATCTAAGTATGCGGAACAGATAATATACAAATTAAAAGATGTACAAAAAAGAAAAAGGGAGGGTAGGAGCTTCCCTGACGATGAGTACGGGGAGGCCCAGGTTGAAACCCTGCATTATTTAGAAAAGAGAAAAAAAAGCAAAAAGATAATAAAAAAAAACAAAAAAAAAAGATACACTCGGCCAAAGAGTGGGTGTGGGCGGTAGGGGGTGACAAGTGCGTGGGACTCGAAGCTGACGTCTTAGCTTATGAGTGCAAGAAAAATGCGCTCCCCTATCGCGCATAAGAGTGAGAACCGCGCCGAATCAAAATAAAATAAGTTAAATTAAATTAAACAAAATATATACTTACTTGTTTTTTTTTGGTTTGTTTTTTTTTTAAATCAAATTATTAATTTTATGTTTGCTTTTTTTTCATAAGGAAAATATATTTTTAAGTTTGTCATTTTTCATTTTTTTTGTTTTTTTTTTGTTTTTTTTTTGTTTTGTTTTTAGTTTTATAGTTTTTTTTAAAGTTTTTAAGGTTTTGCAAAATTTTTTTTTTAGTTTTATAAGTTTTTCAATTTTTTTTTTTTTTATAATTTTGTAATATTTTTATTATTATTATTATTATCATTATATTATATTGGCCATATTTATATATATATATAAATATATAGGTAAAATTAATAGATTTCCAGGGTTTAAAATAACGAACCGAAAACTCCCCGGCAACGGCGCCAAAAACTTGATGGTTAAAACTCCAAAATTATTTACGGTCGCGCGGCGACCCGGCGGTTTTATTTGAGAAAAAGGCGGAGTGATTTTATTTAAGAAAACAGGGCGCGCGTATTTATTTATTTTGGATATAAAATGGTTTAGATCGAGTTTTAACGAAAGGAGGCAAGTGCACCTATCGTGAGTAGTACAGGATATTCCGGGTGGAATATCGAGGTCGTATTGTTCTCGAGTCTGGTTCGATTATTTTTACTCTTCCCTGGAGGGGACTATTATTTTACCGAAAATTATCTTGTCGGGATATTTTATATATAATAAAAAGGCAGCAATAAAAAGGCAGAAAATGACAGAAAGAAAATGAAAGCATGAAGGTGGTGCCGACGAAGAGCTTAGCTCGATGGCACCGAAAAACCAAATGAACTAAAATAGACTTTAAATAAAAAGAGCTCCTAAATTTCTAATTAATTAAGGCGGAGACTTGGCCGTGGAGGTTCCACTAAATGAGCTCACCTATCTCTAGGACTATCGCTCACCTGAACGCTAAGACTATTCGACCGAACGTTAGTCCGACGAAGGATTCCTCTTAACGCCCGCATTACGCTAAGAACCCCGCTATTGGGTGGGGAACCCAATCCGGTAGAGTTGGCGCGCCTCCTCTCTCGAGGGTTAGTGCGGAACTCTCTTTGCCAAGGGGTGATCTGTCCATACGCACGGCTTTTCGGCGAGCGTATGGAAAACGGAAATAGGGCCCACACATCGATATGTGGTCCTACGCGTCGTTAACTCCGGGCAAACCTTAAGTACTTTTAATTAATTAGAAAGATATGACCTTTAATTATTTTAAGCTATTTTATCTGTCTCAATGCTCTTCGATGCCGAGGGCTAAGAACGGTTAGCCACTCATCGGAATAGGGACGGCTTGCGGGAAAAGCAGAAAAGAAAGCAGAAAAAGAAAGCAGTAAATGAAAGCAATAAAATGAAAGCAGTAAAATAAAGCAGTAAATTGCAAGTCCTACCCAAACGAGTAGGACTGAAGAAAGCTGTAAAGTGCGAGTCCCGGCGCAAATGCGTGGGCGGGAGAAAGAAAGCGGGTCCTACTCAAACGAGTAGGACTAAATAAATTCGACACACGCACACACTCGACAGAAAGTAAAACTCACGCACACGCTCTCTCGACATAAATGAAAACACACACACTCTACCGAAATAAAATCCAGCCATTAAACTCGAGTGAGTAGGCGGAAAAAAGGAAAATTACAAACTCACGCACTCTACAGAAAGTAAAATAAGCGAGCGGCATTTAACTCTTAACGAGTAGGCGGAAATAAATGCGCACACACACAGAAAAAAGTAAAAAAAAAACTAATTTGACGAAAAATTAAAACAACTGCATTTCTACCTCTAGAATGCGGTAGAAATGCATAAAAAGCTGAAATAAAAATTAAACGGGAAGAAAGGTTTGCAAATAAACGCAAAATGAAAATGCTCTAAAAATTGAAACGAATACATTTCTACCGCTAGAATGCGTTAGAAATGCATAAAAGGAGAACGAAAAAATGAAAAGAGCAAAAAGTTTTTGAAATAAAAGCAGAAACGAAAATGCTTGAAAAATTAAAACGATTATATTATCATTCCTATAATTCCGTAAAAATGCTAAAAAAGTGCGAATAAAGGGAAAAGAACGAAAAAGTTTTACAACCTAAAACGTAAAAGCTAAGTTAAAGAAAAAAGAAAGACACTTTAAAGCGTTTTTACGGGTTATAGGAATGAAATAAAAGCTATAAAAATCTAAGTTAACCAAAACAAAGTAAAAATAACTAAACATAAAAACATGAAAACTATACTCATACACTCACACACTCATTCTAAAAAAAACTAAAAACTAAATTAAAACAAGAACAAATAAGATTGCATAAAAGTAGGCACATAGTTGAAGTCCAAATCCATAAAAAGAGAGAAAATCTACAATTTTATTAAGCTAAAAACGAAGATTACAAAGCTATGAAAATAAAGGAGAGGGGGAGAAATTTCCCTTACATAACATTTGGACTCATCCGAGCAGCATAACTCCTATACAAAATGGTTCAAAAAAGTGGAACAGAAATCCAAAGCAGAACCTTTGAATTTATAGAAAAAATTTACATGGGTCACGCCCTTGGTCACGGGCGTGACAGGGGGCGTGACAGTACTATTTGAGAAGGCGGCCGGCGATTTGACGGGAAAGTGGACTTCGGGCTGGACACGTGTCGGTCTCGTAGTGGTCACGCCCCAGGTCACGGGCGTGACTCTGGGCGTGTCAAGCAGGTGGATCTGGGCGCGGTGCGCGCCGAAAGTCTTCGGGCAGGTCTTGTCGGGCTAGCTGGAAAGGTCACGCCCCAGGTCACGGGAATGACTCTGGGCGTGTCGGCTGGTGTCGACACTCGACGAATGTCGAGCTGAAAGTGTCGAGTTGAAAATCGTCGAGCGGAAATTGAGTCACGCCCCAGGTCACGGGCGTGACGCTGGGCGTGACTGTTGGTGTCGACACTCGACGATCGTCGAGATGAATTCGTCGAGTGGAGTGAACACGGGCTTGGGTCACGCCCCGTGTCAGGTGACACGGGCGTGACCCCGGGCGTGTCAGGATTTGCACTTCAAAATTTTGCTGATTGACGGAGTTTGTCATGTCACGCCCTGGTCACGGACGTGACCAATATGTCACGGGCGTGACATTGACTTTTTTGGCAGATTTTTGATTTTTTCTGAAAAATAAAATAAAACAAGTCAGCAAAATTATTTACAAAAAAGGAGCAATTTATTAAGCAAAAATATATAAAAAAAGACGAAAAGAAATGAAAACGACTAAATTAATGTACAGAAAAATAGGTATATTTACAATTCATCAAGGGCTCTCGGGGGCACTAGGAACTACGATGGGATTACAACCAAAGTTCCATTTCTCAAGGATAATTACTTTTATTAGTGTCTACCCAGGATTTATACCCCAACTCTCGTATTACTTTAGAACGACCCTAAAGACTTAAGGTGTTATTAGGAGCGCGGCCGTCTCCCGCCGGTCCCGGTTATTGTTGCTATCACGGGACTTGCACTCTACCACACATGGTTAAGGAATCCTCAAGGAGACCAACCAGGGTTAATTCCTCCACTAAGATCCTCACTTTACTAGTTATTCAAATTCCTCCCCTGGTGGCCCTACTATTACGAACATCGGTGCTAGACCCTTACCCATGTCCCGATACTACCCACAAATGTGACCTTCAAATTCCTCTAGCCATATGTCTCAAATTATTTATCCTAGGATGGTATGGACCTATATGATGACTAGGATGAGCTTCCATAATTTCCAAATTACTTACACCATTAAATTAATTCCTTTAAATGTAATCCCTAATCATTTTGTACATGAAGTATTGTCAATGTTGAACCTACTGTCCTAGGAATTTTTGCAGGTATATAATATGACAATTAATGGGGCCTACCAAAATTTCATGCCTTTTCAATTCAGATTTATAATTAATTCATATTTAATACTATATCCACAAATCTAGCATTTTTCAAATGAAGTACATAAAATATTAACTCAAAAATTCTAAGTAAATTACAGAGCCTTGGTATTAATGAAATAATGCTATGTCTAGATTTCAATTTACATCTAGGTTAAAATGGTCTATCCATGATCAATTTGAGTTATTTACCAAAATGTCAGTATGGGGCCTAAGTACATAATTTTTCACTCCAAAAATTCTGAAATAATTACACAAGGTATAAAACATACAATTACAATAATATGAATTTTCTCAGATTTTGCAAAGGAATATATCCATGATTTCTATACAAAATTCCATAAGGGTAAAATGGTCATTTTGCTCCTTACACTACTTGAACTTCTTCCAACAGAGAAATAATTTATTTGTAGTACTTATTACCACACTACTTAGTTCTCAACAGAAATTTAGTATTTTATGATAAGGTTAAGCCTATTTTAAATTTATTTCCTAAAAAGGGCCTGATTTCCAAAAAATCAAAATAATGGGATTTTTGTTCCCAAAAATTCAAACATTACCATGAGAGGTGTATTACACCTTAATATATCTCCATAATGAAAATCATGATTTTTGTATGTTCCAAGTTGGTTGAATACACATTATTTCATTTTAGGCTAAATGCACACCAAGCCTATAACAAGTCAACACATGCAAGTGGGTTTACCCAACATTCATTGGTCCAAATTGGCTGAACTTTACGTCATACACGTATAATGTCCCTAAGGACATGCCACCAAAATTTGGGGCCATTGGGAGTCCAACAACTCCAAATATTTCATTTATTTCGTTTTGTGTATTTTGAATAAAACTATAGAAAGAGTTTTCCCAAAAATTCTCAATTTTTGGCAGGGGTTACATATGCCCTAAACATGCTTGTCCCTAAAATTTGGGGTCATGTTGATTAATGGTTTGGCTTGGGAATCAAATTGAAGTTCTGCCCTTGCCTAGGACCAGTCCTAGGAAAACTGCCCTACAGGGCAGTATACTGCTCCAAATTACATTATTATGGTGGCCAATTAAAGCTAAGAGGTTATGATACAAATGACATTTAAGGAGTGTGACCTGGAAATGCTTCTACGAGGCCTAAAAGAGACATGCAAGGGACAGTAAAAATAGGGACAGAAAATTGAATTTGATATGGCACGAATCTTAAAGCAGAATGGAGGGCATCTGTTCATCTTCTCCATGGAGCCAAGGGCCGCGATTTGCCCGACCTGGAGCACCTTACAAGGCCATTTCCCCGCCATCCAACCACCTCCCTGGCCGGCCACCACCACCAACACCTCCGTTGAGGTGAGGGCTAACGTTCGGCGGCGACTTGGCCGCCAGAGGCGGCGGTTTCAGACGAACTTGCACTCCATCAAAAAATCTGAAATTTATGAAAAAGCTCAACTTGGATCTGGCTCATTTGAGCCCGATGTCTCACCTAATAGATCTAGGAAACTAGTACGGGTAGAGGTGAGGTGAAACAGACCTTGATCGGAGCCCGACGGCTGCGGCGGCAGTGGCGGCCATGGAATTTCTCCTCTCTGGCGAGCTTGCTCCCGAACTCGTTTCTCCACCAAAAGCTTTGATCCAGATATCTAATTCCACTCCTCTCAGCCTTCTGAAGCTGATGGTGAGGTCAAAATGGGGGTGGGTTGGCTGGTTATGGTGTTTTGAGTAGTGGAAAATTCAGCCACCACCTTGGATGCTCCTCCTTGGCGCCAAGTGGCACCTCCTTTGATATAATTTGGCTAGGTGATTATTCCTAAGCTCAGAACTGAGCTTTGGGATGGAGGAGGAGGGCCAAGTGGCCTCCATCCCCCTTTTCCCTCTCATCTCTCTCCTCTCTTTCCCCAAATTTCCAAAAAAACCCCATGCATGCACTCTCTCTTCTATTTTAGAGGGGTAGGGGCTGTCATTAACCATTTAGGCTGGTCATTGGCCTTGGCTCATGGGCTTTGCCCATTGGGAATGGGCTTGGCCTCCCTTTTTCTCTTTAGGCCTTATGTTGACCAAGTTGACTTTTAGGGTTGACTTGGTCAACTTGATGAGTGGGCTGGCCCCACTTAATGGTCATGAACCACACGTCCTCACCCAACATGGGTTGGACCATGGTGATGCCCCACTTGGGCTAATTGGGCTTATATGTGTGGATTTGACCAAATTTGGGTTATGGTTGACTTGAGTCAACTTGGGTCAATGGTTGACCCAATGATGTGGCTTTTGGTTCACATAGATTGCTTTTAGGGTTAGGGACATAGTGGTGGGGTCATTGTGTACCTATGATTCCATTTTGGGCTAGTTTGACCTGATTTGACTCGAACCCTATAGTGGGCCGTATGTAAATCCACCCTAACTCTACCCCATGTCCAACCCAATCTGAGTTAAGGGGTCTAGAAGTAACATGGGATGTTATAAATCCCAATAAACAAAAGAATAATTTCATCCCCGAAATTCAAGTTTGGGTCTACGGGGTTTTCAAGTATACTTCAAATATTAATTAAAGAATTACCTGAAGTGAACAGCTCGGGGTGTTGTTCTTGCATCAGATCCATCGACTCCCAAGTGTGCTTCTCCCGTTCGTGGTTGAACCACATTACCTTCACCTGGTGAACCTTCTTCTCCCGTAACACTCGGACCGTTGTATCGTTGATCCGGATTGGTTCTAAACGAGCTGATCTATCAGGAGCTATCGGGCCTACTGTAGCGGTAATATGTTGCTCTGGCCGATGGAGAGCTCTTCGTAGCGAAGAGATGTGGAAGACATCGTGTAAGATACTCAACTCCGGTGGCAGCTACTGTCGGTAAGCTAATGGGCCGATCCATTCTAGGATCAAGCATGGCCCCATGTATCGAGGACTGAGCTTCTTGTGCCTCGATATCCTTCACATAATCAGAACCAAGAGTCCTCGTGTCTACATCCTGAACCCAAGATAGCGGCATCTAACACTTCTTCTCATACAAAGCTTTATAAGGACTCATTTCAATACTTGTCTCGCGTATGTTCTTTATAAGAAAACTCTATTAGCGATAACCGTCCCTTCCAAATGTATTTTCGTTATACTTCGTGATGTTCACAATCAAGGTTACATGAGCATATTTTCAAGTCTTCTGACACATTATCATTAAATAAATCTTAATCATAGGTTGGTTCAAAGTCCCTTACGAACAAGGATCACCAAGTATGTGAGAATTAGTAATCTTATATGTAGAATTGAGCACATAAATCTCATATTTCTCTTCCAGAATCGCATCATGCCTTATGTCTTATACCATATAAATTCTTCCAATACAAGTTATAATGATATCATTTATGACGAAGATCCAACTTATGCATAGTAATTAACCAACTTCCAAGATTATGATGTGATGAAGAGATCATCATCTTGTTTCTTCCAGATTCATGACTTATCACACCTCTATATAAATAGTAATACATGATTTATAGAGTGTTCACATTTCAAGCGTACATCAAGCGATCAGTATTGATATTGATGTTGATACAGATGACTCTCAATCGCTTTTCATATATAATCTAAATCATAAATTTATAAGCATATCTTTTCAGAATTGGTGAGGTCTGACACAAATCATTTCCATCATAACGAGAATCTTATAAACACTCATTACTTCTCGTGTAGTTTCACCGTATTCACCTTAGAAAGAAAAAATTGGTCTCTTCATAGTCATGGATTTCCTAAAATGATCATGATGTTATCAATGTATGTGTCCCAGTTCTCGATGTTGTCATAATCAAGGGATCATACCTATGCGTATGTTTCAACTAATCATCCACGTCATTTGAATTTTTTTGATGAGTCGTTACATTTTTAAATGTCATGCCATAGGAGATTAATCTTATATATCATAATGTTACCTAATTTCAATTCTTAAGTTCCAATATAATGGCTTTTGCTTAATTGAGTCATTCAAGGTTATAGTTCACCATTATGATCAAGTGACTGGCTATATCATGTACGCGTGAATAGTAATGATATTTCATCATTGTGTTTAATTCTCCAAATCCCAGCCTCTTTTAGGATCAAAAAAGTGTTGAAGATGGTGACCGGGCGGTCTGGCGGTCTGTCTTGGCGGGTTGAAGACCGCACGTTCTGGCGGTTTGTCTCAGCCGGCTTGGAGATCGGGCGGTCTGGCGGTCTACCCTGGCAGTCTCTCTTTCTCTCTGATGGTAGCCTTGCGGTTAGCCCTTCTGTCTAACCGCGCGGCTTGTGCGGTTTGTTTTGTATAGTCCGCTTAGTTCTGTAAATTTTTAGTCCCACATCTATTATTTGTATTCTCTCATCTCTCCTCCATTCTATATAAGGGAGGGCATACCTTTGTAATAGATACCTTTTTTAGATAATAAAATTTCTGTTAAAACCTCTTCCGGTTTGTTTTAGCTCCACTTTCGGCTTGTTTTATGTTCATTTCTAACATGGTATCAGAGGAAACGATCTTTTCCTCCTGATTCAGCTTCTTCTTCTATTCGCGCGGGCTACCTTCTAGCCGCTCGACTTCTTTCCCTCCGCTTGATTCTCGTCTTCCCGCGACCTGCCTTCGCGGCTTGCCTTCTCTTTTGACCGTTGCCCTGTTCGTGCGGCTTGTTTCTCCTTGCTTCTCTTCTCGCTGTTCCTCTTAGTCGCCGCGGCCTGTTTACTAGTCGCCTCGACCTGTTTCCTTCTACCCGCTCCAGCTTGCTTGTCGCCCCGGCCTCATCTTTAGCCGTGCGACTTGTTCTCCTCTGTTCGCCCGACTTTTTCAAGTCGTGCGACTTCTTTCCCTTTGCTTTGCTTCTTGGTAGCGGCCTTCGTAGCCGCACGACCTGTTTTCTATTCGCCCGACTTGGTCTTTTCTCTTCTTTGCTTCACCGTTCGGCTTCTTCCTCTTCTCGCGGTTTGTTCTTCTCGTCGCGGTTTGCTCCTCTCTTACTTCCATGGCTTTTCCCTCCTCCAGTCTGTCCGCCTCGGTGGTCACCTCTTCTGGTAGTGCTCACGTTGTTACCCACGGAAGATGGCTAATCGACTCTGGTGCAACAAATCATATGACAGGCAATCCTCAATGTTTCTCTCTTCTTGAAACACATGCTCAATTGTCCCCGGTCATTGTTGCGGATGGCTCTCCCTCACCGGTCCATGGGACGGGCATGGTTCAAGTCACTCCATCTCTGTGCCTGGCTGATACCCTCTATGTGCCCAAGTTTCCATGCAATTTACTATCGGTTACTTCTTTATGCAAGCAACTTCGGTGTTCTGTCTTATTCACCCCTACCTCTTGTGCTTTTCAGGATCCGGACTCCCAACGGACGATTGCTACCGGGACTGAGAGTGGTGGCCTCTACTTCCTCGACAATGTCTCTGCTCTATTCGCCTTCTCCTCCTCCTCTACAGATCTTCTCCAATGGCATCTTCGTCTTGGACATGCTCCTCCCAGAATTCTACGCCAGCTCCTGCCGCACCTCCCTCCTCATCATCCTCCTATAAACTGTGATGCATGTCAACTTGGCAAACATCACCGCTCATCCTTCCCCCAAACACAAAGTCGGGGCTCTTCCCGTCCGTTCGACCTCGTTCACTCTGACATATGGGGTCCCGCTCCTAACCTCACCATCGGTCGGGGTAGTTCCTATTTTGTCACCTTCATTGATGATTTCTCTCGGTGTACGTGGGTGTATCTTCTCAAAGATCGCTCCGAGCTGTTCTCTGTTTGGACCTCATTTTATTCTATGGTTAAGACTCAGTTCGATACGTCTATTAAGATCCTTCGTTCTGACAATGCTAAGGAATATCTTAGCCAAGACTTCTCCTCTTTTTGTCTTCACCGTGGTGTTATTCGTCAAGCAAGTTGTGTCTACACCTCACAACAAAATGGGGTGGCGGAACGCAAAAACCGTCACCTCCTTGATGTCGCTCGCACTATGACGACTCAAATGCATGTTCCTCGCTCCTATTGGGGCTATGCTGTCCTCCTCTCCTGCTATCTCATCAATCGCCTTCCCTCCACAGTTCTCCACGGTGCTACCCCCTTCTCCATTCTTTATCTGGACAAGGATCCCTTTCCTCTTCCTCTGCACATCTTTGGGTGCACTGCCTTTGTGCACTCTCCCGCTGCCACCCGTGATAAACTCTCACCACGTGCCACTAAATGTGTCTTTCTGGGGTACTCTCCCAATCAGAAAGGTTATTGTTGCTTTGACCCCGTTACCCGCAAGTAATTTGTCTCTACGGATGTCACCTTCTTTGCCAATGCATCTTACTTCTCTCCCGCTTCCTCCTCTCCTCCTCCTGATCCTACTTTTCCTCCCAACCCATCCCTTCCCTCTGCTCCCACTGATGTTCCACCATCTCCACCCTCTCCACCCTCTTCCCCATCACCATCATATCCACCCTCTACTCCGCTTTCTCCCTCCACTCTGCTGCCATCTCTCTCTACTCCCGGTCCAGCTCTCTCCACCACGGATACTCCGGATACTGAGGCACCTGCTGACCTGGATCTCCCAATTGCTCTTCGCAAAGGGGTTCGAGCATGTACCCAACACCCGCTTGCTGCAGTTGTTTCCTACGATCGTCTTACCCCTTCTCGCCGAGCTTTTGCACTGGCTATCTCGGCCACTGCCACCCCCTGTTCCTACCAGGAGGCCCTTACTATTCCTCATTGGAAAGTTGCCATGGATGAGGAGATTGCTACTCTAACTGAACGGGGTACCTGGACCCTTGTTCCTCCTCCTTTCGGCACGGATGTTGTTGGTTGTCGATGGGTCTTCGTGGTGAAGTTTCTCCCGGATGGCAGTGTGGATCGTTATAAGGCTCGCCTGGTTGCCAAGGGTTTTACCCAAACTTATGGCGTAGATTACTTTGACACTTTCTCTCCAGTTGCTCCTCTCAGCACTATTAGGGTTCTTCTCTCTGTGGCTGTCAACAGGGATTGGCCCATCTCGCAGCTTGATGTTAAGAATGTCTTCCTCTATGGTGATCTGCAGGAAGATGTTTACATGGAGCAACCTCCTGGGTATGTTGCTCAGGGGGAGACACGGGTATGCCGGCTAAAGAAGGCTATCTATGGCCTCAAACAGAGTCCTCGTGCCTGGTTTGACAATTTCAGTGGCATTGTTGCGGCCATTGGTTTTACAAGAAGCTCAGCAGATCACTCCTTGTTTGTTCGGAAAACCGCCTCTGGTCTGGTTGTTCTTGCGGTTTATGTTGATGACATTCTTCTTACTGGCGATGACCAGGATGGGGTATTGATGACCAAGAAACACCTTCGTCAACATCTGGTCACAAAGGATATGGGCTCCCCGAAATACTTTCTGGGGATTGAAATCTCTAGAAAGCCCAACTCCATGGTCCTTTCCCAACGGAAGTATGCTCTTGATCTTTTGAAGGAGGCAGGACTCACTGGTGCTAAACCTGCACGTTGTCCTATGGCTGCTGGAGAAGACAAAACTTGGACAGATGACTCGCCTCTTCTCTCCGATCTTACGAGATACCGGCGTCTGGTGGGCAAACTCATATATCTCACGGTAACCAGACCCGACATCTCTTATGTTGTTGGCAAGGTGAGCTAGTTCATGCAAGCTCCGAGGGAGTGTCATCTACAATCTGCTCTGAGGATATTAGAGTATATTAAAGCTGCTCCAGGAAAAGGACTCCTATTTCAGAAGAATGGTCACCTAAGGGTTGAAGCTTACTCTGATTCAAGCTATGCGGATGACAAAGGGGACTGTAAATCGACATCAGGTTTCTGCACATTTGTTGGAGGCAATCTTGTGAGTTGGAAGAGCAAGAAACAGTCTGTAGTTTCCAGGTCTAGTGCAGAGGCGGAATATCGCAGCATGGCATCGACTACATGTGAGTTGAAGTGGTTGCGGGCTCTCATGCTTGACTTAGGAGAGGTTTACAACTATCCTCTTCCTATGTTCTGTGACAATAAGGCCGCGATATACATTTCCAAAAATCCAGTTTTTCATGAGAGAACAAAACACATAGAAGTCGACTGTCATTTTATTCGGGAAGAAATATTGAAGAAACAGATTTGCACTCCATTTGTCACTTCCGATAACGAGTTGGCAGATGTCTTCACCAAGCCGGTGTCCGCTTCCTTTTTCCACATCTGCGACAAGCTGGGCATGATCGATATATATGCTCCAGCTTGAGGGGGAGTGTTGAAGATGGTGACCGGGCGGTCTGGCGGTCTGTCTTGGCGGGTTGAAGACCGCGCGGTCTGGCGGTTTGTCTCAGCCGGCTTGGAGATCGGGCGGTCTGGCAGTCTACCCTGACAGTCTCTCTTTCTCTCTGATGGTAGCCGTGCGGTTAGCCCTTCTGTCTAACCGCGCGGCTTGTGCGGTTTGTTTTGTATAGTCCGCTTAGTTTTGTAAATTTTTAGTCTCACATCTCTTATTTGTATTCTCTCATCTCTCCTTCATTCTATATAAGGGAGGGCATACCTTTGTAATAAATACCTTTTTCAGATAATAAAATTTCTATTAAAACCTCTTCCGGTTTGTTTTAGCTCCACTTTCGGCTTGTTTTATTTTCATTTCTAACAATAAGGTAGTACTAAATCATACATAACCATAACAAACTTAATCATTATATTCTTAAACGCAAGACGTTATCCTATCAAGATTTATAATTATAACTTAACTATCTCCCAAGGTATAAGGGTGAGTAAACCATTTAAATTTGGAAAGGATTGATTCTTTGAGAGAATACACCACCTGTAAATCATCATCGAACACTTTTGTTTTGATTCTTATGATCATCAGAGTCACATCTAAAGGATCATACTTATAATATATGTCTTCGAATTTTGATTTTTCACTTGACTTTAAGTTTCTCTGGGACTGTTATACCCCTAGTATTATAGACATAATTACTCAAATATTTCAATTCTTACTTGATGGGCTCCAATCAAGTCATAGTTAAGACCCGTAATCACTCCTTCACGTTATCATGATGTTATTCTATTTTGATCCGTATGTTTCTAACATTGTGACCTGAGCATGTCAGGTAGGCGCGGATTGCAGTGATCTATCATCATTTCCACTTCCCCCAATTCTACACATTTACTATGTGAAAGTCATAGTCACTTTCCTAAGAGCCACAGCTATGCAGAATTTCCGACTATCATTCTGGCTTATACCGAATTCTCTATTCAAATTGGTTTTCTCTTACAATATATTTGAGTTCATTAATCAAATCCTCAACCGATGATATAAACATTAATCGTGTGTCACGTCAATTAGGTTAAGGTGTTAGGTCATCTAGGAACGTGATTTGCTGAGGTAACACATTCCTTTAATTATACATAAAAACTTTTGTGTCGTCGTTACTGCTTGATTTTAGTTTATCGAAAGCCACTTGTTCGATTTCTTGTGGATTATACGCAACTTATTTCGATGTTTGGGATACATCTTGTCATAATGCAATGACGAAATTACAATCTCTCTTAAAGTTGTGCAAAGTAATGATCTAATTCATGAGTCCGCGGAAGTTTCTAACATCTCATGGGGACTTTCCTTGTTCTATGGTTGTAATATATCTAAGCGGGCAACCCTCTATGTATATCCCAAACTTCTAGGGAGGGTTGATTATCTTGCCGATTATGCGAATGCAAAACCTCATCTTTACTTGGGCAACATGTGAATTAATCAAGTCTTCTAGATTACTATGTTTGTGACACATGTTTTATAAACCAGGTCTAGAGAAATTCAAGTCGTTACCAATTTAGCCCAATAAACAAAAGGATGAGCCCCCGTACCTTTCGGGCTAAATTCCCTTAATATTTACAGTGCATTCCTTTTATATGTGCACTCAATCGTTATGTTTAACAATCTTAGACCTGGGTTTCTACCTTAATAAATATGTTATATACCTTAGGCCTTCAAGGTTACTATACGACCAATTTTTTAAGATCAGCACATGACCCAACCAAAATGGGTTTCTTGAATTCTTATTCTACCATTGGTATTTGCCACTGTGGTTGTCTTAACGTAATCAAGTCATTAGTATGAGGGTTAAGTTTACGAGTACCATACTATTCCACTAATATATTATATGCATCAGTTCTCTTTAAGGCGGTCCTATCAGCTTGGGTAAGAAGTGATAATATCACTCGATAGGTAGAGTAGGGACATCAGAATTTAAGCCTTAAGCATTGACTCTTGCGTCAAATTCTTCCCTTGGTGAATTTGGGTATCCCCATACCTTAACCAATCTATCTCTGAAGTCGATTTAAAACTCGGATACACTACAAAATCCTCTTGGTAAGTCAAGCTAAGGTGGTGTCCTAATTGGATTGGCCTATCTCATTGTACTTAATGGACTGTTTTATGCAACTTTCTACACATGGGCACACCACAGCTTCCGCTGCATAGTTTGTCTGCAAACTAATGCTCATGCGGGGTGGTCCAGTGTTGTGGACTTCTTTCTCATATGATCGTTTGTTCAAGTGATACCAATTTGTAAGACCCGCCCTCCCCCTTACCAAGGAGGGATACCGGGTCTTATGCCCAGAACCACCGTCTTATTGTGGCACTAACGCACGGGTTAGTCGACACTGCAACACGCCGATTCTGCCAGCTAATATGATCATATAACATGTTGGCCAATATGAGAAAAAGAAGTATAGCAGTATATCAAATCCACTAGTCCACAAGTCACAAGTGCATATCATATATATAAATGAAGAGTGCAGAAACATAGTCCACAATGAGTACAAAATGAAAGAGTAATAAGGGCTTATGCCCAGTACATCATATCAACTATCTCTCTCAAATCAAAGCGGAAGCTAATCTAATACTTCAAGACTCGTCCCACCTGAGGATGTGCAGTAGTAGTAGTAGTCTGCGGTAGCGGTATCTGCTCCTCAAGTCCTGCCTCCTCGTCGTGCTGGTGCTCCATCTCCACGAGCTCCTAAAATAGTATGGTCTCCGACCATTAGTCAAAAAGACTAAGTTGTTTCCTCCGCACCTCGCCTCGCAGCTCCCAGGCACCGAGCGGAAGGATGAAGCGGAGGACAACAAGGGGTTGCAAAAGTGGAAGCAGGTGACAAGAACTAACTAGCAGTTATAATAGGTATTATTATTCTATTCTTGCAGTTTTAAGTATATAGTACAAGTAAGTAAAGTGCAGTACTAGTAAAGGAAAGAACTGAAAGTAAGAGCAGAAAAGTAAAGTACAGCTGAAAGGTAAAGCTATCTACCATCACAAAAGTACCTAAACTTATAAAAATGTCCATACAAATTTATAAGTTAAGGTTTCCAGGAAATTTAACTTATCACATAAAAGAGCCCATACTAATTTATATGATAAGGATCTTTGAAGCATATGACCTAATATGAATGAATGTTATGATGCAATTTATGCACAGGCAAGTGCAACTCACACACAACGACTTTGTGATCACAGACCTTTAGTTCCCACTTTTTGAGAGCTATCATCACTCTCGGGTACCACCGTTGTGGCTACGGCAGCAGCGGAGCGGGCATCTCCACTTCTAGGCCGGTATGCACACTACCAAACTTTAGACCCCTCTCATATGCCTCTGTACACGTCCAAGGTGCACTCTAGAGTCTCTGCGTACGTACTTTGCTGACAACCCGTCATTCATGTTGGGTCGGATGTGCGTTATCGGGGATCGTCCTCCAGACCGAAGTGTAAAACAACCCACTGGCCCTCTAACCCACACACCCTCCTGGTGCACCGTACTGCCATCGGTGTGACGAACGACCAGTACCGCATGCCCCGCCACTAAATTTATGCACATGCAAGTATTTCATCCCGAGCCTTCAACTCGCAGGACCAACACGTCCTGAATCCCTCAAACCCTACACGGGCGAGCATGAACCACAATCCTTAACATATTAGACTACTCTTGTCTACGGGTTATTATACTTAGTGATTTAAGGTTAATCCTAGGACTGCCCAGGGTATACCAGGTGAAGGGCTCTCGGGGGCACTAGGAACTAAGATGGGATTACACCCAAAGTTCTCTTTCTCAAGGATAATTACTTTTATTAGTGTCTACCCAGGATTTATACCCCAACTCTCGTATTACTTTAGAACGACCCTAAAGACTTAAAGTGTTATTAGGAGCGCGACGGTCTTCAACCGGTTCCCGTTATTGTTGCTATCACGGGACTTGCACTCTTCCACACATGGTTAAGGAATCCTCTAGGAGACCAACCATGGTTAATTCCTCCACTAAGATCCTCACTTTACTAGTTATTCAAATTCCTCCCCTGGTGGCCCTACTATTACGAACATCGGTGCTAGACCCTTACCCATGTCCCGATACTACCCATAAATGTGACCTTCAAATTCCTCTGGCCATATGCCTCAAATTATTTATCCTAGGATGGTATGGACCTATATGATGACTAGGATGAGCTTCCATAATTTCCAAATTACTTACACCATTAAATTAATTTCTTTAAATGTAATCCCTAATCATTTTGTACATGAAGTATTGTCAATGTTGAACCTACTATCCTAGGGATTCTTCCAGGTATATAATATGATAATTAATGGGGCCTACCAAAATTTCATGCCTTTTCAATTCAGATTTATAATTAATTCCTCTTTAATATTATATCAACAAATCTAGCATTTTCTAAATGAAGTATATAAAATATTAACTCAAAAATTCTAAGTAAATTACAGAGCCTTGGTATTAATGAAATAATGCTATGTCCAGATTTTCATTTACATCTAGGTTAAAATGGAATATCTATGATCAATTTGAGTTATTTACCAAAACGCCATTATGGGGCCTAAGTACATTATTTGTCACTCCACAAATTCTGAAATAATTACACAAGGTATAAAACATACAATTACAGCAATATGAATTTTCGTAGATTTTGCAAAGGAATATATCCATGATTTCTACACAAAATTCCATAAGGGTAAAATGGTCATTTTGCTCCTTAAACTACTTGAACTTCATCCAACAGAGATATAATTTATTTCTAGTGCTTATTATGACACTACTTAGTTCTCAACAGAAATTTAGTATTTTATGATAAGGTTAAGGCTATTTTAAATTTATTTCCTAAAAAGGGCCAGATTTCCAAAAATTCAAAATAATGGGATTTTTGTTCCCAAAAATTCAATCATTACCATGAGAGGTGTATTACACCTTCATGTATGTCCATAATGAAAATCATGATTTTTGTATGTTCCAAGTTGGCTGAATACACATTATTTTATTTTATGCTAAATGCACACCAAGCCTATAACAAGCCAACACATGCAAGTGGGTTTACCCAACATGCATTTGTCCAAATTGGCTGAACTTTAAGACATACACTTATAATTTCCGTAAGGACATGGCACCAAAATTTGGGGCAATTGGTAGTCCAACAACTCCTAATATTTCATTTATTTCATTTTGTGTATTTTGAATAAAACTATAGAAACATTTTTCCCAAAAACTCTCAATTTTTGGCAGGGGTTACATATGCCCTAAACATGCATGCACCCAAAATTTGGGGTCATGTTGATTAATGGTTTGGATTGGGCATCAAATTGAAGTTCTGCCCTTGCCTAGGACCAGTCCTAGGAAAACTGCCCTACAGGGCAGTATACTGCTCCAAATTACATGATTATGGTGGCCAATTAAAGTTAAGGGGTTAAGCTACAAATTTCATTTAAGGAGCGTGACCTGGAATGACTCTAAGAGGCCTAAACGAGACATACAAGAGACAGTAAAAATAGGGACAGAAAATTGAATTTGATATGACACGAATCTTAAAGCAGAATGGAGGGCATCTGTTCATCTTCTCCATGGAGCCAAGGGCCGCGATTTGCCCGACCTAGAGCACCTTCCAAGGCCATTTCCCGGCCATCCAACCACCTCCCTAGCCGGCCACCACCACCAACACCTCCGTTGAGGTGAGGGCTAACGTTCGGCGGCGACTTGGCCGCCGGAGGCGGCGGTTTCCGACGAACTTGCACTCCATAAAAAAATCCGAAATTCATGAAAAATCTCAACTTGGATCTGGCTCATTTGAGCCCGATGTCTCGCCTAATAGATCTAGGAAACTAGTACGGGTAGAGGTGAGGTGAAACGGACCTTGATCGGAGCCCGACGGCGGCGGCGGCGGTGGTCGGCCATGGAATATCTCCTCTCCGGCGAGCTTGCTCCCGAACTCATTTCTCCACCAAAAGCTTCGATCCAGATATCGAATTCCACTCCTCTTAGCCTTCTGAAGCTGATGGTGAGGTCAAAATGGGGGTGGGTTGGCTGGTTATGGTGTTTTGAGTAGTGGCAATTTCGGCCACCACCTTGGATGCTCCTCCTTGGCTCCAAGTGGCACCTCCTTTGATATAATTTGGATGGGTGATTATTCCTAAGCTCAGAACTGAGCTTTGGGAGGGATGAGGAGGGCCAAGTGGCCTCCATCCCCCTTTTCCCTCTCATCTCTCTCCTCTCTTTCCCCAAATTTCAAAAACACCCCATGCATGCACTCTCTCTCCTATTTTAGAGGGGTAGGGGATGTCATTAACCATTTAGGCTGGTCATTGTCCTTGGCTCATGTGCTTTGCCCATTGGGAATGGGCTTGGCCTCCCTTTTTCTCTTTAGGCCTTATGTTTACAAAGTTGACTTTTATGGTTGACTTGGTCAACTTGATGAGTGGGCTGGCCCCACTTGATGGTCATGAACCCCATGTCATCACCCAACATGGGTTGGACCATGGTGATGCCCCACTTGGGCTAATTGGGCTTATATATGTGGATTTGACCAAATTTGGGTTATGGTTGACTTGAGTCAACTTGGGTCTATGGTTGACCCAATGATGTGGCTTTTGGTTCACATAGATTGCTTTTAGGGTTAGGGACATAGCTGTGGGGTCAATGTGTACCTATGATTCCATTTTGGGCTACTTTGACCTGATTTGACTCGAACCATATAGTGGGCCCTATGTAAATCCACCCTAACTCCACCCCATGTCCAACCCAATCTGAGTTAAGGGGTCTAGAAGTAACATGAGATGTTACATTACCCGGGGCAGCGGTACCTTCCCTGTATGCATTGCCATCATATTCCATATCAATCTACCAATCACAACCATATCACAAATGCCGGTATCCACCAGACGCTCTGTGCTCTTAGGGCACCTTTTTGGTGAACCGGACAGACCTCTCATTCACCGCCAATCAGAGGTTTTTAACTTGTTGGCTGGGTGGTTCAATCCTAGTCTACCAGCGCGCAGGCTGGCGACATCCCGTCCATACCACTCAGAGGTACTAACCTCCCAGCATCCACAAACATAACCAGAGTTGATCGACCCACCCACGTGGTGTAGCAAGCTGGGTTTATCGCTTCCCCCAGACATTACCACCAATCGACCCCTCACTTATTTCCTGATCGACCCACCCTTGTGGTGCCGCAAGCCGGGTGCTCGATTCCCGGGCATGCCACCAATTGATCCCTTCTCTATCTAGATCAACCCACACTAGTGGTGTAACAGTCTGAGTTAATCTCGCTCTCCCCAGGCATGCTACCAATTGATCTGTCATCACAACCAGGAGATTATGCAAAGTCTCCTTACATCCATAATCCACATCCAATCATACATTCAGTCCGCAACACATAAACCTTTCATCACATCAAATCCACGGAGTCTTCTCCGGTTTACCCATGATCATCACCAATCCAGACTACCCGTCCAGATGGGCTTCAAACAGCATGCCTATGCCGTACTCCACACTTCCGGCTCTAGGTGCAAACTCAACAACGGAATCGCTTATAAAATCCACCTCTTGGTGGAGGATCCCACACACATGCATAAAGAAAGGACTTCGACGTCCAAGAAGGAGATCGTTACCCTTGAAGATGGCTTTGGCGCCATGAATCAGCCGGATGGAAATCACCGCCTCGGCTTTGCCTTCACAAATCCGAACTCGGATCTAAATTCCGCACTCCACAGCTCCTCCAGCAGCTAGCTTTCAATTCACTTCCCTCCTTCCCTTGACCTCTCTTCTCTCTCTCATTGAGAAGAAGAATGAACATGAGGGAAGAAACCTCATTCTCGGCCCTTTTATCCACAGGGAAGAAGCCTGGACCATTAGATCCAGAACAGGGAAATGAACTACCAGAAAACTCTGACAAAAGCACTTTTCGGGCCTGACACGCCCTGTGAAACCAGGGTGTGCACCTTAAGTGGCACACGAACCGACTTATTCTGACTTATCCAACATAGAACATGACCAGGGTACATGCCCGTGTCGGCCCAGTCACGCCCATGACACAGGGCGTGTATCCCACTCGACACCTACTTGAGAGAAAATTGTCGACCTCTCGACATGGCGGGACACGCCCTATGACACGCCCGTGTCACAAGCCGTGTACCCCTTGCTTGCCACTCGACGATCGTCGAGCATAGTTCGTCAACCAGAGGGGATACGCTCTAGGTTACGCCCCCTGTCATGCCCCCTTTAACGCATGTGTCATAGGGCGTGACCTCCCGAAAACTTCGTCGACCGAATGTCGTCGACCACGCGCCCAACTGATCAACCCGAGCGGGACACGCCCTGGGACACGCACATGTCCCAGGTTGTGTCACCCAATTTTTTTTGCCAATTTTAGAATTTGGGATGTTACAACCCTCCCCTCCTATAAGAAATTTCATCCACGAAATTGCATAGAGGATGGAAAACAATAACCAAACTGTGATGACATCAAAATAATATGTTACAACGATCTTTGTATTGTACAACCTCCACATGTGCACATTAATCCACGGTTTCAGCTAGTGATGTCTAGCCACAAACATGCTATATACCCTCAAAATGCATATACATATATCATAATCGATCGATCACTTCAATTGCACCAAGTGTGCACCAACATTTCAACATGTAACACGGCATATAATATATATGCACACGACTATCACATTAGTCATTGCCTTATATACAACATTATTCATATCACCAAAGTGATACAAGTCATTATTCTTACTTCCGCTCAGCCTCTCGATTTTGCATTTCTCGTGTAAGAGCCAAATTAAACAATCGAGGCTGAATTTCACCAATTGAGCTTTGCGGCTCTTATACTTCCAAATGATACCATCGAGGTTGCGTCCGGGATGTAGATGACTCGGCAACTGCTTTGCCCTTATCTTCATACGACACACCTATCTTTTTCTCACTCCCCGAAGGGGTTTTCCAACAAAATTTAGCAATATGTCCTTGCTTCCCACAATTATAACATAGACGTGTATCAACACGTCCTTGCCCATAAGTTGCCCCTGAAGAAACAGTCGACGAAGCTGATTCAGCAGCCCTGAACTTTTTCTTATCTCGTCTTCTCAACTCCGACTGCTCCGACTGTGGCACTTTAAAATTTGGCTTCTCCACTGCCAGCCTCTTCTTTTTTTATACTCGTTTCAAATCTTTCTCCAGGGCACGGGCTGTATCCACCAATGCTTGGAAGCCTTAGTTCACCGAACTCGGGAGTACCAACCTCAACTCATCCCGCAGTCCCTCATAAAAGAGATTCGTCTTTTGCGCTTCCTCCGCGAAGGTAGACCCCGCATATCTCCCCAATCTAGTAAACTCATGCAGGTACGTATCAATATCAGCCTCACCCTGCACCAGGCATTGAAACTCGTTCTCCATCACAATCTGCTGTGACACCGACAAATGCTTGGCAAGAAACAATCTAGAGAATTCCTTAATTGAAACCTCCGCTAAACCTCGACCTGCCAAGTGATGTACCTCCATCTTATCCCACCACAGTCTCGCATCTCCTTCCAGCAGAAAAGTGGCTAGGGTCACCTTCTGCTCTTCTGTAGTCCTGATTGCAGTCAGGATCCTCTTTACTCGAGCCATCCAATATTCCGCCTGCATTGGGGAAAGAGCTCCACCAAACGTAGGTGGATGAAACTCCATAAAGTTCTTCAGGGACTCATCCATTTGTTGCTTGTCCATCACAACTTCCGTGCGCTCTTGCCTTATACCAGGCCGTACTAGCACCCCTACAGGCCTTGCCGGCCCAGTAGGCTGTGCCTGTAACACCACTAGCACTGTTTCTGTCACCACCCGTATGGTCTCCGCCGAAGGAGGCATAGGCGCTTCAATGGGTGCTGCACTCTCATCGGATTGTTGGGGCTCCGACTGCCCAGCACCACTCCTCGCCACCTAGTAATGTACAAAACACCATTAATCAGCCATGTCATAATGGTCATTAGATCCACAGGGAAGAAGCCTGGACCATTAGATCCAGAACTGGGAAATGAACGGCAAGAAAACTCTGACAAAAGCACTTTTCGGGCCTGACACGACCTATGACACGCCCATGTCATAGGGCGTGTACCTTAAGCGGCACACGAACCGACTCATTCTAACTTATCCAACATAGAACACGACCAGGGTACATGCCCGTGACACATGGCGTGTAACCCACTCGACACCTACTCGAGAGAAAATTGTCAACCTCTCGACATGGCAGGACACGCCCTGTGACACACACGTGTCACAGGCCGTGTACCCCTTACTTGCCACTCTGAAAGTGCAGCTAGATATGAAATACTCTAGAGGGGTGGGGGTGAATAGAGTATGGTGCTTAAAAACTTTTTACAACAGTTGTTGTAATCTGAGTGAACAGGGAAGCAAATAAAAAATCTAATCACAGCAGATAGCTAATTACAACCTACAAAAGAAACTAATTGTAGATCCTAACTAATCACAAAACAATCACAACCAGAAACAAAAATAAAGACAAGCAAGCCAGATGACACAAGGAGCTATAGTGGTTCCCCTACACTTGGGTACATCCACTCTTCTACCACCCTAGGTAGGAATCCACTGCAGGATGAGTTGATCAGGTGTCCTGGGCACCAATAAGCTTTTGATAAGGTGCTCAAAAACCAAATCAGATTTTTTGACCAGGTGTCTTGCCACCAATGAGCTTTTGACAAGGTGCTCAAAAACCAAGCACAAACTTTTGAACGGAGTTTGAAAAACCCTTTACAGAGATGGGGATGAGAGAGTGATGGAAGTCTTCTCTTTCTCAAAGCAGCTGAGAAGACTATGTGGATTTAGATGTTGTCAAAGCTCCCCCTGAGTTCTTGAGATGTTCAGGAAATGAAGCTTTGCTGTAGGGTGATAGGCCTTCAGAAGTTGATCTCCAGCAATTGATGATTTCAGCAACAGCTGAAATGTTAGGTGTCTAGAATCTTTGAATTATGTTGGTCTTGAACACTTGAATCAAAAGGGGATCTGAAGATTACAGATTTGTTGATCTCCTTTGGTATGTGTTCTAGTTGTTGTTAAGAAAGAGTTGTCCAGAGAATGTTGTAGCAAAGAATGTTTTGTTGTTCTTCTTCTTGTTCTGCTTATCTGTGTTGTCTGTTCTGTGTGTTGTGATAGAGATTCAAAAATCTTGAGTTTTATTCTCTGGTTGTGAATAGAAAATCATCCTCTGTCAAGAATAGCCGGTGGCCTGACATTAATTGCATCCATAATTGCAAATGTCTTCTGGGGGAAAGTCCAAAGAAATATTCCTTGATAATCCCTTAAAACTTGGTCCAGAATAAATGAAAATGGCTAGAAAATCTTCTGAATTAATTGCTGAATAACTCCTTAACTGTCCTGAATTTGAATCTTGAAAATCCTTTAACTCATCAGAAAAATGTCGAACTGAGCTCTGCTATCGTCGAACTGAGCTCAGCGATTTGGACTTAGACAGCAACAGAGATCGTCGATCTGAGCTCAACTATCGTCGAACTGAGCTCAGAGATAGAGAATCAATACTGAGTCAAGATCGTCGAACTGAGCTCGAAGATCGTCGAATGGAGTTCGACGATTTGTTGAAGTTGAGCTCAGCGATCGTCGAATGGAGTTCGATGATCCGTCGAAGTTGAGCTAGACGATCGTCGATTGGAGTTCGATGATTCGTCGTACTGAGCTCGACGATATGACTTAGTCTCCAAACTGAAAAACCTTGGTCTTGAGGGCAGCTTACAAACCTAACTACTAACCCTTGGACTCAATTCTAATTGACCTTTAGATCTATACAGGAGGTCAAAAACAGGTTTCTTAGAGACATAGTGATCCTGACCCAAATTAGTAATAGGGTGTTCCAACAATCTCCCCCTATTTGGGTTAGGATTACTATTTACAGAACTTGGAAAAATTAAATAACAACATACAAAGCAACAATACAGAAATGTAATAAGCAGGACATTGCAGAACCACAGATATATATTATCCCAAACAGAATTCAGATTTCAGAATGATTGTCACCTTACATAATTATTCTTTCTCCTTGCTCTTCATAAGCTTGATTTCTCTATTAGGATTGAGAGCTTCTTTCTTTGACCTTCTGTCATCTGCTGCACCTAAAGAGGTTTGCTGTTTGGGCCTTGGTACAACAGCTTCAGGATGCAGCTCCATATATCTATCAGAGTTAAAGAATTTGCTTGAGCCATATCTTTCCAATTCTTTCTTTCTTTGTTCAGACAATGTAGTAATGTTGGAAGAATCTCTGCCTTGCTCTTTAGCTTTCTTAATTTGATCCAGGGTAGCTAGCTCTTTCATCCTGACAGTCCAAGCAGTTGGATTATTTTCAGGATCCTCAAAGGGCACTGGTGGCTCATATCTGTTAGATGGATTGTCTAGAGGAGCTCTGGATGAGACCACTTCCTTCAGCTTATAGGGAAAAGGACCTGAGGTTGTATCTGATGAAGCTTGTCCTTCCCTGGAGTATGGATGTTGCCTGGAGTAGCCTTTTGAGTAAACCTAGAATTCCCTTTGGCTTCCTCTGTAGTTTCCTCTTCTAGACTGAGAACCTCTGGACTGGCTTCCCCTATAATAAGATCTTGCATGAGACTGATAGGAGGTTTGGCTTTTGGCAGAAGGTTGAGCAGCTGAGCTTCCACCTGCACCTGCATCAGGAGGAGGTGGTGGAGGAGGATGAGAATGATGAAACTGGGAAGATCCTTTCTCATACTTCCTCTTCTTCTTCATAGCTTTAAGTTGGTTCTTGGAGTATTGCATACAATGCTCAGTTATGGGGCAGTCATGAAGAATGTAATATGGTATGTCATTAGTGTCCTTGACTTTGGCTGGAGGCACTCTTTTCATTGCTTTGCTCCTTGCCTTTCTTTTCCTGGCAATAGTGGCAGACACTACAAGAAAACAGGCTTGACGAAAATTTCGGTCACTAAATATTGCTCATTGTTTACCCCCCCATGGGGTGAACCTCTTTTGCCATCCCTAGGTTTCTTTGATCATCCAAAGCAAAAAAGTTCAATACAAGTATTAACTAAAATAAGCTTTTGCTAATCACATGGCCAAAAACGTTGATAGTAATATTTTTACTTGGAACCAGAATAAAAGTTATTTGCCTTCATTGCAAAGCTTTCACTATGAATTGGTTTGATTATAACTGTACCAGTAAAAAGTTTACGTCAAGGGACTGAATTCTAATTACCATGGCCAAACATATCCCAAGTAACACGCTATCTTTCCAAAGTGGAACTGGATCGGCTCAATGTTAGCTTCATGGGGATAAGGTAAAATTAACACTTCAGAATGTTGGAAGCTCTTCATATGTAAAGTTTGGGAAAAAACCATGAAACCATACCTTTCTTGATGCAAATTCAATGGCCTGTTTTTCAAATACATCAATGCCCTTAAGACGACTTGATATGATTTCCTTTAGTTGTTGATGGTTGTGAGGGCCAAAGCACAGCCTTTGAATCCCCATTCAGCTTGAAATTCTCTGAAGGAACTTCTCTGGAAGATCTATAGTGTTCGCTATCCATAAAAATCATTAAAGAGAGGGCAGAACTTGAAATTATGATACAAGCGAAAAAAAGCATGTCAAACTATAAATTCTTTTTGCATACCTATAACGATCAGCTTTGACTCTGATTTTGTGGGCCAGTCAAAAATGTTATACAAAACCTGAAATAAACGAAGTCAAATTTAAGAAACATAAAACTAATGCAAATAGATGATGATATAAAAATCATAGAAATCTTCATAGAGCATTGAAGTATAGCACTAACAACTGAAGAAAAAAGTTAGACAAATAATAATCGATTGGTTTCTGGTTAACAAAACATCAAGCTCATCTACAAAGTAACCTGCACGATAATTTGATTACTATAGAGATAAGGCACTAATTGGAGGACAATAAGCAGTAATAAACAATCTAATACCCTGTAAATATTCTCAGGCGAGGCCAGTTTCAGTCCATTAACCTACACAAAGTTGTAAACCCTCATTCTTCCAATATCAACTTCAGCTCTTAGGTTTTTCAAAAATGAATGTACAGTCATAGTCTGCCAATTGAAACAGAACAGTTTTATAAATTTATTATGTACAAAAAGATGCCAAGGGAGAATACGAAGGAAATTGCTTTGCCAATTGTAAAGTAGTTTTTTTAGAAATAGCAGTAGAGAAGCACATACTTTGCCAGTTCCGGGAACACCGTGAATATAAAGACTGCGACCTAAACAATGATTTTTGCAAATGGCACCCTTGATAAATGAAGTAATCTCCACTAAGCAGAAATCTAAGAAGAGGATCGGAAGTACCCTGTTGATCAAGTGGAGTTCGTCGTCTTCGTCGATAGGTCCGGCGACGTCAAATCGAGCAGAGGCGTTGGAACGAGCGGATGCGTTGGATCGAGCGGAGGCGTTGGATCGAGTGGAGGTCAGTGAAGGATTTGAAGGGGCTCGTCGAGAGATAGATACCGGAGGACTCGTCGAGTGGGGTGTGGAGAAGGTTATCATTCATGCCCTAATCTAGCGGAAGAGTGAAATTATTCACGAAAGAGGGAAAATGACTCGTGATGAGAAATTATTTATGGTGGCCAAGGAAACTATTCACGAAGAGGAGATGGGGAAAGTAGAGGGGGAAATTGATTGTGGTGGAAAATTTATTAATATTTGGTAATATTTTCTACATCAAAATTAAAAATTATTCACTTAAATAGGGGAAAATAAATTTTTTGGGTTTTATAATATAAATTTGGCATGATGTTTTTTTATCTAGAAAATATTAAAAAATATTAATAATTTTTTTTTTAATTTATGACCAATATGTTTCTGTCACTAAAAAGATTATTTATTGATGAAACTTATTTTTGTTACTAAAAATTAACTTTTAGTGACATAATAGTATTTTTGTCACAAAAAAAAATTTAGTGACCAAATATTTATTTCAGTCACTAATAAAATGGAACTCGTCATTTAGTGACCGACCTTTAATTTTGTCACAAAAAATATATTTTTAGTGACGAAAAATATTTCGTCACAAAATTTTCGTCACTAAAAGCCTGTTTTCTTGTAGTGAGAGAAGTCATCAGAATCAGTCTTGAATTCATCATTTTCAGAACTTTGCTCATCATACAAAGCATCAATCTTTTTCAAATATTCTTTCTGAAATTGAGTTGGAGCAGATGAAACAGCAGTGGTGACAGCAGCAGATACAGCACTAGTAACAACAGATACAGAAGTTGTAGCAGCAGTTGTAACAACAGATATAGAGCTTTCTGGAGCAATACTCTTTGAAGGAATAGCAGCAGTAATATCAGCAACAGTTGGGGCAGCAACAGTTTCAGATAAAACTTTTTTAGATACAGGAACATCAGTAGTTTCAGATATAATAGGTTCAGTAGCATCAATATCATCAGCAATACAGCAGGCTCAAATTCATATGCTTATGTCTGCATATCCTCAGGAACTGAAACAACAGCATCATCATTACTGACGGCAGCAGCAACAGATTCAGCAACAATATTGACAGCATAAACTGAATTGACAAAAGAAGTTATAACCCTGGTGTCACAATGAGAGAAGGGCACAATGGCCTTGGACAGATCCTCTGAGGGCTGGACAACAACTCTCTCTGGAAGACAGCTGAAGTAAGCTGAATCAAACACTGAGAGCAGAGACCTGAGGTCTACTGAAAAAACAGCAACTGGAGGAGGAACTGGAGCTAGAGAAACAGCAGCAGCAACAACTGAAGAAACAGCATGCAAGCTAACTTCATAAAGCATCTCCCCCTACCTAGATTCAGAGAATGCTAGATCAAGGAACACTGATGAAGGGATTGCCTGAGGAAATAAGGAGGATAGCCTGGCAGAAAGAGCTACCACTGACTGAAGTAATGGAGCCAAGGAGGTCTCCAATAGAAGAGATAGCCTGGGGGCTAGAAGTTCATATAACTGGTCAGCTAGGGCTGGAAGATCTACATGCTCAACAGGAATGTGAGCAGAGGTAGAGACTGGAGGTGGAGCAACAGATGATGATGGTGGAGAGCTAGTGGATGGTAGGAGTGATGGTTGAGGTGAGAGTATTGTGGAGATGGAAGACAGTGGGATTGAGATAGAGGGTGTGAAGGAGGGTTGATCCAAAATATCTTGTAGAAGTTGTTGGTAAGATGTTGATGAGGATGGCAGCTCAGGACGAGATGAGGGTGAGTCATCCATGAAGGAATCATCTAAAAGATTGAAGGAGGGAATGGTGGATGATGTTTCAATGTCTGGTTGAGGGTAGGAATATAATGGATGGAAGATTTCTTCTGTGACTGGTAAAGTTGGAATTGGAGATGGTATTGATGTTGGAGAAGGGCTGGAAATGATGATTGTGGATGGAGTTTGAATGGTGGATGGAACTGGAGGAGATGGAATTGAAGGTGGAGGAGGAGAAGCAGCAGCAGGCAAGTCATCTGCAGGGGCAGAGACATGAGCGGAAGTGACTATTATAGTCCTGGTGCCTGAAGTTGTGCTTGCAAAGGGCCTGCTGGGCTTGGTTATCTGCCTGTCCCATTTGCCAAATAGGGCATAGGACAGTCTCTTTGAAGCATTAATATGTATCCCAGAAGATACTAGCAAAACAGGGCATCTGTTCTGAAGAAAGAGCCCAAGGATCCTCCCAAAATTCACAAAGTTCTTATTGAGTTTCTTCTTAATCAGGTCAAAGAAGACCTCTCCCCAGTGCAATTGCTTCTTGTCCACAATGGCTCCCATCAAGCACAGCTGATACCTAGAGATAGTATCATGTGCTGAATGCTTGGCCAGCAAAACGTTGCCTACTACATCAGGGTACTTTTGACATCCATCTGATATACCTTGAAGCCTTTGTGTGCTGCATAAGCTAAGAAGATTCTGATGGCTTCTAATCTTGCAACTGGTGCAAAAGTCTGGTCATAGTCTATGTCTTCTTCTTGAGAATATCCTTGAGCAACTATCCTTGCCTTGTTCCTTACAATTACTCCTTGATAATCCAGTTTGTTTCTGAACACCCACTTTGTTCCAACAATGGAGTGATCCTTAGGTTTTGGCACTAGTTCCCAAACTTTGTTCCTTTCAAATTGATGCAACTCTTCTTGCATTGCAATGATCCAGTGTGGATCTTGCTCTGCATCTTGAATGGACTGAGGTTCAATTTGAGATAGGAAGCAAGTGTGCAACAGGTTTTGGTTGACCTGATTTCTGGTTTGCACACCAGCTGAGATGTCTCCAATTACTTGAGAAATTTGATGTTCTCTTGATGTTACTAAATCAACAGGGGGTGTTGATTGTTCACCAACCTGTGTTGTTGTTTCCTCTTGTGGTACAACAACTGGCTCTTCAAGTTGTTTCTCCTCAATATGTTGCATGCTTTCTTCATCTTCACTGCTTTCCTCTTTTTGAGTAACCTGTAACTTGTTTAAGTCTTCAACAAGAGAATGTACCTGCAAAGGTTCTATGATAGAAGTGTTCTTATCCTTGAAAGACATGTTAGATTCATCAAATGAAATATGGACAGATTCCTCAATTTTTAGAGATGTTTTATTATAAACCCTATAAGCCTTACTGATCATGGAGTATCCCAGAAACACTCCTTCATCAGCCTTAGCTTGAAATTTTGCTAAATATCTCTTGTCATTATTGTGTATATAACAAATGCAGCCAAAAACTCTAAAATAATCAACTTTAGGTTTCTTCCCTTTGAGTAATTCATAGGGAGTCTTGCCCTTTTGTTTGTGTATTAAACTTCTATTCAGCACATAGTTGGAGGTGTTCACTGCCTCTGCCCAAAAAGATAGAGGAAGGTGAGTATCTAACAACAATGTAGTGGTAGATTCAATAAGGGTTCTATTTTTTCCTTTCAGCTACCCCATTTTGTTGAGGAGTTCTAGAGGCTGAGAAAGTATGTCTGATCCCCTCACTCTAACAGAACTCTTGCATAAGAAGAGAATCAAACTCTATCCCATGATCACTTCTGATCAGGGCAATGTGAGTATTGAACTCAATCTGTATACATTTGAGAAACTCTGTCAGACACTTAAAGTTATCAGACTTCTTCCTCAGAAAGAACACCCATGTGAATCTAGAGAAGTCATCTACAACTACTAAGGTGTAAGATTTCCCTCCTAGGCTTTGTACTGTAATGGGTCCAAAAAGATCCATGTGTAACAGATACAAGATCCTAGGTGAATCACTCTTATTAAGTGACTTAAAACTATTTTTAGTTTGCTTGCCTGATTGACAAGCCCTGCAGAGTCCTTCTTCCTGTAGGGGCCAGAAGGTAGTCCTATAACAAGGTTGTCCTTGGATAGCCTAGCAATAGTTCTAAGGTTTAAGTGTCCTAGTCTCTTATGCCATAAAATATTAGGTCTACATACAGAATTGAACAGGCAAATATCTACATCAGTTGAAAGAAAATCTACTAGATAGATGTTACCTTTCCTTTTACCTGTCAACATAGTTGTGTTGTCCTCTGACTTGATCTTGCATAATGCTTTGCTGAAAGTCACCTGGTAGCCTTCATCACATAGCTGACTGATGCTTATCAGATTGTGCTTCAGTCCTTCCACATAGGCTACCTTCTTGAATGTCACTGTCCCAATCTGGACTACACCATATCCTTTAGTTTGTCCAAAGTTTGAATCAACAAAAATAACTTTGGGTCCAAGCTTGGCTTTAAAGGATGTGAGGTTGTCCTTGCTTCCTGTCATGTGCTTAGAGCACCCACTATCCAAGTACCATTGCTGGTTTGATGTTGGATAGGTCTTCACCTGCACATAAAATAATTCATATATTTTTGACCCAGTTTACCTTGGGCCTAGGTTGATAACCTTTAAACTCAGAAATGAAAGACATCCCAGGTTGACTCTTATAACCTTCAGGATGATATCTCCTTGGAGGTATTATCCATTCAGTATAAGGGTTAAAGATTTGGGATGAAGGACCCCTAAGATTGGATTTTGATTTACCCTTGAAAGAATTTCCAGAGCTCTGATCTCTGTTCGATGATCGTGGAGCTGCGTTCGACGATCTTGGGTCAGATCGTCGAGCTCCGTTCGATGGTCGACTGTGGCAGAGTTCAGGAATTTGAGATCGTCGACCTGAGTTCGACGATTTTGCCTGCGATCGTCGATATGTGTTCAGCGATCGTCGAGCTCCGTTCGACGATTTCTGCTGGGACTTAGTTTTTTTAGGCAGATCAGAATTTTTCCTAGCTACCTCTACAGCTCCCTTTCCTTTATCAGAAATGAACTTGATTGGGGTTGTTAGAACTATAGGTTGGCTGGATGAAGTACCCAAGCCCAGTGTACTATTAAATCTGGATTTCACTGTTCTTGTGATGTCCATCAGCTTGATACTTCTCCCATTAAGGGATTCTTCAAGCTTCTTGGCCTCAGATAGCTCACCTTTCAGTGATGCTATCTGCTCCCTACAGCACTCCAACTCCTGAGAGAGTTTGAGGTTTTCTGACTTTAAGGTATTATGTTCAGATAAATGATTTCTGAGAGAGATAATTTCCTTCTCAGATTTTAGCAGGTCTAAACATAATGCTTTAAACTCAGATTTAAAGTCCTCTGAATTGAAATCAAAAGAACTAATTACCTGGTCTTCTTCAAGTTGAGTCTCTGAATCTGACTCTGAGTCTTCTTCATCTGAATTATGTTGTGAGACATTGATTGCCATCATGCAGAACTCCTTCTCTTCTGCATCATCTTCATCATCACTGGAGCTGTATGAGGCTTCTGATTTCTCTTCAGTTTCACTCCAGGATTCAGCAACAAATCCCTTCCTTGTGTGTTTGTTCTTGCTTGAGGAGGGTTTGTCATTGCCATTCTTCTTGAAGTCTTTCTCCTTTCTTCTTCCTTTCTTGTCCCTTCTGTCCTTATTTTTGTTCTCTGCACAGTCAGGTACAATGTGCCCTGGTTTCCTGCAACCAAAGCAGATAATTTCCTTATTATTTGACTTATCATACCTTGGCTTATCATGCTCCTTTTATGATCTCCTTCTGAAATCCTTTCTGGCCATCTTGTAAAATCTTTTGGCCAATAGACTGAGCAGTTCATCATTGCCTGTGACTTTATCTTCAGGCTGATCTTCAGTTGCTTTGAAGGTTATTGTCTTCTCTTTTCTTGTGGCTGGTGAGGCAGCCTTCTGCTCTTCTTCTCTGTTCTTAATGAGCAGCTCATAAAATTTGAGCTTGCCCAAAAGAGCTTCGGTGGTGATCTCATTCAAACTTCTGGCATCCTTGATTGGCCAGATTCTTGAGTCTCAAGTGCTTGGGAAGCACATTAGGATTTTGTCATTAAGTTCAGTCAATGATATCTCCTTATCCAAAGTCCTGAGTTCACTGACTATCAGACTGAGTCTATTGTACATGTCTCCAACTGACTCAGCTTCTCCCTTCTTGAAATTCTCATATTGAGATATGAGGTGGGATCTTCTGTCCTTTCTCTCATCAGCTGAGCCTGAGACTATTTCAGAGAGTTTATCCCAGATTTCCTTTGATGAATTACATTCAGCCACCTTTTGAAAGATGTCATCAGACATGGTCTGGGCTAAGATGTTCATAGCCTTTGCATCTGCAACCTTCCACTTCTTAATATCAGCATCTGTTCCTGATGGAGGTGGAGCAGCATTTGTGCTTGTGTTCTCTGGAGGTCTTGGACAGACTGTCAAAATAGAATTAAAAATATCCTCGTCAATAGAATTCATGTATAATCTAATACTTGCTTTCCAAAGTGCAAACTTAGACAGATTGCACACTGGAGGTCTAGTGCTAGCATAATCTTTGTTTTGAGCCATGATTGGTGAAAACACAGTCTAATAATAAACTCAAAAGAAAACAGATCTAACTAGGAATCTTTGGGTTCAGGTGTTAGCCTGTGCAACCACCAAGGTGTGGTATATTTAACCAACCTGGCTCTGATACCAATTGAAAGTGCAGCTAGATCTGAAATACTCTAGAGGGGGGGGGGTGAATAGAGTATGATGCTTAAAAACCTTTTACAACAGTTGTTGTAATCTGAGTGAACAGGGAAGCAAATAAAAAATCTAATCACAGCAGATAGCTAATTACAACCTACAAAAGAAACTAATTACAGATCCTAACTAATCACAAAACAATCACATCCAGAAACAAAAATAAAGACAAGCAAGTCAGTTGACACAAGGAGCTATAGTGGTTCCCCTAAACTTGGGTACATCCACTCTTCTACCACCATAGGTAAGAATCCACTGCAGGATGAGTTGATTAGGTGTCCTGGATACCAATGAGCTTTTGATAAGGTGCTCAAAAACCAAATCAGATTTTTTGATCAGGTGTCTTGCTACCAATGAGCTTTTGACAAGGTGCTCAAAAACCAAGCACAAACTTTTGAAGGGAGTTTGAAAAACCCTTTATAGAGATGGGGATGAGAGAGTGATGGAAGTCTTCTCTTTCTCAAAGCAGCTGAGAAGACTATGTGGATTTAGATGTTATCAAAGCTCCCCCTGAGTTCTTGAGATGTTCAGGAAATGAAGGTTTGCTGTAGGGTAATAGGCCTTCAGAAGTTGATCTCCAGCAATTGATGATTTCAGCAACAACTGAAATGTTAGGTGTCTGGAGTCTTTGAATTATGTTGTCCTTGAACACTTGAATCAAAAGGGGATCTGAAGATTTCAGATTTGTTGATCTCCTTTGGTGTGTGTTCTAGTTGTTGTTAAGAAAGATGTTGTCCAGAGAATGTTGTAGCAGAGAATGTTTTGTTCTTCTTCTTATTCTGCTTATCTGTCTTGTCTGTTCTGTGTGTTGTGATAGAGATTCAAAAATCTTGAGTTTAATTCTCTGGTTGAGAATAGAAAATCATCCTCTGTCAAGAATAGCCGTTGGCCTGACATTAATTGCATCCTTAATTACAAATGTCTTCTGAGAGAAAGTCCAAAGAAACATTCCTTGATAATCCCTTGAAACATGGTCCAGAATAAATGAAAATGGCTAGAAAATCTTCTGAATTAATTATTGAATAACTCCTTAACTGTCCTGAATTTGAATCTTGAAAATCCTTTAACTCATCAGAAAAACGTCGAACTGAGCTCTGTTATCGTCGAACTGAGCTCAGCAATTTGGACTTAGACAGCAACAGAGATCGTCGATCTGAGCTCAACTATCGTCGAACTGAGCTCAGAAATAGAGAATCAATACTGAGTCAAGATCGTCGAATTGAGCTCGAAGATCGTCGAATGGAGTTCGACGATTTGTTGAAGTTGAGCTCATCGATCGTCGAATGGAGTTCGACGATCCGTCGAAGTTGAGCTAGACGATCGTCGATTGGAGTTCGACGATTCGTCGTACTGAGCTCGACGATATTACTTAGTCTCCAAACTGAAAAACCTTGGTCTTGAGGGCACCTTCCAAACCTAACTACGAACCCTTAGACTCAATTCTAATTGACCTTTAGATCTATACAGGAGGTCAAAAATAGGTTTCCTAGAGACATAGTGATCCTGACCCAAATTAGTAATAAGGTGTTCTAAGACACTCAACGATCGTCAAGCACAGTTCGTCGACCACAGGGGACACGCTATAGGTCACGCCCCCTGTCACGCTCCCTGTCACACTCGTGTCACAGGGCTTGACCTCCCGAAAACTTAGTCGACCGAATGTTGTCGACCACGCGCCCAACTGCTCAACCCGAGCGGGACAGGCCCTGGGAAACGACCGTGTCCCAAGCCGTGTCACCCAATTTTTTTGCCAATTCTAGAATTTGGGATGTTACACAGGGCCGCTCTATCACATCTAGAAAGTGATTCAGAGGAGGATGATGGAGAAGAAGATGACTGCAGTTGTTATGGGCTAATTTCCATGATATAAGAAGAAGATTCCTGCCAGGATCATCCTAGTCCAGATCAGGTATAATCTCTGTCTAGCCCTTATTATTGCTTGGGTCATGAGACCAGTCCAGATTCTAATGCATCCTCATCTAGTGATGAAGATGACTCTGAATCTGAAGTAGATGTCAATCAATTAATTGACAAGTATTGTCAAATTTTGTATGCTTTGAGAAGAAGCAAGAAGTTGGCCAAGGAGCAGGCTAAGGAGAATATCTCCATATAACTAGCTGCTTCCCAGCAATCTGATTCAACATCTTTGCTGGAGCAGAAAGTGAGGGAAGTCAGCCAACTAAAGGCTATCTCAGTTATCCAACTTGAGACCATAAGTTAGAAGGACAAGATCATCTTGGATCTTAAAGAGGAGCTCCTTAAGGAGAGATGTTTAATGACTAGCTAGTTTTTCTAAGCCAAGTACTGTGTTCCCCTTGATAGATTCCTTCTCCTCTCAAAAGGGTAAGAAGAAGTTGGCAGTCAAGGGAAGCACAAGAGTTGACCTTTACAAAGGGAAAGGCAAAGCTCCTGTAGTGCCACAGTCAACCTTTCACAAGGTAATCCTCCCTTCTCATAAGTATGACCTGTTAACAACGAAATCGATGATCCTTCCCAAGGCAGCCAGCTTGCCAGTCGTGTCCTGCTCCAGGTTCCTCCTGGAGGTCGCGACGTCTTAGGATGGGCGGACAGGCTTTTCTGTCCGCTCAGGCCGCACAGCTTGGGCGGTCTCAGCGGTCTGACCACCCAGGCCGCGCGTCATTCCATTGGTCGGCAGGGGCCGCGGACTACTTCTTCAGTACGCCCCTGCAGGCCGCGCGCCTTGTCAGCTTAACCGCAACTGTCTCAACAGGTGCCCCTTTGCCGGACTCGGATCCCTATCCGCCCAAGCCGGCAACAAGCCACATACTTTGCAAGTCACTCATCAAGTAGACCAGACCGCCAGACTGTCAAGCGGCCTGCTTCCAGGCCGCCCACCTCACTAGAATGTGCGACCTGCCAGGTCGACAAGCCCATGCCGCCCAGCAGGTGCAGCAAGTTCCATTCAACAAAGTGGCAGACTCCAGCAGCGGGGGCAACCTACTTGTTCAGTTTGCCCAAGGAGCGCATACACTCCAGCTCTCCGGCTACCCGCAAAGATCAGCGGGCATGTCCCATTCACTGCGAGCTGGGCGGACTCGAAGTGCAGTCAAACCTTCCAGTCCGACTACATTGGTGAACCCCAGCTCCAGCTTCAGCAGCCAGCCGCTTCGTTCACAGCAGAGGCGGACTCAGTTTATCAACGACAGACTCCGCAGATTCTTCTTGCAGTCCGCCACTTAGCCTCCACCCTCTTCTCCCTAGCAGCAGGAAGTCCCACACCGCGTGGCCTAGTAGGACTATACGGAATCAGCGGATATCCCTAAGCTCGCACCCTTAACGCGTGCTCGCTCACCTCAGCAGGGGCAGACTCATTGCGCAATCCGCCACTCAGCCTCCAGCACCCGCCTCTGCATCAGAAGGGGACAACCTCCTTAGCCTGCAGTCTTGGCGCGATCTCAATCAATAGGCACAGACTCTTCCCAGTCCGCCAGGCAGCAAACCTCTTCTAGAAGACAGTTCATGTCCGCGCGGCCTCTTGCGGACTCCGCATACTCGGCGGACTCCATCCCCTTCTCGCACCAGTTACCGTCTTACCGGGGGCAACGTCACCAAAAGCCGTTACCTCCTCGGTCCTATAAATAGACCCACCATGCCTCTCATTTCGGGGGACTCTAGACGGTCTGAACAGTGTCATCGCTCTCACGCTCGAAGACAGCCCATAACAAGATCAACTCTTTTCTTCCTGTGGACTCCTCTCAGTCTGCACCCTCTCTTCTTGTAACCGCGCGGCCTGCCGGCCTCAGTTCCTAGTCTGCGTGGCCTCCCTTCTGGCACTTCTTACTTAGCCTCCAACTTCCCCAATGTACCCTTTATTTGTTTTCTTGTAAAGGTGTAATACAAGCTGTAATAACTCAATACTAATAAAAGGAAAGTCCGTCGCAAGAGTGGCATTTAAGCCGCGACGGGCGAAGTATGTTGTTGTCGCTGCTAGCGGCCCCCTCTCTTCTTCTCAACTCAGCTCAACTCTCTCGGTATCAACCTGTAAGCATAACCGTCAAAGTAACCGTCTGCTTGACAGCTCCTAATCAACCTCCTCCGCTGATCATCAACCTCCTCCGCTGATCATCAACATACTCTGCTGATCATCAGCCTTCCCGGATGCTCTTAGAAAACCTCTCCTCTATCCCCGCAACCCTTGAACAAGCACTTGCTCCACACTCGAGAAATCAGAAGCTTTCTCCTTTACTTATCATTAACCCCACAATCCTCTTCTTCACCTAGCTTGTGAGATCGAACAACCCGTTAACTAGGCGGTGCCGTTTTTGCGCATCAACAGTTAACACGCGACCTTCAGTTCCGAACAGACGGTGAAAACCAACGGTTGCTCATGTCAGACCGCCAACCCTCTCAAAACATTCCTCCTACCAGTGAAGACGCACTCTGGGAAGCTCTCTTACTGACACGTTGGGAAACTTCCCTGCAAATAGCAGTAATCAATGATACCCTAACCACTATAATTCAGCGACTAGACTCTCAACCTGTAGCAGCACCAGTTGCTACAGTCAATCCAGCAATGGGGAATTCACATTTTAATCTGCCAGCTTTTCTACCAGTTGGTCCTTATGCTTATCTGGCAAGTTATCCATCCAGGCAGGCCGCAGTCACTTTGCAGCTTCCAGTTACCAAACAAAGGGAGAGTGTATGCAAACTCAGCCCTTAAACCACCGCGTGCACCTCCAATCACCCAATGAAGTTGCCTGAGTTTACCACAGAGAGGAAGAGAGGCCCAGAAGTTTTACTCCCTACCGGACAACCTCCAAAATCTCCCCCAAAGTGTCTTCAATCACAAGCAAAGAAAGGAAGATATTTCCGACGACGAAAACGTCTCTTCCCAAGCAAAGAATCCAAATGTGATAGTACATTGGGTGAGGCAACTCACATCATGAAGAGCGAACCAAACGGTGTGGGATCTTTTCAGCTTGCTGATCGAAAAGTCAAAAACTCTGACCAATACTGTAAGTATCACAGAGAATAGGGTCATGCAATAGAGGATTGCAGAGCTTTTCGACAATTAGTGCAAGAAATGCTGAAGAAGGGTAAATTTCAACATATGCTCCAGAAGGGTGATCCTTCACATCCATGAGTCTCCAAAGTCCCTTGCATTTATTACTGGTTACTCTTACTCTACTCTTCTTGTTTCAAATATTTTTTTACAAAGCACTTATAAGTGCTACTTCATGCTTTTCAATAAAGTTTACCTCAGGGATCCCGTACTGACACATTTCCATTTTTGGAATACCTCTTCCTCCATTTTCTCTTTTCCAAAGAGATCACTAAACCACTGAGATATCGCCGAGTCAAGCTATAGGCCCCATCGAGATTGGATTTCAGCGTAAGGCCACAATGACCACATATCGCGGGGAGTTTTCGCATATGTGTACTGGGGGCTATCCAACTCTCATGTGGAGGAATACGGGACTTCGGATTCTAGCCAGTATCTGACACAAAGTGTGCGTCAGGAAGGCCCATGTGTAAGCTCTGTTGTGCTTCGTTAAGGATACATTACAGTTACGATGATCTTTGCTTGACAAGCAATGGCGACTAAGCATAGCTTTATCTATTCGATGATCTCACAACTGTGATCACCGAAAACTATATGGTACTCTCAATCCGTGCTTTCGTGGGGCCCACAACTCCACTGATCCTTCCACAGACAAGAAATGCTTTAGGCCACTTGGCGCAACTAGTCTCATTGATCAGTGATGATTGTACCTGAGGCAAGAGAGCAGTGGATCTGCCGTTTCCTTCTTAGGATTTTGTGCATGTCTCCCTTTTGTGCTATGTCAAGGGAGTATGGCCAGTCCGCTCTAAGTAGGACTATACTGGTGATGACCTTTCTTGGTCATCTCCGAGTATAGACCTCGTTTTTATCAACTGCCTCTGTCACAGGTTAACAGGTTAAATCCGACCTACCAAAAGGATTATGTTAACCCAGAAATCGGCGATCCTTCCCAAGGTAGCCATCTGGCTAGTCGCGACCCTCAGATTCTCCCTGGTGTTCGCGACAAGTCCAAGTGTTAGCGAACATTTTTCCCTGTCTGCCTAGGTCGCCTAGCAACCGCGTGTCCTGTGGGGCAGCGGGCTATTACCATAGCTCACCGTCGCAGGCCATGCGGTTAGGCCTGCTAACCGTGCAGCATTCTTCCTTGCAGGAGGCAACCTACCATCAGGATCCCACCCACAAGGGGCGGGCTACCACTGATATCCATCGAGTCTGCGCAAGGCGGACTGCCAGGACCAAATTTGCCCAGGAGCGGCCTCCGCCAGCAAGCAGGGGCGGACTCCCCCTGGAGTCCGTACATCCGCCCTCCTTGAGGCGGCCTCCTCTCCGCCAACAAGCAAAGGCGGACTCCCCCTGGAGTTTGCCCGTCCGCCAGCTTTGAGGTGGCCTCCGCTCTGCCAACTGTTGAAATTTGTGAAGTGGAAGTGGGTGACGGGACAGGCCGCGCGGCCTGTGCGGACAGCTTTGGCGGACTGGGCGGACTGGGCGGACTGAGGTTGCGGCCTGGTGAGAAGTCTGGTGGAAGCCGGCTGTGTTCTGAGCGGGTTGTTGCATGGAGTCCGCGGTTTGGTGCGGCCTGGTATCTGCGGATAGAGAGGCTTGCGGACTGGTGCATTGCTCAGTGGTCGCGGGTGCAAGTTTGCGCTGTTGGCGGGTTGGTTCGAGTTCGCGGGAAGCCTTGCGGACTGGTGTGTCCGCGGTTGGGGCTGTTGCGGACTGGGCCTTGAGCTTGGCTAAGGCCTTGTCGAGCTCAGGTGTTACAGCAGGTCTTGCTGTGGAGACCGGTTGGCGGACTGATGTTTGGAGTCCGGGAAGTAGCTGCTGTGTTGGACAAGTGCGAGGAGCTCGCGGACTGGTTGCGGTCTGTGCTAGGGTGTTTGGCGGACGGGACTTTGTGTCCGCCATGCTCGCACTGGCCCTTGATGGTTTTGGACTTGGTCACACTTGGTGTCAAGTTCATGGTGTCCGCTGTATCCGCCAAGTCCGCTGTGACCGGGCGGACTGTTGTTGTTTGCCTTTGGTCGTGGACTTGTGGCGGATTGAGGTGTGGGTCTTGCGGACTGCCTCGGGTTGGTGCGGACTGCCATTGAAGAGGGTGCTGTCCTGAAGCAGTTGGAGCTTTGCGGGCTGGTGCCTTGTCCGCTTAGCTTGGGCGGACTGGAGAGGGTTCGTCAATGGTTGCCTTGCTCCTGGCGGTTTCCCTTGGTGACTGGCTAAGTCCTCGCGGACTGAGCGGACGGTCGTTTGTATTCGCGCGGGCTGGGGCGGTGTCGCTATCTCATGGGCGGTGACCACACTCCTCACCTGGCCTATAAATAGGACCCCCCTGGCACATCTACAGTAACCTAAGTAACGTGAGTGAACAGTAATTTGGGTTGGGCGAGTGCTGCGGTCTGTGTTTTTCAGTCCGCGCGGATTGTTTCAGGCTGACGGTTTGCTGTGTGCAGGTCGCGCGGATAACTTCAAGGAGCCAGGAGTTTGGCTGTGACTTCGGTCAGTGCTTGGAAGTGTGCGGTCTCTGCGGACTCAGCAGGAGGTCGCTCTGCGGCTTGTCAGTTCTGTTTCAACTTTCCCAGCTTCAATAACCTGTCCGCCGGCTTCAGGCGGGTAGGGGAGTTCCTCAGTTCGGGTTCAGCAGGAGGCGAATAACGGTCTGTCCGCGCGGCCTCGCGGTCTCGGCGGACTCCGTGGTATTCGGCGGATTGCAGCATAGCTTGGGCGAGCTCAGCGGTCTCGGCGGTCTCGGCGACCTCGCGGTCTCGGCGGACTGGAGTGCTGTCCGCCCGGCTTGTTTTTTTTTTGTTCTTTCTGTTTACAGCTGTAATACTAGCGAAATCATGTCTCGCTATGTATGCCTCGGATTGTAAAGAAGTGAATGCATAATAAGATCTTCTTGTGCTTCCATTGTTTTGTTGGGTGCAACCTCTAGTCCTTGGGTTTCCGCAGGTTCAGCGTGCGAACTGGGTAGTTCCGAAGATATTAATTTGGCGTTTGGGCTATCTTGCTGACCACGTTGAGAAAATTTAACATGGTATCAGAGCCAGGTTTCTGAGGTTGCGGAGGTTCAGTTGCGTGAGCGGAGGTCAGCCAGTGTTGTTACTCAGTGATTGAGTGGTGTTCAACCTGTGTTGTTGCTCGGAGCTGCTGAAGGGTACCAACAGGTGGTTGCAATGGAAGGAAGCTTAGCAAGAGGTCTGGGCATTGAACTCTTAACGCCGACTAACTATAAAAAGTGGAAGTCGTGCATGAAGAGTTATCTTCTGGGCGAGGAGCTGTGGGAAGTTGTCGGTGGAGACGACAGACAGGAAGTTACTGCTGCTTTCGGTACTACTGAACAGGTGAGGCTTTGGAGAAGAACTAATGCTAAGGCAGAGTTCGTTCTGAAAAGAGCTGTCTCTCCGGAACTGTTTGATCACATCATTGGATGTGAGTCGGCTGCTGATATTTGGACAACCATTGATGAGTTGTTCAATAGGAAGAATGTGGCGCGGCTTCAGTTCCTGGAGAATGAGTTGGCCAGGGCAACTCAGGGAGACCTTTCCATCTCCAGGTACTTCTTAAAGATGAAGAGCTTGTGTGCTGAGCTGTCGGCGCTGGATCATGATGAGCCTATCTCTGAGGCAAAGATGAAAAGGCACATTTTCCGCGGCTTGCGGAAGGAGTATGTGGCCTTTGTTACGTCTGTTCAAGGGTGGGCTACTCAGCCGTCTCTGCTGGAGCTGGAGAATCTGCTTGCCTCGCAGGAGAGCTTAGCAAGGCAGATGGCTGGAGTGAATCTGAATCAGGAAGGCAGTGAGGCTCTCTTCTCAGGCAAGAAGAAGGGATGGGAAGGGAAGAAGAAGAAGAAGGTGCAGGCCGCTGTTGAGAAGGAGACTTCAACTTCATATCCGCCAGAGAGGAGCAATGCTCCTAAGGACTGGAAGAAGAATCTGAAGTGCTACCGGTGTCATCAGCGAGTGCACTTCAAGCGGGACTGCAAGGTCAAACTGCAGCCTGGGCATGCTGCGGGAAAGGAGGAAGCTTGCTCGCGAAGTGAAGAAGCAGAATGGGGAGGAGCTTTCATGACGGGCACTTGTGTCCGGGCCTTATCTGCTGAGGACTTCAACAGCGAGTGGATCATCGACTCCGGGTGTGGTCATCACCTCACCGGAGACAAGTCGAAGTTCACCTCCATGCAGGCTTACTCAGGTAATGAAGCTATTATCACTGCTGATAATACTGTTTATGCAGTAGAGAAGGAGGGGGTCGTGTCTTTGGGTAGTGATCAGGGGCCACTCACGTTAAGGAGTGTGTATCACGTGCCGGGCATGAAGAAGAACCTCTTCTCGGTGACCAACGCGGTGGACGCTGGGTATCACGTTCTGTTTGGGCCAACAGACGTGAGGTTCCTTCGCAACGTATCAGCGGTAAAGGCTGATGTTGCTCATGTTGGGAGGAGGGTGAAGAACTTGTTTGTTCTTTCCACCAGTGCCTATGTTGATAGGATGAGAGCCAATGATAGTGCGGCTATCTGGCATGAGAGGCTGGGGCATGTTGGCATGGACAAGCTAAAGGCAATGGGGAGTAGAAGTCTGGTGAGGGGGTTGCCGATGTTGTCCTCCTTTGGTGATGGGCATGTTTGTGCGGGCTGTCAATACGGTAAGGCACATCGCCTTCCGTTTGATAAATCTCAAACAAGGAGCAAGAAACCATTGGAGTGTATTCATGGCGACTTGATGGGACCGACTGTTACTGCCAGCCTTGGTGGAAGCAAATACATGCTTGTCTTGGTTGATGACTACTCAAGGTATACTTGGGTGTACTTCTTAAAGGAGAAGTCGGAAGCCTTCCGTTTGTTCGTGGAGTTCAAGGAGTTGGTAGAAGGCCGGCTTGGCTTGCGGATTAAGAAGTTTAGAACTGATAACGGGGGGGAGTTTGTCTCTTCCGAGTTTTCTAACTTCTGCAGGAAGCACGAGATCCAACGGGAGCTTACTTGTTCTCACACTCCACAACAAAATGGGGTAGCGGAGCGGAAGATCCGTCATTTGACGGAAACCTGCAAATGCTGGCTGCATGCGAAAGATATCCCGAGGTCCTTTTGGGCGGAGGGAATGTCTTGTGCTGCATATGTTATCAACCGGATGCCACTCAGCCCTATCAACATGAAGACTCCTATTGAGCTGTTGCTGAAGGAGAAGCCGAGTGTTGGACACCTTCGGGTGTTCGGTTCAACTTGCTACGTGCATGTCCCGGATGCTTTACGGACAAAGCTGGATGCGAAGGCAAGGAAACTTGTCTTTGTTGGCTATGATGAGCGGAAGAAGGGATGGAAGTGCATGGACCCTGTGACGAAGAAGTTCGTGGTGTCAAGAGACGTTGTCTTTGACGAGCTGACGTCATATGGAGGTGGCTCGGTGGAGCCTACAGGAAGTAGCAAGGTTGAGGAAGCACCGGTGGATGATGCTGAAGGCTTGGAAGAGGAGCTTGCTGTTTCACCAGCAGCTCCTGTTGCTTCGAACTCCGAGGCTGAGCCTTCTGGCTCAGGAAGCAGGGGGAGCACTGCTCAATGCTTGCCCCAGGTAGGAGTGGAGCCTGAAGAAGCAACGGAAGCCATGAGCAAGGAGCCGTGTCTTCGGAGATCGAAGAGGGTGGTTAAGCCACCGACTCGGTACTGTGATGGGAATGCAGTGAGCTTTGTCTCCTGTTTCTTTGCTGGTCCTCTGGATGAGCGAGAGCCTCCAAACTTCAACGAGGCCACTGGAGTGAAGGAGTGGGAAGGTGCCATGAAGGAAGAGATTGATGCTCTGAAGAAGAATGAAACCTGGGACCTTGTGCCCAAGGTTGATGGCGTTACTCCGGTTACTTGCAAGTGGGTGTATAAGTTGAAGAAGAAGACTGATGGGAGCATTGATCGGTTCAAGGCTCGCCTGGTCGCTAGAGGATTCTCACAGCAGTATGGAGAAGACTATGAGGAGACATTCAGTCCAGTTGCGAAGATGACGTCTGTAAGAGTGGTGATCGCCTTGGCTGCTAGCAAGGGATGGAGGTTGTGGCAACTCGATGTGAAGAATGCCTTTCTTTACAGAGAGATTGACAAGGACATCTTCATGGATCAGCCGCTTGGTTTCGTCTCTGAGAAGCATCCGGACTATGTCTGCAAACTCAGGAAGGCTCTCTATGGGTTGAAGCAAGCTCCTCGAGCGTGGTATGGGAAGATTGCAGAGTACCTGCAGTTCTGTGGATACCTGGCTTCTAACTCGGATTCAAGCTTGTTCGTCAAGAAGAAGGGAGAGCTAAGAGTCTTGGTCCTGCTGTATGTGGATGATATGATCATCACAGGGAACTCGGAGGAGGAAGTAGCAAGGCTCAGGGGAGAGCTTGCTATACGCTTCGAGATGAAAGACTTGGGAGAGTTGCATCACTTTCTTGGTCTGGAAGTGGAGAGGAAGGAGTGCGGGATTCTCATTAGCCAGAAAGGGTATGCTGATCGTATTGTGAAGCGGTTTGGCATGGGCGAAGGGAAGAAGTGCTCTACTCCACTGGAATCTGGGCTGAAGCTTCGACGAGATGAGGGAAGGGTGCTTAATGATCCCTTGGTGTTCAGGGCTCTTGTTGGGAGCTTGATCTATCTGACGATTACAAGGCCGGATATAGCTTATGCTGTTGGCCGAGTAAGTCGGTATATGGCTGAACCAAGGCAATCTCATCTAATGGAGGCGAAGGGAATTCTGAAGTATGTCAAGGTGACTTCTGAGATGGGACTCCTCTATGGAAGGGATGCGGAGTTTGCGTTGCTCGGGTACACGGATGCTGACTATGGCGGTGATTCGGATGATCGAAGGTCTACTTCGGGTTATGTGTTCACTTGCGGTTCAGCTAGCATCTCGTGGTGTAGCAAGAAGCAGGACTCGGTGTCGGTTTCAACCACGGAAGCGGAGTATAAGGCTTCGGCCTTGGCTGCTCGGGAAGCCGTTTGGTTGAGGAGGCTCATAGAGGATGTTCATGAAGAAGTGCAAGGGCCTACTTTACTCTGGGGTGACAATGAGAGTGCTCTCAAACTGGTAAACAATCCAGTGTGTCACGCCAGGACCAAGCATATAGAGATTGATCACCACTTCATCAGGGAGAAGGTGTTGGAGGGGTCTCTGCTGGTCGGGCATGTTCGGAGTGAAGATAATCTTGCTGACATCTTCACGAAGCCGCTGTCGAAGGGGCCCTTTGAACGCTTGCGCAGCTTGCTGGGCTTGGTCACCACTTCTCACTTCAAGGGGGAGTGTTGAAATTTGTGAAGTGGAAGTGGGTGACGGGACAGGCCGCGCGGCCTGTGCGGACAGCTTTGGCGGACTGGGCGGACTGAGGTTGCGGCCTGGTGAGAAGTCTGGTGGAAGCCGGCTGTGTTCTGAGCGGGTTGTTGCATGGAGTCCGCGGTTTGGTGCGGCCTGGTATCTGCGGATAGAGAGGCTTGCGGACTGGTGCATTGCTCAGTGGTCGCGGGTGCAAGTTTGCGCTGTTGGCGGGTTGGTTCGAGTTCGCGGGAAGCCTTGCGGACTGGTGTGTCCGCGGTTGGGGCTGTTGCGGACTGGGCCTTGAGTTTGGCTGTGACTTCGGTCAGTGCTTGGAAGTGTGCGGTCTCTGCGGACTCAGCAGGAGGTCGCTTTGCGGCTTGTCAGTTCTGTTTCAACTTTCCCAGCTTCAATAACCTGTCCGCCGGCTTCAGGCGGGTAGGGGAGTTCCTCAGTTCGGGTTCAGCAGGAGGCGAATAACGGTCTGTCCGCGCGGCCTCGCGGTCTCGGCGGACTCCGTGGTATTCGGCGGATTGCAGCATAGCTTGGGCGAGCTCAGCGGTCTCGGCGGTCTCGGCGACCTCGCGGTCTCGGCGGACTGGAGTGCTGTCCGCCCGGCTTGTTTTTTTTTTGTTCTTTCTGTTTACAGCTGTAATACTAGCGAAATCATGTCTCGCTATGTATGCCTCGGATTGTAAAGAAGTGAATGCATAATAAGATCTTCTTGTGCTTCCATTGTTTTGTTGGGTGCAACCTCTAGTCCTTGGGTTTCCACAGGTTCAGCGTGCGAACTGGGTAGTTCCGAAGATATTAATTTGGCGTTTGGGCTATCTTGCTGACCACGTTGAGAAAATTTAACACCAACAAGCAAGGGCGGACTCCCCTTGGAGTCTGCCCGTCCGCCCGTCCGCCCGCCTAGGGGCGGCCTCCGCTCCGCCAGCAAGCAGGGGCGGACTCCCCCTGGAGTCCCCCCAGTCTGCCCGCCAGACGGGCGGCCTCCGTCCTTTACTGGCCTCCTGCCGCTTGCTTCTCCCGCCAGCCTGGCGGACTCATTTTTCCAGTCCGCCGAGTCCGCGCAGTTCGTCATGATGACATCACTGGGTCCCGCTTCTAGTTGATCTTCCCCGGGCCTATAAATAGCCCCCAATGCCTCTCATTTAGGGGGGACAAGACGTATTAGGAAAACTACAGCTTTCCAGCAAGCTCTGCGGACTCGGTTTTCCAGTCCTCCCAGTCCTCCACAGTTGATCAAGCAAGCTCTGCGGACTCAATTTTCCAGTCCTCCCAGTACTCCACAGTTGATCAAGCAAGCTCTACAGACTCAGTTTTCCAGTCCTCCCAGTCCTCCACAGTTGATCAAGCAAGCTCTGCAGACTCAATTTCTCAGTCCTCCCAGTCCTCCACAGTTGCTGGCAGCCTCTTTTCCTTAGTCTCTGGCAGCCTCTTTTCCTTAGTATCTGGCAACTCCTTCCCTAGCCGCCAGCTTCCCCCCTTTGTACCCTTTATTTCTTTTTCATGTAAAGGTGCATTAGCAAGCTGTAATATTTTTTCTTGATAAGAGGAAAAGCCCGTCGCAAGAGTGGCATTTAAGCCGCGGCGGGCGAAGTCTATTGTTGCCGCTACTAGCGGCCCCCTTCTTCTCTCTACTCAGCAAGCTTTCTCTCTGCTCAGCAAGCTTGCGCTCAGCTCAGCAAGCCTTGCTCTCTGCTCAGCAAGCCTTCTCTCTGCTCAGCAAGCTTGCTCTCTGCTCAGCAAGTTTGCTCTCTGCTCAACAAGCTTTTTCTCTGCTAAGCAAGCTCCTCGCTGCTCATTAAGCTTCTCCGATGGTCGATCGTCATAGTAACTGTCTGCTCGACAGCTCCTGATCCTCCTCCTCTTCTCATCAGCCTTCCGGGCTGCTCTCGGCTACCCTCTCCTTTATCCCGCAACCCCTTTGGCAAGCGCTTGCTCTACTCTTGAGCACTCAGAAGCTTCCTTCCTCTTCCCCCGTAACCTTCATCCTCTTCCTCTCCTAGCTTGTGAGACCGAATACGCTCCCATCTGTGCTAGCTGCCCGATGCCATTTTCGTGCATCAACAGTTAACATGCGGCCTTCAGATCCTAACAAATAGTGAAAACTGACAGTTAGCCATGACAGACCACCAACCAGCTGAGAACCTTGCTCCAAGTCCCAGTGAAGATCCACTCTGGGAGGCCTTCGAGCAATCGCGCTGTGAGAATGCTCGGCAATTCCAAGAAATCAACCAAATTCTTGCTGCAATCACACAGCGATTAGACACTCATCTTACAGCAACACCAGCTGCTCCAGCTGCTCCAATCAATCCAGCATCCGAGTCTCCCCAAGCTTATCCTCCGGCTTGCCCACTGTTCTATCCTCCTTAAACACTAACCTTTCCGCAAGGGACTGCAGCCCCTTTGTGACCTCAAGATGAAGAGTTTGCAGCTCGTCAAAACTTCTTTCGGGGAGCAGACCGGGGAAGCCCTGCAAGATTTCTCAACTTTCAGGGAAGTCATCCTTACCAATCAGCTCCTGCCTTTGCTCCTGCAGCAACTTTTCCCTTTTATTCCCCTGCTTCCTTTGCAGCTGCAGCTTATGTGTTGGGTTTCTCTATGAGGATGGCACAACACTTGTGCACGCAGCGGAAGAATAAAACATCAAGAAAACCCAAAAGAGATGGGATCGGGCCATGGTAATTGAATCAAGAAGTTAACATACAACTAGGCAAAAATTACCTTGGTGGCATTGAGTCACAACTCAACGGAGATGCTCCAAGCTTCGTCTTCTTGCTAGTGGCGTGTTCTACGTGGAATAATATCCACGTCTCTGCAGAAATCCACACGAGCTGGAGAACGCCGATCTTTCCGTCGCACGGATAATCGGGAAGGATGATGACCGCACCTTGTTTCTCCACAGATTGCTCGGTCCGCGCCAGGAAGAAACAACACCAGCGACGATCGCCGGAGAGGAGAAGGTCGACGGAGCGAGCACGGCGGCGGAATCCTTCCGTCAGCGGGATTCGGGATCGTCGGAGTTAACGAACGGCGGAACACTTCCGTCGGCTTCGATTCGATCAGCACGCACAGATCTTCGGTCAGAGAGAGGATCCCGAAAACCCTAAGTGTGTATTTGTACCAAAAGCATAAATAGACTTAGGAATATCGCTATCCGCAGACCACCCAGAAAAATAGGGTTCCAGAATCGGCGAGAATAACCAAGCAGATTCGGTGAGAATCAATCGGCGAGAATCATTTAGGATCGGCGAGAATCAGTCGGCGAGAATCACAATCGGCGAGAATCACAATCGGCGAGAATCACAATCGGCGAGAATCACCCGGATCGGCGAGAATCAGAGTACAACACTCGACGATTCACGCCGATCGTGGGTCGACGATTCACGCCGATCGTGGGTCGACGATTCACGTCGATCGGCGAGAATCCGAGTACCCATTCTCGACGATTCTCGTCGATCGGCGAGAATCAGAGTACTAATTCTCGACGATTCTCGTCGACCCTCGGCCGACTATTCTTACCAGTCCATCAAGGCAACATTTTCCCAACCCGACGATCCTTTAAGGCAACACTTTGCTCATAACCCCATTCAGGTCGGTGATTGGTAACCTTTACCAACACAGTCAATCATCCAACTTCTCCACATCTCTTATGTGCGACCCTGCAGGCTCATATCGCGTTGGCAGTGAGATTACATGTTTGACCACTTCTAGATCACAATGGTAACTCCAACAGACTCCCACTTGATCTTGAAAGTATCAAACCAAAAACCTCACAAACAATGAGCGGCATCTAGCAATGCATCATTGCTCCCCAAGCAATAAGAGTTTATAACTCATAAGCCTTTATGACCAATATATCAACGTTGTCTTTGTCCCTTTGTACCTTACATCCGGAAAGAACTAGAGGCATGGACCGTATCACCCTCGTAATAGCTCAATCCAAGTTTCTTGATCCAGGACGGACTTCCAGAGAATGGTGAGTCCAATATCACATATTGACTCAACCAAGCATGGCCATGCATTTCTCAGTCCAGTTCCATCAAGGGGCCCATGGATGCAACTTCTGTCATACAGGAGGACAAATCCCATATCTGCTCACACACAAACACCCAAATGATTCGTAACATGCCCAACAACCACCCTTATCATCAACCTTTCTCAAGGAAGACTTTAGATGGCATCAAAGCACGCTCTTCCTCACTTGATGAATGCTATGACTTCAGGTTAAAGGACCACAACACCATTGTCAATTGAGACCTACTCGTGACACGATTGGATGACAATCCACAGAGTAGCCTCAGGTTGGGTCTGTCCAGTACAACTTGTTCACTAACAAGTACCCACGTGATGACTTGATATCACAATATCATGACCTGTGAGAACCGGTCATCAGTCAACGCACGTGCTAGTCTTCAAGTACCATCATCACCCTTAGCTTCTATGATGATACTCGACGAGGGACCTTTTAAGAATGAAGCTTCAAATAAATCATAGGCTCTCACATTCAAGTCACGTACTTGATGTCCCATGGAAGCGAACATTCTAAGGGTATCTATTATGTTAACATTTAACTATCATATAGAAAAACTCATAATAAAAGAACTTGCCATTAAATGTAAGAGAAAAACTAGGTACACTGTTCATCATATGAACAAATAGCCAACAAGATACATGTTTACATGCAATCCACAAGATTCTCACTCGAGTTTATCATTTAGGTATCGTATACCCATCGATCTAGTATGACCATCATGCTTTCTCTGCGCGAGAGGCTTTGTCAGTGGATCCGCAATATTCTCCTCAGTCGGCACTCTGCAAATGTTCACATCTCCTCGTTCGACAATCTCACGAATAAGATGAAACCGCCGAAGTATGTGCTTGGAGCCCTGATGGGATCTAGGTTCCTTAGATTGTGCAATTTCACCATTCTTATCACAGTAGAGAACTATGGGACCAACAATGCTAGGAACTACATCAAGCTCGCCGATGAATTTCCTAATCCATACAGCCTCCTTCGCCGCATTAGCTGCGGCGATATACTCGGCCTCTGTTGTAGAATCAGCAATTGTCTCTTACTTGGAACTCTTCCAGCTCACAGCTCCTCCATTCAGGCAAAACATAAAACCTGACTGAGACTTGGAGTCGTCTCTATCAGTTTGGAAGCTAGCATCAGTGTAACCACTTACAATGAGCTCTTACTCTCCACCATACACCAAGAACACATCCTTAGTCCTTCTCAAGTACTTCAGGACATTCTTGACTGCAATCCAGTGACACTCACCGGGGTCTGACTGATACCTGCTAGTCATGCTCAAAGCAAAGGAGACGTCGGGTCGAGTACATAACATCGCATACATGATTAATCCAATTGCCGAAGCATATGGAATCAACTTCATGCGGTCCTTATCTTCACAAGACTTTGGACACTGATCCTTAGAGAGATTCACACCATGATACATGGGCAAAAATCGTTTCTTGGACTCAAGCATGTTGAACCGCTTCAACACCTTTTCAATGTACGTACTCTGGGTCAAACCCAGCAACTTCTTCGATCTATCTCTATAGATCTTAATACCGAGTATATAAGTCTCTTCACCCATATCCTTCATTGAAAAGCAGTTCCCTAGGTTGTTCTTAACAACTTTCAGGGTAGGAATGTCATTCCCAATCAACAGTATGTCATCTACATACAATATCAGGAAGACAACAATGCTCCCACTGATTCGCTTGTAAACACAAGGCTCATCTTCATTCTTGATGAAACCAAACTCTTTGATTTTCTCATCAAAATGAAGATTCCAACTTCGAGAGGCCTGTTTCAGTCCATAAATGGACTTATTCAGCTTGCATATTTTAGTGGCTTCATCTGGGGATACAAAACCCTCGGGTTGTGTCATATACACTTCCTCAAGGAGGTTTCCATTAAGGAAAGCCGTTTTGACATCCATCTGCCAGATCTCGTAGTCATAATACGTAGCAACAGCAAGCAATATCCTTATGGACTTTACCATAGCAACCGGGGAAAAGGTCTCATCATAGTCAATACCATGAATTTGCTTGAAACCCTTAGCCACCAGTCGCCCTTTGAATGTCTGTACATTCCCATCCATGTCAGTCTTCTTCTTGAAGACCCACTTGCACCCTATGGGTCGTACCCCTTCAGGTGGTTCCACCAAGTTCCAAACTTGGTTTGCATACATGGAGTCCATTTCGGATTTCATAGCCTCAAGCCATTTGTCGGAGTCTGGTCCATTCATAGCCTCTTGGTAGGTTGCTGGTTCATCATCATGATCCATAAGCAACACATTACCTATTTGAGACACGAGAAATCCATATCTCTCAGGCTCAAACCTCGGTCTACCAGATCTACGTAGGACTTGTGTTTCTTGAGCAGGTTCTCTAGCTACAACATCTTGTAGTCCTGTCTCAGAATCCAATTCTGGTTCATTCACTACATGTGGTTCATGAACTTCTTCAAGCTCTACCTTTTCAGTCTTTCTTGATAAGAACACTTTCTCCAAGAAGACACAAGTCCTTGCGACAAACACTTTGCCCTCAGACGGTAGGTAAAAGTAATACCCTTTCGTTTCCTTAGGATATCCCACCAGATAACATTTATACGATTTGGGTTCCAGCTTGTCAGGCATTTGACGTCTCACGTATGCCTCACAGCCCCAAATTTTAATGAACGACATACTAGGACGCTTCCCAGTCCATATCTCATATGGTGTCTTCAGAACCGTTTTCGTTGGAGCACGATTCAATGTCATTGCAGCAGTCTTTAAAGCAAAACCCCAAAAGGAAATAGGCAAGTCTGCATGACTCATCATCTAACGTACCATGTCTAACAGAGTTCGATTTCTCCTCTTAGACACACCATTATGTTGTGGTGTTCTAGGTGGAGTGAGCTGTGATACAATACCACACTCTTTTAGATGATCACGGAACTCATGACTCAGTTATTCGCCACCTCGATCAGATCGGAGTGCTTTAACTCTTTTACCCAACTGGTTTTCTACTTCATTCTTGAACTCTTTGAACTTTTCAAAGGTCTCGGATTTTCACTTCATAAGATACACATATCCGTATCTACTGAAATCATCAGTAAATGTAACAAAGTAGAATTACCCACCTCTAGCCATGGAACTCATGGGTCCGCATACATCACTATGTACAACACCCAAGAGATCCTCAGCCCTCTCAGTATAACCAGTGAAAGGAGCTTTAGTCATCTTGCCGAACAAACAAGATTCGCATCGCTCAAATGATTCATAATCAAATGAGTCCAAAAGTCCATCTCTATGGAGCTTGGATATGCACTTCTCGTTGATATGGCCCAAACGACAATGCTAGAGAAACGTAGGGTTCGAGTCATTTGTTTTTAGTCTTTTATTATTTTCTACATTACAGATCAGATGATCCAAGTTCAAAACATAAAGACCATTAAACAATTGGGCTACAGCATAACAAACATCATTTTTAAATATAGAACAACAGTTGTTCTTAATTATAAAAGAAAATCCAATCATGTCCAAACATGAAATAGATATAATGTTTCTAGTTATGGCCGGAACAGAATAACAATTATCTAGTTCTATTACAAGCCCACTGGGCAAAGAAAGACGGTAAACCCCTATGGCTACAACAGCAACTCTTGCTCCATTGCCGACTCGGAGGTCCACCTCTCCTTTACTCAGCAATCTTCTCCTTCCCAGTTCCTGCACATTTGTACAAATGTGAGAACCACATCCGGTATCGAATACCCAGGATGAAGGAACAGAAAGGTTTATCTCTATAACGTAAACATTTGAAGCGGAAGTCATACCTCCCTTCAATTTCTGCAGACCTTCAATGTACGAAGGACAGTTCCTCCTCCAATGACCAGCCTTGCCACAGTGGTGGCATTTCCCTTCCTTCACCGTGCTTTTCATTTTCATCAGTGCAGAAGACTTGGGCTCAAGATATGACTTAGGTCCCACCTTCGTCTTCTTAGAGCCCTTGGCCTTGCCCTTGCCCTTATGCACCATCAGTATGGGGCTGGCAGGCTTGGCCTTCTTCATATTGATTTCGACAGTTCTCAACATGCCTAAGAGTTCGGGCAGTGTCTTGTCTATTTCATTCATGTTATAGTTCAAGACGAACTGCTCATAACTGTCCGGCAACGATTGCAGGATCAGATCTATGGCCAACTCTTGACCAAGAGGAAAACCCAGCCTTTCAAGGTTCTCTATATACCCAATCATCTTGAGTACGTGAGTCCCTACTGAGTCTCGAACTCCCATCTTGCACTGAAACAACGCTTTTGTGACGTCGAACCTCTCTTGACGAGCCTGCCCTTGAAACATTTTCTTGAGATGCTCGTCAATCTCCTTGCACCCCATGTTCTCATATTGCTTCTGAAGCTCAGAGTTCATAGTGGCAAGCATAAGGCATTCGACATCTAAAGCATCATCAGTATACTTCTTATAAGTATCCTTCTCAGCACGGGAAGAGTTCCCGGTCGGCACCCCGGGGGCTTCTTCTTCCAAGACATAGAGCTTTCGCTCTTGCCTGAGAACAATTCTCAGGTTCCTATACCAGTCCATGTAATTAGTCCCACTGAGCTTATCCTTCTCAAGGATGGCTCTCAGAGACAAAGTGGAGTGTGAAATACTTGCCATGGAATTCTACAAGAATTTATGCAGAATAAAATCAGTACCTAAATTTCAAATACAATTTATTTTAATTTGGACTTCAATTAAAACACTCCCACTATTTTATTCGAAATGATAGCCCTCACTAACAATTCGGAGAGTTCATGCAAGCTACTCTCTTAGTGGACAAGATCCGTATTTCACCAACACAATGAGTCAGCTTTGGCTTTCCTCTCACGATGCGGTTATTTAGGTAGGCAACACTTGCCAATTGCATCCTCATGCAATTCTTGTATGGTTGGTGAATAACTCCTTACTCGCATCAATCATATGGTGCATGCCAACCCTATGCCTCTAGGCACTCAACCTTTGAGGTCACCTAGTTAAGCTGGACCTGATGTCGAAAGTGGGATATCACAATTAACCGCTCGCACCCTTACCAAGATAGATTAATGCACCTTGCTTTGGCAAGCCCACATTTCATCGATCGAGGCAGGAAGAGTGTCATCCATCGGAAGGCATCCGAACACTTAATATTTGATGAAGGGATTTCGATTATAGGTTAACAGTTAACCATGATCAACATTTGATCAACGTGCACATCCAAAGAAAAGCAATTTTTCTAAAACCACATGCATCCCTTATGTGCACAACCTGACACCATCAACAATTGATAGATGGAAGGGCTAAATCTGAACATCCGGAAATTCCAAATCCTCAGATTTACATGCATTGGACAAAAGCAAAGACAACTCAACTTAAAGCAGTAGACAAGCTCATCTCTCTATGTTGGATTCAAAATCCAAAACAAACTCGAGGGATGGTTACTGCTAAGGAGACTACAATTTCTAACAATTAGAAATTTCCACGAAATTCCAGAAGTTCTTGGCGGTATACCAAGACTAAATCTAGACATTTAGAACACTTCTAAATCCCTAGGTTTACACGCACTGGAATAACAAAACTTCCAATACAACAATCATGGCCGAAACCTCGCTCTGATACCACTGTTGGGTTTCTCTATGAGGATGGCACAACACTTGTGCACGCAGCGGAAGAATAAAACATCAAGAAAACCCAAAAGAGATGGGATCGTGCCATGATAATTGAATCAAGAAGTTAACATACAACTAGGCAAAAATTACCTCGGTGGCGTTGAGTCACAACTCAACGGAGATGCTCCAAGCTTCGTCTTCTTGCTAGTGGCGAGTTCTACGTGGAATAATATCCACGTCTCTGCAGAAATCCACACGAGCGGGAGAACGTAGATCTTTCCGTCGCACGGATAATCGGGAAGGATGATGACTGCACCTTGTTTCTCCACGGATTGCTAGGTCCGCGCCAGGAAGAAACAACACCAGCAACGATCGCCGGAGAGGAGAAGGTCGACGGAGCGAGCACGGCGGCGGAACCCTTCCGTCGGCGGGATTCGGGATCGACGGAGCGAACGAATGGCGGAACACTTCCGTCGGCTTCGATTCGATCAACACGCACAGATCTTTAGTCAGAGAGAGGATCTCGAAAACCCTAAGTGTGTATTTATACCAAAGGCATAAATAGACTTAGGAATATCGCTATCCGCAGACCACCCAGAAAAATAGGGTTCCAGAATCGGCGAGAATCACCAAGCAGATTCGGTGAGAATCAATCGGCGAGAATCAGTTAGGATTGGCGAGAATCAGTCGGCGAGAATCACAATCGGCGAGAATCACAATCGGCGAGAATCACCCGGATCGGCGAGAATCAGAGTACAACACTCGACGATTCACGCCGATCGTGGGTCGACGATTCACGCCGATCGTGGGTCGACGATTCACGTCGATCGGCGAGAATCCGAGTACCCATTCTCGACGATTCTCGTCGATCGGCGAGAATCAGAGTACTAATTCTCGACGATTCTCGTGGACCCTCGGTCAACTATTCTTACCAGTCCATCAAGGCAACATTTGGCCAACCCGACAATCCTTTAAGGCAACACTTTGCTCATAACCCCATTCAGGTCGGTGATTGGTAACCTTTACCAACACAGTCAATCATCCAACTTCTCCACATCTCTTATGTGCGACCCTGCAGGCTCATATCGCGTTGGCAGTGAGATTACATGTTTGACCACTTCTAGATCACAATGGTAACTCCAACATTATGCTCCCTTTAATTCTTATGATGTAGGAGAACAAGAAGAGCCATCACCCTTTACCGAGAGCATTCGCCAAGAACCTACTATAGAAAACTTCAGAGAGCCTCGACTGCCAACCTACGCTGGAGAGACTGATCCAGTGAAATACCTTCAAGCCTTTGAGTTAGCCGTTGCTCTCAAAACCCTTACAGATGCAAGTAAGTGTAAGCTCCTTGTCACTAATTTTGATGGGCAAGTGAGGGACTGGTTCTATGACCTTCGTCCTCACTCCATCACTTCCTTCGTTGATCTGCGAAGGGAGTTCTTGCTCAGGTTCTCTACCTCAACCAAGAGAAAGGGCGGTCTTGAAGCCCTCTTTGAGATAAAGCAGCGCGAGAATGAAACTTGGTCTCAGTTCGTTGATCGATTCCAGAGAGAGATTTTGGACATCGAGATTATTGATCAAGAAATGTACCGAGTGGCTCTTATCCAAGGTCTCCATGAAGGGCCTCTCAAGTTTGAAGCCAATGTCCGAGCGCCGAGAACATACCAAGAATTGATTGGCTTAGCCAACTCGTACATTCGAGGAGAAAAGAGCAACCCAGGCTTCGTCTCCAAGCTTACATCCGAGGAAGATCTCTCTTGCAAGCATCCTCCAAGGTCTCCTCACAATCATTTTACAACTCACTTAAGAAAGGAGAGAAGGTTTCAACGCCATCGATACTCCTTCCCGAGCCATGATCGTGCTCAAGACCCATTGCTTCCACTAGCTCCGTCTTCACAAACAGCAATAGTTCATCACCAGCAAGACAATGACTTGCATGATTCTGATCTTGGCGAGACCATGCAAGAAGTAATTCAGATTATGGAAGATAGGGCAAACTACAAGAAGCCCTATCGACCAGCCGATCAAAGGTCTAGAGACTCCGAACCATACTATGAATTTCTCAAAGAGTCAGGCCACCTAACAGAAGACTGCCGAGCACTCCGCAAGCTTGTGCAAAGGATGCTCCGGCAGGGTAAGATGCGTGACCTGCTTCCCAAAGAAGATCGCCCAGATCCAGTAACCTCGAAGGGCAAAGAAGTTGCAGATGTTCCTTGCTCCTCAAAAGGAGTGAACCTAGTCGAAGAACCTCCTCTCCTCGTTGTTAACAACACTATCGAATGCTTCGATGCTGACGACGAGGGTGTGCTTGGAAGGCTATTCTAAGCCAGCAAAGGACTTCACAGTCCTCCAAATTCTCTCACAACCTTGATGGGTTATCTCAACTTTTGCCTTTACTCTTTTCAAACATTTTCATTTTGCAAAACACTTCTCAGTGTTCATTCTTGCTTTTCAACATAGATTTTATCAGAGATCTCATACTGACACAGTTCCCTTCTTGTGATACTTCCTCTATCTTTTCTCTTTGCCAAAGAGATCACTACACCAATGAGATATCGCCAAGTCCGAAACGCTCCGTCCGTGGATTGTTCTCTGGCACAACCGCTTCGACCACATATGGCGGGAGTATACCCATATGTGTAGCGGGAGCCGTTCAATCTACGACGTTGGGCTTCAGACTTAGCATCCTAACCGGCATATGACACAGAGTGTGCGCTAGGTGAGACCCATGTGTTAGCTCTGCCGTGCCTCGCAAAGGATACATTACAGTTACGGTGATCTTTACTTGATAAGCAATGGTGATAAAGCATAGCCATGTCTCTTTGATCATCTCACAACTGTGATGACCGAACACTCTCTGGTACTCTCGATCCGTGCCTTCATGAATTCCATAATTCCACTGATCAATCCACAGACAAGCAACAGGCCACTTCGCGCAACTAGTCTCATTGATCAGTGATGATTGTACCCGAGGCAAGAGAGTAGTGCATCTAGCGATCCTTCTCAGGATTCTCCTTGCTTTTCTCTTTTGTGCCCTCCTAGAGGATGCACGGCCAGCCCGCTTCGAGTAGTACTATACTCGGTGTTGGAACCCCAGTTAGGATTTGGGCAAGGAACATTATTAGGAATCTTAGATTGACCCACCATGTATAATCATGGGTCATAGGATTATTTCTAGGCTTGTTCTTTCAGAAGGACTCTCCAGTATTGCAGAAAAGAAGTCCAAGAAATGCAGTTAAGACAAAGGCAAAAAATCAGATCGACAATCATCGAACGCAGTTCGACGAACTGCGATCTCCGGTCGACGAATTCTGAGTTGCTTCTCTGAACTCAGGTGGACGATCTCTAGACTCAAGCAAGGCTGTGTCGACACCATCACAGCAACTGTGTCGACACTCAATAGTTCTCTCAGCTCGATGAACACAAAAACTGAGCTCGACGAACTACAAGCTCCGGTCGACGAACGCAGGCAAGATATTCAGCTCGACGAATCCAGATGAGTTCGACGAATGTCTAACTCAGGTCGACGATCGATGAACACGACGAAAGTTCAGGTTGACGATTTCTGAGCAATCAGTAACAGTTGGCAGAATTAATTGAGGATTAATTACAGTCAATATTCTCAGTGAAAATAGCTGTTCAAACGGACAGTTACAGATGAATTAAGTCCAGATCAATTCCCAATGCATCTTCACTCTCGGGAATGTTTCTCTTCCGCCATCAAGGCCAAGGATTTTTGAATGTCTGAATATATACAGAGAAAGAGAACAAGAAAAGATATAACATAAAACAAAGACACAAGAAGAACAGTAATAAACATAAAGGACAATATTACTACAACAATTAGCAGCCTTAGATCAGAGGAGACAAAGATCATAAGAAGAAGAAGAATATCCAATCACTATCAAGAGTCTTCTTCTTCTCCATCACTGCAGGACAACTTCAAGGACAACAAATAATTTATCAGTCAGAAATTCCGGAAGATTTCTCTGTTCCAGGCCTGAAGATTGAAGGCCTATCACCCTGTAGCAGAGCTCCAGCTTTTCCTGATACATCCTACATCTCAGGGGGAGAAAATCTGTTAACATCAATATCCACATAGTCTTCTCTATTGCTGTAACACCCCCTATCCGTCGCATAGCATATAGTAGTAGGTCCGGCCGGGGCCCGACGCCATATACTGCAGACAGACTAGGTGGTTACTCATGGAAACCATCCAACCAATCATAACGTCCTACACAGAGCATTCTAGCGGAAGCAGTTTATAAAAGTCGCAATAAAGAACCTAGCACTAAAGCATGAATGTCCACTAATACCAAAACAGGAATGTTATACATACACCAGTACAAGCCTTAAGGCCTCACAAAATGGTTCACTTGATATTACATGATTTACAAACCATGGCACGCAGACCGGTCATACATGAAAAAAGCAGTAAACACTCCAAATACGCCTTCGAGGGCCGGCTTCGCAATTTGGGCTTTAGCCCGCTATTGACCGCTTGGTCTAGCAGCACCTGCAAGCAACATAACCACCACACGGTGGCAAACAAAAAGGCAACGGTCAGCAATGCTGACCAAATTATAACGATCACGCCCCCAACTCGGGGGGGCGATGCTCCTTCCCTGCAATTTTATTAGCACAAGAGAGCAATATAATAATATTCATTTTATCACAGGTGTAGGCTCACACGACCACACACCCCGTGCACTCAGGGCACATTCTCGTTGAACCGGTCGATGTCACGTCAGTTAAAGCCATAGACATTCCGAACCCACCACCGCCACTTTGACGGCCAAACATATGAGCAATTTGTCTTCCCAGCATGGGTCATGACAATTTAAGCCATAGACCGCCGAAGACCCTCATCTATGCCAACGACAAGTGCCACGTAACCTTAGGTCTCTTTAACCCGAATGACATAGATATGCGTACGGTTCCATCTAACCCGTGCTCACGTCGCAACGACAATTTAAGCCATATGTGCAGGTCAAACTTCTCCCGAGTCCCATTTTCGTCACACAATTTCACATAACTCGGTTATGTTCAAGTTGGCTCTCAGGCCTCCATATTGGCAAGATTACGCATCCGCCCAGTTTTTTGGGTGCACCTTAGGGTTAGTCCCCAAGGCTCCCGGTTGCAATCTACCGTGTAGAAAACCCGAAAAATAACCAATCGCACGGAGTCTTCTCCGGCATTTATGCAATGCAACATCACCGATCCAGACCAACATGTCCGGGTAGGCTTCACACAAAATGCCTATGTCCGTTCTCGCTTACGGACTCTAACAACGGGGACTATTCATGTCTACCCGAAGGAACGCCTCCAACTCACCGCAAACTCGCGAGAGCGGGCTTCCCTTTTGCAAAAGAAGTTGAGCTTAACATGCTCAAGAAGAGGATCATTACCCTTGCGTTCTTCTTTGGCGCCATGGAAACATAAGCGGATGAAAAGCACCGCACTAGCTTTGCCTCCGTGGATCCGGAGTCGGCTCGAGATTCGGAGCTTCGAAGCTCCTCCAATGGCCGGATCTAGCTCCTTCTTCCTTCATTGGCTCTCCTCTCACTCTAAGCTTTAGAAAGATAACAACTCATGAAAAGTGAGGGTTTCTAAGGCCCAATCCCGGGTATATCCCATCAGGAACAACCCCCAGCCGTTGGATCATCAATTAAAGAAACGAACGGCTTTGATTCAGGACTGAAATGTCCAATCTGGACCGCACACGGCCTGGCACACGCCCGTATCCAGGGCCGTGTGCCTCATTCTCCGTCAAAATCGATTCGCCTGGAACAACACACGGGCATCGAACACGCCCGTGTTCAACCTGACACGCCCGTGTTCCACCTGACACGGCCGTATGGCCGGCCGTGTACCCCCATCGATTTATCCCGAAAACAACCCGAGCACTGCACGGGTTCTAGGAAACGTCCGTGTCCGTGCCCGTGTCTACCTCAACACTCCTAGGCTCCCGGCTGTGTAAACGGTCTCGACACTCGACACTTCGTCGAGTGAAGATCGTCGACCTGACGACACGTCCTTGGACACGCCGGTGTCCTAGGCCGTGTGCCTTGTCTCGACACATCGTCGAGCAAAATTCATCGACTCCCCGGGACGAGTGTCGACACGGGTCGACCCGCCCTGCAACACGCCCGTGTCGTAGGCCGTGTGCCATGTCTCGACACTTCATCGAGCGCAGAGTGTCGACTTCGCGGGCTGAGTGTAGACACGGGTCGACACACCCTGCGACACGCCCGTGTCGCAGGCCGTGTGCCCAGTCTCGACACAATGTCGAGACCAAAATGTCGACTTCCCTGGCTGAGTGTCGACACAAGACTGACACGCCCTGGGACACGCCCGTGTCCCAGGCCGTGTGCCTCCTGCCAGAACCCAAAACTGGACCAAAACGTCCCCCGTCGCTCTTTTGAGTTTCGGGGCGTTACATCTCCCCCCTCTTAAAAGAATTTCGCCCACCAAATTATATAAAGGAAAGACATGTACAAAACCAAAATTTGTATCTGAACGGAACAACTCCGGATACTCGTCAAGCATAGTCTGCTCTCGCTCCCAAGAGAGCTCCTCACGACCGCCATTGCCCCACCGGACCTTGACCATCCTGATCTCTATATTGCGTAGCCGCTTGACCTCCGAGTCCTCAATCCGCACGGGCTTGACTTTTGTCGTCAACCCACTATCCACCGGCACTTGATCAACCGCGATCACTTGCGTAAGCTCTTGTACCGCCTTCCGAAGCACCAAAATATGGAATACATCATGTAATCCACCAAGCTCCACTGAAAGCTTCAACCGATAGGCCGCTTCACCAACTCGCTCCAGAACCTCAAACGGCCCAAGGTACCTCGGGCTTGGCTTTTTCAATCGCCGCACCCGCGAGACACCCTTGAACGGCTTGATCTTTAAGTACACATAGTCGCCCACGGCGAACTCCACGTTCCTGTGCTTGGAATTATAGTACTTCGCTTGCCGGTCCTGAGCGATAAGCAACCACTCTCGAATGGTTCTCACCAAAGAAGTAGCATCCTCCACTTCCAATCACTTATACAACATTGACTCACCTGTTTCTAACCAAGACAACGGCGTGCGACATTTTCTACCATTTAGGGCATCGAAGGGCGCCATTTGAATACTCGCTTGGTAGCTATTGTTGTATGCGAACTCCACCAAATAAAGGTGGTCTTCCCATTGCTTCCCAAAATCCAAGACACACATGCGGAGCATGTCTTCCATGGTTCTATTGACCCTCTCGGTCTGCCCATCCGTTTGCGGATGGAAGGCTGTGCTAAATTTTAGTTTTGTTCCCAACATTTTCTGCACAAGCCTCCAATCATTGGACATGAACAGCCCATCTCGGTCACTCACGGTGCTGCGGGGCACACCGTGAAGTCGTACTATATTATCCACATATAATTTTGCCAACTTCTCCACCGGATCATCCTTCCTATGCGGAATAAAATGCGACACCTTCGTTAACTGATCTACGACCACCCGAATGGCGTCGTTCCCCCCCCCCCCCTTTCGACCTTGGCAAACCGTGCACAAAGTCCATAGAGATGTCGTCGAATTTCCACTCCGGAATAGGCAAGGGCTTAAGAAAACCTCCCGGCTTTTGGCACTCCGCCTTCACCAAGGCGCAAGTTTGGCACTTCGCTACGTATAACGCCAACTCCTTCTTCATACCCAGCCATCAAAACAGTTTCTTTACATCGTGGTACATCTTCGTGCTCCCCGGGTGAATCGAGTACTTGGTATGGCGTGCCTTGTACAACAATTCCACCCGCAAATTGCCCACACCTGGGACGCACAGACGACCGTCTTAGCAAAGCAATCCGTCCTCCACAACGAATTGGGAATTTTACCCATCCAGATCCTCTACCATGAACTGCTTTATATGGACATCCATATCCAAAGCCTGCCGAATCCGATCAACCAGGTGATATTGGACTTCAGTCCAATGCAGTACTGCTTCAGCACTTGATTGCCTATCACACAAACAATCACCAATGCCTCCAACTCCCGCACCAACCACTCATCATGCACCGATAGCCAATTGGCTTGAGCTGGGGCTCGGCGAATCAACGCGTCCGCAACCGCATTCCCTTTACCAGGCACGTAGTGGATCTTGAATGTATAGTCTCTCAAGAACTCCATCCATCTACGCTGCCGCATATTCAGATCCTTCTGATCAATCAGATACTTCACGCTCTTATGACTGGCGTAGATGTCCATTTTCACACCGTACAAAATTATGCCTCAACAGCTTCAAGGCAAAACTCATGGCCGCTAACAACAAGTCATGGACCGGATAGTTCCTCTCGTGCACTTTTGGCTGTCTCGCGCCATAAGCTATTACACTTCCGTGTTGCAGTATGTAACAGCCTAAAGAGCAGAATCAGGAATTTTTGGGTGACACGGCCTGGGACACGGGCGTGTCCCAGGGCGTGTCAGGTGACACGGCCTGCGACACGGGCGTGTCGCAGGGCGTGTCAAGGTTGTGTCGACGATTGGGCTTTGTCTCGACGATTTTTGTTCTCGACGATCCGTCGAGAGGAGGCACACGGCCCAGGACACGGGCGTGTCCAAGGCTGTGTCGCATTCTCGACGAGTTTTCCTCGACGATCGTCGAGTGTCGAGAAGTGCGTGTCGAGTGTTGAACACGGCCTGTGACACGGGCGTGTCAAATCAGGCGACGAACTCAGCCCGCCGAAGGATTTCGACAGGGCGTGTCTTTGTGTCGTGTCTGGGCACACGGCCTGGGACACGGGCGTGTCACAGGCCGTGTGAAGTCTCGAGATGATTTGGGATTTTTTTTCCCAGGTACACGGCCACAGACACGGGCGTGTCTGAAGGCGTGTTGGTGACACGGCCCATGACACGGGCGTGTCCCATGGGCGTGTCACTGGTTTGGATAAGTCGGTTGACCACCGCTTGAGGCACACGGCCTGGCACACGGCCGTGTTCGAGGCCGTGTCGGGTCAAAATCTGTGTTTTTGGCAGAATCGTGGCCGTCCATTCCTTCAGTCTGGATCCAAGGGCTGAAGCTTCTTCTTCTTTTTCCTTAAGGGCCGAAATCAGAGAATGATTTCTCACTTTGCTTTGGCCTTCATCTTTCTTCAAGAGAGAGAAAGAGAGAGAAAAGGGAGGAGGAAGAAGAAAGGGGGCTGCTGCTGGTGGTGCTGCGGTTTACCGACGAGAGATCCGAAGCCAGCATTGCGGAGGAAACGCTCTTGCGAGTCTTGCAAGCTAGCTTGGAGGTCATGGCACCGAAGCGATCGTCAAGGGTAACGACTTTTCTTCCTAGCCATGTGAAGGCTTCTTTTTTGGCATATCTTGTGATTTCCCCCACCAAGAGGTGGCTGATTTTGGGAATCTTTGGGTGGATGCTTGAAATCCCCTTTGTGTTGCATATAGATCCGGAAATGGAGTACGGAATAGGCATGCTGTGTGAAGCCCATCTAGACAGGTTGGTCTGGATTGGTGATGTTGCATACGAACTGGAGAAGACTCCGTGAGAAACGTATAGTGTAGGAGTCTACGGGTTATGCCTGCGAAAAGGAGTAGCAGGAAGTACTGGGGTGGTAGCCCAGGAAAATAGCCATGTGATGGTTTTGGGTCCAACCTGTGAATGCGGCACAGGAAGTACTGGTGGGACCAGGAAAGGCCCTTTTTGTGATGCTTGATGTCATAGGGTGTCCACCTGTGAAGTGAGTCACAGGAAGTACTGGTGTGCCCAGGAAAGACCCCTGACATTTGTGCTAGTGCGGTGTCCACCTGTGGAGAGAGTCACAGGAAGTACTGGTTTGCCCAGGAAAGACCCGCTGTTGCTGTGAGGAAATGGGTATAGTGAAATACCCAGGCTTGAATGCCAAGAACAGGATTGGTGAGACCGACCCGCGCCTTTGATATAGCCATGAGTACGCTGTACTCTAAGAAGGCAAGGCGATTTGAGCAACGGGGGGTGGAGGATCCGACCTGCGCTATGTCCGTCCGACGTGAGACCAAAAAGTGCGGTCTGTTGGAGCGCATAGCAAGAGTCTTCGGCCTGCGCGCCATGACACAATGGGGGGCTACGGGCCATCCCGGTGTCCGGAGACTAACTCCGGCTGCACGCCATGGAGTAAATGCTCAAGAGATTTACCGTTGGGTGATAACCCTGATACGGTGGTGGGCAAGAGGTTACCAGAACACCAAGAATGTGCCCTGAGTGCACGGACCGTTGGGCCGGGTGGTGAACGGTTGTGATGGCTGGTGTGCGTGAAAGCACCTTTTGATGATATAGCTTGCCATACTTGTGATATGATATGCCTGCAGGGAAAAATACCGCTGCCCCGAGAGAAGGGGTAGGGTCGTTATAATTTGGTCAGCTGAACGCTGACCGTTGCTTTTGTTTGCCACCGTTGGGTGGGTTGTCCTTGCACAGGTGCTGGAGAGCCGAGTGGGACGCATAGAGGTTGATGCTCCTGCTGGTGTTGCTGCTGCTGCTACTGTTAGCCCTCGAAGGCTAAGTGTGTTCTTTTGTGTGTTTTCTTTTATTGTGGCCGGCCTGCGCGCCAATCTGTTTTAGGCCACTGTGTGAAAGCTCTGTAAGGCCATAAGGCCAACACTTTGTTCATGTTGTAAGACATTCCTATATATATATCAAATGTGGAGTTTTATGTTTGGACATTCATGAGGAGTTCAAGTAGTTTAGGCTTCCGCTAGAATGCTTGTGATAGGTGCGATGCGCTACTCTGGTATCATCCTGTACCTTCACCCACTGTTTTGTGGTATATCCTGTGGGGCCCCGACCGGACCTTCTAGAATATATCATATGAACGGATGGGGTTGTTACATTTTTGGTATCAGTTGTCTTGGTCTTTCCCTCTCGAAGTCGTGGTCGACTTCTTTTGTGGGGTGGAGAGCACGTGTTTGTGCACACCAAAGTCTACGATTGAACTCTTGAATGTCCATGATAGGAATGCATTTTGTATGTTTGAGGAACCTGTGTGTTCCTATTTTGTGTTGTTTGCTTGGGTACGAACGCTAATGTGTGTGTCTTGTCCACCTTTAGGTGACACGGAGTGGAGCTGGGCCGTCTGAGCCCCAGCGTTCTGATGAAAGTACGGCACCAGCCGCGGTGCCTACACCTCCACCGTCTGCGGAACATGTCCGTTTAGTTGCGGAGGCCTTATTTACCATGATCCAAGGTCAGCCACTCAGGCAGGAACAAGCGGCTGTAAGGCCAGAACAGGTGGTGGCAAGGCCTGAACCTGTTATGGATGTGGTTCCTCGAGCGGCTGAGAAGCAGCTAACGCGGTTTATGAGTTTCCATCCGCCTACATTCTCGGGAGCGGGAACCCCGACGCAGGCTGAGGATTGGTTATCGCGCGTCAAGCGAGTGATGACGGCGATAGGAACGGCGGAGCATCAGAAAGTTACCTTAGCCACCTTCTTGCTTGAAGGAGAAGCGCGTTTATGGTGGGATGAGATGGAGTTGCATCATTTGGCGGGTCGTCCGTTAACCCAAGTGTCGATGGAAGAATTCTCTCGGCTCTTCCTAGCGAAGCACCTTCCTGTGGCGCAACGGATAGCCATGGAAAATGAATTCCAACGGTTGACTCAAGATGATGGCAGTGTTGACGCGTACCTGCATGAGTTTACGTGCTTGGGACGGTATGCGGGTTCGATTTTTGCTGATGAGCAGAGGAAGATGAATCGGTTCTATGAAGGGCTGAGGGACGAGCTGAGGTTCCTTGTGTCCAGTTCTGTGAACCAAGGCTTCCAAGCGTTGGTTGACACTGCGACCGCGTTGGAAAAGGATATGAAGAGGGTGCAAGGGAAGAGAGCTTTGACTGTGTCGCAACCGGAGTGGAAGGCGCCCCGATCGGGAAAGTCATTTTATAAGAAGAGATGGGGCAAGAAGTCCAAGCCTAGTGGACAAGCGCCTTCATCAGTTGCATCGGGAACAACATCAGGGGCAACCTCCAAGCCAGAAACTCGTACCTGCTTCAATTGTTGTAGGATGGGGCATATTGCGCGAGATTGTCGGATGCCGCCGAAGAGTGAAAAGAAGGCGGGAGCATCTTATGCGGAAAAAGGAAAGGCGGTGGTGGATTCCTCTGCCTCGCAGGCGCAACCCCGAGTCTACAATCTTGGCCTGCAAGAGGCCATCAAGCAGAGTGACGTGGTCACAGGTATGCGTTAGTTTTGCATATGCTATTGTATGTATGCTTAGCTTAATAAGCCTATGTTTGTGGTTTGTGTGTGTGACATGTTTGTAATAGGTTTTGTAATGATTCGGGACACGCTGGCGCGAGCACTGTTTGATACAGGTGCATCGCATTCTTTTCTGTCTCGTGAATTTATTACGCGGCTTGGGATACCCAGTCGTGCAAAGACAGATAGCGTCAGAGTGGTGTTGCCGAATGGATGTTGGATGCTTGCGGATCAAGCTTGCGATGTGGCGGTTCAGTTAGGAAGTCGGGATTTTTGTTTAACCGTATTTGTTTTGCCAATATCGGAATTCGATGTGATTTTTGGGATGGATTGACTTGCGGAGCAGCATGCTATGATTGATTGCCAGTCCAAAGAAATCATGTTGGGCCAGAATACCGAACGGGAGACCAAGTTCGCGGGTATGCGAGGAGTAGGCGGGACGTTGATGTCTGCACTCCAGGTAGTCAAAGCTGTTCGGAAGGGTGCGGAGTGTTACTTTGCACTAATTCAGGCTGTTGAGCCTAAGGCCACTTTGTGTGAGGTTCCGATTGTGGCAGAATTTACGGATGTGTTTCCCACGGATCTCCCTGGGCTACCACCCCAGTGGGAGATTGACTTCACAATTGAGTTGGTGCCAGGTGCGAAACCCGTGGCCCGCTCGCCAAATCGCGTTGCGCCTAAAGAGATGGCTGAGTTGAAGGTTCAACTACAAGAAATGCTAGAGCAAGGTTATATCCGCCCAAGTATGTCACCTTGGAGCGCGCCTGTGTTTTTTGTAAAGAAGAAAGATGGTGGGTTACGGTTGTGTATCGATTACCGTGAATTGAATAAGCTGACCGAGAAAAATAAGTATCCTATTCCTCGGATTGATGAGTTATTCGATCAGCTGGTGGGATCTACCATCTATTTGAAGTTGGACCTGAAGTCTGGTTATTACCAGTTACGAATTCGGGAAGGTGACATTCCCAAAACCGCATTTGGAACGTGTTATGGGCACTATAAGTTCACAGTCATGCCATTTGGAGTGTGTAATGCGCCCTCGGTGTTTATGGATCTGATGCACCGTATTTTCCGTGAGTACCTGGATCTGTTTGTGATCGTGTTCATTGATGACATCCTGGTGTACTCGAAGTCTACAGCTGAGCATGAGATTCATTTGTGGTTGGTGCTGAACACGTTGAGGCAAAATCAGCTATATGCCAAGTTCTCAAAGTGCGAGTTTTGGCTATCGTCAGTGGCATTTTTGGGCCATGTGGTGAGTGGAGCGGGCATTGCAGTGGATCCAGCGAAGATAAAAGCAATACAAGAATGGCCAATATTGTCTTCCGTGGCCGAGGTCAGGAGTTTCCTTGGACTTGCGGGCTACTATAGAAGATTTGTGGAAAACTTCTCGCGGATCGCTTTGCCGCTAACCACACTGACGCGAAAGGATCAGAAGTTCGTTTGGACGCCAGAGTGCGCACGAGCTTTTGAAGAGCTGAAGGTTCGGTTGACCACGGCGCCGGTGTTGTCTTCGCCATGTGGAACCAATGGATTTGTAATTTATAGCGATGCCTCAGGGAGCGGCTTAGGCTGCGTTCTTCTGCAGAGCGGAAAGGTGATTGCTTATGGCTCACGCCAATTGAAGGTGCACGGGCGAAATTATCCCGTCCATGATTTGGAACTAGCGGCGGTGATTTTTGCACTCAAGTTGTGGCGACACTACCTGTATGGCGTGAAGGTAGAGATCTATACTGATCATAAGAGCCTAAAGTATCTTTTAGAGCAGAAAGACTTGAATATGCGCCAACGAAGGTGGTTGGAGTTCCTTGGGGACTACACTTTCGAGATTCACTATACACCCGGGAAGGGGAATGTTGTTGCGGATGCCTTGAGTCGGCGAGTTCCGGCTAGAGCAAATTGGTTACAAAGGCATGATGAACGGCTTATCCAGGAGTTGGAAGCATTGGAGATCTATTGTGTTGACAAGAATTCCACTGCCATTGCATGTTTGAACTGGACCGAGGTGCAATGTGACCTTGCGGACCGAGTTCGACGGGCAACGGAGTTGGATGAAGATCTCTTACGATATGTGAATGAAGGGCCAGAGGGCAAATTCACCTGGATTGATGGTCTTTTGCGCAAAGAGGGCCGTTTGTGCGTCCCGAATGTGGGGAAGTTGAGGGAAGAACTGATGTATGAAGCACATTATACGAAGTATTCCATTCACCCCGGGAGCACAAAGATGTTCAACGATATGAAGAAGCTTTTCTGGTGGCCAGGGCTCAAGAAAGATGTTGCCCTGTATATAGCCAAATGTCAAACATGTGCAATGGTGAAGGCGGAATGCCAAAAGCCGGGCGGTTATTTGAAGTCACTGCCGATCCCAGTGTGGAAATTTGATGATATTTCCATGGATTTTGTGCATGGATTGCCAAGATCGCAGCGAGGAAATGATTCCATTTGGGTGATAGTTGACCGGCTAACAAAAGTAGCACATTTTCTCCCGAACAGGCGGGATGATTCAGTTGAAAGTTTGGCAAAGTTATATGTTGATCAGATTGTGCGACTTTACGGTGTTCCTCGGAGCATCGTAAGTGATCGAGATGGGCGATTCACGTCAAATGATTGGAGGTTAATTCACCGACTGTTGGGCACGAAACTGACTTTCAGTACGGCCTTTCATCCCCAAACGGATGGCCAAACTGAACGTACCAACAGAACAATGGAGGACATGCTCCGAATGTGCGCCCTTGACTTCGGAAAGAGATGGGAAGATCATCTCTATATGGTCGAGTTTGCATATAATAACAGCTACCAGGCAAGCATTGGGATGGCACCATATGAAGCCCTATATAGAAGGAAGTGTCGTACTCCCTTGGCTTGGGAAGAAGCGGGTGAAGCCCGGATTGTTAAACCAAATGAGGTGGATGAAGCAAACTCAACCATTGGGTCTATTCGAGAGAGATTGCTTATTGCTCAAGATCGACAAGCGAAGTACTACAACGCCAAACACCGGGACGTTGAATTTACGGTTGGCGATTGGGTCTACTTGAAGATCAAGCCATTCAAAGGTGTCTCCAGGATTCGACGATTGAAAAAGTTGAGTCCAAGATATTTGGGTCCTTTTGAAGTGGTTGAGCGAGTTGGCGAAGCGGCTTATCGGTTAGCTCTGTCGGCGGACTTGGGTGGGTTACATGATGTCTTTCACATCTCGGTACTTCCAAAGGCCGTGAAAGATCCAGCTCAAGTGATCGCGAATGATCGGGTGCCGGTGGAGTATGGGCTAACAACGAGAGTTAGACCCATTCAGATCGAAGATCGAGCCGAGAAACAGTTGCGGAACAAGACGGTCAGTATGGTAAAAGTCCGATGGGACAACTGCGGCCGTGAAGAGCTGACATGGGAGCGCGAGCAAACCATGCGAGAAGAGTTCCCTGAGTTGTTTCTGTAACTTATATCGAGAATGTTGTAACATAAAATGTTAGATGTTGTAACATTTTTCTTGCTGGTTTCTATTACTTTCCTGTCTCTAAATTTCGAGGACGAAATTTCTTGTAGGAGGGGAGGATTGTAACAGCCCAAAGAGCAGAATCAGGAATTTTTGGGTGACACGGCCTGGGACACGGGCGTGTCCCAGGGCGTGTCAGGTGACACGGCCTGCGACACGGGCGTGTCGCAGGGCGTGTCGAGGTTGTGTCGACGATTGGGCTTTGTCTCGACGATTTTTGTTCTCGATGATCCGTCGAGAGGAGGCACACGGCCCAGGACACGGGCGTGTCCAAGGCCGTGTCGCATTCTCGACGAGTTTTCCTCAACGATCGTCGAGTGTCGAGAAGTGCGTGTCGAATGTTGAACACGGCCTGTGACACGGGCGTGTCACAGGGCGTGTCAAATCAGGCGACGAACTAAGCCCGCCGAAGGATTTCGACATGGCGTGTCTTTGTGCCGTGTCTGGGCACACGGCCTGGGACACGGGCGTGTCACAGGCCGTGTGAAGTCTCGGGATGATTTTGGATTTTTTTCCCAGGTACACGGCCACAGACACGGGCGTGTCTGAAGGCGTGTTGGTGACACGGCCCAGGACACGGGCGTGTCCCGTGGGCGTGTCACTGGTTTGGATAAGTCGGTTGACCACCGCTTGAGGCACACGACCTGGCACACGGCCGTGTTCGAGGCCGTGTCGGGTCAAAATCTGTGTTTTTGGCAGAATCGTGGCCGTCCATTCCTTCAGTCTGGATCCAAGGGCTGAAGTTTCTTCTTCTTTTTCCTTAAGGGCCGAAATCAGAGAATGATTTCTCACTTTGCTTTGGCCTTCATCTTTCTTCAAGAGAGAGAAAGAGAGAGAAAAAGGAGGAGGAAGAAGAAAGGGGGCTGCTGCTGGTGGTGCTGCGGTTTACCGACGAGAGATCCGAAGCCAGCGTTGCGGAGGAAACGCTCTTGCGAGTCTTGCAAGCTAGCTTGGAGGTCATGGCACCGAAGCGATCGTCAAGGGTAACGACTTTTCTTCCTAGCCATGTGAAGGCTTCCTTTTTGGCATATCTTGTGATTTCCCCCACCAAGAGGTGGCTGATTTTGGGAATCTTTGGGTGGATGCTTGAAATCCCCGTTGTGTTGCATATAGATCCGGAAATGGAGTACGGAATAGGCATGCTGTGTGAAGCCCATCTGGACATGTTGGTCTGGATTGGTGATGTTGCATACGAACCGGAGAAGACTCCGTGAGAAACGTATAGTGTAGGAGTCTACGGGTTATGCCTGCGAAAAGGAGTAGCAGGAAGTACTGGGGTGGTAGCCCAGGAAAATAGCCATGTGATGGTTTTGGGTCCAACCTGTGAATGCGGCACAGGAAGTACTGGTGGGACCAGGAAAGGCCCTTTTTGTGATGCTTGATGTCATAGGGTGTCCACCTGTGAAGTGAGTCACAGGAAGTACTAGTGTGCCCAGGAAAGACCCCTGACATTTGTGCTAGTGCGGTGTCCACCTGTGGAGAGAGTCACAGGAAGTACTGGTTTGCCCAGGAAAGACCCGCTGTTGCTGTGAGGAAATGGGTATAGTGAAATACCCAGGCTTGAATGCCAAGAACAGGATTGGTGAGACCGACCCGCGCCTTTGATATAGCCATGAGTACGCTGTACTCAGAGAAGGCAAGGCGATTTGAGCAACGGGGGGTGGAGGATCCGACCTGCGCTATGTCCGTCCGACGTGAGACCAAAAAGTGCGGTCTGTTGGAGCGCATAGCAAGAGTCTTCGGCCTGAGCGCCATGACACAATGGGGGGCTACGGGCCATCCCGGTGTCCGAAGACTAACTCCGGCTGCACGCCATGGAGTAAATGCTCAAGAGATTTACCGTTGGGTGATAACCCTGATACGGTGGTGGGCAAGAGGTTGCCAGAATACCAAGAATGTGCCCTGAGTGCACGGACCGTTGGGCCGGGTGGCGAACGGTTGTGATGGCTGGTGTGCGTGAAAGCACCTTTTGATGATATAGCTTGCCATACTTGTGATATGATATGCCTGCAGGGAAAAATACCGCTGCCCCGAGAGAAGGGGTAGGGTCGTTATAATTTGGTCAGCTGAACGCTGACCGTTGCTTTTGTTTGCCACCGTTGGGTGGGTTGTCCTTGCACAGGTGCTGGAGAGCCGATCGGGACGCATAGAGTGAAAGTCCACCTAGTGTCGGCTATGTGCACCTATGGGGGGGGGGATAGGTGACGTGTGGTTCTTTTGCGAAATTACAGATGTACCTGCACAATAAAAACAACAAACACAGCACACAGAAAACACAGCAAATTTATAGTGGTTCCCCGACTTGGGTACATCCACTTTCCCCCTTCGACCTATCTCCCCAACAAGGGACGACTCGGTCACTTCACCAACGGGATTGAAATCCAATCCCTTCACTAACGGAAGGAGCCCTTCCACACGTGAGAGTCAACACTCCCACAAAGCGGGTTGCACCCAACCCTTACAACTCGGAACAAAAGTTCCTTTACAACGAAATGAAAATGTAGAATGTACACGTGATACAAACTTCTTTTGGAGACTCCGGTGTTCCTCTTTGTTCGACGACGTGCTCTTGAAGTCGATGAAGAGTCTACGACCTTGGTCTCCCTTGGAGAAGATCTCCCCGGAACCGGCGGAGGCACACGAGCGGCGGCTAGCTTCGGGATCGGCGGCTACGATGAAGAGTGGCTGCAGAACTTGGAGATCTAAACTTCGTAGCGAAGCAAGCTAGGTCTACCAACGGTCACTCTAGGATCAGTCGTCTCGATCGATTCGGACGGGGGAGTTTTTCCCGGTCAACGAATCGAGAGACAAGAGATCTCCGGATAGACGCGTGAGACACAAGCCTTGCTAAGCTTCTGTCACCGGAGATCGGGAAGAAGAGCGATCAGCAGCGGCGACCACTTGATGCGAGCGGCGGCGGCAGAGCGGAGCGAGTTCGCGGATTTAGGGTTACGTGTTCGGCCTCTTTCTCCGTCGTTTTACTGTTCAAAAAATACCTGTGTATAAATACTGTAGGATTCTCAAATATGACCGTTTGAGGGACCCACAGAGGTAGCCCCCAAGTCCCGGTCCAGATATTAAACTGCGGCAGAATCCGGTTCAGGAAATTAGCTGAGACAGAATCCGGTTCAGGAAATTAACTGAGAAAACGCCAAGGAAAAATCGGCGAGAATCGCAGACGATTCTCGACGAATCGGCGAGAATCATCAAGTGATTCTCGACGATTCGTCGAGAATCGATTGTGATTCTCGTCGAATTACTTGTCGATTCTCAACGAATTCAACTTGTATTCATGGGCTGCATGATCATTGGTTCGGCGGGAATTACAAGCGATTCTCGCCGAATCTTACTTGGCACCATATTGAGATGGCCAGAAGGAGTCGGCGAGAATCATTGATGATTCTCGTCGATTCGGCGAGAATCACCAAGTGATTCTCGCCGATTCGGCGAGAATCACTTGGTGATTCTCGTCGAATTTGCCTTGGACGATTTTTCGTCTTCCACCTAGGAGCTGCTCCTTGATCCTCCATGCTCCTTGTCTTCTCTTGCATATGAGCGGCCCTGTACTTGAAAATAAGTGCACTCCAATAGAGAGAGTACACGTAGGCCAACACACTGATCTGCTCAACGAGGGATTACGTCGTGCAGATCCGTGTATATTGACCTACTGCACCCTGACATTGGTGTGCACTTAGCGTGGAGAAACTGCAAGTACAACTTGAAAAAGGTTATCAAATACATAGTCTATTGACCTTAGCTTGTCCAGGGGCTTCTTCAAATCAGGTACATTGTGGATACAATACCCAACAATCTCCCCCTATTTGAAGAAGCTTAAACCCTACAAGCTAAGGTGAATAGAGCAAGTGAAAAGGAAAGCAACTGAAGACCATAAACGTAACATCATTAAGTGGAGACATCCCTTACCAATACCGAGTGCTTGGGAGCAAGCTGGAGCCACCTTAGCCTTGACCCCGAGAGGGTGATCTCCCCCTTTTTGGCTTCTTCAGCTATGCAATTGGCATATGAGTGCAAGGAGTCATCAATGTGCTTAGTTGTCTTGCTGAATTCAGTGACTAGGGCCTGCTGATTTGCATTTAAAGTGACCATGTTGCCATCAAATTTCTGAATATTGTTGGCCACAACGTGTGCGTTCTGATTGACAACAGCCAGAGTATCAGTAGTCTTTTTCAAGCCGGCCATTAACAGTGTGACAGCTTCGCCGGCCGCAGTATACATTTCTTCAAACTTCTTCTCCATCATATCCAGTTTGTGGTTGATTGCCACCATATTCTTCAGCATGAGATCTTCAGAAGTCTTAATCTCTTGCAGCATTGTTTTCTGAGCTTTATCAAAAGAGGTTTTAAGCTCATTCACGATGCCCTGAATTATATGTACAGTGTGAATGGCTAGGTCATCTCGTAGTGGAATACCCGGAGGCACTTCTTGGCCTTGTTCTGGCTCGGCCGCAGAAGCATCAGTAGAGCTGGATACAATCACAGCCTCTATGGGAGGAATGTTGGTGGCCTCATTTACCTCCCCCTCCACTGGTGCAGACTTATCAGTAGGAGGTTCATCAGTATCTGGAGATTCAACCACTTCATGGCCCTCACTGACCTCGTCCTCTCCGTCCTCATCCAAAAACTCATCCATATCAGCATCTTCTTCCACTTCTTGATCAGCAGAGTCCAGTGTTTCAGCATCAGTTCCGAGAGTGTGTCTGTTCAGGACCTCCTCATCCTCCAACCCAGGTTCACTTTCTGCATTAACTTTGGCCACCGCATCCCTGGCCACCTGGGCGATGTCAGATATTATATCCATCTGAGAGGGTAGAGTCTCCCCCTCGATTCCTGCAGTCAGGGTATCAGGAATTTCACGGGGGGAGGATGCTGGAGATACTTCCTCTTGCTCTTCCACAGCCGGCTGCCCGATGCGCCGCTCCCATCGATCAAATACAGTAGCATCCATCTTTTTCAAGTAATGTAGAGGAACTCCTTTGCTCATGTCAAATTTATCTCCGTTGAGCTGGTTGAGATATAGACTGATGATGCGGCCGAAGCTCGGAGTGCCCAGAGTGTCCTTGATCTTTTGAAACATCAACTCTCCCCAGTTGAACCTCTTTCTGCAGACCATGGCTATGAGAATTTTGAACATATCTCCGGAGATATGATCATGGGAGCCTGGCTTACAGATGAGTACTTTTCCTATGATGTCGGATAGGAGCTTCCCTTCTTCATTCATCTCTTTTCGTTTTACTGATCGTGTGCCTCTGGGTAGACCGCAGAACAGGAGGGTTCTGGCTTTGTCCTCGTCCTCCAAATAGTCTTCCTGCTCCGCACTTGAGAGCTGCAGGTAGCGAGTTAGCTTACCGGCAGACATCTTGACCTTAGTCCCCGCCACCTTGCTCTTGATGATGGAGTCTCGGTTTCGAAGCCTTGCTGTAGAAAAGAACTCCAGCACTTCTTTATCTAAGACTTTGCAAGGATGCTCCAATATGAAGGTTAGCCCGGCTTCTTCCAGCATGAGAACGATGTTCCGGAACTCGTCCGAGGCATGAGAAAAACCAGTGCGAACCAGTTCGCAACCAGAAATCAAACCTGCGGTCGTCCTTGGGTCCATTGAGGATCTGGGATATGGAGAGTCATCGTCTTAGTCCCACAGGTAGTACATATCAGTAGCTTAAAGTGATTATGCTCAACAGGTAGCACGTCTGTTATTGCAGACGCTTGTTCCAAGCTAGCCTTGAGCCACGTACTGTCTAGTTCCCAAGTATTCACGGGGACCTAGACTACCCTGCAAAACAGAATTACTTAACCTTAGGAACCCAAATCATATTGGGTCCTAGGTTTCTATTAGCGTGAACACGCAACTGCCTTCCTTGAGAAAACCTGTCAGGAAGACTGCCTCTGTCCCTATAATGTGGAGAAGCCCTTGCTGTGGGCACAGAGAGGTTGTGCCAACAGTCAATGGCAAAGTGTCCCACTTTGCCGCAGCACCAACAAGAGTGAATGTTGTATCGCCGTTTTTGACCTGATCTAGTGACTGATGTAGTCACGGTCCTAGGTCTCAAAGGGATAGGGCATGTTCTTGTTGCACAAATTCCTCTTCCATCGAGGCATGATGAAGGGTGGAATGAATGCATGATGTGAGCGTTATGAGGCCGAGAAGGTGGTGCCATTCTTTCAGGCATCTTCCTTCCTGAGGCTCCATGACGCCTGACATCATGACTTCTATTCTCCCTATCCCGTGTCCTTGAATGGAGAGAATTCTTCTGTGAACCAGGACCTGCAGATCCACACTTTGTTGTGGCAGTGGCCGTGAATACAAAGGGCTCAGACTGAGCCTTAGGTATTTCTTCATGGGTGGCCATGATGCCTCTTGCACTATGGACATTTCCACATGGGGACAACTCACCCTTACAGTGACCACGATTATTCCTGTGGTCATACCTGAAGGCATGATGAGTTGCCTTCCCGCTTGGAGTGGGAGGTCGGAACACCGTTTCCCCATTTCTCCATCCCTGGATAATCCGGGAGATCCACCCGGTTTCTTGTTTTCTCTTTATAGCATCAACTTTGGAGAAGTTGGATACTATACGTTTCTCATTTTCTAGACTATTCTCTAGAGCTGAGATCTTAGAGTCCTTGACCTTGTTGGACGCCAATTGGAGAACCAACAAGATCTTCAGTTGAGCAATCTCTCGAGCTTGCTCCTCAGCAAGTAGATTGCTTTCCTGAAGGGCTCTCTTCAGGGAATCAGTATTTTCTGGAGGAGAGTAGTTTCTGTCTTCAGAGAAGTCAAAAGATGTGGGACAGGATGAAGATGATACCTGCTCATCTGGGTTATTGTCATTAGAATCAGTGACCAATGGTTCTTCCTCGTCGGAGCTGCTTTCCTCACTATCTTCTTCAGTCTCTGACAAGGATACTGGAGCTCTGATGCAATCCGAAGGATCCTTGCATTCATCTTCAGAAGTGATTACCCCCACATATGCTTCATCCTCAGATTGGCAGCAAATTTCAGCTTCCTCTGACCCCCCCATCAGCTCTGAGATCATCATCCATAGAGATTTAGCCGTTTTACATTTTTCCAACCTGGAGCGAGAGGCTCCAGACCAGACATCCATAATAATTTGTCGAATCCTCTGGTCCAGTTGGAAAAATGAGAGTTCCATCTCTGTCATCTCAGGGATGCACATGGGCACTTGGGTCCCCGAGTCGGTGGTCTTCATAGGGATAAATGGACCCTCTTCCAGGATGAGGGATGCTCGAGGATCGATGGCATCCAGGTGAAATAACACTCTCATCCTCCAGATAGGATAATAATCCTTCGTGCATGCCGGGAGTTTGAGTGGCAATACGTCATAATCCAGATCCATGCTTCTGACACTGGTGGCAGGATTCACCTCAAGGTGTTAGCCTTTTTGTTGAGAAACCTCGCTCTGATACCACTTGAAAGTCCACCTAGTGTCGGCTATGTGCACCTATGGGGGGGGGGGGATAGGTGACGTGTGGTTCTTTTGCGAAATTACAGATGTACCTGCACAATAAAAACAACAAACACAGCACACAGAAAATACAGCAAATTTATAGTGGTTCCCCGACTTGGGTACATCCACTTTCCCCCTTCGACCTATCTCCCCAACAAGGGACGACTCGGTCACTTCACCAACGGGATTGAAATCCAATCCCTTCACTAACGGAAGGAGCCCTTCCACACGTGAGAGTCAACACTCCCACAAAGCGGGTTGCACCCAACCCTTACAACTCGGAACAAAAGTTCCTTTACAACGAAATGAAAATGTAGAATGTACACGTGATACAAACTTCTTTTGGAGACTCCGGTGTTCCTCTTTGTTCGACGACGTGCTCTTGAAGTCGATGAAGAGTCTACGACCTTGGTCTCTCTTGGAGAAGATCTCCCCGGAACCGGCGGCGGCACACGAGCGACGGCTAGCTTCGGGATCGGCGGCTACGATGAAGAGTGGCTGCAGAACTTGGAGATCTAAACTTCGTAGCGAAGCAAGCTAGGTCTACCAACGGTCACTCTAGGATCAGTCGTCTCGATCGATTCGGACGGGGGAGTTTTTCCCGGTCAACGAATCGAGAGACAAGAGATCTCCGGATAGACGCGTGAGACACAAGCCTTGCTAAGCTTCTGTCACCGGAGATCGGGAAGAAGAGCGATCAGCAGCGGCGACCACTTGATGCGAGCGGCGGCGGCGGAGCGGAGCGAGTTCGCGGATTTAGGGTTACGTGTTCGGCCTCTTTCTCCGTCGTTTTACTGTTCAAAAAATACATGTGTATAAATACTGTAGGATTCTCAAATATGACCGTTTGAGGGACCCACAGAGGTAGCCCCCAAGTCCCGGTCCAGATATTAAACTGCGGCAGAATCCGGTTCAGGAAATTAGCTGAGACAGAATCCGGTTCAGGAAATTAACTGAGAAAACGCCAAGGAAAAATCGGCGAGAATCGCAGACGATTCTCGACGAATCGGCGAGAATCATCAAGTGATTCTCGACGATTCGTCGAGAATCGATTGTGATTCTCGTCGAATTACTTGTCGATTCTCAACGAATTCAACTTGTATTCATGGGCTGCATGACCATTGGTTCGCGGGAATTACAAGCGATTCTCGCTGAATCTTACTTGGCACCATATTGAGATGGCCAGAAGGAGTCGGCGAGAATCATTGATGATTCTCGTCGATTCGGCGAGAATCACCAAGTGATTCTCGCCGATTCGGCGAGAATCACTTGGTGATTCTCGTCGAATTTGCCTTGGACGATTTTTCGTCTTCCACCTAGGAGCTGCTCCTTGATCCTCCATGCTCCTTGTCTTCTCTTGCATATGAGCGGCCCTGTACTTGAAAATAAGTGCACTCCAATAGAGAGAGTACACGTAGGCCAACACACTGATCTGCTCAACGAGGGATTACGTCGTGCAGATCCGTGTATATTGACCTACTGCACCCTGACATTGGTGTGCACTTAGCGTGGAGAAACTGCAAGTACAACTTGAAAAAGGTTATCAAATACATAGTCTATTGACCTTAGCTTGTCCAGGGGCTTCTTCAAATCAGGTACATTGTGGATACAATACCCAACATAGAGGTTGATGCTCCTGCTGGTGTTGCTGCTGCTGCTACTGTTAGCCCTCGAAGGCTAAGTGTGTTCTTTTGTGTGTTTTCTTTTATTGTGGCCGGCCTACGCGCCAATCTGTTTTAGGCCACTGTATGAAAGCTCTGTAAGGCCATAAGGCCAACGCTTTGTTCATGTTGTAAGACATTCCTATATATATATAAAATGTGGAGTTTTATGTTTGGACATTCATGAGGAGTTCAAGTAGTTTAGGCTTCCGCTAGAATGCTTGTGATAGGTGCGATGCGCTACTCTGGTATCATCCTGTACCTTCACCCACTGTTTTGTGGTATATCCTGTGGGGCCCCGGCCGGACCTTCTAGAATATATCATATGAACGGATGGGGTTGTTACACAGTAACACTCAACCCAAACCGCTGCCCGATGCATCGCTATTAAATCTCATAGCCTTCGGTCCCACTCGACGAAGTCAGCACAGGCGCCATGGTCAACCGACATTTCAACTCCTCAAAAGGCTCGCGCGCACTCCGGCGTCCAAAATAACTCATGCTCCTTCCTCGTCAAAGTAGTGAGGGGTAACGCTGTCCGCGAGAAGTTCTCCACGAAGCGCCTGTAATAGCCGGCAAGCCCCAGAAAGCTCCGGACTGTCGCTACCGTATAAAGCTCAGGCCACTCCCACATCACAACAATCTTCGTCGGATCCACTGCAATGCCTTCCTCACTCACTATAAGACCTAGGACGCCAATGAGGATGACCAAAACTCGCACTTCGAGAACTTGGCATACCACTGATTCCTCCTTAGCATCTCCAAAACCAAAATAAGATGCTTGAAGTGATCTTCTTACTCTGCGAGTACACCAGAATATCATCGACGAAGACGATCACAAAATGGTACAAGTACTCTCGGAATGTCCTGTTCATCAAATCTATGAACACTGACGGCGCATTAGTCAGCCCAAACGGCATGACCGTAAACTCGTAACGCCTGTATCCTGTACTGAACGTTATCTTAGGGATATCACTCTCCCTTATCTAATTTAGAGTATGTCGTTGACCCGACCAACTGATCAAAAAGATCATCAATCCGGGGGATCGGGTATTTGTTCTTTTCCATCAACTTGTTGAGCTCCCGATAATCAATACATAGCCTCAAGCTTCCGTCCTTCTTCTAATAAAGAGGGTCGGTGCGCTCCAAGGCGAAGGACTTGGATGCACGTACCCTTGCTCCAACAACTTTTAGAAGTTGCACCTTCAGCTCCGCCATTTCCTTAGGCGCTAGCCAATATGGAGAGCGTGACATAGGCTTTGCACATGGTACTAGCTCAATCATGAAATCTATCTCCCGTTGAGGCGGGGCTCCAGGAAGATCTCTAGGGAACACATCAGGGTACTCCGATACCACTGAAATATTAACCAACGCGGGCTTCGGCTTTGCAACCTCCACTAGTGTACAGAACAGCTCTGCACCAGCACGAACCGCCTTCACCACCTGAAGAGCAGACACCAACATCTTGCTCGACCTCTTCGAGCCCGTAAAGGTCGTCTCACGACTTGCTCCCAGCTTGACTTCCTTGCTACCGCAATCTATATAGGCTTGCTGCTCCGAGAGCCAATCCATGCCAAATATAACGTCGAACTCCACCAACGGAAGTAACGACGCTTGCAGATCCTACTCCTGATTCCCAATCCAAAACTAAGCGCAATAGATACTACCCGCACACAGTGAGCACTATTGGACTATAAAGGATCCAATTTGTCTCTCACCATCGAAGGAGGTATTCCGACGCACAATTAAATTCCTAATAAAGGAATGCGAAGCTCCCTAAACAAACGGTGCTCTCGCAGATAAAGTAAAGTCATAACAAAGCTTAGCACCAGTAGTTCTAAGCTAACATGCACAAAGGCGACAAGTATTTAAGGCAAAACTATCTCTAAACCATACCTGCCCTTACGACGGCGTGCTTCCTCCAAGGCTTTAGGCACTCACGGGCATAATTCCCCGGCTCCCCACAGTTGAAACATGTGCCCGGGGTCCGACCCGTAGTCGCCCCAGAAGCACCAGAAGGAGCTGGACCCGAAGTCCTATGCTTCTTATACCATTTTTGATATACAGACTTTGAGGTGTTAGGCACTTTGAATGCCGTCTCCTTTGTACTAAAGTCGTTGACTGCTCCTGACATAGCTTTCTTGGCCTTCTGAGCACCTTTCCAACAGTCTCGGGCAAAGTGCCCTTTCTATCCACAAGTAAAACATGTGTAAGTAGCTTTGCTAGTCGATGTCATAGCCCCTTTCTCCAGCATTCCAACGGATGCAACTCTTATGGGGCTTGTATAGTTCGATATCATGGTCGCTGGCATCGGGAGGGTCTTCCTCAAATCTGCCTCAAAAGATCTAGCTGATTCCACCAAGGCTCGGAATCCCAATAACTTTGGTCCTAGCAGTAGAACTCGTAACTCGGCGCGCAGGCCATTATAAAACCTATCGACTGTAGCTTGCTCATTATCCAACTCGAAGCATGGGTAGCGGCTTATCATAAGTAATGCTTGCAAGTATTCCTCAACTGTGTGCGCTCCCTACATTAAATGCATATTCAACTGTGCCCCGATGGTCTACCAAAGGTCATCTGCTCCATCACGCCAACCGGCGTTGAAGCCACAACAGGGGCGCAGGTTTGTACATTTCCTCCAAGCTGTGCACCCGTCACAGCGAACAACGCTTCAACGATCCTTCTAATGGTTTCATACGAAGGAGGAGTCTCAAACACGTCAACAGGAGCACTATACTCCTCAGAAATCGGACATTCTGGCGGTGCAGCACCGCTTCTGGTCACCTATAGTGGTACAAAACACCATTAAACGACCAAATAAAATTGCAAATAGAAATTATAGGAACACGCAGGTTCCTCAAACAAGTGTATTTTCATTCCTAAGTGGACATTCATGGGTTCTTTTACTGTTATAATGATGACGCACACACATGTGCTCACCACCCCTTAAAAAGAATTCGCCCACGAATTCATCTTAAGCCCGACCAAAACCAGAAGTCTGATACCAAATTGTAACACCCCCTATCCGTCGCATAGCATATTGCATTAGGTCCGGCCGGGGCCTGATGCCATATACTACAGACAGACCGGGTGGTTACTCATGGAAACCATCCAACCAATCATAACGTCCTACACAGAGCATTCTAGCGGAAGCAGTTTATAAAAGTTGCAATAAAGAACCCAGCACTAAAGCATGAATGTCCACTAATACCAAAATAGGAATGTTATACATACACCAGTACAAGCCTTAAGGCCTCACAAAATGGTTCACTTGATATTACATGATTTACAAACCACGGCACGCAGGCCGGTCATATATGAATAAAGCAGTAAACACTCCAAATAGGCCTTCGAGGTCCGGCTTCGCAATTTGGGCTTTAGCCCGCTATTGACCGCTTGGTCCAGCAGCACCTGGAAGCAACATAACCACCGTACGATGGCAAACAAAAGGCAACGATCAGCAATGCTGACCAAATTATAACGATCTCGCCCCCAACTCGGGGAGGCGATGCTCCTTCCCTGCAATTTTATTAGCACAAGCGAGCAATATAATAATATTCATTTTATCACAGGAGTAGGCTCACACGGCCACACACCCCATGAACTCAGGGCACATTCTCGGTGAACCGGTCGATGTCACGTCAGTTAAAGCCATAGACATTTCGGACCCACCACCGCCACTTTGACGGCCAAACATATGAGAAATTTGTCTTCCCGGCATGGGTCACGACACTTTAAGCCATAGACCGCCGAAGACCCTCATCTATGCCAACGGCAAGTGCCACGTAACCTTAGGTCTCTTTAACCCGAACGACATAGATATGGGTACAGTTCCATCTAACCCGTGCTTACGTCGCAACGAAAATTTAATCCATATGCGCAGGTCAAACTTCTCCCGAGTCCCATTTTCGTCACACAATTTCACATAACTCGGTTATATTCAAGTTGTCTATCAGGCCTCCATGTTGGCAAGATCACGCATCCGCCCAGTTTTCCGGGTGCACCTTAGGGTTAGTCCCCAAGGCTCCCTGTTGCAATCTACCGTGTAGAAAACCCGAAAAACAACCAATCGCACGGAGTCTTCTCCGGCATTTATGCAATGCAATATCACCGATCCAGACCAACATGTCAGGGTAGGCTTCACACAACATGCCTATGTCCGTTCTCGCTTACAGACTCTAACAACGGGGACTATTCATGTCTACCCGAAGGAACGCCTCCAACTCACCGCAAACTCGCGAGAGCGGGCTTCCCTTTTGCAAAAGAAGTAGAGCTTAACATGCTCAAGAAGAGTATCGTTACCCTTGCATTCTTCTTTGGCTCCATGGAAAAGTAAGCGGATGAAAAGCACCGCACTAGCTTTGCCTCCGTGGATCTGGAGTCGGCTCGTGATTCAGAGCTTCGAAGCTCCTCCAATGGCCGGAACTAGCTCCTTCTTCCTTCCTTGGCTCTCATCTCTTTCTAAGCTTTAGAAAGATAACAACTCATGAAAAGTGAGGGTTTCTAAGGCCCAATCCCGGGTATATCCCATCAGGAACAACCCCCAGCCGTTGGATCATCAATTAAAGAAACGAACGGCTTTGATTCGGGACTGAAATGTCCAATCTGGACCGCACAAGGCCTGACACACGCCCGTGTCCATGGTCGTGTGCTTCATTCGCCATCAAAATCGATTCGCCTGGAATAACACACGGGCATCGAACACTCCCGTGTTCGACCTGACACGCCCGTGTTCCACCTGACATGGCCCTATGGCCGGCCGTGTACCCCCATCGATTTATCCCAAAAATAACCCGAGCACTGTATGGGTTCTAGGACACGCCCATGTCCGTGCATGTGTCTACCTCAACACGCATGGGCTCCAGGCCGTGTACACGGTCTCGACACTCGACACTTCGTCGAGCGAAGATCGTCGACTTGACAACACGGCCTTGGACATGCCCGTGTCCTAGGCCGTGTGCCTTGTCTCGACACATCGTCGAGCAAAATTCGTCTACTCCCCCGGACGAGTGTCAACACGGGTCGACACGCCCTGCGACACGCCCGTGTTGCAGGCCGTGTGCCATGTCTCGACACTTCATCAAGCGTAGAGTGTCGACTTCACGGGCTGAGTGTCGACACGGGTCGACACGCCCTACGACACGCCCGTGTCGCATGCCGTGTGCCCAGTCTCGACACAATGTCGAGACCAAAATGTCGACTTCCCCGGCTGAGTGTCGACACAAGACTGACACGCCATGAGACACGCCCGTGTCCCAGGCCGTGTGCCTCCTGCCAGAACCCAAAATTGACCCAAAACGTCCCCTGTCGCTCTTTTGAGTTTCGGGGCGTTACAATTACTATTGAGAAAGAGAAGATTTACATCACTCTCTCACCCCCTCCTGTACAAAGGGTTGTCATTTCCCTTCAAAAGTGATTCCTGGTTGCAAGTCTCCTTCCAAAAGACTTGAGTTGGTTTTTGGGGACCTGATCAAAACCCATTGGTGGCAGACACCTGATCAAAAACCTGAGTGGATTCCTACCAGGGTGGTAGAAGAGTGGACTACCCAGATTTGGGGAACTACTATAAATTTTCCTTGTGTCTTCTGTGTTGCTTAATCTGCCTCCTTGTTTATTTTGTTTGTTATTTTGTGCTGTGACTTAGCTCTAGTATTTTGTTAAGATCTATCCTCTTTCAATTCGTATCAAAGCTAGATTGGTTAAAACACCAGACCTTAGAGGTTGGTTAAAATACCACACCTTAAGAGGTTAATTGGTTGTATAGGCTAACACCTGAACCAAAAGATCCTTTAGTAGATCTTAAAAATCTTTTGAGTTTTATCATGACGCAAATTGCAGACTGTTTAAGCACCAGACTGCCCATATGCAATCTAGATAAACTTGCACTATGGAAGACAAGAATTAGATTTTATATGGACTCTATTGATGACAATATTTTTCATTCCATCTTATCAGGTCCTTATCAAAGTCCAAGTGTCGTTCCATCATCTCAATGGACAGATGCCTAGAAGAAGATGAAGATTGCTGATGCACAGGCAATGAACATTCTGGCACAATCAATGTCTGATGACATTTTTGAAGAACTTGCTGAATGTTCATCTGCAAAAGACATGTGGGACTCCCTCACAACAATGGTTGCTGGATCAGCTAAAGAAATAATATTTGAAGCTGAATCCTGGAGTGACTCAGAAGAAGCAAGAGCAAGAGAATTTTTCCTAATGGAAATAGATGCTTCTCACAGCAGCTATACTGTAGAATCTGAAGAATCAGAGTATGAATCAGATGAAGAGGATCAAGTTATTTCTTCCCTTGACTCTTCTTCAGCTATATTTAACACTGATTTCAGATTATCATATAAAAATCATCGGAAAATCTTAGTTCAAAATATTTCGTCGAACGAAGATCGACGAAATCAATCCTATTCGTCGAACTCAAATCGACGAACTATGAACAAAGATTTTGCTTTGAACTATTCAGAAATCTGTGCTCGATGAAATAACCATCATTCGTCGAACTCCGCTCGACGAAAGTACTTTAATTCGTCGAACTCAGGATTTCAGAACAGAAATTTTTGTTCTCTTCAAAAGTATAAGCAAAGTCAGCATTTTAATAATTCCTTCACTGAGTGGATAATACCTCCTAGGAAATATCATCCACCTAGATACAAGGATCAACCTAAAATGCTCTTTCCTTTCTAAATTATGATCAAAAAGAACCTGGACCCAAGTTGATCTAGGTCCAGAGCTCCTAACATCTCCTTGCAGGAAAAGAACTCAGTCCAGGAAATTTACAGGCTATATCAGTGGCTGTCAGATTTGGGTAAGGAAATGTAAACAGGGGGAGATTGTTTGTTTTACCACAGAGGAATAAAGGCTATGCAAATAGGAGGAGATGCCTATAAATGAAGGTGCAGAAATTCTAGCAGCAGCAACAACAACAGATTATAATACTGCAGATTTGGGCAAGGATCAACAACAACAACAGTAGTAGTACTTGATCCAGATTTAGGGGGAGATTGTATTTAATTACTTTATATTTTATTTTGTTTTGAATGTAAATAGTGTCCTCACCAAAATAGGGGGAGATTGTTGGAACCCCAATTAGGATTTGTGCAAGGAACACTATTAGGTATCTTAGATTGACCCACCATGTATAGTCATGTGTCATAGGATTATTTCTAGGCTAGTTCTTTCAGAAGGACTCTCCAGCATTGCAGAAAAGAAGTCCAAGAAATGCAGTTAAGACAAAGGCAGAAAATCAGATCGACGATCGTCGAACGCAGTTCGACGAATGACAATCTCCGGTCGATGAATTCTGAGTTGCTTCTCTGAACTCACGTCGACGATCTCTAGACTCAAGCAAGGCTGTGTCGCCACCATCACAGCAACTGTGTCACCACTCAACAGTTCTCTCAGCTCGACGAACACAGAAACTGAGCTCGACGAACTATAAGCTCCGGTCGACTAACGCAGACAAGATATTCAGCTCGACGGATCCAGCTGAGTTCGACGAATGTAGAACTTTGGTCGACGATCGATGAACTCGACGAAAGTTCAGGTCGACGATTTCTGAGCAATCAGTAACAGTTGGCCGAATTAATTAAGGATTAATTACAGTCAATATTCTTAGTGAAAATAGACGTTCAAACAGACAGTTACAGATGAATTAAGTCCAGATCAATTCCCAATGCATCTTCACTCTCGGGAATGTTTCTATTCTGCCATCAAGGCCAAAGATTTTTGAATGTCTAAATATATACAGAGAAAGAGAACAAAAAAAGATATAACATAAAACAGAGACACAAGAAGAACAGTAATAAACACAAAGGGCAATATCACTACATCAATTAGCTGCCCTAGATCAGAGGAGACAGAGATCATAAGAAGAAGAAGAACATCCAATCACTATCAAGAGTCTTCTTCTTCTCCATCACTGCAGGACAACTTCAAGGACAACAAATAATTTATCAGTCAGAAGTTCCTGAAGATTTCTCTAATCCAGGCCTGAAGATTGAAGGCCTATCACCCTGTAGCAGAGCTCCAGCTTTTCCTGATACATCCTACAGCTCAGGGGGAGCAAATCTGCTAACATGAATATCCACATAGTCTTCTCTATTTTTAATGAGAAAGAGAAGATTTCCATCACTCTCTCACCCCCTCCTGTACAAAGGATTGTCATCTCCCTTCAAAAGTGATTCCTGGTTGCAAGTCTCCTTCCAAAAGACTTGAGTTGGTTTTTGGGGACCTGATCAAAACCCATTGGTGGCAGTCACCTAATCAAAAACCTGAGTGGATCCTACCAGGGTGGTAGAAGAGTGGACTACCCAGATTTGGGGAACCACTATAAATTTTTCTTGTGTCTTCTGTGTTGCTTGATCTGCCTCCTTGTTTATTTTGTTTGTTATTTTGTGCTGTGATTTAGCTCTAATATTTTGTAAAGATCTATCCACTTTCACTCGGGATGACCATTCTCAGGCAAGCAATGCATAAGGCCCACGGGGAACACCTATGACAGCATTAAGCCTTCTTTAGTCACTTTCGAGTATAGACCTCTTTTTGTCAACTGCCTTCTTTCACAGGTGAACAGGTTAATCCGACCTCTCAAAAGGATTAGCAAACATCCGCTTTGCTTGTGCTCATTTCATATACATTACTCGCTCAGGCTCTATCAGATGATGATTCACAGAGCCATTCTTTACTCTTATAAGAATCTAATGGCGTCAAACATTAATCAAAGAATCTTGCACTCCTTGATCATCAAGCCATGCTATTGCAATATAGTTAAGATGGGCTGAATTCGTCAAACTTTTTCTCTGCCAAAATGATCATATCTATCAACAGTCAGCACTCGACTCTTTGATTTTGACTTAGTGACATCTTTGATATAACAAGAAGATTGCTATTCTGGTTTGTTCTTCATTTAATTATCAGTAGAGTTCGTCAAGCATTTCCCCTGCTATTTAGTCAATGTCCACCTTATCCCATCAATAGTTAACATCTGCAAGCCTCATCCAGGTACTTGCAATTTAGTTCATTATGATATGCATGCTGCTCACTCTTTCTCTTTGTAGTGCCCAATAGATCCTTTCAAGCTTCTTCACAGATACCTGCAAGCTACTTTTATATCCCATTTTTGATTCTAACATCTCTTTTGTAGAAAGCAGCAGACGCTTGCAAGCCTCCATCAGGTACTTGCAAGTTATTATGCTCCTATGTTTTCTTCTCACTTTCATTTTGCAGGACTCAGTAGAAGATACGTCTTCGTGTTGCAAAGGCAAACTCAGGTACACATAGAGCGTACCTTCCATTCATGTCTTCGCTAACTTTTCCTTCGCAGGAAAAAGACAGGCAATAACAATCTCCTTAAGAGAGACATCAAGTTCTATCTCCTCTTGTCTCTTCTTCCTTTGGGGGAGGATCACGATTTTCGTGGGTATCGAACTTTTTCGAAGTTCCCTTCGGAACTTAAAAAAGTGCGAGGATTATGTTAACTCAGAAATAGGCGTTCCTTCCCAAGATAGCCAGCTGGCTAGTCGCGACCCTCAGATTCTCCCTGGTGTTCGCGACAAGTCCAAGTGTAGGCGGGCAGTTTTCCCTGTCCGCCTAGGTCACCTAGCAACCGCCTGTCCTGCGGGGCGGCGGGCAGTTACCATAGCTCACCCTCGCAGGCCATGTAGTTAGGTCTGCTAACCGTGCAGCGTTCTTCCTTGTAGGAGGCAACGTACCATCAGCATCCCCCCACAAGGGGCGGGCTACCAATGATATCCACCGAGTCTGCGCAAGGCGGACTGCCAGGACCAAATTTGCCGAGGAGCGGCCTCCGCCAGCAAGCAGGGGCGGACTCCCCCAGGAGTCCGCCCGTCCGCCCTCCTTGAGGCGGCCTCCGCTCCGCCAACAAGCAGGAGTGGACTCCCTCTGGAGTCCTCCCGTCTGCCCTCCTTGAGGCGGCCTCCGCTCCGCCAACAAGCAGGGGCGGACTCCCCCTAGAGTCCGCCCGTCTGCCCGCCTAGGGGAGGCCTCCGCTCCGCCAGCAAGCAGGGGCGGACTCCCCCTGGAGTCCGCCCAGTCCACCCGCTAGATGGGCGGCCGCCGTCCCAGTAGGGGTGGACTCCCCCTGGAGTCCGCCCAGTCCGCCCGCCAGACGAGCGGCCTCAATCCTCTACCGGACTCCTGCCGCTTTCTTCGCCCGCCAGCCTGGCGGACTCATTTTTCCAGTCCGCCGAGTCCGCGCAGGTCGTCATGATGACGTCACTGGGCCCCGCTTCTTGTTGATCTTCCCCGGGCCCACAAATAGCCCGCAATTCCTCTCATTTAGGGGGGGACAAGGCACAGGAGGAAAACTACAGCTTTCCAGCAAGCTCTGCAGACTCAGTTTTCCAGTCCTCCCAGTCCTCCATAGTTGATCAAGCAAGCTCTACAGACTCAGTTTTCCAGTCCTCCCTGTCCTCCACAGTTGATCAAGCAAGATTTGCGCACTCAGTTTTCCAGTCCTCCCAGTCCTCCACAGTTGATCAAGCAAGCTCTGCGGACTCAGTTTCTCAGTCCTCCCAGTCCTCCATAGTTGCTGGCAGCCTCTTTTCCTTAGTCTCTAGCAGCCTCTTTTTCTTAGTCTCTGGCAACGCCTTCCCTAGCCGCCAGCTTCCCCCCTTTGTACCCTTTATTGCTTTTTCATGTAAAGGTGCATTAGCAAGCTGTAATCTTGTTTCTCGATTAGAGGAAAAGCCCGTCGCAAGAGTGGCATTTAAGCCACGGCAGGAGAAGTCTGTTGTTGCCGCTGCTAGCGGCCCCCTCCTTCTCTCTGCTCAGCAAGCTTGCTCTCTGCTCAGCAAGCTTGCCCTCAGCTCAGCAAGCCTTGCTCTCAGCTTAGGAAGCCTTCTCTCTGCTCAGCAAGCTTGCTCTCTGCTCAGCAAGTTTGCTCTCTGCTCAGCAAGCTTTTTCTCTGCTAAGCAAGTTCCTCGCTACTCATTAAGCTTCTCCGCTGGTCGATCGTCATAGTAACTGTCTGCTCGACAGCTCCTGATCATCCTCCTCTTCTCATCAGCCTTCCCGGCTGCTCTCGGCGACCCTCTCCTTTTTCCCCGCAACCCCTTTGAAAAGTGCTTGCTCCACTCTCGAGCACTCAGAAGCTTCCTTCCTCTTCCCCACAACCTTTATCCTCTTCCTCTCCTAGCTTGTGAGACCGAACACGCTCCCCTCTGTGTTAGCTGCCCGGTGCCGTTTTCGTGCATCAACAGATTAGAAAACATTCATTTTACTTATGTTCATCTTATATGCGTTGGCTGCATAATCTTTATCAGATGGTGACTTACAAGCTCTCTACTTATATAAGCTCCATTACTCTTATCAAATGCTAATGACATCAATCATTGATCAAAAAATCTTGCTCTCCTCGATTAACAAGCCATGCAAGCAGAGTCTAATTAAGATAATCTCTTCTAATTGATCTAGATTTCATATTGAAGATATCATATCTTACTACTATTACCATTACAGTCTAACCAGGTGCCACATTGCCGGACTCGGATCCCTATCTCCCAGGCCGGCTACAAGCCGCATACTTTGCAAGTCACTCATCAAATATACCAGACCGCCATACTGTCAAGCGGCCTGCCTCCAGGCCGTCCACCTCGCTAGAATGCGCGACCTGCCAGGTCGCCAAGCACAGGCTGCCCAGCAGGTATGGCAAGTTACATTCAACAAAGTGGCGGACTCCAGCAGCGGGGGCAACCTGCTTCTTCAGTCCGCCCGAGGAGCGCGGAAGTTCTAGCTCTTTGGCTACTTGTAAAGATCAGCGGGCATGTCCCGTTCACCGCGAGCTTGGCGGACTTGAAGTGCAGTCAAACATTCCAGTCCGCCTACATTGGTGAACCCCGGCTCCAACTTCAGCTGCCAGCTGCTTCATTCACAGCAATGGTGGACTCAGTTTATCAATGGCGGACTCCACGGATTCTTCTCACAGTCCGCCACTTAGCCTCCACTCGCTTCTCCCCAGCAGCAGGCAGTCCCAGAACGCGCGGCCTAGTACGGACTCTGCAGACTGAGCGGATATCCCTAAGCTCGCACCCTTAGCGCGTGCTCGCTCACCTCAGTAGGGGCGAACTCATTGCGCAGTTCGCCACTCAGGCTCCAGCACCCGCCTCCGCAGCAGAAGACGGACAACCTCCTCAGCCCGCAGTCTTGGCTCGTGCTCAATCAGCAGGTGCGGACTCTTCCCAGTCCACCAGGTAGCAAACCTCTTCCAAAAGACAGTTCCAGTCCGCGTGGCCTCATGCAGACTCCGCGGACTCAACGAACTCCATCCTCTTCTCGCACCAGTTACCGTCTCACCGGGGGTAACGTCACCGAAAGACGTTGCCTCCTCGGGGCTATAAATAGACCCCCATGCCTCTCATTTCTGGGGACTTTGGACTGTCTGAATAGTCTCATCGCTCTCACACTCGAAGATAGCCCACGACAAGCTCAACTCTTCACTTCCTATGGACTCCTCTCAGTCCGCGCCCTCTCTTCTTGTAACCGCGCGGCCTGTCGGCCTCAGTTCCTAGTCCGCGCGGCCTCCCTTCTCGCACTTCTTCCTTAGCCGCCAGCTTCCCCAATGTACCATTTATTTGCTTTCTTGTAAAGGTGTAATACAAGTTATAATAACTCAATATTAATCAAAGTAAAACCAGTCACAAGAGTGGCATTTAAGCCGCGGCGGGCGAAGTCTGCTGTTGCCGCTGCTAACGACCCCCTCTCTTCTTCTCATCTCAGCTCAACTCTCTCGGTATCAACCTGCAAGCACAACCGTCTGCTCGACAGCTCCTGATCAACCTCCTTTGTTGATCATCGACCTCCTTCGCTGATCATCAACCAACTCTGTTGATCATCAGCCTTCCCGGCTACTCTCAGCAAACCTCTCCTCTATCCCCGCAATCCTTGAACAAGCGCTTGCTCCACTCTCGATCACTCAAAAGCTTTCTCCTTTCCTTCTCATCAACCCCGCAATCCTCTTCTTCACCTAGCTTGTGAGATCGAACAACCCGTTAACTAGGCAGTGCCGTTTTCGCACATCAACATGACTAAGACTGCATGCATGGTCACAGGGAGAATGAGAATTCTTCTTGTAAGAATACAAGAGTATCTTCCAATGAAAGAAGAAAGGGTAGGGGAATGAGTGACTTTAAGGCTCCCCATGTGGAAGTACAAATGACCCATTTTGGACCATTTGTATTTGGTGCCTCAGCCCCAACTCTCAAGGATAAGGCAGTGGCTTTCACTCAAGCCCATCCAACAAGGACTCAGACCAAGGGTCAATCTACCAGTAAGCCCGACTTGGCTATTTCTGATGTTATAAACAACATGTCATATACAAAGAACACAATTGTAAATAACATTCAGAGCAAGCAAATGAAGCCTGCTGGAAGACTAACCTTTATTCAGATCCTTACTGAAAGGAACCTGAAGAAAGATGCTGCTCCTCTTCCTTATATTCAGTCAGCAACCAAGCATGCTGCCAGACCTACTCAGAACAGAAGGTACAATATCCATGAGTGTTGGTGTTGTGGTAAAGTGGTCATTTTGCCCTAGATTGCTGGCATAATCCTTATGTGTCCATAGCAAGAGTTAGCCTACCCATCAGAAATGCTGCTGGTAGGCAAGTTATATTTCAGACTAATCAAAACCTAGAAACCAATTCATTTTGGGGTCCTATGGTAAGGTAAACTCTATTTTGTCGGTTAGTCCAAGTGCCCATACCCCCATGTGGTACTTGGACAGAGGATGTTCCAGAACTTGGACTGGAACAAGATAATCATGCAGTTGGAGATGGGTAAACTGACCATCCAGGTTACTTCTCTTACTTCCCCAAAGGAAGGGAATGGTGTGTGTGCATTCCTGAAGAAGGACAAATGCACATGACTTGGATGAAGACCAGATGAATCCATCCATTAAAGGTCAAGATGCCTCGGTGATGGGACAAAGTGTTGCTTCCTCCTGAGCAAAGAAAGTGTTGCACGAGTCTTAGGCAAAGGACAATAGGATCCATCCAGCTGGGCTGGCTGGTTAAGCAGGTTGTATTCATTACTGAGGAAAGCAAAGGATGCTCTTCTGAGAGCAGTATTGAAGAGGCTATTGATCCTCAGTGTCTGGTACTTTAGTAGAAACCAGAAAAGAAGTGTTCCCGGGTTTCAGCATCATCTGAACCTGTAGTAAAGGATGTCCATGTCAGTGGGCAGTATGGATAGGATCTATTCAAGGAAAGATCATTCAAGGTCAAACGGTATCTTGATCTGATATTAAAGGGGAAGGATACAAGTGGTATCAAGTGGCATAGGAGAGCTGGGTTAGTAGTATCAACTCAAGAGATATGATCTCTTGTCAAGTGGTATAATCACTATGGGAGTGGTAATTGGCCATGATCGAGGGGGAGAATGATGTTTGGGTTGCTAATGCAAAAAGGTATTTGGGGCTTGAACAATATTCATACAACATTCCTCCTACTCAAGAAGGTCTGTATGGTATTCAATGTGTTGAAAAATCTTATGAGGCTGATCAGAAAGCCGAAGCTAGATGCAAGTCTGTTACTAAAGGAAAGGAAAAGACCTAGCTCAGCAAGAAGTGATCTAACATGGTGCAAGGGAACTATTGTGCTCAACTGATGACAAGCCAGCTTCAGCTCCAGGACCATAACCTCCAGATAAGTACAACTCCTTTAGATTATGTTTCTACTTGTACAATCTCATTTTCTAGGTATCCTGTCCCTCATAGCAGGACTATGCTTTTTGAGATTAAGTTTCAACACATTAGGGAGCATAAGGAAGAACTCAATCCTGAGTTTATTCTCACTGACTAGTTGCTGACATATATGTCATGCCATTAGATGAAGTCAAGTTCAACACCCTCTAGGTTGAGTTGGGTATGTAGAACTTGGGACAGCTTCAGTTGCTCAAAATTTTAGTTTGTGTTGCAGGATGTATTTTTCTTGTAGGTAGATAAGTCCTTGATGTGATATCAAGACTATAAAGACCATTAAGTGGTATCACGACTTATATAGACTCACGTGCCTATTAAAGATGATGATAGTAATGCTCCTGTTGAGGGGGATATAGCTTAGCACATGCAGAAATGATGATAGGAAATACTCCTATTTAGGGGGAGCATGTCAAGCACTTGCTGAAACAGGATCAGCCTCCTATTGAGAAGGAGCAGGCAGCTGCTGCAGTAGATCAGCTGTCACAACTGCCGACTTGTTTGTCCTAAGGACAATGCACAGATTAAGGGGGAGATTATTCATGACATAGTCATAATCTTCTTTGAGTCTGAGAAGGTTTGCTGCTGCTGAGAAGATAGTCCTACTACTGGAGAAGAGGAACAGTAAGCTCAAGTAGAACTATGTGTGCAACAAGTTCAAGTGGTGTAGTGTTGTGTTGTATCAATGTATGAACACAAAAGGTATGACTCCTAAACAAGTGGTTTGATTACTAGGCTAATTTTCTTAGTTGTATCAACATGGGACTTTGGCTAGGATCAAGAGATAAATTCTCCCATGAACCTTTCACCCCCCCTCAATTTGCATATAGAAGAAGCCATAAAGGGGGAGATGTGTGGCAATAATGGAGAAAGAGAGGAGAGGTGTGGCAACACTTATAATGTGGGAGATTGGAGACACTTATAATAGTGTAGAAGCAATACCTGACATGACTAGGTCATGTTAAGTTAGTTCATATTACTTGGAAAGATTCAGGTAATATGAGAAATGCAATGACTAACTACATGTTGAGCCATGATTGTGTCAGTGCATATTATGAGGTAAGTGCTTCTAGTGGTGCTCCATTTAAGTATTAAGTGATATAAAGTAGAGTGCATATTACTTGAGCAATTATTCAAGAGGTATGAGGATGCATTGACTTGACTTGTTGAGTCAATGAAGTTAAATGGAGTGCATTGAATTGTTATGCTAAAATTCATATAGCATAAGCTAGCAGATGTAACAGATATATAAAAATAAGATGCTTATTATGTTAATGCTTCATAGTATTATTGAGTGTTCTGCCTTCTTCAAATAGTGGGAGATTATTGGGTCCATTGCTCGTAATATTCCCTAGATTGGATTTGAAGAGGCATCACCATCAACAATAAGAGCATAGTTATATTTGATGTGTATGTGTGTAAGTTCATGTGTGCAGGACAGTCCTTGTGATAATGATTGGACAAGTGGACTCAAGGAAGATGCTCGATAGGCAGAAGATTTGCCTAAGTCCACAGACATTGAGTGGAGCAAGCTCACTCAACGACAGCTACATATAGAAAGATAGCTGGACAGAAGAATTTCACTGTCCACAAGCGTTGAGTGCAGCAAGCTCACTCAACGCCAGAGGTAAGGAATTTGTTGGCATGCTAAGAAAATATGCTAAGTCCACATGTGTTGAGTGAAGTTAACTCAGTCAATGCCATACAACAAAAGGCTGTGAGTCAGGATAATGCTGTAATTGTCTAAGTAGAAATGAGCAGAAAAGTGGCTAAGCCCACAGGCGTTGAGTGTAGCTCACTCACTCAACGATATAACTTCATAATCATTGAGTATAGCTCAGCTAATCAATGCCACAGGAAAACTGTAAATATTTACTAAGTCCACATGCATTGAGTGAGGCAAGCTCACTCAACGCCATGTGATATTGCATTAACTAATTATCAAAGGAAGTGTTCTTCTTGACACAATAATTTGGCTAAGTCCAAATGCTTTGATTGCTTTTACTTTCGTCGAGCTGAACTCTGAGTTCGTCGAACTGAGTTCTGAGTTCGTCGAACTAAGTTTTCACTTGTCGTCGAGCAGAGCTCTGAGTTTGTCGAACTGAGTTCTGAGTTTGTCGAACTGAGGATTTCTGTAATACACCTTCTGAAAGTAAAATATGACCCTAGTGGCTTGCTCACTCAACGCATGATAACAAGAAAGTCTGTTAAGATGGTTGGCATTGAGTGGAGCTAACACACTTAATGCCAAGGGCCAGAGAAATCTGACTACGGCAGAAAGCATTGAGTGAGGCGTACTCACTCAATGCTCTCAACGCCATGACTCATAAAATCTGGATAAAGCAAAAAACATTGAGTGAGGCGTGCTCACTCAACGCTCTCAACGCTTAAGATGCTAAAGTAGCAAAAATTTGGTTAAGTTAAAAAGTGTTGAGTGAGGCATGCTCACTCAATGCTCTCAACGCCTAAATAATAGAAAGAATGGCTAAGGCATAAGGTGTTGAGAGAGGTGTACACACTCAACGCCAGGCATGCAGAAAAAGCTGCAGAATTGGTTATGGCAAAAAGCGTCGAGTGAGGCTTGCTCACTCAATGTTGTCAACGCCTGGATAGATAGAATTTTGTCTAAGTACTTTGGCATTGAGTGAAGCTCATTCACTCAACGCCTATTCAACTGATGCTTGATTTTTGATTAAGTCCACAACTGGTGACTTCAGCAAGTCAACAAACTCAACATTATTCAAAATGTGGTGGGATAGCTACGGTACGCGACAAACGACGCTGCAGGCCTATAGTATGACTTTGCTTTAAAAGCAAAGCTGCAGCTATCAATTCCAGTGTGGTCCACGGGTCAAAATAGTCATTGATCTGCAAAATAGAAAAGACGAGATTGACGAAGGAGAAAATAGCTTTTGTGGAAATACAACTAGCCATCGCCTTCTTCCTCACCATTATTGCAGAGGCTGAAGAACGAAGTTCAAATAAGCAGGTCTTAAAGCTCAATAAAAAGTTAGCTGGTTTCTTCATCATCGACATCAGCAAGATCAGAGATTTTCTCTGAAGAAAAGGAGGGAGCCAAGTTCTAACCCTAGCTGCCAGATCTGGGATCTAAAATAAGATAGCTGGTGCCATACTCACCTGCACCAGCAAGCAAGTTCAGAGTGTTTCTCTGAGGAAAGAGGAAGCAGAGTTAGGGTTGAATCTTCTCAGTCCAGGAAAGGAAGAAGAGGCAGATCTATCTTGGTCTACAATAAAGAAGATAGAGCTGAGTATTTAACAGCTCAGGTTGCTGTTAAGGGAAAAAGCCCTAACAACAGTTACTTCTCAATTATGGCAGGAACACCTTTTGGTGCTGAGAAGAATTAGTTAGGACTGAGTATATCTCAGTTCAAAAAATGTAAATTCAGGAAACATATTCCTGAAGTCAAAGTTGGGCCGAGTTTATCTCAGTCCAGAGAGATTGGCATAGAGAAATATCTTTTGTGTTAAGACCAACTCACCAACCCATTTCCACCTTGTAGGATCCAGTTGGATTTGAGTGGTAGGAGAAAATTTTCTCTGAGGTAGGATCCAGAAGTGGATCTGAGTAGTAGGGCTGTTTAGCCTGAGCTGTAGGATCCTATTTGGATCTGAGCTAGGTGATCATTTGATCGGGTTTTTGAGCCTGAGGTAGGTGAGTCATTCTCACTGAGTGGTAGGACACTTGTGCCTGAGCTGTAGGATCCTTTGGATCTGAGGTAGGAACTTTGGGTCTGAGCTGTAGGAGAGTTATTTTCTCTAAGGAAGGATACCTTATGGATCTGATGTAGGGCTATCCTCCCAGCCTGAGTTGTAGGGCTTAACAGCCTGAGGTAGGTGATCTTTGGATAATTGAGTTGTAGGGCCTTGTGCCTGAGCTATAGGTCTTGGAGGAGACTGCGATGTCCCGCTGTATCATTTTATAAGATGTTTGAGCTGAGATTGGAGAAGTGCCTTGCCAAACTATAAGTTAGAAAGGTGGGAGGGAATGTAGACGTACCCATAATCTGGGGAACCACTATATATCTTATGTGTGCTTTTGTTTGTGTTGTTTCTTTGATTGCAGGTTGTGTGTGCCTTGAAAGCAGTAAATTACTAATAGCCTAAGCACTTAAAGAAAAGAAAATTAAAGATAGTCACAAGTCTAAGAAACCTGTTCACCTCCCTCTAGGTGATTTAGCTATCATTGAAAATAAAGACTTTAAGAAAGTTTTCTCGCTCTAGAGTTAGGTCTCGAGATGCTCCCGTTGCCAGGCTTCCACCTAACTGGCAGGGCCGGGATCCTCGAGTGACATCATTATGACCCTGGAGGGCTGTACCCGGTTGATGCTCAACACCCACCATCAGGCTCTCACATAGCTGATTGGGCCGGTGGTAGCGCCTGGAGGTTAACCGATGGAAAGTTTTCTTGCTCTGGGTTAGGTCCTGAGACGCTCCCGCTACAAGGCTTCCACCTAGCTGGCAGGGCCGGGATACTCTAGTGACGTCATTGTGACCCTAGAGGGCTGAGTCTGGTTGATGCTCAACACCCGCCGTCAGGCTCTCACCATGCTGACTGGGCCAGTGGTAGCGCCTGGAGGTTAACCAATGGAAAGTTTTCTTGCTCTAGGGTTAGGTCCCGAGACGCTCCCGGCCAGGCTTTCCCCTAGCTGGCTGCGCCGGGATCCTTGAGTGACATCATTATGACCCTGGAGGGCTGAATCCGGTTGATGATCAACACCTGCCGTCAGGCTCCTACCAGCTAATGCAAAAGATCGCTTGACGCTCATCCCACATCATCAGGTTCCTACCGGCTAATAGAAGGATGAGAATTAGATGCCCCTAATAGTACCAACTAACGCTCGAAAAGCGACTAAGGTCGTGAGAACTCAGGCAACGCCGCAACCTCATGGGGCCTAACTCACATGAAGCCGAGCGGCTCGGGTGCAAGTCGAGCCAGTTTACCCCCTTAATCTCGTGAAGTGGTATAAAGAGTCTCTGGACAAGGGAGATGGGTCGCCTCTCGCGGTTCGGCTACTTAAGATCCCTATGTTTCCTAAGCTGTCCTCAATGAATGCGCGATCTCACCAACAAAATATGAGCCTGGAGGAAGCGAGGAGGAGGGTCGAGCTAGCTTGCGAGTACATGAAGAAACAAAGGCATGAACATTTCAAAGAAGCAACATCGATAATAATATCGTTTAAAAAGGCATATATTATTAATTTCAAAGAGTTACAAGAAGGGGGGACTCAGCCACGGTTTACATTTCATAAATTAAAATACATCACAAAAAGAAAGTGCGACGTGGGGGTTCAGCGAGTCGAGCTCTCGTGCGTGGGGGTTCACCGTAAGGAATAGTTTTGGTACCACCTCGCCCGCTGAAAGACACGCTCCTTTGCTCGTAATGAGGCTTGGCCGCTGCAGAGTTTGGAGCATATATTTTGCGGCCTTGACAACATTCTTTTGCATCATGTCTTCAAGCTAAAACTCGGAGTAAAGGGCAAGCTGACAGCGGCTACTGGAGGGCGGCAGAGGAGGTGCGACTTCCAATTCCCGCACCTGTGCATGTAACATCTCCTTCTCCTTCTCGAGGGTGGTGTTCTGGAAACCTAGGAGCTTAGCTGTCATCTCATCATGCGAGAAGAGATAAAAAAGAGCTTGAGAAATGGGTAAGCAATCTTAAAGCGACTAGTGCGAGTCATGAGACTTACCACCCCCCAGGTATCCGACAAGGACTAAATCGGCCGCGTCCTCCAGTTTCCTCTGGTGCTCCGCTTCCTCCTGAGCGAGACAGCGAGCCTCTTCCTTATCATCAGCAAGTTTTTTGAACGGGGGGGGGGGGGGGGGTGGGTGGGATAGGGGGTGTTTCGCTCCAGCTGCTTGCACCGCCTGCCCACCATGTGAGCCAGCTCCAGGAGGCGGAGCTAGGCCCACGCGCTCTCATGCACGAGAACTCGCGTGGCCTCCTCGTTGAAGATCGTGGCGTCTTCCACCGCATGGAGGCCGAATGATATGGCATAAGCCTCCCCACTGATGGTTTCTTGCTCCAACCAACTCAGCAGCAGGGTGGAGATGGAGGCTTAGTTCGCCTCCTTGTCCTAATGAAGGAGGGGAACGCTGAGCTCGTCCAAAGGTCGCTTGCCTATGCCAAAGTTGTGGTGCCCTCTCGACACTAGCTTAGCGACGGGCCCCTCTCCTCGCGACTTAGAGATGCAGGCCGCCTCGCTAGGAGAACCGCTAGTTGAGGCGCTCGGGGCAGCAAGATCTTCAGTTGGCTGGTCCGCCAGGGCCTTTCCTTTCTCCTGGGTTATGGGAGGTGCTCTGCTCGCAGCCTTCGACTTCTGGGGCGGCGACGACTGAGGTTGTTCGCGGGTGGCCCGCTTTAGGAAGTAGGGGCTGGGGTCTCGCGATGTGCGACAACCGCCGCCTTGCCACGTGCGAGCTAGCCAGATGCGGCTCGTGCACTTTCGTAAGGAGGGTGCAGGAGAATGTCTCTCTCACTTGCAGAAAGAGAGTTAAGGCAAAAAAAGAAAAAAGAATGGGATAAGTAAAAAAGAGAGAGAGGAAGGTGCGAACAACTTACCTCCTCCAGGCGGGATGTGGGCGAGGCTGTTCACATTCCTGCGGAGGAATGCGACTTCAAAGTTCATCGCTTGGTAGAACCCACACAGCTCGACTTCATGGCCCCCCAGGCTAGGGGGCGGTAGCTCGCTTCTTTAAGATGGACCTGTGAGAAGGGGATGTTGTCGAAGTCGCACTTGACGAAGACGAATTTCTTTAACCAGTTATGGCTCTTATTTACTGCCTCCCGCACCTTGACGCGATTGTTGGAGAAGTGGCGGTTCCATCCTTGTTCTCTCGGAAGGAGAACAAATTGCGAAAGACCGCAAGGCTGAACTCAATCCGCTCTTCTCGCAGGAAGCAGGCAAACTCACCCACGACAGCGATGGAATTGGGGGTCATCTTGCCGAGGATGACCCCAAAGTATTTCAGGATTAGTCGGACCTCGGGCCATAGGGGAAGCAGAAGGCCCGCATCAAAGTGAGCTATTGGAATGGCTAGTTCCTCTTCCGAGAGGTCATTGATTTTCTCCTCCTCCCCGGTCGTCTCACCACAAATCCAGGCGGGATGAAGTCGCCAATCGCATCAAGAAATTTTCCTTCAGTAATGGCAACGTAGAAGAAAGAGTTGTCGGGGAAGGTCCAGGCGCACTTGCTTCGCCCATCAGCGTCACCACCATCACCACCCATCTCGCAGATGAATCGATGAGCGGGACATTGTAGTTCTCGCAAAGAGCGGATGGGCTGGTAGCCGCAGAACTGTAGTTGCAGAAAATCTGGACACATTTTCCTCAGTGTCCAGAGAATCAGAAGAAGGAGAAAAGAAGAGATAACGACTCTAGAAAGCATTACAACAAGCCCTCCTCAAGCAAGCATAAGAGGAAGGAGAAAGGCTTTGTTGTAGAAACATGGAGTGAGACAGAAGAAGAATCTTCATCTTCCAGCTCCAGTGAAGATGAGGAAGAAGCTAAAGCAAAAGAAGTTTGCTTGATGGCTATCAATGCATAAGGCAACCTTTCAGAAGCTGAAAATTCAGAAAATGAAGATTCTGAATCAAAAGAGGGTTAGGTAATATCCTCATTTGATTTTAATTCAGACCATTTTAAAACTAAATTTAAATTATTATGTAATGATCTAATCAAATATGAGAAGGAAATCAAACTTCTCAGAGATACGCTAACTGAGCATGATAATCTGTTATTTGAAAACATTATGTTAGAAGATGAACTAGTAATAGCCTCAGAACAATTACTTCTTTAAAAATTAAATTAAATGAGGCAAAGAAATTTGAAGAATCCCTAAATGGGAGAAAAATCAAATTGATGGACATCACAAGCACTGTAAATGCCAGGCTTAATGGCATGCTGGGCTTAGGTGCTTCATCAAGCCAACCTCATCTAATTTAGAAAAACATTCTCTCAACCCACATTAAATTCATATCAAAAAATTCCAAAGAAAAGGCAGATGAGAACAACAAACCAACTAAATTTATTCAGAAACCCAAGAAAAAGAGAAAGAACAAGAAAAACCTTAATCATAATAATGTTCAACAGATTTCATCGATCTCAGATCGATGAAATGTATACAGTTCATCGAACTCAAGTCGAAGAACTCTAAACGCAGATTTCTATTGTAATTATTCTTCGAACAACGATCGATGAAACCAATATGGTTCATTGAGCCGAGATCAACGATTTCAGGGCACAGAGAATGAATTCTTCTATTCTCTAAGCGGAGTTCGACGAACTCATCCCTATTCGTCGAACTTAGATCGACGAACTTATCAAAATACATCGATCCCAGTTCAGCTTAACATAAACTTCAATTATCCCAGAATATTTAATCAACCAAAAGAATTTGTTAACCCATTTACCCAATGGATAATTCCACCTATGAAATTTCACCCTCTAGGATATAAGAACCAACCTGAATGCTCTTACATTTCCAGTTTTAAGTTTGAAAAGAATCAAGGACCCAAGGTTACCTGGGTCAAGAACACCTAATTTTTCATTCTGCATGTGAAGGACTATCCTACCACAGAGGAACAGTGGTACCTGGATAGTGGATGTTCAAAGCACATGATAGGAAGCAAGGATAACTTAACAAACTACAAGTCCAAGCTTGGTCCAAAGGTGATATTTGGTGACTCCAACTGTGGCCAAACTGAAGGCTATGAGATTGTCAAGGTTGGAGCTATCACTTTCAGGAAAGTAGCATATATGACTGGTCTAAAACACAATCTGATATCCATAAGCCAATTATGTGATGAAGGTTATCAAGTATCCTTTAACCGTTCTTCTTGCATTATTTCTTCAGTAGATAATAAAACTATCTTAATTGGCCTTAGGCAAGGAAACATATATGTAGTAAATTTCAAATCTGCTAGGTCAGAAATTTCACTATTTAATCAAATCAATAACAATAATGAATTACTGCATAAAAGATTAGGGCATGTAAATCTCAAAAATATTGCTAAACTCTCTAGGGACAAGCTTGTTAGAGGATTGCCTTCCTGCCCTTATAAGAAGGAAACCCTCTGCAGGGCTTGTCAATTAGGCAAGCAAATCTAAAATAGTTTTAAATCTATTAATAAGAGTGATTCACCCAGGATTTTATACCTACTACACATGGATCTATTTGGACCCAATGTTGTACAGAACTTGGGAGGGAAATCATATACCTTAGTTATTTTAGATGACTTCTCTAGGTTCACTTGGGTGTTCATCTTGAGAAACAAGTCAGATAACTTTAAAGTTCTTTCATATTTTCTTAAGAGCATAAAGATTGAGTATTCTACTCCAGTTGCATTGATCAGAAGTGATCATGGTACTAAGTTTGAATCTCTTCATATACAAGAATTCTATGAGATGGAAGGTATCAGACATTGCTTCTCTGCTCCTAGAACTTCTCAACAAAATGGGGTAGCTGAAAGGAAAAACAGAACCCTCATTAAAGCCGCAGGTATACTGCCTCCAGATGCTTACTCGCCCCTATCCTTTTGGGCAGAGGCTGTAAGCACAAAAAACTATGTACTGAATAGGAGTTTAATACATAAACTTAAGGGCAAGAGTCCCTATGAATTACTCAAAGGGAAGCAACCTAAAATAGATTACTTTAGAATTTTTGGTTGTAGATGTTATATTCGTAATAATAACAAGAAACATCTTAGAAAGTTTGAAGCCGAAGCTGAAGTGGGAATCTTTCTTGGATATTCCCAAGTCAGCAAGGCCTATAGAGTGTTTAATAAATCAGCTTTAAAATGGAAGAATTTGTACATGTAATATTTGATGAAGCTAACATATTTTATAAGGAAAAGGATTCTTCTACCAAAGATTTATTGCAGGTACCCCAACTATGTGAGAAATTGGATGATTTAAACCTCACTAATGAGGTTTATCACATCCTTCTCCACATATTGAAGAAGACAATGAAGAAGAATTCAGTGAAATAACTGCTGAACCACCAACAACAAACACAATTCGACAAGAGGAATTAACTCTCAATACTGGTTCTGAACCAAATCCTCTTACTAATCTTGTCACACTTAGAGATCACCATATATCTCAAGTGATTTGAGACATATCAGTTGGTATGCAAATAAGGCATCAACTCAACCAAGATTTGATGCATGCTTTCTTCATATCTCAACTTGAGCCCCAATCCATAAAAGATGCAGAGCAAGATCCCCACTGGATTATTGCAATGCAAGAGGAGCTAAATCAGTTTCAGAGATGCAGAGTTTGTGATTTAGTTCCTAGACCCAATGATTTCCAAGTCATTGGAACTAAATGGGTATTCAAAAATAAATTGGATGCACAAGGAACTATCAACAAGAACAAAGCAAGGCTGGCAACACAAGGATATAAACAGGAAGAAGGAATTGACTATGATCAAACCTTTGCACCTGTTGCAAGACTGGAAGCTATCAGAATTTTTCTTGCCTATGCAGCCTACAAAAAGTTCAAGGTCTACCCAATGGATGTCAAAGGTGCTTTCTTGAATGGTGAACTCAAAGTGGAAGTATATACTGAACAACCACCAAGTTTTATTTTTCCAACTCATCCCTCCTTTGTTTTCAAATTGCATAAAGCTCTTTATGGTTTAAAGAAAGCTCCAAGAGCTTGGTATGCGACCCTAACTAGCTCTCTTTTAGAGCATAAGTTCACTAGGGACATTGTAGATATAACCTTGTTTACTAGGCATCATAAACATAACATATTGTTAGTACAAATATATATAGATGACATCATTTTTGGCTCTACTGATTTTAAACTATGCAAAAGGTTTTCTGACCTGATGCATTCCAAGTTTGAAATGAGTAGTATTGGTGAGCTTTCTTACTTCCTTGGTCTCCAAGTGAAGCAATCCCCTGATGGAATTTTTAATTCTCAATCAAAATATGCTAAGGAGGTAGTTAAAAGATTTGGGATGACTGATGCCTCAGCCAAGAAAACACACATGGCTTCCATTGTTGTGATTGATTCTGATAAACAGGGCAAGCCAGTTGATCAGAAAATATATATGGCTATTGTTTGGACCTTATTATATCTCACAGCTAGTAGGTCAGATATAATGTTTGCTACATGTCTTTGTGCTAGGTTCCAAGTGAACCCTAAAGAATCTCACTATATTTTACTTAAAAAGATTTTGAGATATATAAAGGTTTTCCCAAATCTAGGACTCTTTTATCCAACTGAGTCAGAATTTGAATTAACTGGATTCTCAAATACTGACTTTGCTGGATGTAGAGTGGACAGGAAAAGCACATCAGGAACATGTCAGTTCCTTGGTGATAGGCTTGCGTACTGGTTTTGTAAGAAACAAACATCTGTGTCTATTTCAACTACAGAAGCTGAATACATTGCAACTGGCAGTTATTGTTCACAAAAGTTGTGGATTCAAAATCAACTCCTGGATTATAGTCTCAACTTAAATAATTTAACTATATTTTGTGACAATACCAGTGCAATTTCTATTGCACAAAATCCAGTACTGCATAGTAGAACTAAGCATATAGAGATTAGAGATCATTTCATTAGAGATTATGTGGACAAAAAAAAATTAATCTTTTCTTTATCTCTACTGATTTCCAAAGAGCAGACATCTTCACTAAACCTTTAGATGAGAAGAAACATCTGTTCTTTCTAAATCAGTTATGTATGATCAATGGAGAAGGTTAATTTAATTTCTGTCTGAGATCGAAGAATTGGTCACAGTTCGTCGAATGGAGATCGACGATCTGAGAACTGTTCTTGAGAAATTTCGTTGACCTGAGATCGATGAACTCTCTGCGTGAAGTTATTTTCGTCGAGCGAAGATCGACGATCTTCCTTCAAAAAATTTTTTGTCGACCTGAGAACGACGAAAATTTTTCCCCTCTTCCAACTGAGATCGACGATATCATTTCATCTTGAAATTTTTCGTCGACTTGAGAACGAAGATTTTTTTTTTCACAGGACAGAGTTTGCTGCTTCATATTCTAAAAACCATATAACTACATTTTCTTCGAGCTCTATCCCGTGCTTTCTATTTCTCTTGCACTTGATCTCTCTCTCCCTCTCTCTCTCTCATTTTGCAGGAAAATAATGGCGATTCTGGCGATTTCTCTCTTTAGCTTGAAATATAATACTGGATTTGACATCGACTTCGATTCATTCAACCATACCGATCAAATATTCATTGATATTCTGCAACTATTTGAAGAACAACAACTGAGGAAACTTATGACCACCAAGATCAAACTGCCAGCGACCGAGATAAGAGAAAGGGTCTACACATCAACTTCCCTAGATGCAGAAACAATGATTGGTACCATCGCAGGCCATCAGGTTACTCTAACACCTGCTATTTGAACTGAGATTTTTGATTTGGTTAATGGAGAAGAAGATATAGAATTAGACAGTTCTGAGTATGATTCTATGCTGATTAATATGGGTCACCAAGAGGGAAACCCTAATAAATTGTTAAAGAAAAACTTATCTGTAGAATATAAGTTTCTGGCTGATGTAGTAGGGAAAGTGTTACTAGTAAAACACACAACCCTTGATTATATTACCAAACACCCATTCTTGGTAATGTGTGCCCTGGTTAATAAGAAATTAGTAAATTGGAGTTTGTTGATGTTTCAATTAATTAAGGAGAAAAACTCAAAGAAAGAAGTATGTTTTGGGATGATTTTGGGAATTTTCCTCCATGCCAAGGCTCCTAAACTTTTGGTCTCCCAGACCATGTTCATCAATGCCTCCAATAGGCTAACTTCTGCCTTATTTGGTAGATGGGAGAGGACCATATCTAATCCATCCAAGGCTTCCTCCTCTTCCAGAGCTTCAGAGAACACCAGGATAGCAACTGTCACTCCCTCACCTGAAGAAGATGTTTCTGCTCCTCCTCCATCTCCACCACAATCCACAATTCCTTCATCAATTCCCCTCCAACAACCATCCACTCCTTCTCAAACTCCTACTGCCACGCCATCACAACCTCATTCCCCACTTCCTCAATCTCCAATCCATATACCATAGGATTCTCCATCCCCACCTCACTCTCAATCTCCTATACCACCTCACCTTGATGACATACCACCTCCTCAATCTTCTCTATCATTTACAACTTTTCATCTTTTACCATCTCCTCAACATCAACTATCTCCATCTCAGGATGAAGTCATGCTAGATTTCATTCCTCTCTCTTCTTCCATCCATCCATCTGTATCCACTCAGACACCACCTGAGTTTATACAATTGGATTCCCCCCCCCCCCCCGCCCCCACTTCCACTATCTTGGAGATTATCTCTTAAACTATCAGGCATCCCATAACAGAGGCAATTGATCCTCTAACTGCATCCATAAACTCTCTTGCTGCTCTTCTTGCTTAATCATCCTTTATCCCTTCTTCTTTCCAGGGCCTGGGTTCAGTACCCTTTGAATCCAGGCAGGGGGAGACGTTCCAGGAAGTAGCTCTAGCTCCAGTTCCATCAGCAGATATTCCAGTTACAAAGATTATTGAAATAATTGATGATGATACAAAGATATTTTGTCTAGCAGATGAGCCAGTCTTTACTGCAGAAATAAATATTGTTGGTGTTTTCACCATAAATCCCTCAGTTGACATTCTTTCAATACTTCATTCTTTTGATAGACTTCATAGCAATTCTTTACCAGTTGTTGATTCAGATTTGTCTAAAGCCATAATATGCTACTAAGCTCCAATAAGTCCTGATGTTTTGGAACAACTAAGGGCAAGTTTTGCAATTTTTGATAGTATTATAGAGCCAATAAATGTTTCAGAGCCACATGCATTCTCTCCACCAACATTTAGCTGGCGTGAATCTCCAATGGCAGATCTTGATGATATTATGTTTGCTGATATGGAACCAAACGTCACCATCTCTCAGGTTCAAGAAGTTCCAGTATCAGAAGCTCTAACTGAACAGCCTCAGGCCGAAGACATACAGCCAAAGGCTCATCCACTTCTTTTTGATGAAATGCTGAAACAAATAAATGCTCTCTATGATAATCCAACAAATTCTTCTGATGATGATGTTGATGAATCAAATGACTCTAAAGATATAAGTTCTAAGAAAATAAAAGCAAAGAAGAAGGTTGCTCCTCCAAAGTATGCTCCCAAGCGTAATCTATCTGCTCATACTCCATATTATATCCTACACAATATAACTCTCACTCCAGACACCCCCAACTTGATGAGATATTCTAAAAATGTACTGAAAGCTAGGAAGAAGAGCAGGAGATACTCTCCACCTCCTTTATTCAGGAGTGATCCTCCTCCTCGTCCTCCTATAGCAGGATCATTAGTAAGTGTTGCTCAAGCTCAGAAGTCTACATCCTCTCATCATTCCAAACCTTCCTATAGCAGACAGCAGTACAGTTCCAATAGCAGCAGTAGACAACAACAATATCATAAGCAAATCAGACAGCAGAAGACATCTGAAGATAATCAGCAAGATAAAGCAAGTCCAGAAAGGCCTTTATCTCCAGCTTGTGCTCCAGAAATGTACCCTAACTCTAGAATGTCCAGATTACAAGATCTAATAGCTCTCTCTCAAATTAGGAAAGTTAAGGAAGAAGGACAAGACACTTCTCAGTATATTACTATGTCTTCCTACAGAAAGAAAGAGCTGGACAAATATCAGGTACAAAATCTTTTTAATGCTGATACATATATGTCCCTACATCCTGAAGCCGTTGTACCAAGAGCCGCTTATGTGACAATTCTTGGAGAAAATGATATGAAGATGACAAAGCAGCAAGCTGCTGATCCTAAAAGAGAAATCATTTTCACCAGATCAGCTTCAAATGAAAAGAATAAAGATTTAAAGAACTCCTGACAATTTTCTTTCTATATTCGATTTGAACTGTTATTTATTATAATTCTTCACAAGGCACTGTTGTTATATATCTGCTGAATAATTATAATTATGCCAGATATCTTTTTATTCTTTGTGATTTTTTCCCTTTCTGTTGTTCATAGTGACCTCACCCAAATAGGGGGAGATTGTTGGATCCCTTGTTTGGATTTGGGCAAGGTTCAATATTAGGTTATTGACCCACCATGTATAGCCTAAGGTCAATTTGTTAGTTCTAAGGTCTAGGTCAGTCTGACTAAGTTAGACATCTTTGATCCAGCCATCAGAAGTATTCAGAGATTCAGACTTAGAAGAAATACAATTTTTAAGAGTTCAAAAAATCAGTTCGAAGTTCTTTAAACTCAGCCCAATGATCATCGATCGCAGATCGACAAACTCACAGTGTCAACTCTGAGCTGAGCTCGACGAAATACGAGCTCAGGTCAACGATCTTCCTTGTTCTACTCAGATTCTTTGGTCGACGAACTTGGAAATCAGCATTAATAGATATCTTCCAGATCAACTATCTCTGAGCTCAGCTCGATGAAGGAGATTTCTTAGCTCGACAAAGGAGATTTCTTAGCTCGATGAATTTGAACTTCAATTCGACAAAATCTGTCCTGAGTTCAATTAATTTCCTTCAGTCTCAGTTTGATTTTTGACTTTAATTAGTATTGTTCTAAGGCAGTAAATCTCTGATAATTAATGTTCATATTCTCAGGATATAGCCGTTTCTTGGTAGCATTAAATATGGTATTCACAGAGTAATTATTTGGCTAAATTGCTGGGACAGTTGAGGAAACAAATTAAAGACAATTTCTAGCCGTTTAACTCCCAGATTTTCAGCAATCAATCAAGGATAAAATTCAAAGTTCAAATGCTAATTTATGCGAGGAATATAAAAAGATAGTTTTTGAAAGATTAAAAAAAACACACACACAGACACACAGAGACACAGTGATTACAAATTACAAAAGAAAAAGGATTATTCTACAGAAAACTGAAGGAAGAACAACTTCACACAAAAATCAAGTTCTTCATCAGTTTTGCTTCAGGAATTTTCAAAGAGACAAACAATATTCATCAGTCTGTAAGTTTCCTGAAGATCTTCCTCCAATTGAAGGCCTACACCCCGTGCAAATCTCTCATCTTCCTGAACCATTCTACATCTCAGGGGGAGATTTGACAATAACAGAATCCACTAGTCTTCTCTTAGACTGTTGACAGAGAAGAACATCATCACTTTTCTTTTTCCAACTGTGTACAGGGTTATAAATCCCTTCAAAAGTTAACCCATTTGCTTGTCAAGTCTCCTGATCAAAAGACTTGGTTTGAATTTTGGGCCCCTGGTCAAAAGCTCAAAGGGTTGTGAGATCTCGCTTGAAATAGATCTTGTGGTGATAGGGCACCTGATCAAAAACCTGTGGTGGCAGTGCACCTGAACAAAGACCTGTTTGTGGATTCCTACCAGGGTGGTAGAAGAGTGAATGTACCCAGTTTTAGGGAACCACTATAAAATCTTTGTATCATCTGGAATGCTCTATTCTTTTATTTGCTGTGTTGTGATTGTCTTTTGTGTTTATTTCTTCTCATACATATAAATATCACTTATTTTAATTCCGCTATAAAAAATTAATTAATGTTTTAAAAATATTCTTTTCACCCCCCTCTAGAGTTAAGACAGATCTATCCCTCACTTTCAATTGGTATCAGAGTGTAAGGTTATTTGGTTCAGAGGCTAACACCTAAACCAAAAGATCTTTGATAGATCTTATTATCTCTAGTGTCTATTTTATATCATGACACAAAATAAGGAATATTCAAGCACCAGACCTCCAGTGTGCAACTTAAATAAGTTTGCTCTCTAGAAGGAAAGGATCAGATTATATATGAATTCAATTGATGAAGACATCTTTAATTCAATCTTGACAGACCCCCCTACACCTTCTGCAACAACATCAACAAGTACCTCAACAGTTCCACCACCTGAGTGGATAGAGGCTCAGAAGAGGTTAAATATGGCTGATGCAAAAGCTATGAACATCCTAGCTCAGACTATGTCTGATGATATCTTCCAAAAAGTTACTGAATGTTCTTCAGCCAAAGAGATCTGGGATTCCCTAGATGTAATGGTTGTTGGCTCTATTGATGAAAGAAAAGATAGAAGATCTCAGCTCATTTCCCAATATGAGAACTTCAAGAAAGAAGAGTTAGAGTCAATGACTGACATGTACAGTAGACTCAGCCTAATTGTCAATGAGCTGAAGAACATGGATAAAAATTTCTCACTGACTGAGATAAATGACAAGATTCTTATGTGCTTCCACAGCACATGGGACTCTACGATCTGGACAACCAAGGAGGCTAGATGCCTGATGAAATATCCACTGAGTCTCTACTAGGCAAGCTCAAGTCCTATAAGTAGCTTATAAAGACAAGAGAAGCAGCTGAGGAGAAGACCTCCTCATCAGGAAGGAAAGAGCAAAACATTGCTTTCAAGGCACCTAAAGAATCAGAAGCTCCATCTGCAAATGAAGAACTCCTAAGCTTGTTGGCCAAAAGATTTTACAAGATGGCTAGAAACGATTTCAGAAGGAAGTCATCCAGACAAGATGATAGACCAAGATATGACAAAAGTCCTACAAAGGAGATTGTCTACTTCAGTTGCAGAAAATCTGGACATATTCTTCCTGAGTGTCCAGAGAATCAGAAGAAGGAGAAAAGAAGAGACAAGGACTCCAGAAAGAAGTACAACAAGCCCTCCTCAAGCAAGCATAAGAGGAGGGAGAAAGGCTTTGTTGCAGAAACTTGGAGTGAGACAGAGGAATAATCTTCATCTTTCAGCTCCAATGAAGATGAGCAATAAGCTAAAGCAATGGTTGTTTGCTTGATGGCTATCAATGCATCAAGCAATCCATCAGAAGCTGAAGAATCAGAAGTTGAAGATTCTGAGTCCGAAGAGGATCAGGTAATATCCTCCTTTGATTTTACTTCTAAACCTTTTAAAACTGAATTTAAGATACTGTACAAAAACCTAATTATATCTGAGAAGAAAATCAAACTTCTTAGAGATAAATTGATTGAATATGATAATTTGTTATTTGAAAACATTAAGTTAAAAGATGAATTAGTTATAGCTTCAGAACAAATTACTTCTTTAAAAATTAAATTGAATGAGGCAAAGCAATTTGAAGAATCCCTAAATGGGAGAAATATCAAATTGATGGACATCATAAGCACTGTAAATGACAGGCTTAATGGCAAGCTGGGTTTAGGTGCTTCATCAAGCCAACCTCATCTAATTCAGAAAAACATTCTCTTAACCCCCATTAAATTCATATCAGAAAAATGGCAAAGAAAAGGCAAATGAGAATAACAAACCAACTAAACTTAATCAGAAACCCAAGAAAAAGAGAAAGAACAAGAAAAACATTAATCATAACAATGTTCAACAGATCTCGTCGAACTCAGATCGATGAAATGTATACAGTTCATCAAACTCTGAACACAGATTTCTTTTATAATTTTTTTTCAAACTGATTTTTTGACTCTTAAAAATTGCATTTCTTCTAAGTCTGAATCTTTGAATACTTCTGAGGGCTGGATCAAAGATGTCTAACCTAGTCAGACTGACCTAGACCTTAGAACTAACAAATTGACCCTAGGCTATACATGGTGGGTCAGTAACCTAATAGTGAACCTAGCACAAATCCAAACTAGGGATCCAACAGGGCTGGTAGCCGCAGGAAGTAAGGAGCGGAAGTCTTAAATATGGTAGGTAAGAAATGGCGGCATGACCTATTTATAGGAAAAGAAAAGGCGGGAAAACGTCCCGTCGGAGGGAAATGTGAGGATAGCAAAATGTGCCCTGACGCTTCGACTTCCGGGCCCGCCACAGGTTCCTACCAGCTCGCTACAGCGCTACAAAAATTATTCGATAGCGAGCTGTACTGACTTGTGTCCGCCCAAGAGGAGGGCAAGCCACGACCCACGTCCGCCGAAAGAGGTAGGCGAGTCATGCTGACCGCATTTGGCAAATGGTTGGCTCGCTCCCGCCAAGGCTAGGTGAGCGAGCCGTGCAAACCGTCTCAACAGCCTTGTGCCCGCCTGAGGAAGCGGTAGGCGAGCAAGGGCGTCTTGTCCACACTCGCCTAAAGAAAGCTAAGCTGTGACAAGCTACAAAAATAATATACAACAAACATAAGCCCATCAACAGGCAAGAAATCTCATACAATTATAAATAAGAAAAGTTAGATGTCCTGAGAAAAGATGAATAAAATTTCATGGCCCTATCTTGCGGGCTGATCCAAGATACCAGTGCATCCCGTGCCTGGAGACCGGTAGCAAGGAAGGGAGGGGGGTTGCTCAGTATTGAATCCATTTCCACCTGCTCTTGCGTCCCTTCAATCGCGGCTGCTAGGCGCGCTCGCATCTCTTTTGACACAGGCATCGTTAAGCTACTATTCACAAGGAAGGTTAGAGAAAGAAGACGAGATTTTAACCGTAGGCTCGGTGACATATTTATAGCATATGGGTGGGATCCACTGAAAGATTCCCTCCGGTTCAATAGAAGCACTCACCGAACACGTTGGGTTGGATGATTCTTTCCGATTTTTACTAAGCTCAAAAAGAGCGGGGATTGTGTACAACCCCGTGTTTGCCGAGTGTGTCCATCAGGCTAGGCAAGCGAGCCAGGGCAACCAGCACACATCAATACAGTAGAAGGGCGAACCCAGATGGCCAGCTCGCTCTCGCTAAGGCTAGGCGGGCGAACCGTGCAAGCCAGCCCATCCAGTTCGCGCCTGCCTAAGCGACCTTATCGCCGGCCCACCTCCGTATAGGGAAAGTGAGCCATGGTAGCCCAGCTCGCGCTCGCCTAGAGATAGGAGGCGAGCTGCGCATGTCAGGCCGCATCCACCCTATAGAATGACGAGTTGATCCCATGTTCTTCGACACTCGCCTCATGTGTTACAGATGCAAAATTACCTTGATGCCCATGCAAGGGGTGCAAATAGCCTTCCCAAACAGCAGGGGTGCGATATTTGCAGACCGTTTTAAGAAATCTATAAATAGACCCAAAGGGTACCTCAGAAGGCATGCTTACTTGTGTCCTGGTTTTCTTGCGCTTTCTGAGGTATCCTTAGCTCGACATTTGGCTAAGGAGGGGAAGTGCTCTAAGATCTTCCGGGTGTGTGGTGGGACCTCCATATCGAGCCCTTGGGTATGTCAACTATTCTTTTTCCTTAGTCGTTTGGATAGCTAGAGAAAAGTAAGTGTGTGATCGCCCCTTCCGCAAGGGTGAACTCCACAGAGACCAAGATTTCAGTTTCAACATTCCAAACGTTCTCCACCCGACAAATTCTAAGGGAAGAAAATGAGCATGCTGATGAATTGTCCAAGTACGGGTCCAGGATGGGTGGAACCATCACCGACCTGTTCCGCCCATCCATCGAAGAGGAAGAGCTGATGGCGGTAGACCAACACCCCACATGGATGGATCCTTTTGTAACTTTACTATCCACAGGGGAGTATCTGAAGGGGATGGACAAGAAGCTACTCAAGTATAAGTCAGCATATTACCTCATGTACGACGAGCAGCTATATAGGAAGACCCTCTCGGGGATGTTGGCACGTTGCGTGGCTGAGAGGGAGATACCGAGGATTTTGGAAGAGGTCCATTCCGAGGAGTTTGGGAGTCACTCTGGGAGCCAGACCCTAGAGGGGAGGATAGTCCGGCAAGGGTATTTCTAGCTGACCCTGGGCCGTGATGCCGCCGAGTTCGTGAAGAAGCGCCACAAGTGTCAGTTGTTTTCCCCTCTCCAACTTCTGCCAGCTCAACGTCTCATGAGCATCACGACACTCTGGCCCTTCGCCATCCATGGAATGGATCTGGTGGGACCTTTCCCTTAGGCCAGCGGGTAAAGGAGATTCTTATTAGTCATGATCGATTATTTCTCTAAATGGTTGGAGGTGAAGCCATTGGCCAAGGTGACCTCCCAAGTAATCAGGAATTTTGTATGGGGGGAGAACATCTGCCGCCACGGACTGCTCCAGGCCATTGTCATGAACAATGGGCCTCAGTTTGCCAGCGTAAAGTTCATCAGTTTTTTTGGACAGCTTGGGATTGTTCTCAGGTTTGCCTCGGTACACCACCCCAGGAGCAACGAGTAGGTGGAGGCGGTAAACAAGATCATTGTGAACCTTTTAAAAAAGAATGTTGAGAATTTGAAGAGGAACTGGGTAGAACAGCTTCCCTCAGTCCTTTGGGTCTTGAGGACAACCCCCAACACAGCCATAGGGGAGACCCCTTTCAAACTCTCCAGTGGTTACGAAGCAGTACTTCCTATAGAGTTTGAGGTTCGAACACCGTGGGTGGTGGCAGTAAAGGAAGGTGGAGAAGAATAGCAGACTGAGAACAAGGACGAGCTTCAGCTCTCCCTTGACAAGGTGGAAGAACTGCGTGACCTGTCAACTATCTGATAGGAAGAGATCAAGCGAAGAATGGCTACGTATTTTGACAAGCACATTTGATTCAAGCAGTTCATGGAAGGGGACTTGGTCTTGAAAAAGGTGGATGTAGCCGGAAGATCAGTTTCCATGGGGAAGCTCAACCCCCATTGAGAAGGTACAAATATTGTATTAGAGGCATTGAGATCAGGAGGGTATCGCCTCCGGAATGTGGAGGGTGAGACCCTAAGTCACACCTAGAGCGGTGATGACTAGAAGCGTTTCTATCCATGAAGCATGTATGTATTTTCCTTTGTTGAATTATGAAATCCTTTGATCTTTCAACTCTTTTTGGCAATGATATTCATGACAGGCCAAAGTTTCCTTAAGTCTCGAGCTTTCTCCCACTGTTAGGCTCTCACCTAGCTGGAAGGGCAGGGGTCCTCGGTGGACATCTTTCTTACTCTGGGGTTAGGTCTCGAGATGCTCCCGCTTTAGGCTTCCATCTAGCTGGCATGGCTAGGATCCTCGATGGATGTCATTATGACCCTAGAGTTAAGTCCCAAGTAGATCCCGCTGTCAGGCTTCCACCTAGATGGCAGGGCCAGGAACCTCGATGGACATCTTTCTTGCTCTGGGGTTAGGTCTCGAGATGCTCTTGTTGTCAGGCTTCCATCTGGCTGGCATGGCCGGAATCCTCGATGGACATCGTTATGACCCTAGAATTAAGTCCCGAGTAGATCTCGCTATCAGGCTTCCACCTAGCTGGTACGACCGGGATCCTCGATGAACATCTTTCTTGCTCTGGGGTTAGGTCTTATGATACTCTTGCTGTCAGACTTCCATCAAGATGGCAGGGCCGGGATCCTCGATGGACGTCGTTATGACCCTGGAGTGAAGTTCTGAGTAGATCCCGCTGTCAGGCTTCCACCAAGATGGCAGGGCCGGGATTCTCGATGAACATCTTTCTTGTACTGGGGTTAGGTATCGAGATGCTCCCACTATTAGGCTTCCATCTAGCTGGCAGGGCTGGGATGCTCGATGGACATCATTATGAACGTGGAGTTAAGTCCCAAGTAGATCCTGCTGTCAGGCTTCCACCTAGCTGGCAGGGTCGGGATCCTTGATGGAAATCTTTCTTACTTTAGGATTATGTCTCGAGATGCTCCCGCTATCAGTCTTCCATCTAGTTAGTAGGGCTGGGATCCTCGATGAATGTCATTATGACCCTAGAGTTAAGTATCGAGTAGATTCCACTGACAGGCTTCCACCTAGCTGACAGGGCCAGGATCCTCGATGGACATCTTTCTTGCTATGGGGTTAGGTCCTGAGATGCTCCCGCTGTCAGGCTTCCATCTAAATGGCAGGGTCGGGATCCTCGATAGACATCGTTATGAACATGGAGTTAAGTCCCGAGTAGATCCCGTTGTCAGGCTTTCACCTAACTGGTAGGGTCAGGATCCTTGATGGACATCTTTCTTGCTTTGGGGTTAGGTCTCGAGATGCTCCCGCTGTCAGGCTTCTATCTAATTGGCAGGGCCGGGATCCTCAATGGACATCATTATGACCCTAGAGTTAACTCCCGAGTAGATCCAGCTGTCATGCTTCCACCTATCTGGCAGGGCCGGGATCCTCGATGGATATCTTTCTTGCTCTGGGGTTAGGTTTCGAGATGCTCCCTCTATCAGGATTCCATCTAGCTGGTAGGTCCGGGATCCTCGATGGACATCATTATGTCTGGTCTTTCTTGTTCTCTCTGTTCACTGTATTCTGTATGTCGTCTGTGTGCATACAAAGTGTGTGTTAACATGCTAAATAAGAGGGGAGGGTGGCCGCGAAGACACACTTCAAGGGGTTCAGCCTCATCTTGAATCTCCGCAGGGTGGCAAACATCTCTTCTAGATCCTGCAGGTGCGAATCCACACACTTGTTCTTAATCATCAGGTCGTCGACATAGACCTGCAAGTTTCTCCCCCTTTGATCTCGGAAGACCCGATCCATCATGCATTGGTAAGTATCCAGTGCGTTCTTCAACCCAAAGGGCATCATTTTATAACTGAAGCATCCCTCCCTTGTGATGAAGGAAACATCCTTGACATCAGGAGGGTGCATCCAGATCTGGTGATAACATGAAAAAGCATCCAAAAAGCTCATAATAGAAAAAACGACGGCGGAATCAACCAGCGCGTCGGTTCGAGGTAGGGGGTAGCAATCCTTAGGGCATGATTTATTTAACAAAGAGTAATCGATACACATTCGCCATTTCCCACCCCCTTTCTTAACCATTACCACATTGGAGATCCATCCTGGATACTGGATCTCTGAGATGAAGCCGACCTCCAGGTGGTTCCTGACCTCTTTGTGGATGGGTTCCTCCAGCTCGGTGGCGATGGCCCTCATATTTTGGCGTATGGGATGAGTGTGGGGGTCCAAGTTCAGGCGGTGGCAGGCCACGTCTGCGTCGATGCCCGGCATGTCTACCGCGCTCCAAGCAAATATGTCGATGTTGCTTTGAATGCAGGCCCGCACTCGCTCCCGGTCCTCGAGACTCAAGCCTCCACTGACCTGCACACTCTGCTCCTGCCGTGCGCTGGTGAAGATCTCCATCTCCACTACTTCCTCGGCCAGCTTAAGCTGTGATTGCTCCCAGCCGACCCTTGCTTCTTCTTCCAGCTCCAACTCCTCTCTTCCTACTTCCTCCTCAATCTCCATCACCTCCTCCGGCCCCTCCTGCTGCTGCTCGACTTCCACGCCCCTCTAGGCCTCTCTCTCCACTCCTCATGTACTTGCTCTTCTACCTCCATCGTCTCCTCCGGGCTCTCCCGCTGCTGCTCGACCTCCATGCCCCTCTGGGTCTCTCTCTCAACTTTCTCCTGCTCCTCCGCAGTTTCCTTCCTCGCCTCCTCTAGGCTCTTCCCTTCTTCCTCGACATCCTCCTCCTGCTCCGCCATCTCCCTCTCTAGCTCTTCTGCCTCAGCCATCCAGGACATGGTGTTGACCGCCGTCATATAGAATTGCCTCGCCATCTTTGGATTCCCCCTGATCCTAACATGCACCCCTCCGTTATTGAACTTAAGACATTGGTGGAAAGAGAAGGGGATGCAGTGAAAGGCGCTGATGAGGGGACGCGCAAAGATGGCATTGTAAATGCTCGGAGCATCCACTATCACAAACCTGCAGTTCCGTGACACGTCTCCCAACTTCATATGCAGCCCTACTCCTCCTTCTACTTCCTTCCTATCTCCAGAGAATCCGAACAGCGGTCCATCCGAAGCCAAGATCCTTTTCCCCTCAACCCTCATCTCATCAAAGGCCTTCTTGAAGATAACATTTACTGAGCTCCCGTTGTCCACCAGTATCCTCGAGACCGTGAAATTTTCCACCGCCGTCTGGATCACCAGAGGGTCATAGAATGGATCTTCATAGTCCGGCATGTCTGCTGATGAGAAGGTGATCTTTTCTTCCAGTGGGGGAGCCTGGGAGGTAGAGGCGACCCCCTTCGGTACATGGTTTGAAGGCTCCCCTTGCGGGTTTCCTCGATCCCCACTCCTCCGTGGATCACCCTGATTTATCCCCAGGTTCCCACATCTACCCGGTCTTCACATCTATCCTCCATCTCCCCCTGCTGTACTTCCACGATCCTAACCGGCGGATCCTGCCTCCATGCTCATCTTGCTTCTCTCATCTCTAAGAACTCATGGCAGGTGGCCGTCGCGTGACCCTCCTCCTGGTGGATGTCACAAAAGAGCAACGCCGCCCTACCCCTTCTTACTTCTCCTCCTCCTCTTCTCCCAGCTCCTCGAACTCCTCTCCTTGCTCCTCTTCCTCGGCCCACCTCCATGGCCTCTTACGGCGGCGGGATGCGACCCCTTGGCTCCTGCCTCCACGTCGGTTGGTCGAACCCCCTAGGTTCTCGTAAGTTATCTCTTCCCTGGTAGCCTCCTCCTTGGCCCTGGGGGAGACCCTCCTGGGGCCTCCAACCCAACTGGTTGTTCGGCTCCCGGGCCCCCCATCCTTGCTGCTGCCCATGTATTCGGGGTTCTTCCCTCCTTCTTACTTCTCTTTGCTCCCTCTGCTCTCTCGGCTCCTTCTACCTTCCAACTGCAGGCTCCTTCACATCATCTTCCGCCATCCTGGCCAACTTCCTGGCGAACGCTGTATTATCCCTCTCGAAGTCTATCTCTTTCGCCACCCTCTCCATGAGATCCTTAAAGGAGAGGGGGGGGGGGCACTCTCTTCAACTTCATACTGAAGAATCCCGATCTTAGCCCCAGGGTGAAGGCAAGCATCAGCACGTACCATGGGACCTTTTGGACTAGGAGGATCTCTTCCTGAAACCGGTTAACGTAGTGACCCAGTGTCTCGTCCTGCTTCTGCCTCACTGCAAATAGGCACTCCGCCTCCTTCTTTTTCTTCTTAGAAGTTGAGAACCTTAACAAAAACCCTCGATGCAGATCTTCAAAGCTGTATATCGAGCTCGCTGGCAACTGGTGGAACCAGTCCCGGGCCTTCTCCTTCAATGTGATGGCAAACAACCGACATTTGAAGGCATCTGTCATCTGCCTTATCGAACCCACATCTTCGAACCACTATACATGCTGTACGGGGTCATCTTTCCCTGAGTAATAGGACATGTCCCGCTGCCAGAACCCCCCCGGTACCGGAGCTGAGATGATGAGCTCGCTGAAAGGGCTCTCGCCTCCTGCCTGGCGAGAGGGCACGTCCCGCGACCTTGGCTGGCTGGATCGATCTGCGAGACTGTGCCCAGGGAAGAGCTCTCGCACAGCCACCTCCCTCTCTCCCAAATATGCTAGAGTCTCCTTGCCTGGGCGCTGGCCTAGGAAGAGATCCTGCGCGACCACATCCTTCTCGCCAGTGTCCGCGGGGACCTCCTTCCCCGGGCGCTGTCCAGGGGCATTCTTGCCCAAGAGCAGGACCTCCTCTATCGGAACCTGAGGTGTGGCCCACTCGCTTCGGGCCAAGAAGGCAAAGCTGATGGTCTGCAGGACTTCTCGCCTGAAGTCCTCCAACATCTTCCTCGTCGCCTCCTCTCCCCGGGTGGGGGAGCCTCCAAAACCAAACCCTTCATCTTCACCTCCAGCCATGGGACAAAACTCAAGGCTTTCTTGTATTAGCTGCCTTCCATGCTGAAAGTGCAGCTAGATCTGATATACTCTAGAGGGGGGTGAATAGAGTATATGGTGCTTGAAAACTTTTTACAACAATTTTTGTAATCTGAGTGAACAGGGAAGCTACTATAAAATCTAATCACAAAATAACCTACAACAGAAATTAATCACAGATCTAAACTAATCACAGATCAATCACAACCAGAAACAAAAGATAAAGACAAGCAAGCTAGAAGACATAAGGAGCTATAGTGGTTCCCCTAAACTTGGGTACATCCACTCTTCTACCACCCTTGGTAGGAATCCACTGCAGGATGAGTTGATCAGGTGTCCTGGGCACCAATGAGCTTTTGATAAGGTGCTCAAAAACCAAATCAGATTTTTTGATCAGGTGTCTTGCCACCAATGAGATTTTGACAAGGTGCTCAAAAAACAAGCACAAACTTTTGAAGGGAGTTTGAAAAACCCTTTACAGAGATTGGGATGAGAGAGGTATGGGGGTCTTCTCTTTCTCAAAGCAGCTGAGAAGACTGTGGATTTTGATGTTGTCAAAGCTGCCCCTGAGTTGTAGAGATGTTCAGGAAATGAAGCTTTGCTGTAGGGTGATAGGTCTTCAGAAATTGATCTTCAACAAATGACGATTTCAGCAATAGCTGAAATGTTAGGTGTCTGGAGTCTTTGAAAGGCGTTGGCCTTGAACACTTGAGTCAAAGGGGATCTGAATATTTCAGATTTTTTGATCTCCTTTGGTGTGTGTTCTTGTATGAATTCCTTGAGACAGAGAATGTCTACAACACTTTCTCTCTTGAACAGTTGATTGTTGAGAAAGATGTTGTCCAGATAATGTTGTAGTAGAGAATGTTTTGTTCTTCTTGTTCTGCTTATCTGTGTTGTGTATCTGTTAGAGAGATTCAAAAAGAACTTATGTTTTATTCTCTGGTTCTGAATAGAAAATGGTCCTCTGTTAAGAATAGCTGTTAGCCTGTCATTAATTGCATCCTTAATTGCAAATATCTTCTGGAGGAAAGTCCAAAGAAACATTCCTTGATAATCCCTTGAAACTTGGTCCAGAATAAATGAAAACGGCTAGAAACTCTTATGAATTAATTGCTGAATAACTCATTAACTGTTCTGAATTTGAATCTTGAAAAACCTTGAAGTCATCAGAAAAACGTCGAACTGAGCTCTGCTATCGTCGAACTGAGCTCAGCGATTTGGACTTAGACAGCAACAGAAATCGTCGATCTGAGCTCAAAGATCGTCGAACTGAGCTCAGAGATAGAGAAACAATACTGAGTCAAGATCGTCGAACTGAGCTCGCAGATCGTCGAATGGAGTTCGACGATTTGTTGAAGTTGAGCTCAGCGATAGTCGAATGTAGTTCGACGATCTGTCGAAGATGAGCTAGACAATCGTCGAATGGAGGTCGACGATTCGTCGTACTGAGCTCGACGATATGACTTCGTCTCCAAACTGAAAATCCTGGTCTTGAGGGCAGCTTCCAAACCTAAGTACTAACCCTTAGACTCAAATCTAATTGACCTTTAGAGCTATACAGGAGGTCAACAACAGGTTTCCTAAAGACATAGTGATCCTGACACAAATTAGTAATAGGGTGTTCCAACAATCTCCCCGTATTTGGGTTAGGATTTCTATTTACAGAACTTGGAAAAATTTAAATAACAGCATACAAAGCAACAATACAGAAAATCAATAAGTAGGGCATTGCAGAACCACAAATATATATCATCCCAGACAATAAACAGAAATCAGAATGATTGTCACCTTACATAATCATTTCTTCTCCTTGCTCTTTATAAGTTTGATTTCTCTGTTGGGGTTAAGAGCTTCCTTTTTGGATCTGGTGTTATCTGCTGCACCTAAAGAGGTTTGCTGTTTGGGCCTTGGAACCACATCTTCAGGATGCAGCTCCATATATCTGTCAGAGTCAAAGAATTTGCTTGAGCCATATCTTTCCAATTCTTTCTTTCTTTGTTCAGACAATGTAGTGATGTTGGAAGAATCTCTGTCTTGCTCTTTAGCTTTCTTAATTTGGTCCAGTACAGCAAGCTCTTTCATCCTGGCAGTCCAAGCAGTAGGGTTGTTTTCAGGATCTTCAAAGGGCACTGGTGGCTCATATCTATTGGATGGATTATCCTGAGGAGGTCTGGATGAAACTACTTCCTTTAGCTTATAGGGAAAAGGACCTGAAGTTGAGTCTGATGAGGTTTGTCCTTCCCTGAAGTAAGGATGTTGCCTTGAATAACCTTTTGAATAAACTTGGAATTCCCTCTAGTTTCCTCTGTAACCTCCTCTTCTAGATTGAGAACCCCTGGACTGGCTTCCCCTATAATAAGATCTGGCATGAGGCTGATAGGGGGTTTGGCTTTTGGCAGAGGGTTGAACACCTGAGCTTCCACCTGCACCTGCATCAGGAGGAGGTGGTGGAGGAGGATGAGAATGATGAAACTGGGAAGATCCTTTCTCATACTTCCACTTCTTCTTCATAGCTTTAACTTGGTTCTTGGAGTATTGCATCCAATGCTCAGTTATGGGGCAATCATGAAGAATGTAATATGATATGTCATTATTGTCCTTTACTTTGGCTGGAGGTACTCCCTTCATGGCTTTGCTCCTTGACTTTCTCTTCCTGGCAATAGTGGCAGAGGAGTCATCAGAGTCTGTCCTGAATCCATCACTTTCAGAACTTTGCTCATCATATAGAGCATCAATCTTTTTCATGTATTCTTTCTGAAGTTGAGTTGGAGCAGATGAAATAGCAGTGATTGGAGCAGCAACAGATACAACACTAGTAGCAATAGAAGTTGAAGCAGTAGCAGTAGCAACAGACACAGAAGTTGTAGCAGCAGTACTCTTAGAGGATGTAACAACAGTAATATTAGCAGCAGTAACAGCAGAAGTTGGGGCAGCAGCAGTTTCAGATAAAATTTGGTTCAGTTACAACAACATCAGTAACAACAGAAGTATCATCAGCAAAAACAGAAAGCTCAAAATCATGTGCCTCTATCATCTGCATATCCTTAGAGATTAACTCATCAGCAGTATCATTACTGACAGTAGCAGCAACAGGAATAACAACCATATTCTCAGCAGGAGTAGCAACAGCATATACTGAATGGACAAAAGAATGAATAATGCTGGTGTCACAACATGAGAAGGGCATAATGGCCTTGGAAAGATCTTCTGATGGGTGAACTGCATTGTTCTCTGGAAGACAACTGAAATAGGCTGAATCAAATACTGATAGTAAGGACCTGATGTCCACTAGGAAGACTGCAATTGGAGGTGGAACTAGAGCTTGAGGAACAACAGCAGCAGCAGCAACAACTGAAGAAACAACAGCAGGCAAGCTAGCTTCATAGGGCATCTCCCCCTGCCTAGATTCAGAGAATACTGGATCAAGGCACACTGATGAAGGGATTGCCTGAGGAAATATGGAGGATAGCCTGGCAGAAAGAGCTGCCACTGACTGAAGTAATGGAGCCAAGGAGGTCTCCAATAGAACAGATATCCTGGGGGCTAGCAATGAATATATCTTGTCAGCTAGGGCTGTAAGATCTACTTGCTCAGCAGGTCCTAGAGCAGAGGTAGAGTATGGAGGTGGATCAACATGTGATGATGGTGGAGAGCTGGTGTATTGGGGAAGTGATGGTTGAGGTGAGGGTATAGTGGAGATGGAAGACAGTGGTATGGAGAGAGAGGGTGTGAAGGTGGGTTGATCAAGAATTTCTTGCAGAAGTTGCTGGTAAGATGTTGATGAGGAGGGTAGCTCAGGAGGAGAGGAGGGTGAATTATCTATGAAGGAATCATCAATTAGATTGAAGGATGGAATGGTGGATGATGTTTCAATGTCTGGTTGAGGGTAGGAATATAATGGATGGAAGAGTTCTTCTGTGACTGGTAGAATTGGAATTGGAGATGGTATAGATATTGGAGAAGGGCTGGAGATGATGATGGTGGATGGAGTTTGAGTGGTGGATGGAACTGGAGGAGATGGAATATGAGGAGGAGTAGAAGCAGCAGCAGGCAAGTCATCTGCAGGGGCAGAGACTTGAGGGGAAGTGACTATTACAGTCCTGGTGCCTGAAGGTGTGCTTGAAGAGGGCCTGCTGGGCTTGGTGATCTGTCTGTCCCATTTACCAAATAGGGCACATGACAGTCTTTTTGAAGCATTAATATGTATCCCAGAAGATACAAGCAGAGCAGGGCATCTGTTCTGAAGGAAGAGCCCTAGGATCCTCCCAAAATTCACAAAATTCTTGTTAATTTTCTTTTTAATCAAGTCAAAGAAAACCTCTCCCCAGTTCAATTTCTTCTTGTCCACAAGAGCTCCCATCAAGCACAGATGATACCTTGAAATAGTATCATGTGCTGAGTGCTTGGCCAACAAAACTTTGCCTACTACATCAGCCAGGAATCTATATTGCACAGATAGGTTCTTCTTCAGCAACTTGCTAGGGTTAGCCTCAGAGTGACCCATTCTTGCAAGCAGATCAGCAAACTCCTCTCCAGACAGATCAACAGAATCTCTTCCAGAACTTAACTCAAAAACTTCTGTCAGAGTGGCTGGAGTTAAGGGTACCTGGGAGCCAGAGATTGAACCAACTATGGTGTTTTGATCCTGGTTGTGAGCAGTGTAGACCCACTCCTTAATCTCATCAGCAGCAAGCTTGATCCTGGTGGTCATGATGGTAGCAAGTTTCTGCTCCTTGAAGAGTTCCAAAATATCCTGGAAGACTTGATCAGTGGTGCTGAAGGATTCCATGTCAATGTCGAATCCAGCATCGAACTTCATTGCGGCGAGAACAGCAACAGAAACGGCCATGGTTACCTTCAAAAATCAACAAACAAAACGACAAGTGTAGAAATGTTTGGAGGGAAAGAGAATTTTTGCAGAGAAATCGAAAGCGCAAAAGGAGAACGACGACGAAAAATGAATGATATATTAGGGTTCGACGCAGAAAAGGAAAGATCGTTGAACTCAGTTCGACGATCGGGGCTCCTAAAGGAATCTGAAGAGTCTTCAATATCGTCGATCTCCATTCGACGATATTGGAGAGCGTCGATCTCTGTTCGACGATCGTTCAGAGAAACAAATCGTCGAGCGCCGTTTGACGATCGTTGACCGGAAGAGATAGTTCAGACTATCTGAGAAGCGCTGAACTCAGGTCGACGATTTCTGAAATCATCGACCTCCGTTCGACGATCTGGGGGAAAATCATCGAGCGCAGTTCAGAGACCAGAAAAACATTCTAGACACTAAGGAAAATCAAGATGTTTGCCTAGTCTTGGTCAATTTTTAAACTTTTAAAATCTAGGATATTATTTTAGATTTCCTCCATCTAACATTCCTAACTGATTTAGGAAGAAGGTGTGTTTCTTTTCATCCAGGGGTTTGGTGAAAATATCTCCCCTTTGTAAATCAGTTTGGATATATTGAAGTTCAATTTTATTCTTCTCAACATTATCCCTTAAGAAGTGATGCCTAATTTTTATGTGTTTTGTCCTACTATGGAGGACTGGATTTTGAGCTATAGAAATAGCACTGGTGTTATCACAAAAGATTTTAGACTTCTCTAAGTTGTAGCCATAGTCTAAGAGTTGGTTTTGAATCCACAAGATTTGTGAACAACAACTGCCTGCAGCCATATATTCAGCTTCAGCAGTTGAAGTTGACACAGATGTTTGTTTCTTACAAAACCAAGAGACAAGTCTGTCACCAAGGAACTGACAAGTTCCACTGGTGTTTTTCCTGTCAATTCTGCATCCAGCATAATCAACATCAGAAAATCCAGTTAATTCAAATGCTGAATCTTTTCGATACCAGGGACCTAGATTTGGACAACTTTTAACATACCTGAGAATCCTTTTTACTAATGTTAGGTGTGACTCTCTAGGGCTTACTTGGAACCTAGCAAATATACATGTAGCAAATATTATATCTGGTCTACTAGCTGTAAGGTACAGTAAATAGCCAATCATTGCTCTATATGTTATCTGATCAACAGGTTTCCCATGTTCATCAGCACCTAATACAGCATTGGTAGGCATAGGTGTTTTCATGCAAGATGCTTCAGACATACCAAATTTATTAACCAATTCATTTGCATACTTGGTTTGAGAAATAAAGATGCCTTCAGCATGTTGCTTGACTTGCAATCCTAGGAAGAAGGATAGCTCACCCATGCTACTCATTTCAAATTTAGAATGCATTAGGTTGGAAAACCTTCTGCACAATTTTGAATCAGTAGAACCAAAAATAATATCATCTACATAAATCTGTACTAGTAGGGTATGGGACTTATGGGTTCTAATGAAAAGAGTTTGGTCTACTCTACCCCTTATAAATCCATTTTCCAAAAGGAACCATGCTAGGGTCTCATACCATGCTCTAGGAGCTTGCTTGAGACCATATAATGCTTTGTTCAACTTAAAAACAAAATCAGGATAGGTTGGAGAGATAAAACCTGGAGGATGTCTGACATATACTTCCTCTTTGATGTCTCCATTGAGAAATGCACTTTTGACATCCATCTGATATACCTTGAAGCCTTTGTGTGCTGCATAAGCTAAAAAGATTCTGATGGCTTCCAATCTTGCAACTGGTGTAAAAGTCTGGTCATAGTCTATGCCATCTTCTTGTGAATATCCTTGTATAACTAGCCTTGCCTTGTTCCTTACAATTACTCCTTGATCATCCAATTTGTTTCTGAACAACCACTTTGTTCCAACAATGGAGTGATCCTTAGGCTTAGGCACTAGTTCCCAAACTTTGTTCCTTTCAAATTGATGCAACTCTTCTTGCATTGCAATGATCCAGTATGGATCTTGCTCTGCATCTTGAATGGACTGAGGTTCAATTTGAGATAGGAAGCAGGTGTGCAACAGGTTTTGGTTGACCTGATTTCTGGTTTGCACACCAGCTGAGTGTCTCCAATTATTTGGGAAATTAGATGGTCTCTTGATGTTACTAAATCAACAGGGGGTGTTGATTATTCACCAACCTGTGTTGTTGTTTCCTCTTGTGGTACAACAACTGGCTCTTCAAGTTGTTTCTCTTCAATATGTTGAACGCTTTCTTCATCTTCACTGCTTTTCTCTTTTTGAGTAACCTGTAACTTGTTCAAGTCTTCAACAAGAGACTGTTCCTGCAAAGGTGCTATGATAGAAGTATTCTTCTCCTTGAAAGACATGTTAGATTCATCAAATGATATATGAACAGATTCCTCAATTTTTAGAGATGATTTATTATAAACTCTATAAGCCTTACTGATCATGGAGTATCCCAGAAACACTCCTTCATCAGCTTTAGCTTGAAATTTTGCTAAATATCTCTTGTCATTATTATGTATGTAGCAAATACAACCAAAAATTCTAAAATAATCAACTTTAGGTTTCTTCCCTTTGAGTAATTCATAGGGAGTCTTACCCTTTAGTTTATGTATCAAACTTCTATTCAGCACATAGTTGGAGGTGTTCACTGCCTCTGCCCAAAAGGATAGAGGAAGGTGAGCATGTGACAACAATGCAGTGGCAGATTCAATAAGGGTTCTATTTTTCCTTTCAGCTACCCCATTTTGTTGAGGAGTTCTAGGAGCTGAGAAAGTGTGCCTGATCCCTTCACTCTGACAGAACTCTTACATAAGAAGAGAATCAAACTCTGTCCCATGATCACTTCTGATCAGGGCAATATGAGTATTGAACTCAATCTGTATACATTTGAGAAACTCTGTCAAAAACTTAAAGTTATCAGACTTCATCCTCAGAAAGAACACCCATGTTAATCTAGAGAAGTCATCTACAACTACTAAAGTGTAAGATTTCCCTCCTAGGCTTTGTACTGTGATGGTTCCAAAGAGATCCATGTGTAACAGATACAATATCCTAGGTGAATCACTCTTATTAAGTGATTTAAAACTATTTTTAGTTTGCTTGCCTAATTGACAAGCCGTGCAGAGTCCTTCCTTCTTATAGGGGCCAGAAGGTAGTCCTCTAACAAGGTTGTCCTTTGATAGCCTAGCAATAGTTCTAAGGTTTAAGTGTCCTAGTCTCTTATGCCAGAAAATATTAGGTCTACAGACAGAATCCAAAAGGCAAATATCTACATCTGTTGAAAGAAAATCTACTAGATAAATGTTACCTTTCCTTTTACCTATCAACACAGTTGTATTGTCCTCTAACTTTATCTTGCATAAGGCTTTGCTTAAAGTCACCTGGTAGCCTTCATCACATAACTGACTGATGCTTATCAGATTGTGCTTCAGTCATTCCACATAAGCTACCTTCTTGAATGTTACTTATCCAATCTGGACTGCACCATATCCTTTAGTTTGTCCAAAGTTTGAATCACCAAAAATAACTTTGGGTCCAAGCTTGGCTTTAAAGGATGTGAGGTTGTCCTTGTTCCCTGTCATGTGCTTAGAGCACCCACTATCCAAGTACCATTGCTGGTTTGATGTTGGATAGGTCTTCACCTGCACATAAAATAATTCATTTGTTTTTGACCCAGTTTACCTTGGGCCTAGGTTGATAACCTTTAAACTCAGAAATGAAAGACATCCGAGGCTGACTCTTATAACCTTCAGGATGATATCTCATTGGAGGTATTATCCATTCAGTATAAGGGTTAAAGATTTGGGATGAAGGACCCCTAGGATTGAATTTTGATTTGCCCTTGAAGGAATTTCCAGAGCTCTGTTCTCTGTTCGACGATCGTGGAGCTGCGTTCGACGATCTTGGGTCAGATCGTCGAGCTCCGTTCGACGGTCGACTTTGGCAGAGTTCAGGAATTTGGGATCGTCGACCTGAGTTCGACGATTTTGCCTGATATCGTCGATCTGCGTTCGACGATCGTCGCGCACCGTTCGACGATTTCTGCTGGAACTTAGTTTTCTTGGGTAGATCAGAATTTTTCCTAGCTACCTCTACAACTCCCTTTCCTTTATCAAAAATGAACTTGATTGGGGTTGTTAGAACTATAGGTTGGCTGGATGAAGCACCCAAGCCCAGTGTACTATTAAATCTGGAGTTCACTGTGCTTGTGATGTCCATCAGCTTGATACTTCTCCCATTAAGGGATTCTTCAAGCTTCTTGGCCTCAGATAACTCACCTTTCAGTGAAGCTATCTGCTCCCTACAACACTCCAACTCCTGAGAGAGTTTGAGGTTTTCTGACTTTAAGGTATTATGTTCAGATAAATGATTTCTAAGGGAGATAATTTCTTTCTCAGATTTTAGCAGGTCTAAACATAATGTTTTAAACTCAGATTTAAAGTCCTCTGAATTGAAATCAAATGAACTAATTAACTTGTCTTCTTCAAGTTGATTCTCTGAATCTGACTCTGAGTCTTCTTCATCTGAATTATGTTGTGAGGCATTAATTGCCATCATGTAGAACTCCTTCTCTTCTGCATCATCTTCATCATCATTGGAGCTGGATGAGGCTTCTGACTCCTTTTCAGTCTCACTCCAGGATTCAGCAACAAATCCCTTTCTTGTGTGTTTGTTTTTCTTGAGGAGAGTTTGCCATTGCCATTCCTCTTGAAGTCTTTCTCCTTTCTTCTTTCTTTTTTGTCCCTTCTGTCCTTGTTTTTGTTTTCTGGACGGTCAGGTACAATGTGCCCTGGTTTCCTGCAACCAAAGCAGACAATTTCCTTATTATTTGACTTATCATACCTTGGCTTATCATGCTCCTTGTATGATCTTTTTCTGAAGTCCTTTCTAGCCATCTTGTAAAATCTTTTGGCCAATACACTGAGCAATTCATCATTGCCTGTGACTTTGTCTTCAGGCTGATCTTCAGTTGCTTTGAAGGCTATTGTCTTCTCTTTTCTTGTGGCTGGTGAAGCAGCCTTCTGCTCTTCTTCTCTATTTTTGATTAGCAGCTCATAAAATTTGAGCTTGCCCAAAAGAGCTTCTGTGGTGATCTCATTCAAACTTCTGGCATCCTTGATTGGCCAGATTCTTGAATCCCAAGTGCTAGGGAAGCACATTAGAATTTTGTTATTAAGTTCAGTTAGTGATATCTCCATATCCAAAGTCCTGAGTTCACTGACTATCAGACTAAGTCTATTGTACATATCTCCAACTGATTCAGTTTCTCCCTTCTTGAAATTCTCATATTGAGATATGAGGTGGGATCTCCTGTCCTTTCTCTCATCAGTTGAGCCTGAGACTATTTCCGAGAGTTTATCTCAGATTTCCTTTGCTGAATTGCATTCAGCCACCTTTTGAAAGATGTCATCAGACATGGTCTGGGCTAAGATATTCATAGCCTTTGCATCAGCTACCTTCCACTTCTTGATATCAGCATCTGTTCCTGATGGAGGTGGAACAACATTTGTACTTGAGTTCTCTGGAGGTCTTGGACAGACTGTCAAAACAGAATTAAAAATATCCTCGTCAATAGAATTCATGTATAATCTAATCCTTGCTTTCCAAAGTGCAAACTTGGATAGATTGCACACTAGAGGTCTAGTGCTAGCATAATCTTTGTTTTGGGTCATGATTGGTAAAAACAAAATCTAATAATAAACTCAAAAGAAAACAGATCTAACTAGAAATCTTTGGGTTCAGGTGTTAGCCTGTGCAACCACCAAGGTGTGGTATGTTTAACCAACCTGGAAGATGTGGTATTTTTAACCAACCTCGCTTTGATACCAATTGAAAGTGCAGCTAGATCTGATATACTCTAGAGGGAGGTGAATAGAGTATATGGTGCTTGAAAACTTTTTACAACAATTATTGTAATCTGAGTGAACAGGGAAGCAACTATAAAATCTAATCACAAAATAACCTACAACAAAAATTAATCACAGATCTAAACTAATCACAGATCAATCACAGCCAGAAACAAAAGATAATGACAAGCAAGCCAGAAGACACAAGGAGCTATAGTGGTTCCCCTAAACTTGTGTACATCCACTCTTCTACCACCCTAGGTAGGAATCCACTGCAGGATGAGTTGATCAGGTATCCTGGGCACCAATGAGCTTTTGATAAGTTGCTCAAAAACCAAATCATATTTTTTGATCAGGTGTCTTGCCACCAATGAGCTTTTGACACGGTGCTCAAAAACCAAGCACAAACTTTTGAAGGGAGTTTGAAAAACCCTTTACAGAGATGGGGATGAGAGAGGTATGGGGGTCTTCTCTTTCGCAAAGCAGCTGAGAAGACTATGTGGATTTTGATGTTGTCAAAGCTCCCCCTGAGTTGTAGAGATGTTCAGGAAATGAAGCTTTGCTGTAGGGTGATAGGCCTTCAGAAATTGATCTCCAGCAAATGATTATTTCAGCAACAGCTGAAATGTTAGGTGTCTGGAGTCTTTGAAAGATGTTGGCCTTGAACACTTGAGTCAAAGGGGATCTAAAGATTTCAGAGTTTTTGATCTCCTTTGGTGTGTGTTCTTGTATGAATTCCTTGAGACAGAGAATGTCTACAACACTTTCTCTCATGAACAGTTGATTGTTGAGAAAGATGTTGTCCAGAGAATGTTGTAGCAGAGAATGTTTTGTTCTTCTTGTTCTGCTTATCTGTGCTGTGTATCTGTTAGAGAGATTCAAAAAGAACTTATGTTTTATTCTCTGGTTTTGAATAGAAAATGGTCCTCTGTCAAGAATAGCTGTTAGTCTGTCATTAATTGCATCCTTAATTGCAAATGTCTTCTGGAGGAAAGTCCAAAGAAACATTCCTTGATAATCACTTGAAACTTGGTCCAGAATAAATGAAAACGGCTAGAAAATCTTATGAATTAATTGCTGAATAACTCCTTAACTGTTCTGAATTTGAATCTTGAAAAACCTTGAAGTCATGAGAAAAACGTCGAACTGAGCTCTGCTATCGTCGAACTGAGCTCAGCGATTTGGACTTAGACAGCAACAGAAATCGTCGATCTGAGCTCAAAGATCGTCGAACTGAGCTCAGAGATAGAGAAACAATACTGAGTCAAGATCGTCGAACTGAGCTCGCAGATCGTCGAATGTAGTTCGACGATTTGTTGAAGTTGAGCTCAGCGATCGTCGAATGGAGTTCGACGATCTGTCGAAGATGAGCTAGATGATCGTCGAATGGAGGTCGACGATTCGTCGTACTGAGCTCGACGATATGACTTGATCTCCAAACTGAAAATCCTGGTCTTGAAGGCAGCTTCCAAACCTAAGTACTAACCCTTAGACTCAAATCTAATTGACCTTTAGAGATATACTGGAGGTCAACAACAGGTTTCCTAAAGACATAGTGATCCTGACCCAAATTAGTAATAGGGTGTTCCAACACATGCTCACCGCACCAGAACTGTTGAAGCCAAAAATGACCTCAACAGGAGTTCAAAACTGGGGTGCAGCCAACACCTACTTCTCTCGAGCCTCGACCCTCGACTAGTTGCAAAGGACCTAAGACTGACCCAAATCCTCAGCAGGGAGGTCCCACCTCACACCCGGAAGATCTCTGAGAGCTTCCCCTCCAAAGCTAAAAGTTGGGCTAGGAGCTCCTCAGAAAGCACTGGAGATTTGGAGGATAATGAGAGCTTGCTTTCTAAGGAGCCCTTATTGGTCTATTTATAGCCTTTTGCTGACCTGAGATTACTGAAATACCCTTACGTGGCCTGCCAATAGTCAAAACTCGTTGTTTATAAAGTACTAAATGCAACCCCTGAGGGTATATGGGTAATTTTACCTGAGGGTAATTAGGTAATTTTAACCTGGGCCCTGTGCCCCACTCGGCGGGAACTCTGAGCCTAGAACCTTCCTGTCCAGAGCTTGGCGCAAGTTATCTCGCCTGCTTATGGGTGAAAGCTCCTCCAAGGCGGGAGCTTGGCGCAAGCCCAAGCATTCCCGCCCACTCATGGGCGGGAACTTCTTTAGGGCGGGAGCCCAAAGCTAGTCCAATCCTGACCGATGGTGCCTCCGGGTCCTACTCAGCGAATATAGGGTTGTACATCCAGGATCTGGCCAATCAAGGAGGCCAGAAGTCTTAATAAGATTTTGATTGATAATGTTTTGCATCAATTCCAAAAACTTAATGCGGTTAAAACTCCAAAAATAGGTGAGGATTCACGCGGCGACCCGGCGGTTAATTTAAGTAAGGCGGAAGTGGTTTTTTATTTAGAAAACGGGGCGCGCGTATTTATTTATTTTGGATATAAAAAAGTTGTGATCGAGTTTTAATGAAAGAAGGCAAGTTCACCTATCGTGAGTAGTACAGGATATTCCGGGTGGAATATCGAGGTTGTATTGTTCTCGGGGTCGGTTCGATTATTTCTACTCTTCCCTGAAGGGGACTATTATTTTACATATGATTATCTTGTCGGGATATTTTTATATATATATATAAAAGAAAATGAAAGCATAAAATTAAAGCATAAAAGGTGGAGCCGATGAAAATCTTAACGCAATGGCATCGAATCGATTTAGAACTAAAATATACTATAAATAAAAAGAGATCCTAAATTTCTAATTAATTAAGGCGGAGACTTGGCCGTGGAGGTTCCACTAGAATGAGCCCACTTATCTCTAGGACTACCGCTCACCTAAATGCTAAGACAATTCGACCAAACGTTAGTCCGACGAAGGATTCCTCTTAACGACCGCATTATGCTAAGAACCCCGTGAAAGAATTAGTGTCTAACCACCTAAAGGGGGGGTGAATAGGTGTAATTCCTTTTTCTTTAAAGCAGAATATCTATTCAATTAATTAATCTGAAACAGCTAGTTCTACAGCTAACACAGCGCAGAATTCACAGAATCATTCAATCACAGAGTGCACACAGTTTTTATAGTGGTTCCCCAAGGTCTCAGTACACCCACTTTCCCCCTTCGCCTATCTAGCAGTGTGCTAGATTCGGCCTAACTTCTTCTCTTCACCTCAGATCCTCAAATCTTACATCTCAGAACCCAACAAGGATCCTACAACTCAGAGTGAGTCCACACTCCTACAGCTCAGGCAATCTGCCCTACCTCAGCCTTCAACAAGACCTACAACTCGGAGATAACAATCTCCTACAACTCAGGCTCACAACCCTACCACTCAGAGATCTAAATATCCTACAACTCAGTCTTTATAAACACAGGCTTACAACTCAGATCTTATAAAGATCCTACAGAAAATTGATTTAAGTTTTTATTTTACCAGCACCCTAGTAGAGAGAGAATGGATGGATGGCTTCTTGATCAGTTCTTGGAAGAATCTGATGGCAGAGAACAACCACTCTTAGCTTTCTTCAAAGCTTCTTGAATCTGAACTCAGTAGGGTTGAACTCCTGTGAAGTTGATCATCAATCTCATCTGTTGAAGGAGAATGGCCTTATATAGACTTTCTCCATGGTAACCGGCTGATCTGGTTTCTAAGAAACTTCTGACAGCTTTGACAGTTGCAGTAGACCGGTTGGTTATGACATCTATCAAGTCATCCAGTCACTTCTTGAAACTCTGTCTCTGACAGCAAAGTGTCGAGACTGAACTTCTTCATGTGTCGACACAAGTAGCTAAGTGTCGACACAAGTGAACTAAGTGTCGAAATAAGCCTTGGTGGTGTCGACACATCTCCTTTGTTGTTGATACTGCTTCTCGACATAGCTTCTATAGAATGTGTCGACACGAATTCTGTGTGTCGACACAATCACTTCTTTTCTTTAACTCAGTTGAAACTCTGCTGTGTGTTGACACAAGTCCTGTGTGTCGACACAGTTAATGTCGACAAGGTCTTCTGTGTTTCGACACTGCCTCTGTGTGTCGACACAATTGATGTAGACTAAGCTTCTGTGTGTCGACATTGCCTCTATGTGTCGACACAGTTGATGTCGACTAAACCTTCTCTGTGTGTCGAAACTGCCTCTATGTGTCGACACATTTGATATCGATAAGGTCTTCTCTGTGTGTCTACACTGCCTATTTATGTCGACACAGTTTCTTCTGGTGTCGACACAGCCTTTCCAAGTGTCGACACAATTAACTCCAAGTGTCGACACAGCTTTTCTCCAGTGTCGACAGAAGCCTTCACAAGTTGTTGGAACACCCTATTACTAATTTGGGTCAGGATCACTATGTCTCTAGGAAAACAGTGTTTGACCTCCTGTATAGATCTAAAGGTCAACTAGAATTGAGTCTAAGGGTTAGAAGTCTAAGTTTGGAAGCTGCCCTCAAGACCCAGAATTTTTCAGTTTGAGACTAAGTCATATCGTCGAGCTCAGCACGACGATTCGTCGAACTCCGATCGACGATCGTCTATCTCAACTTCGACAGATCGTCGAACTCCATTCGACGATCGCTGAGCTCAACTTCCACAAATCGTCGAACTCCATTCGACGATCGGTGAGCTCAGTTCGATGATCTTTGACTCAGTATTGGATCTCTATCTCTGAGCTCAGTTCGACGATCTTTGAGCTCAGATCGACGATATTTTGTTGCAGTATAAATCCATATCACTGAGCTCAGTTCGACGATAGCAGAGCTCAGTTCGCAGTTTTCTGATAACTTCAAGGATTTTCAAGATTCAAATTCAGATCAGTTAAGGAGTTATTCTGCAATTAATTCAGAAGATTTTCTAGCCGTTTTCATTTATTTCTGGACCAAGTTTCAAGGGTTTTTCAAGGAATATTTCTGTGGACTTTCCTCCATAAGACATTTTGCAATTAAGGATGCAATTAATGCAGGCCAACGACTATTCTTGACAGAGGATGTTTTTCTATTCAGTACCAGAGAATAAAAGATGAGAATTTTTGAATCTCAAAAACAGACATCAGTAATCTTCAGAACAAGAAAAAAATATATTCTCAGTCTCAAAGAATTCTCTGAAGAACACACATTCAAGGAGATCAAATTTTCTGAAATCCTCAGATCTCTCTTGTCTCAAGTGTTCAAGGCCAACATCTTTCAAGACTCCAGACACCTAACATTTCAGCTGTTGCTGAAATCATCTTTTGCTGGAGATCAACTTCTGAAGGTCTATCACCCTACAACAAAGCTTCTTTTCCTGACCATCTCAAGGACTCAGGGGGAGCTTTGACACCATCAAATCCACATAGTCTTCTCAGCTGTTTGAGAAAGGGAAGACTTCCATCACTCTCACACCCCCATCTCTATAAAGGGTTTCTCAAACTCCCTTCAAAAGTTTGAACTTGGTTTTTGAGCACCTTGTCAAAAGCTCATTGGTGGCAAGACACCTGATCAAAAAATCTGATTTGGTTTTTGAGCACCTTATCAAAAGCTCATTGGTTCCCAGGACACCTGATCAACTCATCCTGCAGTGGATTCCTACCTAGGGTGGTAGAAGAGTGGATGTACCCAAGTTTAGGGGAACCACTATATTTCCTTGTGTCATCTGGATTGCTTGTCTTTATCTTTTGTTTCGGACTGTGATTGTTCTGTGATTAGCTTATGATTAGTTTAGTTCTGTGATTAGATTTATTAACTGCTTTCCTGCTCACTCACATTACAACAATTGTTGTAAAAAGTTTTCAAGCACCATATACTCTATTCACCCCCTCTAGAGTATATCAGATCTAGCTGCACTTTCAATTGGTATCAGAGGGAGGTTGGTTAAACAGACCACACCTTTGTGGTTGCACAGGCTAACACCTGAACCCAAAGATCCCTAGTTAGATCTATTTTCTTTTGAGTTTATTATTAGGTTTTGTTTTCACAAATCATGGCCCAAAACAAAGATTATGCTAGCACTAGACCTCCAGTGTGCAATCTATCCAAGTTTGCACTTTGGAAAGCAAGGATCAGACTATACATGAATTCTATTGACGAGGATATTTTTAACTCTATTTTGACAGTCTGTCCAAGACCTCCAGAGAACTCAAGTACAAATGCTGTTCCACCTCCATCAGGAATAGATGCTGACATCAAGAAATGGAAGGTAGCTGATGCCAAGGCTATGAACATCTTAGCCCAGACAATGTCTGATGACATCTTTCAAAAGGTGGTTGAATGCAATTCAGCAAAGAAAATTTGGGACAAACTCTCTGAAATAGTCTCAGGCTCAGCTGATGAGAGAAAGGATAGGAGATCCCACCTCATATCTCAATATGAGAATTTCAAGAAGGGAGAAACTGAGTCAGTTGGAGATATGTACAACAGGCTCAGTCTAATAGTCAGTGAACTCAGGACATTGGACAAAGAGATCTCACTAACTGAACTCAATGACAAAATTCTAATGTGCTTCCCTAGCACTTGGGATTCAAGAATCTGGCCAATCAAGGATGCCAGAAGTTTGAATGAGATCACCACTGAAGCTCTATTGGGTAAGCTCAAATCTTATGAGCTACTCATCAAGAATAGAGAAGAAGAACAGAAGGCTGCCTCACCAGCCACAAGAAAAGAGAAAACCATAGCCTTCAAGGCAACTGAAGATCAGCCTGAAGACAAAGTCATAGGCAATGATGAACTGCTCAGTCTGTTGGCCAAAAGATTTTACAAGATGGCCAGAAAGGACTTCAGAAGGAGATCATACAAGGAGCATGATAAGCCAAGGTATGACAAGTCAATTAATAATAAAGAAATTGTTTGCTTTGGTTGCAGTAAACCAGGGCACATAGTTCCTGACTGTCCAGAGAACAAAAACAAGGATAGAAGGGACAAGAAAGAAAGAAGAAAGGAGAAAGACTCCAAAAGTAATGACAATGGCAAACCCTCATCAAGCAAAAACAAACTCACAAGAAAGGGGTTTGTTGCTGAATCCTGGAGTGAGACTGAAGAGGAGTCAGAAGCCTCATCCAGCTCCAGTGATTATGAAGATGATGTAGAAGAGAAAGAGTTCTGCATGATGGCAATCAATGCCTCACAACATAGTTCAGATGAAGAAGAGTCAGAGTCAGATTCAAAGACTCAACCTGAATAAGATCAGGTAATTAGTTCATTTGACTTTAATTCAGAGGACTTTAAGTCTGAGTTTAAAGCTTTATGTTTAGACCTGCTAAAATCTGAGAAAGAAATTATCTCTCTCAGAAATCATTTATCTGAACATAATGCCTAAAAGTCAGAAAACCTCAAACTCTCTCAGGAGTTGGAGTGTTGTAGGGAGCAGATAGCTTCACTGAAAGGTGAGCTATCTGAGGCCAAGAAGCTTGAAGAATCCCTTAATGGGAGAAGTATCAAGCTGATGGACATCACAAGCACAGTGAACTCCAGATTTAATAGTACACTGGGCTTGGGTGCTTCATCCAGCCCACCCATAGTTCTAACAAATCCAATCAAATTCATTTATGATAAAAGAAAGGGAGTTGTAGAGGTAGCTAGGAAAAATTCTGATCTGCCCCAGAAAACTAAGTCCCAGCAGAAATCGTCGAACGGAGATCGACGATCGCCGAATGCAGATCGACGACCGCCGAACGCAGATCGACGATCTCAGGCAAAATCGTCGAACTCAGGTCGACGATCTCAAGTTCCTGAACTCTGCTATAGTCGACCGTCGAACGGACCTCGAGGATCTGACCCAAGATCGTCGAACGCAGCTCCAAGATCGTCGAATAGAGGTCAGAGCTCTGGAAATTTTTTCAAGGGCAAATCAAAATCCAGTCCTAGGGGTCCTTCATCCCAAATCTTTATCCCTTATACTGAATGGATTATACCTCCAAGGAGATATCATTCTGAAGGTTATAAGACTCAACCTGTGATGTCTTTTATTTCAGAATTTAAAGGTTATCAACCTAGGACCAATGTAAACTGGGTCAAAAACAAATGAATTATTTTATGTGCAGCTGAAGACCTATTCAACATCTAACCAGCAATGGTACTTGGATAGTGGGTGCTCTAAGCACATGACAGGAAATAAGGACAACCTCACATCCTTTAGAGCCAAGCTTGGACCCAAGGTTATCTTTGGTGATTCATACTTTGGACAGACTAAAGGCTATGGTGCAGTCCAGATTGGATCAGTAACATTCAAGAAGGTAGCTTATGTGGAAAGACTAAAGCACAACTTAATAAGCATCAGTCAGCTGTATGATGAAGGCTACCAGGTGACCTTCAGCAAAGCATTATGCAAAATCAAGTCAGAGGACAATACAACTGTGTTGACAGGTAAAAGGAAAGGTAACATCTATCTAGTAGATTTTCTTTCAACAGATGTAGATATTTGCCTGTTCAATTCTGTTTGTAGACCAAATATTTTATGGCATAAGAGACTAGGACACCTAAACCTTAGAACTATTGCTAGGCTATCCAAGGACAACCTTGTTAGAGGACTACCTTCTGGCCCCTACAAGAAGGAAGGACTCTACAGGGCTTGTCAATTAGGCAAGCAAACTAAAAACAGCTTTAAGTCACTTAATAAGAGTGATTCACCTAGTATATTGTATCTGTTACACATGGATCTTTTTGGACCCATCATAGTACAAAGCCTAGGAGGGAAATCTTACACTTTAGTAGTTGTAGATGACTTCTCTAGATTCACTTGGGTGTTCTTTCTAAGGAAGAAGTCTGATAACTTTAAGTGTCTGACAGAGTTTCTCAAATGTATACAGATTGAGTTCAATACTCACATTGCCCTGATCAGAAGTGATCATGGGACAGAGTTTGATTCTCTTCTTATGCAAGAGTTCTGTCAGAGTGAAGGGATCAGGCATACTTTCTCAGCTCCTAGAACTCCTCAACAAAATGGGGTAGCTGAAAGGAAAAATAGAACCCTTATTGAATCTGCCACTACATTGTTGTCGGATGCTCACCTTCCTCTATCCTATTGGGCAGAGGTAGTGAACACCTCCAACTATGTGCTGAATAGAAGTTTGATACATAAACTAAAGGGAAAGACTCCCTATGAATTACTCAAAGGGAAGAAACCTAAAGTTGATTATTTTAGAATTTTTGGCTGTACTTGCTACATACATAATAATGACAAGAAATATTTAGCAAAATTTCAAGCTAAAGCTGATGAAGGAGTGTTTTTGGGATACTCCATGATCAGCAAGGCTTATAGGGTTTATAATAAATCATCTCTAAAATTGAGGAATCTGTTCATATATCATTCGATGAATCTAACATGTCTTTCAAGGAGAAGATCCCTTCTACCATAGAACCTTTGCAGGAACATTCTCTTGTTGAAGACTTGAACAAGTTACAGGTTACTCAAAAGGATGACAGTAGTGAAGATGAAGAAAGTGTTCAACATATTGAAGAACAAACTGAAGAGCCTGTTGTTGTACCACAAGAGAAAACAACGACACAGGTTGGTGAACAATCGACACCCCCTGTTGATTTAGTAACATCAAGAGACCATCCAATTTCCCAAATAATTGGAGAAATCTCAGATGGTGTGCAAACCAGAAATCAGGTCAACCAAAACCTGTTGCACACCTGCTTCCTATCTCAAATTGAACCTCAGTCCATTCAAGATGCAGAGCAAGATCCACACTGGATCATTGCAATGCAAGAAGAGTTGCATCAATTTGAAAGGAACAAAGTGTGGGAACTAGTGCCAAAGCCTAAGGATCACTGCATTGTTGGAACAAAGTGGGTGTTCAGAAACAAACTGGATGATCAAGAAGTAATTTTAAGGAACAAGGCAAGGCTAGTTGCTCAAGGATATTCTCAAGAAGAAGGAATAGACTATGACCAGACTTTTGCACCTGTTGCAAGATTGGAAGCCATCAGAATCTTTTTTGCTTATGCAGCATATAAAGGATTCAAAGTATATCAGATGGATATCAAAAGTGCATTTCTAAATGGAGACATCAAAGAAGAAGTATATGTCAGACAACCTCCAGGTTTTATCTCTCCAACTTATCCTGATTATGTTTTTAAATTAAACAAAGCATTATATGGTCTCAAGCAAGCTCCTAGAGCATGGTATGAGACCCTAGCATGCTTTCTTTTGGAAAATGGATTTATAAGGGGTAGAGTAGACCAAACTCTTTTCATTAGAACCCATAAGTCTCATACCCTACTAGTACAGATCTATGTAGATGATATTATTTTTGGTTCTACAGACTCAAAATTGTGCAGAAGGTTTTCCAACCTAATGCATTCTAAATTTGAAATGAGTAGCATGGGTGAGCTATCCTTCTTCCTAGGATTGCAAGTCAAACAGCATGTTGAAGGCATCTTTATTTCTCAAACCAAGTATGCAAATGAATTGGTTAAGAAATTTGGCATGTCTGAAGCATCTTGTATGAAAACACCTATGCCTACTAATGCTGTATTGGATGCTGATGAACATGGGAAACCTGTTGATCAGACAACATATAGAGCAATGATTGGATCTTTACTGTATCTTATAGCTAGTAGACCAGATATAATGTTTGCTATATGTATATGTGCTAGGTTCCAAGTAAGCCCTAGAGAGTCACACCTAACACTAGTAAAGAGGATTCTCAGTTATGTTAAAAGTTATCCAAATATAGGTCTCTGGTATCCAAAAGATTCAGCATTTGATTTAACTGCATTTTCTGATGCTGATTATGATAGATGCAGAATTGACAGGAAAAGTACCAGTGGAACTTGTCAGTTCCTTGGTGACAGACTTGTCTCCTGGTTTTGTAAGAAACAAACTTCTGTGTCAACTTCAACTGCTAAAGCTGAATATATGGCTGCAGGCAGTTGTTGTTCACAAATCTTGTGGATACAAAACCAACTCCTAGACTATGGCTACAACTTAGAGAAGTCTAAAATCTTTTGTGAAAACACCAGTGCTATTTCTATAGCTCAAAATCCAGTCCTCCATAGTAGGACAAAACACATAGAGATTAGGCATCACTTCTTAAGGGATAATGTTGAAAAGAATAAAATTGAACTTCAATATATCCCAACTGATTTACAAAGGGTAGATATTTTCACCAAGCCCTTGGATGAAAAGAAACACACCTTCTTCCTAAATCAGTTAGGAATGTTAGATGGAGGAAGTCTTAAATAATATCCAAGATTTTAAAAGTTTAAAAATTGACCAAGACTAGGCAAACATCCTGATTTTTCTTAGTGTCTAGAGTTTTTCTGGTCTCTGAACTGCGCTCGACGATTTTCCCCCAGATCGTCGAACAGAGATCGACGATCTCTGAAATCGTCGATCTGAGTTCAGTGTTTCTCAGATAGTATGAACTATCTCTTCCGGTCAGTGATCGTCGAACGGCGCTCGACGATTTTGTTCTTTGAACGATCGTCGAACAGAGCTCAACGCTCTCCAATATCGTCGAACAGAGATCGACGATGTTGAAGACTCTTCAGATTCCTTTAGAAGCCCCGATCGTCGAACTGAGTTCAACGATCTTTCCATTTCTGCGTCGAACCCTAATATAAAATTCATTTTTCACCGTCGTTCTCATTTGCTCTTTCGATTTCTCTGCAAAAACTTTCTTTCCCTCCAAACATTTCTGCACTTGGTCGTTTTGTATGTTGAATCTTTGCAGGTAACCATGGCTATTTCTGTTGCTGTTCTCGCCGCCATGAAATTTGATGCTGGCTTCGATATAGATATGTAATCCTTCAGCACAATAGACCAGGTTTTTCAGGATATCTTAGAGTTATTCAAAGAGCAGAAACTGGCTGCAATCATGACTACAAGGATTAAGCTTGCTTCTGATTAGATCAAAGAGTGGGTCTACACTGCCCACAATCAGGACCACACCACCATTGTTGGATCAATCTCTAGCACTCAGGTACCCTTGACCCCAACAATTCTGTCAGTGGTTTTTGAGTTAAGAACTGGTGGAGATTCAACTGATTTGTCTGGAGAAGAATATGCTGACTTGCTTGCCAGAATGGGTCATTCTGAGGCTAACCCTAGCAAGCTGTTGAAAAAGAATCTTTCTGTAGAATACAGATTCCTGGCTGATGTAGTTGGCAAAGTCCTATTGGCTAAGCACTCTACTCATGATACAATTTCCAGGTATCAGCTCTTCCTAATGGGAGCCATAGTAGACAGGAAGAACCTGAATTGGGGAGAGGTCTTCTTTGACCTCATTAAGAAGAAAATTAATAAGCGTTTTGTAAACTTTGGAAGGATTTTAGGAATTTTTCTGCAGAGTAGGTGCCTTGCCTTGCTGGTATCCTCTAGGATACACATAAATTCATCCAAGAGACTGTCTTGTGCCCTTTTTGGAAAATGGGACAGGCATACTATCAAGCCTAGCAGACCCTCTTCCAGCACTCCTTCAGGCACCAGGACTGTCAGAGTCACTTCCCCACAGGTCTCTGCCACTGCAGCTGACCTGCCTGCTGATGCCTCTCCTCCTCCTCCTCCAATTCCATCTCTTCTCATTCCATCTACCTTTCAAACTCCATCCACTGTCATCATTTCCAGCCCCTCTCCAACATCTACACCATCTCCAATCCCTACTCTTCCAACAACAGGAGACCAATTCCATCCTTTATACTCCTATCCTCAAACAGACATTGCCACTTCATCACCCTCCATTCCATCCTTCAACCTCATTGATGATTCCTTCATGGATGATTCACCATCCTCTCCTCCTGAGCTGCCCTCATCCTCAACATCTTACCAAGATCTTCTGCAAGAAATCATTGACCAACCCACCTTCACACCCTCCATCTCCATCCCACTGTGCTCCATATCCACCTTACCCACACCTCAACCATCCCTTCCCCACTACACTAGCTCTCCACTACAATCATCAACAGCTACACCTCCATCCTCTACCTCTGCTCCAGTGACTACTGAGCAAGTAGATATTCCAGCCCTTGCTGACAGGCTTTATGAATTGCTAGCCCCCAGGCTATCTCTTCTCTTGGAGACCTCCTTGGCTCCATTACTCCTGTTAGTGGCAGCCCTTTCTGCCAAGCTCTCCTCTTTATTCCCTCAGGCAGCCCCTTCAGCAGTGTGCCTTGATCCAGCCATGTCTGAATCTAGGCAGGGGGAGATGCCCTATGAAGTGAGCCTGCCTGTTGCTGCTCTTACTGTTTCTTCAGCTTCTGTTACTACTGCTGCTGCTGTGTCTCAAGATCAAGTTCCACCTCCTACTGCAGTCTTTGCAATAGAACTCAGGTCTTTGCTCTCAGAATTTGATTCTCTATATTTCAGATGTCTGCCAGAGAAAGCTTGTCTTCCAGAGACAGTTGCTATCCAGCCCCTAGAGGATTTGTCCAAGGCCCTTGTGCCCTTCTCTTGCTGTGACCTCAGCATCATCACTGCATTTGTTAACTCAGTTTATGATGCTGATGACATTGCTGTTGTTTCTGATGTTGCTGCCCCTCCTGCTACTGAAAGTTTTGATGATACTTCTGTTACTGCTGATGAGCCAATTTATAAGGAGATCCTTATGACAGAGGCACATGAGTTTGAGCCTTCAGTATTTTCTGCTGATATTTCTGCTGCTGATAATGTTGTTTCTGTCAGTGAAACTGTTGCTGTCCCAACTGCTGTCATTACTGCTCCAGAACCTTTAGTATCTGCTGCCTCATCTGCTTCAACTTCAACTGCCACACCTTCAGTATCTGCTGCTACTGCTGCAACAACTTCTGTATCTGCTATTGTCACTTCTGCTACTGCTTCAACTTCTACTACTACAACCTCTGCTACCTCATCTGCTTCAATCCAGCTCAAGAAAGATTTGATGAAGAAGATTGATGCCCTTTATGATGATCAAAGTTCTGAAAGTGATGACTTCAGAACAGATTCTGATGATTCTTCTTCTACCATTGCCAGGAAGAGAAAGGCAAGGAGCAAAGCCATGAAGAGAGTACCTCCTGCCAAGGTCAAGGATAACAATGATATACTATATTATATTCTTCATGATTGCCCCATAACTGAGCACTGGATGCAGTACTCAAAGAATCAACTCAAAGCAATGAAGAAGAAAAGGAAATATGAAAAGGGCTCTTCTCAATTCCAGCATCCTCATCCTCCTCCACCACCTCCTCCTGATGCAGGTGCAGGTGGAAGTTCATCTGCTCAACCCCCTGCTAGAAGTCAAACCCCCTATCAGCCACATACAAGATCCTATCATAGGGGAAGCCAGTCCAGGGGCTCTCAATCCAGAAGAGGAGGATATAGAGGCAATCAAAGAGAATTCCAAGTTTACTCTAAAGGATACTCAAGGCAACATCCCTACTCCAGGGAAGGACAAATTTCATTTGACACCACCTCTGGTCCTTTTCCCTATAAATTGAAAGAAATAGTTCCATCCAGGCCTTCTCAAGATAATCCTTCTAATAGATATGAGCCACCAGTACCATTTGAAGACCCTGAGAACAATCCAGCTGCTTGGACTGCAAGCATGAAAGAACTTGCTGCACTGGACCAGATCAAGAAATCTAAAGAGCAAGGAAGAGACTCCTCCAACATCACTACAATGTCTGATCAGAGAAAGAAAGAGTTGGAAAGATATGGGTCAAGCAAAGTTTTTGATTCTGACAGATACATGGAACTGTATCCTGAAGCTGTAGTTCCCAGGCCCAAACAGCAAACCACTTTAGGTGCAGCAGATGATACAAGATCAAAGAAAGAAGCTCTCAACACCAACAGAGAAATCAAACTCATTAAGAGCAAGGAAAAGAAATGATTATGTAAGGTGACAATCTCTCTGATTTCTGATTATTATCTGGGATGATATATATATCTCTGTGGTTCTGCAATGTCCAGCTTTTTGTTTTTCTGTATTGCTGCTTGTATGTTGTTATTTAATTTTTCCAAACTCTGTAAATAGTAATCCTAACCCAAATAGGGGGAGATTGTTGGAACACCCTATTACTAATTTGGGTCAGGATCACTATGTCTCTAGGAAACCAGTGTTTGACCTCCCGTATAGATCTAAAGGTCAACTAGAATTGAGTCTAAGGGTTAGAAGTCTAAGTTTGGAAGCTGCCCTCAAGACCCAGAATTTTTCAGTTTGAGACTAATTCATATCGTCGAGCTCAGCACGACGATTCGTCGAACTCCGATCGACGATCGTCTAGCTCAACTTCGACAGATCGTCGAACTCCATTCGACGATCGCTGAGCTCAACTTCCACAAATCATCGAACTCCATTCGACGATCGGTGAGCTCAGTTCGACGATCTTTGACTCAGTATTTGATCTATATCTCTGAGCTCAGTTCGACGATCTTTGAGCTCAGATCGACGATATTTTGTTGCAGTATAAATCCATATCGCTGAGCTCAGTTCGACGATAGCAGAGCTCAGTTCGACGTTTTCTGATAACTTCAAGGATTTTCAAGATTCAAATTCAGATCAGTTAAGGAGTTATTCTGCAATTAATTCAGAAGATTTTCTAGCCGTTTTCATTTATTTCTGGACCAAGTTTCAAGGGATTTTCAAGGAATATTTCCGTGGACTTTCCTCCAAAAGACATTTTGCAATTAAGGATGCAATTAATGTAGGCCAACGGCCATTCTTGACAGAGGATCTTTTTCTATTCAGTACCAGAGAATAAAAGATGAGAATTTTTGAATCTAAAAAACAGACATCAGTAATCTTCAGAACAAGAAAAAAATATATTCTCAGTCTCAAAGAATTCTCTGAAGAACACACATTCAAGGAGATCAAATTTTCTGAAATCCTCAGATCTCTCTTGTCTCAAGTGTTCAAGGCCAACATCTTTCAAGACTCCAAACACCTAACATTTCAGCTGTTGCTGAAATCATCTTTTGCTGGAGATCAACTTCTGAAGGCCTATCACCCTACAACAAAGGTTCTTTTCCTGACCATCTCAAGGACTCAGGGGGAGCTTTGACACCATCAAATCCACATAGTCTTCTTAGCTGTTTGAGAAAGAGAAGACTTCCATCACTCTCTCACCCCCATCTCTAGTTTGAACTTGGTTTTTGAGCATCTTGTCAAAAGCTCATTGGTGGCAAGACACCTGATCAAAAAATCTGATTTTGTTTTAGAGCACCTTATCAAAAGCTCATTGGTGCCCAGGATACCTGATCAACTCATCCTGCAGTGGATTCCTACCTAGGGTGGTAGAAGAGTGGATGTACCCAAGTTTAGGGGAACCACTATATTTCCTTGTGTCATCTGGATTTCTTGTCTTTATCTTTTGTTTTTGGCTGTGAATGTTCTGTGATTAGCTTTTGATTAGTTTAGTTCTGTGATTAGATTTATTAACTACTTTCCTGCTCACTCATATTACAACAATTGTTGTAAAAAGTTTTCAAGCACTATATACTCTATTCACCCCCCCTCTAGAGTATATCAGATCTAGCTGCACTTTCAATTGAACTATACTGTACTCACCTTCTCTGTGTGTCGAAACTGCCTCTATGTGTCGACACAGTTGTGTCGACAAGGTCTTCTCTGTGTGTCGACACTGCCTCTGTATGTCGATACAGTTTCTTCTGGTGTCGACACAGCCTTTCCAAGTGTCGACACAATTAACTCCAAGTGTCGACACAACTTTTCTCCAGTGTCGACAGAAGCCTTCACAAGTGTCGACACAACTTCTTCTAGTGTCGACACATGGACTTAGAAACTTTTTCCTGCAATCCTGCATTTTCTTAACCTGCACATATAAACTCAAAACAACATCAAACACACCTTGATGTATATCATTGAGTAAGGTGAGGCTTCTTCAAATCTGGTACACATTTTCCAATGTACCCAACAATCTCCCCATATTTGGAGAAGTCATAACCCTTAGTCAATGATATACACCATTCATAACAAATACACATTATGATGTATAACAACATTAGGGAAACTTTTAAAACAAAACATATATAACAATTCATCACAGAATAATAATGCAACTAGAATGAGCATTAATTATTGTTTTGTTTCAACTTACAAAAGTTTCTAATCAAAAGTTTACATAGATTTCAACACTAAGGATCACAAAGTTGTAAAATCAAGTAAATCTAATCTAAAGCTGAACTGGCTCCTTGATAAATATGTCTTTACCTGATTGGATCTTGGCTTGTACTGGAGCATCAGTATCATCAGCTGGCTTCTTGCCCTTAGGATCTTTCTTCTTTTGCTCTTCATCCCTTATTCTTTGCCTTTCAAAGTAGTGAAAGGGCTTTGGGAAAAATTTGCTAGGCTCCTAAGCATTAGGAGGTAGCTTCCCAGTTTTTGCCTTTCTCCTATATTGAACAATGGCTTCCTGCCTGGCTTCATACTTTTGCCATTCTTGTGTAGAGTACCATTTGCCCCTATCATGGGTCTTGTCCTTTACAGCTTTTCAAGCAGTCAGTATAATGTTCCTGGATGTTGGACTCCACTGCTCAAAATCAGGCTTCAACTCAGCCTGTTCTCTGAAACTTTTCTTAGACAATAGAGCTTCTTGCTCTTTGTTCAAAACTGCCTCTGGCACTGGCATGTCTACTTTCTCAAGGATAATATTTTGAGAACCTTCTAGAGGGATGCACATAGGCTGTACTTCTTGGTGAATCATTTCAAAATCTACTGGAGGATAAATAACCTGAGCAACTTCAGCTTGATCACCTCCAAAATAAGTAGGGTGTATACCTGACTCAGCCACATTGTCATCATCACAAAGGGGTGGATATCTAAGTGCGGCTCTGATGCTATTAGATATCCATTTAACATGATCAGAGCCTACTTTGACTAACACTCTCTCCCCCTTTATGACTTCTCTTGCAACATGATCCCTGAGGTCATCTTTCTGAAATCTGATTTGTTCATCAACAAAATAAACACCATCTTTATAAAAAGACTTTAACTTCAGTAGCTGTGCAGAAATAGTCTTTAGAGAATCCTTAATAGCTGTTTGGACAGCAACTAGTCCTTCTTGTAATTGCTTGTCAAAATTTGCCTTAGCATTAGTCCTTGCTTCAGTCTGGGCAGTTGCAACATTCTTCAGTTCTGTAACAATCACATTATGTGATTTAGTCAGATTATCATTCATTCTAAGTTGATTCTCTAAGACATAGCCTTGCTGGACAGCTATATCATCAACTTGAGTCTTGATTTTTTCTTTTTGTGTGGCTAGGAAAACCACAACATTACCACCTTTGTGGAAACAATCAGTCATTTCCTTCTTATTCTGATTAACTTCAAATCTTATAGATTTAATATCTTGTGCCAAGGAGAGTTGTAGATCTTTGTGGGTCTCACCCATATATTTCTCCATGGCAATCCTCTGTTCATCTAACTTTACTTGCAAAGATATTAACAAATAACTATAATCAGTTACTGGGGCAGGTTGAGGAGCAGTTTGTAAAGCCCTTTTATAACTTTGGCTTCTTCTTTTGAATACCATTAGCTTTCTTTTCTTAGCTTGAATTTCTGCTTCCTCTTCTGAAGCTGAGGTACTGGCAATATTAACTCTTTCCTTAGGACTAGGAGGCAAGTCCTGTGCAGTCCTAGGTAGCTCCCCCTGAGTAACTTGCTCCTCCCCCATAGTACTTACTTGCTCCTTCTCAATGTTGATTTGCTCCCCCTCAAAGTCTACTTTCTCCCCCTCAAATTCAGGTTGCTCCCCCTCAGTTCTTTCTATGTCCCCCTGAGTCCCTTGCTCCATAGCAGTGAACAACTCATCTAGGGTAAACTCTTGTTGAGTATGAATTGGAGATACTCTTATCTTTGGAACATTAGCAGTAGTAGATGTATCCTCCATGATAACATCTTGTGCTTGACTGTTTAGTTGAGTTGGCTGGTCAACATCAATCAAAGATTCAGTTAGTGTTTCATCCTTATCAATGGAAATTGACTGATTAACATCTTGAATTACCTCAAGAATAATCTGTGTAGCCATTTCACTTTCCAGGTGGGTTGGCTCTTCCTCAAGTTGAGGCTCCCCCTGCACCTGAGCACCATCTGCAGGGTCTTGTGCAGGAATGTCTTGTGCTGGAGATTTTTCTGGAACCTCTTTCCTCTCCTCATCAGGCTTGTCATTTGTTAGGACCCTATCACATCTGGAGATAATTCTTATGTAAATTCTCCTCATATGATTAATCTTGGATCCAGTAGTTTGTTCCATTACTTCAGGAATGGTTCCAGCCAAGTAAAGACTCATTATCATTCCCAGATTGGGCTTCTTAATGCTTTCCTTAATCATTTCGAAAATCACTGCTGACAAATCTGTGTTTAGTCTGTAGATGATCCATGTCATCAGGATGAACACATAGGCAGAAATCCTATTATGTCCCCCTGGCTTGCAGAGGATGACTTTGCCAACCACTTCTGAAAGAAACTTTCCTTGTAGATTCATTCCTTTTCTGTTCATTGCTGAACCAATCTTCAAGGTGAGATCCAATCCACACCATTGAAGTGCTTCCCTAGTCTTTGATGAAGGTACTTCTACTTCTTCTTGAGTTCTTGGAAGTTGAAGAGTTTTTCTTAAGCTCTTCAAAGTAAGTTTAATCTTAGTTCCTTGAAATGTAGACTTGATCTTGAGTCCAGTTGAGTCTAAAGAAGCTGCGCCATAGAATTCTAGTATTTCCTTCTTCCAAATCTTTATTGGTTTAGATACCAGAAATTCCAACCCATTTTCTGTAATTAGGGTTACTACAGCTTTAATGTCGAGTTCCGCATGATCAAATGCGTTACGTACCAGCTCATAACCTTCGTTGACACTATCTTCTAGTTTTGGAGCCATTAGGGTTGACAGAAAGCTTGGAGTGAGAAGAGAGAAGTTGTCGACATAGTTTTTGGTCTCGAAAATATGGAGAATGTGTCGACAGAATATAGTGTTGACCTATTTATACCTTTCTAAGTAGTGAAGGTCAAAAGTCGCGTCAACAATCTCTTAATGTGTCGACACTGTTGAAAAGTGTTGACACAGACTCCTAATGACTCGACATCAATTCTATTTATTTTGTCGAGTTCGACGATCTGAGATCGATGAATCTATGTGTTTAAACTAAGTGTCGACACTACTTCTGGATGTGTCGACACCACTTCTCTGAAGTGTCGACACCGATTCTCTAGATGTGTCGACACCACTTTCCTGGAGTGTCGACACAAACTACTATATGTCGACACAGACAACTTCTGATGTCGACACAATTTTACTTAGCCAAATTTTGTTAAACTAATTTATGTTCATCATACCTATTTCAATTTTGAAATTGTTGAATTTAGTTTCATCTAAAGGCTTAGTGAACATGTCTGCTAGTTGTAAATCAGTACTAATAAATTCTAAAGAGATATCTTCTTTCTCTACATGGTCTCTAAGAAAATGTTATCTTATTTCTATATGCTTTGTTCTACTATGAGAAACAGGATTGTGAGCAATAGAAATAGCACTAGTAGAATCACATAACAATGGAGTTCTACTTACCTGAATACCATAGTCTTCTAACTGATGTTGTATCCATAATAGTTGTGCACAACAACTTCCAACAGCAACATACTCAGACTCAGCTGTGAATATTGCCACACTGGTCTGTTGCTTACAGCTCCAAGACACCAGTCTTCCTCCTAGAAATTGACAGGTGCCTGTTGTACTTTTCCTATCTACTTTGTAACCTGCAAAGTCTGCATCTGAATACCCCAATAGTAGAAAAATCTCTATTCCTAGGATACCAAAGGCCTAGATTAGGTGTTGGGTACATTGGTTAAATGTACCTGATTTGAAGAAGCCTCACCCAACTCAATGATATACATCATAATGTATTTGATGTATGTTGAGTTTATTTGTGCAGGTTAAGTAATCACTGGACTGAAGCAAAAAGTTTCTAAGTCCATGTGTCGACACCCAGAGGGAAAGTGTCGACACTTAAGAAGGCTTGTGTCGACACCCAGACAAGCAGTGTCGACACTTGGAGTCATTGTGTCGACACCTGGGATGCAGATTCAACACCAGACAGAAAGTGTCGACACAAGGAGCTGTGTCGACACTCAGTGAAGAAAAGTGCAGACAGAAAGTGTCAACACAAGGAGCTGTGTCGACACCCAGTAAAGCTGTGTCAACACCAGAAAGTGTCGACACTTGGAGCTGTGTCGACACTCAGCAAAGTCAGCAGAGACTAAGTTAAAGTGTCGACACCCAGAACAATGTGTCGACACAACAAGAAGAGTCAGCAGTTGAAGAAAGTGTCGACACCAAAAACAAAGTGTCGACACTCAACAGAAGAGTCAACACATGAAGTAAGTGTCGACACCTAGAACAATGTGTCGACACTCAGCTGAAGACTCTACACTTGAAGAAAGTGTCGACATAAGGAGCTGTGTCGACACTTAGTAGAGAACAAAATTATCAACAAAATATTCTAAGTACAAGTGTCGACACTAAGGGAATGTGTCGACACTCAGCTGAAGTCTCAACAGAAGAATCAAGTGTCGACACAAGGAGTTGTGTCGACACTTAGCAAGAATCAATATAGAAGACTATGTGTCGACACCAAGAAGCTGTGTCGACACTTAACAGATTCAACACAAGAAGATGTGTCGACACAAAGGAGATGTGTCGACACTTAGAAGAATTCAGCTAAAGATAGAAGATCAAGTACTTGTGTCGACACTCAATTTCAGTGTCGACACCTGAAGAAGAATCTGTGTCGAGACATACAAGGAGTTGTGTCGACACCTTGTAGACTTGTGTCGACACTTACACAACATGTGTCGACACTTGGACTATAAGTGTCGACACTTAAAGACAGAAAGTCTCGACACTTTCAGACAGTTAGAGATTTTCAAGAAATGACTGGATGACTTGACAGCTGCCGTTCCAGCCGGTCTACAGCACCTGTCAGAGATGTCAGAAGACAGTTATGAACCGGACCAGCCGGTTACCATGAAGAAGGCCTATAAATAGGCACATACAGTTTACAGAAACAGTTGATCACATTGTTGAAGAACAAGTTATTAAAAGTGGTACACAGAGTATCAAATCAAGAAGATCTTGCAGTTCAAGTGCAGATCTAAGAAGTTGGAGAGAGAGGGCTCCATCCAAGAAATCAGCCGTTGGAACTAGGCTGAGAAGAAGGGTTCAGATCTATTCTGAATTTTAAGTGGCAGAGGTCAAGGAACAACTGCAGAAGGAGACAATCTTATTCAGTTCTACTCAAGAAGCTTTGAAGAAAGCTAAGTCAGATTGTATCCAGCCGAGTTCTTCCAAGAACTCATCAAGAAACTCTCAACTCCCCTCTCTTGTTTCAGAGTTGTTGAGTTATAATTTCTATAATCATTTTTATCTTGTAGGATCCTTTGGATCTGAGTGAATTGTAAGCCTATAATTATAAAAGCTGAGGGTAGGGGCTTTGGCCTGAGTGTAGGAGATTGTTATCTCTAAGTGTAGGCCTTGATTGGCTGAGTGTAGGCCTGGGTGGCTGAGTGTAGGCCTTTGTGGCTGAATGTAGGCTTTGGGATAAAGCTGAGTTGTAAGGCTTTGGGCCTGAGGTGTAAGAACCAATTTGGGTTCTGAGACAGTGGAGGAGTTTGGCCGAATCTAGTACACTACTAGATAGGCGAAGGGGGAAAGTAGATGTGCCCATATCTTGGGGAACCACTATAAACCACTGTGTCTGCTGTGCTGTATTGTGATTTGCTGTGTATGCTTTGTGTTTTGCTGTGATAAAATAGTTAGTAATCTGTGATATAACTATCTGCTGCCATTAAAGTTCAAAAAGGATTAGGTCACCTATTCACCCCCCCCCCCTCTAGGTGTTTAGGTACCATATCTTTCAAGTGGTATCAGAGGGAGGTTACTCAAAGAGGGACTAACAGTCTGAGGAGATCCTATTTGGCAGATTCAGTGTAAGGCAAAATACAGATTCAAGAAAATCAAGAAACATGGGTTCCTCTAAGAATCACAAGGAATTGGGTTCCATGAAATTTCCCATATGCAGGAAAGAGATCTTTGGGATTTGGAAGGAAAGGGTAAGGTTGTTTATGGAGGCCTCAGACCCTAGAATCTACATCACAGTAAAGGAAGGGCCTTATGTGCCCATGAAGATATCTGTTCTAGATGAAAATCAGAGAACTCCAAAGGATTTCTCTGAAATAACTAAGGATGAGATTGTCCTAGCCACCATGGACAAGAGGGCACAAAACATAATAGTGAGTGCAATTGATGATGCAACTTTTCAGAATCTTATACACTACAAGACAGCCAAATAGATGTGGGACACTCTTATAGTGTATATGGAAGGATCTGAAGAAGTTAGACAAGATAGAAAATCCTTGCTAAATCAGGAGTATGAGAGTTTTAGACAAGGAAAGGGTGATAGCATAACTGAGTGCTATAAGAAGTTCTACAGAATAGTGAATGAACTCATGTCTGATGGAAGAGAGTTCAGTAACTATGAACTAAATGACAAGTTCCTAAGGTCCCTAACCAAAGATTGGGACACCAAGATCTGTGCCATAAGAGAAATGGCTAAGTTGGGGGAAATTCCTCCTCCTACGCTGTTTGGCAAATTATTGTCTTATGAGATGCAGTTGACAGTAAGGAAAGAGGAGGAGAAATCAACAAGAACTGAGCACAAGGAGAGAACAGTTGCTTTCAAGACAGATGTCCCCAGAAAGTGCAGGAAAAAGTCATCAACTCCACCTCCATAGGTAGTTGAATCAGAATCAGATGAGTCAGTCAGCACAAAGACTGAGAGCAGTGAAAGTGATGAAGACTTTGTTGCCTTCACTAGACACTTTCAGAAATTCTTGAAGAAGAAACAGTGGAGGTCAAGACCTTCTACTTCAAAGGGAAAGGAAGTCTTTTATCAGGAGAAAAAGCCTTCAAAGAAAGACAGGAAGAGGACAAAGTCAAGCAAGGCAACTGGTTCAAAGATAGTGTGCTATTGCTGCAATAGACAGGGCCATGTTATTGCAGATTGTCCAGAGAAGAGAAAGGAATCTGGTGACAGGAAAAAGACTCACTTCAAAGGAAAGAAAGAGAAGTCTTTTGTTGCCAAGAAGGAGAAGACTCTATCAGATATCTCTTCTTCAAAAACTGAGTATGAGGCTGAGGCCTACATAGGGTTGTTTGCTGAAGAAGAAGAAGAAGAATTCATGCAGATCATGGAGTCTATTTATGAACAAGAAGACAGTCATTACCAAGGGCTAATGGCTTTGACAGAGAGTGCCAAAATCCTGGAGCAGCCAGGACCCAGTAAGGTACAAGATTCAAGTTCAAGTTCAGTTTCTTATTCTAGTTCAGATTCAGATTCTTCTTCATCAAGTGATGAGAATGTATCTGAGTCTGAGGATGATATTCATTAGCTTATATATGAATATAAGGTACTATTGCAAGCTTACAAGAAAAGAAAGTCCCTTGCCAAAAGTCAGGCAAAGGAAATTGCTGATCTTAAAGCTGCTGCAACAGATTTTGAGAAGCAATTTGATCAAAAGCTCAATGAGATAGCCAGGCTGAAACACATTACAGTGATTTAGATGGGGACTATCACTTTTAAAAATGATCAAATCAAGAGTCTGGAGATAAATCTTCAGAAAGAGAGAGATCTTGTTGCTAGGTTTTCTAAACCTAAGTCAGTGCTACCTTTAATTGATGAATTTGTACATCATAAAGGCAAGGCTGGACGGGGCTTTATTAGACCTGCAGGGACTGAGCAGTCCAAGTCTAATTTCAAGGGCAAAGCCCCAACATTCAACAAGCCTGCTGTAGACAAGACAGCCAAGGCAGTACCTAAGCAAAGGTACAATAGGTTTGAATGTTGGTGCTGTGGCAAAGTTGGCAATTTTGCAGTGGACTGTTGGCACAATGCTAGTGCCAAAGTGAGTACCAAACTACCTGTTGGAAAGCCAGTGGGTAGCTTTGTCAGATTGCAGACTAACAAGTACCAAGGACCCAAGAATTCTTTGGGTTCTAAGGTTCATTAATCTGTTTTGCAGGTGAGTCCAAGTGGCCATACCCCAACATGGTACTTGGACAGTGGATGTTCCAGACATATGAATGGAACTAGAGGATTACTAAAGGACTACATTCCAATAAAAGATGGTCCAAAAGTCACCTTTGGTGGTTCTGAAAAAGGAATCATCAAAGGGTTTGGTAACATTTCTAGCCACTTAGTTACCATTACTCAAGTGGCTTATGTTAAAGGGTTGAAACACAACCTAATAAGTATAAGTCAACTAAGTGATGTAGGGTATGATATCTCATTTGTTAAAAATGGTTGTCATATCAAGAGGTCAAGTGATCAAGAGATCATTTTGACAGGTTATAGGAAAAGGAATGTCTACTGCCTAGACATTATGATTGAGAACAATGGTTCTCCAGTTTGTCTTGTAGCTGATGAGACAGTCTCTCATTGTGTCAAATGGCACAAGATGCTTGCCCATCTTAACTACAAGACTATTAGCAAACTCTTTAGCAAAGAGTTAGTGAGGAATGGTCCTCAAGTTAAGTGTGTTAAAGATGGTATTTGCTCAGCTTGTCAAAAGGGCAAGCAGACTAAATCCACCTTTAGAAGCATAGAAAACAAAGATGCTGTGAGGTGTTTATACCTCTTGCATATGGATCTTTTTGGTCCAATGCCAGTTCACAGCTTAGGTAGGAAGGTCTATACCTTTGTAGTTGTAGATGACTACTCAAGGTTTTCCTGGGTGTTCTTCTTAAGACAGAAATCTGAAACACCTAGTGTCTTCCATAACTTTGTCAAACAAATTCAGAATGAACTAAACAGTACAGTGGTCAAGATTAGAAGTGACCATGGTACTGAATTTCAGTCTGATAGCATGACAAAACTATGTGAAGACTTTGGAATATTTCAAGAATTCTCTTCACCTAGAACACCTCAGCAAAATGGCATTGCTGAGAGGAAAAATAGGACCTTGATAGAGGCTGGTAGGACCCTATTAAGTGATACATCACTGCCAGAGTATTTCTGGGCTGAAGCAGTTAACACTGCATGTCATGTTATAAATAGGGCCACCATCACTAAAGGGCTAAACAAGATCCCCTATGAAGTTGTGAAAGGCAGGAAACCAAACCTATCCTACTTCAGGATCTTTGGTTGCAAATGCTTCATACTTAACAATGGGAAGTCTTACTTAACTAAGTTTGCTGCCAAGTCCCAAGAGGGAATTATTGTTGGGTACAACAATAATAGTAAGGCTTATAGAGTCTACAACTTGACTACACAAGTTGTAGAAGAATCTGTGCATGTAGTTTTTGATGAGACTAAACTTATTAACAATGAGTTGTCTAGTAGTGTTGTAACAACCCCATCCGTTCATATGATATATTCTAGAAGGTCCGGCCGGGGCCCCACAGGATATACCACAAAACAGTCGGTGAAGGTACAGGATGATACCAGAGTAGCGCATCGCACCTATCACATGCATTCTAGCGGAAGCCTAAACTACTTGAACTCCTCATGAATGTCCAAACATAAAACTCCACCTTTTATATACATATAGGAATGTCTTACAATAAGAACAAGTGTTGGCCTTATGGCCTTACATAGCTTTCATACAGTGGCTACAACTATGGGCGCGCAGGCCGGCCACAACAAAAGAAAACACACATCTCAAACATAGCCTTCGAGGGCTAAACAGCAGCAGCAGCAACACCAGCAGGAGCATCAACCTCTATGCGTCCCGCTCGGCTCTCCAGCACCTGTGCAAGGGACAATCCACCCACCGGTGGCAAACAAAAGCAACGGTCAGCGTTCAGCTGACCAAATTATAACGACCCTACCCCTTCTCTCGGGGCAGCGGTATTTTTCCCTGCAGGCATATCATATCACAAGTATGGCAATATATCAAAATGTGCTTTCACGCACACAAGCCATCACAACCGTTCGCCGCCCGGCCCAACGGTCCGTGCACTCAGGGCACATTCTTGGTGTTCTGGCAACCTCTTGCCCACCACCGTATCAGGGTTATCACCCAACGGTAAATCTCTTGAGCATTTACTCCATGGCGTGCAGCCGGAGTTAGTCCTCGGACACCGGGATGGCCCGTAGCCCCCCATTGTGTCATGGCGCGTAGGCCGAAGACTCTTGCTATGCGCTCCAACAGACCGTACCTTTGGTCTCACGTCAGACGGACATAGCGCAGGTTGGATCCTCCACCCCCCGTTGCTCAAATCGCCTTGCCTTCTCCGAGTACAGCGTACTCATGGCTATATCAAAGGCGCGGGTCGGTCTCACCAATCCTGTTCCTGGCATTTAAGCCTGGGCATAAGCCTTACACCCATTTTCTCACAACAACAGCGGGTCTTTCCTGGGCACACCAGTACTTCCTGTTACTCTCTTCACAGGTGGACACCGCACAAGCACAAATGTCAGGGGTCTTTCCTGGGCATACCAGTACTTCCTGTGACTCGCTTCACAGGTGGACACCCTATGACATCAAGCATCACAAAAAGGGCTTTTCCTGGTCCCACCAGGACTACCTGTGCCTCATTCACAGGTTGGACCCAAAACCATCACAAGGCTATTTTCCTGGGCTACCACCCCAGTACTTCCTGCTACTCCTTTTCGCAGGTATAACCCGAGACTCCTTACACTACACGTTATCACGGAGTCTTCTCCGGTTCGTATGCAACATCACCAATCCAGACCAACCTGTCCAGATGGGCTTCACACAGCATGCCTATTCCGTACTCATTTCCGGATCTATATGCAACACAAAAGGGGATTTCAAGAATCACCCAAACGACTCCCAAAAGCAGCCACCTCTTGGTGGGGGAATCAAAAGATATGCCAAAACAGAAGCCTTCACATGGCTAGGAAGAAAAGTCGTTACCCTTGACGATCGCTTCGGTGCCATGGCTTGAAAGCTTGCTTGCAAGACTCGCAAGAGCGTTTCCTCCGCAACGCTGGCTTCGGATCTCTCGCCGGTAAACCGCAGCACCACCAACAGCAGCCCCCTTCCCTTCTTCCTCCTCCTTTCTCTCACTCTTTCTCTCTCTCTTGAAGAAAGATGAAGGCCAATTCAAAGTGAGGATTCTTTTCTGAATTCGGCCCTTAAGGAAAAAGAAGAAGAGCTTTCAGCCCTTGGATCCAGACTGAAGAAATGGACGACCACGATTCTGCCAAAAACACACATTTTGACCCGACACGGCTTCGAACACGGCCGTGTGCCTGGCCGTGTGCCTCAAGCGGTGGTCAACCGACCTATCCAAACCAGTGACACGCCCATGGGACACGCCCGTGTCATGGGCCGTGTCACCAACACGCCTTCAGACACGCCCGTGTCTGTGGCCGTGTACCTGGGTGAAAAAAATCCCAAATCATCCCGAGACTTCACACGGCCTGGGACACGCCCGTGTCCCTGGCCGTGTGCCCAGACACGGCACCCAGACACGCCCTGTCAAAATCATTCGGCGGGCTGAGCTCGTCGTTCCGATTTGACACGCCCTGTGACACGCCCGTGTCACAGGCCGTGTCACCTATCTCGACACTCGACACTCGACACTCGACGATCTCGACACTCGACGATCTCGACACTCGACACTCAACGACACGGCCATGGACACGCCCGTGTCCTAGGCCGTGTGCCTCCTCTCGACGATCGTCGAGCGAAAATCGTCGACACCTAAGTCGACTGTCGACACTGCCTTGACACGCCCTGCGACACGCCCGTGTCGCAGGCCGTGTCCACCTGACACGCCCTGGGACACGCCCGTGTCCCAGGCCGTGTCACCCAAATTTTCCCGTTTCAGAACTTTGGGCTGTTACAATCCTCCCCTCCTACAGGAAATTTCGTCCTCGAAATTTGGAGACAGGAAAGCAACAGAAATCAGCAAGAAAAAGGTTACAACATATAAAATTTAATGTTACAACTTTTTCGCTCCAATTTACACAAACAGCTCAGGGAACTCTTCTCGCATGGTCTGCTCACGCTCCCATGTCAGTTCTTCACGGCCGCAGTTGTCCCACCGGACTTTTACCATATCGACCGTCTTGTTCCGCAACTGTTTCTCGGCTCGATCTTCGATCTGAATGGGTCTAACTCTCGTTGTTAGCCCATACTCCACCGGCACACGATCATCCGCGATCACTTGAGCTGGATCTTTCACGGCTTTCCGCAGTACCGAGATGTGAAAAACATCATGTAATCCACCCAAGTCCGTCGACAGAGCTAGCCGATACGCCGCTTCGCCAATTCGCTCAACCACTTCAAAAGGACCTAAATATCTTGGACTCAACTTTTTCAATCGTCGAATCCTGGAGACACCTTTGAATGGCTTGATCTTCAAGTAGACCCAATCGCCAACCGCAAATGCAACGTTCCGGTGCTTGGTGTTGTAGTACTTCGCTTGTCGATCTTGAGCAATCAGCAATCTCTCTCGAATAGTCCGAATGGTTGAGTTTGCTTCATCCACCTCATTTGGTTTAACAACCCGGGCTTCACCCGCTTCTACCCAAGCCAAGGGAGTACGACACTTCCTTCCATATAGAGCTTCATATGGTGCCATCCCAATGCTTGCCTGGTAGCTATTATTATATGCAAACTCGACCATATAGAGATGATCTTCCCATTTCTTTCCGAAGTCAAGGGCGCACATTCGGAGCATGTCCTCCATTGTTCTGTTGGTACGTTCAGTTTGGCCATCCGTTTGGGGATGAAAGGCCGTACTGAAAGTCAATTTCGTGCCCAACAGTCGGTGAACTAGCCTCCAATCATTTGACGTAAACCGCCCATCTCGATCACTTACGATGCTCCGAGGAACACCGTGAAGCCGCACAATCTGGTCCACATATACCTTTGCCAAACTTTCAACTGAATCATCCCGCCTGTTCGGAAGGAAATGTGCTACTTTGGTTAGCCGGTCAACTATCACCCAAATGGAATCATTTCCTCGCTGCGATCTTGGCAACCCATGCACAAAATCCATGGAAATATCATCAAATTTCCACACTGGGATCGGCAGTGACTTCAAATATCCGCCCGGCTTTTGGCATTCCGCCTTCACCATTGCACATGTTTGGCATTTGGCTACATAAAGGGCAACATCTTTCTTAAGCCCTGGCCACCAGAAAAGCTTCTTCATATAGTTGAACATCTTTGTGCTCCCGGGGTGAATGGAATACTTCGTATAATGTGCTTCATACATCAGTTCTTCCCTCAGTTTCCCCACATTTGGGACGCACAAACGGCCATCTTTTCGAACAAGACCGTCATTCCAGGTGAATTTGCCCTCTGGCCCTTCATTCACATAGCGTAAGAGATCTTCATCCAACTCCGTTGCCCGTCGAACTCGGTCCGCAAGGTCACATTGCACCTCGATCCAGTTCAAACATGCAGTGGTAGTGGAATTCTTGTCAACACAATAGATCTCCAATGCTTCCAACTCCTGGATAAGACGTTCATCATGCCTTTGTAACCAATTTGCTCTAGCCGGAACTCGCCGACTCAACGCATCCGCGACAACATTTCCCTTCCCGGGTGTATAGTGAATCTCGAAAGTGTAATCCCCAAGGAACTCCAACCACCTTCGTTGTCGCATGTTCAACTCTTTCTGCTCCAAAAGGTACTTGAGGCTCTTATGATCCGTATAGATCTCCACCTTCACGCCATAAAGGTAGTGTCGCCACAGCTTCAGTGCAAAAATCACCGCCGCTAGTTCCAAATCATGGACGGGATAATTTCGCTCGTGCACCTTCAGTTGGCGTGAGCCATAAGCAATAAGCTTTCCATTCTGCAGAAGAACGCAGCCTAAGCCGCTCCCTGAGGCATCACTATAAATAATAAAACCATCGGTCCCATATGGCGAAGACAACACCGGCGCCGTGGTTAACCGAATCTTCAGCTCTTCAAAAGCTCGTGCACACTCTAGCGTCCAAACGAACTTCTGATCCTTTCGCGTCAGTGTGGTTAGCGGCAAAGCGATCCGCGAGAAGTTTTCAACAAATCTTCTATAGTAGCCCGCAAGTCCAAGGAAACTCCTGACCTCGGCCACGGAAGATAACATTGGCCACTCCTGTATGGCCCTTATCTTCGCTGGATCCACTGCAATGCCCGCTCCACTCACCACATGGCCCAAAAATTCCACTGACGATAGCCAAAACTCGCACTTCGAGAACTTGGCATAAAGTTGATTTTGCCTCAACGTATTCAACACCAACCGCAAGTGAATCTCATGTTCAGCTTTGGACTTCGAGTACACCAGGATATCATCGATAAATACAATCACAAACAGATCCAGGTACTCGCGAAAAATACGGTGCATCAAATCCATAAACACTGAGGGCGCATTACACAATCCAAAGGGCATGACTGTGAACTCATAGTGCCCATAGCGTGTTCCAAATGCGGTTTTGGGAATATCACCTTCCCGAATCCTTAACTGGTAATAACCAGACTTCAGGTCCAACTTCGAATAGACGGTAGAACCTACCAGCTGATCAAATAACTCATCAATCCGGGGGATTGGATATTTATTCTTCTCGGTCAGCTTATTCAGTTCACGGTAGTCGATGCACAATCGCAATCCACCGTCTTTCTTCTTTACAAAAAGCACAGGCGCGCTCCAAGGTGACATACTTGGGCGTATATACCCTTGCTCTAGCATTTCTTGCAGTTGAATCTTCAATTCCGCCATCTCTTTTGGCGCGACGCGATATGGCGAGCGGGCCACAGGTTTCGCACCTGGCACCAACTCGATCGTGAAGTCAATCTCCCGCTGGGGTGGTAGCCCAGGGAGATCCGTGGGAAACACATCTGTAAATTCTGCCACAATCGGAACCTCGCACACACTGGCCTTAGGCTCAACAGCCTGAATTAGTGCAAAGTAACACTCCGCACCCTTCCGAACAGCCTTGACTACCTGGAGTGCAGACATCAATGTCCCGCCCACTCCTCGCATACCAGCGAACTTTGTCTCCTGTTCGGTATTCTGGCCCAACGTGATTTCTTTGGACTGACAATCAATCATAGCATGCTGTTCCGCAAGCCAATCCATCCCAAAAATCACATCGAATTCCGATATTGGCAAAACAAATGCGGTTAAACAAAAATCCCGACTTCCTAGCTGAACCGCCACATCGCAAGCTTGATCCGCAAGCATCCAACAGCCATTCGGCAACACCACTCTGACATTATCTGTCTTTGCACGACTGGGTATCCCAAGCCGCGTTATAAAATCACAAGACAGAAAAGAATGCGATGCACCTGTATCAAATAGTGCTCGCGCCAGCGTGTCCCGAATCATCACAAAACCTATGACAACCATGTCACCCATACAAATCGCAAACAAAGAGGTACTAAGCTAAGCATACAAACATTAGCATAAGCAAAACTAAACTCATACCTGTGACCACGTCACTCTGCTTGATGGCCTCCTGCAGGCCAAGATTGTAGACCCGGGGTTGCGCTTGTGAGGCAGAGGAATCCACCACCGCCTTTCCTTTCTCCGCATAAGATGCTCCCGCCTTCTTTTCACTCTTCGGCGGCATCCGACAATCTCGCGCAATATGCCCCATGCGGCCACAATTGTAGCAGACCTGAGTATCTGGCTTGGAAGTAGCCCCTGACGTTGCTCCCGTTGCAACTGATGAAGGAGCTTGTCCACTCGGCTTGGACTTCTTACCCCATTTCTTCTTATAGAATGGTTTCCCAGCTCGGGACGCCTTCCACTCCGGTTGCGTCACAGTCAAAGCTCTCTTTCCTTGCACCCTTTTCATATCCTTTTCCAACGCGGTTGCAGTGTCAACAAATGCTTGGAAACCTTGGTTCACAGAACTTGACACAAGGAACCTCAACTCGTCCCTCAGGCCTTCATAGAACCTATTGGTCTTCCTCTGCTCATCAGCAAATATCGAACCCGCATACCGCCCCAAGCGCGTAAATTCATGCAGGTACGCATCAACACTGCCCTCACCTTGAGTCAACCGTTGGAATTCATTTTCCATGGCTATCCGCTGAGCCACAGGAAGGTGCTTTGCTAGGAACAATCGAGAGAATTCATCCATGGAGACTTGAGCTAACGGACGACCCGCCAAATGATGTAACTCTATCTCATCCCACCACAAGCGAGCTTCTCCTTCAAGCAAGAATGTAGCTAAGGTAACCTTCTGACGCTCCGCCGTGCCAATCGCCGCCATAACTCTCTTGACGCGCGATAACCAATCCTCTGCCTGCGTCGGAGTACCCGCTCCCGAAAATGTAGGCGGATGGAAACTCATGAACCGTGTTAGTTGCTTCTCAGCTGCTCGAGGAGCCACATCCACTACAGGTTCCGGCCTTGCCTCCACCTGTTCTGGCCTAACATCCACTTGTTCCTGCCTAAGTGGCTGGCCTTGGATCATGGTAAATAATGCCTCCGCAACTAACCGCACATGCTCTGCAGACGGTGGAGGTGTAGGCACCTCAGCTGGTGCCCTACTCTCATCAGAATGCTGGGACGCAGACGGCCCAGCTCCACTTCGTGTCACCTAAAGGTGGACAAGACACATACATTAGCGGTCGTACCCAAGCAAACAACACAAAATAGGAACACACAGGTTCCCCAAACAAACAAATTTGCATTCCTATCATGGACATTCAGGAGTTCAATCGTAGACTTTGGTTTGCACAAACACGTGCGCGCCACCCCACAAAAGAAGTCGACCACGACTTCGAGAGGGAAAGACCAAAACAACCGATACCAAAAATGTAACAACCCCATCCGTTCATATGATATATTCTAGAAGGTCCGGCCGGGGCCCCACAGGATATACCACAAAACAGTCGGTGAAGGTACAGGATGATACCAGAGTAGCGCATCGCACCTATCACATGCATTCTAGCGGAAGCCTAAACTACTTGAACTCCTCATGAATGTCCAAACATAAAACTCCACCTTTTATATACATATAGGAATGTCTTACAATAAGAACAAGTGTTGGCCTTATGGCCTTACATAGCTTTCATACAGTGGCTACAACTATGGGCGCGCAGGCCGGCCACAACAAAAGAAAACACACATCTCAAACATAGCCTTCGAGGGCTAAACAGCAGCAGCAGCAACACCAGCAGGAGCATCAACCTCTATGCGTCCCGCTCGGCTCTCCAGCACCTGTGCAAGGGACAATCCACCCACCGGTGGCAAACAAAAGCAACGGTCAGCGTTCAGCTGACCAAATTATAACGACCCTACCCCTTCTCTCGGGGCAGCGGTATTTTTCCCTGCAGGCATATCATATCACAAGTATGGCAATATATCAAAATGTGCTTTCACGCACACAAGCCATCACAACCGTTCGCCGCCCGGCCCAACGGTCCGTGCACTCAGGGCACATTCTTGGTGTTCTGGCAACCTCTTGCCCACCACCGTATCAGGGTTATCACCCAACGGTAAATCTCTTGAGCATTTACTCCATGGCGTGCAGCCGGAGTTAGTCCTCGGACACCGGGATGGCCCGTAGCCCCCCATTGTGTCATGGCGCGCAGGCCGAAGACTCTTGCTATGCGCTCCAACAGACCGTACCTTTGGTCTCACGTCAGACGGACATAGCGCAGGTCGGATCCTCCACCCCCCGTTGCTCAAATCGCCTTGCCTTCTCCGAGTACAGCGTACTCATGGCTATATCAAAGGCGCGGGTCAGTCTCACCAATCCTGTTCCTGGCATTTAAGCCTGGGCATAAGCCTTACACCCATTTTCTCACAACAACAGCGGGTCTTTCCTGGGCACACCAGTACTTCCTGTTACTCTCTTCACAGGTGGACACCGCACAAGCACAAATGTCAGGGGTCTTTCCTGGGCATACCAGTACTTCCTGTGACTCGCTTCACAGGTGGACACCCTATGACATCAAGCATCACAAAAAGGGCTTTTCCTGGTCCCACCAGGACTACCTGTGCCTCATTCACAGGTTGGACCCAAAACCATCACAAGGCTATTTTCCTGGGCTACCACCCCAGTACGTCCTGCTACTCCTTTTCGCAGGTATAACCCGAGACTCCTTACACTACACGTTATCACGGAGTCTTCTCCGGTTCGTATGCAACATCACCAATCCAGACCAACCTGTCCAGATGGGCTTCACACAGCATGCCTATTCCGTACTCATTTCCGGATCTATATGCAACATAAAAGGGGATTTCAAGAATCACCCAAACGACTCCCAAAAGCAGCCACCTCTTGGTGGGGGAATCAAAAGATATGCCAAAACAGAAGCCTTCACATGGCTAGGAAGAAAAGTCGTTACCCTTGACGATCGCTTCGGTGCCATGGCTTGAAAGCTTGCTTGCAAGACTCGCAAGAGCGTTTCCTCCGCAACGCTGGCTTCGGATCTCTCGCCGGTAAACCGCAGCACCACCAACAGCAGCCCCCTTCCCTTCTTCCTCCTCCTTTCTCTCACTCTTTCTCTCTCTCTTGAAGAAAGATGAAGGCCAATTCAAAGTGAGGATTCTTTTCTGAATTCGGCCCTTAAGGAAAAAGAAGAAGAGCTTTCAGCCCTTGGATCCAGACTGAAGAAATGGACGGCCACGATTCTGCCAAAAACACACATTTTGACCCGACACGGCTTCGAACACGGCCGTGTGCCTGGCCGTGTGCCTCAAGCGGTGGTCAACCGACCTATCCAAACCAGTGACACGCCCATGGGACACGCCCGTGTCATGGGCCGTGTCACCAACACGCCTTCAGACACGCCCGTGTCTGTGGCCGTGTACCTGGGTGAAAAAAATCCCAAATCATCCCGAGACTTCACACGGCCTGGGACACGCCCGTGTCCCTGGCCGTGTGCCCAGACACGGCACCCAGACACGCCCTGTCAAAATCATTCGGCGGGCTGAGCTCGTCGTTCCGATTTGACACGCCCTGTGACACGCCCGTGTCACAGGCCGTGTCACCTATCTCGACACTCGACACTCGACACTCGACGATCTCGACACTCGACGATCTCGACACTCGACACTCAACGACACGGCCATGGACACGCCCGTGTCCTAGGCCGTGTGCCTCCTCTCGACGATCGTCGAGCGAAAATCGTCGACACCTAAGTCGACTGTCGACACTGCCTTGACACGCCCTGCGACACGCCCGTGTCGCAGGCCGTGTCCACCTGACACGCCCTGGGACACGCCCGTATCCCAGGCCGTGTCACCCAAATTTTCCCGTTTCAGAACTTTGGGCTGTTACAAGTGTATGCAGCCCCATAGGTTTAACAAAGAAAATGGACAAGCTAACTATAGAAGAAGTACCTGCTGCAAGACAGCAAGTAGAAGATAGTAGCTGTTGTCTAGGGGGAGAACTACATGTGCCAATTGCTGAAGAAATACAAGGAGTACAGCATGATGGAGATGCTGAAGAGGTTCAACCAGAAGTAAGGATGCCTCCAGCCAACAGGCATCTAAGAGATCATCCAGTGGAGCAGATTATTGGAGATCCAAGACAAGGAGTACAAACCAGGAGCAGATACATGAATACAGCAATCTACTCCAGTTTCCTGTCTCAAGTTGAACCTAAGAAATTTGAAGAAGCAATACAAGATCCACAATGGACTGAAGCAATGCAAGAAGAGCTTAATCAGTTCAAGAGGTGCAAGGTCTGGGAACTTGTTCCTAAACCTAAAGACCACAATGTAATAGGAACTAAGTGGATCTACAGGAATAAGATGGATGAACAAGGGGTCATCATTAAGAATAAGGCTAGGCTGGTTGATAAAGGATATAGGCTAGAAGAAGGTATTGACTTTGATCAAACCTTTGCTCCAGTAGCCAGACTGGAAGCTATAAGGATGTTCTTGGCCTATGCAACCTATCAAGGATTCAAGGTTTACCAGATGGATGTCAAGTCAGCATTCCTAAATGGTAATCTTAAGGAAGAAGTCTATGTGGAACAGCCTTCAGGTTTTGTTGATCCAACTCTACCTCATCATGTCTATAGACTTAGGAAAGCTTTATATGGGTTAAAGCAAGCCCCTAGGGCTTGGTATGAAACCCTATCTAGCTTCCTCATTGAGAACAAGTTCTCAAGGGGGAAAATGGATAAGACTCTATTCCTTAGGGAATCTAGAGGCAAAGTCATACTAGTCCAAATATATGTAGATGACATTATATTTGGGTCTACTGAAAGCAGCCTTTGCAAAAAGTTTGCAAAACTGATGCAAGGTCAGTTTGAGATGAGTAGTATGGGAGAGCTGAAGTTTTTCTTGGGTCTCCAAGTTAAACAGACTGGAAGTGGTTTATCCATATGTCAGTCCAAGTTCACCCTAGAACTCATAAGGAAGTATGACATGGATTCATCCAGCACCATGAAGACTCCTATGGGGTCAAGTATGTCTCTTAGCAAGGATGATGCAGGGAAACCTGTAGATGAAACCTTGTATAGAGGGATAGTTGGCTCCCTATTATACTTGACTGCTAGTAGACCTGACATCATGTATGCTACATGTGTTTGTGCCAGGTATCAAGCCTGCCCTAAAGAGTCTCATTTGACAGCAGTCAAAAGAATATTGAGATATTTAAAGGGCACTCCCTATCTAGGCCTCTGGTACCCTAGGAATGGAGATTTTGATCTAACAGGTTATTCAGATGCAGACTTTGCAGGATGCAAAGAGGATAGAAAGAGCACTACTGGAACCTGTCAATTCCTAGGTGGGAGACTAATTTCATGGAGTAGCAAAAAGCAAACCAGTGTGGCTATCTCCACAGCAGAGTTAGAGTATGTGGCTGCAGGAAGTTGCTGTGCTCAACTTCTGTGGATTCAACATCAGCTAGAGGACTATGGATTTCAGGTAAGTAGAACTCCACTTTTCTGTGATTCTACAAGTGCTATTTCAATAGCTAATAACCCCGTATCACATAGTAGAACAAAACATATTGAAATTAAATATCATTTTCTTAGGGAGCATGTAGAAAGAGAAGATATTTTATTAGAATATGTTAAAACTGATAATCAAATAGCTGATATGTTTACTAAGCCCCTTGAACAAGCTAAGTTCAATAGATTCAAAATTGAACTATGAATGATAAACTTAGAGTAAGTTTAAAGAATTAAAACTGGCTAAGTAAAAAGGTGTCGACACATAGACAAGTCTATGTCGACACAGAATAGTGGTGTCGACACTTCAGGAAAAAGGTGTCGACACATCTAGGAATGTGGTGTCGACACTTCAGAATGTTTGTGTCGACACATGTCAAGTAGGTGTCGACACATCCAATATGGTGTCGACACTTAAGTTTTACTTAGAATTTTTCTAAGTAAAGTCTCGACAATGTGTCGAGTTATGTTTTGTCGACACATAAACATGTGTCGACACATAAAATCTGTTGACTAAACTTGTGTCGACACATATGTGTCGAGACATTATAAGTCAGTATCGACACTTATTGCCAGTGTCGACACATTTTAAGTTAGCTGTCCCGCCTGTTCATCTTCAAAATCAGAAAGGTATAAATAGGGTTCTGTCTTTGTTTGTCGACACGCTTTCACAGTTTCGAGACTCAAACTTCTGTGTCGACACCTCTCTTTTCTAAAGACAAATTCTACAAACCCTAATGGCGCCTAAGCTAGAGGAGAACGTTAACGAAGGATATGAGCTGGTGCGCGGCGCGTTTGAAGAAGCAGATCAAGAAATCCAGGCGGTAGTAACCCTAGTCGCTGATTCTAGATTAGAATACTTAGTTTCTAAACCTACAAAGATTTGGAAGAAAGAGGTTCTTGAATTCTTAAATGGAGCCCAGATAGATGAATCTGGATACAAAATCAAATCCAGAGTTCATGGTGCAAGGGTTAAGGTATCCCCTAAAAATCTGAGGAAGGTGCTCCAGCTACCAAAAACTCAAGATGAAGAAGAAGTTACTGCATCCAAGACCAGGGAAGCTCTAACCTGGTGTGGAATGGATCCAAAAATGAAGATAGGCTCTGTGTTTAACAGGAAGGGCATGAACAGCCAAGGCAAATTCCTGTCTGAGATAGTGGGAAAGGTCTTACTCAGTAAGCCAGGAGGGCATGACAGAGTGTCTGCCTCCATGTTCAATATAATAACAAGAATTATCTTCACTATAAGAACTGATTGGTCAGTTATAATGTTTGACAAGATTAAGGAGAGCTTGAAGAAGCCCAATCTGGGCAGAATCATTAGTCTATACCTAGCTGGTGTGATACCAGAGGTAATGAGTACTGCTGCAGGAAGCAAGATAAATCATATGAGGAAGATGGATCTAAGGATCTTTTCTAGATGGGACATGGTGTTGTCCAAGGAAATGCCAACCCTAGAGAAGACAGTTACTGAGAAGGAGATTCCTCCAAAGAAATAGAGAAAAACTACTCCAGTGGCACAAGAATCCACTAGTAGTTCTGAAAGTGAAGAACAAGTTGTTTTCACTCCAGATGATCAAGAGGAAGAGCCTGTAGTGAAGACTCCTGCTCCTCAAGAGATTGCTGAGATCCAGGGGGAGCTCCCACAAGCTAGCCCCATCCACAAGGATCAAAGCCAGGGGGAGCCTCCAGTTGTAGAAGAACCCTCTACACTGGACAGTGAGCAAGCCACCACCATCATACAAGAGGTACTCACTGACCTAAATACTTTAGAATATCTTATAGAAGATGCTGATTTGTCTGATGTTCCTCAGCAAACTCAGCTGCCTAGTCAAGCTCCAGATGTTGTTAGAGAAGACACATCTGCTGTTCCAGTAATTCCTGATCCTGTGGTTGAAGAACCAAGAACTTCTCCAGCTTCTTCACCACCAGAATACACCATGGAGGATTTATTCCTAAATCTAGACCAACAAGATTTTGACATGGACAAGGATGCTGCTAAAAAGGATCATGCTGCTGCTGAGGGGGAGCAAATGCCAGTTCTGGAAGAACCTATAAGGCAACAACCTGAGAAGCCTCAAAGCCCTAAGGACAGGGTTGACATAGCCAGCACTTTTGCCTCTGAAGATGAGGAGAGTGCTAGGGCAAAGAAGAAGAAACTGTATGTATTCAAGAGGAGAAGCCAAAGTTATAAAAAGGCTTTACAATCAATTGCACCACAACCTATAGTTCAGCAAGCTCCAACTGCTGATTATAGTGCTTTAATGGTTGCACTACAGATAAAGTTGGATGAGCAAAGGCAGGCCATAGAGAAGTATGTAGATGAAGGGCAAAAATCACTTCAATTTGATCTGGCCCAGGAAATAAAATCCATCAGGTTTGAGATGAATCTCAACAAGAAGGAGATGACTGAATGTTTTCATAAAGGTGGAAATGCAGTAGTATACTTGGCCACACACCAAGAGAAGATCAAAGCACAAGTAGATGATATAGCATTGAAGCAAGGATATGTTCTTGAAAATAAACTAAGGATGAATGACAACTTGATTGCTTCTCATAATGCTATAATCACTGAATTGAAGAACAAGGCTGTTGAACCTTCTACATCTACTACTGCTGCTAAAGCTGATTTTGATAATGTATTTCAAGAAGAAATTACTGCTGTAAAGACTGCTATCCAAGCCTCCCAGAAAGCTATATCTGATCAACTTCAAAAGCTCAAACCATTCTTTAAAGATGGAGTCAGATACTTGGATAGTCAAATCAGATTCCAGAAGGATGATGTCAGAGATCATATGGCTAGAGAAGTCATAAAGGGGGAGAGAGTTTTAGTCAAAGCTAGCTCTGATCATGCCGAATGGATATCTAATTCCATCAGATCTACACTGGGCTATCCTCCACTCTGTGATGATGACAATGTTGCTGAATCTGGGATTCAAACTGCATATCTTGGAGGTGAGCAACCAGAGGTAGCTCAAGTGATATATCCTCCACCAGATTTTGACATGGTGCAAGCTGATATTCATCATATGTATAGCCCAACTGAAGGGAAGTCTAATGTTATTCTGGATAAAGTGGTTCAACCTATTACTGAAGCCATGCAAGAGGCATTACAAAAGGAGGAAGAGACAAGGTTGTCTAAGAAGAGGTTTAGGGAACAAGCAGAACAAAGGCCAGACTTTGAACAGTGGAGCCCTACCTCTAGGAATATAATATTAACTGCCTGGAAAGCTGCCAAGGACAATACTCATGACAGGAACAAGTGGTTTTCTGAAGCTGAATGGAGGAAACATGAGATCAGACAAGAAGCCATTGTTCAATACAGAAGGAAGGCAAAGATGGGAAAGCTACCTCCTACTGCAGTGGAGCCTAGCAAGTACGTTCCTAAGCCATATCACTATTTTGAGAGGCAGAAGATCAAAGCTGAAGAGCTCAAAAAGAAAGATCTAAAAGGCAAGAAGTCTGCTGATGCTGAAACTGTTGATGTCCCTGTCAAAGCTCAAGTCCAACCTGGCAAGGGAATAGTTATCAAGGAACCAGATCAGAAATAGATTAAGAATTTACTTGAAGATTATTATGTAATCTTTTGAATGAAAAACATTTTTGTGAACTACTGGAAATGTATAAGACAAATGTTAGAACAATATATGATCAATATAATTCATGTTTGTTCTGTGAATATGTCTATTTCTTAATTATTCTGTGTTGATGTATGTGTATACATGTGTGATTTATACATGTTATGTTAACCCTGCTGTACTTTATCCTGCTTTACATCACTTTGTAATTTTTAATTATAAATTATGTATATCATTGACTAAGGGTTATAACTTCTCCAAATAGGGAGAGATTGTTGGGTACATTGGTTAAATGTACCTGATTTGAAGAAGCCTCACCCAACTCAATGATATACATCATAATGTATTTGATGTATGTTGAGTTTATTTGTGCAGGTTAAGTAATCACTGGACTGAAGCAAAAAGTTTCTAAGTCCATGTGTCGACACCCAGAGGGAAAGTGTCGACACTTAAGAAGGCTTGTGTCGACACCCAGACAAGCAGTGTCGACACTTGGAGTCATTGTGTCGACACCTGGGATGCAGAGTCGACACCAGACAGAAAGTGTCGACACAAGGAGCTGTGTCGACACTCAGTGAAGAAAAGTGCAGACAGAAAGTGTCAACACAAGGAGCTGTGTCGACACCCAGTAAAGCTGTGTCTACACCAGAAAGTGTCGACACTTGGAGCTGTGTCGACACTCAGCAAAGTCAGCAGAGACTAAGTTAAAGTGTCGACACCCAGAACAATGTGTCGACACAACAAGAAGAGTCAGCACTTGAAGAAAGTGTCGACACCAAAAACAAAGTGTCGACACTCAACAGAAGAGTCAACACATGAAGTAAGTGTCGACACCTAGAATAATGTGTCGACACTCAGCTGAAGACTCTATACTTGAAGAAAGTGTCGACATAAGGAGCTGTATCGACACTTAGTAGAGAATAAAATTATCAACAAAATATTCTAAGTACAAGTGTCGACACTAAGGGAATGTGTCGACACTCAGCTGAAGTCTCAACAGAAGAATCAAGTATCGACACAAGGAGTTGTGTCGACACTCAGCAAGAATCAACATAGAAGAATATGTGTCGACACCAAGAAGCTGTGTCGACACTTAACAGATTCAACACAAGAAGATGTGTCGACACAAAGGAGATGTGTCGACACTTAGAAGAATTCAGCTAAAGATAGAAGATCAAGTACTTGTGTCGACACTCAATTTCAGTGTCGACACCTGAAGAAGAATCTATGTCGAGACATACAAGGAGTTGTGTCGGCACCTTGTAGACTTGTGTCGACACTTACACAACATGTGTCGACACTTGGACTATAAGTGTCGACACTTAAAGACAGAAAGTCTCGACACTTTCAGACAGTTAGAGATTTTCAAGAAATGACTGGATGACTTGACAGCTGCCGTTCCAGCCGGTCTATAGCACCTGTCAGAGATGTCAGAAGACAGTTATGAACCGGACCAGCCGGTTACCATGAAGAAGGCCTATAAATAGGCACATACAGTTTACAGAAACAGTTGATCACATTGTTGAAGAACAAGTTATTAAAAGTGGTACACAGAGTATCAAATCAAGAAGATCTTGCAGTTCAAGTGCAGATCAAAGAAGTTGGAGAGAAAGAGGGCTCCATCCAAGAAATCAGCCGTTGGAACTAGGCTGAGAAGAAGGGTTCAGATCTATTCTGAATTCTAAGTGGCAGAGGTCAAGGAACAACTGCAGAAGGAGACAATCTTATTCAGTTCTACTCAAGAAGCTTTGAAGAAAGCTAAGTCAGATTGTATCCAGCAGAGTTCTTCCAAGAACTCATCAAGAAACTCTCAACTCCCCTCTCTTGTTTCAGAGTTGTTGAGTTATTATTTCTATAATCATTTTTATCTTGTAGGATCCTTTGGATCTGAGTGAATTGTAAGCCTATAATTATAAAGGCTGAGGGTAGGGCCTTTGGCCTGAGTGTAGGAGATTGTTATCTCTGAGTGTAGGCCTTGATTGGCTGAGTGTAGGCCTGGGTGGCTGAGTGTAGGCCTTTGTGGCTGAGTGTAGGCTTTGGGATAAAGCTGAGTTGTAAGGCTTTGGGCCTGAGGTGTAAGAACCAATTTGGGTTCTGAGACAGTGGAGGAGTTTGTCCGAATCTAGTACACTACTAGATAGGCGAAGGGGGAAAGTGGATGTACCCATATCTTGGGGAACCACTATAAACCACTGTGTCTGCTGTGCTGTGTTGTGATTTGCTGTGTATGCTTTGTGTTTTGCTGTGATAAAATAGTTAGTAATCTGTGATATAACTATCTGCTGCCATTAAAGTTCAAAAAGGATTAGGTCACCTATTCACCCCCCCCCCTCTAGGTGTTTAGGTACCATATCTTTCATTAGGGGTGCCCTTAAGATATCTCAAAATCCTTTTGATTGCAGTAAGATGAGATTCTTTCGGGCAGGATTGGTACCTAGCACAGACACATGTAGCATACATGATATCTGGTCTACTAGCAGTCAAATATAGGAGGTAGCCAACTATCCCTCTATACAAAGTTTCATCTACAGGTTTCCCTGCATCATCTTTGCTAAGAGATACACTTGTCCCCATTGGAGTTCTTATGTTAGTGGATGATTCCATACCATACTTCTTAATTAACTCCAGGGTGAACTTAGACTGGGATATGGATAAGCCATCTTCAGTCTGTCTTACTTGGAGACCCAAGAAGAACTTAAGTTCTCCCATACTACTCATTTCAAATTTCCCTTGCATAAGTTTTGCAAACATTCTACAAAGGTTACTTTCAGTAGAACTAAATATTATGTCATCAACCTATATTTGGACTAGGATTATCTTTCCTTTGGATTCCCTAAGGAATAGAGTCTTATCTATTTCCCCCCATGAGAATTTGTTCTCAATGAGGAAATTAGACAGGGTTTCATACCAAGCCCTTGGGGCTTGTTTTAACCCATACAAAGCTTTCTTAAGTCTATAGACATAAGTAGGATTGAGTGGATCTACAAAACCTGACGGCTGCTCTACATAGACCTCCTCTTTTAAGTCTCCATTTAAGAAGGCAGACTTAACATCCATCTGGAATACTTTGAAGCCTTGATATGCTGCATAGGCTAGTAATAGTTTGATAGCTTCCAATCTAGCCACTGGAGCAAAGGTTTGATCGAAGTCTATGCCCTCCTCTTGTCTGTATCCTTTAGCAACTAGTCCTGCCTTATTCTTCACTATGATCCTACTCTCATCAAGCTTGTCCCTATATATCCACTTTGTCCCTATGACATTGTGGCCCTTTGGTTTTGGAACCAAATCTCAGACCTTGCATCTTCTGAACTGATTTAACTCTTCTTGCATGGCATCAATCCAGTGTGGGTCCTTAACTGCTACTTTAAATCTCTTGGGTTCCACTTGAGATAAGAAGCTAGAGCAAAGAACTGTATTCAAGTTCTTGCTCCTTGTTTGTACTCCTTATCTTGGATCACCAATGATCTGGTATGCAGGATTATCCTTCAACTGTCTAACTGCTGGAGGTAATATATCAGCAGTTTGGCCTTCTCCAATCTCTTCATTATGTTGCACCTCATGTTCTTCATCAGCATCCTGAGTTTTTTGTACTCCCCCAGGACAGTAACTACCATTTTACTCATCCAGCTTTGCAGTTGGATCTTCTCTGATAGTAAGCTGGTCCATCTTCTGCTGAATACTTGTGGAGCTACAAGAACCACTTGGCAACTCACTGTTAATAAGTCTAGTTTCATCAAAAATGACATGAACTGACTCTTCTACAACCTGAGTAGCCAAGTTGTAGACCCTATAGGCCTTACTATTGTTGCTGTACCCAACAAATATCCCATCTTGGGATTTGGCAGCAAACTTAGAAAGGTGAGATTTGCCATTGTTAAGTACATAACACTTGAAACCAAAAATCCTAAAATATGATAAGTTTGGTTTTCTGCCTTTCACAACCTCATAGGGTGTCTTTTTGTGGCTTTTGGTGATGGAAGCCCTATTGAGCACATGACATGCAGTGTTAACTGCCTCAGCCCAGAAATATTCTGGGAGAGAAGTATCACTCAATAGTGTTCTTCCAGCCTCAATCAATGTTCTATTCTTTCTCTCATCAATTCCATTTTGCTGAGGTGTTCTAGGTGAGGAGAATTCCTGATGAATCCCAAACTCTTCACACAGCCTTGTCATACTTTCATATTGGAATTAAGTTCCATGATCACTTCTGATTTTGACCACTGAACTATTTAATTCATTCTAAATTTGTTTGACAAAATTTTAGAATACCTTTGGGGTTTCAGATTTCTGTCACAGAAAGAATACCCATGAGAATCTAGAATAGTCATCTACAACCACAAAAGTGGAGACCTTCCTACCTATGCTCTGAACTGACATAGGACCAAATAAATCCATATGCAAGAGGTACAATCACCTCACTGAATCCTTAGTTTCAAGGCTATGAAAGGAGGATCTAGTTTGCTTGCCTTTTTGACAAGCAGAACATATTCCATCCTTATAACACTTAACTTGAGGACCATTCCTCACAAACTCTTTACTAAAGAGTTGGCCAATTGTCTTGTAGTTAAGATGAGCCAGCCTCTTGTGCCATTTGACACAATGAGAGACTTTCTCATCAGCCACAAGACAGATAGGAGAATTCTTATTCTCACACACAAAGTCTAGGCAATATACATTTCATTTTCTATATCCAGTCAATATGACCTCTTGATCACTTGACCTCTTGATATGACAACCATTCTTGACAAATGAAATGTCATAACCTAAATCACTCAGCTGACTTATGCTAATTAGGTTGTGTTTCGAACTCTTTATATAGGCCACTTGAGTGATTGTAATTGAGTTATTAGAAATGTTACCAAAACCTTTGATGATTCCCTTTTCAGAACCACCAAAGATTACTTTAGGCCCATTCAGCATAGGTGAGTAGTCCTTCAGCAATCCCCTTATTCCAGTCATATTCCTGGAACATCCACTGTCCAAGTACCATATAGGGGCATGACAACTTGGACTCACCTGCAACACAGATTAATTAACCTTAGAACCCAAATAACTTTTGGGTCCTTGGTGCAAGTTAGTCTGAAACTTAACAAATCTGCATGCAGCTCTTCTAACAGGCCGACTGCTACTCTCCTTAACACTGGTATTGTGCCAACAGTCTAAGGCATAGTGGCCTATCTTGCCACAGCACCAGGACTCAAACTTATTGTACCTCTTTTTAGGTGCAATCTTAGCTATAGTATTTGCAGCAGGTCTTTTGCTTTGTGCTGGGACTTTGCCTCTAGAATTGGACTTAGCAGTCCATGCAGTTCTCTTAAACCCCAATCTAGCCTTACCCTTTTGAGACACAAACTCATCAATCAAGGGTAATACATATTTTGGCTTAGAAAAAGTAGCTACAATCTCCTTCTCTTTCTGAAGTCTAGTTTCTAGATTTTTAATCTAATCATTTTTGAATGTGATAGTACCCATCTGAATAATAGTAATGTTTTTCAGTCTGACTATCTCATTCAACTTCTAATCCTGCAACTTCTTTGAATTAGATGCAACCAACTTAAGAGCTGCAATTTCCTTAGCCTAATGTTTACCCAGGATTTTGCTTCTCTTAAGTACCTGCAATAAATCTCCATATTCATCTATCAACTGATGAATATCTCCTTTAGATTCAGACCCATCTTCATCTCTTGATGGAGATGCATCTGATTCTGACCCAGTGAAATAATCAAAATCTACTGATACACATTTTACCTTACTGGGGCCAGGCTGATCCTGACACAGGTCTTCTTTAGACACAACCATCAATCCTTTGCACTGATGGTCTTCCTGCTCATAGATGGAGTCCAGTAATTTCATGAACTCATCCTCTTCTTCTGTAAACATACCAATATATGCCTCAGCCTCAGATTCTGAGTCTGAAGTTGTTTGATCAGTCAGACTTTTCTCTTTCGCAGCAACCAAGGATTTCTCCTTTTTGCTGTTGTGCTGAGTCCTCTTTCTGTTAGCAGACTCCTTCCTCTTGTCTGGACAGTCAGCTACAACATGTCCAGCTTTGCTGCAGCAATAGCATATAATCTTGGATGAAGTTGACTTGCCAGGCTTTGTCCCATTCCTGTCCTTCCTGGATGCTTTCCCCTTCTGATAATAGTCATCCCTGGACTGTGATGTGGAAGGCCTAAATTTCCACTGCTTCTTCTTTAAGAATCTCTGGAACTGCCTTGTGAATGCTGCAAAGTCTTCATCTGAGTCACTGCTATCTATGCTGGGATTATCTGAATTCTCTGAGATCATTTCTGCATCTCTCTTAGGAAAAGATGGAGACATTCTCCTATTCTTCCTGGTAACTTCAACCTTGAAGGCCACTGACTTTTCTTTAGAGTCAACCTTTGTATGTTTCTCTACCTCTTTTCTGGCCAACAGCTGCATCTCATATGATAGCAACTTGCCAAACAGTGTTGGAGGAGAAATTTCAGCCAGTCTGGCCACTTCCCTTATGGCACAGATTTTTGTATCCCAATCCTTAGTCAAAGACCCAAGGAATTTATCATTTAACTCATAAGTACTGAAAACTCTTCCATAAAACATAAGTTCATTGACATCCTATAGAACTTCTTATAACATTCAGTAATACTTTCAGACTTGGCTTGTCTGAAACTCTCATATTCTTGATTAAGCATAGATTTTCTATCTTGCCTAACCTCTTTAGAACCCTCCATGTAGACTATCAATGTGTCCCACATTTCCTTGGAGGTTTTGCAATGAATTAGATTCTGGAATGTTGAATCATCAATGACACTTACTATAATATTCTGGGCTCTTTTATCCATTGTAGCCAAGATGATTTCATCCTTAGTCAACTCTGAAAAATCCTTTGGAATTCTTTGATTTGCATCAAGAACAGAAATCTTCATAGGAACATATGGTCCTTCCTTAACTGTTATAAAGATTCTAGGATCTGATGCCTCCATGAATAATCTGACCCTTTCCTTCCATATTCCAAATATCTTTTTCCTGCAGATGGGCAATTTCATTGAACCAAGTTCTTTATAGTTTTCTCCTGAACCCATTTTCTTGATATTAATTATGCCTTACAGATCTCACTCAGACTGTTAAGTCTAACTTTGAGGAACCTGGCTCTGATATCACTTGAAAGAATTAGTGCCTAGCCACTTAGAGGGGGGGTGAATAGGTGTAATTCCTTTTTCTTTAAAGCAGAATATCTATTTAGTTAATTAATCTGAAACTGCTAGTTCTACAGCTAACACAGCACAGAATTCACAGAATCATTCAATCACAGAGTGTACATAATTTTTATAGTGGTTCCCCAATGTCTGGGTACATCCACTTTCCCCCTTTACCTATCTAGCTGTGTGCTAGATTCGACCTAACTTCTTCTCTTCACCTCAGATCCTCAGATCTTACAGCTCAGAACCCAACAAGGCTCCTACAACTCAGAGTGAGTCCACACTCCTAAAGCTCAGGCAATTTGCCCTACCTCAGCCTTCAACAAGGCCTACAACTCAGAGATAACAATCTCCTACAACTCAGGCTCACAGCCCTACCACTCAGAGATTTAAATCTCCTACAACTCAGCTTTTATAAACACAGGATTACAACTCAGATCTTATAAAGATCCTATAGAAAATTGATTTAAGTTTGTATTTTACCACCACCCTAGTAGAGAGAGAATGGATGGATGGCTTCTTGATCAGTTCTTGGAAGAATCTGATGGCAGAGAACAACCACTCTTAGCTTTCTTCAAAGCTTCTTGAATCTGAACTCAGTAGGGTTGAACTCCTGTGAAGTTGATCTTCAATCAGCTTCTTTCTTGATATTCAGATCACAATCTGAATCCTTCTTAGCAGCCTGGTTTAGCAACTACACTTCAGTAGATGGAGCTCTCTCTCCAACTTCTTTTTATTCTATCTCTATATCAATATCTTTCTTCTATCATCAATCTCATCTGTTGAAGGAGAATGCCTTTATATAGACTTTTTCCATGGTAACTGGCTGATCCTGTTTCTAACAAACTTCTGACAGCTCTGACAGTTGTAGTAGACCAGTTGGTTATGGCAGCTGTCAAGTCATCAAGTCAATTCTTGAAACTCTGTCTCTGTCAGCAAAGTGTCGAGACTGAACTTCTTCATGTGTCGACACAAGTAGCTAAGTGTCGGCACAAGTGAACTAAGTATCGACATAAGCCTTGGTGGTGTCGACATATCTCCTTTGTTGTTGATACTGCTTCTCGTCACTGCTTCTGTAGAATGTGTCGACACTAATTCTGTGTGTCGATACAATCACTTCTTTTCTTTAACTCAATTGAAACTCTGCTGTGTGTCGACACAAGTCCTGTGTATCGACATAGTTGATGTCGACAAGGTCTTCTGTGTGTCGACACTGCCTCTGTGTGTCAACACAATTGATGTCGACTAAGCTTCTGTGTCGACACTGCCTCTGTGTGTCGATACAGTTGATGTCGACTAAACCTTCTCTGTGTGTCGACACTGCCTCTGTGTGTCGACACAGTTGATGTCGACAAGGTCTTCTCTGTGTGTCGACACTGCCTCTATATGTCGACACAGTTTCTTCTGGTGTCGACACAGCCTTTCCAAGTGTCGACACAATTAACTCGAAGTGTCGACACAGCTTTTCTCCATTGTCGACACAAGCCTTCACAAGTGTCGACACAACTTCTTCTGGTGTAGACACATGGACTTAGAAACTTTTTCCAGCAATCCTGCAATTTCTTAACCTGCACATATAAACTCAAAACAACATCAAATACACCTTGATGTATATCATTGAGTAAGGTGAGGCTTCTTCAAATCTGGTACACATTTTCCAATATACCCATCACCGCGCTATTGGGTGGGGAACCCAATCTGGTAGATTTGGCACGCCTCCTCTCTCGAGGGTTAGTGCGGAACTCTCTTTGCCAAGGGGTGATTTGTCCATACGTACGGCCTCTCAGCTAGCGTATGGAAAACAGAAATAGGGCTCACACATCGATATGTGGTCCTACGCGTCGTTAACCCCGGGCAAACTATAAGTACTTTAATTATTAAAAAAATGAGACCTTTAATTATTTTAAGCTATTTTATTTGTCACAATGCTCTTCGATACTGAGGGCTAAGAACAATTAGCCACTCATCAGAATGGGGATGGCTTGCGAGGAAAGCAATAAAGAAAGCAGAAAAGGAAAGCAGTAAAGAAAGCAGTAAAATAAAGCAGTAAAAGAAAGCTGTAAAGGAAAGCAGAAAATAACAAGTCTTACTCAAACGAGTAAGATTGAAATTAAAGTAGTTAAGTGCAAGTCCCGACGCAAATGCGTGGGCGGGAGAAATGAAAGCGAGTCCTACTAAAACGAGTAGGACAAAATAAACTCAACACACGCACGCACTCTACATAAAGTAAAACTCTCACACACACTCTCTCGACACAAATTAAACACACTCACTCTACAGGAAAGTAAAACACACACACACACTCTCTACATAAAGTAAACACACACACACTGCAGGAAAGTAAAAACTCACACACTCTACTGAATGAAATAAAAATAATGCGTCATTTAACTCTTAACGAGTAGGCAGAAATAAATGCACACACGTACAGAAATGAAAAAACTAAGTTACCTAAAAATTAAAAGAACTGCATTTCTACCGCTAGAATGCGGTAGAAATGCATAAAAAGCTAAAATAAAAATAAAACGAGCAAAAAGGTTGCAAATAAATGCAAAATCAGAAATGATCGAAAAATTAAAACGAATACATTTCTACCGCTAGAATGCGGTAGAAATGCATAAAAAGAGAACGAAAAAATTAAATAAGCAAAAGTTTTAAATAAAAAAACTAAGTGCATGAAAAATTAAAAAGGTTATAATTTCATTCTTATGATTTTATAAAAATGCTAGAAAAGCGGTAATAAAGTTAAAAAGAGTAAAAAGTTTTATGGATAAAAACGAACAAAACTAGTGAAAAAGATAAAAAAACGTTTAAATCATTTTTATAAACTCATAAGGATGGACATGATATAAACGGAAAAGCTAAACTATGAAGATGAAAGCAACTACCTATCAATAAAGATGACAAAAAAATTATAACATCATACAGGCACACACGCGTATTAAAAAGACGAAAAAAACTAAGTTAAAACACGAAAGAAGATAAGATTGCATAACGAAAAGTTTCATAGATCCATTCCAAAGCCATGCCAAGAGAAGAAAAAAAACAAATTTTATTAACTAAAAACACGGGTTACAAAGGAACAAAAATAAATCTAAGGAGAGGGGGAGAAATATCCCTTACATAGACCTTGGAAGCATCCAGACAGCATTTCCCCTATACAAAATGGTTCAAAAGAAGGAACAAGATTACAAACAGCAACTGCTTATTTATAGACAGAAATTTCAGGAGACACGCCCCCTGACACAGGCGTGTAGGGGGGGCGTGTCAGCACTGCACAAAATACGGCCGTCGATTTGACGGGAAAGTGGACTTCGGGCTGGACACGTGTCTGTCACGCAGCGATCACGCCCCCGATCACGGGCGTGACGCTGGGCGTATCGAGGAGGTGGATCTGGGCGCGGTGCGTCAAAAATCGTCGTGCGGGTCTTGTCGGCCAAGTGGAGAACTCCCGCCCTAGGTCACGACGTGACGCTGGACGTGTCGGGGGTTCGACGATCGTCGAGCGGAAAGTCGTCGAGCGGCAAAATCATGGAGCGAAAGATCGTCAAGTGGAACATTTCGTCGAGCTTGATGGTGTGGTCACGCCCCAGATCACGGGCGTGACGGGTGTTTGACGATCATCGAGCGGAAATCGGCAAGCGCGCAAAAATTGTCGGGCGGAAAATGTCGAGCGCTGGACACGGGTCATGTCACGGGCGTGTGACCGGGCGTGTCAAGCAATTTCTTCAAAATTTGTTCATTTCTCGGGAATTTGACGTGTCACGCCCCAGTCACGGGCGTGAACAATAAGTCACGGGCGTGACTTGGCAATTTTTTGCAGATTTTTATTTTTTTCCTGAAAAATAAAATAAAACAAGTTAGTAATATATTTACAAGATAGGAGCATTTAATTAAACAAAAATAAGTAAAAATGACGAAAATAAATGAAAATGACTAAATTAATGTACATAAAAATACGTATATTTACAATTCATCAAATACCCTCATACCTAAGCTTTTGCTATTGTAGAGCAAAAGTTGGAGATGAACTTATAAGGAATTAAAGAAATCCTAAGTTTAGCTACCACTTGACTTAATTAAAAAGAAAGATCGAACTAAACATCTGGGGTACTAGAGTTAAATCATAAATTATGAAAATGTTATAAACAGAGGAACAGTTTCAAAAAGACTTATAGATAAAATAAAATAGAAAGAAAAAAATTTATTTTTGTTAGTTTAACAAAGATGGATTGGATTTATATAAAAAACCTTAGCTTAAAAGAAGTTAAAGGAAATAATGTAATTTAAAAATTATGCTCTCAAAAAAAATTTAAATTAATTCTAGAATCATTGAAATAGGATAAATGGTTTGACGGGTTATGAAGAGGGCTTGGATTTAGAGGTGAGGTAATTTTTTCTCGAACCTCGAATATTTTTTCTTTGAATGTTAAGGAAAATGAAATCTTATTTTCCTAACATATAACATTTTTTCTTTTTCAACTTCATAAATAAAAAAATAACCCAATGTATATGTGTAGGAGTAATGAATTTTATCTTCTTACTCCATAACATATAATCTTTTTAAATATTGGGTGCCTATGTTTACGGAATGAAATCTAATTCCTATTGACATAAGATCTTTTAAAGGGATAAAGTATGGGTAATCATGCCAAGTGAGACATGAAAAAAAAATGGAGGTGGGATTATTTTTTTCCAAAAAAAAACTAGATTTTAATAAAAAAGTTTTGAGAGCAACCTTTTTAAAATGAACATTCCAATGTTTCTAAAAGCATGAAGTAGAAATAATTGAAATTCATAGATGTTATCTTCTAACATAAAAAACGAGCTTCTATTTAAAAATTAGAAGTGGTGGTGAAAAACAAGTTCCCTATTATAAGGAAAAGACATAAAAAATTTTTAACACTTAACCCCAAACACTTAAATCTATCAAACTTTAATTAATAAATGAATAGTAAGCAAAAAAACAATTAAAATTCGCTTCTAAATTAACTCGAAACTAGATTTTTGGAAAGCAAAAAGAGTTAAGAAATGGTATATTCGATTTTATTTGTTACATAATTTAACAAAATATTTTTTGGAATTTTTAGAGTTTTTATCTTTTAAATTTTTTTTAAATTTTTTTTGTGATTCTCATTTTTTTTTGAATTTTTAAAGGTTTTTATCTCTTTTTTAAGGATTTTTGATTTCAATAATTTTTTTTGATGTTTTTTGTTTTTTAGATTTATTTACAAGAAAGGGATGAGAAGGAAGAGTTATTTACAAAGAAGATAGTGGGGAAAGAGAAAGATTTTTATTTGTTTTGTTTTTTTAAAAATAATTTACAAGGTAAAAACTCGAAGGCGACCCGCGAATAGACTCCATTTGGGTCGTTGGTTCGATGAGTCGACCGCCGCGGGTATGCAAAATGCGAGTTTTTGTAAAAAAAAGAAGAGAGGGAGGGGGGAGAGATTTTTTTTACAGAAAATATTTACAAAGTAAAAATAAAAATTTATTTTTTGATTTTTTGTGTTTTATGATTTTTTTGAGTTTTTTTTAATTATAAAAAAAAACAAAGAAATTTTTTTTTTAGATTTTAAGTTTTGCAAATTTTTTTTTGTATTTTTGATGAGTACAGAATAAAAAATGCAGTATAGAAAAACACCCCCATACTTAAACCCAATATTGTCCCCAATGTTACAGTCTAAGTATGCAGAACGATTAATATACAAAATATAATATGTGCAAAAATAAAAAGAGAGGGTAGGAACTTCCCTAAGACGAGTTCGGGGAGGCCCGGGTTGAAACCGTGCATTATTGTTAGAAGATGTAGGAAAAATATAACAGAGACAAAAATAAAAGAAAAAAGATAAACTCAGCGAAAAGTGTACGGGAGGTAGGGGCAAGTGCGTGTGTGACTCGATTAGCTGGCATCTTAGGTATTTGAGTGCGATAGAAATGCGGTCCCCTAGCGGGCAAAAAATGGGAAGCGCACCGAAGCAAAACAATTGAAAAGAAAAGAAGCAAAATATATACATTATTTTTTTTAAAATCAAATAAATATTATTTTGTGTTTTGTTTTTTTTACAGTAGATTTTTTTATTTTTTAGTTGATTTTTAGGTAGATGTTAGTTTTTTTTTTGTTTTTTTTTGTTTTCATAAAAATAATGAAAATATATGTTTTTTATTTTGTTTTTGTTAAGTTTTTTCATTTTTGCGAATTTTTACATTTGTTTGTTTTATAATTTTTTTTTCATAAAAATAATGAAAATAAATTTTTTTTCATTTTTTTTGCTTTTTGTAGTTTTTTTTAGTTTTATAGTTTTTTCAAGTTTTATAGTTTTTAAGGTTTTTCAAAATTTTTTAGTTTTATAAGTTTTTCAAAAAAATTTTTTATAATTTTGTAATTTTTTTTATAGTTATTATTATTATTATTATTATAGTTTTGTTGGCCATTTTAAATTTTTTTGTGATATATATAGATATAGGTAAAATTAATAGATTTCCATGGTTCAAAATAACGACACGAATCTCCCCGGCAACGACGCCAAAAACTTGATTGATATTTTTTCGCATCAAGTCCGAAAACTTAATGTGGTTAAAAGTCCAAAAATAGGTGAGGATTCACGCGGCGACCCGGCTGTTTATTTAAGTAAGGCGAAAGTGTTTTTTTTAGAAAACGGGGCGCGCGTATTTATTTATTTTGGATATAAAAAAGTTGTGATCGAGTTTTAACGAAAGGAGGCAAGTGCACATATCGTGAGTAGTACAGGATATTCTGGGTGGAATATTGAGGTCTTATTGTTCTCGGGGTCGGTTCGATTATTTCTACTATTCTCTAGAGGGGACTATTATTTTATCGATGATTATCTTGTCGGGATATTTTTATATATATTAAAAAAAAGAAAATGAAAACATAAAATTAAAGCATAAAAGCTGGAGCAGATGAAAATCTTAACACAACGACATCGAATCGATTTAGAACTAAAATATACTTTAAATAAAAAGAGATCCTAAATTTCTAATTAATTAAGGCGGAGACTTGACCGTGGAGGTTCCACTAGAATGAGCTCACTTTTCTCTAGGACTATCGCTCACCTGAACGATAAGACTATTCGACCGAATGTTAGTCCGATGAAGGATTCCTCTTAACGCCCGCATTACGCTAAGAACCCCACTATTAGGTGGGGAACCCAATCCGATAGAGTTGGCACGCCGCCGCTCTCGAGGGTTAGTGTGGAACTCTCTTTGCCAACGGGTGATCTGTCCATACGCACGGCCTCTCGGCTAGCGTATGGAAAACGAAAATAGGGCCCCCACATTGATATGTGGTCCTACGTGTCGTTAACCCCGGGCAAACCATAAGTACTTTAATTAATTAGAAAAATTAGAGCTTTAATTATTTTAAGCTATTTTATTTGTCCCAATACTCTTCGATACTGAGGGCTAAGAATGATTAGCCACTCATCGGAATGGGGACGGCTTGCGAGCAAAGCAATTAAGAAAGCAGAAAAAAAAAGCAGTAAAGAAAGCAGTAAAATAAAGCAGTAAAAGAAAGTCGTAAAGGAAAGCAGAAAATTGCAAGTCCTACTCAAACGAGTAGGACTGAAATGAAAGCAGTAAAGTGCAAGTCCCGGCGCAAATGTGTGGGCAGGAGAAATGAAAGCGAGTCCTACTCAAACGAGTAGGACAAAATAAATGCAACACACGCACGCACTCTACATAAAGTAAAACTCACGCACACACTCTCTCGACATAAAGTAAACAGACTCACTCTACAAGAAAGTAAAACACACGTACACACACTCTCGACATAAAGTAAACACACAGACACTGCAGGAATGTAAAAACTCACACACTCTACTGAATGAAATAAAAACAATGCGCCATTTAACTCTTAACGAGTAGGCGAAAATAAATGCATACACGTACAGAAATGAAAAAAAACTAAGTTACCTAAAAATTAAAAGAACTGCATTTCTACCGCTAGAATGCGGTAGAAATGCATAAAAAGCTAAAATAAAAATAAAACGAGCAAAAAGGTTGCAAATAAATGCAAAATCGGAAATGATCGAAAAATTAAAACGAATACATTTCTACCGCTAGAATGCGGTAGAAATGCATAAAAAAAGAACGAAAAAATTAAATAAGCAAAAGTTTTAAATAAAAAAACTAAGTGCATGAAAAATTAAAAAGATTATATTTCCATTCTTATGATTTTATAAAAATGCTAGAAAAACGGTAATAAAGTTAAAAAAAGTAAAAAGTTTTATGGATAAAAACGAACAAAACTAGTGAAAAAGATAAAAAAAACGTTTAAATCATTTTTATAAACTCATAAGGATGGACATGATATGAACGGAAAAGCTAAACTATGAAGATGAAAGCAACTACCTATCAATAAAGATGACAAAAATTATAACATCATACATGCACACACGCGTATTAAAAAGACGAAAAAAACTAAGTTAAAACACGAAAGAAGATAAGATTGCATAAAAAAAAGTTTCATATATCCATTCCAAAGCCATGCCAAGAGAAGAAAAAAACAAATTTTATTAACTAAAAACACGGGTTACAAAGGAACAAAAATAAAACTAAGGAGAGGGGGAGAAATATCCCTTATATAGACCTTGGAAGCATCCAGACAGCATTTCCCCTATACAAAATGGTTCAAAAGAAGGAACAGGATTACAAACAGCAGCTGCTTATTTATAGAAAGAAATTTCAGGAGACAAGCCCCCTGACACGGGCATGTAGAGGGGGTGTGTCAGCACTGCACAAAATGCGGCCGTCGATTTGACGGGAAAGTGGACTTCGGGCTGGACACGTGTCGGTCACGCAGCGGTCACGCCCTCGGTCACGGGCGTGATGCTGGGCGTGCCGAGGAGGTGGATCTGGGCACGGTGCGTCAAAAGTCGTCGTGCGGGTCTTGTCGGCCAGGTGGAGAAGTCACGCCCCAGGTCACGGCGTGACGCTGGGCGTGTCGGGGGTTCGACGATCGTCGAGCGGAAAGTCGTCGAGCGACAAAATTGTCGAGCGAAAGATCGTCGAGCGGAACATTTCGTCGAGCTTGATGGAGCGGTCACGCCCCAGATCACGGGCGTGACGGGTATTCGACGATCATCGAGCGGAAATCGGCGAGCGCGAAACTCGTCGAGCAGAAAACGTCGAGCGCTGGACACGGGCCATGTCACGGGCATGTGACCGGGCGTGTCAAGCAATTTCTTCAATATTTGTTCATATCTCGGGAATTTGACGTATCACGCCCCGGTCACGGGCGTGACGAATAAGTCATGGGCGTGACTTGGCAATTTTTTGCAGACTTTTTTTTTCCTGAAAAATAAAATAAAACAAGTTAGTAATATATTTACAAAATAGGAGCATTTTATTGAACAAAAATAAATAAAAATGACAAAAATAAATGAAAATGACTAAATTAATGTACACAAAAATATGTATATATACAATTCTTCAGATTTCTACAGAATCTCTTTTGGGAAAGCTCAAATCATATGAGCAGTTGATGAAATACAGGGAAGCTGCAGAATAAAGGACTCCTCCACCAACAAGAAAGGAGCAGAATATAACTTTCGAAGCTACTGAAGAACCTGAAGCTTCAACATCAAATGAAGAACTCCTAAGTCTCTTAGACAAGAGATTCTACAAGATGTCTAGGAAGGACCTCAGGAGAAAGTCATCCAGGCAGGATGATAAACCCAAGTATGAAAAAACACCCACTAAAGAAATAGTGTGTTTTGGGTGCAGGAAACAAGGACACTTCATCTCAGAGTGTCCTGAAAATCAAAAGAAAGAATGAAGAAGAGAGAAGGACTCCAGAAGACAGCAATACAGCATGCCTTCCTTCAGCAAGCACAAAAAGAAAAGAAGGGCTTTATTGCTGAAACCTGAAGTGACACAGAAGATAAATCCACATCCTCCAGCTCCAGTGAAGAGTAAGAAGAGGCAAAGGCAAGAGAAGTCTGCCTCATGGAAATCAATGCCTCTTGTAGCCCATCAAATGCTGAAGAACAATATAACAATGAAGAATCTGAATCTGAAGCTGATCAGATAATATCCTCATTTGATTATTGTTCTGATAATTTTAAAATTGAATTTAAATCCATGTGTATAGATTTGATAAATTCTGAAAAGGAAATAAAATCACTTAGGGAAAAGTTAATTGATCAGGAAAACCTTATTTTAAAAAACCTTAAACTTACAAATGAATTAACATTAGCTCAAGAGCAAATAAGTTCACTAAAATTTGAATTGGCTGAGTCTAGAAAACTTGAGGAATCCCTAAATGGGAGAAGTATCAAGTTGATGGACATCAGAAGCATAGTAAATGCCAGATTAAGGGTCTGTTTGGGAAAACTCTAGCGGATTGAAAAGCTGCTGTCCGGATAGAACTGTTTTAAAATAGATATCTAGGGAGCAGTTTTGAAAAGTTGCAGAGTGTTTGGGTGTTCTGTGCAGAAGTGCGCTTTGAAAAAATAGAGCGAGAGCGGGAGGAGGAGGGATCGTCGGCTCCGGCGAGATGTGTCAGCTCCGGCGAGATCCGTCGGCTCCCATGAGTTGCAGGAAGAATTGGAAAAGTCGGGGCCTGTAGATTCCAAAACCTGTGAAAGAGAAAGCTATTTTGCGGGAGCAGAAGCTGGGGGGGGAGGGATTTCCGAAAAGCTGCAAAACAGCTCCAGATTACGAAAAGCTCTTCATAAGGAGCTATCCCAAACACACACAAAACAGCTCTGGCGGCTGGAAAAGAGATTCTTCAGCCGCTAGAGCTGCGCCAAACAGACCCTAAATGACAAACTGGGCTTAAGTGCATCATCAAGAAAACTCCCACTAATTCAAAAAAATATTCTAACTACACCTATAAAATTTGTATCAGAAAAAAAAGAAAGGAAAAGTTGGATAATAATAATAGTGATAAACAAGCAGAACTAAAATCTAAGAATAAGAAAAGGAAAAACAAAAAGAAAAATCCAAATAATAACAATGTTCAACAGATTTCGTCAAATGCAAATTGATGAAATGTGTACAGTTCGTCGAACTCCAGTCGACAAACTACGAATGCAGATTTATATTATAATTATTCGTTGAACTATGATCGATGAAACCAGTATGGTTCGTCTACCAGAGATCGACGATTTTGGGGTTCAAAAAATGACTAACTTCATTCTCTGAGTGGAGTTCGACGAACTCATCCCAATTCATCGAACTCTGGTCGACGAACTCACCAGAATTCCTCGAACGCAGTTCAGTATAACAAAAATTTTAATTCTTCTAAAACCTATAATCAACCAAGAACATCTGCTAATCAATTTAATCAATGGATCATTCCACCTAGGAAATATCACCCTTTAGGTTATAAAAGCCAACCTGAATGTTCATTCATTTCCAGCTTTAGTTATGTAAAGAAATAACGACCCAAGGTAACCTGGGTTAAGAACCACTAAACTTTTCCTTTGTCGGTAAAGGGTTGTCCAAATTTTAATCAACAATGGTATCTGGATAGTGGATGCTCCAAGAATATGACTAGCAGCAAGGACAACCTAAATAATTACAAGTCCAAGTTGGGACCAAAGGTGATCTTTAGTGACTCAAATTATGGCAAAACTGAAGGCTTTGGAGAAGTTAATATTTGAGCAGTCACTTTCAAAAAGGTTGCATATATAAGTGGACTGAAACATAACCTCATCTCCATAAGTCAACTATGTGATGAAGGTTATCAAGTATTTTTTAACTTAAGCTCTTGTATCATTTCTACTAAAGAAAACCAAACTGTTTTAAATGAAAATAGACAAGACAACATATATGTAGTTAATTTTCAATCAGCAACATCAGATATTTGTTTATTTAATCTTGTTAGAAATCGGAATGATTTATGACATAAAAGATTAGGTCATGTTAATCTGAAAAACATTGCTAGGCTATCTAAAGACAAACTTGTTAGAGGATTGCCTTTTGGACCATACAAGAAGGAAGGCCTCTACAGGACTTGTCAATTAGGCAAGCAAACTAAATATAGATTTAAATCAGTTAATAAGAGTGATTGACCTAGGATCTTATACTTGCTACACATGGACCTTTTTGGCCATATTATTGTACAAAGCCTAGGAGGGAATTCTTATACTCTAGTTATTGTAGATGACTTCTCAAGATTCAGTTGGGTTTTCTTTCTGAGATCTAAGTCTGATAACTTCAAGGTTCTTAAAGATTTTCTCAAGAACATACAGATTGAGTACTCTACTCTAGTTGCATTGATCAGAAGTGATCATGGTATTGAGTTTGAGTCTCTTCTTATGCAAGAGTTCTGTAGGAAGAAAGGTATTAGACACTGCTTCTTAGCTCCTAAAACACCTCAATAAAATGGGGTTGCTGAAAGGAAGAATAGAAACTTAATTGAAGTTACAGGCACATTACTTGCAGATGCTTACATGCCCCTATCTTTTTGGGCAGAGGCTGTGAGCACAACAAGCTATGTACTGAACAGAAGCTTAATACAAAAACTTAAGAATAAGACTCCCTATGAATTGCTCAAAGGGAAGAAACCTAAAATCACCTATTTTAAAATATTTGGTTGCATATGCTATATTCATAACAACGACAAGAAATATATTAAAAAGTTTGAAGTAAGGCAGCAGAGGGAATTTTTCTAGGATATTCCCAAGTCAGCAAACCTTATAGAGTGTTCAATAAGTCTACTTTAAAAATTGAGGAATCTATTCATGTAACCTTTGATGAAGTTAACATGTCTTATAAGGAGAAAGAAATTTCTACCAACAGCACATTCCAGGTACCTCACTTGTGTGAGAGACTGGAAGATCTAAACCTCACCCAAGATGTTCCAATACATCCCTCTCCACAAGTTGAAGAAGAAAGTGAAGAAGAAAGTTTAGAGGTGGCTGAAACCTATCCAACAGCTAATGAAATTCCACAAGAGGAATTTATCCCCCATGTTGTTGAATAACCAACTCCACCCACTGAATTTGTCACACTTAGAGATCACCCTGTATCTCAAGTGATTGGAGACATTTCAGTTGGTGTGCAGACAAGGCATCAACTCAACCAAGACGTGATGCATGTCTGCTTCATATCTGAAATTGAGCCCCAATCCATTAAAGATGCAGAGCAAGATCCCCACTGGATTATTGCAAAGCAAGAGGAGATCAATCAATTTTAGAGATGCAGAGTTTGAGATTTAGTTCCAAGACCCAAAGACTACCCAGTCATTAGAACTAAATGGGTATATAGAAACAAGCTGGATGCCCAAGGTTTCATCATAAGGAATAAAGCAAGCTTGTTGCTCAAGGTTATAGGCAAGAGGAAGGGATTGACTATGACCAGAACTTTTCTCCTGTTGCAAGGTTGGAAGCAATTAGGATCTTCCTTGCATATGCTGGCTATAAGAAATTCAAAGTCAATCAAATGGATGTCAAGAGTGCCTTTCTGAATGGAGAACTTAAAAAAGAGTTTTATGTCGAACAACCTCCAGGTTTCATCTCTCCAACTCATCCCTCATATGTTTTTAAATTCCATAGAGCTCTCTATGGTTTAAAGCAAGCTCCAAGAGCTTGGTATGAGACCTTAGCTAGCTTCTTGTTAGAGCATAAATTCTCTAGAGGCATTGTACATAGAACATTATTCACTAGAAACCATAAGGATCAAACTTTATTAGTGCAAAGTTTTATAGATGATATTATATTTGGGTCTACAAATTCCAAACTATGCATGTGGTTTTTTGACCTCATGCATTCAAAGTTTGAAATGAACACATGGGTGAGCTCTCCTACTTTCTTAGTATCCAAGTAAAGCAACTACCTGATGACATCTTCATATCACAGGCTAAGTATGCTAAGGAGCTTATCAAAAAGTTTGGGATGGCTGATGCCTCATCAAAGAAAACACCCATGGCCGCTAATGTTGTACTTGACTCTAATGAACATGGCAAGCCTGTTGATCAGAAACTATATAGGGGCATTGTTGGCTCCCTGTTATACCTTACAATAAGCAGACCAAATATAATGTTTGCTACATGTCTTTGTGCAAGGTTCCAACTGAACCCTAAAGAATCTCACCTAATTTTCTTAAAAACGATTTTGAGATATATAAAGAGTTGTCCTACTCTAGGACTCTGGTATCCCACTGAGTCAGAGTTTGAGTTAACTGGATACTTAGATGCTGACTTTACTGGATGCAGAGTAGAAAGAAAAAGTACCTCAGGAATATGCCAGTTCCTTGGTATGAGAATAATCTCTTGGTTTAGCAAGAAGCAGTCATCTTTGTCCACTTTAACTACTGATGCAGAATATATAGCAGATGACAGTTATTGTTCCCAGATGCTGTGGATTCAAAACCAACTTCTAGACTATGGGTTCAACTTAAATAATTCAAGTCTACTATGTGACAACATAAGTGCAATTTCCATTGTAAAAAATCCAGTCCATCACAGTAGGACTAAGCATATAGACATTAGGCACCATTTCATTAGAGAGTGTGTAGACAAAAATAAAATTAATCGTGTCAATATCTACACTAATTTGTAAAGAGCAGATATTTTTACCAAACCTCTAGATGAGAGGAACCATCTATTCTTTATAAATTAGCTCGGTATGATAAATGGAGAAGCCTTAATTTAATTTCTGTCTATGGTCGATGAATTTTTTACAGTTCGTCGAACTGAGATCGAGGAACGGGGAAAAGTTCTAGAGAAATTCGTCGAACGAAGATCGACGAACGAAGATCGACGAACTCTTTATGAGTAAAGTTATTTTCGTCGACCGGAGATCGACGAATTTGGTTCAAAAAATTTTCGTCGAACTGAACTCGACGAAATGTTTTCACATCTTTTGACTGAGATCGACAAACTCTTTTGACTATAAAATATTGCGTCGACCTCAGATCGAAGAATTTTTCTTATTCATCGAACGGAGTCTGCCGGTTCATATTCTGAAAATCTTATATCTAGGTTTTCTTCGACCTCCATCCCGCGCCTTCAGTTCCCTTGCACTTGATCTTTGTTTCACTATTGCAGGTGAGATCATGGCGATTCCGGTGAACGATCTTTCCGTAATGAAATTTGATATGGGCTTCGATATTTATTTCGACTCATTTCAACATTCTGACCCAATCTTTATCAAAATTCTGGAACTGTTTGCAGAGATGAATCTACAGAACTTCACGACCCGCCGCATCAAGATTGCAATGACTGAAATAAAAGAATGGGTATATACATCTACAACATCAGAAGAAGATAATATGACGAGAACAATTTTTGGTAATCAAGTTTTCCTCTCGCCTACTGTACTAACCGAAATTTTCGGTCTACTTAATGGTGATGAAGAGATAGAAATGGACACTGAGGAATATAATAATATGTTGATTAAAATGGGTCATTATGGAGATAACCAAAACAAGTTGCTGAAGAAGAACTTGTCTGCTGAGTATAAATTCTTAGCAGATGTAGTTGGGAAAGTGCTGTTGGGCAAACACACAACACATGACTACATCACCAGGCACCAGTTCTTTGTGATGGGTGCCTTGTTTTAAAAGAAAGGAGTAAACTGGGGCAAGTTACTGTTTGAATTGATTAAAAAGAAGAACAACAAGAAAGAGGTCTGTTTTGGAAGGATCTTGGGGATCCTTCTGCAAGAAAAGGCATCTGAACATTTGGTTTCCACAACAGTGTTCATAAATGCCTCGAAAAGGCTAACCTCTGCCCTGTTTGGTAGATGGGAGAGGACAATCGCAAAGACCTCCAAGGATTCCTCATCTGCAAGATCTTCTAAGAGCACCAAGGCCATCACAGCTGCTCCTCCACCCCGAGAAGAAGTTCCTTCCACCACCACCATTCCTTCTCCTCCACTACCTCAACAACAACAACAACAACATAAAACTGCATCACCAATTCACTCTCTAGTTCCTAGCCCACCAACTCACCAACAACATCAACCCACACCAGCATTAACTCCATCTCCTGAGTACAACACTCCACCTAAATCTCCACTTCCACCTCATTTAACTTCCACACACCCTGATACATTTATCTCCTCCCACACCTTCAATCTATTATTTCCTCCACCATCTCCACATCAGGAACCCATCTCTTCCCCCACAGTAACAGTTCCCCTTTCTACAACTACAACTCCCTCTATTCCCTTCCCTCTACTCATCAAAACTGACATTCCATCTACTGTACCTGACTACACACACACAGATATGTCCAGTGCATTTTCTGTCTGTTCAAATTATGGTCATCACAATTCATACTCCTCCACTGCTCTAGAATCCCTCTATCTTAATTTCTCTAACATTGCTAAAGATCTGCTAGCATTCATCTCTCCCACCCTTAATAAACTTTTAGTTGATGCTCTAGCTCCTCTCACTGCTTCCATCAATACTCTCTCTGCCAAAATTGCTGCCCTATCCCCTGTCCCTTCATTTGGGGGACTGGATTTAGGACCCCCTGAAACCAGTCTGGGGGAGATGCTCCATGATGATGAAGCTCCAGTGGTGACCGAAGCAGCAGCAGCAGCAGCAATAACAGAAGTAGAAGCTAAAGAAGCAGAAGCATCCACAGATGAATTAATGTCTGATGATTCTTCAAAGGAAACAACTTCTCCCACTTATATAATAGATTTAATTGATTCAGATACAGATATGGATGAGCCAGTTATAGCTGAACTAAAAACTGATGGTGATTATATTATAAATACCACAGTCAGTCTGCATTCTTTATTAGATTTATTCAATATTGTCTATAGAAACAATCTGCCGAGCTATTCTAAACCTTCTTTGGCCATTGTACCATACACTGCACCAATAAGTCCCACAGTTGCCAAGCAACTTAAGGGTAGTTTTGTAGTTACATAGATTCAAAGAGTATCAACTACCAAGGATATTTCTTCTCCCAAGACTGTCTCCGCTCCAATATACAAGATGGATGACAGTCCTCTTCCTGATTTTGATGAGATAATCATGGCAGATATAGAAGCAGAAAAATTATCAATTACTGAAACAGTGGTTCTAGAAGCTCAATAACCTCCAGTACAGCCTCAGGCTGAAAAGCAGATTTATAAAGATCTTCTGAAAGCTCTGGATGACTTATATGATAATACTCAGGGATCCTCTTCTGATAAAGATGATGATGATAATGATGATTCTGATGATAGCCCTTCAGCCAAGAAGAAAGTCTTAAAGAAAAGAACGACTCCTCCTGTTGCTGCTCCCAAACCAAATCCCACACATGACACTACATACTATATTCTACAAACTATCACTCCTTATCCTGGGATGCCAGCTTGGATGTGTTTCTCAAATAATGAATAGAAAGCTAGGAAGAAAAACAGGAGGTACTCTCGTCCCCCTCCTCAAAGATACTGGAGTGGTCCTCCTCCTCTTCCTCCACCTGCTGCTGGTGCTTTAGGTAGAACTTCTCAGAGGTCTAACTCTTATGCTCAAACCTATCATAGACACCATGGTAGATCCTCAACACCTCAAGGAAGCAGCCAACAGAGGTATTCCTCCAGCAAGCAACATCAGCAACAACAACATCAACCACAACAACAATAATAGCAAGCTCCTGAAACACAAAAAGCTGACAGTCCTAAAAGGCTAGAGTCTCCACCCATTCCATTTGTGGATCCAGAAACTGAGATAACTTCTAGAATGGTCAAGTTCCAGGAACTTGTTGGACTTTCAATGATCAATAAAGCTAAAGCTGAAGGGAAAGATCCATCCCAGTATTCAATAATGTATAAATATAGAAAGGAAGAATTAAAAAGGTATGAAAATGCTAATAAATTCCATAACGCATATGCTTACATGAATCTACATCCAGAGGCTGTTATGCCCAGAGCTACTTCTCTTAATATTATTGGAGCTGCTGATTTGACCATGTACAAGAGGCAAGCAGTTAATCCCAAAAGAAGAATCAAGTTTACACAGGCTGCTGACTAGGAGAAAGATGATAAGCAAAAGGAGAAGCTGAAAAAAATGATATATTTTGTTTTGTTTCTTTTGGTCTGAACTCTTTATTTATTTACTGTCACAAAGATACTATGTAAATATCTGCTGCATATTTCAATTTTTCTGCCAGATATATTTTTCCTGCTTTATGAATGTCTTTATTTCATTTGTATCAGTGACCTCACCCAAATAGGGGGAGATTATTGGATCCCTAGTTGAATTTGGGCTAGGTTCACTAACTAGGATGATTGACCCACCATGTATAGCCAGGGTCATGTTTTTGTGTCCTAGAGTTTAGGCTAAGTCCTTAGATTCAACCCTACATCGACTAGCCAACAGAAGACTGTAGAAAACTAAAGAATTAGAAAAAAATCAAGTTTAGGAAGTAAGTTCGACGTTCGTCGAACTCATCTTGATGAAATTCATGCTCCACTCGATGAACTCAGAGTAAATTCTCTGAGTTGAGCTCGACGATATTCGAGCTCAGGTCGACAAACTCTGGCAGTTCAACTTCAACACATTATTTCCAGAATACTTTCTCTGAACTCAGGTCGACGAAAATAGATTATCAGCTCGATGAACTTGGAACAAAGAATTGGGAAGCTCTTCACAGAAAGAAGTTAGTTGATCTCAGGTCGATGAACTTGGTTCTCAGGACAACGAACAAACTTTCTCTGGTCGACGAACATGATTTCTCAGCTCGACGAACTTTGATCTCAGGTCGACGAAATCTGTTCTCTGGTCGACGATTTCTGTGCAGTTCCAGACTTAGAAATTTCCCTCAATTTCTGTCCTTATTCCGTATTATCTAGCAATATTTTCTTGAGTAATTAATGCATATATTCTCTGAATATAGCCGTTAGTGGCAGCATTTATTTTGGTCTTCATCTGGTTAATTACTTGCTCTTTTTAATGGGACAGTTGGGGAATCTCATTAATGAAATTATTCTCCAGCAGTATTTCATTCTCCAGGTAGTCAACATTCAATGCAATGGAATTCAAAATTTAAAGGAGAAATCGACTGAAGATATAATAGAGTTTTTCTTTACTGTCTGGACACACAACACAAGGAATATTAAGACAGAAAAGATCTACAACAAAAACATTCTGAACCTTTTCTATATAGAAAATAGTTTGTTTTCTCTTTGACCTTGCTGAAGAAGAAGAACATCAACTATAAATCAAGAGTCTTCTTCAACCTTCACTCCAGGATTCTTCAAGGACAACATATTCATATCAATCAGAAGTTCCCGGATCAACATTTTTTTCAAGGGTGAAGACCGAAGACCTACACCCTGTGCAAGAATCCAAGTGATATTGAAAGGAATTCTTGACAACAACAAATCCACTTATCTTCTCTGTTGAATTGAGAAAGAGAAAGCACCATCAATCTCTCCCCCCTCTATATAAAGGGTTTATTAACTCTCTTCAAAAGTTTATTTTAGTTTTTGAGCACATGATAAAAAACTCATTGGTGGCAGTCACCTGATCAAAACCTGCTAGTGGATTCCTACCATGGTGGTAGAAGAGTGGATATACCCAGGTTGGGGAACCACTATAAAACTTATTGTGTTGTCTGGTTGTCCCTTTTCTAGTTGTTCTTATTGTGGCTGTGATAAAATAGTTGTGCTGTGATATATCTATATGCTGTGTTCGATTAGTTTAGCTTATATTATCTCTTCTCTGTTAATACAGGTATCACACTTATTTTCATTACTTTAATAATCTTTAAAATAGTAAAAAATTTTAGATTACTATATTCACCCCCCCCCCCTCTAGAGTAAATCAGGTGTAACCCCATCTTTTAGAATGAGTTTAGTAAATTGACCATATTTGCTCCTGATATGGTAACTTCGGAGGAAGGGAGAGTGAAGCGCTTTCTCAGAAGATTAAGAAGCAATGTCCAACAATTGGCATGTGCTTATAGTGCCGAAAGCTTTGCTGAGGCAGTGGAAGCCGCACTGAAGGTTGAGGCGATCGAAAATGCTAAGAATCGAGGTGCTACGACAAGAAAAGAGAAGAGGAAATATGATGAGTATAGAAGCTTTAGGGCATATGGCCCCTCTTCGAAGAAGAAAATTAAGGAAGTATGTAGCTTCTATGGTCGACCTAGCCACCCCTTTAAAAGGTGTTTTAAGAGGACTGCCACCATGAAGCAGCAACAGCTGTTTGCCTTCCAAGGTGAACCCAAAAGTGACCTGGTGTACACAATCTGAGCAAAGAAGGGCAATGCCGTCAGTCGCTGCTGGTCGAAGGATAAGACTTGCTTCCAGTACGGGCAAAAGGGGAACCTGAAGTCCTCTTGCCCCAAGGCTCAGACTCTACTACAGCCTACCCCGCTTCGGGCTCTGCTGCCGCCACCAAACCAGGACAAAGGGAAAGGAAAGCAAAATGTTGAGAGTAGAGAGGAAGCTTAAACCTCTACCCAAGTAATTTCAGGTTAGACCCTAGTTTGATTTTTCTTTATATATCCTCTTTCATTGCCCTAGTTTTCATTCGTTTAGTTATATATCCTAAGATTTTAGGGGACTTTAAGGTGAAAAATAAGTGTGCGCTCGTTCCTTTCGATTTAGGTGCCACCTATTCCTTTGTGGCCCGGAGGTTCGTAGATAAACATCGCTTGAATGTGGATCAGTTAGGAGACTCCTTTAACATAAAGCTTCCCTCCGGTGAATCAGTAATATCTAATCAAGGAGTTCTGAAATACCCTATTTATCTAGGCGATTTACTAGCCTTTATGGATCCGATGGTGTTGGATCTAGCAGAATTTGATGTGATTTTGGGCATGGACTGGTTGTCCAAGTATGATGCAGTCATCTAGTGCAAGGCAAAGTGACTGGATTTCAGGATGGACAATGGCCAACCTATGAGTGTCTTTGGTTTTCAAGACAGGTTTCCCCCATCATTTCTGCAGTACGTGCTTGTCGTGCTATCAAGTCTGGTTGTGAGGCATTTTTGGTTTCTATTTCTGCTTTGGAAACTATATTTGTTACACCACATGTTGAGGATTTATCGGTGGTGCAAGAGTTTCCATATGTTTTTCCTATTGTCTTCCAGGACTTCCTCCGGTGAGGGAGATAGTGTTTGTAATAGACCTTGAGCATGGTACTCATCCTATTGCCAAAGCACCATACCGCATGGCTCCTTGTTAGTTGGATGAGTTGCGTACTCAGCTTGATGAATTGGTGTAGTGTGGATTTATTAGACAAAGTTCTTCCCTATGGGGTGCTCCCATATTATTTGTAAATAAGAAGGATGGCTCGATAAGGCTTTGCATCGATTACAGAGAATTGAACAAGATGACCGTTAAGAATAAGTATCCCCTTTCGAGGATTGATGACCTGTTTGATCAGTTGCGTGGTAGCTTGGTATTTTCAAAGATTGATCTTTGTTCCGGCTACCACCAGTTGAGAATTCATCAGGCAGATATTCCATGGACCACTTTTCGATCGCGACACAGACATTTTGTGTTTTTGGTGATGTCCTTTGGTTTGGCTAATGCACCATCTGCATTCATGGACTTAATGAATAGAATGTTCAAGGATTTCTTGGATCGTTTCGTGAACGTGTTCATAGACGACGTCCTAGTGTATTCCCGTAGTGTTGAGGAGCATACTCAACATTTGCGATTGGTTTTGTCGACCCTTAGGGAGCATAAGCTTTATGCGAAGATGAGCAAGTGTGAGTTCTAGCTATCTAAGGTGTCCTTTCTGGGGCATGTTGTAAGCAAGGACGGTATTTCCGTAAAGCTGACCAAGATTTCTGCTGTTATGGAATGGCAGAGGCCTTCTACACCTAAGGAGATTAGGAGCTTCCTAGGCCTGCCTGGCTATTATAGAAGATTTATGGAAGGGTTTTCAGTGTTGTCTGCTCCGTTAACTAGACTTACCTAGAATAATATTGCATTTGTTTAGAGTTATAAGTGTGAAGAAGCTTACCATGAGTTGAAGAAGAGATTATGTACTGCTTTAGTCTTAGCCTTGCATACCGAAGGGGTTGAGTACACTGTGTATGTGGATGCATCACATATTGTACTTGGCTGTATTTTGATGCAAGATGGGAAGGTGATCGCGTATGGATCAAGACAATTGAAGATTCATGAAAGAAACTATCCTATGCATGATTTGGAGTTTGCTGCAGTAAATTATGCACTGAAGCTTTGGAGACATTTATTATATGGTGCGCGGTGCAAGATCTATACAGACCATAAGAGTTTAAAGTATGTCTTCACTTAGAAGGAATTAAATCTGCGCCAGCATTGGTGGTTAGAATATGTGGCAGATTATGATGTGGAAATCCTTTATCATCCAGGAAAGGATAACGTAGTAGCCGATGCTTTGAGTAAAAAGACTGCCAAAAATTTTAATCTATCTGTTCAGTCCTTAGTGGAAGATTTTTTGTTGATGGACATTGGTGTTGGGAATAGTGCAGTGCCTACTAGTTTGGAAGCAGAAGAGCCCTCTTGTATTTACCTTACTAGAACACAGCAGAAGGATGATCCGGATTTGTTGCATCTCCAGAATAGAACTGAGAAGGGAGAGCTACCTGGTTTCTCCTTGGATGAGTTGGACACCTTAAAGTATTAGGGTAGATTTTGCATTCCCGCTGTTGGTGATAATCAGGCTAAAATTTATATTGAAACTCATGGTTCCAGTGTTCCCTACCATCCTGGTTCCACAAAAAATGTATAAAGATGTAAAGCAGATTGTTTGGTGGTCGGTGATAAAGAATGATATAGCAAAGTTTGTGGCGGAATGTTATTTGTGTCAGCGTGTTAAGGCTGACCATAGGAATCGTGGTGGTTAATTGAAACCGCTGGATATTCCATGTTGGAAGTGGGAGTGTATTTCGATGGATTTCATCACTGGCTTGCCGAGGTCTCCCCATGGGCACGACTACGTTTGGTTGATAGTTGATAGATTGACTAAAAGTGCTAACTTTATACCTTTTAAGATCGGGTATTCTATGAAGAAGATAGTTGAATTTTACCTTGATGAGGTTATCAGATTACATGGAGTTCCTGTCAGTATCGTATCAGATCGGGACTCTAGATTTATGTCCCGTTTTTGGAAGAGTTTACAAGAGGGTTGGGTACCTATTTGAGGTATTCCACCACATATCATCCGCAGACAAATGGACAGACGGAAAGAGTTAATCATATCGTAGAAGCCATGATCAAGTGTTATATTTTAGATCACGATGGTGCTTGGGATGAACGCCTCAGACTCATGGAGTTTGTGTACAATAATAGTTACCAAGAGAGTCTGCAGATGGCCCCGTTTGAGGCCCTATATGGGAGGCATTATAGGACTCCCTTGTTTTGGGCTGAAGTTGGTGAAAGTCCGTTGCTAGGTCTGGAAGCCCTTGAAGAGATGAATTGTGTCGTGACTCATATTCAAGAAAGGCTCAATGTGGGACAAGAGCGATATGAGAAATATGCTAATTAACGAACGGTTGATCTAGAGTTCACTGTTGGGGACAAGATTTTTCGAAAGTTTCTCTGATGTCAGGTGTTAAAAGGTTTGGAAGGAATCACAAGTTAGACCCCCGGTATGTAGGACCATTTCTGATTCTAGAGCGTGTTGGAGTGTTAGCTTACAGGCTGGAGTTGCCGGCTACCTTCTCTGGTGTCCCTGATGTGTTCCATGTGATCCAGTTGCGGAAGTGTATCCGTAGTGATCGTCAAGTCCTTGACTCGGTCCCCCAGATTCAGCCCAACCTTACGTACGTGGAAGAACCTGTTCGCATTTTGGATTCTCAAGATCGAGTATTGCTAAGAAAGACTATACCCATGGTTAAAGTACTCTGGCGAAATCAAGAAGTCGACATCGTGACATGGGAATTGGAGTCGGCGATGAGAGAATCTCATCCGCATCTCTTCCCTTAGTTCAGGTATATCTTCAGGTGTTTGGTAATAATTGGGTTTTGGTTTGGGTTTGGTTTTAAGGTTGTGATAAGTTTCAGGACGAAACTTATTTTTAGGTGGTGTGACTGTAACGTCCCTGATTTTCTGATATTATGATTTGGTTTGTCGACATCACGATTGTGACGTCAGAGTGTTACCCTTTTTCGTTTTGTTGACGGCACTGCACCGTTGGTGCGTTTTCGCATCCGTCGTGCCTATTTATCCAGATTTTGGGATTCTGTTGGGTTGGAATGTCTCCCCTATTATAAATGTTGAGGTTTTGAGGACTTGGAATTGTCCGATTTTGTTGCGTTCCGAGCATTTTGCAGTCTCGGTGAGTGTTTGGATCCTTCTGAGGATTTTCTTTGCTTGTGTAAGCTTTTGATGATAGTGTCTCAAGAATGGTACATCGGATTCGAGGGTTGTCTTCGCTATTTAATTCGTTTAATATTTCGTGTTCGGGCCTCTGATTTGAACTCATATTTCCATGGTTCAACCATTTGATTATGATAATTATTACATCAAAACCTTAGGCTTGTTTTGATTCTCGGGAAACCCTCCTAAGGGGTTGGGTTTTCATCGAACTCTTTTTCCATATGAATTTCTGCGTGCCGTGCTGAGCTCGATGATCGTCGAGCGGAGCTCCACGAAGTATCGAGTTGAGCTCGACGAACGTAGATATGAGCTCGATGAATGTTGAGCGGTTCTGGGTTTTATGATTTTCATGCACAGTACGTCGAACTGAATTTTTTGTTCCATTGCATTCGACGAATTATGAACTGACTTCATCGGGCGGGCTTTTCCTTTGCGTTCGACTATCTTCGAACTGATTTCGTCGAATGGGTTTTGCGTTCGACAATCGGGATTGTTCTTCTTCCTTATTTTAGAGAATCGACTTTGTTCTTGAGAAAGCTCCTTGTTCTCGAGAAATTTTTCTTGTACTCGAGAACAGTCCTCTTAGTTCTCGAGAAGTCCTTTTTCTGTACTCGAGAACAACCCTTCTGGTTCTCGAGAAGTATCTTGTTTCTCGAGAAGGTATGCCATTCTCGAGAGGCATCCTCCTGTTCTCGAGTAATACTTCCTGTACTCGAGAAATATGTTCTTCCACCCGAGAAATCCACTCTTACTTATCGGGAAATGCTTCTTGGTTCTCGGGAATTTGCCATCTTGTTCTCGAGAACAGTCTCCTTGTTCTCGAGAACTATCATTTTGTTCTCGAGAACAGCTTCCTGGTTCTCGGGAACTGTCTTTTTGTTCTCGAGAACAGCTTCCTGGTTATCGAGATCTGTCATTCTATTCCCGAGAATAGCTTCCTGGTTCTCGGGAACTTTCTTTTTGTTCTTAAGAATAACTTCCTAGTTCTCGAGAACTGTCTTTTTGTTCGCGAGAACAGCCTCCTTGTTCTTGAGAAAACCCTAGTTTCTTCTCGGGAAGCCCGGTTCAGCCAACCCCAACCCTTTTCTTAAGTGTGGTTATCCTGATTTCTACCCGAGGTATATATATGCCTACAACTTATTTCCTCCTTCATTTCGACTAAACATTATGTTCATCTTCCGAACTAGTGGTGTGGGCGAGAGAGAAAGTTTTTCCGCTATCGTTCCGGTTGCCGCCAACAGTGCTCCGCTGCTCGAAATCTTCAACCGAATGTAGATCCGGAAAGCTCTTAACGAGAACTATGCCATCGTGGTAAAATTTTCCCCATTCCTTTAGATTTTCAAGCTAGGGTTTTCAGCCCTAACTCCTATTTTTGGTCATTCTTGTTAGATTTCGACTTTCGTTGTCTTCTTTTGACCCGATCTACGTCAAGGAGTGATTTGGAGAATTTTTCCGGTAAAATCAAGGCCTGTGATGGTTTTCTCCTTCTCTTCCCTTCTTTTGGCCGATTTGTAGAAATTTCTAACTTATTGTTATCATGATTAGTAATAAACTTTTTTATATAATTTCCATGTTCTTGATTTTGCTATCAAGTCCTGTTAAATTATATATGTTTTGACGATGCAGTTAATTCCACTCTTTTTACTGTTCCTCAACTTTCAAGTAGAATGCGTTGGAGTTTATTTAGGACTGTAAATTCTTCCTAAAAGTTGATCAACCATCTCAAATCTAAAATTGTCTAGTAGAATCCGATGTGTCAATGTTGTCTTGAGATTTGTATCATTATTTCCTTTATGGTGATACCATGGGCCGAGACATGCCTCCAGACCATGAAGGGTTGTGGTGGGCCTCTGATCTCTAAACCCAGGTCGTTACGAGGTTTTCTTTCTAGTTTTTCCTTTGTTGTTGGTGTTATTTGTGGACGAAACCACCACTACAACATTTGTTCTCCCTATTAGTACTTGGTGGGGCTCTACTGGGTGTTTGAGAATTTGCGGTGAATGGTGGAGTATTCAGTCTCTCCCGCAATTAGATGGATATATTATCTTCGGGGTTGGCCACCCCGATCATTTTTGTTTTTTTGTTGGAGTTGTCCACAGGTGGCTAATAGGGGTTGTTTCTCTCCTGATGGTTTAATCTTGACCTTTTCCCATTATAGTTTTGTGCATTTGGGGTACTATGGTTATACGTGATGCTTCACGTAAGCGTTCTCTTTTTACCTTGTATCTGACTGCTGTACTTTATGTACGTATCTTTTGTAATGCCCCGAAACTCAAGGGAGCAAAACTGGGACGTTTTGGGCCAGTTTGGGTTCTGGCAGCAGGCACACGGCCTGGGACACGGGCGTGTCCCAGGGCGTGTCGACCCGTGTCGACACTTAGCCGCGAAGTCGTCGAGATTCTCTCGACGATTCGTTGAGAATGGGCACACGGCCTGCGACACGGGCGTGTCGCAGGGCGTGTCGACCCGTGTCGACACTTAGCCGTGGAGTCGTCGAGATTCTCTCGACGATTCATTGAGACATGGCACACGGCCTGCGACACGGGCGTGTCGCAGGGCGTGTCGACCCGTGTCGACGATCGTCCCAGGGAGTCGACGAGATTCACTCGACGATTCGTCGAGACAAGGCACACGGCCTAGGACACGGGCGTGTCCAAGGCCGTGTCATCAGATCGATGATTTTTCGCTCGATGAAATGTCGAGACCGTGTACACGGCCTGGGGTCCAGGCGTGTCACGGTGACACGGGTAAGGACACGGGCGTGTCCTAGAACCGTGCAGTGCTCGGGTTGATTTTGGGGAAAAATCATGGGGTACACGGCCGGCCACACGGCCGTGTGAGGTGGAACACGGGCGTGTCAGATCGAACAAGGGCGTGTTCGATACCCGTGTGAGGTTCCAGGAGATTCGATTTTGACGGCGAATGAGGCACACGGCCCAGGACACGGGCGTGTGCCAGGCCGTGTTCGGTCCAGATTGGGCATTTCAGCCCCGAATCGAAGCCGTTCATTTCTTTAACTGAAGATCCAACGACTGGGGGTTGTTCCTGAAGGGATATACCTGCGTTTGGGCTTTCAAAACCCCTACTTTTTCTTAAGTGTTCTCTTTCTAAAGCCTTAGAGAGAGAGGAGAGCCAAGTGAAGAAGAAGGAGCTAGATCCCGCCATTGGAGGAGCTTCGGAGCTCCGAATCGCGAACCGACTCCGGATCCGCGGAGGCAACGCTAGTGCGGTGGTTTTCATCCGATTACTTTTCCATGGCGCCAAAGAGGAACGCAAGGGTAACGATCCTCATCTTGAGCATGAGTAGCTCTCTTTCTTAGCATAGGAAGCCCGCTCTTGCGAGTTTGCGGAGAGTTGGAGGCGTTCCTTCGGGTAGATATGTGAAGTCCCCGTTGTTTATAGTCCGTAAGCGAGAACGGACATAGGCATGATGTATGAATCCTACCCGGACATGCTAGTCTGGATCGGTGATGTTGCATTGCATAATGCCGGAGAAGACTCCGTGCTATTGGTTGTTTTTCGGGTTTTCTACGCGGTAGATTGCAGCAGGGAGCCTTGGGGACTAACCCAAAGGTGCACCCGGAAAACTGGGCGGATACGAGATCTTGCCAACTTGGTGGCTTGAGAGCTAACTTGAACATAACCGGGTTATGTGACTTGTGATGGATATGGGACTCGGTGAAAGTTTGACCCGCGCAAATGGCTTAAATTGTCGTTGCAATGTGAGCACGGGTTAGATGGAACCGTACCCGTTCTATGTCGTTCGGTTAAAGAGACCTAAAGGCACGTGGAACTTATCGTTGGCATAGAGTAGGGTTTTCGGCGGTCCATGGCTTAAATTGTCGTGACCCAGGCCAGGAAGACAAATTGCTCATAGGTTTGGCCGTCCAAGTGGCGGTGGTGAGTTCGGATTGTCAATGGCTTTAATTGACGTGACAACGACCGGTTCACCGAGAATGTGCCCTGAGAGCACGGGACGTGTGGCCGTGCGAACCAACGTCTGTGATGAAATGGCTATATATATAAATTGCTCGCTTATGCTAATGAAATGCAGGAAAGGAGCATCGCCGCCCCGAGTTGGGGGCAAGATCGTTATAATTTGGTCAGCATTGCTGACCGTTGCCTTGTTTTCGCCACCGTGCGGTGGTTTGTTGCTTGCAGGTGCAGCTGGACCAAGCGGTCAATAGCGGGCTAAAGCCCTTTTTGCGAAGCCGGCCCTCGAAGGCCCAATTGGAAGTGTTTACTGTTTTGTTCATGTATGACCGGCCTGCGTGCCGTGGTTTGTAAAACATGTAATATTCAAGTGAAACATTTTTGTAAGCCCTAAAGGCTTGTTTTGGGTATTTTGTATAACATTCCTATTTTGTACTAGTGGACATTCGTGCTTTGATGCTGGGTTCTTGTTTACAACTATTATAAACTGCTTCCGCTAGAATGCTCTGTGTAGGACGTTGAGATTGGTTGGATGGTTTCCATAAGTAACCACCCGGTCTGTCTGTGGCATACGGCGTCGGGCCCCGACCGGACCTACTGCTTTATGCTATGTGACGGATAGGGGGCGTTACAATTTGGTATCAGACTACTGGTTTTGGTTGGGCTTAAACTGAATTCGTGGGCGAATTCTTTTTAAGGGGTGGTGAGCACATTGTGTGCGTCATCGTAATCACAGTAAAAAGAACCCATGAATGTCCACTTAGAAATGAAAATACTCGTGTTTGAGGAACCTGCGTGTTCCTATAATTGCTGTTTGCAATTTATTTGGTCGCTTAACGGTGTTTTGTACCACTATAGGTGACCAGAAGTGGTGTTGGGCCGTCAGAACGCCGAGTTTCTGAGGCTAGTAGTGCACCGGATGTTGCTCCTGCAACACCTCTGTCGGCTGAAAATATACGGTTGGTGGCTGAAGCGGTGTTGGCCGTGATAAATGCGCAGCCTGCAAGACAAGCGCAGCAGCCCGCTCCTGTTATGGAGCAAGAACCTCTGCAAGAGGCTGAGCCGAGGAGGGTGGAGCAAGTGGTTGTTGAACCGGTGGTGCCAAGGAGGGCAACTGAGAGGCAGCTTAAGCATGTAATGAGCTTTAACCCTCCGTTATTCTCGGGGTTGGGAACCCCATCTCAGGCTGAAGACTGGCTCTCCAGGGTGAAGAGAGTCGTGACAGCAACGGAGACGGAGGAGTGGAAAATGACCACCATCGCTACGTTCCTTTTGGACGGTGAAGCGAGGATGTGGTGGGAAGGATTGGAGCTGCACTTACTGAGAGGTAGGCAACTTGGTGATGTCTCGATGGAGGAGTTCTCGAGATTATTTTTGGCTAGATACCTCCCTTCGACGCAGAAGATAGCGTTGGAGAATGAGTTCCTGAAGTTGGTACAGGGTGAGAGGAGCGTGGATGAATATCTCCACGAGTTTACTCGTCTGAGTCATTATGCTAGCTCCACCATCATGGATGAGGAGCGCAAGACTAATCGCTTCTATGAAGGGTTGAGAGATGAGTTGAGGTTACTACTCTCGGGGCCGATGACGCAGGGTTTCTTAACCTTGGTCAATACTGCCCGGTCCTTGGAGAAGGACATGAAGAACGTACAAGCAAAGAAAAGCTTGGGTGAGAAGAAATCTGAGTTTAAAGTGCCGACTACTTCAAAGTCCGACTATCGGAGGGCTTTTAAGAAGCATAGGACTTCAGGTCCAGCTCCTTCTGGTGCTTCTAGGGCGACTACGAGTCGGACCCCGGGCGCGTGTTTTACATGTGGAAAGACGGGGCATTTCACCCGTGACTGTTGGATCGGACGTCCTAAGTCTGAGAGAAAGCCGGGAGCTACTTATGAAGAAAAGGGAAAGGCGGTGGAGTCGACCGCATCCCATTATGCTCCGGCCCAACCAAGGGTCTACAATCTTGGCCAACAGGAGGCCATTAAACAGGCTGATGTGGTGACAGGTACAGTTTAATTTATAGCAAGTCAATTTCTTTAAATACTTGTTATGCACATGTTACCTTACCACTACTTGTTTAGGATTTGTAATGATTTGTGAAAATCCGGCATGAGCACTCTTCGATACGGGAGCCTCACACTCCTTCTTGTCCGAAGGATTTATATCACGCATCGGAGTCCCTTCTTCGATGGCGAAGGATAAGTTGGATGTGTTGTTGCCCAATGGGTGTTCGATGCGAGCGGATAGGATCTGCGATGTTAACACTCGTATTGGGGAGCAGGAGTTCGACCTGCGGGCGTCTTTACTTCCATTAGTGGAGTTCGACGTCATATTTGGCATGGACTGGCTCTCGGAGCAGCAGGCCCATATAGACTGCGGTAGCAAGGAAGTTAAGCTGGGAGCGAGTCGTGAGACGACGTTTACGGGCTTAAATGGGTCGAGCAAGACGTTGATGTCTGCTCTTCAGGTGGTGAAGGCGGTTCGTGCTGGAGCAGAACTGTTCTTTACACTAGTGGAGGTTGCAAAGCCGAAGCCCGCGTTGGATTGTATTTCAGTGGTATCGGAATACCCTGATGTGTTCCCCGCAGATCTTCCGGGAGCCCCGCCTCAGCGGGAGATAGATTTTACGATCGAGCTAGTGCCAGGTGCAAAGCCTGTGTCACGATCTCTGTATCGGCTAGCGCCTAAGAAAATGGCGGAGCTGAAAGTTCAACTGCAAGAGTTGTTGGAGCAAGGGTATGTGCGCCCGAGTTCTTTTCCTTGGAGCGCACCGGTCCGCTTTGTTAAGAAGAAGGATGGAAGCTTGAGGCTATGTATTGATTATCGGGAGCTAAACAAGCTGACGGAGAAGAACAAGTACCCGATCCCCCGGATTGATGATCTCTTTGATCAGTTAGTCGGGTCGACGGTGTACTCGAAGTTGGATCTCAAGGCTGGGTACTATCAGGTGCGAATAAGGGAGAGTGATATCCTGAAGACAGCATTTAGTATGAGATACGGGCATTATGAGTTTATAGTCATGCCGTTTGGGCTGACTAATGCGCCGTAAGTGTTCATGGATTTGATGAACAGGACTTTCAGGGAGTACTTGGACAATTTCGTGATCGTCTTCATCGACGATATTTTGGTGTACTCGCAAAGTGAGGAAGATCACTTCAAGCATCTTCATTTGGTGTTGGAGACGCTAAGGAGAAACCAGTTGTATGCCAAGTTCTCGAAGTGCGAGTTTTGGCTGTCCTCAGTGGCGTTCCTCGGGCATATAGTAAGTGGAGAGGGTATTGCTGTGGATCCGGCGAAGATTGTTGCGATACGGGAGTGGCCTGAGCTTGCTACTGTAGCGGAAGTCCGGAGTTTTCTGGGGCTTGCCGGCTATTATAGGCGCTTCGTAGAGAACTTCTCGCGAATAGCGTTACCTCTCACTACTTTGACGAGGAAGGAGCATAAGTTCGTTTGGACGCCGGAGTGCGCGCAAGCTTCTGAGGAGTTGAAGTGTCAGTTGACCACGGCGCCTGTGTTGAGTTCGCCATGTGGGACCGAAGGCTATGAGATATATAGCGATGCTTCAGGCAGCGGTTCGTGTTGCGTGCTACTGCACCACGGAAGCGTGATAGCTTATGGCTCGAGACAGCTAAAAGTGCACGAGAGGTATTATCTGGTCCATGACTTGGAGTTAGCGGCCGTGATTTTTGCTTTGAAGCTGTGGAGGCACTATTTGTCCGGTGTGAAGATTGATATCTACACCGATCACAAGAGCCTAAAGTATCTTATTGATCAGAAAGATCTGAATTTGCGGCAGCGTAGATGGATGGAGTTCCTGGGGGACTATACGTTCAAGATCCATTACGTGCCTGGCAAAGGGAATGCGGTTGCGGACGCGTTGAGTCGTCGAGCCCCAGCTCAAGCCAATTGGCTATCGGTGCACGATGAGCGGTTGGTGCGGGAGTTGGAGGCGTTGGAGATTGTCTGTGTGGAGAGACAGTCAGGTGCTGAAGCAGTTCTGAATTGGACTGAAGTCCAATATGACCTGGCTGATCGTATTCGGCAGGCTTTGGATATGGATGCCCATATGAAGCAGTTCATGGTAGAGGCTCTGGATGGGTCAAATCCCCAATTCGTCGTGGAGGACAGATTACTTTGCAAAGACGGTCGTTTGTGCGTCCCAAGTGTGGGCAATTTACGGGTGGAGTTGTTGTACGAGGCACACCATACCAAGTACTCGATTCACCCGGGGAGCACGAAGATGTACCGTGATGTGAAGAAACTGTTTTGGTGGCCGGGTTTGAAAAAGGATGTGGCGCTATACGTAGCGATGTGTCAAACCTGCGCCTTGGTAAAGGCGGAGTGCCAAAAGCCGGGAGGATTTCTTAAGTCCTTGCCTATTCCGGAGTGGAAATTCGACGACATCTCTTTGGACTTTGTGCACGGTTTGCCAAGGTCGCAAAAGGGAAATGACGCCATTTGGGTGGTTGTTGATCGTTTAACGAAGGTGTCGCATTTTATTCCGCATAGGAAGGATGATCCGGTGGAGAAGCTGGCAAAGCTTTATATGGATAACATAGTACGGCTTCATGGTGTGCCCCGCAGCATCGTGAGTGACCGAGACGGGCGGTTCACGTCCAATGATTGGAGGCTGGTGCAGCAAATGTTGGGAACAAAGCTGAAATTCAGCACAGCCTTCCATCCACAAACGGATGGGCAGACCGAGAGGGTCAATAGAACCATGGAAGACATGCTTCGCATGTGTGTCTTGGATTTTGGAAAGCAATGGGAAGACCACCATTATTTAGTGGAGTTCGCATACAACAATAGCTACCAAGTAAGTATTCAGATGGCACCTTCCGAGGCCCTATATGGTAGAAGATGTCGCACGCCGTTGTCTTGGTTAGAAACGGGTGAGTCAAAGTTGTATAAGCGATCAGAAGTCGATGATGCTACTTCTTTGGTGAGAACCATTCGGGAGAGGTTGCTTATCGCTCAGGACCGGCAAGCGAAGTACTATAATGCCAAGCACAGGAACGTGGAGTTCGCTGTGGGCGATTATGTATACTTAAAGATCAAGCCGTTCAAGGGTGTCTCGCGGGTGCGGCGATTGAAAAAGCTAAGCCCAAGATACCTTGGACCATTTGAAGTTCTGGAGCGAGTTGGTGAAGCGGCCTATAGGTTGAAGCTTTCAGTGGAGCTTAGTGGTTTACATGATGTATTCCACATTTCGGTACTCCGGAAGGCGGTGCAAGAGCCTACGCAAGTGATCGCGGTCGATCAAGTGCCGGTGGATAGTGGGCTAACGACAAAGGTCAAGACCGTGCGGATTGAGGACTCGGGGGTCAAGCGGCTACGCAATAAAGAGATCAGGATGGTCAAGGTCCGGTGGGACAATTGCGGTCGTGAGGAGCTCTCTTGGGACCGAGAGCAGACTATGCTTGACGAGTATCCGGAGTTGATCCGCTAAGGTACAAAATTTTGATTTTTTACATGTCTTTCCTTTGTGTAATTTCGTGGGCGAAATTCTTTTAAGAGGGGGAGAGTTGTAACGCCCCGAAACTCAAGGGAGCAAAAGGGGGACGTTTTGGGCCAGTTTAGGTTCTGGCAGCAGGCACACGGCCTGGGACACGGGCGCGTCCCAGGGCGTGTCGACCCGTGTCGACACTTAGCCGTGAAGTCGTCGAGATTCTCTCGACGATTCGTTGAGATTGGGCACACGGCCTGCGACACGGGCGTGTCGCAGGGCGTGTCGACCCGTGTCGACACTTAGCCGTGGAGTCGTCGAGATTCTCTCGACGATTCGTTGAGACATGGCACACGGCCTGCGACACGGGCGCGTCGCAGGGCGTGTCGACCCGTGTCGACGATCGTCCTGGGGAGTCGACAAGATTCACTCGACGATTCGTCAAGACAAGGCACACGGCCTAGGACACGGGCGTGTCCAAGGCCGTGTCATCAGATCGACGATTTTTCGCTCGACGAAATGTCGAGACCGTGTACACGGCCTGGGGTCCAGGCATGTCAAGGTGACACAGGTAAGGACACGGGCGTGTCCTAGAACCGTGCAGTGCTCGGGTTGATTTTGGGGAAAAATCATGGGGTACACGGCCGGCCACACGGCCGTGTGAGGTGGAACACGGGCGTGTCAGATCGAACACGGGCGTGTTCGATACCCGTGTGAGGTTGTTGGAACACCCTATTACTAATTTGGGTCAGGATCACTATGTCTCTAGGAATCTGTGTTTGACCTTCTGTATAGCTTAATAGGTCAATTAGAATTGAGTCTAAGGGTTAGAAGTCTAGGATTGGAAGCTGCCCTTAAGACCAAGTTTTTCTGTAGACCAGGTCTAATCGTCGAGCTCAGCACGACGATTCGTCGAACTCTGGTCGACGATCGTCTAGCTCAACTTCTGTAGATCGTCGAGCTCCATTCGACGATCGCTGAGCTCAACCTCATAATATCGTCGAGCTCCACTCGACGATCGCTGAGCTCAACTTCGCAATATCGTCGAACTCCATTCGACGATCTTTGAGCTCAGATCGACGATTATCTTGCTACTTGGATTTTCCAGTTCGCTGAGCTCAGCTCGACGATAGCAGAGCTCAGTTCGACGATTTCAGTTATCTTTCAGAATTCAAATTTAAATCAGATAGAAGTTATTCTGCATTTAATTCAGAAGATCTGCCAGCCGTTTTCATTTACTTCTGGAGCAAGTTTCAAGGGATTTTTCAAGGAACAATTCAGTGGACTTTCCTTCAGAAAAAATTATGCAATTAAGGCTGTAATCAATGCAGACCAACGGCTATCTTTGATAGAGTGATATTCTATTATGGCACAGAGAATAAATGACAGAATGTTTTTGAATGAAATAGAGGTGAAATACAGAGATTGACAAGAAGAGGACACACAACTCAGAATACAGAGACTCTTTTCAAAATTTCTGTCAACAAGAATTCTGAAGAACACTCATCAGAGAGATCAAGCTTTCAAAAAATCTTCAGATCTCTTCAGCTCTCAAAGTGTTCAAGGCCAACATCATCTCAAGACTCCAGACTCTCAACATTTCAGCTTGCTGAAATCATCTTTTGCTGGAGATCTATCTTTGAAGGCCTATCACCCTCAGCAAAGCTCATCTTCCTGAAGATCAAGGACTCAGGGGGAGCTTTGACATCAATCCACTTAGTCTTCTCAGTTGATTGAGAAAGAGAAGACTGCCATCACTCTCTCACCCCCACTCTGTAAAGGGTTTTTCAAACTCCCTTCAAAAGTTTGAATCTGGTTTTTGAGCACCTTGTCAAAAGCTCATTGATGGCAAGACACCTGATCAAAAAATCTAATTTGGTTTTTGAGCACCTTATCAAAAGCTCATTAGTGCCCAGGACACCTGATCAACTCATCCTGCAGTGGATTCCTACCTAGGGTGGTAGAAGAGTGGATGTACCCAAGTTTGGGGAACCACTATAATTCCTTGTGTCATCTGGTTCTGCATGTTTTCTTTTTGTTTCTGGCCTAGATTTTCTTGTGCTTAGTTTCTGCATAGATTAGTTTTGTGTTTAGTTTTATTTCTGCTTCCCTGCTCACACTCATTACAACAATTGTTGTAAAGCTTTGCAAAAGTTTTTCTTTGTGTTCAAAAAGCACCATATACTCTATTCACCCCCCTCTAGAGTATATCAGATCTAGTTTCCCCTTTCAATTGGTATCAGAGGGAGGTTGGTTAAACATACCACACCTTGGTGGTTGTACAGGCTAACACCTGAACCCCAAGATCCCAAACTAGATCCTTCTGTTATATTTTATTATTAGATTTAGTTTGCACAAATCATGGCCCAAAATAAAGATTATGCAAGCACCAGACTTCCAGTGTGCAATCTGTCAAAGTTTGCACTTTGGAAAGCAAGGATTAGACTCTACATGAATTCTATTGACGAAGATATATTTAATTCTGTTTTGACAGTGTGTCCAAGACCCCCAGAAAGCACAAGTACAAATGCTGTTCCACCTCCATCAGGAACAGATGCTGACATCAAAAAGTGGAAAGTAGCTGATGCCAAGGCAATGAACATTCTAGCTCAGACAATGTCAGATGACATTTTTCAAAAGGTAGCTGAATGTAATTCAGCCAAGGAGATTTGGGACAAGCTCTCAGAAATTGTCTCTGGCTCAGCTGATGAGAGAAAGGACAGAAGATCCCATCTCATCTCCCAATATGAGAACTTCAAGAAGGGAGAGACTGAGTCAGTGGGAGATATGTACAACAGACTGAGTCTAATTATCAGTGAACTGAGGACATTAGACAAAGAGATCTCACTGACAGAACTTAATGACAAGATCCTAATGTGCTTTCCCAGCACTTGGGATTCAAGAATCTGGCCAATTAAAGATGCCAGAAGTCTGAATGAGATCACCACTGAAGCCTTGTTGGGTAAGCTCAAATCTTATGAGCTACTCATCAAGAACGGAGAGGAAGAACAGAAGGCTGCTTCACCAGCCACAAGAAAGGAGAAGACTATAGCATTCAAGGCAACTGAAGATCTGCCTGAAGAAAAAGGAACAGGCAATGATGAACTTCTCAGCTTGCTGGCCAAAAGATTCTATAAGATGGCCAGAAAGGACTTCAGAAGAAGATCATACAAGGAGCAGGACAAGCCAAGGTATGACAAGTCCATTGGCAATAACAAAGACATTATTTGCTTTGGTTGCAGAAAACTAGGGCATATAGTTCCTGACTGTCCAGAGAACAAGAACAAGGACAGAAGGGACAGAAAAGAGAGAAGAAAGGAGAAAGACTCCAAAAGGAGTGGCAATAGCAAACCTTCTTCCAGAAAAAATAAGCATACAAGGAAAGGATTTGTTGCTGAATCCTGGAGTGAGACTGAAGAGGAGTCAGAAGACTCTTCCAGCTCTAGTGATGATGAGGATGATGCAGAGGAAAAGGAGTTCTGCATGATGGCAATCAATGCCTCACAACACAACTCAGAGGAAGAGGAGTCAGAATCAGACTCAGAGACTCAACCTGAAGAAGATCAGGTAATCAGCTCTTTTGATTTTACTTCAGAAGATTTTAAATCTGAATTTAAAGCACTATGTTTAGACCTGCTAAAGTCTGAGAAAGAGATCATCTCTCTCAGAAATCAATTATCTGAACAAAATGTTTTAAAGTCAGAAAATCTCAAACTCTCTCAGGAGTTGGAGAACTGTAGGGAACAGATAGCTACACTGAAAAGTGAGCTCTCTGAGGCCAAGAAGCTTGAAGAATCCCTTAATGGGAGAAGCATCAAGCTGATGGACATCACAAGCACAGTGAACTCTAGACTTAACAGTACACTGGGCTTGGGTGCTTCATCCAGCCAACCTATAGTCCTAACAACTCCCATCAAGTTTATTTCTAGCAAGGGAAAGGGAGTTGTAGAGGTTGCCAGGAAAAATTCTGATCTGCCTCAGAAATTTAAGTACCAGCAGAAATCGTCGAACGAAGCTCGACGATCGCCGAATGAAGATCGACGATCGCCGAACGCAGCTCGACGATCTCAGGGAAAATCGTCGAATGCTGGTCGACGATCTCAACCAAAGTCGTCGAACGAAGCTCGACGATCTCATGTACCTGACCTCACCCATAGTCGACCGTCGAACGGAGCTCGACGATCTGACCCAAGATCGTCGAACTCAGCTCCAAGATCGTCGAACAGAGGTCAAAGCTCTGGAAATTTTTTCAAAGGCAAGTCAAAATTGAATCCTGAGGGTTTTTCATCCCAAACCTTTAACCCTTATACTGAATGGATTATACCTCCAAGGAGATATCATCCTGAAGGATATAAGAGTCAGCCAGGGATGTCTTTCATTTCTGAATTTAGAGGTTATCAACCTAGGCCCAAGGTAAACTGGGTCAAAAACAAGTGAATTATTTTTTGTGCAGGTGAAGACCTATCCAACATCTAACCAGCAATGGTATTTGGATAGTGGTGCTCTAAGCACATGACAGGGAACAAGGACAACCTCAATTCCTTTAGAGCCAAGCTTGGACCCAAAGTTATCTTTGGTGATTCCAACTTTGGACAAACTAAAGGATATGGTGCAGTCCAGATTGGTTCAGTAACCTTCAAGAAGGTAGCATATGTGGAAGGACTGAAGCACAACCTAATCAGCATCAGTCAGCTATGTGATGAAGGGTACTAGGTGACCTTTAGCAAAACCTTATGCAAAATCAAGTCAGAGGACAACACAACTGTGTTGACAGGTAAAAGGAAAGGTAACATCTACCTAGTAGATTTTCTTTCAACTTCTATAGATATCTGTTTATTTAATTCAGTATGTAGACCAAATATGTTATGGCATAAGAGACTAGGACACCTAAACCTTAGAACTATTGCTAGGCTCTCCAAGGACAACCTTGTTAGAGGACTACCTTCTGGCCCCTACAAGAAGGAAGGACTATGCAAGGATTGTCAATTAGGCAAGCAAACTAAAAACAGTTTTAAGTCACTTAATAAGAGTGATTCACCTAGGATATTGTACCTGTTACACATGGATCTATTTGGACCCATCACAGTACAAAGCCTAGGAGGGAAATCCTACACTTTAGTAATTGTAGATGACTTCTCTAGATTCACTTGGGTGTTCTTTCTAAGGAAGAAGTCTGATAACTTTAAGTGTCTGACAGAGTTTCTTAAATGTATACAGATTGAGTTCAATACTCACATTGCCCTGATCAGAAGTGATCATGGGACAGAGTTTGATTCTGTTCTTATGCAAGAGTTCTGTCAGAGTGAAGGGATCAGGCACACTTTCTCAGCTCCTAGAACTCCTCAACAAAATGGGGTAGCTGAAAGGAAAAATAGAACCCTTATTGAATCTGCCACTACATTGTTGTCAGATGCTCATCTACCTCTATCCTTTTGGGCAGAGGCAGTGAACACCTCCAACTATGTGCTGAACAGGAGTCTGATACATAAACTGATGGGAAAGACTCCCTATGAATTACTCAAAGGGAAGAAACCTAAAGTTGACTATTTCAGAATTTTTGGTTACACTTGCTATATTCACAATAATGATAAGAAATATTTAGCAAAATTTCAAGCCAAAGCTGATGAAGGAGTGTTTCTGGGATACTCCATGATTAGCAAGGCCTATAGGGTATATAATAAATCATCTTTGAAAATTGAGGAATCTGTTCATGTTTCTTTTGATGAAACTAACATGTCTTTCAAGGAGAAGATTTCTTCTACCATAGAACCTTTGCAGGAACACTCTCTAGTTGAAGATATGAACAAGTTACATGTTGCTCAAGAGGATGAAAGCAGTGAAGATGAAGGGAATGCTCAACACATTGAAGCTCAGCTTGAAGAGCCAGTTGTTGTACCACAAGAGGAAACAACAACACAGGTTGGTGAACAATCAACACTCCCTGTTGATTTAGTAACATCAAGAGACCATCCAATTACCCAAATAATTGGAGAACTCTCAGCTGGTGTGCAAACCAAAAATCAGGTCAACCAAAACCTGTTGCACACCTGCTTCCTTTCTCAAATTGAACCTCAGTCCATTCAAGATGCAGAGCAAGATCCACACTGGATCATTGCAATGCAAGAGGAGTTGCATCAATTTGAGAGGAACAAAGTATGGGAACTAGTGCCAAAGCCAAAGGATCATTCCATTGTTGGAACAAAATGGGTATTTAGAAATAAACTGGATGATCAAGGAGTAATAATAAGGAACAAGGCAAGGCTAGTTGCCCAGGGATATTCTCAAGAAGAAGGAATTGACTACGACCAGACCTTTGCACCTGTTGCAAGATTGGAAGCCATCAGAATATTTCTAGCTTATGCAGCTCACAAAGGCTTCAAGGTTTATCAGATGGATTTCAAGAGTGCCTTCTTAAATGGAGACATCAAAGAGGAAGTCTATGTCAGACAACCTCCAGGTTTTATCTCTCCAACTTATCCTGATTATGTTTTTAGACTGAACAAAGCATTATATGGTCTCAAGCAAGCTCCTAGATCATGGTATGAGACCCTAGCATGCTTTCTCTTGGAAAATGGTATTATTAGGGGTAGAGTAGACCAAACTCTTTTTATTAGAACTCATAAGTCCCATACCCTACTAGTACAAATTTATGTAGACAATATCATTTTTGGTTCTACTGACTCAAAATTGTGCAGAAGGTTTTCTAATCTAATGCATTCTAAATTTGAGATGAGTAGCATGGGTGAGCTATCCTTCTTCCTAGGATTGCAAGTCAAACAACATGCTGAAGGCATCTTTATTTCCCAAACCATATATGCCAATGAGTTGGTTAAGAAATTTGGTATGTCTGAGGCATCTTGTATGAAAACACCCATGCCTACCAATGATGTATTGGATGCTGATGAACATGGGAAACCTGTTGATCAGACAACATATAGAGCAATGATTGGCTCTTTACTGTATCTTACAGCTAGTAGACCAGATATAATGTTTGCTACATGTATATGTGCTAGGTTCCAAGTAAGCCCTAGAGAGTCACACCTCACATTAGTAAAAAGGATTCTGAGGTATGTTAAAAGTTGTCCAAATCTAGGTCTCTGGTATCCAAAAGATTCAGCATTTGAGTTAACTGGATTCTCTGATGCTGATTATGCTGGATGCAGAATTGACAGGAAAAGCACCAGTGGAACTTGTCAGTTCCTTGGTGATAGACTTGTCTCTTGGTTTTGTAATAAACAAATATCTGTGTCAACTTCAACTGCTGAAGCTGAATATATGGCTGCAGGCAGTTGTTGTTCACAAATATTGTGGATTCAAAATCAACTCCTAGACTATGGTTACAACTTAGAGAAGTCAAAAATCTTTTGTGACAATACAAGTGTTATTTCCATAGCTCAAAATCCAGTCCTCCATAGTAGGACAAAACACATAGAGATTAGGCATCATTTCTTAAGGGACAATGTTGAAAAGAATAAAATTGAACTGCAATATATCCCAACTGATTTACAAAGGGGAGATATTTTCACCAAGCCTTTGGATGAAAAGAAACACACTTTCTTCCTAAATCAGTTAGGAATGTTGGATGGAGGAAGTCTTAATTAATACCCAAGATTTTGAAAGCTAAAAATTGACCAAGACTAGGCAAAATTCTGATTTTTCTTAATGTCTAGGATTTTCTGATCTCTGAACTGCGCTCGACGATTTCCCCAAAGATCGTCGAACGGAGTTCGACGGTTTCCAGAATCGTCGAACTGAGTTCAGCGCCCCTCAGATAGTATGAACTATCTCTTCCGGTCAACGATCGTCGAACGGCGCTCGACGATTTTGTTCCCTGAACGATCGTCGAACGGAGCTCGACGCTTTCCAAGATCGTCGAACGGAGATCGACGATGTTGGAGTCTCTTCAGATTCCTTTAGAAGCCTCGATCGTCGAACTGAGTTCAACGATCTTTCCATTTCTGCGTCGAACCCTAATATAAAACTCATTTTTCGCCGTCGTTCTCTCTTGCGCTTTCAATTTCTCTGCAAGAATTTTCTTCCCTCCAAACAGTTCTACGCTTGTTCGGTTTGTTTGTTAAGTTTTTGCAGGTACCATGGCCGTCTCAGTTGCTGTCCTTGCCGCAATGAAGTTTGATGCAGGATTTGACATTGATCTGGACTCCTTCAACACCACTGATCAAATCTTCCAGGACATCCTGAGTTTATTCAAGGATCAGCATTTGTCTGCCCTCATGACCACAAGAATCAAACTTGCCTCAGATGAAATAAAAGAATGGGTCTATACTGCTCACAACCTTGACAACAACACCATAGTTGGATCTATTGCTGGAACCCAGGTATCTCTGACCCCAACAGTTTTAACAGAGGTTTTTGGCTTGAGAAATGGTGAAGACACTGCTGAACTATCTGGAGAGGAATTTTCTGATATACTTGCCAGGATGGGTCATCCAGAGGGAAACCCTAGCAAGTTGTTTAAGAGGAACTTGTCAGTTGAATATAGGTTTCTAGCTGATGTTGTAGGCAAGGTGCTGTTGGCAAAGCATTCTGCACATGATACCATCTCCAGACATCAGCTCTGCCTCATGGGAGCTCTGGTAGATAGGAAAAGCTTAAACTGGGGAGAGGTCTTCTTTGACCTGATAAAGAAGAAGATTAATAAAAGTTTTGTAAATTTTGGAAGAATTCTTGGAGTTTTCCTTCAGGCAAGGTGCCCTGCTCTGCTGGTCTCCTCTGGAGTGCACATCAATGCCTCCAAGAGACTAACTTGTGCCCTATTTGGGAAGTGGGACAGGCAAATTAGCAAACCCAGCAGGCCCTCTTCAACTGCTCCTTCAGGCACCAGGACTTCAAGAGTCACTCCCCCCCAGGTCTCTGCTCCTGCAGAAGACCTGCCTGCTGCTAGTGCTGCTTCTTCTCCTCCTCCATGTTCAACCCTACCTCCAGCTCCATCCACCATTCCAGCCTCATCTCCAATTACAATCTCCAGCTCATCTCCAACATTTATTCCATCTCCAGCAACCATTTCATCACCTCCAGTAGACCAATTCCACCCCTTGTTCTCATATCCACCTCCAGATGTCACATCATCTCCCTCCATACCATCATTCACCCTTCTGGATGAATCCTACATGGATGATTCCCCCTCTTCTCCTCAAGAATTACCCTCCTCCTCAACATCTTTCCAAGATCTCCTCCACCACATCCTTGACCAACCCACCTTCACTCCATCCATATCCATACCCTTGTCCTCCATCTTCACAATCCCCACACCTCAGCCATCCATCCCTCCACCATTCAGCCCTCCACTTCCAGCTTCCTCAGCCATCCCAATACCCTCTACCTCTGCTCCTGCCATTGAGCATGTAGATCTGTCAGCCTTAGCTGACAAGTTGTATGAGCTACTAGCCCCCAGGCTCTCTCTTCTCATGGAGGCCTCCTTAGCTCCTCTGCAACAGTCAGTGGCAGCCCTGTCTGCAAGGCTTTCCTCCCTCATTCCTCAGGCAGCACCTCCAGCAGTTTGCCTTGATACAGAGGTATCTGCATCCAGGCAGGGGGAGATGCCCTATGAAGCCAGCCTTCATGCTGCTGTTGCTGCTGCTTCTGCTCCTACTATTGTTACTGCTGCTGCTGCTGTGTTTGTATATGCTGCTCCTGTTGCTGCTGCTCTAGTTCAGGCTCCTACTCCAGTCTTAGCAATAGACCTAAGGTCTTTGCTCTCTGCATTTGATACTGCATATTACAGCTATCTCCCAGAGCCACATGCTGTCCAGCCCCCAGAAGATCTGTCCAAGGCTCTGGTGCCTCTCTCTGGCTGTGACCCCAACATTCTTTCCTCTTTTGTACTCTCAGTGATGACTGCTGCTGCTGCTGATAAAGAAAAGGCTGTATCTGCTTTTGAAACTGTCTTTGCTGCTGCTGAAGAAAATGTTCCAACTGCTGCTGAAATTCAACTTGTTTCTGATGAGCCCACATCCCAGGATTTTCTGATGACAGAGGCTGCTGTTTTTGAGGCTGCTGAAGATTTTGTTATTGTTTCTGAAGCTGTTGCTGCCATCTCTCCTAAAGTTACTAGTGTTGTTTTTGATGTTGCTTCTATATCTGCTGCCCCATCTGCTGTTGTTCCTGTATCTGTTGCTGTATCTGCTACTATTCCTGCTGCTGCCCCTTCTGCTTCTGCCTCATCTGCTGCAATGCAACTTAAGAAAGATCTTATGAAGAAGATTGATGCTATATATGATGACCAGAGTTCTGACTCTGATGAGTTCAAGACAGACTCTGATGACTCTGCTGCCACTATTGCCAGGAAGAGGAAGGCTAGAAGCAAGGCTATGAGAAGGGTTCCACCTGCCAAAGTAAGAGATGATAATGATGTTCCTTATTATATTCTGCACAACTGCCCAATTACTGAACATTGGATGCAGTATTCCAAAAATCAGTTAAAAGCAATGAAGAAGAAAAGGAAGTATGAGAAGGGCTCCTCCCAGTTCAAGCACCCTCATCCTCCTCCACCACCTCCACCTGATGCAGGTGCAAGTGGCAGCTCTGCAAGCCAAGCCCCATCTAGAAGCCAGGCTCCCTACCAACCCCATGCTAGAACCTATCAAAGGGAAAGCCAGTCTAGGGGCTCTTACTCTAGGAGAGGAGGATATAGGGGAAATTAAAGAGAGACTCAAGTTTATTCTAAAGGGCATTCCAGGCAGCACCCTTATTCCAGGGGAGGACATGTTTCTTATGATACATCTTCTGGTCCATTCCCTTATAAGCTCAAAGAAACTGTGACTGTCAGGGCTCCTCAAGATACTTCTTCCAACAGGTATGAGCCACCTGTACCATTTGAGGACCCTGAGAAGAATCCTGTTGCTTGGACTGCTAGGATGAAGGAGTTGGCTGCATTAGACCAGATAAAGAAAGCCAAAGAACAAGACCTAGACACCTCCAATATTTCTACAATGTCATAACAAAGACAGAAGGAATTAGAGAGATATGCTTCCAGCAAATTTTTTGATGCAGAAAGATATATGAAATTGCATCCTGCTGCTGTGATTCCCAGGGCTACTAAGCAAATTTATTTGGGTGCAGCTGATGACACCAGATCCAAACAAGAAGCCCTGAATCCTAACAGAGAAATCAAAATGGTAAAAGGCAAAGAGAAAAAGTAACTCTGTAAGGTGACAATCCTTGGTTTTTCTGACTACTGTCTGGATATCATGTTATACATTTTTCTGTGATGTTTCTGCATTGTGTATAGCTGCTATTGTTTTCATGTTTTTCTGATTGTATGATGTTATTTGATTCTTCCAAAGTTTGTAAATAGTAATCCTAACCCAAATAGGGGGAGATTGTTGGAACACCCTATTACTAATTTGGGTCAGGATCACTATGTCTCTAGGAATCTGTGTTTGACCTTCTGTATAGCTTAATAGGTCAATTAGAATTGAGTCTAAGGGTTAGAAGTCTAGGATTGGAAGCTGCCCTGAAGACCAAGTTTTTCTGTAGACCAAGTCTAATCGTCGAGCTCAGCACGACGATTCGTCGAACTCCGGTCGACGATCGTCTAGCTCAACTTCTGTAGATCGTCGAGCTCCATTCGACGATCGCTGAGCTCAACCTCATAATATCGTCGAGCTCCAATCGACGATCGCTGAGCTCAACTTCGCAATATCGTCGAACTCCATTCGACGATCTTTGAGCTCAGATCGACGATTATCTTGCTACTTGGATTTTCCAGTTCGCTGAGCTCAGCTCGACGATAGTAGAGCTCAGTTCGACGATTTCAGTTATCTTTCAGAATTCAAATTTAAATCAGATAGAAGTTATTCTGCATTTAATTCAGAAGATCTGCCAGCCGTTTTCATTTACTTCTGGAGCAAGTTTCAAGGGATTTTTCAAGGAACAATTCAGTGGACTTTCCTTCAGAAAAAATTATGCAATTAAGGCTGTAATCAATGCAGACCAACGGCTATCTTTGACAAAGTGATATTCTATTATGGCACAAAGAATAAATGACAGAATGTTTTTGAATGAAATAGAGGTGAAATACAGAGATTGACAAGAAGAGGACACACAACTCAGAATACAGAGACTCTTTTCAAAATTTTTGTCAACAAGAATTCTGAAGAACACTCATCAGAGAGATCAAGCTTTCAAAAAATCTTCAGATCTCTTCAGCTCTCAAAGTGTTCAAGGCCAACATCATCTCAAGACTCCAGACTCTCAACATTTTAGCTTGCTGAAATCATCTTTTGCTGGAGATCTATCTTTGAAGGCCTATCACCCTCAGCAAAGCTCATCTTCCTGAAGATCAAGGACTCAGGGGGAGCTTTGACATCAATCCACTTAGTCTTCTCAGTTGATTGAGAAAGAGAAGACTGCCATCAATCTCTCACCCCCACTCTGTAAAGGGTTTTTCAAACTCCCTTCAAAAGTTTGAATCTGGTTTTTGAGCACCTTGTCAAAAGCTCATTGGTGGCAAGACACCTGATCAAAAAATCTAATTTGGTTTTTGAGCACCTTATCAAAAGCTCATTGGTGCCCAGGACACCTGATCAACTCATCCTATAGTGGATTCCTACCTAGGGTGGTAGAAGAGTGGATGTACCCAAGTTTGGGGAACCACTATAATTCCTTGTGTCATCTGGTTCTGCATGTTTTCTTTTTGTTTCTGGCCTAGATTTTCTTGTGCTTAGTTTCTGCATAGATTAGTTTTGTGTTTAGTTTTATTTCTGCTTCCCTGCTCACACTCATTACAACAATTGTTGTAAAGCTTTGCAAAAGTTTTTCTTTGTGTTCAAAAAGCACCATATACTCTATTCACCCCCTCTAGAGTATATCAGATCTAGTTTCCCCTTTCAGAGGTTCCAGGAGATTCGATTTTGACGGCGAATGAGGCACACGGCCCTGGACACGGGCATGTGCCAGGCCGTGTTCGGTCCAGATTGGGCATTTCAGCCCCGAATCGAAGCCGTTCATTTCTTTAACTGAAGATCCAACGGCTGGGGGTTGTTCCTGAAGGGATATACCCGGGTTTGGGCTTTCAAAACCCTTACTTTTTCTTAAGTGTTCTCTTTCTAAAGTCTTAGAGAGAGAGGAGAGCCAAGTGAAGAAGAACGAGCTAGATCCCGCCATTGGAGGAGCTTCGGAGCTCCGAATCGCGAACCGACTCCGGATCCGCGGAGGCAACGCTAGTGCGGTGGTTTTCATCCGATTACTTTTCCATGGAGCCAAAGAGGAACGCAAGGGTAACGGTCCTCATCTTGAGCATGAGTAGCTCTCTTTCTTAGCATAGGAAGCCCACTCTCGCGAGTTTGCGGAGAGTTGGAGGCGTTCCTTCGTGTAGATATGTGAAGTCCCCGTTGTTTAGAGTCCGTAAGCGAGAACGGACATAGGCATGATGTATGAAGCCTACCCGGACATGCTAGTCTGGATCGGTGATGTTGCATTGCAAAATGCCGGAGAAGACTCCGTGCTATTGGTTGTTTTTCGGGTTTTCTACGCGGTAGATTGCAGCAGGGAGCCTTGGGGACTAACCCAAAGGTGCACCCGGAAAATTGGGCGGATACGAGATCTTGCCAACTTGGTGGCTTGAGAGCCAACTTGAACATAACCGGGTTATGTGACTTGTGATGGATATGGGACTCGGTGGAAGTTTGACCCGCGCAAATGGCTTAAATTGTCATTGCGATGTAGGCATGGGTTAGATGGAACCGTACTCGTTCTATGTCGTTCGGTTAAAGAGACCTAAAGGCACGTGGCGCTTACCGTTGGCATAGAGTAGGGTCTTCGGCGGTCCATGACTTAAATTGTCGTGACCCAGGCCAGGAAGACAAATTGCTCATAGGTTTGGCCGTCCAAGTGGCGGTGGTGAGTCCGGATTGTCAATGGCTTTAATTGACGTGACGACGACCGGTTCACCGAGAATGTGCCCTGAGAGCACGGGACGTGTGGCCGTGCGAGCCAACGTCTGTGATGAAATGGCTATATATATAAATTGCTCGCTTATGCTAATGAAATGCAGGAAAGGAGCATCGCCGCCCCGAGTTGGTGGCGGGATCGTTATAATTTGGTCAGCATTGCTGACCGTTGCCTTGTTTTCGCCACCGTGCGGTGGTTTGTTGCTTGCAGGTGCAGCTGGACCAAGCGGTCAATAGCGGGCTAAAGCCCTTTTTGCGAAGCCGGCCCTCGAAGGCCCAATTGGAAGTGTTTACTGTTTTGTTCATGTATGACCGGCCTGCGTGCCGTGGTTTGTAAAACATGTAATATTCAAGTGAAACATTTTTGTAAGGCCTTAAGGCTTGTTTTGGGTATTTTGTATAACATTCCTATTTTGTACTAGTGGACATTCGTGCTTTGATGCTGGGTTCTTATTTACAACTTTTATAAACTGCTTCCGCTAGAATGCTCTGTGTAGGACGTTGAGATTGGTTGGATGGTTTCCATAAGTAACCACCCGGTCTGTCTGTGGCATACGGCGTCCGGCCCCGGCCGGACCTACTGCTTTATGCTATGTGACGGATAGGGGGCGTTACATCTTTCTTTGGCCTTGGGTTGGTACCCGTTGACCTTGTTTACTTTTAGTTTACTTTCTTCCATCGCTTGTACTTTCTTGCTGAAGTGTTCTATCTTTTGAATGCCTTAGGTTCAGAGCAGTAGATGATAGTCGTGCTGGTCTTGGAGTTCCTGGATAGCTGTCTTGGCTGTGGTTTTGCCTCGCCATAGCGAGGTAGTTTGTTGATATGTTTCCTTGCTAGTTCAGACATACTTTGTTTTATGTGGGTTCGTGTCAATTATTGACGCCCATAAGAATGTTGATTTTTGGATACTTGCTAGCTGCTAGTTTTCCGTCTGTATATAAGATTACTTGCTCTCCGTGATGTTTTATGCTAGGAATGCATGTTAGGTATTTTCAAGTACAAAATATACTATTATTACTTCATGCATTGCATATTTTAAAACTCTAACCCACTATATTTCACGACAGTTAAAATTTACTTTTATTGCTACTATAAATTTAGAACTTGCATATTTTGAGGTGTCCTTTGGGAACCTCTAACTCATGTAGGGTGTCTAAATTTGTAAAAGAAGTAATTTCCGAAGTGTATAACTACTTTCCTCGTGTACTAGAAGAGCTACCAAGCCGAGGGATACGGCTAACTACCACACTAAGCTAATTTTTATCTTTAAATAACTTAAAGAATCTTTTTTCATGATTAAGTAGGAGTTTGTCTGAGTGCCAGCAGTTATCCCCTGCTGACATGGCATCATGACATATATTTTCCCCTTACTCTGATGCACCTTTATTGGTGGTGAAAAATGTGGGTTGTGATAAAAACCAAATGCATATCAAAGGTTAAAGTTCAGGAGCAATGATGTTGGTGTGCATAGAGACTATGAATCCAACATCTGCTTCTAGTCTACAGGGCAAAGATAAGTAGAATTCATATTGTTTATGAATCTTCTAAATGCTCTCTTAAATTGCTAAATCTATAGTTCTTAGAGATAAAATAGTTGAAATAAAGTCTGAGAAGAAGTGACACATTTGTCTAAAAACTCTTCTAAATAAATAAGTTAGTGGCTCACATGTTCCCCATGAGACAAGATGTAACTAAATTCAACATCCTCAAAATTGACATGGGCATGTTGAAGCTAGTTCAAATTGTACACTACACTAGGACACACATTATAATGTGCATTGCAGGTCATCTTAATCTCTGCTAATTAGGCAAATTTATTAGTACTAAAGGAGTAAAAGGCAATTCAATTGCTAAAGAAATGGTCAATCAATTGAGACGAAGAAGTCAAAGGTTGAGGGAAATAAGATTACCTAACTAAATCTTTTGATTAATCAACCTGTGGATAAGATACGGGATTCAATCCCAGCTATTGATCAAAATTGATCAACAAAACAGGTAAGTGACTTTCCGCCTTCTCTTAAGAAATAACTATAAATAGTAGACCATGTGCATAAAGCAAAGTCACAGTTCCTTGCCCTCTCCCGCCCATATTTGCCAAATCGACGGAAAGTCATTCTCGCTAGCCGTCACAAATTCTCTAGCAAAATGGCACCCAAAGGTCATGATTTCCTATTTGAGGGTTCAGAATTGGTGAGAAATGGATTCACAGAGGATCCTAAAGAGGTACAATATGTTCTTTATCTTCTCCAAACATCTAACCTAGAATTCATCCTATCGGAACCCTGTTTACTATGGAAGAGGGAGGTTCTAAAATTATTCTCCAATGTCAGTGTAGATGCTACAACAGAGAAAATAAAGACTACTGTAAGTGGAGCAAGAGTCAAGATTACACCAAGAAGGCTGGCTAAAGCAATAAAGCTGACAAAGTTCTCTGCAACTGATGACGAAGATGAACTGTCGTAGGATGACGTAAAGACTGCCTTGAAATTGTGTGGGTTGTGCAAGCACTCCATCGGATCAATCCTAAGAAAGGAACTAAACATGAAAGGGAAGTTCTTGGCAGATGTCATCGGGAAGGCTCTATTATGTGTAACAGGCTCCCATGACAAGATCTCCAAAAAGATGTTCGACCTAATGAGCAAGTTCATATTGTCTAGAAGAACTGACTGGGGAAGAATTGTATTTGAAAGGATTACTGAATCAATGACTATACCAAATTTAGAGAGAATTCTGTCTTTGTTTTTGCTACAAACTGTTCCAGCTATTTTGAACTTGTAGGTTGGAGCAAGAATACATCACATGAGAAGAATGGACTACAAGATGCTGGAAAGGTGGGACAGGGTACTTCAACCCCATGGACCATCTATTATAGAAAAGAAAGGAAAGAAGCTGCTTCTGAGCCCAAATCCTCTAGCATCTCATCTGATGAGGAAGAACCTCATAATCCAGAACCGACATCCTCTGCTGAAGAGTCCAGGAAGGACATGAACACTCAGGTATCAACCTCTTCAAAACTTACTCCATTAAGTCTTGTAAGCAGACCTGAGTCAGATACTATCCCTGAGGATGATGTGCCTAGTGCTGAGATGGCTGAAATAGTGGCAAAGGAAGTTTTTAAAAAGATCTCTGCAAGGAAGGAGGAAGATGCTTCCAGACTAGATGATGCAGATAGACATTTGCATATATCTGATGATACTGATGTTCCCAGGCCTCAAAGTGAGGTAGAGATCAACTTGAATTCTAAAATAGAAATTACATTATCTGAAGATGAGCATCTTCTAGAAAAGGTCATGAAAATTACATTTAATAAGGACAAGACAGCAATGGCTGAGGGGAAGCAACTTATAAAAGAAATAATGCAAGATACATTAGATGTGGGTGAGCAATTTCAGATCCCCTCAACAGAAATTCAGCCTACAGATAATACTATTGCTGCTACTGCTGACCTGCATGCAAATGAAGGCATAACAGATGTTGAGGGGGAGATTCCATCTAAACTCCATCCTCATGAAGTACATGATCTAGTCTCCTCTAAATATGATACAGAGGAATGTAGTCATGAGAAAACACACTCTTCAGCACATACAATGAATGGCCATTTCAAGAGTTGACTCTACACAAGGAACAAGGAACAGGCCAACACATGAAGCTCTAGATGACGGTGCCTCAGCTCAACCAGACCAGATGCCACCAACATTCCTAGCCTAGCTAAAAGTGTTGCTGCATGAATAGAGGAGAGAATTAGAAAATTATGTGGATGAAGCCCTCAAAGATATGAGGAATGATCTGACAACAGAGATGAAATCTATAAGATTTGAAGTAAACTTGCTGAAAGGAGAAACTATCAAGTTCTTTACAAGAGCTGCTCCAGTTGTAGACTATACCATGGAAAAGATGGATGTGTCAAGATAGAATATAGCCATTTTCATAGAAAATCAACAGATTCAGGCTAAGAACTCGGTGACCATTCATGAAAATGATAAAGTTCCGAGGAATGAACAGGATACAACTATCTTTGCCAAAGTGGAGGCCTGTACTAGGCTGTTTAATGACCACATGTTGAAAGTCAGAAATCATGTTACTGCTGGAGTAAACTACATAGAAATAAAAAGAAGCAAGGGAAGCACTTCCCAAACCATTCAAATAATTGAAGAAGTCAAAAAGGGGGAGAGTGGGGCTATAAGAACCAATACTGAAAACATGATTTTGGAAACCAATGTGGTAAGAGGCTCATTGGGAATAGAGCTAGTGCAATATGATAATTTCCCAATGATGCCTGCTCATGTGTTAGAGGTTTTGATCAAAGAGCCTGCTCAGCAAGGTCATCAAAGTTATTAGTATATAGAAGAAGTGATAGTGCTAGTGATTAGTGGGGACAATAACCTACTACTGCTGAGATTCCTTCTTTCAGCCCCACTGTCGACCAGGCATTACAGAACAAAGAAATGACGTCAACTGCTGAAACTGAAGAGAAAGTTAGGTTAAGGAAAAAAGAGATACAAGGAGGAAATGGAGAAATGGCCTGATTTCGAGCACTGGAGCCCTGAATCCAGATCCATCATTCTACTTGCTTGGGATCAGGTCAAAAATAATAGGTCAGACAGAGGAAAATGTTATAGAAAAATGGAATGGCACAAGATAGAGAAGAGGGAAACTGAAAGGACAATTTACTAGAAGAACAAGAATGCTAACTCCTTGCCTCCTTGTGCAGTTGAACCCTCCAAGTACTTCCCCAAGCCCTTCAGCTATTTTCAAAGACAGAAAGACAAAGCTGAAGCTGAACATGAAAAGGAAAAAGCAAATAATGCAAAGGCAGCTAATGAAGCAGACAAGAAGGGAAAGAAGATAGCTGGACCAGAAGACAAACCTATAAAGAAATCCAAGGACAGTGGGATTGTGATAAGGGAACCTGAAACTTGAAAAGTTTCAGGTTCTGCTTATAGGGCTAAGGGATGTGATAATTTGTTTCATTCACAAACATTATAATTCCTTATATGTTAAATGAAATATCATTTGTTATGATTATGATTTTTCTAATTTATGTTGTGTTAGTATTTTCTATATATGTTGCATAAGTATGTTAATGTGTAACGCCCCGAAACTCAAAGGAGCAAAGGGGGACATTTTGGGCCAGTTTGAGTTCTGGCTGTAGGCACACGGCCTGGGACACGGGCGTGTCCCAGGGCGTGTCAAGCCTGTGTCGACACTAAGGCGCGAAGTCGACACTTTGGTCTCGACATTGTGTCGAGACTGGGCACACGGCCTGCGACACGGGCGTGTCGCAGGGCGTGTCGACCCGTGTCGACACTTAGCCGCGAAGTCGACACTGTGCTGTGATATTGTGTCGAGACATGGCACACGGCCTACGACACGGGCGTGTCGCAGGGCGTATCAGCCTGTGTCGACACTCGTCCCGCGAAGTCGACACTTTGGTGTCGACAATGTGTCGAGACATGGCACACGGCCTGTGACACGGGCGTGTCGCAGGGCGTGTCGACCCGTGTCGACACTTAGCCGCGAAGTGTCGAGACCGTGTACACGGCCTGGAGCCCAGACGTGTCAAGGTGACACGGGTATGGACACGGGCGTGTCCTAGAACCCGTGCAGTGCTCGGGTTGAAAATGGGGAAAAATCATGGGGTACACGGCCGGCGACACGGCCGTGTCAGGTGGAACATGGGCGTGTCAGCTCGAACACGGGCGTGTTCGATACCCGTGTGAGGTTCCAGGTGATCCGATTTTGACGGCGAATGAGGTACATGGCCCTGGACACGGGCGTGTGCCAGGCCGTGTTCGGTCCAGATTGGGCATTGCAGTCCCGAATCGAAGCCGTTCATTTCTTTGACTGAAGATCCAACGGCTGGGGGTTGTTCCTGAAGGGATATACCCGGGTTTTGACTTAGAAAACCCTCACTTTTTCTTTAGTGATCTCTTTCTAAAGTCTTAGAGAGAGAGGAGAGCTAAGTGAAGAAGAAGGAGCTAGATCCGCCATTGGAGGAGCGTCGGAGCTCCGAATCGCAAGCCGACTCCGGATCCGCTGAGGCAACGCTAGTGCGGTCATTTCCATCTGATTACTTTCTGATGGCGCCAAAGAGGAACGCAAGGGTAACGATCCTCATCTTGAGCATGAGTCGCTCTCTTTCTTAGCATAGGAAGCTCGCTCTCGCGAGTTTGCGGAGAGTTGGAGGCGTTCCTTCGGGTAGATATGTGAAGTCCCCGTTGTTTAGAGTCCGTATGCGAGAACGGACATAGGCATGATGTGTGAAGCCTACCCGGACATGTTAGTCTGGATCGGTGATGTTGCATTGCTTAAGGCCGGAGAAGACTCCGTTCTATTGGTTGTTTTTCGGGTTTTCTACACGGTAGATTGCAGCAGGGAGCCTTGGGGACTAACCCAAAGGTGCACCCGGAAAACTGGGCGGATACGAGATCTTGCCAACTTGGTGGCTTGAAAGCCAACTTGAACATAACCGAGTTATGTGACATGTGATGGAAATGGGACTCGGGAGAAATTTGACCTGCGCATATGGTTTAAATTAACGTTGCGGGCGCATATGGTTTAAATTACCGTTGCGTTGTGAGCACGGGTTAGATGGAACCGTACCTACTCTATGTCGTTCGGATTAGGGCCGTTGGCATAGATGAGGGTCTTCGGCGGTCTATGGTTTTAATTACCGTGACCCATGCCAGGAAGACAAACTGCTCATTGTTTGGCCGTCCAAAGGGGATGGTGGTGAGTCGGTAGACTTAGACTGCGTTCACCAAGAATGTGCTCTGAGTGCACGGGGTGTGTGGCCGTTGAGCCTCCGCCTGTGATGAAATGGCTATATTTACATTGCTCGCTTATGCTAATGAAATGCAGGGAAGGAGCATCGCCGCCCCGAGTTGGGGGTGGGATCGTTATAATTTGGTCAGCATTGCTGACCGTTGCCTTATTTTGCCACCGTGCGGTGGTTTGTTGCTTGCAGGTGCAGCTGGACCAAGCGGTCAATAGCGGGGTAAAGCCCTTTTTGCGAAGCCGGCCCTCGAAGGCCCGAATGGGAATGTTTATTGCTTTATTCATGTATGACCGGCCTGCGTGCCGTGGTTTGTAAATCATGTAACAGTCAAGTGAAACATTTTGTAAGGCCTTAAGGCTTGTTTTGAGTATTTTGTAATAACATTCCTATTTTCGTATTAGTGGACATTCATGCTTGTTGCTGGGTTCTTGTTTACAACTCTTATAAACTGCTTCCGCTAGAATGCTCTGTGTAGGACGTTGAGATTGGTTGAATGGTTTCCATAAGTAACCGCCCGGTCTGTCTGTGGTATATGGCGTCGGGCCCCGGCCGGACCTACTGCTATATACTATGCGACGGATAGGGGGTGTTACATAATGTATATATTGTCATAGGTTTTGACTTCTTCAAATATGGGGAGATTGTTGCGTCCATTGATCCCAATGTCCTGGATTTGAAGAAGGCCTAGCAAATAATGTATATACATGTGGTGATCTAACTTGAGCTCAAGTTTAGTGATTGCAGGATGTCATAGTAATAATGATAATACAAGTAGCCTAAGTGGATAGGTTAGGTAAACTCTTACCTAAGATATTGATAGACATAAATCTATCTAAGTCCATAGACATTGAGTGAAGGTCACTCACTCAACACCAGATGACATATAACTCTCAGTGAAGAATATACAGTCAAAGCCTAGTAGTGGAATTATGAGAAATGTGGCCATGTCCACAAGCATTGAGTGAAGATCATTCACTTGATGTCATTGCTCCATAATCATTGAGTTTATCTTGGTCAGTCAATGCCACAAGAAAACTGTGAATGTTTACTAAGTCCACATGCATTGAGTGAGTCAAGCTCACTCAACTCCATGTGATAATGTGCTAATTAATTCTCAAAGTCAGTGTTGTTTTTAGAAACATAAATATCGCTAAGTACAAATGCGTTGAGTGTAGCTCACTCACTCAATGCCATATAACAGAAGAAAATCATTTAAGTAGTTTGGCATTGAGTGGAGCTTACACCATCAAAGCCAAGGAGCAAAAAAATATGGCTAAGGAAGAAAGCGCTGAGTGAGGCGTGCTCACTCAATGCTCTCAACGCCATGTTTCAGAAAATCTGGCTAAAGTAAAAAAGCATTGAGTGAGGCATGCTCACTCAACGCTCTCAATTCTTAAGATGATGAAGAGGTAGAAAATTGGTTAAGGCAGAAAGTGTTGAGTGAGGCAAGCTCACACAACTCTCTCAATGCTTAAATCACAGAACGCATGGCTAAGGCAAAAAGCATTGAGTGAGGCATGGTCACTCAATGCTCTCAATGCCAGACATGTAGAAAAGGCTGCAGAAATGGTTAAGGCAAAAAGCGTTGAGTGAGTCTTGCTCACTCAATGCTGTCAACGCCTAGATAGATAGATTTATGTCTAACTACTTTGGCGTTGAGTGAAGCTCATTCACTCAAAGCCTATTCTACTGATGCTTGATTTTTGACTAAGTCCAAAGGTGCTAATGTTAGTAGGTTAACAAGTCAACCTTATTCAAATTGTTAGCAACAAAGCTACAGTGTTGGATCCCAAGTAAGATTTGGGCTAGGTTCACTAAGTTAGGATCAAATGACTCACAATGTATAGCCAGGGTCATAGTTGTGTCCTAGAGTCTAGGCCAAGTCCTTAGAGTCAACATCACATGGACCAGCTATCAACAAGACTGCCATACTCAAGACTTAGAAGATTTCAAGACTCTGTAAAGTGAGTTCGACGTTCGTCGAACTCAGGTCGATGATTTTCGTGCTCAGCTCGACGATCTCAAAGAAAATTCCCTGAGCTGATCTCGATGAACTTTATTCTTTGGTCGACGAATCTTTGGACTACTACAACATTCTATCAAGATTATGTTCTCTAGTCTCAGGTCAACGAACTTAGTTCTCTGCCCGATGAATTCTGGATTATCTGCTTCAACAACTTAGAACCAGAATACTTGTGTCGACACTCAGAGTATATGTCGACACCAACTGAGTCGACACTAGAAGCACTTGTGTCGACAACTAGATCATCAGTCGACACTTTGGAAAGATTGCGTTGACACACAGAATAACTGTCGACACCAACTGTGTAGACACCAGAAGCAAGAATATGTCGACTCACAGAAGACTTGTGTCGACACACAAAATATCTTTTGACACCAACATCACTTGTGTCGACACACAGGATATCAGTCGACACCACCTGTGTCGACACCAGGAGTAATTGTGTCGACACACAGAATATTTGACAACTCCAGAAACTCAGTTCGATGAAATCAAATCTTAGGTCGACGAAGTCTGGAGACCTTAACTTTCATTTCAAATACAACTGTGAATATTCTAAGTCCAGAATAATTGCTGAACTCCAGTCAACGAAAAAAGTTATCAGCTCAACGAATTCTGTCATCAGTTCGATGATTCCAGGCTTAGCATTTATTCCTTCTGTCCTTAGTCTATGGCAATAATTTCTGAATGATTAATGATAAAATATTCTCTGAATATTACCGTTGGACGGTACATTAATCATGGCTTTCATCAGAATTACTGTTTTCCATTTTTCCAAGGGACAGTTGCGGAAAAAAATCAATGCAGTTTATTTTCAAGGACCGCCAACATTGATTGCCATAGAAGGATTCAATTTTCAAAGGGAAATTCCCTCAGGAAATATAAAAAGAGATTTTTTTCTCTGTCCTGATAATACACAACAAGTAAGAAAGAAAGCAAGGAAGAACAATCAGAGTACCAGAGCAATTGCAGAGACACAACATACACAGACACAGAGATTTTCAATCAGTCTGTCTTCAACAGCTTCTATGCTCCTTTCACAAAAGCTCTGATACAAAAAGAAGATCCGCTCTCAGAAAAAGAAGAACAATCATACAAAATCAAGAGTCTTCTTACTACAACACTCCAGGACTTCCAAGGACAACAACTATCAAATCTGTTATGAAGATCCTACAAATAAAGGCTAATAGCTTGAAGGCCTATCACCCTGCAATAAGGCTTCCATATTTCCCTGAACCATTCAATATCTCAGGGGGAGCCATTTGCTACCATCAATATTCCACAAGTCTTCTCTCTGATTATTGACAGAGAAGACATAATCAACTCTCCCACCCCTACTGTGTAAAGGGTTGTCATCTCCCTTCAAAAGTGATTCCTGGTTACAAATCACCAAATCAAAAGACTTAGGGATTTGGTTTTTGAGCACCTGATCAAAAGCTCATTGGTGTCAGGCACCTGATCAAAAACCTGAGTGGATTCCTACCAGGGTGGTAGAAGAGTGGATGTACCCAGGTTGGGGAACCACTATAAATTTCGTGTGTCGTCTGGTTGCCCTCTTTCTTTTGTTTTCTTGATGTGGCTATGGTAGTTAGTTTCTGTGCTTTTATATTTTGATTTATTTACTACTGCACTTAGACTAATCTGCATTATCCAGCAGAGAATTTTATAAAACTCTAAATACTCTATTCACACCCCCTCTAGAGTATTCCTAATCTAACTGCTCATTTTCATACAGTACAAGACAAAAGCCACCGCAGAGCTACTGTACGACAGTTAATGTTAAAGCAAGATAACAGCTGACCATTAATGGTATGGGGCCCACTGCTAAAAGTGTCGTTGAGTTGCATTCAATAAAAGGAGAAGCATTTTATAGAAAAAAGTGCAGCCATGGTAGTTCTTCTTCATCGTCATTGTTGCTGTGAAGAAAAGAACAAAGAGCAAAAAGACTGGAGGTCTAAAGGCTCAACAAGTTAGCTGTTTGTCTTCATCATCAACTACAACAAGAACAGAGCAGATCTCTGAAGAGGAGAAAAGAAGATAGCTGGTGTCATTTTCCATCTTCACTAGCAGATTCTTTACAGATCCAGCAGTATATCACTGAAGAACATTTACTGGAGGCTGTGAAGAAGAAGTTAGGGCTGAATCCCCTCAGCCCAGGTAAGAAAGAATAAGCAGAACTATTTTTTGCTAGTAAATTCCAGCACAAGCCAAAGAAAAATCTGTATCCTTGTTGTTGTGAAGAAGTTGAGCTGAGAATTCTTCAGCAGAGGTAGCAGTAAGTTTTGCTACTGTCACTTCATAAATCCCACAAGAAAAATCCTAGGTGTTGTGAAGAAGAAAAGGTTAGGACTGAGTGAATCTCAGTTCAAGTAAAGGTAGACTCATGAAATATATTCCTGGAGTCAAAGTTGGGATGAGTCTATCTCAGTCAAGGTAGATTAGCACAAAAAATTTCTCTTGTGTCCAGTAAAGACTCACTAACACACTTCCACCTTATAGGATCCAACTGGATCTGAGTTGTAGGGCTCTCTATGCCTGAGGTAGGGCAATATTGCCTGAGTTGTAGGAGAGTGAAGCTCTCTGAGTTGTAGGATCCAACTGTATCTGAGCTGTAGGGCCACTGGCCTGAGGTAGGTCAATTTTCCTGAGCTATAGGAGAGTGTGACTCTCTAAGGAAGGATCCTTTGTATTTGAGGTAGTGCTGTCCTCCCAACCTGAGTGTAGGACCTTTGTCCTGAGGTAGGTGACTTGCTAGTTACTGTGTTGTAAGCCCTTATTGTTGAGCTGTAAGTCTTGGAGGACACTAAGAGATCCTGAGGGATCTGAGGTGTAAGTTCTTTGGAGCAGTGTTTTAGAGAAGTACCAAGTTCAACAAGATATTTGGATAGGTGGGAGGGAAAGTGGATGTACCCTTGTTTGGGGAACCACTATAAATCTTGTGTGTGCTTCCTGTGTTGGCTTTATTGCAGGTTACATGTCTTGAAAGCAGAATATAATCAACTAATAAAGACTTCAACAAAAGGAAAATAAAATATAGTCACTAAGGACTAAGAAACCTATTCACCCCTCTAGGTGATTTAGCTATCCTTGAAATGAAAGACTTTAAGATATAAGTCAGTACATTTTAAAGTGAAGAACATTTGACTGAGTAAAACTGCGTCGAGTCATCTTACATCACTCAATGCTAAATGTCTAAATGCATAGATTGTATGCTATTTACTCAAAGCCACTGTAAAAGTGCAGACAATGTTTCTAAGTACAAACTCATCGTGTGCAGGTCATTCACTCAATGAGTCAATGGAAGAGCCGAAAATCTGTCTAAGTTCAAATGCGTTGAGTGAAGGCCATTCACTCAACACCTCAGAAGAAGCGAAAAATTTGATGAAGTGCAAATACTTTGAGTGAAGGCCAATCACTCAACACCTTAATGGAGAAGCAAAAAATCTGACCAAGTGCAAAATCGTTGAGTCATAAGACTTCACTCAATGCCAATACAGAATGCACTGAGTTAACAACAGTCACTCTACGCATGTTCAGAAAGTCAAGCATTTGACTGTTAAATGGCTTCACATCAATTTCAATAACTCAACACCTCTATAGAAGCACATAAGTTTATTCAAAGTCAAAGGGCGCCAAGACATTCTGCTGACTTCATTCTTAATTGAAATTGACGACAATTGCATAATAAAAGATGGAAATTGCCACATTCTTCTGACATGCAATCTCGGGAAGATACAAATGTTAAGGCTAGCCATGTCACACACCTAAATAGGATTATAGCCATTGCTAATGCAGAGATATATAAGCTAAGTGCGTAGAACTTTTGCAATAACTTTTCTAATACAAACTGAAAACCCTAACATGCAAAAGTCACCGACAAAAAGAAAGATTGATTCACTTGTCTTCAAGCTCCACAAGTATTCACAACAATCTTTCTAAAGCTTAAAGAAAAAGAAGATTATTGCTAGTATTTAACACAACAGTCTATTTCTAATCTAAAGATCATTTGCTGCTGATGTTTGTGAAGAGAAACTGTTTCGTAAAATAGTTAAAGAAGAAGGCTCCAGAGAATCTATTCTTCAGTCATTAAACCACAAACTACCCTTCAATATCTGTTGTAAGATCTCTCTAAGATCTAAGTGTAGGACATTATCAATAGTCTGAGGTAGGATTCTTGTATAGAATATGAGTGTAGGCCTAAGTTATAAAGGCTGAGAGTATGACTTTTTCCAAAGTTTGAGATACGATTCTTGTATAGAATTTGAGGTAGGCGTGAGTTATTTAGGCTGAGGTAGGGCTTGCTTATGAGTGTGAGGTAGGAGACTCGTTGCTATCTCTGAGGTAGGACTGAGATAATTTTGAGTCATAGGAGTGGAAGCCACTCTGAGGTATAAGATCCAGGGAGGGATCTGAGTTGTCAGATCTATTGATCTGAGATTTTGAAGTAATTGGCCTAGTCTAGCTCTTTGCTAGATAGGTGAAGGGGAAAAGTGGGAGTTACCTAAATTGAGGAACCATTATAAATTGCTTGTGTGTTTTCTATGTTCTTGAAAGCTACAACTAAACTGTAACACACCAAGTTAGTCTCAAGAAAAATAAAAAGGTCTCAAAGAAACCTATTCGCCCCCTTCTAGGTGATTATCTTTCCTTAATTTTTTTTAACTAAGTGCACTAGAGATCTAATTAGGAAATTTGAGATGGAGTCTGCCACTGAAAGAAGGGGGGGGGGTGAATAGAGTATTTTAAAACTTTTGGCTGTTTAAGATATTTTTATAATAAAGTAATGTATTATACTAGTAGTAGTAACAGATGAAAGAAAATGATCTAAACTAAACTATCACAACACAACTAGCTTATCACAGCCACAACAAGAATAATAAGAAAAAGGGAAACCAGACAACACAAGAATTTATAATGGTTCCCATATCTGGCTCCATCCACTCTTCTACCACACTGATAGGAATCCACTAGCAGTTTTTTGATCAGGTGACTGCCACCTATGAGCTTTTGATCAGGTGACCAAAAACCAAATAAACTTTTGAAGGGAGTTAATAAACCCTTTATATAGGAGGGGGAGAGATATTGATGGTGTCTTCATTTTCTCAAACAACTGAGAAGACAAGTGGATTGCTGTTGTCAAGGCTTCTCCAGAAATCACTTGAAGCCTTGCATATGGTGTATGTCTTCTTCCTTGACTTGTGAGAATCTAGGAACTCCTGGCTGATGTGAATATGTTATCCTTGAAATCTCCTGGAATGGAAGTTGAAGAAGATTCTTGATAGTGATTGTTGTTCTTCTTCTTCTTCAGTAAAATCAAAAAGAAAACAAAATTTTTTCTTCACAAATAATGTCTAAATATTGTTTATGTATTCTCTAGTTCTGTATCACTATGTCTCTATTGCTTATTTTTTTCGAGTGAGAAGAAAATCTCTTTCATATTTCTCTGTCAAATGATCCTTCGAATTTCGAATTGTCTGCATTAATTGCTGACGGCCTGGAGAATGAAAATCGGTTGGAGAATATTTGCATTGATGAGTTTCCCCAACTGTCCCAATTTATTAAGCAAGTAATTAACCTGATGAAAATCATAATTAATGCTGCCAAATAATGGCTATATTAAGAGAATATATGTACTAATTACTCAGGAAATTATTGCTAAATAATATAAGGATTATGGACAAAAAATAAGGAAAACTCTAAGTCTAGAACTGCACAGAAATCGTCAACCATAGAACAGATTTCATTGACCTGAGATCCAAATTCGTCGAGCTGAGAAATCATGTTCGTAGATCAGAGAAAGCTTGTTCATTGACATGAGATCCAAGTTCGTCGACTAGAGCTCGGCTAACTGCATTCAAAGAATAACTTGCCAATTCTATGGTCCAAGTTCGTCGAGCTGATAAGCTGTCTTCGTCGAGCTGAGTTTAGAGAAAATATTCTTTGATGAAATTGAAATCAATACTTCGTTGACCTGAGCTCGAATATCATCGAGCTCAACTCAGAGAATTAACTATGAGTTAGTCAAGCGAAGCACGACTATCATCGAGCTGAGTTTGACAAATGTCAAACTCAAATACTGAACTTGATTTTCTTCTAAGTCTTGAGTCTTCTGCTGGCTGGTCCATGTATGGTTGAACCTAAAGACTTAACCTAGACTTTTTTACTCAAAACATATGACCCTGGCTATATATTATGGGTCAGTCATCCTAGTTAGTGAACATAGCCCAAATCCAACTAGGGATCCAACAGACTCCACCATGAAAACTCTTATGAGATCAAATATATCACTAAACAAGGATGAGAAAGGAAAACCTTTTGATGATTCCATATACAGGTGTATCATTGGGTTCCTAATTTAATTGACTGCAAGTAGACCATATATTATATATGATATATAGGTTTGTGTTAGGTACTAGATATGCCATAAGGAATCTCATTACTCAGCTGTAAAGATGATTTTGAGATACCTTAAGAGAAGACAGGTACCCTAGGAATAATGATTTTGAACTGATTTGCTTTTCAGTTGCAAATTTTTCTGGGTGCAAAGAAGATAGGAAAAGCACAAGTGGGACATACCAGTTCCTAGGAATTAGATTAGTGTCATGGAGTATCAAGAAGCAGACTAGTGTGGCTATATTCAAAGCTGAGTTGGATTATATATCAGTAGGGAGTGGCTGTGCTAAGCTATTTTGTATGCAATGTCAGTTACATTACTATAACCTCGAGATAACTAAAACTCCTTTGTGTTGTGTCTCATCCAGTGCTATCTCTATTGATAAGAACCCTATATCACATAATAGGACAAAGCATATAAAGATAAAATATTATTTAATTAGAGAGCATGTTAAGAAGGAAGATATATACCTTGAGTTTGTTCCCACAGACAAACAAATGGCAGATATCTTCAACAAGCCACTAGATGAGGCATAGTTCAATTCATTCAAAATTGAGATAGGAATGCTTAATTTAGAATAATTGTATCTCTACCACAGTATTCTAGTCATTCCATTTCTATAATTCAAGTCTTATTTGCATAATATTCTTGTGTTATAGTTAGCTGCTATAACAATTGTTTGACAACATGATAGGTAGATAACCTTAGTGGTAAATTCATATTAGTATGACTCAATTGACTCATTTACAATAGTTTTCTATCAGTTTCATGAAAAGTTTTGCCTAGCAGGGCAGAGGAGTTAAGTTGAGAAAATTTTAGCTATATCGTTGAGATCATTGAGAAGAAGCTCAACGATCAATATCCATCTCAGTGATTTCATTGAGAAGGGATGCTTTCCTTATTCTAAAATCATTTTTAGTTGTTTGATCTTTTATGCTTGATCAACCAAGTTATGTGGCACTTCATTTCTTTTAAACCTAGTGTATAGATATATAGAATGCCATGGTTTTGTTGAGAACATAAAACTTAAACCCTAGAAAGCCATCGACTTCATTCCATGATTCTCAATGTTCTCGGCGACTATGATTTCTCCTAATAGCACCAAATGCAGTGAAAATCTTATGAAGGATATGCGTTAGTAAGATTTGTTTTCCAACATGCTCCTTAAGAGATTCAAGAATTTATCAGACTGCTAGGAACCATATGGTTATAATTCCATCTCTTTGAACCTAATCCAATCCTGATAGAAAAGGTTCTGGAACTCTACTCTCATGTCAAAGTCTCATCTTCCAGAATATCTATTAAGAGAAAGGTAGGGAGGTAAAGATTAAGATAGCCCCTAGCAGGATTGCACAGGCTCTACACCTTCCCTCTACTGACATTGAAGAGGACAAGGAGATTTCAAAATAAGTAGTAGATGCCCTAGATTGGTGTGAGTTCACTGGTGTGAAATATGGATCCCTAGAAAGGAAGTACTTTAACCAGAGAGATAAAATTCTCACAGACATCATTAGGAAGGTCATCGTGTGCAAGACAGGATCACATAATAGAATCTCCAAACTGATAGTTAACTTTGTAGTAGTCTAAACCACCTTGACGAGGGGGGTGGGTGAATAGATTGTTTGATTTCTTCATTTACACTTAGCTAATTTGGTTGTTTTGCTCAATAAAAACACACAAAGAAAACGCACTATGATTTATAGTGGTTTCCTAAGATATGGGTACATCTACTCTCCCTATCCACCTTTCTAACAGCGTGTTAGACAAGGAAACCTCCTCCCAAACTAAACTCAAAGAGCTTACAACAAAGATCCCTCAAGATATCTCAGGTCTCCTCTAAGACCCAACCTCATGCCATAACCCTACAAACGCAGACTACACTCTACTCCTATAGATCAGTGACCTTACTGGTCACTTACCTCAGACCTAACAAGAAGTCCAACAACTCAGGTAGGAGGACAACCCTACACTCAAGCACACTAGCCCTACATTCAACATCCCTACACTCAGGCTCAATGGCCCTAACTCAGAACAATAATGTTCTTACATAGAATATATGTAAATGATTACAACATAAGACCTTAGATGATAAACCTTTAACATTTATCTTATGTTGTTCTTGTACAGTGGTTAGCTAGCTTGGAACTAGACTAGAAAATGGTTTTGCAGCTTAATTACTTACTCCACCTTTATATCCTGTCTTCAACAGAAGGAAGAAGATAAACGCTCCTAAGTCCAGAGTGAATCTACTTGTTCTCCTAAACCTATTTATCAAGAGCAAACTATCTTCCAGAAACTGAAGTGCATGGTTATCAGAAAGATTGACTTTTCACAGTTCACGTTTCGAAAGAGCTTTCTGCTACGTCAGATTTCAGTTCTCTGAACTTAGAACTTCTAACTTGTCTTTCATTGACCTGAATGTTGCTTTTATATCCTTTAACTCAGCAATGACTCTTTGAATTATATTAACACAACATGGCCATGAATAAGAAATATTATATTAATTTATCTCCCTTTCACCAAAAATAGGTTGTGCCTTCATAACAGATCTAATTAAAAACATGTCAGTGGTTTAGCTGAGACTCGCTTCTGTCTTAGCGGTTTGGCTGTGACCAGACTGCCTTCTCAGCAGAGCTGAGATTGTCTTGTATATTAGCGACAAATCAGCTACTTCTCAATGGTTCTGCTGAGACCAGACTACCTTCTCACCGATTCCGCTGAGACTAGGATGCCTTCTTAGTAAACCTGAGATTGGCTTCTATCTCAGAAGCAAATAAGTTACGTCTTAGCGCTTCCGCTAAGACCAGACTACCTTCTTCGCGGATTGTCCCTTAAAATACTGAGATATAATAGCAATATCCAGAGATGTTCTAACCATGTTTTAGAACAATTTAAACTTATAATGATATGAAAAAAGGCTTATCAAATACAATATGCACTTAGCATTATAGGTGATGCATCTTTAAATGTAAGGAACATTAAATGGCAATATTCCCAACAATCTCCCCCTATTTGAAGAAGACAGAACACATAAAAATGCTAAGATGCATTATGAAATTAAACATATCATAATAAATTTGAAATCTTGGTTAATCATAGTCATGACATCATAACAAAAATATAGTTAATAAATATAAGCACTTAAAATTCTATTACAGCAAACAAAAATATCTAAGGCCCAGTCCTCCTCTTCTTTAATGTTGAGCTTGAACATTCAACTTTGGCAGCACCAATCAACTTTGCACGTTTGGCTTTGTTTTTGTGTCTCTGGAAATATAGAAATGGTTTGAGTAAATACTTGGAGGGCATCCTTCTAGGATTGTTTCTCTTAGCCAAGTTTTTTTGAATATCCTTTCCCTTAAGGAATTCCTCTCTAGGTGCTTTATCAATTCTTCACAGGGATACATGTTGTCTATGTTCTTTAATATCTAACCATGACTTAACCATGAATTGATGATGATATTTTCTGAATTATCACTCAAGTATTTATAATCAGGGTCTTCAGATTTATTAGCCCTTCTCTTTTCCATGAATTCCTCTGCTAACATTGTCCCTTCTCACTTCCCTCTGGCTACAAGCTGTGCATTTTGTGCAACTCTTGCTCGAGCATGGAAGTCAAAATCTTCTAGCCTAGTCTTATCCTGTATAGGAAGGTTTAGAGCTATCCTTGTTCCTTAAAGTACTTTGAGAGCTTGCTCAGCAATTTTCTTAGCATTATTCTCCTCCCCTTTCTGGCTTCTTCAAATATCTTATTTTCCAACGATTTGGTATTAGCTTAAAACCTACTTGATAGAGTTTGAAAGATATTTTCAGATTCTGATTTGAGATCCTCTTTAAGCAGAAAGGCTTCTTCCACGGATGTAAAGGTTGTAGAGGTAATATGATTGTTTATTTGATCAACATCTTGTGTTGTGACCTCATCAGTTTGACTCACAAAATTCATGACATATCCAATATCTCTAGCTGAGAATTTAAGACTTGCATCCATTGATCTAACGATAGCATATTGAGCCTTGACTGTGCTTGCCCTCAGTAGTTTTGTATAACCTTGTATTCACTGAGTGGGCCCCTACAGCAAGTTCAGGGATTTGTAGGACATTCTGTTCCAAGAGTATCCAAGTAGGCGAGTGGTGCATGCAGATCCATACTCGCCCAGAAGGAGAAAAGGTCTCCCGCCCATAGCAAGCAGAAAGTCTCTCACAAATATAAGCAGGTGCCAGAGGGAAGGCTCAAAGATCTATCATCAGAAGTGCTATGGAGGTGAGTACCTAGCTCACCCAACACTCCCCCCTTTCAGGTGGGTGGTGCCTTCGTGGACCACTCGCCTAGTGGGGCCTAGAGATAGAATTACCTGGATGTCCTCTAGGTTCTGCAAGTTGCCTTTCAGAACAACGGAGTTACACTGCTGGCAGACCCAATTGTGCTGCATTTAGCATTTTTTGATAGCGAAATTACGTTGTCAGCAGACCAAGGTTGGAAATCTATAAAATGACCTTGTGGGTACCTTTGGATGGGATCCAATCAATTTTCTTGGCTTCTTTATCGTTGGGTTGTTCTTGGTTTGGCTGTATAAGCCCTCCATGGTGCCTAACTCTTCTTTTAGATAGGGAGGGGAAGCTCTCTTGAGATCTTCTGGGTGTGTGTTGGGACCTCAATGCTGCAGCCCATGGTCAGGGTTTTGGGTTCTTGGAAGCTGGTTAGGAGTCCAAGCTTGGGATAAGTAGGTGAAGGCTACCCCTTAGGTCTGAACTCTCATTGAGGCTGACTTTTGGCTTCAACAAGTTTGACTTTTCTCTAGTTGATGATCTACTTCCCTCTTCTTCTACATTACTCATGTTGATCTAAAGCTCAAAGGAAAGTAGTTTGCCAAACAGATTCTGAGGTTTAATGTCAGAAAGCTTACCAAACTCCCTTATCGCACAAACCTTGTTATATTATTCATTTGTCAGGGATCTCAAGAATTGGTCGTTAAGTTCACAGTTTCTGAACACCCGACCATAGTTCCTCAGGCCGTTAATGGTCTTGATAAATCTCTCATACCAGGTAGCTATTGAGTCTCTTTTGTCTTGTTTGAATGCCTTGTATTCCTGGTTGAGGAGGGATTTTTGATCATGCCTAACCTCCTCCATACAATCAGACAAGTCCACATTTCTTTGGACGACTTGTAGTCGATTAAATTTGGCAACATGGAGTAATCTGCAGCACTTGCAAAAATGGTCATTTCTTTCTTGTCTAGAGAGCAAGAGCAATCTCATCTTTATTTAGATACATCATCTTCTTAGGAACCATCAGATTTTGATTGATGGTTGAAGCAATCATTTGGATATGCAGACCATATTCAACAATCTGAAAGATTCTTAGATCGGAGCCTTCAATGAAGAACCTGACTCTTTCCTTCCACATAGAGAAGTTTTCCTTAGAACACACAGGAAACTTCATGGGGGACATATCCTTGTTTTTATCCATAACATAAAATCTTGTTCTATGATAACTAGTATGAGATCTTATTCAAGGTGTTAACATTTTATCGAACAACCTTGATCTAATACAAATTTAAAGTATCTAGTTGTCTATCTAAATCACCTAGAGGGGGTGAATAGGTGAGTTCTGCATCTTTTTACGGATAAAATCAATTGTAAACCAGAACACAAAATCACAACACATTCGACGAATTTTACATGAGATCATTCGAAGAATTACGTGAGATTATTCGACGAATTTTACTTAGTCGAAAATAGGACCAGAAGAAAGTTTTCTGTTAACAGTCACTAGACCACTCAAGAATATTCAACGAATTCCGCGAGTGTTCAAGCGACATCTCAATGAATGACACGAGACTTTACTTGAATACTCGGCGAATTTTATTTAGCCGTTCTTGAAGGAATTTTAAGAAACCATCAGAAATTTCCCGAGTAAACTCGATGAATTCCACAAGTGTTCAGGTGATGTCTCGGCAAATGACCCGAGAATTCATGTGAATACTCGATGAATTTTACTTAGGAAATTTTCCAATTCTTCCTGAACTCAGCAATCATTCTTTTCCTTGACTGCTATGTACTTGAGAATGAAGTACACCCCAATAGAGAAAGTACACATGAGTCAATACCATGTCCTACACAATGAGGGATTACATTGCTAGTTCTGTGTTTGATGATCCATTATAATCTGACATTGGTGTGTACTTAGCAATTATGTCCTGCAAGTACATAACTCAAAAGCATATTCAAATACAAACTCAATTTATCTTAGTTCAAGGGAGACTTCTTCAAATCAGGGTTATTGTGATAAGAATACCCAACATAGATTGATCTATATAGGCTTTGAGTGAAGAGGCTTGCTCATCCAGTAGAGAGTTTATAGATGTGAGAATGAAGTTGTCTGGTGCTGTTGTGGGTGGAGAATGGTGGTGCACAACTGGTGAACATCTCCCATGGTCTTCTTGAACACCAAACCCATGTAGGATTTGAGTGGATGTCTCAGCCACTAGGGAGGATGGAATTACCTCTTCCTAAGTATGGACCTTGGAGGCTCCCCCTCAACATCAGCATCATCATCTGAAGCAGCATTATCAGAAGAATGCTCTTCTATCTACACATACTCCCACTTAAAATGTGCATTCACCTTTTATTTGGAATCGATGACTCCCAATTCTCTTGAAGATCATCAGCTTGTTCCATTTGATCCTTCTTAGTAGATTCACCTAATGCTTTAGACACATCCAGTGCAACATTATCTGCTGGTACATCTTTAGAATTTAGAGCAGCATGGACTTCTTCAACATGCTTTCCTCTAACTCGACTTCTGTTTGATTTAATATTGACTTGAACACTGTTAGAGGATAGACTTTGTTCTACACTAACATGAACACCAACGTTTACTGGGGTTGTAGACTCAGAATCAGAACTAACAGACCCAATATTCTTTTTCCCTTTGTCCATTGACTTATATTTCATCTCAGTAGATTGACTCATTGGAAGAACCCTGGTAAACCCTTCCAATGTTTTTATATCCATCCTCTTCAGGTAGTGAATCTTTGCACATAGCCTCTTATTAAATTGGTCCGGACAGACATTGATTAGATAAAGAGATAAAATTCTTCCCAAGTTGGGAGCCTGTAGACAGTTAAAAATTCTCTATAATATAACATTTGCCTAGTAAGTCTTCTTTTGCAGAATAATCCTTATCATTAACTTACAAATTGGCTTGGAGATTGTGTCATGAGATCTAGGTTTGCATAATAAAACCTTTCCTATAATATCAGATAGCAACTTTCCACTTGGGTTGAAGTTCTTTCTCCTTAGTGATCCAATAATGGTATTACTATACTCACACCATTCCAGGACATAGTCTTTATCCTTATTACAAATCCCATCCTCTTCATCAATGTCAGATGAAGGCAATTGAAGGGATTTGGCTAACCTCTTTGGAGTAATCTTAATTCTTGTACCTCCAACATTGGATTTTAGTGATGTTTTAGAGGGAGAGGGCTTTACATTTGTATAAAACTCTAAAATTTCTGTCTTAAGAATAGGAGATGGTTCAGTGAGAAGATATTCTAACCCTAGGGAATCAAACATTTTAATACCTTTTTTAATCTCTTTTGAAGCATGAAGGAAGCCATTCCTAACAATCTCATATCCTTCTTGCAGATATTTGGTATATTTTGGCGCCATTCCCTCTGAAAGACTTGACGGTGAGACAGTGAAAAAAAAGTGTCGGTCTCTGCGGCTGGAAAGGATTTAGGGCTTAATGACTTTCAATTGACTTTAGCTTTAATTATAGAGAGGGTTTTGGAAATGAGGGATAATCCTAGATGATTGTTTTGATTGATTTGTACAACTAAAATTAATTGATTTTAATAAAACAGCCCGTCTCAGCGGTCCCAGCAGTATAGCTGAGACTTTTTCAGCTGATTTAGCTTACCTTCTATCTAACAATGCGATGATGTCAAACTAATTTGATAGACAACTATAATTAAAAGGTGATTTTGAATAATGATTTTTTTAATTAAGGTTGTTCACCTAACATGCCACAAAGTATTTTCTAGCAGCTATCACATCTTAACAATGTTACTGCACATTTCTAGCTAGTTAAGATGACTAATTAATATAATTCTAACATTGTAATAGATTTTTAACATGATTGCAAACTATGATGAGATGACATTTGAAATGCAGATAATATTATTCTACAACTGGAATAGCACATGACGAAATAACAATTGGAATTTAAATGAATTATTCTACATTAAGCATTCCTAACTCAATTTTAAAGTGATTGAACCTAGCCTCATCCAATGGCTTAGTGAAGATATCAGCAACTTGATTATCAGTGGAGAAAAATTCAAGATAGATATCTTTACACTCTACATGTTCTATAATAAAATGATATCTAATTTCTATATGCTTAGTCCTGCTATGAGAGACAGAATTCTTAGCAATGGAATTGCACTGGATGAGTCACAATATAAAGGAGAATGAGTTACCTTGAGGTTTTAATCCTCTAGCTGATGATGTATCCACAAGAGTTGTGCACAGCAGCTCCCAACAAAGATGTATTCAGACTCAACAGTGGATATTTTCACACTAGTCTGCTTCTTACTGCTCCATGGGATCAGTCTCCTTCCTAAGAATTGACAAGTACCAGTTGTACTCTTCCTATCTTCCATGTAACATGCAAAATCTACATCTGAATAGCCAATTAGTTCAAAATCATTGTTTTTAGGGTATCAAAGGCCAAGATGTTTGCTTCCCGTAAGGTATCTCAAAATCCTCTTTACAGCTAAGTAGTGAGATTTCTTAGGGCATGCTTGATACCTAGCACAAGCACATGTTGCATACATGATATCTTGTCTACCGGCAGGTAGACACAATAAGGATCCAATGATACCTCTGCATATGGATTCATCAATGGGTTTTCCCTTCTTAACCTTGTCTTGGGAAGTGTTGGACCCCATGGGAGTTTCCATAGTGGAAGATGATTCCATCCCAAACGTCTTAATAAGCTCCCTAGTGTACATAGTCTATGAGATAAAAATTCCATCATCATATTGTTTCACTTGGAGGCCTAAAAAGTACTTGAGCTCTCCATACTGCTCATCTCAAACTCCCCCTGCATAAGGTTAGCAAACCTTTTGTAAATGTTGTCATCAGTAGACCCAAATATTATGTCATCCATATAAATTTGGACTAGGAGACATTTTGCCCTTTTTTCCCTAAGAAACAACGTACTATCTACCTTTCCCCTCAAGAAATTGATCGTGATGATAAATATAGATAAGGTTCATACCAAGCCCATCGGGCTTGCTTTAAACCATATAAATATTTCTTTAGTTTATAAACATGATTAATAAGGGTTGGATGTACAAAACCAGAGAGCTGCTGTTGTGTATTGTATCCCCAATAACCCTGATTTGAAGAAGTGTCCCTTGAACAAAGATGAATTGACTTTGTATTTGATGTTTCTTCTTTAGTAATGTCCTTACAGGACTATATTGCTAAGTACAACACAATGTCAGGTTACAGTGGGTCATGAAACACAAGACTATACAATATAATCCTTCATTGTGCAGGCCAATGTATTGACTCACGTGTAATCTCTCTATTTGGGTGTACTTCTAATTCAAGTACACTAGGAGATTCAAGGAAGGACAAGTTGCTGCTTTAAGAAGAACATAATTTTTCTCTAAGTAAAATTCGTCGAGTATAGTAGTGAATATTCGTCGGCTTAGTCGAGTATACTCATGAATACTCGTCGAATTCGTCGTGTATAGTTACTAGCACTTATCGAATTCGTCGTATTTACTTAGGGAATAAACTCTGGGTTCTTGGAAATTAGTTAAGTAAAAATCATCGAGTATCTTCACGTATACTCGTCGAATTTGTCGAGTGTATTTATGGATACTTGTCGAATTTGTCGAAAATATATGTCGATACATGACGAATTCATCGAGACGACTCGACTTTACTTCTATGGATTTCTCCAAGTAATATTCGACGAATATCACTTGGCCTAGGCATCGAATGCGTCGAGTTAGCTAGCCGATACTGCTCGTATTCTTCAAGTGAACAAGCCGATACTCTTCGAATTCGTCGAATTTCTCTTCAGGAAAGCGTTGTTGTCTGTTAAGTCCTTTTCGTCAAATATTAAAGCTATTCGACGAGTATACCCGTACATACTCACCTATACTCGATGAATATGACTTAAGTTTTTGAATTCTATTATCAAGTTCTGCCACAGCTCAAACCCGACCGCCATGTATAGTGTTCAACGATTTCTTTATTTGGAAGGGATTTCTAGCCGTTGAAGAAGAAGGATTCCTATAAATACTTAGGGTGGATTTCATTCAACCCTAATCTTGCATTTACGCTCAAATTGAAATTTTCCAAGGAAGAACTCGTCGGCTTTCGTTCAAGATCTTCTTGACTATCTCGCCAAACATCAACGTGAAGCACAATCCAATCTTCTTCAAAAAGTGTCAACTAGATCTCTATTCTCAAAATGGTTCAAGTTCCATTCAAATATAGTGGATCTTTTGTTCAAATCAAACCATCAATGATTTTAGATTTTCTTTCTCCTCAAGATTTTCAATTTTCACTTTTTGGAGGAAAGGAAGACCAATGTTTTCAGATCTGAAGAAGATTAGTTTTAATCTATTATTGTAAATCATTTTATAATATTGTAGGAGGTTTTGCGTCCGAGTTGTAGATCCTTATTTTAGGATCGAGTTGTAGATCCTTATTTGTGGAACAATTTGTAGGAGAGGTTGTTCTCCAAGTTATAGGAGCTTTGTCTTCGAGTTGTAGGAGTTGATGCTCCGAGGTGTAAAATTTGAAGAATTTGAGATAGAGGTGAAGTAGCGAATTTAGCCCTTCATGATAAATAGGCAATGCGGGATAGTGGACATACCTAACTCGGGGAACCACTATAAATCTATGTACTTAGTCTCAGAGATAAAAATGCCATCATCATATTGTTTCACTAGGAGGCGTAAAAAGTACTTGAGCTCTCCCATACTGCTAATCTCAAACTCCCCCTTTATAAGGTTAACAAACCTTTTACAAAGGTTGTCATTTGTAGACCCAAATATTATATCATCCATATAAATTTGGACTAGGAGACATTTGCCCTTTTTCCCTAAGAAACAATATACTATCTATCTTTCCCCTCAAGAACTTATTCTTGATGAGAAATGTAGATAAGGTTCATACCAAGCCCTTGAGGCTTGCTTTAAATCATATAAATATTTCTTTAGTTTATAAACATGATTTATGAGGGTTGGATGTAAAAAACTTGAGGGTTGCTGTTGGGTATTGAATCCACAGTAACTCTGATTTGAAAAAGTGTCCCTTGAACTAGGATGAATTAACTTTGTATTTGATGTTGTTTCTGAAGTCATGTGCTTGCAGGTCTATATTGCTTAGTACAACCCAATATCAGGTTATAGTGGGTCATGAAACACGTGACTATACAATGTAATCCTTCATTGTGTAGGCCAATGTGTTGACTCACATGTAATCTCTCAATTGGGGTGTACTTCTGATTAAAGTACACTGGGATGTTCAAGGAAGGACAAGTTGCTACTTTAATAAGAAAAAAAAAATTCTCTAAGTAAAATTCGTCGAGTATAGTAGTGAATATTCATCGGATTCATAGAGTGTACTCATGAATACTCGTTGAATTCGTCATGTATAATTACTAGCACTCGTCGAATTCGTCGTATTTACTTAAGGAATAAACTCTGGGTTCTTAGAAATCAGTTAAGTAAAAATCATCGAGTATCTTCATATATACTCGTCAAATTTATCGAGTGTATCTTTGGATACTTATCGAATTCGTCGAATATATATGTTGATACACAAAAAATTCATCAAGACTTCTCGAATTTACTTAGCTGGATTTCTCTAAGTAATATTCGTCGAATATCACTTGGCCCAGGCGTAATCTTCTTCGAGAAATTTACTTAGCTGGATTTCTCCAAGTAATATTCCTCAAGATTTTAAATTTTCACTTTTCGTAGGAAAGGAAGACCAAAGTTTTCAGATCTGAAGAAGATTACTTTTAATCTATTATTGTAAATCATTTTATAATATTATAGGAGGTTTTGCCTCAGAGTTGTAGATCCTTATTTTAGGATCGAGTTGTAGATCCTTATTTTATGATCGAGTTGTAGATCCTTATTTTAGGATCGAGTTGTAGATCCTTGTTTATGGATCAAGTTGTAGGAGAGGTTGTTCTCCAAGTTGTATGAGTGTTTTCTCAAAGTTGTAGGAGTTGATGCTCCGAGGTGTAAGATTTGAAGAATCTGAGATAAAAATGAAGTAGCCGAATCTATCCCTTAATGGTATTTAGGCTAGGTAGGACAATGGACGTACCCAACTCGGGGAACCACTATAAATCTCTGTGTTTTCGTGTGCTTACTTTCTAGTAATTTTTATTTCGCAAAAAGACGCAGAACTCAAATATTCAACCCCTCTAGTTGATTTAGTTTGACACTTGATACTTTCAATTGGTATGATCAGGGTGTTGTCTGATATAAGGTTAACACCTTGAACAAGATCTTATATCTAATTGTCAAGAGGTACCGCTCAGTTGTAATGGATAAAAGCAAGGATATGTCTTCGATGAAGTTGCCTGTGTGCACTAAGGTGAACTTCCCCATATGGAAGGAAAGAGTCAGATTCTACGTGGAAGATGCTGATCCACGCATATTTCAGATTGTTGAAGAAGGACCTCACATTCTTACACAACAATCTGCTATGAATCCTAATGTAATGGTACCAAAGAAAATGATGGACTTGACCAAGGATGAAATTGCTCTAGTCTCCTTGGATAAAAATACAAAGAATAGCATAACAAGTGTAGTGGACGTGTAACGTACCAATTTGTTATAGACCCCTCGTGCTCATTTTTTTAAGTCAGGTGAGGTGACTTGGGATCAGGGTGCGGTTGTGGGCAGGATTGCACCTGAGCCGGGGAAGTGCCGACTCAACACTTAGTGTCTGGGCACCACCGCCCTGTGGTAGTGGGATACCATGCAGTGGTAGCAATCGTCCAGTGTATACGATGAATGTCAAGAGGAGTCGAGTGGACCCAATGATCGTTGAGTACTACCGCGCGACAATAGCAGGGTACCGCACGACGATAGATATTGTCGAGTGTATATGACGAATGTTAAGAAGAGTCAAGTGGACTCAATGATCGTCGAGTACTACCGCATGGCGGTAGCGAGATACTGCATGACAGTAACATACTGAATTTTTGGTGTATCGCTCGGTGAGCAACCGCCCGATGATAGTGATACCACCAGTGGTAGCCCTACTGAATTATTTATCATCGTGCTTGGTGAGATACCGCATGGTGGTAGAAGAATACTGTGGGGTAGTAGCAGTACAGTTGGAGGCACCTGAGAGGTCGGTCCGGATGGTGGCTTGCAGGAGAAGTCACTTTTGGAGTTACCGCGCGGCGGTAGCCCCCTGAATGGGAACCTTAGATCTATTTGGCCGCTTCCTTTATATAAATTTTTGCAAATCTTTGCAGCCAGCCTTCTTCTCCGATCTTGCTCTGAGAAAATGCGGAGTGCTGAACTTTTCTTGGAAAGGAAAAAAACAGGACTACATCGTCGGATTAGGAAACCAACCTTACCGCTAAGAAGAAGAACAAGATCTATGGGCGAAAATGAGGTGAGCTTCCTTCCCTCTCCCTTGGTTCTAGATCTTTAGTTATGAAATAGGATTGATGTCAACTCACGCAATTTCAAGAGGACGGTTCCGCACCTTACATGCCCCATAGTCACGGGCGTGACCGAGGGGCGGACTCTCCAGAAAAATTCCTATAAATTTCAGATTGAGCCAGGAGCTAAGAGTCATCTAGGGGTCATCTAGGGATCATCTAGGGATCAACTAGGAGTAGATTTTATGAAGTTTCAGTATCTTTGTTTCCACTTTTTCTCCATATCTTTTATGACTTTTCAATTCCATAGAATACCTTTACTTTGTTTATTTGAATTCAAGCACTTTTTCTATCATGTCTTCCTTTTTTATGTAGTTTTTTCATCATGTCAAGTAGCTAATTTCAATTAGCACTTGATCATGATGATCTTTGAATGAAATAAACTTATTTTTCAAGTTCTCTTTATTTATCGCTTTGATTTACCTTTGATTTCAATTGTGTTGAATTCACTTTTTGATATTATGTCTGTATCATAGATTTACAGAGTGGTTGTGGATACGAGTAGATCACTCAAAGGTAGAAGGAGCCACATGCACTCCTCGAGAAAGGATAACATGGATCTTCCGAATTGGAGTCAAATCCAATAGCGGAGTTCACCGCATAAAGCAAGCTTAGGGGTTTTGATTGGCCGAGAGGACTTAATCGATCAACCTAAGTTTAGTAGAGAGCGTATTCTTGAGAGAGGCATTTTTGTAATTTGGGAACCTTCACGGTCGAAGTAGGTAGATTAGAAGCTTGAATTTTATGTATAGTTTATTTTATTTCAAAGGGAGTCTAGATCATGTGTTATCTTTTAATCCATCGTCTTCATTTAGATTTAATTAACCTTTTTATTTGCCGAAAAAATAATATTAATTTGAGTCAGTAGAAGTAGTTAATAGGCCCCGAGTCTAATACGACACTTGATCCTACACTCTGGAATGATATATACACTTGCCTTATCGATTTAAAATCGTGCACTAGTGTGAATTTTACCCATCAGGCACCGGTTGGGAAAAAGTGGAAAGGTACAATATATATTTATAAATAGTAAGTACAAGCAGGTGGTGTATCTCTACATATCAGAGTAATAATAGTAAAAAAGTATAACAAGTAATAGAATCAATCTACAGTTGCAATTCAGTAAAGGAAGTGCAATCAACTGTAGTATATAATTAATAACAGATATATAACTTAACTTATAAAAATTCCCATAAATATTTATAAGTTGAGGATCAGCTTAACGTAAAGTAACTCATCATATAAAAGTGACCATTCAAATATATATGATGAGGATCTTATGCGGTGCAATGTAATCAAATGAATGCAATATGATGACTCACCCATGCTCTCACACACGCACACTACTATGCAGACATAGTCCTTTTAGTTCCCACTTTTTGGGCAGGTAGCTAACCTCTCAGGTATCATCCGTCATGGACAAAAGGTGACAGTAGAGCGGGCATCTCCACTACTAGGCGAGTATCCACATAACCAGGCCTAGGACACCTCACGCCTCAACACTAAGAACACAACAATGGAGGCCCTGCATACTACGGCTCAGAGGGGTATTAGGTAGATGTGCACCAAGAACACAACCCAACTAGCCTATCATCGTGGCATGGAAGGAGCCACTAGGAGTGTATCACCAAAGGACCAAGACCAACCGTCCTCTGGCTTGGACGGTGCCTCAGGAAAGATCACTGAGGACCAATACCAACCACGCAAGTTCTATCTGCCAATTCCTACCGGTGTTATGACTGGCGAGCCCGTAGACCTGCCCACCTATCCTTAACCCAGTATTATGACACTGTGTGTCATCACACACCACATGCAATTTCACTTGGCCATGCCATCGAACATCCAAGGGCTCCAACCAAGTCCCATCTCTTCATTACCAATCCAGTGCTCAAAAGCACTCAAGGGCTCCACATTGAGTCCCTTATCATCACCTTACCACTCTTGCCATATCATCATTACTTGAGATAAGTGACTAACATATTACATGGCCATGGGCATTTTCTCACCTATCCCCTCTTTTATAATTTAGCATGCATATGTATATTAATTCGTTCATCATTACCTAAATTCTATTTCACATTCCACAAGTCATTTATACTTCTACATGATCAACACTACTTTACAAGGAATACATCATATGTTCTTCCAATGATCGTAAATCATCGCATAGTTATAGATTACACATCATGCATCATGAAATACAAATTCTTTCAAGACTTATATCGTTCATCTCATCGATATCAAGTGCATCTTCAGTAGATTTCATGAATACCTTGTTTGTACAACCAAGGTTCACCCAAAACCATTAGCTTATCATGGTTACATATAACATATTCACCCAATCCAAACTGTGATTTGTCTGCGATATACCTATTGAATACAAATATCCGGGTACACAACTAATACACAACTTACTTATATAGAAGTATATTCCTGTCCTTGTTAGTTTAGACAAATCACAACAGTTCATAATTTATTATAGGACAGCCAACTCGATTAAAAATTTTCGAGGCTATAGGACTCACCCAATAACGGGAAACAATCTATTAGAAAAGTTTTTTCGAGGGCTACAACATTTGTGTTCAGCCAAAGACCTAGAAGTGCTCGGTTCATGCCAGATTTTTACACGCAACTTAAAATCAAATGAATTATATATGTTTGTCTTCTTCCTCCAGCCAATCCTACAAAATTACACTCAGCTCTTCCTCCTCCCTTATTCACCCTCAATAGATCACCATTCTTCACAAAACCAAGTCCAACATCTTCATAATGAAGAGAGGTGTTGGGAGAAAACTGCCAAAATTTGCAATTATGCGGGTCACGCCCCTAGGTCACGCCCGTGACTTAGGGTGTGTTTGTACTATTACTGGAAATGGAGAGAAGGAGAAATGGCGGGAGTTAATCTAGCATTGTTGAAGAGGTCACACCCTTAGGTCACGTCCCTAGGTCACGCCCGTGACCTAGAGCTTGTAAGGTGAAAACTGTCTAACCCGAAACTGGCATCATAAAGCATGGCATGCCTGATCGTCACACCTTCGAGTCACGCCCGTGACCTGTTGATCACGACCGTGACAAGGGCGTGTAATTTTAATCTGACATTTAAATGAATTTTGGAGCTCCTGGAGTTGTCATGCCTGCTAGTCATGCTCATGACTTGAGGGTCACGCCCATGACCTGGTCGTGTAATTTGCATTTTTTCCAGTTTTCTTTAGTTTCTTCTCCTGATCAGTCCTGCAAGCTCCAAATTGCTATTGGTAGCCCATATTATCCTGAAATATTAAAAGAACATAATTAGAACTTGAATTTATAAAATATAATTTCAAACTAATTAATTATTATGTAAAAACTATATAAAAATAAGGATAAAATTAGAGTTATCAAATACCATCATACTTACTCGTTTGCTCGTCCCGAGCAAGCAACTTTCCATGGAGAGTAGAAAAATTTCAACGCAAGAAAAGAAAATTGAACTTAAGGAGTAAAATGAAAAGTCTTGTCTCTATGTGCATAGCTATTTTAGTAGAAAAATCTACTCAGCATACAAAATAATTTTTATTTTACTACAATGTGTTTTCACTTATTATAGCGACTTGGAAATTGAAAATCAGGTAAATCATAAAATTATATTTAGGGACAAGGTAGTGTGTGTACTAAGATCGATATTACACAAAACGAAGATCGAAATACCCTCAAAAGAAATCCAACAATGTGGATGGTCATAGGCTTACCCTTTCACACTCTCGCCACCATACTAGTCTAACTTATAAGCATAAATCAATTGGACTTAACTTGGTTGAAACTCAAGCTTAGGTTTTGGTGTGGAAAATCAAAGATAAACATGATGGCTAGACACACCAAAACCTAAAGAGAGGTCGCACAAAATAAACAAACATGGATTTGAAGACAAAACCAACCCTTTTTTCACTTTAATAAAAACTTTTCATCCTTTTTTTATTTCTCTTTCTTTCCCATTTAAAGATTTTTAAAATATTTTGAAAAGAAAGGAGAAATAAAATTATCTCTTTTTTCAATAAAATAGTCACCAAATTAAGATGACTCCTAATCACTCACAAAGTTTTTCATATATAAAACCATTATCAAGCTCAGACTTAGGTGTGAGATTAGGATAATATTTAGGCCTTGGTGAAATATTTGGTGGAGCTAAAACAAAAAGTAATGTAATAGGCTCAAAGTGAGTTATCAAATATAAAGTGATAGGAACGGGTGCAAAGGCTCAAACTGGCCAAAAGAAATGCATATATCATATTCATGCCAATGAGTTTAACTTATACAAGTCTTGAGAATTGCTAGAGGGCAAGTTCTAGACATCAAGAACAAATATCCTACTCTTGATTCACGATATATATCTCTTGTAGACTTCTACCTAATCACCTAAATTATTTTTGGATTTTACCGGTTTCAAAATAAAAGTAAAATAAACTATTTCCACGTATTTAGAAAAATAAAAGCCTAACTGTATGCTGAATATTTAATTCTACATAAAATTATACTTACACGTGCACTTAACTAGGAGCGCAGCATGGCCAACAGTTCTACTTCAAAATTCAAAATTCAATTAAAGCATGAAAATTCTCTAAACACTCTGTAATAGTTGAAAACAAGGGATTTTGCATGTGAATAAATATAGAAATAATGGTTTCTTTAATTAAGAATGAAACCTGAATTTTTTGTTAATTCGTAGACTTTCCGAGGTATACCCTGTGAAGGGTTCTCACTAGTACTAGGCGGTTTTGTGGGATGGCAGCCCATCATGGACCTTTCTAAGAAATTAAGTTTCGATTTCTTTGCTCTTCAGCCCAACCTAAAGTGTCCACATCTACTCCAAGTCTGACCTGAAATAAAACACTAAAGCAAAACATGATATATATTTTTTAATATTTTTGAGTTAAATAAAAAAAGTATAAGATAATACTAATAATAAAAAAATAGATACTGATACAAAAGTCCTTCTACAGACCCAATACAAAAAGAAGCTTAATCCTCATCGCTCTAGTGCCCCTGCTGCTGATAGAACGTCCCCAGATCCATAAACTCACGGGTAATACTCTCCATAAAAGAGGCTTGACTGTGCTCTATTACGGTAAACTGACAATCAAAGCGTGTAAAGCGCTCGTCAAAATGGGTCTGCATCTCGTCTAAGCGTGTGGGAATAGAACCAAATTGAATATCCCAATACGTCGAAAGTCTGGGAGTTGGAGAAGGATTCTGTGGTGGTGGAATCTATGGAGAAGGAGTAGTGCCACTGGGACATGCCCTGAGATATAGATCAAAATCTCAGCCACCAACTACTAGAGGGATAGCCTCGAACTCGCCCATCTCATCGTCGCGCAAGGCCGAGGGCCTCGAGTGTCTGGAACTGAATAGTAAGTGGCATCAAAATGCAGGTCAGATGTGGAAGAGCATCCCAAATCCCTATATGTTTGGCGAGATGAGTGATGAAGTTGCCACCATGGACGGCTCCCAAGCTCGCATTCTCGGTCTGATGCCAAAAGAATGTCGCAAGCATGTGGCCTAAGTTGAGTAGGACCCGGTAGAACATACTATATAAATATAGTAAATCCATCCAAGTCACAACACCACGGCTATCACCACGACCAGTGATGGTAAAGGTGAGGAGGTTGTGGAGAATACGAAGAGCAGGGAAATGAGGTCATTGTCTTTTGATTTTTTGGGAGTGTAGGGGACAATATCGTTGCTGATTTCCAAACAAAAGGGGAGAAGGTTGAAGTCGGTAGAGAAGTCTGAATGAAGGGTGGAGTAAATAAGAGAGAGAGAAGATGCCTCATCGCAAAAACCCATCGCCATGTTTAGTTGGCTTATGGTGAGCTGATGTGCGATGCCGCCCATCTGATTGATGGTAAAGTCATCTTCCACACACCAACGATACTCAAATGAGGTGAGGAGCTAAATGGTGGGTTCTAAGAAGGCTGGCTTCGAGATGGCAAAAATAGAACTCCATCCATGGGTGGATAGAAATTTTCGGACCAATTCTGCAATGCTGAAGACCGCAAGAATCCCCCAATCAAGTATCTGAAAGATGCCAAAGGGTTTGGATCGTAGTCGTAAACTCTGTTCTTGGTGGATGGATTTTTCAAAGGTAAGCATAGCCTCCACTACGACGGGGTCAGCGGGGTTCTTGGAGGAGGAGGCAGTGGATCGATGTTGGTGGCAAGGCATTTTGGAAGGAAATGAATTTTTTTTGGGTTGGAGAATGGAAGGAGGAGGGCTGGATCACATGGAGGAAATAAAGGGGGAAAGATCCTTAAATATGGAAAATTTTGTGAGGTCATGCCCCCTGTCACGCCAGTGACTGGGGGCATGTAACCTTCTCGGGTGAGTGAAAAGGTGATTTCTTGGGAATCTGCAAAAACATAAATTTTTTAGGTCAAGCCCCGGAGTCACACCCGTGACTCTGGGGCGTGTAATGTGAAAAATTTAAAAAAGGGGGCATCTGAGGCATTGACCAAGCCATTTCCTCAGATTCGATTGACACGGCCAAGGGTCACGCCTGTGACCCTGGGCCGTGTAACTGAAAAGTTTGATTTTTTTGCTTTTCTGTTTTTTTACGGGATAGTCACGACCGCGCTATCCAATGTCACATGCATGATATAGATTGTCACGGGCGTGACTTTCAGAATGGAATTTTTTATATAATTTTTTGTTCTTTCTCTAGACCGAAGGGTTCCGTGAATGTTACGCCCGTGATCAACTAATGTCATGCCTGTGACATTGACGAAAGACAGACAGGAAAAACTACCTCTTGGAACGAACGCCGAGTTCCGTATTCCGGGAAGTACACACCCGGTAGTCACGCCTGTGACCATCAGGTCACACCCGCGACCGGGGCGTATAAATGAAAAATTGCGTGATTTTTTTTGGCATACTAAAAAAATAATAAATAAATAATTTAAAAAAACAAAATTACCGAATTCGAAGGAGTTACGTGAATATTGGCGTCCGAGCTTGGCTAACTGTCATCCATCAATAAGCCTCCAACCCTGTAAAACTAAACAAACAATTAAAAAATATATGATAATCATGGGGTGCTTCCCAAGAGCGCTTTATTTACGGTCATTGAGCTCGACCAAATTGTTGCACTAGGCGATGGGTTAGGGAGGATAATTTCTTCCCGGTGCTCATTATTATTATCGGTGGAGAAAAATAATTTCAACCAGTGCTCGTCCACCTTGAACTTGCCTTTTTCTAGGTGCGAGACAAGATTTGTCCCATAGGGCCACACCACTTTTACAATAAAGGTGTCGAACCATCGGGACTTAAGTTTTCCCGGAAAAAGACGTAAACGAGAGTTATATAGGAGGACTTGGTCTCCCGGTTTGAACTCCTTCATGTGCTTATTTTTTTTATCATGATAAAATTTTTTGCGCTACTTATAAAGTTTATTACTTTCATAGGCAAAGGAGTGCCACTCATCAAGCTCGTTAAGTTTGAATTTTTGGATCTCGAAAGACAAATTTTCATCAAAATTCAAAGATTTAAGCGCCCAAAAGGAGCTGTGATCTAGCTCAACCAGTAGGTGGCATGCTTTCCCAGAGACTAATCGATACGGCGTACAACCGGTATCGGTCTTGTACATGGTCTGATATGTCATAGTGCATCATCAAGCTTAACCGACCAATCCTTTATATTAGTAGAAACCATTTTTTTCATAGAATTTGTTTTAATTCGTGCTTTACTACTTCTACTTGGTCACTAGTTTGACGGTGGTAGAGGGTGGCCAACCTAGGTGTAACGCCGTATTTAGATAAAACTTTAGTGAATTGTGTGTTACAAAAGTCAGTGACCCTATCGCTTACTATTGCCCGCGGTACTCCAAATGGTGAAAAGAGTTTTTTGGGAAATTGGGTCACGACTCGGGCATCATTAGTGGGAAGGTCTTGCACGGCCGCCCACCGTGACAAATAGTCGATCGCTATCAAAATATATCAATTTCCAAAGGATGTTGGTAGCACGCCGACAAAGTCGTTCCCCCATAAATCTAAAACCTCCACTTCTAAAAATGTATTTAAAGGCATTTCATCAAGGCTGGAAATATTACCTGAGCGTTGACATTGTTCACAATGACTTACAAAAGTGTGATTGTCTTTGAAGATGCTCGACCAATAAAATCCTGCTTTAAGTACCTTCCGTGCCGTACGATTGGATTTGTATTGCCCACCGACCGGTCCCTCATTGCAATGCTTTAATATTTGGGTGCCTTCCTTGTGAAAAAAACACCTCCGCACTACTTGGTCCACGCAAACTCGAAAAAGAAATGGATCCTCCCAAAAATAATTTTTCAAATCAGAAAAGAATTTATTCTTTACTTGATAAGAAAAACCCTTTGGGAGAAATTTCGCTACATGGTAGTTCGTGAAATCGGCAAACCAAGGAGTGAGGAGAGTTAATGCCTTATATAAAGCGAGGAGGCATTCCTCGTGAAACGTATCGTCAATATTGTCCTCGTGAAGCTCCTCCGAATTGAGATTCTCCAACTGAGAAAGGTGTCCTGCCGCTAAATTATCTGCTCCCCTTTTGTCCAGGATCTCCAAGTCAAACTCTTGGAGAAACAAAACCCACCTAATAAATCTTGGCATGGCATCTATTTTTGTTAGTAAATAATGCAAAGACAAATGATTGGCAAAAATAAAAACTTTGGACAACGTGAGATAGGTACAAAATTTATCAAATGCAAAAATAACGACAAGAAGTTCTTTCTAGGTAGTTGTAAAGTTTTCTTGTGCGGCGGTTAGTTTTTTGCTCGCATAATAAATATGATGAAAATTTTATTGATGCATTGTCCTAAGACCGCACCAACATCAAAACTACTAGCATCGTACATGATTTCAAAAGGGAGATCCCAATTGGGAGCTATCATGATAGGTGCATTTATTAATTTGTCTTTAATGATAGAAAAAGCATGCAAACAATGTTTATCAAAAATAAATGGTGCACCTTTTTCTATAAGGAGAATGAGGGGCTTGGTGATTTCAGAAAACTCTTTAATAAACCGGCGATAAAAACCAGCATGCCCAAGAAAACTACGAACGGCCTTAATATTCGAAGGGGGAGGAGGTATTCTATAGTTTCTATTTTGGCTTTATCTACCTCTATGCCCTTAATTAAGATTTTGCGGCCTAAAACTAAAGCTTCCTGTACCATAAACTGACACTTCTCCCAATTTAAAATTAAATTTGTGTCCTCACATCTTTGGATAACATGGGAGAAGTTATTTAAACATAAATCGAACGAATCTTCAAAAACGCAGAAATCGTCCATGAACACCTCCATTATATCCTCCACTACTTCGTTAAAAATCGCTAGCATACACTTTTGGAAGGTTGTCGGTGCGTTACATAATCCAAATGATATTCTCCGATAGGCGAAGGTGCCAAACGGACAAGTGAAGGTTGTTTTCTCTTAGTCCTCGAGCACAATTAGGATTTGGAAGTATCCCGATAGACCATCAAGAAAACAATAAAAAGAATGCCCTGATAGCCATTCAAGGACTTGATTTATAAACGGTAAAAGAAAATGATCTTTTCTGGTTGCATCATTTAATTTGCGTTAGTCAATGCAAGTCCACCATTCGGTAGCGGTTCTAGTAGGGATTAACTCATGTTTATCGTTTACCACTACCGTTAATCCTCCTTTCTTGGGCACCACTTCGACCGGACTTACCCAAGTGCTATCTAAAATCGGATAGATGATGCCCGCAACTAATAATTTTATAACATCCGCCCTAACCACCTCCTTCATATTAGGATTTATGCGGCATTGAGGTTAAATAGTTTTATGTGAATTTTCTTCTAATAAAATTTTGTGACTGCAAATGGAGGGATTAATCCCTTTTAAATCCATTATTTTCCACGTAATTATGTAGTGATGAAGTTTTAAAACATTTAATAATTTTAATTTTTCTTCATTGTATAGATAAGCCGACACAATAATGGGAAGTTTTGACCCCCCCGCTAGAAATAAATATTGCAAATGATCTGACAATTGTTTAAGTTCTATAGTTGGAGGTTCCTCATATGAAGTTTTCAAGCAGTCACTACCTAAATCTAGAGTTTCTATAATAGGTGCGCATGTGACCAAATTCTTATTACTATTTTCATGAGAAATTAAATCTAAACTTTCAAAATTTTCGTCATGAAAAATAGGCGAATAAAATTTTTCAGAAAGTAAAACGAAGCCTTCTTTAGGAGAAGCCTCCAAAAAGAAACATGAGTCGTCATTATAAAGTATATTTTTCATAGATGATTTAATAGTAAAGGTAACTTCTTCATCTTAAACTCTAATGAGAAATTTACTATTACTAACATCTAAAATGACGCGTGAGGTGGAGAGAAAAGGGCGACCGAGAATGAGTGGAACATCAGTGTCTGTTTCTATGTCGAGGATGACAAAATCTCCCGAAAAAATAAATTTGTAAACTTTGGCAAACACTTCCTCAATAATACCCATAGGGTATTTAATAGACCGATCTGCCAATTGGATGCCCATTCTTGTGGGATTAGGCTCTCCTAATCCTAGATTTTTAAATAACGAATAAGGTATCAAAATAATCGAGGCGCTTAGATCGACCAACGCATGTTTTACTAATAAGTCTCCCAATAAACAAGGAATAGAGAAACTGCCCGGATCGATTAATTTTCTAGGCAATTTATTAAGGAAAACCGCCAAACACTCTGTGTTCAATTGAATCGTGGAGATATCCTCAAGTTTCTTTTTACTAGATAAAAGATTCTTGAGGTACTTTGTGTACTTCGGCATTTGCGCTATCGCTTTGTAAAATGGTAAATTTATATGGATTTGTTTAAATAGTTCTAAAAATTTACCGTAATGCTTTCATTAATTTAGATAGATATGGAAGAGGCGGTTGAAATTCTTTAATTTTTTTTTCATTAAAAATCTTAGGAGGAGGAGAAGATGTAGAAATTATTACCTCCATTTCATCCGAATTTGAGGAAGTATGTACCTCCTTCCCGCTCTGTAGAGTGATAGCCTATGCTTGCTCCTTTGGGCTGGGCTTCATATTGCCCGGTAATGTTCCTTGTTGTCGATCGGAGAACATTTTTGCTATTTGCCCAATTTGAATCTCCAAATTGCGAATAGATATGGTGACATTCTGGATATTGGAATCATTGGTAGCCTCATATTTGTTGAAGTCCTCCTCGAGAGTGGGAGGTTTTGGAGCTTATGGTGGTAAGTAACCAGGTGGAATTTTGTTTGGTGGACGAGCCGCGTTCCCTGGATTACTCCAAGATAAGTTGGGGTGATTCCTTACACCCAGGTGATAATTATTACAATAATTATTACCCGAATTAAAATGTGACCAATTCGGATTACCCATGTAATCCACATGTTTGGCAATTGTGGAAGGTTCCCAATATTGGGGTTCACGGGTAGGTGTGGAGGAGGAAGCAGACATCTCATCCACTCATTTGTTTAGTTTCTCAACCTGGAGAGATAAATTAGAAACCATATCGATTTCATACATCCCGACTGGTTTAGGTGGACGAGACTAGGGTGTAGTTCGCCGATACGTATTCATGGTCATACCTTCTATAAGTTCTTAGGCGGTCGTCGGTGTCTTGTTGTTTGACGTTCCACCGGTGGCGGCATCAATATGTTGCCTCATTTGAGAATTGAGGCCATTATATAAGGTTTGTGTTTGCAACCAATCGAGGATTGCATGATGCGAACAACATCGAAGCAATTCCTTAAATCATTCTCAAGTATCATATAACGTTTCTGTATCAAATTGGGAGAAATATGTAATATCATTGCGCAACTAGGCCGTTTTAGTGTGCGTAAAATATTTCGTGAGAAATGTTTATGTCATTTCGACCCATGTAGTGATGGAGACTCTTGGTAGAGAACCCAATCACTGCTTAGCTTTGGTGCGCACAGAGAAAGGAAAAAGCCTTAGCCGGATGGCATCATCGGAAACCAGGTTGATTTTGAAGGTATCAAATATTTCTAAGAAGGTAGAAATATCTGCATTTGGGTCCTCATCTTGAAGCCCATTAAATTATACAGATTGTTGTACCATTAAATTTATGCTTCACTTCAAATCAAAGTTATTATTTGCAATAGCGGGTCGAACAATACTTGATTGCGTCTCATCCAAATTTGACCGTGCATAATAGAACAAGTCTGTGATCGACCATATTCGAATTTGGGTATCCCAAAATAGAAGAAAATTGAGAAGAAGGAGAAGTGGAAGAAGAAGTAGAAGTGTCACCTACAAATTCCTCAACCAAATCTGGAGAATTGAGATCATAGTCTTAGGCGTCGTTGTAAACTTTGCTGGATCTCCAGATGCAAGTCAAATAGATTTACAGATTCTCTCGGGTCATACACCAAAATAAAAATAAAAGTAAAAGTTTTAAGATTAAATATTTATAAAATAAAATTTCTCGGACTTCCTGATGACTACCAAATGACGGGTTCACAAGGTACTATGCGGTATTGCGGGATGAAAACCCGACACAACCCTTTCGCAAGAAATTTTGATTATAAAAAATTAAAGATAAAAATTTAAAAGAAAACAAACAAAATAATTTAAAAAAAAAACAAAAAGTAAATGATAAATTAATAGAACCTTGCTTTCAGAATATCAAAAAAACAGATCCCCGGCAACGACGTCAAAGACTTGGTAAAATTCACCAGAGCGCGCGATTATAAATCGATAAGGCAAGTGTACCTATCGTTCTAGGATATAGGATCAATTGTCGTATTAGACTGGGGCCTATTGACTACATCTACTCATGCAAATTAATATTATTTTATCGGCAAATAAGAAGACTAATTGAAACTAAATGAAGACAATGGAATAAAAGATATCACTTGATCTAGACTCCCTTTGAAATAAAATAAACTATACATAAAATTCGAGCTTCTAATCTACCTAGTTCGACCGTGGAGGTTCCCAAATTACAAAAGCACATCTATCGAGAATACACTCTCGACTAAACTTATGTTGATCGATTAAGACCTCTCGGGCAATTGAAACCCCTAAGCTTGTTTTTTTGCGGTGAACCTCACTATTGGATTTGACTCCAATCGGGAAGTTCCATGTCATCCTCTCTCGAGGAGTGCTTGCGGCTCTTTCTACCTTTGAATGATCTACTCGTACCCACAACATCTCGATAAATCTAAGATATATGTATAATATCGAAAAGTCAATTCAACACAATTGAAATCAAAGGTAAATCAAAGTGATAAATAAAGAGAACTTGAAAAATAAGTTTATTTCATTCAAAGATCATCGTGATCAAGTGCTAATTGAAATTAGCTACTTGACATGATGTACAAACTACATAAAAAGGAAGACATGATAGAAATAGTTCTTGAATTGAAATAAACAAAATAAAGCTATTCTATGGAATTGAAAAGTACTTAAAAGATATAATGAAAAAGTGGAAACAAAGCTACTAAAACTTCCTAAAGTCTACACCTAGTTGATTCCTAGATGATCCCTATACGACTCCTCAACTCTTGGCTCAATCTGGAATTTATAGTAATTTTTTTGGAGAGTCACTCCCCTCAGTCATGCACGTGACTCGGGGCGTGTAAGGTGCAGAACTGTCCTCTTGAAAGCCCGGGAACATTGGGAGAAAACCGCCAAAATTCGTCAAAATTGGGTTTCAATTTTAAATCTTAATTCTCTACGTTTACTCAAGATTTATTTGATTACAATTATTGTTTTGACAATATAGCTATGACTAGATTAATTCTCTTTCTTTTCATATTGAGCACGACTTATGCAAAACATCTTGCTAGGATGATTAGCTATTACTGATATCCATGCATCTATTGCATGACCATAGTCACCATACTTATCTCGGAGTCTTCAAGGAACTCCTATCTTTTATCTGTTGGTTGGCGATCCATCCCCCCTTTGTGCTTTACCTCTTGATTTCATCGTACTAACTGTATGCATAAATTTAAAATTGTATGTATTTATTATTCGAATTATCTTCTTAGGATGTGTAAATTTTATTTTACTCACTTTATATTTAAATTTCTATGTCACCAGCACCAATACTTATATTCGTAACCGACAATAAAGATGGTCTCACTCCATCTTTAGTATCTATTTCTCAAATATGTATACACGTTGGAGCTTGGCGTTGAGTGAAGCTTTTTCTGTCAACGCTTTTGGAGATTGGCGTTGAGTGAAGCTTTTCCTGTCGATGCTTTCTGAGCTTAGCATTGAGTGAAGCTTATTATGTAGATGCTTTTGGAGCTTGGCGTTGAGTGAAGCTTTTCCTAACGATGATTTTTGAGCTTGGTGTTGAGTAAAGCTTGTTCTATCGACGCTTTTGGAGCTTGGCATTGAGTGAAGCCTGTCCTGTAAACGCTTTCTGGTCTTGGCGTTGAGTGAAGCTTGTTATATCGATGCTTGTGAAGCTTGGCGTTGAGAGAAGCTTCGCTATTTGCAGGCTTCGAGCGAGACCCTTCTTGAATCACATTCGCCTATATGGGTGGGGGGAGGGCTCCTGCCCACAGTAGACAGGGTGGCTCTCTTATGAAGAAGGCGCGAAAGGTCTCGCCCGTATTAGGCGAGTGGCCTTTAGATCCCGCATTCACCCATAATAGGTTTAATGCCCCTGATTTTCCAAAGTTTATTTAAAATCCCTTTTGTGGTGTATTTCACGTCAGGGCATTACGTTGACACATACGTAACATTGTCGGAGCGTTTCTTTTGCTTGTTGGTATCCGAGGTTTTGGTTTAGAAGTATTAGCTTGGCTAATTTCTCCTATGTTTTGATATTCCCTTGCGAGCCGGGGTTCGTTTTGGAGTACGGTGGACTGTATTTTGGGGATATTTGATGTTTATGCTTCGGGGAGTGTTTAACCGAGTTTGGTTTGTCGGAATTCGATTTTGACGTCACCATAGGATTCGTCGCATTGATATGTTTGTGCCTTTGCATCAAATCGAACCTTATTCATCTTCTTCCCCATGCCATCTGCTATTTCGCAAAAGATAAGTGAAGGTGATGTCACATGCTATCGGCCGTCGATCGTGTGAGTTTCAGTGATCTGTTTCATCGAAGGAGGAGAGATTCAGAAAGCTCTCACCGAGGACAACGCATATGTGGCAAGTATTTCCCATTTCTTGGATTTTTGGACGTTAGGGTTTGCGGTTTTGACACTCTTTTGTCCCAAAATGTTTCAGGATTTGTTGCTTAGGTGTTCTTGCGGACGATCCTCATCCACGGAGTGCTCGGAGCGTCGGTTTTTTGGAGTTTCGAGGCAAGTGGTTATTTTTCCCTTGCTATTTTATTTCTTTCATTTCTTTCTCCTTCTTTCCCTCCTTAAAAGGCAGGAGTAGTGTAAGGAGTAGCCTTGAAGAATCCATAGGGTAGTGTAGAGTTTGGCCAGGAATTCGTCGAGTATCTGTATGTTTGTCTAGCAGAAATCCGTCGGGTATGGGATAATACCTAAGGTAATTTCGTCGACTATAGATAGAATAGCCGAAGGAAAATTCATCAAGTGAAATTCGTCGGGTAATTTTGTTTTTGTCGTGTGAATTCATCTAGTGGTTTGCGTAAAGTTCATCAAATATCGATAGATGCGCGTCGAGTTAAGTTAGACTCGTCGAGTATCATTGGTTGTGGCATTGAGTGAAGGCAAATTCATCGAGTATTCTTGACATAATCGTAGAATGTGACCTAGGATTAGAAAGCATTGAGTGATCGGGATGCTAAGTCCTTTTCGTCGAGTATACACAACGAATCGAGTCCTGTTCGTCGATTATTCCTTGGTTTTGTCGGGTATATTCGACGAATTTAGCTGGACTTGGAATATTTTCTCCATTTTGTCGATTTGCCGAGTATGGATCTTAGGGTAAATTTTTGGGTTGTTTTCTCCTCTTGTCGTGAGAGTATTTTTTTGGTGTTAGGTTTTGAGTTTTGGTGGTGTTTTTACGGCTAGGTTGGCAGTGGATAAAGGACCACCAACTTGACACCGTTTCTTGAATCGTTGCACCTGGGGGTTTTTTGTCTCTTCTTATGGACTGTTGGGTAGTATTGAACAATGTACCACAGTGCCTTTTTGAGTTATTTATTTTTGGGTCTGTTAGTTCGTGTTGGACAATGTATCCACCAACTCATAACTATAGGTTTTTGACAGTGCTGATGATTCATGTGTTTAGAGCTGTTTCGTCTCTTTTCTTCCTATTGTTTAGTCATTTGTTGAAGCTTACTCTTGCAGATTTTATCAAAGCATGACTTCACTTCGCACTTGGTGCAATTTCTCTTACTCTACTATTGAAATTCCTGCTTTACTTGTTATAGCTTGACTTTTTAGCTGAGGTTTATTAGCCATTCTTATAGTTGGGGTTGGTAACTCCTTTTGCTTTCTCTTGTTTACTATCTACTGATGTTTTATTTGGTACTTGTATTTTCTTGTTGAGATGTTCATTCTTTGAATGCCTCATGCTCGGAGTAGTAGCTAGTTGAGCGGCTAGGGTTTGGTTGTGGTTTGTGTTCTGCAGTGGTTGTGGTTGCCTTTAACTCATCGATTGTGAGGTAGTAGTAGTTGTTGTTTTGTTTTAGTTCAGACATACATACTTTTAGTGGGTTCCTGTTAGGTTGTTGATGCCCACTGATATTTTTCTTGTAGAATGTTAAGTACTTGCTTGCTACTAAATCTGTTTCTTTTTGTATGGTGGATTTTACTTGCCCTTTGGGAAGGTTTTATGCTAGAATTCCATGTTATTTATTTTCAAAGTATAAAAGCATTTTTTGACTATCTCATGTATAGCATCACTTTAAATCAAAGTCACTATATTTTTAACTAACGTAAAATTTATTTCTATACTTATGTTAAATCTAGAGGTGTGCATAACATAAGTTGTTATGTCTGGATGTTTATGCTCATGTAGGATATTAAACCATGCAATCAAAGTATTTTCCACAGTGTATATTCATATTTCTACTTACGGACTAGTGGATCCACTGAGTCGAGGGATGCGGTCATTAAAACTTAACTTAAATTACAATTTTCGTCATAATAATCTAATGGATTTTATATACAGTGTTGATTTGGGTCTTGCCTGAGCGTCTGCAGTTATCCCCTGTATGGCCTGGCATCACGACACGTGTTTTCTTTCACTCTGATATGTTGTTTATTTTCAGATAAAATACGGGTTGTGAAAGTTGGTATCAGAGGGATATGTTGTTTGACATTTAGTCGAACAACTATCTCGTGTAGATTTTAGTTATCTTGTTCCATTTCATACACACACCGATGTGTCATCAGTACATCTTGGCTGAAGCATGAACACTACACTCATAAGCATGATAAGAAGTATACATGGGCATATTATGTAGTATGGGATGTATAATATGTGTTTGTATATGGATCCTCATAGGAAGCAACATGTGACTGTTATGTTGTATAGGATGCATAACAATCATCACATGAATGCACATTAAATTTTATTTTTCATTACATGCGATATTATATAGTATGAGTTGCATAATATTTCATGTATAAGCCGCTCATAACAAACATTAACTGCTTTATTAGATTGCATAGAACAACATGCATGAGATAACATAGCATTAGCACACGTGTCAAGCTAAAGATTTACGTAATGACATACGTACACAAATGGGTTTTAAAACAAAAAGAATGGTAATTCATGCATTCTTGAAAGAGAGGGTTAGAACTGATTTACTCTAGTTGGGGGGGGGGGGAGGGGTGAATAGAGTAATTAAAAATCTTTTTGTTGTTTAAGTAATAATCAGAGTATTGAAAAATAATAGATACCAAGATTAACAGTAAGCAAGAAAAAGAAAGCAATCAAAGTTAATCTAATCTAACATAACACATATAATCCAATCTATCACAGCCACAACAAGAACAAAAAGAAAAGGGCAACCAAACAACACAAGAACTTTTATAGTGGTTCCCCAACCTGGGTACATCCACTCTTCTACCACCCTGGTAGGAATCCACTAGGAGGTTTTGATCAGGTGACTGCCACCTTTGAGCTTTTGATCAGGTTCTCAAAATCCAACTCAAGTCTTTTGATCAGGAGACTTGCAACCAAAATAAACTTTTGAAGGAAGTTAATGAACCCTTTTTACAGTGGGGGGGAGAGAGATTGATGGTGTCTTCTCTTTCTCTTTTCAACAGAGAAGACTAGTGGATGTTGTTGTTGTCAAGAACTCCTCTCAATAACACTTGGAGTGTTGCATAGGGTGTAGGTCTTCAGTCTTCTACCTTGACTTGAAAGAGATCCAAGAACTTCTGACTGATAGAAGTTTGATGTCCTTGAAGAATCCTGGAGTGAAGGTTGAAGAAGACTCTTGATTTGTTATGATTGTTCTTCTTCTTCTTCAGCAATGTCAAGGAGAAAACAATTTATTTTTTGTACAGAGAAGGTTCAGCATATTGTTGATGTTGATCTCTTCTCTGTGTGTCTCTTTCTCTATTCTGTAAGTTCTATCTGTTCTCCATTCTTCTGGAAAAGAGAAATTGTTTTATATCTTCAGTCAAATTCTGTTTTTGAATTTTGAATTCCATGGCATTAATTGTTGACGACCTAGAGAATGGAATTCAACTGGAGAGAATATTAGCATTAATGGATTTCCCCAACTGTCCCATTAAAAATGACAAGTAATATTCCTGATGAAGACCATAATCAATGCTGCCACTAACGGCTATTTTTAGAGAATGTAAGCATTGATTATTTAGGAATTACTACAAGAGAATAAGGACAAAATGAGGAAATTTCCATGTCTGGTACTGCACAGAATTTATCGAGCAGAGAATAGATTTCATCAATATGAGTCCAAAGTTCTTCGACCAGAGAAATCGTGTTCGTCGACCTGAGAAACCTTGTTCGTCAACCTGAGAACCAAGTTCATCGACCTGAGTTCAGCTAACTGCTTTCAGTGAATCACTTCCTTATTCTGTGCTCCAAGTTCGTCAAGCTGATAATGTAACTTCATCGACCTGAGTTCAGAGAAAGGATTCTGGTCTTAATGTGTTGAAGTTGATCTCCCAAAATTCGTCGACCTGAGCTCGAATATCATCGAGCTCAACTCAGAGAATTGACTCTGAGTTTGTCGAGCGGAGCACGACTTTCATCGAGCTGAGTTCGGCGAACGTCGAACTCATTTTTCTGAACTGATTTTCTTTTGAGTCTGAGTTTTCTGCAGTCTTCTGCAGTCTTCTGTTGGCTGGTCTATGTGTTGTTATTTTTAAGGACTTAGCCTAAACCCTAGGACACAGACATGACCCTGGCTATATATGTTGGTTCAATAATCCTAGTTAGTGAACCTAGCCCAAATCAAACTAGGGATCCAACAATCTCCCCGTATTTGGGTGAGGTCACTAATACAAATGAAAACAAAACATTCATAAAGCAAAAGAAATATATCTGGCAGAAAGATTAAAACATGCAGTAGATATTTACAATCTACCTTTGTGTCAGTAAATAAATAAAGAGTTTAAGACACACTGAAACTAAACAACATATTCTCATTTCTTTTTCTTCATTTTCTCTTTTTGCTTAATCTCATTTTATTTTTCAGCAGTTTGAGTAAATTTGATCTCTCTATTGGGATTAGTAGCTTGACTCTTGGTCATAGTTATATCAGCAGCTCCAATGATATTGAGAGATGTGGCTCTAGGTACAACAACCTCTGGGTGTAGATTCATATAGGCATCTACATTAAAGAATTTGTTAGCTTTTGCATACTTGTTCAATTCTTCTTTCATGTATTTAGACATAGTAGAGTACTGAGATGGATCCTTTATGTTGGAACACCCTATTACTAATTTGGGTCAGGATCACTATGTCTCTAGGAAACCTTTACTTGACCTCGTGTATAGCTCAATAGGTCAATTAGAATTGAGTCTAAGGGTTAGAAGTCTAGGTTTGGAAGCTGCCTTGGAGACCAAGATTTCTGTTTGGAGACTAAGTCATATCGTCGAGCTCAGCACGACGATTCGTCGAACTCCGATCGACGATCGTCTAGCTCAATCTCGACAGATCGTCGAACTCCATTCGACGATCGCTGAGCTCAACTTCATCATATCGTCGAACTCCATTCGACGATCGGTGAGCTCAGGTCGACGATTTTGAATCTGCTTTGGATCTTTATCTCTGAGCTCAGTTCGACGATCTTTGAGCTCAGATCGACGATATTTTGCTGCTGTATATTTCTAGATCGCTGAGCTCAGCTCGACGATAGCAGAGCTCAGTTCGACGTTTTCAGATAACTTCAAGGATATTTCTAGATTCAAATTCAAATCAGTTAAGGAGCTATTCTGCAATTAATTCAGAGATTTCCTAGCCGTTTTTCATTCATTTCTGGACCAAGTTTCAAGGGATTTCTCAAGGAATATTTCTGTGAACTTTCCTCCAGAAGAGATTGTGCAATTAAGGATGCAATTAATGCAGGCCAACGGCTATACTTGAAAGAGAATGTTATTCTATTCTGTATCAGAGAATAAAAAAAGAAGAATTTTTTTTGAATCACATATAGAATACAGATTACAGAGAGACAGACACACAGTCAGACATCATATACTGTCTCAAAGAATTCTCAAGAACACTCATCAAGGAGATCAATCTTTTCAGAAATCTTTAGATCTCTTTAGTTTCAAAGTGTTCAAGGCCAACATATTTCAATACTCCAGACATTCAACATTTCAGCTATTGCTGAAATCATCTATTGCTGGAGTTCAATCTTTGAAGGCCTATCACCCTCAGCAAAGCTTTTCTTCCTGAAGATCTCAAGGATTCAGGGGGAGCTTTGACATCAACAATCCACATAGTCTTCTCAGCTGTTTGAGAAAGAGAAGACTTCCATCACTCTCTCACCCCCTCTCTGTAAAGGGTTTATCAAACTCCCTTCAAAAGTTTGAGCTTGGTTTTTGAGCACCTTGTCAAAAGCTCATTGTTGGCAAGACACATGATCAAAAAATCTGCTTTGGTTTTTGAGCACCTTGTCAAAAGCTCATTGGTTGCAAGACACCTGATCAAAAAATTTGCTTTGGTTTTTGAGCACCTTATCAAAAGCTCATTGGTGCCCAGGACACCTGATCAACTCATCCTGCAGTGGATTCCTACCTAGGGTGGTAGAAGAGTGGATGTACCCAAGTTTAGGGGAACCACTATATTTCCTCGTGTCTTCTGGTTTTGCTTGTGTTTATGTTTGTTTCTGGCCTTAATTTTTCTGTGATTAGTTTTTGATTAGCTTAGTTCTGTGATTAGATTTATTATTGCTTCCCTGCTCACTCTTATTACAACAATTGTTGTAAAAAGTTTAAAAGCACCATATACTCTATTCACCCCCTCTAGAGTATATCAGATCTAGCTGCACTTTCAATTGGTATCAAAGCGAGGTTGGTTAAACATACCATACCTGATTGGTTGTACAGGCTAACACCTGAACCCAAAGATCCCAAGTTAGATCTGTTTTTCTTTTGTATTTTATTATTAGATTTTGCTTTCACAAATCATGGCCCAAAACAAAGATTATGCTAGCACCAGACCTCCAGTGTGCAATCTATCCAAGTTTGCACTTTGGAAAGCAAGGATTAGGCTGCACATGAATTCTATTGACGAAGATATTTTTAATTCTGTATTGACAGTGTGTCAAAGACCCCCAGAGAACACATGTACAAATGCTGTTCCACCTCCATCAGGAACAGATACTGATATGAAGAGATGGAAGGTAGTTGATGCCAAGGATATGAACATCTTGGCCCATACAATGTCTGATGACATATTTCAGAAGGTGGCTGAATGCAATTCAGCTAAGGAAATTTGGGACAAACTCTCAGAAATAGTCTCAGGCTCAGCTGATGAGAGAAAGGATGGGAGATCCCATCTCATCTCTCAATATGAGAATTTCAAGAAAGGAGAAACTGAGTCAGTGGGAGACATGTACAACAGGCTAAGTCTAATTGTCAGTGAACTCAGAACATTGGACAAAGAGATCTCTCTAACTGAACTCAATGACAAGATCCTAATGTGCTTCCCTAGTACTTGGGATTCAAGAATCTGGCCAATTAAAGATGCCAGAAGTCTGAATGAGATCACTACTGAAGCTCTATTGCGTAAGCTCAAATCTTATGAGCTACTCATCAAAAATAGAGAGGAAGAACAGAAGGCTGCCTCACCAGCCACAAGAAAAGATAAGACCATAGCCTTCAAGGCAACTGAAGATCTGCCTGAAGACAAAACCACAGGCAATGATGAACTGCTCAGTCTGCTGGCCAAAAGATTTTATAAGATGGCCAGAAAGGACTTCAGAAGGAGATCATACAAGGAGCAGGATAAGCCATGGTATGACAAGTCCATTAGTAATAATAAAGATATTATTTGCTTTGGTTGCAGGAAGGCAGGGCACATAGTTCCTGACTGTCCAGAAAACAAAAACAAGGACAGAAGGGACAGGAAAGAAAGAAGAAAGGAGAAAGACTCCAAGAGGAATGGCAATGGCAAACCCTCATCAAGCAAAAACAAGCATAGAAGAAAAGGGTTTGTTGCTGAATCCTAGAGTGAGACTGAAGAGGAGTCAGAAGCCTCATCCAGCTCTAGTGATGATGAGTATGATGCAGAAGAAAAGGAGTTCTGCATGATGGCAATCAATGCCTCACAGCATAATTCAGAAGAAGAGGAGTCAGAGTCAGACTCAGAGACTCAACCTGAAGAAGATCAGGTAATTGGTTATTTTGATTTTAGTTCAGAGGATTTTAAATCTGAATTTAAAGCATTGTGTTTAGACATGCTAAAGTCTGAGAAAGAAATTATCTCTCTCAGAAATCAATTATCTGAACACAATACTTTAAAGTCAGAAAACCTCAAACTCTCTCAGCAGTTGGAGTGCTGTGGGGAACAGATAGCTTCACTGAAAAGTGAGCTCTCTGAGGCCAAGAAGCTTGAAGAATCCCTTAATGGGAGAAGCATCAAGCTGATGGACATTCACAAGCACAGTGAACTCCAGATTTAACAGTACACTGGGCTTGGGTACTTCATCCAGCAAACCCATAGTTCTAACAACTCCAATTAAATTCATTTCTGACAAAGGAAAGGGAGATGTAGAGGTTGCTAGGAAAAATTCTGATCTGCCTCAGAAAACTAAGTCCCAGCAGAAATCGTCGAACGGAGCTCGACAATCGTCGAACGGAGATCGACGATCGCCGAACGCAGCTCGACGATCTCAGGCAAAATCATCGAACGTAGGTCGACGATCTCAACCAAAGTCGTCGAACGCAGGTCGACGATCTCAAATACCTTACCTCAGCCATAGTCGACCGTCGAACAGAGCTTGACGATCTGACCCAAGATCGTCGAATGCATCTCCAAGATCGTCGAACAGAGGTCAGAGCTCTGGAAATTTTTTCAAAGGCAAATCAAAATTTAATCCTAAGGGTCCTTCATCCCAAATCTTTAACCCTTATACTGAATGGATTATACCTCCAAGGAGATATCATCCTGAAGGATATAAGAGTCAACCTGGGATGTCCTATGTGCAGGTGAAGACCTATCCAACATCTAACCAGCAATGGTACTTGGATAGTGGGTGCTCTAAGCACATGACAGGGAACAAGGACAACCTCACTTCCTTTAGAGCCAAGCTTGGACCCAAAGTTATCTTTGGTGATTCAAACTTTGGACAGACTAAAGGATATGGTGCAGTCCAGATTGGATCAGTAACCTTCAAGAAGGTAGCTTATGTGGAAGGACTGAAGCACAACCTAATTAGCATCAGTCAGCTGTGTGATGAAGGCTACCAGGTGACCTTCAGCAAAGCCTTATGCAAAATCAAGTCAGAGGACAACACAACTGTGTTGACAGGTAAAAGAAAAGGTAACATCTATCTAGTAGATTTTCTTTCAACTGATGTAGATATCTGCTTGTTTAATTCTGTCTGTAGACCAAATATTTTATGACATAAGAGATTAGGACACCTAAACCTTAGAACTATTGCTAGGCTATCCAAGGACAACGTTGTTAGAGGACTACCTTCTGGCCCCTACAAGAAGGAAGGACTCTGCAGGGCTTGCCAATTAGGCAAGCAAACTAAAAACAGCTTTAAGTCACTAAATAAGAGTGATTCACCTAGGATATTGTATCTGTTACACATGGATCTTTTTGGACCCATCACAGTACAAAGCCTAGGAGGGAAATCCTACACTTTAGTAGTTGTAGATGACTTCTCTAGATTCACTTGGGTGTTCTTTCTAAGAAAGAAGTCTGATAACTTTAAGTGTCTGACAGAGTTTCTCAAATGTATACAGATTGAGTTCAATACTCACATTGCCATGATCAGAAGTGATCATGGGACAGAGTTTGATTCTCTTCTTATGCAAGAGTTCTGTCAGAGTGAAGGGATCAGGCATACTTTCTCAGCTCCTAGAACTACTCAATAAAATGGAGTAGCTGAAAGGAAAAATAGAACCCTTATTGAATCTGCCACTACATTGTTGTCAGATGCTCATCTACCTCTATCCTTCTGGGCAGAGGCAGTGAACACCTCCAACTATGTGCTGAATAGAAGTTTGATACATAAACTAAAGGGAAAGACTCCTTATGAATTACTCAAAGGGAAGAAACCTAAAGTTGATTATTTTAGAGTCTTTGGTTGTATTTGCTACATTCATAATAATGACAAGAAATATTTAGCAAAATTTCAAGCTAAAGCTGATGAAGGAGTGTTTCTGGGATATTCCATGATCAGCAAGCCTTATAGGGTCTATAACAAATCATCTTTAAAAATTGAGGAATCTGTTCACATTTCATTTAATGAATCTAACATGTCTTTCAAGGAGAAGATTTCTTCTACCATAGAACCTTTGCAGGAACATTCTCTAGTTGAAGACTTGAACAAGTTACAGGTCACTCAAGATGATGAAAGCAGTGAAGATGAAGGAAATGCTCAACATATTGAAGAACAACTTGAAGAACAGCTTGAAGAGCCAGTTGTTGTACCACAAGAGGAAACAACAACACAGGTTGGTGAACAATCAACACCCCCTGTTGATTTAGTAACAACAAGAGACCATCCAATTTCCCAAATAATTGGAGACATCTCAGCTGGTGTGCAAACCAGAGATCAGGTCAACCAAAACTTGTTGCACACCTGCTTCCTATCTCAAATTGAACCTCAGTCCATTCAAGATGCACAGCAAGATCCACACTGGATCATTGCAATGCAAGAGGAGTTGCATCAATTTGAGAGGAACAAAGTATGGGAACTAGTGCCAAAGCCTAAGGATCACTCCATTGTTGGAACAAAATGGGTATTCAGAAACAAAATGGATGATCAAGGAGTAATTGTAAGAAATAAGGCAAGGCTAGTTGCTCAAGGATATTCTCAAGAAGAAGGAATCGACTACGACCAGACCTTTACACCAGTTGCAAGACTAGAAGCCATCAGAATATTCTTAGCTTATGCAGCACATAAAGGCTTCAAGGTATATCAGATGGATGTCAAAAGTGCTTTTCTAAATGGAGACATCAAAGAGGACGTTTATGTCAGACAACCTCCAGGTTTTATCTCTCCAACTTTTCCTGATTATGTTTTTAGATTGAATAAAGCATTATATGGTCTCAAGCAAGCTCCTAGAGCATGGTATGAGACCCTAGCATGCTTTCTCTTGGAAAATGGTTTTATAAGGGGTAGAGTAGACCAAACTCTTTTCATTAGAACTCATAACTCCCACACCCTACTAGTACAGATTTATGTAGACGATATTATTTTTGGTTCTACTGACTCCAAATTGTGCAGAAGGTTTTCCAACCTAATGCATTCTAAATTTGAGATGAGTAGCATGGGTGAGCTATCCTTCTTCCTAGGATTGCAAGTCAAGCAACATGCTGAAGGCATCTTTATTTCTCAAACCAAATATGCAAATGAATTGGTTAAGAAATTTGGCATGTCTGAAGCATCTTGTATGAAAACACCCATGCCAACTAATGTTGTATTGGATGCTGATGAACATGGGAAACCTGTTGATCAGACAACATATAGAGCAATGATTGGCTCTTTACTGTATCTTACAGCTAGTAGACCAGATATAATGTTTGTTACATGTACATGTGCTAGGTTCCAAGTAAGCCCTAGAGAGTCACACCTAACACTAGTAAAGAGGATTCTCAGGTATGTTAAAATTTGTCCAAATCTAGGTCTCTGGTATCCAAAAGATTCAGCATTTGAGTTAACTGGATTCTCTGATGCTGACTATGCTGGATGCAGAATTGACAGGAAAAGCACCAGTGGAACTTGTCAGTTCCTTGGTGACAGACTTGTCTCTTGGTTTTGTAAGAAACAAACATCTGTGTCAACTTCAACTGCTGAAGCTGAATATATGGCTGCAGGCAGTTGTTGTTCACAAATCTTGTGGATTCAAAACCAACTCCTAGACTATGCCTACAACTTAGAGAAGTCTAAAATCTTTTGTGATAACACCAGAGCAATTTCAATAGCTCAAAATCCAGTCCTCCGTAGTAGGACAAAACATATAGAGATTATACATCATTTCTTAAGGGATAATGTTGAAAAGAACAAAATTGAAATACAATATATCCCAACTGATTTACAAAGGGGAGATATTTTCACCAAGCCCTTGGATGAAAAGAAACACACCTTCTTCCTAAATCAGTTAGGAATGTTAGATGGAGGAAGTCTTAAGTAATATCCAAGATTTTGAAAGCTTAAAAATTGACCAAGACTAGGCAAAAATCCTGATTTTTCTTAGTGTCTAGAATTTTTCTGATCTCTGAACTGCGCTCAACGATTTTCCCCCAGATCGTCGAACGGAGATCGACGATTTCCTAAATCGTCGACCTGAGTTCAGCATCTCTCAGATAGTATGAACTATCTCTTCCGGTCAACGATCGTCGAATGGCGCTCGACGATTTTGTTCTCTGAACGATCGTCGAACGGAGCTCGACGCTCTCCAATATCATCGAACGGAGATCGACGATGTTGAAGTCTCTTCAGATTCCTTTAGAAGCCTCGATCGTCGAACTGAGTTCAACGATCTTTCCAATTCTGCGTCGAACCCTAATATAAAACTCTTTTTTTGTCGTCGTTCTCCTTTGCGCTTTCGATTTCTCTGCAAGAATTTTCTTTCCCTCCAAACAGTTATACACTTGGTCGTTTTGTTTGTTGAATTTTTGCAGGTACCCATGGCTGTGTTAGTTGCTGTTCTTGCTGCTTTGAAGTTTGATGCTGGTTTTGACATCGACATGGAATCATTCATCACAACTGGCCAGGTTTTTCAAGATATTTTGGGATTGTTCAAAGACCAGAATCTGACAGCAATAATGACCACCAGGATCAAGCTGGCATCTGATGAGATAAAGGAGTGGGTTTATACTACCCACAATCAAGATAACTCCACAATTGTTGGGTCTATATCTGGAACTCAGGTACCCTTAACCCCAACAATTCTAACAGAAGTTTTTGAGTTGAGAAATGGTGAAGATACTGCTGACTTATCTGGAGAAGAGTATTCTGAACTGCTTGCCAGAATGGATCATTCAGAGGGCAACCCTAACAAGCTCTTCAAAAGGAACCTTTCTGTGGAATATAGATTCATGGCAGATGTTGTTGGGAAAGTGCTACTGGCTAAGCACTCTGCCCATGATTCAATTTCAAGGTATCAGCTCTGCCTCATGGGAGCTCTTGTAGACAAGAAAAATCTGAATTGGGGAGAAGTGTTCTTTGATCTTATCAAAAAGAAAATCAACAAAAGCTTTGTAAACTTTGGAAGGATCATTGGAGTGTTTTTGCAGCACAGGTGCCCTACCTTGCTGGTCTCCTCTGGAATTCATATCAATGCTTCAAAGAGACTGTCTTGTGCCCTCTTTGGAAAGTGGGACAGACAAATCAGCAAGCCCAGCAGGCCCTCCTCCAGTACTCCTTCAGGCACAAGGACTCTAAGAGTCACTCCTCCACAGGTCTCTGCCCCTGCAGATGACCTGCCTGCTGTTGTTGCCTCTCCTGCTCCTCCTCCAATTCCATCCCTTCCCATACCATCTACCATTCCAGCTCCATCCACCATCATCATATCCAGCCCCTCTCCAACATCTACACCATCTCCAGTACCTATTCTTCCAACACCAGAAGAACATTTCCATCCATTATTCTCCTACCCTCCACCAGATGTCACTTCATCACCCTCCCATCCATCCTTCACCCTAATTGATGATTCCTTTATGGATGATTCACCATCCTCTCCTCCTGAGCTACCCTCATCCTCCACTTCCTTTCAAGACCTTCTACACCAAATCATAGACCAACCAACATTCACCCCATCTATCTCCATTACACTATCCTCCATTTCCACCTTACCAACACCTCAGCCATCCCTTCCACCATTCACCAGCTCTCCACTACCCTCACCATCAGCTGCTCCTACATCTTCTACCTCTGCTCCAGTCACCCTTGAGCAAGTAGACCTCCCAGCCCTTGCTGACAGGTTGTGTGAACTGCTAGCCCCCAGGCTATCACTTCTTCTGGAGACCTCCTTGGCTCCCCTACACCTGTCAGTGGCAGCTCTCTCTGCCAGGCTCTCTTCCCTCTTCCCTCAGGCAGCTCCTACAGTAGTGTGCCTTGATCCAGACTTGTCTGAATCTAGACAGGGGGAGATGCCATATGAAGTGAGTCTTCATGCTGCTGCTGTTGCTGCTGCTGCTTCTGTGACTGCTTCTTTGAGCCTGTCTGCTACTGCTGCTGTCTTTGCTGCTTCTTCAGCTCCTCCTCTTGCTGCTGTTGCTGTGCCTCAAGCACAAAGTCGTCCTGCTGCAGTCCTTGCAATAGACCTCGGGTCTTTGCTATCAGATTTTGATCAGTTTTACTTCAGCTGTCTGCCAGAGGTCAATGATGTCCAGCCTCCAAAGGATCTATCCAAGGCACTTGTGCCATTTTCTTGTTGTGACCCAAGCATTATCACCTCCTTTGTCAATTCAGTGTTTGCTACTGCTGAAAATATTGATACTACTGCTGAAACTTCTATTATTACTATTGAGCCTATTTCCAAGGAAATTCTTTTGACAGAGGCACCTGAATTTGAGCCTTCTGCAGTTTCTGATGATGTTCCTTCTGTTGATGTTGTTGTTAGTGAAGTTGTTGCTACTATCACCTCTCTAGAGCCCATAGTTGCTGCTGCTGTTGTTACTGCTTCTACTGTATCTACTGTTGTTACCACTTTAACACCTGCTGCTACAACCTCTGCCTCATCTGCTTCTGTACAGCACAAGAAGGATCTAATGAAGAAAATTGATGCTCTTTATGATGACCAGAGTTCTGATAGTGATGAGTTCAAAACAGATTCTGATGACTCTTCTGCTACCATTGCTAGGAAAAGAAAGGCAAGGAGCAAAGCTATGAAGAGAGTACCTCCTGCCAAGGTTAAGGATAACAATGATATTCCATACTACATTCTACATGACTGCCCTATTATTGAGCACTGGATGTAGTACTCCAAGAATCAGCTGAAGGCAATGAAAAAGAAGAGAAAATATGAGAAGGGTTCCTCCCAATTCCAGCACTCTCATCCTCCTCCACCACCTCCTCCTGATGCAGGTGCAGGTGGAAGCTCTGCAGCTCAACCCCCAGCCAGAAGTCAGGCCCCCTATCAGCCTCATGCCAGATCTTACCATAGGGAAGGCCAATCCAGGGGTTCTCATTCTAGGAGAGGAGGATACAGAGGAAATCAAAGAGATCTTCAAGTCTACTCCAAAGGTTACTCCAGGCAACACCCATATTCCAGGGAAAGACAAACTTCAACTGATACAACATCTGGTCCTTTCCCTTATAAGCTGAAAGAAACTGTCTGCCAGGCCTCCTCAAGACAATCCCTCTAACAGATATGAGCCACCTGTACCTTTTGAGGATCCTGAGAACAATCCAGCTGCCTGGGTTGCAAGATTAAAGGAACTAGCTGCACTGGATCAGATCAAAAAGGCTAGAGAGCAAGGAATATATTCATCCAACATCTAAACTATGTCTGAACAGAGACAGAAAGAGCTAGAGAGATATGCTTCATGTAAATCTTTGATTCTGACAGGTATATGGAATTACATCCTGAAGCTGTAGTTCCCAGACCTAAAAAGCAAACATATTTAGGTGCAGCAGATGATACCAGATCAAACAAAGAAGCCCTCAATCCTAACAGAGAGATCAAACTTGTTAAGGGCAAAGAGAAGAAATGATAATGTAAGATGACATTCTCTGTGATTTCTGATTTCTATCTGGATGCTATATATCTCTGTGGTTCTGCAATGTCTAGATTGTTGTTTTTCAGTTTTACTGATTGTATGTTGTTATTAAGCTTTTTCCAAAGTCTGTAAATAGTAATCCTAACCCAAATAGGGGGAGATTGTTGGAACACCCTATTACTAATTTGGGTCAGGATCACTATGTCTCTAGGAAACCTTTGCTTGACCTCCTGTATAGCTCAATAGGTCAATTAGAATTGAGTCTAAGGGTTAGAAGTCTAGGTTTGGAAGCTGCCCTGGAGACCAAGATTTCTGTTTGGAGACTAAGTCATATCGTCGAGCTCAGCACGATGATTCGTCGAACTCCGATCGACGATCGTCTAGCTCAACCTTGATAGATCGTCGAACTCCATTCGACGATCGCTGAGCTCAACTTCATCATATCGTCGAACTCCATTCGACGATCGGTGAGCTCAGGTCGACGATTTTGACTCTGCTTTGGATCTTTATCTCTGAGCTCAGTTCGACGATCTTTGAGCTCAGATCGACGATATTTTGCTGCTGTATATTTCTAGATCGCTGAGCTCAGCTCGACGATAGCAGAGCTCAGTTCGACGTTTTCAGATAACTTCAAGGATATTTCTAGATTCAAATTCAAATCAGTTAAGGAGTTATTCTGCAATTAATTCAGAGATTTCCTAGCCGTTTTTCATTCATTTCTGGACCAAGTTTCAAGGGATTTCTCAAGGAATATTTCTGTGGACTTTCCTCCAGAAGAGATTGTGCAATTAAGGATGCAATTAATGCAGGCCAATGGCTATACTTGAAAGAGAATGTTATTCTATTCTGTATCAGAGAATAAAAAAAGAAGAATTTTTTTTGAATCACATATAGAATACAGATTACAGAGAGACAGACACACAGTCAGACATCATATACTGTCTCAAAGAATTCTCAAGAACACTCATCAAGGAGATCAATCTTTTCAGAAATCTTCAGATCTCTTTAGTTTCAAAGTGTTCAAGGCCAACATATTTCAAGACTCCAGACATTCAACATTTCAGCTATTGCTGAAATCATCTATTGCTGGAGTTCAGTCTTTGAAAGCCTATCACCCTCAGCAAAGCTTTTCTTCCTGAAGATCTCAAGGATTCAGGGGGAGCTTTGACATCAACAATCCACATAGTCTTCTCAGTTGTTTGAGAAAGAGAAGACTTCCATCACTCTCTCACCTCCTCTCTGTAAAGGGTTTATCAAACTCCCTTCAAAAGTTTGAGCTTGGTTTTTGAGCACCTTGTCAAAAGCTTATTGGTGGCAAGACACCTGATCAAAAAATCTGCTTTGGTTTTTGAGCACCTTGTCAAAAGCTCATTGGTGGCAAGACACCTGATCAAAAAATCTTCTTTGGTTTTTGAGCACCTTATCAAAAGCTCATTGGTGCCCAGGACACCTGATCAACTCATCCTGCAGTGGATTCCTACCTAGGGTGGTAGAAGAGTTGATGTACCCAAGTTTAGGGGAACCACTATATTTCCTTGTGTCTTCTGGTTTTGCTTGTCTTTATGTTTGTTTCTGGCCTTGATTTTTCTGTGATTAGTTTTTGATTAGCTTAGTTCTGTGATTAGATTTATTATTGCTTCCCTGCTCACTCTTATTACAACAATTGTTGTAAAAAGTTTAAAAGCATCATATACTCTATTCACCCCCCTCTAGAGTATATCAGATCTAGCTGCACTTTCACTTTCCTTCAGCTTTGGCTTTATTTATCTTTGATAATCCAACCAGTTCCTGGAACCTGGGCATTCTAGTAGTAGTCTCTGTCTCTGGATCCACAAAGGAAATGGGAGGAGACTCTGGCCTTTTTGGACTAACAACTTTTGCTGGTTTAGGAACTTGTTGTAGCTGTTGCTGAGGATATTGCTGTTTTTGCTGATGTTGATGTTGTTGCCTATTAGAAGGGTACCCCTGCTGGCTTCTTCCTTGATAAGATGAGGATCTACCATGTTATCTTTGGTATGTTTGAGTATATGAGGTAGACCTTTGAGATGAGCTTCCTGAAGCACCAGCAGTAGGTGGTGGAGGAGGAGGAGGTCCTTTCCTGTGCCTTTGAGGAGAAGGAGAATATCTTCTGCTTTTCTTTCTTTCTTTTTGTTGATTGTTAGAAATCCACATCCTGGCTGGCATTCTAGGGTAAGGAGTAATTTTCTATAAGATATAATAAGGAGTATCATGTGCCTGATTAGGCTTGGGTGCAACAACTGGAGGGGCCTTCCATTTCTTTGAAACATTCTTTTTAGCATAAGGGATATCATCAGAATCATCATTGTCATCATCATCATCCTCAAAGGAGCCTTGAGGGTCATCATATAAGGCATTAATAGCCTTCAGAAGACCTTTGTCAATGTTTAGTTCTTTGTCAACTTTCTTTTCAGCCTAAGGCTGTGCTTGAGGTACTAGAGCTGGAGCTGGAGCAACTACTTGAGGTTCTGGAGCCTGAGGCTATTCAGCAGCTAATAAGTTTTCTGCCTCTATATCAGCCATGATGATTTCATTCAAATCTGGCATTGGACTGTCATCCATCTTATATGTTGGAGCTGAGATGGCTTCTAGAGAGGATTTTTCCTTGGAGGGGGATTGTACAGTTGGTAGATTTGTTGCTGCAAAAATTACCTTAAGTTGCTTGGCAACTGTGGGGCTTATAGGTGCAGTCTCTAGTACAATGGCCAAAGAATGGTGATAGGGGGAGCTGGGAAGAATATCTCTGTACACAAAATTCAAAACATCTAATAAATAATTTAAATTGACTGTGTGATTTAGAATAAAATCACCAGCAGTATCAATTTCAGCCAGAGCTGGCTCATCCATTTTTGTATCTGAATCAATTAAATCTACTATTTCAGAGGGAGTGGATGCTTCTTCTGAAGAGTCTGACATTAAAGAATCTATTTCTATTGTTTCTGCTGCTGCTGTCTCTACTGCTGGAGCTTCTTCATCATGAAGCATCTCCCCCTGACTGGTTGTAGAGGGTCCTGGAGCTAGTCCCGCAGAAGAAGGGACAGGGGATAGAGCAGCAACTTTGGCAGAGAGAGTATGGATGGAGGTAGTGAGGGGAGCTAGAGCATCATCTAGGAGTTTTTGTATAGTGGGAGAGATGAAGGCTACCAGATCCTTTACAATATCAGAGAAGTTATGATAGAGGGATTCTGGAGCAGTGGAGGAGTAGGGATTGTGATGACCACAATTTGAACAAACAGAAAATGCACTGGACATATCTGTGTGTTTGTAGTCAGGTACAGTGGATGGAAGGTCTGTTTGGATGAGTAGAGGGAAGGGGACAGAGGGAGTTGTATTTGTAGAAGAGGGAACTGTTGTTGTGGTGGAGGAGATGGGTTCCTGATGTTGAGATGGTGGAGGAAATAATAGATTGAAAGTGTGGGAGGAGATAAATGTGTCAGGGTTTATGATAGTTAAATGAGGTGGAAGTGGAGATTGATGTGGAGATTGTAAAGAAGATTGATGTGGGGATGGTTGTGGTGATGTATGAGGTGATGACAGGAGGTTGAGTGAGGGTTGCTGCATGGAGGAGGATGGGATGTCAGAGATATGTACTTGGGGAGAACATGGAGGTGGAGATGGTGGTGGTGAAGAATGTGCAGGGGATGGAGATGGAGTGGGAATGTGAACTTGTTGGTGTTGTTGGTGTTGTGGTTGAGGTTGTGGAGAAGAACGAATGGTAGAGGTGGAAGGAACTTCTTCTGGGGGTGGAGGAGCGGCTATGACTGCCCTTGTTCGCTCAGAAGATCTTGTAGAAGAAGAAGCCTTAGTTGGCTTGGTTATCTTCCTCTCCCATCTGCCAAAGAGGATAGAGGTAAGCCTCTTGGATGCATTGATGAACATTGGTGGGAAACCAGATGCTCAGAATACTTCTCCTGCAGAAAATTCCACAAAATCCGGCCAATGCAGACTTCTTTCTTATTATTTTTCTTTTTGATTAAATCGAACAGCAACTTGCCCCAATTTGCTGCTTTTCTCTCTACAAGAGCACTCATCACTATGAATTGGTGCCTAGTTATGTAGTCGTGTGCTGTGTGTTTCCCCAGCAGCACCTTCCCGACTATGTCAGCCAAGAACTTGTACTCAGGAGACAAGTTCTTCTTTAGCAGTTTGTTAGGGTTGTCTCCAGAATGACCCATCTTGGTCAACATATTATCATACTCCTCAGAGTACATTTCTATTTCATCAGTATCTTTCGATAGACCGATTATTTCGGTTAGTATAACAGGAGAGAGGCAGACTTGATTACCAGAGATTGTGCCTGTCATTTTATCTTATGTTGTGGAGGAAGTAAAAACCCATTCTTTAATTTCAGTCAATGCAATCTTTATTCTAACTGTCATGAACTTCTTCAGTTGTTGATCTTCAAAAAGCTTCAGGATCTCCAGAAAGATTTCATCACAAAACTGGAAGGAGTCGAAATCTATGTCAAAGGCCATATCGAATTTCATGGTGGAGAGAGCGCTTGCTAGAGTGGCCATGAATACACCTGCAAGAGAGAAACAAAGATCAAGTGCAAAGGGAACTGAAAGCACGGGACGGAGGTCGAAGAAAACCTAGATATAGGATTTTCTGAATATGAATCGCCAGTCTCCGTTCGACAAATAAACAAAATTCTTCGATCAGAGGTCGCCGAAGTATTGTATAGTCAAATGAATTCGTCGATCTCAGTCATAAGATGTGAAAACATTTCGTCGAGCTCCGTTCGACGAATGTTTTTTGAAGCAAATTCATCGATCTCCGGTTGACGAAAATAACTTCACACACAGAGAGTTCGTCGATCTCCGTTCGACGAATTTCTTTAGAACTTTTCTCAGTTCGTCAATCTCCGTTCGACGAACTTTGAAAAATTTGTCGACCATAGACAGAAATCAAATTAAAGCTTCTCCATTTATCATACCAAGTTGATTTATGAAGAACATATGGTTCCTCTCATACAAAGGCTTGGTGAAGATATCTGTTCTTTGTAAATCAGTGTAGATATAGATAAGATTAATTTTATTTTTGTCTACACACTCTCTAATGAAATGGTGTCTAATGTCTATATGGTTAGTCCAACTGTGATAGACTGGATTTTGTGCTATGGATATAGCACTTGTGTTTTCACATAGTAAAGTTGCATTATTTAAGTTGAACACATAGTCTAGTAGTTGGTTCTGAATCCACAGCATCTGGGAACAGCAACTGCCAGCTGCTATGTTTTCTGCTTCAGCAGTTGAAGTGGACACAGATGACTGTTTTTTGCTAAACCAAGAGACTAATATCATACCAAGGAACTAACATATTCCTGAGGTACTTTTTTTTGTATACTCTGCATCTAGCAAAGTCAGCATCTGAGTATCCATTTAACTCAAACTCTGACTCAGTGGGATACCAAAGTCGTAGACTAGGACAACTCTTTATATATCTTAAAATCCTTTTTAAGAAAATTAGGTGAGATTCTTTAGGGTTCTCTTGGAACCTAACACAAAGACATGTAGCAAACATTATGTCAGGTCTGATGGTTGTAAGGTATAGTAGCTACCCAACAATGCCCCTATATAATTTCTGATCAATAGGTTTCCCATGCTCATCAGAATCTATTACAGCATTAGTGGCCATGGGTGTTTTTTTGCTGAGGCATCAGCCATACCAAAGTTTTTGAGATGCTCCTTAGCATACTTAGCCCGAGATATGATGATGCCATCAGGTAGCTGCTTCACTTGGAGACCAAGGAAGTAGGAGAGCTCACCCATGCTACACATTTCAAACTTTGAATGCATGAGGTCAGAAAACATCTTGCATAGTTTGGAATTAGTAGACCCAAATATAATATCATCTACATAAATTTGTACTAATAATATTTGATCCTTATGGTGCCCAATGAATAATGTACTATCTACAATGCCTCTAGAAAACTTATGCACTATCAAGAAGCTAGCTAAGGTCTCATACCAAGCTCTTGGAGCTTGCTTTAAACCATAGAGAGCTTTATGCAATCTAAAGACATATGAGGGATGAGTTGGAGAGATGAAACCTGGAGGTTGTTTAACATAAATCTCTTCTTTGAGTTCTCCATTCAGAAAGGCACTTTTGACATCCATTTGAAAAACTTTGAATTTCTTGTAGGCAACATAAGCAAGAAAAATCATGATTGCTTCCAGCCTTGCAATAGGTGCAAAAGTCTGGTCATAATCAATCCCTTCCTCTTGCCTATAACCTTGAGCAACCAGCCTTACTTTATTCCTTATGATGACTCCATGGGCATCCAGCTTGTTTCTATATACCCACTTAGTTCCAATGACTGGATAGTCTTTGGGTCTTGGAACTAAGTCCCAAACTCTGCATCACTCAAATTGATTGAAATCCTCTTGCTCTGCCTCTTTGATGGATTGGGGCTCAATTTGAGATATGAGGCAGGCATGCATCAAATCTTGGTAGAGTTGATGCCTTGTCTGCACACCAACTGGCATGTCTCCAATCACTTGAGATATGGGGTGATCTCTAAGTGTGATAAAGTCAGTGGGTGGAGTTGGTTGTTCAACAGCCTAGGGAATAAATTCCTCTTCTGGAATTAAGTTAGCTGTTGTTGGTTCATCACTGATTACAGTGTCTTCTTCTTCACTTCTTCAGCACGTTGTGGAGAAGGGTGCAAACAACATCATTGGTGAGGGTCAGCTCATCAAGCTTCTCACATAAATTAAGTTACTGTAAAGATTCATTGGTAGAAGAAGTCTTCTCCTTGAAAAACATGTTAGTCTCATCAAATGAAATATGGATAGATTTTCAATTTTTAAGGTAGATTTGTTATACACCCTATAATCCTTGCTTACTTGGGAATATTCATGAAAAATTCCCATTTCAGCCTTGGCTTCAAACTTTCTAATGTGTTTCTTATTGTTGTTATGTATATAACATAAACATCCAAAAATTTTAAAATAATCTACTCTAGGTTTCTTCCCTTTTAGTAGCTCATAAGGAGTCTTATTCTTAAGCTTGTGTATAAGACTTCTATTCAGTACATAATTTGCTCTGCTTACAGCCTCTGACCAAAAGGATAGGGGCAAATAAGCATCTGCAAGTAATTTTCCTGCAGATTCAATTAGGGTTCTATTATTCCTTTCAGCAATCCCATTTTATTGAGATGTTCTAGGAGCTGAGAAGCAATGTCTGATGTCTTCCTTCCTACAGAACTCTTGCATAAGAAGAGACTCAAACTCACAACAAAGATCACTTCTAATCAATGCAACTGCAGTGGAGTACTCAATCTGTATGTTCTTAAGAAAATCTGTAAGAACCCTAAAGTTAACAGACTTAGATCCTAGAAAGAAAACCCAAGTGAATCTTGAGAAGTCATCTACAATCACTAAAGTATAAGATTTCCCTCCTAGACTTTGTACTGCTATAGGGCCAAAAATGTCCATATATAGTAAGAACAATATCTTAGGTGAGTCACTTTTGTTTAATGATTTAATACTACTTTTAGTTTGCTTGCCTAACTAACAAGCCGTACAGAGGCTTTCATTCTTGTATGGGCAAGAAGGCAATCCTCTAACAAGGTTGTCCCTAAAGAGTTTTGCAATATTTTTCAGGTTAACATAACCTAGTCTCCTATACCAAAGGTCATTATTGTTACTAGTTGAATTAAATAGGCAAATTTCAGATTTAGCTGACTGGAAGTTAACAATATAAATGTTACCTACTCTAGTGCCAGTCAATACTACATGATTATTTAAAGAGGTAATAATATAGGAGGATTTAGTAAATGATATCTGATACCTTTCATCACATAATTAACTTATGGAGATAAGTTTATGTTTCAGTCAACTTACACATGCAACATTCCTGAAGGTGACAACTCCAACTTTGACTAGACCATAGCCTTAATACTAGCATGGGAAAGATGCCTCCAAGGAGAGTGACGAGATCCATGGCTGGAAATGCCGGAACGGGTGTGAGCTTCCTATCCTCTCCCTTGGTGCTAGATCTCTAGTTATTCCTTGGAGAGACATCGGCTCAAAATATCCTTGATTGGTGAGGAGAAGTCTTTCTTAGGAGAAGGCCATGCTAGGGCTTGTGCCCTAGAGATATGATGTCTTCGACCAGTCCTTCCTTCCATGAGAAGATAGGGACTTGGTTTCGTGAATAAAGTTGGCCCGTTGAGCGTAAACAAGGGATAGTCTTTCACCTACAATGAAACAGATTATCCATTCCTGACCCAGGTTACCCTGAGTCCTTCTTTCTTTGCATAATTAAAACTGGAAATAAATGAACAATCAGGTTGGCTTTTATATCCTAAAGGGTGAAATTTTCTAGGTGTAATTATCCATTGGTTTAATTGATTATTAACTGTACTTTGTTGATTATAAGTTTTAAAGATATTAACATTTCTATTAAACTGATCTGCATTCAACGAATTCTGATGAGTTCGTCGACCTGAGTTCGATGAATTAGGATGAGTTCGTCGAACTCCACTCAGAGAATGATAGAAGTCATTTTTTGAGCTCCAAAATCGTCGATCTCTGGTCGACGAACCATACTGGTTTTGTCGATCGTAGTTCAACGAATAATAATTATATTAATCTGCGTTCGGAGTTCGTCGAATGGAGTTCGACGAACTGTACATATTTCGTCGATCTGTGTTCAACGAAATCTGCTGAACGTTGTTTTTATTTGGATTTTTCTTATTTTGTTTTCTTTTCCTATTCTTTGGTTTTGATTCAATTTGTTTAACATTATTATGTGTGTAGTTAATATATTTTTCTGAATAAGTGGGGGTTGGTGTAACATCCCGACTTTTATTGGGCCACCAGAACCCTAGTGGGCCCAATAAAAGTGGCCTGAACCCTACTCCTGACATGGTGGGAAATAAACCTAGGCGGGAAATAGAGCTAGAGAACTCCGAATTGAGTTCTGTTAGTTCCTGTGACCTCGTGTAGTCAATACGAGCGCATCGAAACTCGTTCAGTTGAACCCCGAGGCCATATAGTGAATGTGACCATTCCTCGTAAAACGCAACGGGAGCAGATTTTGGATATCGGCCTAGAGAAATCTAAATTAAGTTCTGTCGATTCCTGTGACCTCATATAACCTAAACAAGAGCATCGGAGCCCGTCATATCGCAATCCAAGGTCTAACAATAATTTTACACACTTCGACCATTTTAGCGCACTACGACGCGCAAATTTTGAACTTTCGCCAAACAGACTTTGATTTAACCCCAGTCAGTGGAGTTGGACTCCTAAGGTCAATACGAAGTCAACGAAAGTCGTCCCAGTCAATTTCGATGATAATTGGTCAACCCGTGGTCAAATCAAGCATAGTCGTGCACCGAAAAGCGTGCGCACACCAATTATGACATGACACCGAACTTTGACCCGACCCCGATGACTTGGAACAACTTTGACTTTGACCAGCAAGTGGGACCCACCCTAGGGTTGACTTGATCAAACCCACCTAAAAATCCATCTTTTGGATTTTTCTCCAAGTAGGGGCCCACCCCCCCCTCTCCAAAAGAGGATGGCCCATGCCCCCACACTTTCCTTGGGCCTCCAACCAGCAAGCCTTCCTATGTCAAGTGGAGGCCCACCCACTTCTCTCTCCCCCTCTCTCTCTCTCTTTCCCACCTAAAGGCCCAAGCCCATGAGGGCCTCATCCATTTTTCCCCACATGGGGGAAAATATTGCACCTCCAGCTATCCTTGGATAGCTGGAGGGTGGGGATTAATCAATCCCTAAGGAGGGATTAGTCCCACCTTACCAAAGGGAGGGGAGCTCCCCCTCCCCAACCCTATAAAGCCACACCATCCCCTTCTTTTTCTCCAAGACTTAGAGCATCCCATCTCCCCCCTGCCTGACCCTTGCCGGAACCCAAGTGGCCGGAAAAAGCCAAGCCGAGGCTCCCCCTCCCCTCCACCACCACCACCAAACCATGGCTGACCAGCCTGGCCCATCCCGAGCACACCAAACCTAGGTGGAACCTTCTCTCCCTCCCCCTCCCCATTTCCGACATGGTGCATGGCACTCCCGGCGGCCGGAGCGCTGCCGCCGCCACCCGAGCCTTGTTCCTGGCAGGGTAGCACCCAAGGAAGAGAAATCCTCCTCCAATTCCAGAGGTGGTGCTGGGAGAGTGTTGCACCACTGGGGGCAGCAGCGCCTAGCGGCAGAGAGAGGCGGTGCTACCGGAAAACGTGGTTCCGACGGCACACGCAAAACACATATATTTCTGTTTAAATCTGGCGGCGGCGGCCGGCGGTGCATGGCCGCCAGACCATTGCCGGCATGAAGTCCAACCCCCGGTGCATCAGCCGGGGGTGTTTTGGTAAGCGGCCATCCACCCAAGGAGCTGGGGTGGCGCGGTGGCGCTGGCAGCAGGGCCACCGCCACCCCAGGCTCTCGGGATGGTTTTTTCCACCGGTGGCCGGCGGCGCCAGGCCGTCGGAACACCGCCCAGAGAGTCGCCGACCCCCGGCGAGTCGATTGGGGCCGGCGATGGTGGCTGGCGAAGGCTGTCCGGAGGTGGTGGAGGTCGTCACCCTCCACACCGCCGTGAGTAGCTGTGGCCGTCCGATCTCATGATGAGATCGGACGGTCCAGATCTCCTCTTTTCCATCCCCTGCCTCAGCATCAACGCCCCCCACAGTGGATCCACTACCGATTCGCTGTGGGTACAGTAGGATTTAAAACACGCTGCGTCTTAATTCTAGCTGGAGGATCAGTTAGATCTGATATTAGCAGCTCTAATCAAAGGCCAGAAATTTGGAGATTTTTTTAGGCCAAACCTAGTCCTCTAAGAGAAAATTGGCTAACCTGAAAAATGTCCCCCATGATGAGGGCTACCTCCTCTAAAATTTTGAGAATTTGTGGAGTTAATTTAGTATTTTTAAAAGCCGAAATAATACTTGTTTGGCTAAATTAAATACAAAACACCTTGAAAAATTATAAGAAAATTTCTAGGCTCATTTTAGGCCCTTACATGGGTTGTATCAAAATTTGGGGTCATGGGGAATGGTTTGTATTTTTCCTAAAATATTAAAGCTTAGGGTCGCGCGTGGATCCTAATCCGCTCACTTTCCCTAAAGACGAAAATTGTACTGCGCGACAACTTCTTATAAGTACTTTAAATACTTGATCAATGAGAATGACCAAGGCAAGTGACTAAGCTCTGGGTTTTCCAAGATTTCGTTAAACCATCGAGCGCCTCGACTCTCGGATGAATATGGCACGCTCGGAAGATGAGAATACGAGTGATGACTTGAAGTTGCCCCTAGCGGCTATAAGAGTGTAACTCCTAGTCAACCCTGGATCTATTTAAGCCGTAATTAATAAGGCATAACCAAATTATAATCGGATTTTAATAATGGGTGTAACCCAAGGAAGCTTTATCAAAAACTGAAATAGAACTGAACTAAGCCTCCTGAGAATGGATATGGAACTGAAGTCTCCTAAATGGAGTGATTGGACTACTAACCATTTTCTTTGTGATTATTCCAGTCTTGCACTGGTCCAGTTCCTTTATTTATTTCAGTTCAGTACTTTCAATTCAGTACTATTCCAGTCTCGTACTGGTCAAGCTTATTTCAGTACTTTCATTTCAGTACTATTCCAGTCTCATACTGGTTATGCTTATTTCAGTACTTTCTTTTCAATACTACTCCAGTCTCGTACTGGTCACATTTCATTCCCGCACTTTAAATAAGCAGCATAATCATCACACTTATTTCCATTGCAATTTACCATTATAGTCCTGGGTCCTGCTCTAACGAGCAGTCGTCGAGCCTTAGTTGGGGATAACCGGAGTTGAGGAAGTCATCCAGGTATAGCCCCAAATAATGCGCTCCCACGCTCCTTGTCGAAAGGAGAGCTGAGTGTGGATGCCCGAAGTCTAAGCCTAGTAGGGCAGACCGACTTAGACCCGATGTTTTATGATGTTTGCCTTTGTTTGATTGATTGTAAATTGCTTGCGGTGAAATAGTGATGGGTCAGTCCCTTCCGCAGGCCGTTCATACAGGTGCGGGAAGGTAGACGACTCAAGGCGACAGGGAGATGAGTACCACGGGTGACCGGCCATTATATTCCCCATTGGGTTTCCTCCATGGGTTGGCCAAAAATGATTCATCGGATGTCTCTCACATCCAAGAGTACACAAGGTTGTACGTTAGGGCCTGGGGTTGTGCGGTACGATCACACCCAGAAGAGGCATGACTAGCCACTGTCACCGACATCCACATCAGTGAGGCCCGCGGGGCTCTCTACCCTGCTGGAACAGAAGCAGTCCAAACTATGTCGACATAGGGTTTGTGTGCACGGTGATGCATTAACCCCGAGCCGACCCCTCTCGTTTGGCCTAGCCAGAGTACCACGTTCTGGCGACCACTGTCGGGCAGTAGCCTAAGCAACCCACCCATGATCGCGCCTATTCTCAGCACGGCGGGATGTTGGGGTGAGGTCTCCAACCCAGCCCCCTTGATAAAGAGCTTTCCTAACAGCTCTCATCACCGACTGAGCTGCAGCTCAGTTGGTGATGAGAGCTGTTAGGAAAGCTCTTTATCAAGGGGGCTGGGTTGGAGACCTCACCCCAACATCCCGCCGCGCTGAGAATAGGCGTGATCATGGGTGGGTTGCTTAGGCTGCTGCCCGACAGTGGTCGCCAGAACGTGGTCCTCTGGCCAGCCAACCGAGAGGGGTCGACTCGGGGCTACTGCATCACACGGCTATGAATGCCTGCAGTGTGTGTGCGGCTATGAATGCATGTGTTGTATGCGTGACTGTGAATGCCTGCAGTAGATTTCAGGATATAAAAACCTGATGTGCTGTTGAGCTAGTAGAGCCTTGTTATAACCGATTTATTCTACTGCTTCTTTTTCTGGTTATACTGCATTCCTTTATAATTGCTCCTAGCTGTTCATATATGAGATGTTATGCTAACCCTCTCTTGATTCGGCTATTTACTTTTGTTGGGTAGGTGCGTGCTCGCCCCCAGGATGTGGATCCGGGGAGGGGATTTGTTTCCACTTAGCTCTGTGACTATCGGTTTTTTGATTAACCATTCACAAGAGGTGGAGCACCGTAGTGACCCGATGCCGCAGGAGATTATGCTAGCAGCTAGGTCTACTTGAGCAGATGCAACCCCGTCGTCCCCAGAGTTTAGAGATATGAATTCTGCCGAGCAGCGTAGTGAGAGAGAGAGCATATGAGGATTATATGTAGCACTTGTATAGCCCACGGGCTTATTTAAACACTTAGGCTTCAGCCCTAGAACCGCTGTGATTCTGATATGTTATATATTAATCTGCAATGGTTTCCTGTTAATGCTTCTGCTATACTTTGATGGGTTGTGTATGTTATGATTCGAGTCAAGCAAGGCAGCCATCTAGTGCTTCGTTAGGGTGGACCGTTTCCCCCAAGAGCACTGGGTGGACGTCTTGGGCTAATAGTACCCCTCCAGCCTGACCCGGGCAAAAGGTTGGGGGGGGGGGGGTACTACAAATGGATCAGAGCCATCACGATTCATCCTTGTGGAGCAGTCTCAGGATCCCTTCGTCCCTCACTTCGTTCTAGGTTCGGGATGAACATTGCAGTGGAAGCCTGGTGGACCCTATTGTAGAGGCTTAGGGATTCTAGACTGTACGAGAGTACGCTCATACACTGTTGTTTTCCGCTTGGGCTGTCATTTTTGCAAATTCTCCTACTTTTTCAAAATATTGACACTCTTTCCTATTACTTCTCCAGATACCAGAGTACAGTAATGGGGGATCCTCGTCCAGAGGATACATTCCAGCAACCCCACCACCAGACCTGGTTGCTCCCGCGGCCGTACCGTTTGCCGAGACTGATATAGGCCAGACACTTACGGCTATACAAGTGACTTTCTGGGATGCCCTAGCATAGCCACCGCGAGAGATGACCGCACCGACCGATCTGTTAATGACTTTCCGAGGACTGAGTCTTCACCCTTTCAGTGGTACAGAGACGGTCATCCAGGTAGAGGAGTTAGTGGTGCGAGTGGAGGAGCTGTTAGTAGGAATGATGTGCCCAGTTGTGGCTGCAGTCTCTTAGGTGGTGACCCTTTTGGAGGGATATGCGAGGGATTGGTGGAGAGCGGCTATTCCATCTACCTTTCGAGGTCGGCCGTTGAGCACGATCCTTTGGGGGGAGTTCTCCGTAGATCTATTAGGGTTCTTTATCACAGATGCAGACCGAGCCGCGCTGCAAGAGAGGTTCCTACTCATTTGACAGGGCAACCGCACAGTAGTAGAGTATGAGAGATAGTTTATACACCTGGCACGCTTCGCAGGGACACAGGTTGCCTCCGACAGGGATAGAGCTTCTCAGTTCTACCGAGGACTACGAGACGACATGAGGCAGGCCCTGATCATGCTCTCTCAGGACACCTTTCACAACATAGCCACCCATGCGGCGGCTTTAGAGTTGGACCAGATGATAGTGGCTCGGCGTCGCAGAGGTCAGGTAGAGTTTCCTAGAGACCAGAGGTGAAACGGAGGAGTCGCTCCCCACAAACAGGATAAAGAGCGCGGGCAGCGACACTGTAGGAAGCCATATAGGTGTCTACTAGTACACCCAGCACCCCCAGCTGCATAGCCAGACATTAGACCAGCTCCAGCACAGCAGCCCCCACTATTGGCCCGATGAGATGTTCCATTTGCAGGGAACTGCTTCTTGTGTCATCAACCAGGAAATACGAGGGCCTTCTGCCCTCAGGCGACGAGGAGACCGGGGTTAGGAGAAGTCCAGGGTGGACAGCTGGCATGGGGACAGGGTCAGAGAGGCCGCAGAGGCAGAGCTGGCAGGAGAGGCCAGCAGGACCGAGCAGCGCCCCTGGAGGCCTTTGCACTGGACCTGCAGCACGCACCGGCCCCTGATGTAGTAATAGGTATATATCTTAGATGATAGGAGATATCGGATCTTCCACTGTTATTGTACATTTCATATATGTATATATGTGTATATTAGTTGGACGATATATATCTATATATTTCCCATGTCGTCAGGAATCTTGTTGGTAGAAGGACACCCTTCCAAAACCCTTTTTGACACAAGAGCGACTCATTCTGTCATCTCCGATGAATTTATCGCAACAAAAGAAATGTTATTCGTTCAACCGGACTGTCTATACGAATCCGTTTACCAGACTGGTCGTATATGACATCTACAGAAAAGTGTTCGTTCCAGGATACGCTGGGAGGTAGAATTTAAAATCTAAGCAACCATCCTAGCAATAACTGGGTTTGACATAATTCTGGGAATGGACTGGCTCGCCGAGCACCAAGCCCAGATAAACTGTTCCACGCGAGAAGTTTGGCTACCGAATCCAAATGGCCAGAGTGTCGTATTGATAGGTGTGCCCTCTGTCTCGCGCATTATCTTGACTTCTACGCAGATGGTGAAATCCGTCTGATAGAAGGACGAAGTATACCTTATCTACTTCGAGATGGAAGAAAAGACTCAGGTGCTTGCCAAGGTCCCAGTAGTCCGCGACTTTCAAGATATTTTCACAGAGTCCCTCCCGGGATTGCCACCCCAGCGAGACGTCGACTTTCAGATCAAGCTCGTGTCCGAAGCACGGCCAGTATCGTGAGCCCCATACTGGATGGCCCCAAGGGAGCTGACTGAACTAAAGATCCAGCTATAGGAACTAATAGATGATGGATTCATCCGTCCTAGTTCCTAGCACTATGGAGCCCCGGTACGTTTTGTCAAGAAGAAAGACGGGAGTCTGCGACTGTGCATCGACTACAGGGAGCTCAATAAGCTTACTGTATGCAATACATACCCCCTCCCTAGGATCGACGAACTGTTAGATCAATTGCAAGGTGCATCCGTGTTCTCCAAGATGGACCTAAGATCCGGCTATTACCAGCTTCGAATCCGAGAGGAAGATACCCCCAAGACTTCCTTCAGCTCCTGTTATGGTCTATACGAGTTCCTAGTGATGCCCTTCGGGCCCACCAATGCTCCCTCCGCCTTAATGGCCCTAATTAATAAAGTCTTCAAACCCTTCTTAGATCACTTTGTCATCGTCTTCATAGACGACATCCTAATCTACTCGTAGACCAAGACGGACCATACTCGGCACCTGCAGATGGTGCTATTAAAGCTTCAGGAGCACTCTCTCTTTGCCAAATTCAGTACGTGCGAGTTTTGGCGAGACAAAGTTGGATTCTTGGGGCACACGATAAATAAGGAAGGAGTTGCAGTAGACCAAGCCAAGATCAAGGCAGTACATAATTGGCCGCCACTTAGGACAGCTACAGACATTCGAAGTTTTCTCGGCCTTGCCGGATATTACAGGAAGTTCATCGAGGGATTTTCCAAGATTTCCCTACCCCTGACTGCTCTCACCAAGAAGGAAGTCGCAATCCGATGGACGTCAGAGTGCGAGGTTGCGTTCGTAGAACTTAAGAAGCGGCTGACTTCCGCGTCAATCCTTACGATCCCTACAGGGACAGAGGGATTCCAAATCTACACTGACGCCTCCCTGAAGGGATTGGGAATAGTCCTAATGCAGCATGGCATGGTAGTGGCCTATGCTTCGCGGTAATTAAAGCCGCACGAATTAAACTATACAGCGCACGATTAAGAGTTGGGCGCAGTCGTCTTTGCCCTAAAAATCTGGAGGCATTATCTGTACAGAGTGAGATGTGAGATATTCTCCGACCACAAGAGCCTCAAGTATATCTTCACGCAGAAAGAACTGAATCTCTGGCAGTGCCGATGGATAGAATTCTTATGCGATTACGACTTCGCTGTCCAATATCACTCCGGGAAGGCTAACAGAGTCGCTGAAGCCTTGAGACGCCAACCTGCGATATCCGGGAGTTGGATGGAGCAGATTCCTAAGGAACTTTTCCAGTCTTTGATAGACTTGGAGATTACCCTAGTTGCCCGAAGAGATCTGAAAGAATACTATTCTCAGCTGTATTGGATGGAGATCCAATACGACATCTGGGACTGGATACGAGAAGTCCAGAAGATCGACCCAGAGGTAATGCCGATCATCCGATCTCGGCAAGGAGGGGCACAGGAGGATTATAAACTGCATGATTGGATTCTGCAATTCAAACATCGCATATTCGTTCCTGCTACCGGAGGGATTCATGAGGAAAATCTGCAAGAGGACCATTAGTCCAGGTACTCGATTCACCCTGGTGTAGTTAAGATGTACATGGACTTGCGTTGGACCATTTACTAGCCTGGAATGAAAAGAGATCTCACCAACTTTGTGGCCCGGTGTCAGACCTGTCAGAAGGTCAAAGATGAATGACTCAATATGGGTGGTCGTTGATCGACTCACCAAGATAGCGCAGTTCATTGCAAATCGATAGGGTGACGAAGTAGATATCCTGGCCAGGATGTTCCTAGAGCAAGTGGTACGATTTCACGGAGTACCAAAGTCCATCATGTCAGATCGTAACGGGCATTTCACATCTAAGGAGTAGATACAGGTACAGGCATACTTGGGAACCATGTTGGCCTTCAGCGCCGCCTTCCACCCGCAGACAGACGGATAGACGGAGAGGACGAACCAGATGATGGAGAATCTTCTTCGACTGTGCATAGTGGAGCACAATGAGCCGTTGGAGCAGCTGTTGCCGTTAGTCGAATTTTCATACAATAACAGCTACCAGGCTAGCATTAAGATGGCTCCATACGAGGCATTGTATGGAAGACATTTCCAAACCCCGTTGACTTGGGCTCAGGAAGAGGACCCTAAAGAATTGGGAGTGGCTTACATCGATGACACTACGACAGCGATACGACTGATTCAGGAGCGAATGCAAGAAGCGCAGAGCTGACAGGCTAAGTACTATGATGCGTGACACCGACCGATGGAGTTCAGCGTGGTGGAAATGGTGTTTCTGAAAATAAAGCCCATGCATGGTGTCTCCCAGTTGAGGAAGCAGAAAAAGTTAGATCCCCGCTTCTTGGGACCCTGTCCGGTGATAGAGCGTGTTGGCCCCATTGCGTATCGTTTAGCCTTGCCCCCAAAGTTGTGGAATCTTCAAGATGTGTTTCATGTCTCTTCCTTGAGACGAGTCCTCCGGCAACCACAACAGTACCTTCCTACCCCTCTGGCGCAACTACAGTCAGATAGATCTGTCCGGCTCGAACCCGTCAGAGTAGTAGATTACAAGGTCAGGACAATACGAAACAAAACCATTTTGATGGTTAAGGTGCTATGGTCAAACTGCGGATGAGAGGAGTTCATGTGGGAACCTAAAGCACTCCTTCGAGAAAAGCACCCAGAGCTCTTTCCCCAGGTATGTTACTTTTTCCCCCTACTTCAAGCAAATTTTTGGGGACGAAAATCCTTTTATTTTTATTGGATTGTGACATCCCGACTTTTATTGGGCCACCGGAACCCTAGTGGGCCCAATAAAAGTGGCCCTAACCCTACTCCTGACCCAGTGGGAAATAACCCTAGGTGGGAAATAGATCTAGAGAAATCGAAATTGAGTTCTGTGACCTCGTGTAGTCAATACGAGTGCATCAGAACTCATTCAGTTGAACCCCGGGGCCATATAGTGAATGTGACCATTCCTCGTAAAACACAACGAGTGCAGATTTTGGATATCTACATAGAGAACTCCAAATTAAGTTTTGTCGATTCCTGTGACCTCATATAACCTAAACAGGAGCATCAGAGCCCGTCACATCACAATCTGAGGTCTAACAACAATTTTACACACTTCGACCTTTTTAGCGCACCATGACGCACAAAATTTGGACTTTCGCCAAACAGACTCGGATTCAACGCTAGTCAGTGGCATTGGACTCGTGTGGTCAATACGAAGTCAACGGAAGTCATCCTAGTCAATTTCGACGACAATTGGTCAACCCGTGGTCAAATCAAGCGTAGTCATGCTCCGAAACGTGTGCGCACACCAATTATGACACGACACCGAACTTTGACCCGACCCCGATGAGTAGGAACCACTTTGACTTTAACTAGCAAGGGGGACCCACCATAGGGTTGACTTGGTCAAACCCACCTAGAAATCCATTTTTGGATTTTTCTCCAAGTAGGGGCCCACCCCCCCCCCCTCTCCAAAAGAGGATGGCCCATACCCCCCGACACTTTCCTTGGGCCCCCAACGAGCAAGCCTTCCTAGGTCAAGTGGAGGCCCACACACTTCTCTCTCTCCCTCTCTCTCTCTCTTTCCCACCTAAAGTCCCAAGCCCATGAGGGCTTCATCCATTTTTCCCCACGTGGGGGAAAATATGGCATCTCCCGCTGTCCTTAGACAACTGGAGGGTAGGGATTAATCCCTCCCTAAGGAGGGATTAGTCCCACCTTGCCAAAGGGAGGGGAGCTCCCCCTCCCCAACCCTATAAAGCCACCCACCCCCTTCTTTTTCCTCAAGCCTCAGAGCAGCCCACCTCCCCACCTGCCTGACCCTTGCCGGAACCCAGGTGGCCAGAAAAATCCAAGCCGAGTCTCCCCCTCCCCTCCACCACCACCACTAAATAATGGCTGACCAGCCCGGCCCATCCAGAGCACACCAAACCTAGGTGGAACCTTCTCTCCCTCCCCCTCCCCATTTCCGACATGGTGCTTGGCACTCTCGGAGGCTGGAGTGCAGCCGGCGCCACCCGAGCCTTGTTCCAGGCCGGGTGGCGCCCAAGGAGGAGATATCCTCCCCCAGCGCTGGTAGTGGCACTGGGGGAGTGTTGCACCACTGGGGGCAGCAGCCCCCAAAGGCAGAGAGCAGCGGTGCCGCCAGAAAACGTGGTTCCGGCGGCACCCGCAAAACAGAAATTTTTCTGTTTAATTCTGGCGGCGGCGGCTGGTGGCACATGGCCGTCGGACTACCGCCGACATGAAGCCTGACCCCCGCCATGTCGGCCGAGGGTGGTTTGGTAAGCGTCCATCTACTCGAGGAGCTGGGGTGGCGCGGTGGCGCTGGGAGCAGGGCCACCGCTACCCCAGGCTCTCGGGATGGTTTTTTCCGGCGGAGGCCGGCGGAGCCAGGCCACCGGACAACCGCCCAGAGAGTCGTCGACCCCCGGTGAGTCAATTTGGGCCGACGATGGTGGCTGGCGAAGGCTGGTTGGCGATGGTGGAGGCCGCCACCCTCCACACCGCCGGGAGAAGCAGCGGTCATCCGATCTCATGATGAGATCGGACGGACCAGATCTCCACTTTTCCCGCCCCCGCCTCAGCATCAATGCCCCCACAGCAGATCCACTGTCGATTTGCTATGGGGACAGTAGGATTTAAAATACCCTGCGGCTTAATTCTAGCCGCAGTATCAGTTAGATCTGCTATTAGCAGACCAAATCAAAAGGCAGAACATTGGAGATTTGTTTAGGCCAAACCTAAGCCTCTAGGAGAAAAACGACCAACATGAAAAATGTCCCCCATGATGAGGGCTACCTTCTCAAAATTTTTGAGAATTGTCGGAGTTTATTTAGTATTTTTAAAAGCCAAAAAAAAACTTGTTTTGCTAAATTAAATATCCAAAACACCTTAAAAAATTATAAGAAAATTTCTATGCTCATTTTAGGCCCTTACAAGGGTTCTTTCAAAATTTGGGGTCATGGGAAAATGTTTTGGTATTTTTCCTAAAATATTAAAGCCTAGAGTCGCGCACGAATCTTTTATCCGCTCACTTTCCCTAAAAACAGAAATTGGAGTGCGCGACCACTCCTTATAAGTACTTAAAAATACTTTATCAATGAGAATGGCCGAGGTAAGTTACTAAGCTCTGGGTTTTCCAAGACTTTGTTAAATCGTCGAGCGCCTCGACTCTTGGATGAATATGGCACGCTCGGAAGATGAGAGTACGAGTGATGACTTGAAGATGCCCCTGGCGGCTATAAGAATGTAACTCCTAGCCAACCCAGGATCTATTTAAGCCGTAATTAATAAGGCGCAACCAAATTATAATCGGATCTTAATAATGGGTGTAACCCAAGGAAGCTTTATCAAAAACTGAAAATAAATTAAACTAAGCCTCCTGAGACCGGAGATGGAAATGAAGCCTCATAAATGGAGTGATTGGACTACTAACTATTTTATTTATGATTATTCCAGTCTTGTACTGGTGTAGTTCCTTTATTTATTTCAGTTCAGTACTTTCAATTCAGTACTTTTCCAGTCTCGTACTGGTCAAGCTTATTTCAGTACTTTCATTTCATCACTATTCCAGTCTCGTACTGGTTAAGCTTATTTCAGTACTTTGTTTTCAGCACTACTCTAGTCTCTTACTGGTCACATTTCATTCCAGCATTTTAAATAAGTAGCATAATCACCGCACTTTTTCCCATTGTAATTTACCATTGTAGTCCCGGGTCCTGCTCTGATGAGCAGTCGTCGAGCCTTAGTTGGGGATAACCGGAGTTGAGGTAGTCCTCCAAGTCTAGCCCCAAATAATGCGCTCCCATGCTCCTTGTTGAATGTAGAGCTGAGTGCCGATGCCTGAAGTATAAGCCTAGTAGGGCAGGCCAACGTAGACCCAGTGTTTTATGATGTTTGCCTTTGTTTGATTGATTGTAAATTGCTTGCGGTGAAATAGTGGCGGGTTAGTCCCTTCCGCATACCGTTCGTACCAATGAGGGAAGGTAGACGACTCAAGGCAACAGGGAGATAAGTACCACGGGTGACCGACCGTTATATTCACCGTCTGGTTTCCTACGCTGCTCGGACAAAAATGATTTGTCGGATGTCGCTCACATCCAAGAGTACACAAGGTTATACGATAGGGCCTGGGGTTGCGGTACGATAACCCCCAGAAGTGGAAGGACTGGCCACTGTCACCGACGGACATATCGGTGAGGCCCGCGGGGCTCGCTACCCTACTGGAACAGAAGCGGTCCAAACTATGTCGACATAGGGTTTTTGTGCGTGGCAATGAATGCCTGCGATGTGTGCGCGTCTATGAATGCCTGCGGTGTGTGTGGGACTATTAATGTCTGTGATATATTTTAGGATATAGAAACCTGATGTGCTGATGAGCTAGTAGAGCCTTGTTATAACTGATTTCTTCTACTGCTGCTTTTTCCAGTTATATTGCATTCCTTTATAATTGCTCCTAGCTGTTCATATATGATATGTTGCGCTGACCCTCTCTTGCTTCGCTATTTACTTTTATTGGTTAGGTGCATGCTCATCCCCATGATGTGGATCCAGGGAGGGGATTTGTTTCCACTTAGCTCTATGACTAATAGTTATTTGTTTAACTATTCATAGGAGGTGGAGCACCGTAGTGACCCACTGTCGCAGGAGATTATGCCAGCAGCTAGGTCTACTCGAGCAGATGCACCCCCACCATCCCTAGAGTTTAGAGACGTGAGTTCCGCCGAGCAGCGTAGAGAGAGAGTATATGAGGATTATATGTAGGACTTGTATAGCCCACGGGCTTATTTAAACACTTAGGCTTCGACCATAGAACAGCAGTGATTCTGATATTTTATATATTAATCTGCAATGGCTTCCTGTTAATGCTTCCGCTATACTTTGATGGGTTGTGTATGTTAAGATTCAAGCCAAGCAAGGCAGCCATCTAGTGCTTGGTTAGGGTGGACCATTTCCCCCAAGAGCACCGAGTGGACGTCTTGGGCCAATAGTACCCCTCCAGCTCAAACCGGGCAAAAGGTTGGGGGGTACTACAAGTGGCTTGATGATGCACCTAAGCCCAGCTTACCATTAAGTCTGACATTAACTGTGCTTGTGATGTCCATCAACTTGATACTTCTCCCATTTAGGAATTCTTCATGTTTCCTAGCCTCAGCTAATTCAGATTTTAGTGAAATTATTTGTTCATTTGCCAGAGCTAAATCATCCTTTAATTTAACATTTTCAGATATACACTTTTCATGATCAGTTAGTTTCTCCCTAAGCAATTTGATTTCATTTTCAGAATTTATTAAATCTATATACATGGTTTTAAATTCAATTTTAAAACTATCAGAACTATAATCAAATAATGATAGTACCTGATCAGCTTCTGATTCTGAAGCTTCTTCATTATCAGATTCTTCTTCAGCATCTGATGGGCTGCAAGATGCATTGATAGCCATAAGGCAGACTTCCCTTGCCTTTGCCTCATCTTCCTCTTCACTGGAACTGGAAGATGTGGATTCATCTTCTGTGTCACTCCATGTTTCAGCAACAAAGCCCTTCTCCTTATTTTTGTGTTTTCTGGAGGAAGGCCTACTGTATTGCTTGCTTTTGGAGTCTTTTTATCTTCTCCTCTCCTTCTTCTGATTCTCAGGACACTCTGAGATGAAGTGTCCTTGTTTCCTATATCCAAAACACACTATTTCTTTAGTAGGAGTTTTATCATACCTGGTCTTGTCATCATTCGTGGATGACTTTCTCTTGAAGTCCTTTCTTGTCATTTTATAGAATCTCTTAGCAAAGAGACTCATCAGTTCTTTATTGACTGTTGAAGCTTCAGTCTCTTTAGTATCTTTGAATGCTATATTCTGGTCTTTTCTTGCTGGTGGAGGAGTCCTTTGTTCCGCAGCTTCCCTGGATTTGATCGGCTGCTCATAGGATTTGAGCTTTCCCAAGAGAGATTCTGTGGAAATCTCAGTCAAGCTTCTGGCCTCCTTGATTGGCTAGATCCTGGAATCCCATGAGCTTGGGAAGCATATTAGGATCTTGTCATTCACCTCTGTGAGAGAGATGTCTTTATCCAAGGTCTTCAACTCACTGATGATGGAGCTTAATCTGTTGTACATGTCACTAATAGATTCAGCTTCATCTTTCTTGAAATTCTCATACTGTGATATGAGAGTTGATCTTCTATCCTTTCTCTCATCTACTGAGCCAACAACCATCTGGTTGAGAGAATCCCAGATTGCTTTTATAGAGGTGCACTAGCCACCTTTTGGAAGATGTCATCTGACATGGTTTGAGCCAATATGTTCATGGCTTTGGCATCTGTAATTTTTGATTTCTTCTGTGCATCAGTCCACTCAGGTGGTGGAACTACATGAGTGCTGGAAGTTGGTGTGGATGTTGAAGTAGTTGGTTGAGGAGGACATGTCAAAATGGAATTGAAAATGTTCTCATCAATAGAGTTCTTATAGAGCTTGATTCTTGCCTTCCAGATTGCAAATTTATTTAAATTGCAAACTGGAGGTCTGGTGCTTGCTTACGAGTCTCGTTTATATAGGGTTTTGCGGACTCATCTGGGCTGGTTTTCATGACTTTGCACTTCACTTTTTGATTGTTTTCATTGATATTTCATTCCTACTGCGTTTCACATTTAGTGCACTTTTCTAGCCCGTGGCTGCGCAATTGTGCATTCGATTGCTAGGGGTATGCACTTGGTGCTCCCCAGGGCTCATTTTAGTAGTTTTTATTGCATTTTGTTGATTGTTGGAGGGTACTCCTTTGTGAGTTTTTATTGTGTGCAGGTGGTCAGTTTCCCCACTTCAGAATTCTGAATTGTGGAAAATGCACGGTCGTGCGTTTTCTTGGCGCACGGTTTGTTTCTGTCGTGCGCTTTCTATAGATTATTTTGGAAGATTTACCAGCCCGTGTGATTGCTTCACACACGATTTCTTCGGAACCGTGCGTGAAGGAATCACACGGTTTTCCTGTAGCCTTCTAGTTTTACTCTATTCTGTGGTTGGTCGTGCGTCTTCTTCACGCAAAGGCGAAAGCACCCGTGCGCGCGTAAGATGCACGATTACACCTAATTGCCTACAATTTCAGCTCTTTGTCGTTAACCGTGTGAATTACTTCACGCACGGGCAAATCGCCCGTGCCTGAAGGAAATGCACGAGTGAACGCTTCTTCTTCCTCAGGCATTTCTGGATATTAATATCGCACGGTTCACGCACGGACGTGGGCCAGACCTTGTGTGACCATTTTTCTGACTTTTATTATTTAAGCCGCAGATTTCTTTTTGGACCGGGACATCTCCAGTTTCCCCTGCCATTTCCGCCCCTTTGAGCCGGAACTCGTCCCTCCAGCCGTCATTTTCTCTCTCCTCCTTGGAGAGTTTATCCGGTCACCCATTCTCCTCCAAAGAGCTTGCTAAACCTTTGTCTCTGACCGCCATCACCATTGCAGACCTCCAGGCTACTGTTTGAGTTCTTAGTTGCAGAACTTGTGAAGCATTTCGCTCTGATCTGAGGCAGCGACCACAACACGAAGAGGACGTGTGTGAAGAAGGAAGTGACAGCCCTTCGGGATCCTGGATACCTTCCAAAGACCGAGCTAGGACGAGGCTCGACAACCCTCGCTTCCGGTCGTGAATCTTGGAGAGCCTTCGAGTGCTTGGTTGTGTTTCACCCCCTCTTTTCTTGGATTTGATTTAACCTGAACCTGTGCTAGAATTCTTGAGGTTTAATAACAGTGTTTTGCTCAAGGTCTTGCTATGTCTTTGTGTGGTGATTTCTTGATCATGATGTGGGTTGATGAGGTTCATATTTGTTAGAGAAAGTTGTGTTTGAGCTGTTCTAGCGACTGATAGAAGTGCGTAATGCGAAGAGGTGTTTACGACCCTCGGTAGTTTGTTCGTTTCTGCTATTACTCTTTGGAGTAATTCACCCGGGGGATGCGGTGATGGCGAGCCGCACTAGATTATTGATGCTTAGTGTAGGAAGCCCAAAATCAAACCCCTAGTTTTTACTTAGCATTTTCATTCAATTCTCTGAAAGCGGAATCCATGCTCCCTACTTGCACTCTGCGTGAGATCGATACTTGGGGAAGCTACTCCTCCCTTTTATTACTTGGTCGTGAACGGTAATCTTACCGCCAGCGCATCAAGTTTTTGTCATCGTTGCCGGGGAGTGCAACCGTTGCATGTATTTTTAGAAATATGGATGTTGTTTGATGATTCCATCCTTTTCTATACTCACATTGTTCAGTTCAATTTTTGCCAAAGGCGAATTCAAAATGCAGGACATTATATTAGACTCTGACCACAAGGCAGATAACTTTGAGCTGTCCGTGGATATGATCAAGTTTGTCTCACAGTATTGTTTATTTCATGGGTTCCAAGGAGAAAATGTCAGGGCACATATCAATAGCTTTTTGGAGCTCTGTTGCACTTTTTGCTATGGGGGGAAAATGCAGGATGTGGCTATGATTAGACTTGTCGCATTTTCTCTTGCGGGGAAAGCTAGACAATGGTATAGGGATATCTTCCCAAGTGCGCTGACTTCATGGAAGTGTGTTGAAGTTCAATTCCTCAGAAAGTTCTTCTCGCGCACGTTGTTGACATATGTGAATTTAGATTTGGTCTCATTCGCGCAGGCTCCTGGTGAGTCTCTCTGTGAGGCTTGGGAAAGATTTCAGCTATTGCGATCGAGGTGCTCTGGGCTGGACACATCTGGAGTGTCGTTTTTGCAAACATTTTATTTCGGTATTCATGAGAGGTTTAGATACCTGTTCAACAAAGCCGCTAGTGGTGCCCTCCTTAATAGACTACAGATGATGCTTGGCGGATCGTGGCTGATGTGGTGTGTTCGAGTAGTTTGTGGAAGATGCTTCCCGTGACTGAAGTGGACGACAGCTCTTGTTTCAGAGCTAACAATACGAGGGAGAGCGGCCGTCTTTTCTGTGGTTTTCTGGAATGGTTTGAAAAGTGGTGGCAGTCCCAATCCGTAATATTGCGACAACTGCAGGACATCATCACCGCTGTTGGTAAGATGTTGAATTTATGGGTCTGCTGTCCTACTAAAACTGTTAATACTATGAACCTCAAAAGTGGAAGGTTGGTGGAGAATCCTGCATTTCAGGAGGACCTGCATTCTGAACGCCAGGCTGAGCGTTGTACCAATGTGCCTTCCAAGGAACCGTCAGTGATTTTCACACCTGAAGTTCAAATTCAGACAGCGCAACCCCCATCTCCGCATAGGTTGCCGAATATCAGAAAGAAGAGGCAACAGCAAAAGTTTCAGGATATTTTGAAGGGGATTCAGGTTAACATTCCCATGGTGGATTTGCTGAATCAGGTGCCTCATTATGTGAAGTGCTTGAAAGATCTATTGGCCAAGCATCGGGCCTTTGAGTTATGCGGCATTATTTTGATCCGGGAGGATTGCCCCACTATGGCAGTATGGCATTGGCCTCTGAAACAAAAAGATCAAGGGAGCTTTACGATTGATGCACCATTGGGCGATCCGTGATTAGACTGGCTTTATGCGATTCGGGAGCGTCTATCAACCTCATGTCACTATCCGTCTTCCTTGAGCTGGACTCTGGGGTTCTCAGGCCCACTAGTGTCATTCTACAGCTGGATGATCGGTCGAAGAAGAAACCAGTGGGAGTGGTTGAAGATATCTCCATTGCTGTTAACGGGTTGGCGTTTCCGGCGGACTTTGTTATTGAAAGTTATTAGTTTTCTGCCTAAATCACCTAGACTGGGGTGAATAGGTGAGATGTGCGTCTTTTTGCGGAATAAAAAAAATTAAATCTATGCACAAAACTATCTACCAATCAATCACATATGACGCAAGAATTATAGTGGTTCCCCAATTTTGGGTACATCCACTTTCCCTCACCGATCAAGCAATAAACTACACTCAGCTACTCCACTATCTCGGATTGAAAAACCAATCATATGCCTCGGAACAATGTTCCTATAATCTCAATCCACAAAGCGGATCTACACTCGGAAGATGAAACTTCCTACAATCTCGGAGTCAAATGCTCCTACACTCGGAGAAAAACTCTCCTACAAGAATGAGATAAAATGTGTATGAAATACAAACAATGATCTTTATCAGATATGCAAGTAATCGGCCAGGATAATCTTCTTCTAGACTTTTCGGCTTTATCAGATAGGTGAAGAAAATCTCGGCAAAATCAGATCTGGATCTTCTTGGCTTCACACGATCGAATAGAAGATGAAGAGCGGTGCGGCAAGCTCGATCTGTAAAACCTCTTAATCTGAATCCTCTGAAAATGAAAACCCTAGCCGGATGAGAATCAGAGGCGGCGGCTTCTTGGAGCGAGAGAGAGAGAGGAATAGAAAACATAGAACATAAATCGGCTGCAAAAACTTCTGATAAAACTTCTTAGGGTTTGTCAGCTTGACAAGACCTTATATAGGATCGAAGATAATCTGTCATAATTAATTTATAATGAGGTATACGTGGGCCAATCACGTCAAGGCTCATTAAAGAATCTGTTAAACTGGGCTTAACAAAATATTTCAGAAAACTGAAGTAATATACTCGAGTGAAGAAGTAACTACTCGAGTACTTTATATAACTACTCGAGAGAGATGAAAATAACTACTCGAGTACTTAGAGACAGTTACTCGAGTAACCTAAAGAGAACTACTCGAGTATAATCTTGAAGAAAATTGAGAAGTTGATCAGCTATTCGAGTATCAAAAAGACTTACTCGAGTACTTAAGGAATTATACGTGAAGTGGAGTTAGACTACTTGAGTACAGGAAATACTACTCGAGTAATTGGGAATAAGCTACTCGAGTGGTAGATGAACTACTCGAGCCAGGGACTTAAAATATTTTCTGAACTGGAATTCTGGTTACTCGAGTAGTGAAGTTGAACTACTCGAGAGCATAAGAACTACTCGAGTATATGGAAATAGCTACTCGAGTAATTGACTTAGAGAAATTCTGAGGGAAGAAATTCTGGTTACTCGAGTATAAATACTGGACTACTCGAGTAGTGAATGAACTACTCGAGTACATGACTTAACTACTAGAGACAGAATGTATAAACTACTAGAGTACTATAAAGTACGACTCAAGTAATTTACTTAGAATATATCTGGAGAAGGAAATCTGTAAACCCGAGAATAAGATGGAAACTACTCGAGTAGTTGTCTTAACTACTCGAGAGCCATAAATTGACTACTCGGGATCTTTCATCCTTACTCGAGTAAGAAGAATTTTACTCGAGTATAAACTAATCTATTCACTCGCATAGGTATAGAACTACTCGAGTAAAACACTTAATAAATTTTCTTTGACAAAATTCTCTTCTCTTTGGTGAGACCAGTATCAAGTCTTTTCCAATAAGTCCTAGTGCTTGAATATGAAGTGTATACCAATAAAGAGACTACACATGAGTCAACACCTTGGATCACACAATGAGGGATTACATTGTATGCTCCTGTGTTTGGAGACCCATTGTACACTGACATTGTTCTACACTTCCCATTAGAGTCCTGCAAACACATAACTCAACCAAAGCATCAAATACAATTTAATTCATCTTATTTCAAGGGTGTCTTCATCAAATCTGGGTTAATATGGATACAATACCCAACAATCTCCCCCTATTTGTAGAAGTAAGAACCCATTACACTAAGGTGAATTATAGACATAAAAAGTGTTGTATAGATAAATCAGTGTAAGCAAGCATAAGACTAGAAACAAGATTATATGATCAAAAACTTAGAATTATATAAATATGATGTCCAAAATATCATTTCTACAACAAGATCATTTCCATAATCTCATATGCCTTTGTAGCTTAGACTTGGCGGTGCTGCCTATCTTTCTTCTCTTATTGTCTCCTCCGATAGCTGTAAGGCTTGGGGTAGTACTTAGGAGGTCTTGGAGGAGCAGCAGGGTTATTTATTGCAAAATTCTCTGTCATATAGTCTCCTCTTGGTCATAGATTTCTCATATAACTCTCATTCCTGTGAACTGTAATGAATGTTTCTGCTTTCATGGAAGTCCATAATAAGTTTGAGAGCATCCAAGATGAGGGACTTAGAGGTTGGAGACCAGATCTCTGCAAATTCTGGAGCTTTCCTCTTATCAGCATCAGAAACTGGAATGGACCTGCTGGCAGAGGGACCTTCACCATATTTTCTTTTCTTTCTTGAAGTCTGTATCTCAGGAGCAGCTTGGAGAAAAATATCTGTAGGGTCATCCTCCCAAATTTGAGTATAAGATTCTAGAGGAGGGCCTTCCTGGCCTTCAGGTCTGGGAGAGAAAGTAGGTTGCACTGGAGGAGCAGGAGCAGCAGCAGCTAGGGGGTTGAGATGATAAGGAATGATATTTGGATCAACAACAAATTCAGGAAGGATTTGATTGTGCATCCAGACAGCAGTGTCATATGTATGGAATTTGAAACTCTGAATTTGTGCTAAGACATCATCATGAATTTCTGTCATTTTGGCTTTTCCAAAGCCCTTGCAAGGCAGCATCTGATTTTTCTAAGTATTCTTTCACCAAATTCTCCCCCTTTCTGACTTCAACAGATAGCTTAGAGATTGCATTTTTTTTGAAAATACCAACCTCTTCACAGATCTTCATCTTTGTACATTCAGCTCTTTTATCCATTTCAATTTGATTACCAGCAAGGGTGACACCTTGCTCCATCACTTGACCAACACTAGTAATAGTGTGATCTAGAGCCTTCCCACCAATTTGGAAAAGGTGTCTTAGCTGGTCAGTATTATGTTGGATTTCTGCAAATCCTCTGATCATCTCAGTCTCCAGAGCAGTGACTTTATCTATAACAGCTTTCATAGAAGCATCAAAGTAGGTTCTCTATTCTTGAAGCAGAAGGACAACTTAAGTCATCAAATCATTAGATGAAGCAACAGTAGCAGCAGGAGGAGCACTAGAAGAGGGAACTGGAGGAGGAGGAGCTATCCATGGAGCTATTTTTGTAATTATGACAGGGCTTTTTGCTCTTGTAGTGTGAAGTAGGGCATCCCCTTCATCAGTTACTGAGGGTATGGAGAAGTCCCGATTCCTTAAAGGAGCTTCAGCTGGCTCAAGGGATAGCTCATCATCAATGACAATGGTCTCACCCTGCTCTTGGTGTGCATCAGGAGACTTTGCTGGAGAAGGAGCATTTGCTGAAGATTGTACTGGAGACTCTGGTGGCATTTCAGTTGTGGTTTCCTTTGGAGAGAGAGGAGGAGGATGATCATTTACAGTCAATTCTTTTATCATCTCACTGATAACAGCTTCTGTGGAGAGGAGTGTTTCTTGAAGTTGATGGTTGCATGATGCTTCTTCTGGAGTTTGAGGAGGAGGAGGAGTTACTGCTGGGGGTGTAGGAATCCTTTCTGGGATAGAAGGAGTAGGCTCCCCCTCAAAAGGTGCACCATAGGAGCTGGGGACCTGATATGGAGAGGGAGATGGGGTCCTGTCCTCTGTGTCTGGTACTTCTGGAACCTTTGCAGCCTGAGAGGAATTCTGCAGTTTTAACTCCCATCTTTGTATGGAGGATATAGAGACTTTCTTCATGTGGTGAAGAACAGTCACTTTAGAGAAACTGAAGATATCTGGGTTGATTTCACGCAGGATTAGAGAAATGATTCTGGCATAATTAGGGGCTTTAATGCTGTCTTCAATCTTATCCAGGATCATCATCATAAACTGGAAACTCTTCCTGGAGACTATGGCTTGCATGATGTCAAAGAAGTAAAGAGGAATGTCTCTGATAGAGTTGGTTCTTCATAGAAGGACCTTTCCGATGCTATCAACCAATAACTTCCCTTCAGCATTCATATCTGACCTCTAGATATACTGAGCAGTTGTAGAAATACCACAGAACAAGCAAGTTCTGTCTGATTCTTCTTCCCCAAGATCATCGTCTTCATCTACAATCGGCAATTGAAGAAGTTGACATACTGAAGTTTTTGTAAGTTTGATTTTGATACCTTTGACTTTTGACTTGAGAACGACACCATGACGCTTAACCTGGACATTTCTGAAGAACTCGACAACTTCTGGAAAGAGTATTCTACAGGGTTCTTGGGGAATGAAGGTGACTCGGCGGTGTCGAGTAGGATCATCAGGTTATGAAAGTCGTCGGAAAGTTCGGCAATCTTGGCGGCAACCAATTCGTAACTAACACCAGTTTTTGAAGAGGCGACCATGATTCAGAAACCCTTAGAAATTTTGGGCGAGGAGAAAAAAATGGCGCGGCTCTACAACTTGTTGATGGAAGGCAAAGGACAGTCGGCTACTCGAGAGCGGAAATGTTTTCGTGTAGGACATTGATCGAATTTCTGATTTATATAACCGTATGTTTATGTCTAACTAATTGAAAAAATGATGGAATCATACCTTAGAAGTGGCGGCATAAGCCTCGGGTTGCGTATAAGAAAATTTGAATCAGGAGTAAAAATGTCCCGAAATATACTCGAGTGAGGTGATATTACTCGAGTAGATGAAATGAGGTACTCGAGTAGATGTGTCTGGAAGTACTCGAGTAGGTATGCTGAAGTACTCGAGTAGGTGAGTTGAGGTACTCGAGTAGGTCATTCTGCTACTCGAGTAGGTCAAGTGGACTACTCGAGTAGGTCATTCTGCTACTCGAGTAGGTTGCTTCTGTAAGACCGCCCCCCCCCCCTCCCGGATCCCAAAACACGGCACGAAGGGTGTCATGCCCGGAACAGTCGCGTTGCGGTAGAATTAGCGCACGGGTTAACCTGTACCACAAGACGCCTATTCCGCCAGCTACAACCAATATCAATATCACATGCCAACCCAACCAAAATATAAGCAAGAGAAGTCAAATCCACACTAAGTAATAATGTCCAAATCAGTACCACAAAAGAGAGAAGCTAAAACTTGCTTCTTCAATATCAGAGTACAGCTACAACATTGCCCAAACGGGGCTACATCAAAACCTCTCAACACTCACATCTGTGACCGACGGTATCGACGACACAATCACTTCAGTCCCTGTCGTCCTGGCCTGGCTGTCCTGCTGCGTAGTCTGCGGCTGCTCTACCTGTGGCGTGACCTCCTAAAAAGGAAGACGTAGCACCGTTAGTCGAAACGACTAAGTGGCGTCACATCCGCTCCCCCGGCGACTCCTCGGCACCGGGCGGAGAGAAGGAACAAGAGTAATATATATATGCATGTAAAGAAGTACAAACAAGTGGCAATAGCGAAGAGTAACAGTATCATAATCTAGCAGATATTTAAGAGCTATAGCTAACTAACAAGTATAAGTAACAACAGGAAAGTAACTTAACTTATAAGATTGCCCATACAAGCTAATAAGTTAAGGATCGGGTTACATAAAGGTAACTCATCGTATAAGAGTGCCCATACAAACTTATACGATGAGGATCTTGTTTTGCAATGTTATGAAATGCTATGTATGCTATGTAATGACTCACCCATGATCGCACACATGCAATTGCTATGTCGACACGGACTGTTGTTCCCACTTTTCGAGCAGGTAGCTAATCTCTCAGGCATCAGCCGCCGTGGCCAGGCGGTGACAGTAGAACGGTCACTTCTACTACTAGGCGGGTATCCACACTACTTCACCTAGGCCTCCGTACGCCTCAACGCTAAGAACACAACAGCAGAGCCCATGCGTACTATGACCCAACGGGGTCTTAGGTAGATGTGTACCAAGAATACATCCCGAACTAGCCTTGTGTGACCCGGAAGGGGCCTCGGAAGTAAGCACGAGGACACAACCCAACCGTTCACTTTGTACGGAAGGGGCCCCGGGACGTGAACACGGAGGACATATCCCCACTACCCGAAGTCTAACTGTCAACTCCCGTCAATGTGATGATCGGCGAGCCCGTAGATCTGCCACACTATCCTTAACCCAGGATTACGACACCCCGTGTCGACTCACACCGCATGCAAATGCCTCCTCGCCATAACATAGAAGGGGCCTCGGAAGTAAGCACGAGGACACAGCCCAACCATCTATCCATACCTTATCTCAACACAAACGAAACAAGTGACGGTCAACACCGCACTCACATCCTCTCACAATACTACCAGTAGGGAGACAACGCTCTAAGTATTGGACCACTAAACTCATTCCATTAATCAAACATACTCATGGCCATAATTTATTCTTCTACATGACTTTCCAAATGATGACAACATAATATAAACATGATGCGCATATAAAGATATATCAATCTTTCCAAAAGTACAAACATATTATAAACATGATGCGCGTATAAAGATCCATAAAGCTTTCCAAAGGATAACAACATATTATAAACATGAAGCGCAAAAATAACCATCTATCAATTTCTATCAAGTCAATTCGTTTAAGTAAGCTTGCTTCACAATTGGATTATATGAAATCTGATTAATAAACTCCATAAATCATGCAACTAAAACGATTAATCATAAAAGAGTTCATCCAAGCCAAGTAACTTGCAATATTAATTCCACCGAATCCAAATCCATATTATATAAGCCCAGAATTTAGGTGTAGATTAAATCTGGGCAGCAACTTCGACCGGAGATTCCCGAAGCTACAGAATCCGGTGAAGACGTATAACCCATCGATGGAAAGGTCTTTCCATGGGCTACAACTTTTGTATTCAGACCTCAACCCATATTTGACTGTATCCTATTAGAAACCAGCCTTGAGGTCCGCTGCGTACAGAACACAATTTCTGCATGCAGGATTTATTGAACACCATTTTCGTTCAGACGTTCCCATGGCTACACACATCGCCTGAAGTCGTGCAGCCACTCGTTGGAAAGGTATTTTCAAGAGATTCAACTTTTGTGTTTAGTCGAAAGCCCAGATCTTGACATATCCTTCATGAAAATGGCCTAGAGAATCGCTGCGCGCAGAATACAGATTCATCACGCATCTTGAGGTGGAACGAACAACGTCGGTTCATCTTCCTCCTCATGTCGATCCTCTCAAATCTTCTCCAGAAATTTCCTCCACCCTGATTCACCCTCATGAGGCCTTTACTCTTCACGAAACCGTCCCTCATCTCCACATAGAAGATCAGAGAGGTTGAAGACACCACTAACCAAGGGCACAAGCCCTAGATCAGCCTCATCCTAGAGAATAACATCTTCTCACAAGTCAAGACTCCACCGAGTCGACATCTGGCATATATATCTATAGATCTAGCACCAAGGGAGAGGGTAGGAAACTCACCTCGGTTCCAGCGGTACAACCATTTCCGGCCATGGATCTTGTAATTCTCCTTGGCGGCATCTTCTCCTTCGCGGCATTGGCGGATTTTCCCTCCCTAGAACTTGCTCCTGCAATTCTCTTTCTACAGATGTTTTCTCAGAAAATCAGGCTGGAAAGAGAAGTGAAATTACTAAGGTTTTCTAAGCCCTTATATATGAAGAGTGACACGGTTAGGGATACCCCCGTGTCCTTACCCGTGTCCTGCTCCTCCAAAGCGTTACGAAGGTTTTTATTGTCGGTTCAACACTCGACACGGGTAGGGACACGCCCGTGTCCAGACCGTTATCCCGACCCGTGTCCACATGACACGACCGTGTTCCTTCTCTGGATACATTTCGACGAACTCAACCCGACACAATGACATATGGGTAGGGACACGCCCATGTCTCTACCCGTGTCATACATTTCGTCGATCTCAACACACTTCGTCGATCTCGGTCAAAATTGTCGACCGGAGAACAAGCCCCGGTCACGCCCATGGTCACGCCCATGACACCGGGCGTGACCCCTATCAACTACTCGAGGATTCGCCGAACTCAACCAAAATCGTCGAATGGAGGAAATTCGTCGATCTCGACACCACGATCGCCGATCTCGACATGCTATGTCGAGCTTAACTCTACACACTGACACATGGGTAGGGACACGCCCGTGTCTCTACCCGTGTCATATAATTCGTGGATCTCGACACATCTCGTCGAGCTCAACTCGACACAATGACACACTGGTAGGGACACGCCCGTGTCTCTACCCGTGTCATATAACTCGTCGATATCGACACGCAGTTCGACGATCTCGACACGCTGTGTTGAGTCAACTCGACGCACACGCAATCACACGGGTAGGGACACGACCGTGTCCCTATCCGTGTCACATTCACACGGGTTGTGACATGCCCGTGTCACTACTCGTGTCCTTCTCTAGACACACTCGATTCCTTGACTCGAGAGACGTGCTCACACACACGGGTAGGGACATACCCATGTCTCTACCCGTATCCTTGTCTGCACTGATTTCTGCACTCCCCATAAGTGCTGCCCAGTTGTTAGCACTCCCCTGAACCCCGGTCAGCTCTCCTGACTCAGAAGACACGCATGGGGGCCTAGTGTGATTCGGGACGTTACAGCTTCTTACTCGTGTCAAGGAGTTAGAATTTTGTATAATTCCAACTTTTGACAAATCCTTGAACTTTGAGCCTTCTTGAAAGTCCATCTTCTCTAATCTTCTTTGTTGAGCATTCCAAGTTCTGTTTTGAAGAACGAGAACTTGGTCTTGTCCAGTGGCTTCAGGAAAATGTCTGCAATCTGCCTGTCTGTAGAGACATATTGAAGATCTATGTCCCCATGCTCCACATGTTCCTAGATGAAGTGATACTTTAGCTCTATATGCTTTGTCCGGCTATGCGAGACTGGGTTGTTGGCTACTGCAATTGCGCTGGAAGAGTCGTAAAACAATGGAATCTTCTGGAACTTCATGTTATAATCTTCAAATTGATTCTTTATCCATAGCAGTTATGCACAACAACTACCTTCAGAGATGTACTCTGACTCAGCTGTTGAGATTGCTACACAGTTCTATTTCTTGCTACTCCAGGAGATAAGCCTTCTTCCAAAGAATTGGCATGTCCCGGAAGTGCTTTTCCTGTCATCTTTGCTCCCTGCAAAATCTGCATCTGAAAAACCTATTAGCTCGATATCATTACTTCTTGGGTAACATCAGCCAAGATTTGGCGTACCTTTAAGGTATCTCAAAATCCTCTTTGCAGCAGCATAGTGAGATTCCTTAGTGTTCACCTGAAATCTAGCACAGATACATATTGACAATATTATGTCATGTCTACTGGCAGTAAGGTAGAGCAAGGATCCAATTATGCTTCTGTACTTGGTTTCATCAAAAGGTTTCCCTTTTTCATCCATGTCCAGAGACATAGTTAAACCCATTGGAGTCCTCATCGAGGATGCGTTCTCCATTCTGAATTTCTTAATTAGCTCTATGGTGAACTTGGTCTACGAGATGAAAATTCCATCTTCAGATTATTTCACCTGAAGCCCTAAGAAATACTTCAGCTCGCCCATACTTCTCACTTCAAACTTCCCTTGCATAAGTTTTGAAAACTTCTTGCAGAGATTGTTATCAGTAGAGCCAAAAATAATGTCATCGACATAGATTTGCAATTGCAAAATCTTTTCTTTTATTTCCCTAAGAAATAATATCTTGTGTATCTTTCCCCTTGCGAACTTGTTCTCAAGTAGAAAGCTAGACAGCGTCTCATACCAAGCTCGAGGAGCTTGTTTCAGACCATATAAGGCTTTATGTAATAAATAAACCTAATCAGGAAAGTTAGAGTCAACAAAACCTGGATATTGTTCCACATCCACCTCTTCCTTAATGTCACCATTAAGGAAGGCAAACTTCACGTCCATTTGATAGACAGTGAAGCCTTTGAGTGCAGCATATGGTAGGAATAAACTTATTGCCTCCAGCATTGCCACTGGCGCATACGTCTGATCGAAGTCGATTCCTTCTTCTTGACGATATCCTTTAGCGATGAGTCTGGCCTTGTTCTTTATGATCGTTCCATCCTCGTCCAGCATGTTCATGTAGACCCCTTTTGTGGCAATGACATACTTATCCTTGGGTCTTGGAACAAGTTTCCATACTTTGGAGTGCTTGAACTGATTTAGTTCTTCTTCCATTGCCACTATCCACAATGCGTCTGAGTTCGCTTCCTCAAACTTCTTTGGTTCAGCCTGTGAGAGAAAACGTAGATATAAATTTTCGTTAGTTGTACCTCTATGAGTTCTGACACCATCCCGGGGATCTCCTGTAAGGCCCCTAGCCGATCCAACGTGACAGTGTCACGGCTCCGCTCTAGGCGACCCTACCGGGCTGTAGCCCAAGCACCCCAACCCCTCTCCAGCCCACTGGCGGGTTTTTGGTGGCCACAGCCTCACTTTGATGAGCGAACTCGACAGCTAAACTGGACCGTACGGGGACTTCCCAAGAGGTCACCAATTCCAGTACTACTCTGGCCCAAACACGCTTTACTATGGAGTTCCTTCACTTCCCATAGTTAAGCGTGCTTGGGCAAGAGTAGTACTGGGATGGGTGACCTCCTGGGAAGTCCCCGTACGGACCAGCTTTACTGTCGAGTTCGCTCATAAAGGGAGTCTGTGGCCGCCAACAACCCGCCATTGGGCTGGAGAGGGGTTGGGGTGCTTGGGCTGCGGCCCGGTAGGATTGAATAGAGCAGAGCCGTGACACTGTCACGTTGGATCGGCTATGTGCCTTACAATAAAAGTGCACTTTTTTTTGTAACGTCCCTTGGGCCGTCCGTGGGCATTAAGCCCACTAGGCCTCCATTAGACCGTTATCGGGCTGCAGCTCAATTGGTGATGAGAGTTGAAAGAACTTCATAGTTAAGCGTGCTTGGGCGAGAGTAGTACTGGGATGGGTGACCTCTTGGGAAGTCCCCGTACGGCCCAGCTTAACTGTCGAGTTCGCTCATCAAAGGGAGGCTGTGGCCACCAACAACCCGCCAGTGGGCTGGAGAGGGGTTGGGGTGCTTGGGATGCAGCCCGGTAGCGTCGCCTAGAGCCGAGCCGTGACGCTGTCACATTGGATCGGCTAGGGGCGTTACAATAAAAAGTGCACTTTTATTGTAACAGCCCGCCTCAACTGTCCGTGGGCCGCAGCCTACTGAGCCAGCATGGCACCACTACCGGGCTGCAACCCAAGCACCCCAACCCCTCTCCAGCCCACTGGCGGGTTGTTGGTGGCCACAGCCTCCCTTTGATGAGGTAAACTCGATAGTCAATCCCGCACTACGGGGACTTCCCAGGAGGTCACCCATCCCAGTACTACTCCAGCCCGAGCACGCTTAACTATGGAGTTCATTCAACTCTCATCACCAGTTGAGTTGCAGATCAATTGGTGATGAGATGTGAAGGAACTCCATAGTTAAGCGTGCTTGGGCGAGAGTAGTACTGGGATGGGTGACCTCCTGGGAAGTCCCCGTACGGCCCAGCTTAACTGTCGAGTTCGCTCATTAAAAGTAGGTTGCGGACACCAACAACCCGCCAGTGGGCTGGAGTGGGTTTGGGGTGATTGGGATGCAGCCCGGTAGCGGTGCCGTGCTGGCCCAGTGTGCTGCAGCCCACAGACAGTTGAGGCGGGCCGTTACATCTCCTATGATCTGGTCCATGGGTTGATCCTTCAGATGTCTGAGCTCTAGAGTTCTTGCATCTAGATTCTCTTCAATCACTAGAGTGACTTCATCATCTTGCACAATTTCTTCATCTGGATCATCAATCTCTCCAATAGGGTTGGAGTGGTGATCTTGATGAACTTTTCACCTTTATCTTCAGATGGTTCATCCAAGCTGAGTTCTTTCAACTTTGTATCTGCATCTTCAGTAAGCACACTAGAAGAGTTGCCTTGCAGCAAGCTCGTCTGATCAAATACAACATGTATTGATTTTTCTACGACCAGGGTTTTTCTATTGAATATCAATGTATGCCTTATTATGACAACTATATCCTACAAAAATACCTTCAAAACTCTTTTCGCTGAACTTGGTAGTATGATACTTACCATTGTTAAGCACGAAGCATTTACAACCAAAAAATTCTAAAATATGAGATGATTGGTTTCCTGTCCTTTAGAAGTTCGTAAGGTGTCTTATCGTGGTTTTTGTTTATGAGTGCTCGATTTTGCACTTGGCATGCAGTGTTGACGGCTTTGGCCCAGAAATATTCCAGTAGTGAAGCATCACTCAATATGGTCCTGCAGGCCTCTATGAGTTCCTATTCCTTCTCTCGGTCACTCCTTTCTGTTGTGGAGTACGAGGAGAGGTAAACTCATAAAAGATACCCAAGCTTTCACAAAATTCTATCATGGCCCCAGACTTGAACTCTGTTCCATTGTTACTTTTGATTTTGACTATGAAGTAGTTGTACTCATTCTGGACTTGCCTGACAAAATTAGTAAAGATGTCGAAGGTATCTGACTTGTGTTTTAGAAACAGCACCCATGCAAAGCGCGAGTAATCATCAATAATTACTAATGTATAATCCTTGCCTCCCAAACTTCTAATTTGCAGTGGACCAAATAAGTCCATATGCAGTAGATGAAAACATCTATTAAAATCCTTGCCAATAATGCTTTTAAAGGTAGCCCTTTTTTGCTTGACTTTTACACATGCATGACAAGTTCTATCTTTGACGTACTTGACATTTGGGGCATCACGTACTAAGTTTATTGAAAATAATTTATTAATAGTTTTGGAATTAATATGTGCTAGTCTCTTGTGTCATTGGTCACCAAGAGATGCACTATCTTTTGCTAAAAAGCACATTGGTGTAGAAGAGTCTATACAAATGAAATTCAAAAAAAATATATTTCTACTTTGACTGTCGGATAGAATTGTTTCCATATTGTCAACAGATTTTATCAAGCGCTTATCTGCGTGAAACTTAATTATATTTCCTTTATCACAGAGTTAGCTTATGCTTATAAGAATGTGTTCCAATCCTTCAACATAAGCTACATCTGAAAAAGATACACTACCGTTAGTAATCGTATCGTAGACTTTGGTGATTCCACAGTCTGAACCTCCAAAGATAAGCTTTGGTCCATTCAAGACTGGGGAGAATTTCCGAAGTAGGCTTCTAGTCCCGATCATATGCCGAGAGCATCCACTATCCAAATACCAGATCGATGTTTTGGTGGCCTTTTGGACATACCTGCAATCACAATCAGTTTGCAATAGGAACCCAAATATGTTTGGGTCCTTGGTCTTGGGTTAGAACACTCTCCCTATGAATATTAGAATTAGGAGTGGTCTTTGTCATATTGCCAACATGTGGGGTTGCAACATTTCTGGGATTAAACCAGCAATCGATGGCAAAGTGACCAATTTTGCCACAGCACCAACATTCAAATATATTGTATCTTTGCCTTATGTTCTCATGCTTGACTTTTTGAAGTTATGGTCTAGCAGGGGCAGCATTATTGGAAGAAGAAGCTTCATGATGATGGCAATCACATGATTTCTTCTCCTTTATTGGATTTTCCACAACGGGCTTTGCCTTTGGTGCTTTCTTGAAGTTATGACCATGATTGAAAGGGCCATAGCTCTGAAGAATCACTTCTTCATAAGATGCCTTAAAGACACTTTCACCAAAATTTCTGGGTCAAGTCCATCCTTGATAACGAGAATGTGGCTCTACATAGGTAGGCCTAGCAAAGTGTCCATAGGATGAGTCAAGATCAAACTCATTTGAAGGAAATATGACCTCTTTGAAAGAGGTCTGATCTTGAGGGGCTTTCCACTTCTCTTTGGTCAAGGCCTTTTTGGCGGACTTATTCTTCCGTTGGGCCTGATTGCTCCTCGAAGATTTGCTAGGGGCTTCTACATGGCCTAGTCCAGCACCCTTGGCCTTCGCTGAGAATTCAGCAACGAATGCAAGAACAGTCTTAGGCTTCGAGAACTTTCAACAAGTTTCTTTTCAGCAGCAAGTTGTTCTTCCAACTCTTTGATGATTTTCTATTTTAGATCAAGGTGCTCAAGAGCTTTGTTGTATTCTTCAATAGCATTATTGAAGTTCTCTTTGAGTGAGTCAGTCTTAGTGACTTCTTCTCTCAAGATGATCTCATCAGCTTTTAGAGACTTTATCTCTTTGACCTGAGTTTTCACGACTCGGCGACATTTGTCGTAGTCCATGATCAACTCCTTGTACTGGGCCATGAGTTCAGACTCATCGTCAGAAGAACTGTCCTCACGATCATGCTCAGAAGCTTCAGATTCTGAAAGAGGAGTGTGAGAGTTTACCTTCCCAGTGAACTAGGGCTCTTGTTCCTCATCTGTCTGAGCCATATGCCCAAAATAGGCTTATTCTTCTTCACTCGACTCTGATGAGTCGGAGTCACTAAGAGTCTTGCACTTTTTGGCTATTAAGCTCTTCTCTGTCCTCTTCTTGTTGTATGAGGACTACTTTTCCTCTCTTCTTCCACCCTCCTTCTTCTTATGGGAGAAGTCAGCAATGACGTGTCCTGGCTTATTACAGCAGTAGCAAATGATGTCAGTAGAAATATGTTTGTTCTGTTTAGGAGTATACCTATCGAGGCTACCTGAGCCTTTTCTTTGACGATCACCTTCACGTCGTGATCTTATATAAGAGGCATCCTTGCCTTTCCAGTGCTTCTTCTTCTTCAAGAATTTCTTAAACTGTCATGAGAGTAGTGAGAACTCTCCTTCAGATAGCTCAGAGCCTGAGGTACTTGGCTCCGATGTTTCTTCTTCACTTACTTCTTGAGATGGAGCTGGAGGAACAACCTTTGACTACTTTGAGGTTTCTGCCTTTAAAGCAACAGACTTCTCTTTGAATACAGACATACTCTTCTCTTCTTTAGCCTTTCTGGTATTGAGTTGAAGCTCATATGACATAAGCTTCCCGAAGAGATTTTGTGGGTCTGTCTCGGCTAGTTTTCCAAACTCCCTGATGGCATAGACCTTTTTATCTCATTCCTTAGTTAGGGATCTCAAGAACTTGTCATTTAATTCTCCGTTAGTGAAGACTCTTCCATAGACACTTAGGCCATTTACTATCTTGAAGAAATTTTCAAATGTGTCAGCAATGGTGTCCTTGTTTCCTTGTCGGAAGGCTTCATACTTTTGATTTAGAAGGGATCTTCTATCATCCCTCACTTCTTCTGTACCTTCCATCAAGGTAACTAGAGACTGCCACATCTCCTTTGCAGACTGGCAGTGGATCAGGTTTCGCAGCATGGAGTCATCGACTGCAGTTGCTATAATATTTTTGGCCTTTTTGTCTAATGAAACAAGTGCAATCTCGTCCTTATCTAGATCCATTAGTTTCTTTGGAACTTTCTTGGTTGGATCTATAGTGGAGATTGTCATCGGAATGTAAGGACCTTCTTCAACTATCATGAAGATCCTTGGATCCACAGCTTCCATAAAGAATTTGATTCTCTCTTTCTACATGGGAAAATTATTCTTGGTGCACAAAAGAAGCTTGACAAAATCTTTAGCCTTGTCCATGTTTGGTAGATCTCAAAAGATGACAAGAGAAGGATCTGATCAAGGTGTTAACCTTTTAATGATCAACCTGGATCTGATACTAATTGAAAGTTATTAGTTGTCTACCTAAATCACCTAGAGGGGGGTGAATAGGTGAGATGTGCGTCTTTTTGCGGAATAAAAAAATTAGATCTATGCACATAACTATCTACCAATCATTCACAGACGAAGCAAGATTTGTAGTGGTTCCCCAATCTTGGTTACATCCACTTTCCCTCACTAATCTAGCAATAAACTAGACTCGGCTACTCCACTATCTCGGAATGAAAAACCAATCCTATGCCTCGGAACAACGTTCCTACAATCTCGATCCACAAAGCGGATCTACACTCGGAAGATGAAACTTCCTACAATCTCGGAGTCAAATGCTCCCACACTCGGAGAAAACCTCTCCTACAAGAATGAGATAAAATGTGTATGAAATACAAACAATGAATCTTTATCAGATCTGTAAGTAATCGGCCAGGATCTTCTTCTTCTAGACTTTTCAGCTTTCTCAGATAGGTGAAGAAAATCTCGGCAAGATCAGATCTGGGTCTTCTTGGATTCACGCGATCGAATAGAAGATGAAGAGCGGTACAACAATCTCGATCTATAAAACCTCTTAATCTGAATCCTCTAAAAATGAAAACCCTAGCCAGATGAGAATCGGCGACGGCATCTTCTTGGAGCGAGAGAGAGAGAGGAATAAAAAACTTAGAACATAAATCGGCTGCAAAAACTTTTGATAAAACTTCTTAGGGTTTGTCGGTTTGACAAGACCTTATGTAGGATCAGAGATAATCTATCATAATTAATTCATAATGAGGTACACGTGTACCAATCACGTCAAGGCTCATTAAAGAATCTGTTAAACTGGACTTAACAAAATATTTCAGAAAACTGAAGTAATATACTCTAGTGAAGAAGTTACTACTCGAGGACTTTATATAACTACTCGAGAGACATGAAAATAACTATTCGAGTACTTAGAGACAGTTACTCGAGTAACCTGAAGAGAACTAATCGAGTATAATCTTGAAGAAAATTGAGAAGTTGATCAGCTACTCGAGTACAAAAAAGACTTACTCGAGTACTTAAGGAATTACACGTGAAGTGGAGTTAGACTACTCGAGTACAAGAAATACTACTTGAGTAAATGAGAATAAGCTACTCGAGTGGTAGATGAACTACTCGAGTCAGGGACTTAAAATATTTTCTGAACTGGAATTCTGGGTTACTCGAGTAGTGAAGTTGAACTACTCGAGAGGATAAGAACTACTCGAGTATATGGAAATAGCTACGCGAGTATTTTACTTAGAGATATTCTGAGCGAAGAAATTATGGTTACTGAGTATAAATACTGGACTACTCGAGTACTGAATGAACTACTCGAGTACATGACTTAACTAATCGAGATAGAAAGTATAAACTACTCGAGAACTATAAAGTACTACTCGAGTAATTTACTTAGAATATATCTGGAGAAAGAAATCTGTAAACCCGAGAATAAGATGGAAACTACTCGAGTAGTTGTCTTAACTATTAGAGAGCCATAAATTGACTACTCGGGATCTATCATCCTTACTCGAGTTAGAAGAATTTTACTCGAGTATAAACTGAGCTATTCACTCGAGTAGGTATAGAACTACTCGAGTAAAATACTTAGTAAATTTTCTTTGACAAAATTCTCTTCTCTTTGGTGAGACCAGCATCAAGTCTTTTCCAATAAGTCCTAGTGCTTGAATATGAAGTGTATCCCAATAGAGAGACTACACATTAGTCAACACCTTGGATCACACAATGAGGGATTACATTGTATGCTCCTGTGTTTGGAGACCCATTGTAGACTAACATTGGTCTATACTTCCCATTATAGTACTACAAACACATAACTCAACAAAAGCATCAAATACAACTTAATTCATCTTAGTTCAAGGGTGACTTCATCAAATCTGGGTTAATATGGATACAATACCCAACAGTTATCCTCGACATTGAGAATACATCTGACACTCCCATTATTCTGGGGCGGCCATTCCTTGCCACTGCCAGAGCCATCCTTGATGCAGAAAAGGGTTTGCTGACGTTGCGCCTTGGATCCGAAGAAATGATTTTAGATATTGGGAGGTTGACCGAGCAGAGCTGGGTGCAATAGAGTTTTATGAGGATGAAGTTGAGTTACGGGGTCCCAGTATGGACATTCTGGAAAGCCCTCATGAGGCGCGAGATGGAGGCCACGAGCATGCGGCCGTTGCCCCATTCGATTCTGAAGGTTCTTGCGAGCTCAAACAGCTTATTGGCACTCTGAAGTATGCCTTTCGAGGGGAGAAAGACACTCACCCTGTCATTATTTCAGCATATCTTATGGCTGATCAGGAATGTCGTCTCGTTGAATTGCTAAAGCTACATAGGAAAGTATTTGGGTGGAAAATTTCAGATGTTCAAGGGATCAGTCCTTCTATTTGCATGCATAAGATTTTACTGGAGGATAACTTCAAGCCATTTGCCCAACCACATTGCCGATTAAATCCTATGTTACAGGAGGTGGTAAAAAGGGAGGTTATCAAACTTTTGGATGCTGGAATTATTTACCCCATAAGCGACATTGAATGGGTGAGTCAGGTTCAGCTGGTACCCAAAAAAGGAGGTGTTATTATTAGCTGGCTATTTCCCCTGAGGACAAAAAAAAGATGACGTTTACATGCCCGTCGGGGACTTTTGCTTTAAGGCGACTTCCTTTTGGGTTATGCAATGGTGTAGCCACTTTTCAGCGATGCATGACCACAATTTTTCGTGAAATGGTTGGAGATTTCTTTGAAGTGTTCATGGATGAATTTTCGCTATTTGGTGATAGCTTTGATGGAGCATTGCGCACCCTCTTGTTGGTCTTGCAGCACTGCGAGGCTACCAATTTAGTGCTCAACTTGGAGAAGTGCCATTTCATGGTGCGTGAGGGGATTGTTTTGGGGCACAAAGTCTCTCAGCTGGGGCTAGAAGTTGATCCTGCAAAGGTTGAGGTGATTAAAAACCTACACCCTCCTTCGTCACTTCATGGCATTCGCAGTTTCTTGGGGCATGCTGGGTTCTATTGGCGCTTCATTCGGGATTTCTCGGCTATAGATAAGCCCTTATCCAATCTTTTGGTGAAGAATGCTAAGTTTGAGTTTAATGATGATTGTCATCGGTCGTTTAACTGCTTGAGAGATCGCTTGGTTACTGCCCCGATTCTCTCATCCTCTGATTGGACAGTGCCTTTTGAGTTAATGTGTGATGCTAGTGATGTGTGATGACTTGTTTTAGTCATCGTTTTTGGGGTAGTTTAGTATACAAACTTTCTAGTTTAATTATATGTTTTAAGTATTTTTATGCATGTTTTGTTTTATTTCTTCTTAAAGTCTTTTTTGTTAGGATATTATAATTCCTAGTTTTATTTTAGCTTTATTTGCCTGTTATGTTGCAATTTTATTTTGTTATGTTTTGATATAAAAATCTATAGTTTTATGTTTTATGTTTACTTGTGTTTTGTTATGAATATAATTAATTAATAGTATGATATGTTATGTTTGTAATGTTTAGTTCTATTTGTATTAACTAATGTTATGTTTTGTTTTATTTGTAGGTTCAAATCCCAAGCCTCCTTCCTTGGTGCAGCCCGGCCCCCCCACTTCAAAGACGTAGCAGCCCGACCACTTCAAGGGCATCCCACTTCTTCACCATGGTACAGCCCGGCCTTCTTCATTAGTGCAACCCGAGTCCATGAAGCCTTCAAGTTCAGCCCACTTCAATGATGAAGGAACCCACATGATGCAAACCGTGCTCCTCCTCTTGGTGAACCCAGCCCATAAGAAATAGCCCATTTATCCAAGGCATGGCCGGCCACCTCATGCTCTCCACCTCGCTTAATTACATGCATGTACCTTCCCATTCATGCATTTTTGTCCCCATTCATATGTTGGCCGGCAACTTTCCTCTCTCTCCTTTTAATTATTTTTCTCCACTCTTTATTATCATCCATCCCCCCTTGTTTACTCTCTTTATTATATTTCATTTCATTTAAATTTTATACAATGAATCTACCTACCTCTCTCCCTTTCATTTAATTCATGCATGCACCTTGCCACCCATGAATGGCCGGCGCTTCTCATTCATCCCACATCCTTCTCTCTTTCCCTCTCTTTTATTTCTTTCTCCCCTCTTTATTTCTTATTCATTCCCCTTGTATTTTTTTATTTTTATTTCTTTTAACTACATGCAATGAATCTCATCTTCTCCCTCTCCCCTCATAAAAGTCATACATGCATCTCCCAAGTACATGGCCGGCCACCCCCCTTATGTCATTCATTTCCACCATTTTCTAGAACCTTCCTCCTCTCCAATAAAAGGAACCAATTCCTCATGCTTTGGAGGAGGAGGAGGATTTTTGAGAGCAAGTGAGATAGCTAGTTCATGAGAGTTTCTTCCCTTGTTGTAGTTTTTATTGTAATTTCCTTTTTGTAGTAGAATAGCATTGTCCTACTTTAATTTTTGTGTATTTCCTTTTCTTAAGCAATGCAAATGACTTCTCATTCTTCTATTTTGTCTTCTTCCTCTATTATGCTTAGCTAATTATATTTTGTGCCCGATCGCGATGAGCTTTGCGATAAAATAACGCATCTTTAATTTTATGTTTGCATTTGTATTTTTCCTATTTTTGATCATTCTTTGATTTTTATCGTGTCGAATCGGTATTCCGGTATACGATAGTAGGCAATTGATCTCATTTCATAGAAGTCGAGAGACTCATTGATTTGAAAGATCACTCAAAGAAGGAAGGAGTTGAACGCAACCCTAGAGATAGGATGACGTAAATCCTCCGGATTGGAGTCAAATCCAATAGTGCGGGTCACTTCGGTAATGCGACTTTAGGCCATTTTGACTTGTAAAAAGATTTCGGTCAAAACGTCTATAAGTTAGGAGATTTAATGCTCTAGCGAGATTACTTCCTGATATCGGATCCGTCACGGTCTTAATTGTATTGCAAATGCTAAACTAATTTTTTTCATTATTTTATTTCAAAGTGAATCGTCAATCGAGCACTCTTTCGCAATATTTTATTTCTCTTTTAATTAAGCTTAGTTCATTTTAATTTTCAAACCCATCAACCGTTTGGTAGGATAATATAATCGTTGTGAGTAATAGTACTTGCCTGCCCCGAGTTTTTATACGAACTTGATATATTTTTATCACTATACTATAAAACGATAGGTACACTTGCCTATTCGGATTGTAGTCCGTGAGACGGGTTTTAGCCCATCATGTTTTTGGCGCGGTTATCGGGGACTATTCTGGCAATATTACGAAAGCATCGAGTTTATTACTTCTACTAAAATTCAAAAAAAAAAAACAAAAACAAAAACTTTTTTTTAACAAAACAAAAAAATATATCAAAAAAATTTAAGTTTCCTTTTTCTTTTTGGTAACAGTTTTTTATGGAATCGTCTTATTTTGGTGCTTTTTGTAATTTTTGCGGGTCGGCGGACCAATTTTATTCTGAATGTCTTTCGGGAACCCCTCCCTATTTTGATTTCAATTTTTCCGGAGCAGGTCAAAGTGGCCAATTTGACCCTTACTCTAATTTTTATCCTACTTGGGAGATGGGGAACCCGTCTTATTTTTCTTATGATTTTGCCCCGCAAAGCGCCGTGCCCCTAAATTTTAATTCAATCGATAATGCGTATTTTGAATTGCAAACTTCTCTTGATAATATTAATTCGCATTTGAAGACCATTCTCGATTATTTTTCTCGTGAGGCCGCTTCATTTTCTTCTTCTTCTTCTCCGTCTCCTCCAATTTCATTGTGTAAGGAGTCACCAGATATCCCGGCTTGTCTTTTTCCTCTCGAGGGGGATAACTATTCGGATATTCCGGATTGTTTCCTTCTTCCTTTGGATGACGCCCCTATGTATACTCCGGCATGCTTCTTACCTTTTGAGGATGACAAGACGTCTTATCATTCTCTTTCTTTTTCTGAAGACGTGTGTGATTCCTTTTCGCTTCAAACTTTAACGGTTCCAACTTTTTCTAGTTTTAGCGAGTCTTTTTCTTCTTCTTCTGTTATTTTAGATAATTCTTCTTTAGTCCTCTCTACTCCTTCTCCGGAAATTTCACAAGTCTCTCCTTCTCCTTGCGAAATTTCCGTTGATAAAATTTCATTTTCTACTTCTTTTATTCCACTTTCTATTTCTTCTTCTTTTTCTTCTTCTTCTTTTGACGACCCGTTCTTTCCCATTTTTCATACGGCGGAGTTCTTCTATAACTTCGTCCGTTAATTTTCGGGCATCCTTCCATTGAAGATTCCACCCCATGTCGGTGCAATTCTTCAATTTTTCTCTTTTTTGATGTACTCTCCTAAGCGCATACTTAGGGAGTTACCTCTTCACTTTAGTTTTTATTTTCCATTTAGCTAAACAATAACGTCGGGCTCAGACGACGTTAAACAAAGAGTGCTCTTTGGAGGCACCCCTCGCTTATCATTTTTTGTTCTTTCTTTTTCTTTTTATTTGTTTCTTTTGTTTTGCAGGAATAATGCACCCGGTGGTTCATTTGGCTCCTTCCTTTCCTCTCTTCCTTAGGCGTGCGCCGGTGTCCAGCTCAAGCATTGGGGAGCGACATCTGCATTCGGCCTTACGAATCCGGGGAAGTCATTTTCTTTTTAAGTATTCACTTTATTGCATCCCCCTCCCTTTTCTTCTTCCTTTTTCTTTCTTATTTTTATTTATTTTTCATTGAGGACAATGAAATATCTAAGCATTGGGGAGGGTTTCGTTATTTTTCTTTTGTTCCTTTCTACGAAAACAACAAAATCAAAATTTTTATCATAGTACTACTTTTTGTTTCTCGTTAACTTTATTAAAAAAGAATCCAAAAAAAAAAACTAGAAAATACAAAAACCCAAAAAAATCAAAATAATCAAAATCCAAAAATATAATAAACCCCTTGCTTAGTCTTTTTGTTGTTTTTAGAAATTTTGTTTGAGTTTATTTATAAGCATTTTTACTATTTTTGATTTGCTAATCTTTTGTTTCATCATGTTTAGTTAAATCTAATATTTAGTGATTTAGTTTTGAGAATTATCTTATCGTTTTAAATTTCTTAGAGTAATTTATTTAGCACTTTTTTCTCTTTTATTTTAAATAGTTTCAATTTTATAGTAATTTTGCTTAACAATTTTGGATTCTAATTATTATTAGCTCATGGTTTTAGATTCTTAGGAAATCTCAATCTACTAGTAGTTGCTCTCTAGTATTTTAGTCTATTTTCTAAAATTTTGTTTAACTCATTCCTTTTTCTTTTTATTGTTAGATCATATGTCATGGGAATAAGGAGATGTTAGTTCCTTATTCTCTGGTAAACATATGCAACCCAGATGAAGAGAGGAATTAAAAGTTCATATATGTCATGGGAAGTGATAGGATGTTAGTCTATCATTTTCTGGTATTACATATATATTTTATTTAAAAGTTCATATATGTCGTGGGAAGTGATAGGATGTTAGTCTATCATTTTCTGGTATTACATATATATATATATTTTTAAAAACATTTGGTGGGGTGTGAAAAAAAATAATGATGATCACCTCCAATCAAAGACCTCTTGATGTTGATTTCCACCCCAAACCCCTTAGCGAATATTATTCTCTTAGATTTTAAATTAAAATATTGGGAGAGCATAAATGGTAGGTTGCATTCTTCCTTAAGTTTCTTTTAAGTTATGGTTTTAATAATTTTAATCTAACCTTGTTTGCAATTTACTCAATTTTGAGTGCTAATTAATTTATTAGAGAATTTTTGGCTAAATATTTCTCTCTTTTCACTTTAATTCCATAATTTAGGACTTAATTCGTAAATCCCTAAATTTTATTTTTTGCTTGACTTTGGTGTAAATAAATTTTTAGTTTAATTGAAAACTTTATAAATGTCTTATAAATATTTCTCATACTTTTGCTCTGGAATAGCAAAAGCCTAAGCATGGGGGAATTTGATGACTTGTTTTAGTCATCATTTTTGGGGTAGTTTAGTATACAAAATTTCTAATTTAATTATATGTTTTAAGTATTTTTATGTATGTTTTGTTTTATTTCTTCTTAAAGTCTTTTGTGTTAGGATATTATAATTCCTAGTTTTATTATAGTTTTATTTGCTTGTTATGTTGCAATTTTATTTTGTTATGTTTTGATATAAAAATCTATAGTTTTATGTTTTATGTTTACTTGTGTTTTGTTATGAATATAATTAATTAATAGTATGATATGTTATGTTTGTAATGTTTAGTTCTATTTGTATTAACTAATGTTATGTTTTGTTTTATTTGTAGGTTCAAAACCCAAGCCTCCTTCCTTGGTGCAGCCCGCCCCCCCCCCCCCCCCCCCCCACTTCAAAGATGTAGCAGCCCGACCACTTCTAGAGCAGCCCACTTCTTCACCATGGTACAACCCGGCCTTCTTCCTTAGTGCAACCCGAGTCCATGAAGCCTTCAAGTTCAGCCCACTTCAATGATGAAGCAACCCAAATGATGCAAACCGAGCTCCTCTTGGTGAACCCAAGCCCATAAAAAATAGCCCATTTATCCAAGGCATGGTCGGCCACCTCATGCTCTCCACCTCACTAAATTCCATGCATGTGCATTCCCATTCATGCATTTTTCTCCCCATTCATATGTTAGCCGGCCACTTTCCTCTCTCTCCTTTTTATTATTTTTCTACACTCTTTATTATCATCCATCCCCCCTTGTTTACTCTCTTTGTTTTATTTCATTTCTTTTAAATTTTATACAATGAATCTACCTTCCTCTCTCCCTTTCATTTAATTCATGCATACACCTTGCCACCCACGCATGGCCGGACCTCCTCATTCATCCCACCTCCTTCTCTCTTTCCCTCTCTTTTATTTCTTTCTCCACTCTTTATTTCTTATTCATTCCCCTTGTATTTTTTTATTTTTTTTCTTTTAACTATATGCAATTAATCTCATATTCTCCCTCTCCCCTCATAAAAGCCATACATGTATCTCCCAAGTACATGGCCGGCCACCCCCCTTATGTCATTCATTTCCACCATTTTCTAGAACCTTCCTCCTATCCTATAAAAGGAACCCATGCCTCATGCTTTGGAGGAGGAGGATTTTAGAGAGCAAGTGAGATAGCTAGTTCATGAGAGTTTCTTTCCTTGTTGTAGTTTTTATTGTAATTTCCTTTTTGTAGTAGAATAGCATTGTCCTATTTTAATTTTTGTGTATTTCCTTTTCTTAAGCAATGAAAATGACTTCTCTTTCTTATTTTTTGTTTTCTTCCTCTATTATGCTTAGCTAATTATATTTTGCGCCCGATCGCGATGAGCTTTGCGATAAAATAACGCATCTTTAATTTTATGTTTGCATTTGTATTTTTCCTATTTTTGATCCTTCTTTGATTTTTATCGTGTCTACTCCGTATTCCGGTATACGGTAGTAGGCAATTGATCTCATTTCATAGAAGTCGAGAGACTTATTGATTGAAAAGATCACTCAAAAAAGGAAGAAGTTGAACGCAACCCTAGAGATAGGATGACGTAAATCCTCCGGAATGGACTCAAATCCAATAGTGCGGGTCACTTCGGTAATGCGACTTTAGGCCATTTTGACTTGTAAAGAGATTTCGGTCAAAACGTCTATAAGTTAGGGGATTTAATGCTCTAGCGAGATTACTTCCTAATATCGGATCTGTCACGGTCTTAATAGTATTGCAAATGCTAAACTAATTTATTTCGTTATTTTATTTCAAAGTGAATCGTCGATCGAGCACTCTTTCGCATTATTTTATTTCTCTTTTAAGTAAGCTTAGTTCATTTTAATTTTCAAACCCATCAATCGTTCGGTAGGATAATAGAATCGTTGTGAGTAATAGTACTTGCCTGCCCCAAGTTTTTATACGACCTTGATATATTTTTATCACTATACTATAAAACGATAGGTACACTTTCCTATTCGGATTATAGTCCGTGAGATGATTCTTACGCATCAATGTGGCAGTGGGGGCTGTGTTGGGGCAGCATAAAAATAAAATCTTCCATATGATTGCTTACACGAGTCAGACATTGAACGATGCGCAGCTAAATTACACCACTACCGAGAAGGAGTTCTTGGCTGTCATCTTTTCTTTTGAAAAGTTCCACTCCTATTTGGTCCTTTCCAAGGTGGTGGTGAATTCTAACCATGCGGCCATTCGCTTCCTCATGCGCAAGAAAGATGCCAAACCTCGGCTTATGCGTTGGATTTTATTACTGCAGGGGTATGCTATTGAAATTCGGGATCGCCGAAGAATTGATAATGTGAATGTCGATCATCTGTTGAGACTCGATGGGGGAGGATGCGAGGATTCTCGTGGAATTTCTATTTATGACACCTTCCTGATGAAGGCCTCTTCGCACTTTCTTCTACTATGCCTGCTCCGTGGTATGCTGATTTTGACAATTTTTTGGCAAGCAAAGCGTTTCCTCCACATTTAACGTATCGACAAAAGAAAAAGTTTTTCTATGATGTCAAATATTACATTTGAGAGGATCCTCTCCTATTACGCACCTGTGCTGATGGTGTTATTCGACGTTGCATCCTAGAACTTGAGGTTAATGACATTCTGAGGAAATGCCATGATCGTGAGGCAGGCAGACATTTTGGTGTCGCACGTACTGCTCGCAAGATCTTTTAGTGAGGATTATTTTGGCCCACGCTGTTTAAGGATTCGTTTACATATGTCAAAGAGTGCAAAGAATGTCAATGCACTGGAAACATCACTCGTCGTGATGAGATTCCTCTGAAAAACATGCTGGTCTGCAAGTTATTTGATGTTTGGGGAATTGACTTTATGGGTCCCTTCCCCATGTCGCATTGGAAGCAGTACATCCTAGTCGCTGTTGATTATGTGTCCAAATGGATGGAGGCAGAGGATGTTGCATCGAATGATGCTCGAACCGTACTCCACTTCTTGCATAAAAATATCTTATCCTGCTTTGGTGTCCAGAGGACTATAATTAGCGACGGAGGTAGTCATTTTTGCAACCAGCAATTCACTTAATTACTGAAAAGGTTTGGTGTTCATCATAAGGCCGCATTGGCGTATCATCCCCAGACTTGTGGTCAATTGGAAGTTTCGAATAGAGAGCTGAAGCGAATTCTGGAAAAATCGATCCACTCCAACCGAAAGGAATGGGCAAAGCGAGTGGATGATGCTCTTTGGGCTTATCGAACGACATTTAATATGCCCATTGGGATGTCGCCATTCCAACTGGTTTATGGGAAATCTTGCCACCTTCCGGTGGAATTGGAACACAAGGCATTGTGGGCCACTAAATTGCTCAACATGGACTTCAAGGAGGTGTCGCGTAAGATGCGTGGGCAGATTTGCGAGCTCGCCAAATTCCGCTTTCGCGCGTATGAAAGCACGAGCATATATAAGGAAAGGACCAAACGCTGTCATGAGAGTCGTATCTTGCCCAAGGAATTCAACCCGGATGACCAGGATCTTATGTATAATTCATGCTTACGGCTGTTCCCTAGGAAGTTAAAATCAAGATGGAGTGGTCCTTACACTGTAGTGAGTGCTTCTCCCTACGACGCAATTGAGATTCGAGATAACAAGGATAACACTTTCAAAGTGAATGGGCACCGCTTGAAGCCGTTTGATGGTGGTGTTACTGAAAAGGACGTGCACTGCCTGTGGTTACAAGATCCCAATGATAGCTTGGCTTCCTGAGTTGTTTTACTTTCGCTGGTTACTTAATTTACTTACTTGCTCGAGTGGTTACCTGAACATTGTATAAAACTATTAATACAGGTATTTGGTCCACCACAAGGACGGTAAAGAAAAGGGCTTCTGGGAGACAACCCAATTTAGCTGCGTTTAATTTGTTTGTTTAGCTTTTTGAGTGTGCATGCCTATTTTTTGCTTGGTTGGACATGTGCTTCTTGCAGGTGATTTTGTCTGGGCCGTGGACTTATTGATCAAGTTTAAAGCCAATCTTCTAGTATGCTCATCTTCTGAGCATTGGGTAACTTCTCCCCTTATCTCATTTTGATTTTAACTTCAACATATTTTGCTATGCTTCTTAGCTTAAGTCTAGGGGAGAGCTTGTCAATGTTACCTTTGCACGTGCACTTCATTTGCATACAAATTGCTATTTTTAATTTATTTGTTTAGTTCATTGCATTGCGCATCGTTGCACCAACATGAGCGCGTACTTAACTTTTTGCGTACGGCAAGTCAAACTTGTTTCTTTCGTTAGATTTAGGAAAATTACATTGCTAACATAGGATTGTGAGACAGGGTAAACTGTTGATCTTACTGTGTTCCTAGTAGAGCGCTCCCGTCTCGTGTAGAAATTAGAGTAGAATTATTTTTTCTGCATGCTTCTAGTTTTATATTTTTCTAATTGCGTAAATTCTTTTTATTATACTCAAAAATTGTTGAATCCAGTGTGAATCCGACGGTAGCTTAGGGATGTGTGTAGATAGCCGTTAGATTCGTATTGCTCGAGTCGGGAGGATGGATAGTGTTTCTCATTGGCTAAGAATTTGCCCCAAGCTACTCTCGAAGCATTGGTGCATGGTTAGTTAAGCGTGAGCATGATGTAGGCCATCATTTTGGCCAGGTTGAGCTTTGTACCCGTTCCTAACATCTTATCATCGCTAGCCACGTTATGTCTACCCCTCCTTTGATTCACCTCCACTTTTATTTCACCAAAGACTAGTAACCGACCCTAGTCACACACCCAAGTCTAGCTTTATTGTTTTCTAATTTCAGGATCGGGGTGTTGATGTGGTGTTGTTCTTTGTGAAATTTGTGGTTGTGCTCCCATTAATTTATTTGCTGGAATTGTGTAAAAGAAAAAAGAAGAATTAAGAAGAAAATTTATAAAAAGAAAATTTGAAAAAGGAAGAAAAAGAGAAAGGAAAAGTATAACTGAAAATCTGATTTGATTTAATATATTTTTTGGTGTAGGCGGTACGCACACCCATATTTTAAAAATTAAGTCTAGGGGTGTGGTGTACCCGGATGTTTTGTGGGTAGCAGATATACTCTTTCTGTGCTAGCTCGGTTCGGTTTTGTGCGTAGCCTTCATTTTTATCCTTGATTACCTCGCCTTAACCCAAGCCCCATTACTACCCGAAGTACTATGAACTCAAGCTTAAAGCAAACTAGTACCGTGGAGAGAGTGTGAACGGGCAAGCATATGGTCACCGACATTGGTGGATTCTTTGGATGTTGTCTCGAATCCCGATCTTTGGCAATACTCGCCTTAGCGGTTAGTCTATTTTCTCCCTACGCGTGACCAGAGTATTCACCGAATTCTGTTTTTGAGTAGTCATAGAATTTTTGTTACGCAGGCTGAAAAGTATAAATTATTTTGTATGCTTCGAAATTTTTTCTACTATATTTTTACGCTCGCGAGCGTGTGCTTTGCATGGTACTATGGATCATAATTACCGTGTTAGGTAGTTCTTTTTCTAGTCTGCAAGGATATTCTTTGCTCGGGACGCGCAAATAGGTAAATCTGGGGGTATGATGAGTCTCGTTTATATAGGGTTTTGCAGACTCATCTGGGCTGCTTTTTATAACTTTGCACTTCACTTATCGACTGTTTTCATTGATATTTCGTTCCTACTGCATTTCACATTTAGTGCACTTTTCTAGCCCGTGGGTGCGCAATTGCGCATTCGAGATGCACTTGGTGCTCCCTAGGGCTCGTTCTAGTAGTTTTTATTGTATTTTGTTGATTGTTGGAGGGTCCTCCTTTGTGAGTTTTTATTGTGTGCAGGTGGTCAGTTTTCCCCACTTCAGAATTCTGAAGTATGGAAAATGCACGGTCGTGCATTTTCTTGGCGCACAGTTTATTTCCGTTGTGCGTTTTCTACAGATTATTTTGGAAGATTGACCAGCCCGTGCGATTGCTTCACGCACGGTTTCTTCGGAACCGTGCGCGAAGGAAACACACGGTTTTTCGGTAGCCTTCTAGTTTTACTCTGTTCTGTGGTTGGTCATGCGTCTTCTTTACGCACGGGTGGAAGCACCCGTGCGCTCGTAAGATGCACGATTACACCCGGTTGCCTACAATTTCAGCTCTTTATCGTTGCCCGTGTGAATTACGTCATGCACGGGCGTATCGCCCGTGCGTAAAGGAAATACATGGGTCGACGCTTCTTCTTCCTCAGGCATTTTCTGTATATTAATATCACACGGTTCACGCACGGTCGTGCGCCAGACCGTGCGGGACCATTTTTTTCTGACCTTTATAATTTAAGCCGCATATTTCTTCTGGACCGGGACATCTCCGTTTTCCCCCTCCATTTCCACCCCTTTGAGCGGGAACTTGTCCCTCCAACCATCATTTTCTTTGTCCTCCTTGGAGGGTTTATCCCGCCACCCATTCTCCTCCAAAGGACTTGCTAAAGCTTTGTCTCCGACCTCCATCGCCATTGCCGACCTCCAAGCTACTGTTTAAGTTCTTAGTTGTAGAACTTGTGAAGCATTTCGCTCTGATCTGAGTCAGCGACCACAACATGAAGAAGACAAGTGTGAAGAAGGAAGTGACAGCCCTACGGGATCCCGGATCCCTTCCAAATACCGAGCTAGGATGAGGCTCGACAACCCTTGCTTCCGGCCATGAATCTTGGAGAGCCTTCGAGTGCTTGGTTATGTTTCACCCCCTCTTTTCTTGGATTTGCTTTAGTCTGAACTTGTACTAGTATGCTTGAGGTTTAATAACCGTGTTTTGCTCTATGTCTTCATATGGTTTTCTGTGGTGATTTCTTGATCATGATGTGGGTTGATGAGCTTCATATTTGTAAGAGAAAGTTGTGTTTGAGCCATTCTAGCGACTGCTAGAAGCGCACGATGCAAAGAGGTGTTTACGACCATCGATAGTTTGTTCGTCTCCGCTCTTACTCTTTGGAGTAATTCACCCTGGTGACGCGGTGATGCCTACCCGCACTAGATTATTGCTGCTTAGTGTAGGAAACCCAAAATCAAACCACTCATTTTTTACTTAGCACTTTCATTTATTTCTCTGAAAGCTAAATCCATGCTCACTACTTGCACTCCAAGTGAGATCGATACTTGGGAAAGCTACTCCTCCCTTTTATTACTTGGCCGTGAATGGTAATCTTACCGCCAGCGCATCACTTGCATAATCCTTGTTCTATGTCATGCTATGAAAATAATCCTAAGAGAAATAAAGGATCAGATCTAACACAGGATCTTTTGGTTCAAGGGTTAGCTTGTACAACCAAAGAAAACTGCTGTGATACCAATTGAAAGAGAGGGTTAGACTTGATTTACTCTAGAGAGGGGGTGAATAGAGTAATTAAAAATCTTTTGCTGTTTAAGTACTAATCAGAGTAGTGAAAAATAATAGATATCAAGATTAACAGTAAGCAAAAAAAGAAAGCATTCAAAGTTAATTTAATCTAACACAACACATATAATCAAATCTATCACAGCCACAGCAAGAACAAAAAGAAAAGGGAAACCAGACAACACAAGAACTTTTATAGTGCGTCGCCAACTTGGGTACATCCACTCTTCTACCACCCTGGTAGGAATCCACTAGCAGGTTTTGATCAGGTGACTGCCACCTTTGAGATTTTGATCAGGTGCTCAAAAACCAACTCAAGTATTTTGATCAGGAGACTTGCAACCAAAATAAACTTTTGAAGTGAGTTAATGAACCCTTTTTATAGTGGGGGGGAGAGATTGATGGTGTCTTCTCTTTCTCTTTTCAACAGAGAAGACTAGTGGATGTTGTTGTTGTCAAGAACTCCTCTCAATAACACTTGGAGTCTTACACAGGGTGTAGGTCTTCGGTCTTTTGCCTTGACTTGAAGGAGATCCAGGAACTTCTGACTGATAGAAGTTTGATGTCCTTGAAGAGTCCTGGAGTGAAGATTGAAAAAGACTCTTGATTTGTTATGATTGTTCTTCTTCTTCTTCTTCAGCAATGTCAGGGAGAAAACAATTTGTTTTTTGTACAGAGAAGGTTCAGAATATTGTTGATGTTGATCTCTTCTCTGTGTATCTCTTTCTCTATTCTATAAGTTCTATCTGTTCTCCATTCTTCTGAAAAGAAAATTTGTTTTATATCTTCAGTCAAATTTTGCTTTAGAATTTTGAATTCTATGAGATTAATTGCTGACGGTCTGGAGAATGGAATTCGGCTGGAGAGAATATTAACATTAATGGATTTCCCCAACTGTCCCAGTAAAAATGGCAAGTAATATTCCTGATGAATACCATAATAAATGCGGCCACTAACGGCTATATTCAGAGATTGTAAGCATTGATTATTCCGGAATTACTACAAGAGAATAAGGACAAAATAAGGAAAATTCCAAGTCTGAGACTGCACAGAATTCGTCGAGAAGAGAACAGATTTCGTCGACCTGAGTCCAAAGTTCGTCGACAAGAGAAATCATATTCGTCGACCTGGGAAATCTTGTTCGTCGACCTATGAACCAAGTTTGTCGACCTGAGTTCAGCTAACTGCTTTCTGTGAAGAACTTCCCAATTCTGTACTCCAAGTTTGTCGAGCTGATAATGTAACTTCGTCGACCTGAGTTCAGAGAAAGGATTCTGGACTTAATGTATTGAAGTTGATCTCCTAGAATTCATCGACCTGAGCTCAAATATCGTCGAGCTCAACTCAGAGAATTGACTCTAAGTTCATCGAGCGGAGCACGACTTTCATCGAGCTGAGTTCGACGAATGCCGAACTCATTTTTCTGAACTGATTTTCTTCTAAGTTTGAGCCTTTGGCAGTCTTCTGTTGGCTGGTCTATGTGTGGTTGTTTTTAAGTACTTAGCCTAAACTCTAGGACACAGACATGACCCTGGAAATACATGTTGGGTCAATAATCCTAGTTAGTGAACCTAGCCCAAATCAAACTAGGGATCCAACAGTGGTCGATGCACATGAGTCAATAGGATGACAGTATATCATCCTAAATTTAAGCACGACATCATTATGAAAATCCCAGAGCAAGTTAGCAGCTTGAGCAAGTATCTATAGATGTGTGGTTTGAACTAAGTTGTGTAGTTCTAACGGTTAAACTAGGTTTTGATTAGTTGTTCGTTATATTCTTAGGATGTCGCCTAAGCACATTGAGACAAGAGCGACTCCCAAGTCTGATGGCAAGTCATCTGGTGCGCAGAGTGAGGCCATAATTGAGGGTCTGCTTCAGAGCAATGAGGCTCTGTCTAGGCGGATGGTGGAGATGCAGTCACAGATCCAGGCATTGTTTATTGTCGTTTCAGGACATCAATTGAGAGTGCAGGACACTACTGTGGGTCAAGCTGTTCCCGTTCCTCCTGCTCCTTTGGTGCCTCCAGTCTTGCTATCACCAGAGATGAACTTTATCTCGCTTTGAAAACTATTTTGACCTCCTACATACGAGGGTATTGCAGACTATAAAGCTTTGGATGATTGGATAATTGCAATAGAGGAGATGTTATCGTACTCAAGAATCTCTATAGACCGGAGAGTGATGGTCGCTACATAATAGCTTATGGGTCTCGCGAAGAGCTGGTGGTTTAGAGAGAAGGAGAACCTTAAGGATGGATGTTTGTGGGAGTCCTTCAAAGAGTTGTTGCTAAGGAAGTTTATACCGTCGGTCGAGCAAGAATGCTTGATGAATAATTTTCTGCACTTGAAACAAACACAACTCACGGTAAGTGAGTATGAGATAGAGTTTAACAAGTTGAGCCGGTTTGCCCCTGATTTGGTATCTTCTTTAGCTAACTGAGTTAAGCGATTTCTATGTGGTCTTAGGAATTACATCTAGCAGTTGGCTAGTGCCTATTGATCTGAGAGTTATGCGGAGGCAGTTAAAGCAGCTCTTAAGGTTGAAGCTATTGATAATGCCAAGAACCGAGGCATGTAGATGAGAAAAGATAAGAGGAAGTATGAAGTGGTAAGAACTCTCAGGAAACTTGTTCTGCTTCTAAGAAAAGATGCAAGAATTTGTGCAGCTTCTATGGCCGGCCTGGCCATCCGTTCGATAGATTATTTAAGAGATTGGGAGCTTAGAAGCTAGAGAAAATACATGTGATTCAGAGCACTCCAAAAGGAGAGTTGGTTTGTGACGTGTGTAAGAAGAAGGGGCACGATGCTGCCCATTGTTGGTCTAAGGAAAGGGTCTGCTTTAGTGCGGACAGAAGGGACAATTCAAGTTAAGTTTCCACAAACTCAGCCCACGCTACAGCCAGTTCCTCTTCAGGCACTACCGCCACCGCAACATTTAGACAAAGGGAAGGGCAAGCTAAATGTGTTGATGATGGAGGAAGCGCAGACGTCTACCCAAGTGATTTCAGGTTAGATTCTATATCTAGTTATAGATTTTAGCTCGTAGATGTTGCTTCGATGGTTGCTTGTTTAGTTACGTTTTAACATCCTCCAGACAAGTAGACCCACCAAGTGAATTTGCCATGACTAGATCATGACAAGGCCTTGGTAGCTTAGGAACCCCTTGGACTTAGACGAAACTAAGGGTTGAAAACACCCTGGTCTGCAAATAGTAATTTTCAAATACCTTACCTAGGGTTTGACTTAAGGGCCTTAACTTGACTTAGTGACCCCACCGCAACATCCCTAGGCCATCTTGGAGCCCAGGGGGACATTCAGGACTCATTGAGGCCAGCCAAACAGGCCAAGTTGACCCAAGGTCAACCCTAACCCTAATTTGGGCAAAATGGTCAATTCCCCATCAAATGGCCCAACTGACCATCATATATGGAAGTAGTTTCACTTTTAGGTCTAACACATCATAAGAGACTAATTAGACCAAAAGCCCCATCCTAGGGTCACCACATGGCAAAATGACTAAAATACCCCTACTAGGTCAAAACGGTGATTTTCCATTAAACACCCTTATTGACCACCACAACTTCAAGTTGACCACACTCCTGGGGTCATAACCACATAAGGGACCCAATGGCACAAAAATTCCATGATTTGGTCAACCCTAGGGCCCAATTTGACAAAAAGTCAAACTTGGTCCAATTAGGTCAAATCATTGAAACCTAGTACAACCCTTTGGGCTAGGCCCAAGGTGAGTGGTCAACCAGCCTATTGACTGATATTAAACAAGGGGGAGAGAGTGGAATTTCGGCCATGGTGATTAGGAGAGAAAAATGGTGTTTTCCCCCAATTTGGAGGAGAGAGAAAGTGGTCATTCATGGCCATTAAGGTGATACACCCCTTGGTATCCCTCCACTATGCTCCCATTCATCTTCCCTGATGAATTATAGGGGATTCCAGCAGTTTCCAGAGCCATTTAATGGAAGGGGGGATGCATAGGGTCGGCCATGGGAGGGGAGGTGAAGAGGTCCACCATGGCCAAGAGAGTTAAAGCCCCCACACCCCCAACCGACCCCTACATCATCTTTAGAGACCTCTGAGGAGTAGAATTTCCAATTTTCTCGAACACTTAGAGCTCTCGGAGGAGGAAAAGCCATGGCACCGAAAGCTTTGAGGAGGAGCAATGGCGGCCGGCGAATGGAGCAAGGAAATGATCCAAATGAGGTCCAATCCTCTTCCTCTCTGTCTGTGCTAGATCTAGGATCCATCAGCAAGAGAGATAGGGCTCAATTGAGCCCGATCGGGGAGACATTTCTCACTGATATTCCATGAAAATGAACCTATCGGGTTCGTCGGAGTAGGCCCCTCCGGCGGCCGTGCCGCCGCCAGGCGATTGCCACCACCCCGACGGATGTGGTGGTGGCGGTGGCAGGCCAGGAAGGTGGCCGGATCGTCGGGATTTCAGCCTGGAAAATGCTCCAGGCTCGACTAATCTGAGCCATTGGCTCAAGGAGGAAGACGACTCCAATACCGCCAATCTTTCTTTAAGATCTGTGCAAGATCATTATTTAGTTTATTTTTTGGGGATTTTCTAAGTAGGAAATAGCAGTGTTTTGTTTAAATGTTTACAAATATGATCAACATCAAAGTTGTAGTTCTAGGCTCTAGTTTATTTTAAAATTTGTTTGAAGGCATTTGGAGCCAGGGTTAGACCTCAGCACTCGTTTTGGTGGAGTTTATCCATAGGGCTGACCAAAGAATAAATTGGATGCCCACTCCAAACCATACCTCAAAAAGACATGAAATTTGGGGTGTGCGCTACTCTTATCTATATCGAGGACTTATCAAAAAATCAGAATTTTTGGCGAACAGGTTTCTATAGTTTTTAGAAAAATTTAATAATCCATGAATAAATTAATTAGGTGTCCTAAACATCTCAAAACTCTCCCAAATTTGGGTGGGTGGTCTTAGAGGCATGCTAAAGCTCTGGTAAAAATTTCACCTCATTTGTAGATGTTTTGGTTAGGTATTGATCCAACCCTAGGTATACCCTTATAGGGTTATTTAGGTCAAGAGCTATTTCTGATGTTTGCTTGGTCAAATCTCCTCAACAGAGGCTGTTATTTTGACCACTGATTTTATATGGCATGTAACACCCTTCAATGAGATTTGGGGTGGTTTGGGCTAGGGTAGCCATAGAACCCTCGGGTAGGCCCCTTTTGTGGAGATTTTTAGGGTTTGAAGGTCATGGGGTCAAATGACCTTAGAATGACTTGGGACTTGGTGGGAGGGATCATAGGGAGGCTATGGTCGTCTGGTTGAAGATTTATTTAATTTGGAAGACTTTAACCCCCCTCAACTCCCTACCCTACTTTAGGTCACAAAGCCAAATATTTGAGTTTAGGTAATCAAAACACCTCACAATAACTTGAAACTTGGGCAGGATATTTCTATGATAAAAAGAGCCCTAAAATAATTTTGGTGGAATTTTTGGACTAATAAACACAGTACATCCTTTATACCCATAGCTGTGTCCTTAAGTTTATTTTTCTTATTATGATATTTCTGTCAATTGAAAAGTTGTGAAATTTAGTATTTGGAAGTTTTACATCTTGTTAGTCCCCTCTGTATTTTTATTGAAATTTTTAGATATTTATTTTAAGTACTTGTTTTATAATTTATAAATTGTGCATTTCTGATCAAAAATAGATGTGGAGCCCAACATTGCTATGCAAATTATGAAACTTGGTCAGTGAGTGTCCTATGTCAATGTGTAGGCTCTGGAATGTTCTCATAATTTTTAGGTGATTAGAAACAGTACTTGCTTTACAAAGTTATAAATTCGGGAGAATATTTTTAATCAGATTCAGAGCCCCTCATGTATTGGGAAAACTGTAAAACTTGGTTAGGGTTAGTTCTAGATCATTATCTATCTCCTGGAATTTTGTTATAATTATTAGATGAATTTTTACAGTACTTGCTTCAATAACCAATGGTTATGGAATTATTGATTTAAAATTAAATTAAGGGTTACTGTTCACTTGAAAAATTGGGAGAGTACCTCTAGGGTGTTTTTAGGCCATGATGGTCTTACTGAATTTTTATCATAATTTTTAGAACAATATTGCTGGCCTCTGCTCCTTAAAATGGTATTATCGACTTTATGTTCTAAATTGTGGATTTGGTGCCTAAACAATTCTGAAAATTCATAGACCTTGGATTTGTTGTAAAAATATTACCTAGTATTTATCATGATATTGTGGTGATATGTTACTTATTTAAAAGTGTATTTCATGTTCAAAGTAGGGCATCCGGAGTCTTAGGGTAATTAGAATGAATGCCCAATTAATTAGGAAGATTATAGAACTCTGGAGTTAGTCTAAATAGGTCATGGTAGACTCCCAGTAATTGGTTTGGTTCTATTGGATGAGTAAATGGAGTACCCCTTAGTGGGAGCATCATGTAACTTAGCACGGTCTGCATATAGTATATAGAATTGAAATAGGCTACTCGGAGAACTTGAACACATTTAGGGGAGCCACACTGAAATAAAAGAGAGGATTGGTCACGGGTAGGAATCAATAATATTAAGTGCCTTGCGAAAGGGAACTTTGAGTGTAATCTCATCGTAGTTCCTAGCGCCTTCGAGAGCCCTTCATGGGGAATACCTTGGGCAGTCCTGGGCTAACGTAAACTTTAGGGATAATATGGACAAGAGTAACCTCAATAATACCTCCACCTTGCACTCACACTTATACATGTGGTGAGACAAATTGGTAATGAATGGATAGCATAGACCCATGGTCGATGGGCTTACTGGTAGAGTTAAAGGGACTTGGAACTGTTTTGGTAGTCCGGGGAGCTGTATGCTCGAGGGCTAGTTTTTATACTTGATGGTTTGGTGAGTTGGGGGCTCAGAGATATAAGTGAGGTATAATATACAAGCTTGCATGTGCATAACAGTGGTGGTTCCTTGGTATTGGACGATCGATCACACCGTCATCAGTACGTTGACTCGGGGAGACTAGCTGGTTTACTAGGAAGATTACAAAAACGTACGAGAGAGGATAGGCTAGGTAGTGTGATTACCAGTCTAGGAGTGGAGAGGCCCAACCCACTGTCTTCGTTGGACATGATGAGAGGCTCCTTAGAGTTTAGCTAACTCCAAACTAGGGAACTAAAGGTCTGTGCACATAGAGTCGTGTGCGTGTGTTGCACTTGCATGTTCATACCACAGCATACTTGCATGTCATAACATAGTCATTGCATTTAACCCCAGACACCTAACATATAGATTGGTATGCGACAGTTTATATGATAGCCCTGCAAAACGACCCCTTGGTATATAGTGGTAATCCCTATAAATCAATGGTTACTGAATTACTATTTGTACAGTTCTTACTTTCAGTTCTTCATGCTTACCTTACTACTCTGCATTACAATTTATTGATTAACTCCTGCTGCACTTTTAATGTTATAACACTCCCGTTAGGATAGTTGTCATCTGCTCAATTACGCCCTGCTATTTGGTCCTCTTTTTCACTTCCTTCCGCCCGGTGCCTAGGAGCCACGGGTCGAGTGGTGGGGGATTGTTGACTGAGTCTAGTTTGACTGACGGTCGTTTGACCACCATATTTTAGGCACTCTAGATGGGAGACAGGGAGCAGCCGTAGGAGACGAAGCACCATCCGAGTACGGTGCAGATGGAGACAGTCCAGTGTAGTTCGGGTGGACAGGCATCCAGATCCGTGAGTGGAGTTGAGTAGTAGTAGTTTTACTTTTATGAGTGGCTTGTAGTGAGGTATTTATGTACCGGGCATAAGTCCGTATATCATGGTGTTGACTCTTTTTGTGTCATGTGATTTCCTCTTCCTATGTTGTGGACTTGATTGTTTTTGCTTTTCCAATCATTAAACATTCTCTCTTGTTGATCGAAAAGGGCGGCAGAATCGGCATTTTGTAGTGGCGGCCTTCCCGAGAGTCGGGGCCACCGCAAAACGTCGGTTCTGGGCATAAGACCCGGGGGTTTAAAAAGAAAAGGGGGGGTCTTACATACTTATATGATTTTATAGGGATGTTTAAGGTAAAGAAACGTTAGGTGCACTTTCTTTTCGATTTTGGTGCTACCTGTGGAAACCAGTAAGCTGGTTCCACCTAGAGTTCGGACCTGAAGTTGCAGCACACACTTACTCTTCTTAAACCACCCTCTCGACGTGAGTCACAGGACCTGAAATAGACCGAAGGTCTCAGCTCGGAGGTCCCACCTCTTACCCGGAAGAATCAGAAGTTCTCCCCATCCCTAGCCAATGCTGAGCTAGGTGCCTCTGAGGAAGAATATGGAAAGGTTCAACAACCATGTTCAAGGAACCTTATCGGTCTATTTATAGGCCTCTGAGTTTGATCAGCTAATAACCATGCTGAACCGACCCGAAATTACCAAAATATCCCGGGTTGCTTCTACCAACAGCCAAACTTCGCTGTTCTGAAGGGTTATATGCAGACCACCGAGGGTAGAAGGGTAAAATTACCTGGGGTAGAAGAGTAAAATTCCCCTAGGGGGGTAAGAAGGTAAAAATACCTTTCTCCTATATGGCGAGTGGGTAAAAGTCCCGCGGGAGGGTCTAGCTCATCTGATCGTCTCACCGGTCTCCTGTCTTTTGAGAGCCATCTCTCCCACAAGGGCCAGCCCGCGCCGCAAGAAATGTCTTGCCTGCCGAGTCGAGCCCCATCTTGCCTCTGGCGAGTGGACCACATGGTCCCACTCGCCTCTTCAGTTACTCTCGCCAGCTTCTCTGCTCTGATACGTGAGCCGCCTCCCGCGAGCCCAAGGTTGCACATAATCCCTGCTCTTTTCAATGTTGCCCCAAGCTCGGAAAGAAAGTCCAACCGAGGCTCGCGGCGTTGGGATTCATTTATGGGAATTTTGGCGGCCCTCCCCCTGGAGCCTATAAATATGAGACCCCATCTCATCATGGAGTACCCCCTCCCCATTTTGTTTCCTCCTCTTGTACCGTCAACATGTCTTATAGCCAGAGTTTCCGTGAGCGTCTCGCGATGGTCCGGAGGCAAAACAAGGCCCATGCGGATGCCCTAGCCCCGGCACTGGTCTGCACCCCTGCTTCTGCACCTTCCTCATCTCGCCTGAAGAAGGTAAAAACCACCGGACCTCCATTCTCGGCCAGCGCAACCACTTCGGCACCCTCAGGAGCCGATGCAATTCCTCCCACACCCTCTGGGGAGAGACAGGTGATTCTCGACTCCTCCTCTCGCCTGTCTTTTCCCTCTTCTTTTATCGTCTCGCTCAATGACGATGTTTTTTCAGGGAGACCTCACCAATACCCCAAGCCTGTGAATCCCCCTGATGCCACTGACAACCAATACCAAGACTCTGACTAGCCTCAGCAGTCCTCGCCCCTTACAGCGAAGAAAGACAACCTCTCGCAGCTTGTGGGGAACACTCGCATGCCTAGTAAATGAACTTACCTCGCACACTCATCCATACATCTCGCGGCCTACAAGCTTTCTTGTGAGACCATCATATATTCGGACCTCCAACCTCTCTTGCACAGGTATCCACATCGACTCGGCCGCCGAGGACTTCTCTTGGCCGCCCGCCCTCTCGCCTCTTCCTCACCCAAATGTGATTGAGGACAATCTGGGCGATTGATGACTTGTTTTAGTCATCGTTTTTAGGGTAGTTTAGTATGCAAAATTCCTAATTTAATTATATGTTTTAAATATTTTTATGCATGTTTTGTTTTATTTCTTCTTAAAATCTTTTTGTGTTAGGATATTATAATTCCTAGTTTTATTTGCTTGTTATGTTGCAATTTTATTTTGTTATGTTTTGATATAAAAATCTATAGTTTTAGTATATGTTTTATGTTTTTTGTTTACTTGTATTTGGTTATGAAAATAATTAATTAATAGTATGATATGTTATGTTTGTAATGTTTAGTTTTATTTGTATTAACTATTGTTTTGTTTTGTTTTATTTATAGGTTCAAAGTCCAAGCATGTGCAGCCCTCTAGTTCAAATTCAAAGCTAGTGCAGCCCTTTCACTCGATCAAGCCCTTCAATATTCAACTCAGCCCTTTGGAGCAGCCCGGCCACTTTAAGAGCAGCCCGTACATGCAATCCTAGCCCTACCCGAGCCCACACTAGCAGCCCATTTTGCCTTTGCATGGCCGGCCCCCTTCATTTATTACACACATGCACTACATTTGCATGGCCGGCCACCCACATCATGTCCCCCTCTCTCCTTTTTATTATTTTCTCTCTTCTCTCCCTCATTTAATGCCATACATGCATCTCCCCATACACATGGCCGTCCACCCTCCTCTTTCATCCCCCTTGTTTATTTTATTTTCTCTTTTCATTTCCATTAAATGCCAGGCAATGAATCTCATCCTCTCCCTTCATTAAATGAAATGCATGAACCCATTCCAAATGCAATGGCCGGCCACCCTATTATTCCCTTCATATTTCCTATTTTCTAGAACCTTCTCCCTCTCCTATAAAAGGAACCCCTTGCCTCTTGATTTAGGGGAAGTAGTTTTGGTAGAGAAAGTTCTGCAAGTAGTTTTAGTTCAAAATAGTCTCTGTTAGCTAGTTCATGAGAATTTCTTTCCTTGTTGTAGTTTTTATTGTAATTTCCTTTTTGTAGTAGAATAGCATTATCCTATTTTAATTTTTGTGTATTTGCTTTTCTTAAGCAATGCAAATGACTTCTCTTTCTTCTATTTTGTTTTCTTCCTCTATTATGCTTAGCTAATTATATTTTGCGCCCGATCGCGATGAGCTTTGCGATAAAATAACGCATCTTTAATTTTATGTTTGCATTTGTATTTTTCCTATTTTTGATCCTTCTTTGATTTTTATCGTGTCGACTCCGTATTCTGGTATACGTAGTAGGCAATTGATCTCATTTTATAGAAGTTGAGAGACTCATTGATTTGAAAGATCACTCAAAGAAGAAAGGAGTTGAACGCAACCCTGGAGATAGGATGACGTAAATCCTCCAGATTGGAGTCAAATCCAATAGTGTGGGTCACTTCGGTAATGCGACTTTAGGCCATTTTGACTTGTAAAGAGATTTCGGTCAAAAAGTCTATAAGTTAGGGGATTTAATGCTCTAGCGAGATTACTTCCTAATATCGGATCCGTCACGGTCTTAATAGTATTGCAAATGCTAAACTAATTTATTTTGTTATTTTATTTCAAAGTGAATCATTGATCGAGCACTCTTTTGCAATATTTTATTTCTCTTTTAATTAAGCTTAGTTCATTTTAATTTTCAAACCCATCAATTGTTCGGTAGAATAATACAATCGTTGTGAGTAATAGTACTTGCCTGTCCCGAGTTTTTATACGACCTTGATATATTTTTATCACTATACTATATAACGATAGGTACACTTGCCTATTCAGATTGTAGTCCGTGAGACGATTTTTACACATCAAGTTTTTGGCGCCGTTGCGGGAGACTATTTTTGGCAATATTACGAAAGCATCGAGTTTATTACTTCTACTAAAATTCTAAAAAAAAACATTTTTTTAACAAAAAAGAAATATCAAAAAATTTAAGTTTTCTTTTTCTTTTTGGTAACAGTTTTTTTATGGAATCGTCTTATTTTGGCGCGTTTTGTAATTTTTGCGGCTCGTCGGACCACTTCTTTCTGAATGGCTTTCGGGAACCCCTCCCTTTTTTTATTTCAATTTTTCCCGAGCAGGTTAAAGTGGCCAATTTGACCCTTACTCCAATTTTTATTCTACTTGGTAGATGGGGAACCCGTCTTATTTTTTATAATTTTGCCCCGCAAAGCGCCGTGCCTCTAAAATTTAATTCAATCGATAATGGCCATTCTTCTTTTTACTTCCTCCTGTCGGATAGCGGAAAGGTCCCTAACCTCTTCCACCATGTCAAGGGAGAGCCTCAATTCCTCCTCGTTCTCTGCTTGCCATTCCTCACGGCCCTCTTTGGCCGCCACGACTCATGGTGTTTGGACTTCTAACTCTATGGGGAGCACTGCCTCGCACCCGTGGGAGAGTTTGAAGGGTGTCTCTCCCGTAGCCGTGTTGGGGGTGGTCCTTAGGGCCCAAAGAACCGCAGGGAGCTGCTCCACCCAGCTCCCCTTCAGATTCTCCACCTTCTTCTTGAGGAGGTTGACGATGATCTTGTTTGCGGCCTCCACCTGCCCGTTACTCCTGGGGTGATGGACCAAGGCGAACCTGAGATCGATCCCAAGCTGTTCGCAGAAGCTGGTGAACTCGGCACTGGCGAACTGGGGCGCGTTATCCGTGACGATGGCCTGCGGCAGCCCATGGTGACAGATGATCTCCCCCCAAACAAAATTTCTGATCACCTGAGAGGTCACCTTTGCCAACGCCTTCACCTCCATCCACTTTGAGAAGTAGTCAATCATCACTAGGAGGAACCTTCTCTGGCCGCTGGCTTGGGGAAACGGCCCAAACAAATCCATTCCCCAGATTGCGAAGGGCCACGGGGCCGTGATACTACGGAGCCGCTGGGCCGGCTGCAGCTGGAGAGGGGCAAACATTTGGCACTTATGACATCTCCTTGCGAATTCTGCAGCGTCTCGGCCGAGGGTGGGTCAGAAATACCCTTGGCTGACTATCCTCCCTTCCAGGGTCCGACTCCCGGAGTGGCTCCAACATTCCTCGGAGTGGACTTCCTCCAAGATCCTCCGTACTTCACCCTCGGTCATGCAGCGGGCTAGCATCCCCGAGAGGGTCTTCCGGTATAGCTGCCCGTCCCGGAGGAGGTAATAGGCTTACTTGTGCCTTAGTTTCTTCTTATCTACACCCTCTGGATATTCTCCTGTGGAGAGGAAGACCACGACTGGATCCATCCATGAAGCTTGCTGATCGATTTCCATGAGCTCCCCTTCCTCGATGGAGGGGAGGAACAGGTCGGTGATGGTGCCCCCCACCTGGGGACCATGCTTTGCTAGTTGATCGACTTGTTCATTCTCTTCCCTGGGCACGTGTCGGATGGTGAAAGTTTGAAAAGTGCCAATGATCCCCTTTACCTTGGCCAAGTATGATCGCAGGGCGGGCTCCCTTGCCTCGAACTCTCCGTTGATTTGGGAAGCCACCACCATGGAGTCAGTGAGGACTTCCACGTCCGTCACCCCAAGCTCCCTGGCCAGGCGAAGCCCTGCTATCACGGACTCGTACTCAGCCTGGTTGTTGGAAATGGGAAAGTGCACCACCACCGTTTGCTCGATTCGGGTCCCTTGAGGGCTTTCTAGGATCACCCCTACTCCTAGGGAATGCCTCCCCGAGGCGCCATCCACCCTCACCTTCCAAGGGGTCGGGCGGGTGAGTTCTTCCTCCGCCACTTCAACCACGTAGTCGGCCAGGAAGTCGGCCATTGCCTGAGCTTTGATTGAGAGCCGCGGAATGAAGGAGACGTCGAACTCGCTCAGCTCCACCGACCACTTAGCCAACCTGCCTGAATGCTCCACCCCCTCGAAGATGTTGCAGAGGGGATGGTCGGTCACCACTCGGATTGAGTGTGCCTGGAAGTAAGGTCGTAGCCGCCGAGCCGAGATGATTAGGGCGAATGCCAGCTTTTCTAAGATTGGATACCAGAGCTCGGCCTTTCTCAGGACCCGGCTGACATAATAGATAGGGAGTTGTCTCTTTCCCTCTTCTCGAACCAAGACGGAGCTCAGTGTCTCTGCCCTGACCCCGAGATATAAGAATAAATCCTCCCCCTCCTTCGGCCCTTGGAGCAGCGGAGCCTGTGTCAACTGCATCTTGAGGGATTGGAATGCCTCCTCGCATTCCTTGGTCCATTCAAACCTCTGAACACCCCTCAGCGTCTTGAAGAAGGGGGAGCACTTCTCCCCTGCCCGAGAAAGGAAGTGACTCAGCCCCGCTAGCTTCCCTGTCAACTGTTGGACCTCCTAGCATTCCGTGGGGGCCCCAGCTCCAGGATAGCCTTAACCTTGTCTAGATTCGGCTCGACCCCCGCGGGGGTGAGGAGATGCCCTAAGAACTTTCCCCGGCTGGCCCCGAAGACACACTTAAGGGGATTCAACCGCATTTTGTATCTGCGCAGGGTGGCGAAGGTTTCCTCCAGGTCCCGGAGGTGGGAGTCCACATCCCGGCTTTTGATCATGAGGTCGTCCACGTACACCTCCAAGTTCCTCCCCCTCTGCTCCTTGAAGACCCTATCCATCATTTTTTGGTAGGTGGACCCAGCGTTCTTCAGCCCGAATGGCATCATCTTGTAGCAGTAGCAGCCGTCCCCTGTGATGAATGAGACATCCTTGATGTCCGGGGGGTGCATCCTGATCTGATGGTAACCTGAAAAGGCATCTAAAAAACTCATTATAGAAAAGCCGACGGCTGAGTCAACCAGCGCGTCGATCCGAGGCAAAGGATAACAGTCCTTAGGACAAGCTTTATTGAGTAAGGAAAAATCGATACACAATCGCCAACGGCCGTCTCCTTTTTTGACCATCACAACGTTGGAGACCCAGCCGGGGTACTGAATCTCGGACACGAAGCCGGCCTTGAGGAGCTTCGCCACCTCCTCCCTGATAGGTTCTGCCAGCCTGTCTGCCGTGGATATTTTTTTCTGCTGAACGGGGCGTGTTCCCGGGTCCAGGTTGAGGCGGTGGCAAGCCACATCCGCGTCAACCCCCGACATCTCTGCGGCGTTCCAGGCGAAGATGTCCACGTTCTTCTGGATGCACTCCAGCATCCTTCCTTGGTCCTCCGGGGTCAGCTCTCCGCTGACGCGAACCTTCTCCATCCTTCCTCCCCGGGTGAGCACCTCCAGCTCCACCACTTCCTCTGTCGCCTCCAGCCTGGGCCGCTCCCCCCATCCTTCTGCGTCCCCTTCCTCCAGAACGGGGGCCTCTACCCTCAATCTCTCCTCCCACGGCCCTTACTTCGGCCGCCTCCTCCAGATCTCCTCCTGCCGCCTTCTCCGCGCAGTCCTCCACTCCCAACTCTCCCCCTCTTGCTTCCTGCTCGACCTCTTCCATCCTCCGTCCCATCTCCTTGGCTCCCTCCTGCCAAGAGATGGTGTTCACCGCAGTGACGTAACACTCCCTCGCCACCTTTGGGTCCCCCCTGACCCTGACCTGGACCCCCTCAGCGTTGAACTTCAAACATTGGTGGTAAGACGAGGGGACGCAGCAGAAGGCGCTGATGAGAGGCCTCCCAAAGATGGCGTTGTAGCTGCTGGGGGCGTCCACAATGACGAACTTGCAGTTTCGGGACTGCGCCCCCAAGGTGACATGGAGGCCAACTCCTCCCTCTACTTCCTTCCTTTCTCCTGAAAATCCGAACAAGGGGCCATCTGAGGCCAGCACCCTCTTTTCCTCCACCTTCCTCGCGTCGAACGCCTTTTTGAAGACGACGTTGACGGAGCTCCCGTTGTCCACGAGGATCCGAGAGACGGTGAAGTTCTCGATGGCCGCCTTGATGACCAGCGCATCACAGAACGGATCCTCGTGGTCTGGCAGATCACTCCTGGAGAAGGTGATCCTCTCCTCCGGTGGCGGGGTTTGGGATGTAGAGGCGACGCTCCGTCGGTACATGGTGTGGAGGCTTGCCTTGCGGGAAGCCTCGATCTCCACTCCCCCGTGGATCACTCTGATCCCTCCTCGAGTCCCCACATCCACCCGGTCTTCGCACCGATCCTCCTCCGCCCGAGGTAGGACCTCCTTAATTATTACTTCCTGCCGCCCCTGCTGCTGCTGCTGCTGCTCCCTATTCCCTCTCATCTCGAGGAACTCCGGAGAGGTGGCCGTGGCGTGCCCCTCTTCCTGGTGGAAGTCGCAATAGGGCAGCTCCACCCTGACCTCTCTTCTTCTCCTCCTCCACGCTCCCCTCCTTGCTCCCAGGGCTATGGCCATGGCCTCTTCTTGATCGGGGAGTCGGGGCCTCTGGCCCTGCCTCCAGCCCGGGGGGTGGAACTGGTCTTGCCTCCCCTGGTAGTGGTCCCTTCTGTGGTACCCCCTCTGCGGCCCCTGGCCTTGCCACTCAGGCCTCCATCCCAGCCACCGGTCGGGCTCCTAATGCCCCCACCTCGGCTGCTGCTTCCCTTGGAGCTGCCTCTGCTCCCTCTGCCTGGGCTCCCCTCTTCTCTCCTCCTGTGCCTTTCCTCCTCTCGACTCTTTCTCTTCCTCTGTGGCCCACCTTGCCAGCTTCCTTGCAAATTCCGGGTTCGACGCCTCTCCGTCGACCTCTCTCGCCGCCCTCTCCATCAACTCTTTGTAGGAGAGGGGGGGGGGAACTCTCTTCAGCTCCATTCGGAAGAAACCCTGTTGCAGGGCCAGGGTAAAAGCTATCATCAGACTATGGCCCGGCATCTCCTGGACTTGAGTAACTTCCTCCTGGAATCGGTCCACATAGCTCCCCAACGTCTCGTTCACCCCCTGCTTTATGTGGAACAAAGACTCGAACTCCTTCTTCCTCTTCTTCGAAGTGGTGAATCTCAGCATGAATCCTCGGCGCAGGTCCTCGAAGCAGTAGATGGAGCTGGCCGGTAGCTGGTGGAACCACTCCATTGCCTTCTCCCGGAGGGTGATGGCGAAGATCCGGCACTTGAATCCGTCCAACATCTGACGGATGGAGACCATGTCCTCGAACCATTGGACATGCTGGACCGGGTCTCCCTTCCCAGTGTAATAGGACATCTCGGGCTCCCTGAACCCATCTGGAACTGGAGCTGAAGAGACCAGCTCGCTGAAAGGGCTCCCTCCCCCTACTGGGCGAGCTGGCGAGTCTCGCGAGCCCAGCTCGCCGAAGCGACCTCGGCCTGCCGAGCCGGGGAAGAGCTCGCGCCCGGGGAGCTCGCACCCTCGGCCTTCCTCGGCCACTTCCTTCCCAGCTCGCCTGCCGGGAGCATCCTCTCCCAAGGAGGGGGCAGCCGCGATCTGGATCGCCGGAGTCGAGCACTCGGCCCGCGTGCCGAGTGCGAACTTGACCAGATTCAGCACCTCGTTTCTGAAGTCTTCGAACATTCCCACCGTTGCGAGAGGCGGGGGGGGGGGGGGGGGGGGGGGTTAGCTCGGCCTGTCGGATCCTTGTCCCGTCATTGAGCTCGCGGAAACTTTTTTGCACTGACCACTTTCCACACTCACCGCACCAAAATGTTGAAACCGAAACCCGGCTTCCTGTGGAGCTCGCCCTTGGGGAAGGGGGTGGTCTCGCGCCTACTTTGTTCCTGCAAGAAAAACGACGAAAGCAAGGAGAAACAGACCCCAGGGCTCGGCATGGAGGTCCCACCACAAACCCAGAAGATCTCAGAGCGCTTCCCCTCCTTAGCCTGAAGCCGAGCTACGGTACCCTCAGAAAGCACTTAAATATTTTGGGGAGAAGAGCACAGGAAGAACCTGCTTTCTGGGGTACCCCTTGGGTCCTATTTATAGTTTTTGAAATCCGGACTGCCAATAACCAAAACAGCTGACCTGAAATTACCAGAAAACCGTCTGCCAACAGCCAAACTTCGCTGTTCTGAAGGGCTATGGGCAGACCAGCAGGGGTAAAATAGTAAAAGGAACCTCTGACACCCGGGCGAGCTGGGAGCTCTGGCCACCTCGGCGTGCTCTGCTCGCACGCTGCTGCCGAACTCCACTGCGAGGGCGCGAGTTGCATCCCGCTCGGTGAATGCCGAGCTCGGGGTCGCCGATCGACGATCTCTGGCTGACGGATGCCGAGCTCAGCCTCGCCCCTGCCGCTGTCGAGCTCGCCTGCTGCTCCCAGCCTGATCTGCTCGCCCCCTGGTGACCTTGCTCGCCGGATACAGGGTTGTACAGGTTATATCTTTGAAATGAAAGGAGTTTTTTAAGCTTTTATTTGGAGCTTTCCTTAAAAGTTATTACAGAAGAAAAAAATTATTATTATCAAAAAAAATGTGAAATCAATCAAAAAGAAAAAAAACGAAATTTATTTGTGGCCAATTTATGAAAAGAAAAAAAATTATATGGCCTTGTGTTAGTTTGAATTGGAGAAATGGCGTACATGTCATTTCTCATTTTTTTATCATGTTTATGTTTATTTTGAGCTCACCCTTGATTTAGTGTGTTTTATACATCATGTTTATCTTTGATTTTCAACTCCCAATCATTTACCTAAGCAGAGTCTTAATGCCTATTTAAAGTCCTATTGATCTTCAGGACGCAAATTCACGTAGTGGAGAGTGTGAACAGACAAGCCTATGGCCACCATCATTGATGGATTTCTTTGGAGGTTATCTTGAGGTGATTTAGGGTTAATCGTTATTCTAGCAACCTAGTAGTTCGTCAATGCACCGTTTATTCAGAACTTCTACTTTTGCTTTTCTTATTTTCATTAATTTTGGATGCCTTGTTTTAGGGATTTAGAAATGTGTAGCTCTTCTTTATGTTCTAATGAAATTTTTATATTTCCATCTTCAAGTTTTCTATTGTGCACTTCTCACCCCAATAGTTGTTAGCATAGAAATTAGGATACTTTAATTTTTCATGTTTTGTTTTTCTTAATTGTGAAATTTAAATTGCTTTGTTTACTTTTATTTCCTCTTCCCTAGTTTTAAATTCTATTTGCTTGAGGGCAAGCAAATACTCTAGCATGGGGGAATTTGATGACTTGTTTTAGTCATCGTTTTTGGGGTAGTTTAGTATGCAAAATTCCTAGTTTAATTACATGTTTTAAGTATTTTTATGCATGTTTTGTTTTATTTCTTCTTAAAGTCTTTTTGTGTTAGGATATTATAATTCCTAGTTTTATTATAATTTTATTTGCTTGTTATGTTGCAATTTTATTTTGTTATGTTTTGATATAAAAATCTATAGTTTTAGTATATGTTTTATGTTTTATGTTTACTTGTGTTTTGTTATGAATATAATTAATTAATAGTATGATATGTTATGTTTGTAATGTTTAGTTTTATTTGTATTAACTAATGTTTTGTTTTGTTTTATTTGTAGGTTCAAAGCCCAAGCAAGTGCAGCCCTCTAGTTCAAATTCAAAGCTAGTGCATCCCTTTCACTTGATCAAGCCCTTCAACATTCAACTCATCCCTTTGGAGCAGCCCGGCCACTTTAAGAGCAGCCCCTACATGCAATCCTAGCCCTACCCGAGCCCACACTAGCAGTCCATTTTGCCTTTGCATGGCCGGTCCCCCTTCATTTATTACATACATGCACTTCCTTTGCATGGCCGGCCACCCACATCATGTCCCTCTCTCTCCTTTTTATTATTTTCTCTCTTCTCTCCCTCATTTAATGACATGCATGCATCTCCACATACACATGGTCGGCCACCCTCCTCTTTCATCACCCTTGTTTATTTTATTTTCTCTTTTCATTTCCATTAAATGTCATGCAATGAATCTCATCCTCTCCCTTCATTAAATGAAATGCATGAACCCTTTCCAAATGCAATGGCCGGCCACCCTATTATTCCCTTCATATTTCCTATTTTCTAGAACCTTCTCCCTCTCCTATAAAAGGAACCCCTTGCCTCTTGATTTAGTGGAAGTAGTTTTGGTAGAGAAAGTTTTGCAAGTAGTTTTAGTTCAAAGTAGTCTCTGTTAGCTAGTTCATGAGAACTTCTTTCCTTGTTGTAGTTTTTATTGTAATTTCCTTTTTGTAGTAGAATAGCATTGTCATATTTTAATTTTTGTGTATTTCCTTTTCTTAAGCAATGCAAATGGCTTCTCTTTCTTCTATTTTGTTTTCTTCCTCTATTATGCTTAGCTAATTATATTTTGCGCCCGATCACGATGAGTTTGCGATAAAATAACGCATCTTTAATTTTATGTTTGCATTTGTATTTTTCGTATTTTTGATCCTTCTTTAATTTTTATCTTGTCGACTCCGTATTCCGATATACGGTAGTAAGCAATTGATCTCATTTCATAGAAGTCGAGAGACTCATTGATTTGAAAGATCACTCAAAGAAGGAAGGAGTTGAACGCAACCCTAGAGATAGGATGACGTAAATCCTCCGGATTGGAGTCAAATCCAATAGTGCGGGTCACTTCGGTAATGCGACTTTAGGCCATTTTTACTTGTAAAGAGATTTCGGTCAAAACGTCTATAAGTTAGGGGATTTAATGCTCTAGCGAGATTACTTCCTAATATCGTATCCGTCACGGTCTTAATATTATTGCAAATACTAAACTAAATTATTTCGTTATTTTATTTCAAAGTGACTCGTCGATCGAGCACTCTTTCGCAATATTTTATTTCTTCTTTAATTAAGCTTAGTTCATTTTAATTTTCAAACCCATCAATCGTTCGGTAGGATAATATAATCGTTGTGAGCAATAGTAGTTGCCTGTCCCGAGTTTGTTGGATTCCTAGTTTGGATTTGGGCTAGGTTCACTGAGTTAGGATGTCTTTGACCCACCTTATATAGTCAGGGTCATTGGTTGTGTCCTAGAGTGTAGGGTTTGTCCTTAGAACATCCTCCTGTGGACCAGCCATCCTCCAGATTGCCAGAGAAACTCAAAACTTAGATATATTTTCAGCTCAAGGAAATATGTTCAACGTTCGTCGATCTCAGCTCAACGAATCAGTGACATTCGTCGATCTCAGCTCAGAGAAACATATTCTTTGGTCGACGAATTCTGGTCAATGATTTGTTTTCTTCTCAGCCAGAGACTTCTCAGATTCTAAGTCCACAATCATTCTTCGCTCGACGAATCTTGGATCTCAGTTCGACGAATGAAGATTGTCTGTTCGACGAATGTGTTTGTCTGTTCGACGAATGAAGATTGTCAGTTCGACGAAGATTGTAGCAGAATTGACAAGTTTCCCTTGAAGACTAATTGCTATTATCTGGTCGACAAACTCATCAGCTCAGCTCGACGAACTGTGAACTCAGCTCGACGATTCCTATTCTTCGTTCGACGATTCCAGATTATGTCTTCTCCAGTTTTCCATCCCTTTTCTTGGCGATGAATCTTGAGTAATTAATGATCAATCTTCTCTTAATGTTACCGTTGGAATGAGCATTGATCATTGATTATTACATGTTGTTTTTCCATGGGACAGTTAGGGAAATCATTGATTGCCGCTTCCTTCGCAGGCCGACTGCATTTACTGCTCAAGGTTTCAAATTTCGAATGTTCTTCAGTCAGTCTTGAGTCAGAAAAGAAAAGATTAAGCTGTTATAGACACATAGACAGACATCGTACTCAAGAACAATCTTACAGAAATCAAAAAGTTCTTTTCTGTAATCAGCCTAGGCCAGAGAACATCATTAAGAAGAAGATCATACAATCTCCATCAAGAGTCTTCTTCCTTCAATCATCCAGGACAACTTCAGAAGGACAACAATCTCTATCTGTCAAAGAAGTTCCTGAAGCAATTTCTGGTCAAGGCAATCAAGCTTTTAAGACCTGTCACCCTAAAGCACTGCTCCAGTATTTCTAATTCATTCAAGATCTCAGGGGGAGCAATCTGCTAGAATCAATCCACAAGTCTTCTCAGTTGTTATTGAGAAAGAGAAGACACTATCACCCTTTTTCCATCCTCTATACAGGGTTTTAATTCCCTTCAAAATTATTCCTGGTTACAAGTCTCCTACAAAAAGACATGAGGTTTTGGTTTTTGAGCACCTGAACAAAAGCTCATTGGTGTCAGGCACCTGATCAAAAATCTGAGTGGATTCCTACCAGGGTGGTAGAAGAGTGTATGTACCCAGGATGGGGAACCACTATAAATTTCTTGTGTCATCTGGTTGCACTTTTTCTTGTGTTTTGGCTGTGTTCTGTGATTTACTAGGTTACTGTGCTTATTATTTTATTTGCTAACCTGTTCATCTATGATTACAGCAAAAGTTGTAAAGATTTTTTGTAGAGAGCACAATACTCTATTCACCCCCCCCCCCCCCCTCTAGATTATTTCAGATCTAATCTTCACTTTCAATTGGTATCAGAGCCAGGTTGGTTAAACTACCATACCCTAAGAGGTTAATTGGTTGTACAGGCTAACACCTGAACCATAAAGATCCCTCTTGATTAGATCTAATTGTTTTGTTTCCTTTTTTAGATTTATTTCTTCACAGAAATGGCTCAAAACAAAGATTATGCAAGCATCAGACCTCCAGTATGCAATCTTAACAGATTTGCCATCTGGAAGGCAAGAATCAAACTATACATGAATTCTATTAATGAAGATATTTTTGTTTCCATCTTGACAGGAGTACCTCCAGCACCTGTAGCTTCTATAAGCACCTCTACAAACATGACTGCAGTACCTCCTCTAGAGAATAATTATGCTTACAAGAAAGCCAAAATTGCAGATGCAAAAGCAATGAACATCTTGGCTCAGACTATGTCAGATGATATATTTCAGAAGGTGGTTGAGTACACCTTAGCCAAGGCCATTTGGGACTCCCTCAACCAAATGGTAGCTGCTTCAGCTGATGAAAGGAAAGATAGGAGATCAAATCTCATATCCCTATATGAGAATTTCAAGAAGGATGAGGCTGAATCAGTTGCTGAAATGTACAATAGGTTGAGCTCAATCATCATTGAGCTTAAAACCTTGGATAAAGACATCACCCTGACAGAGGTGAATGACAAAATCTTGATGTGCTTCTCAAGCTCTTGGGACTCAAGAATCTGGCCTATCAAAGAAGCCAGAAGCCTAAATGAGATATCAACTGAATCTCTGCTAGGCAAATTAAAGTCTTATGAGCAGTTGATTAAATCAAGAGAAGCAGCTGAACAGAAGTCTACAACTCCAGTTAGAAAAGATCACATTATAGCTTTCAAAGCATCAGAGGAAAGTGAGACCTCAACATCAAATGATGAACTAATGAGCCTCTTTGCAAAAAGCTTTTATAAGATGGCTAGAAAGGACTTTAAAAGGAAATCATCCAGGAAGGATGATAATTCTAAGTATGACAAGACACCAACCAAGGTGGTTGTGTGCTTTGGATGTAGAAAGCCTGGACACTACATCTCTGAATGTCCAGAATACCAGAAGAAGGAGAAAAGCAAAGAAAAGGACTCCAGGAGAAAATACAGCAGCAGACCCTCCTCCAGCAAGTACAAAAAGAGAGACAAAGGCTTTGTTGCTGAAACATGGAGTGATACTGAAGAAGAATCATCCTCTTCCAGCTCAAGTGAAGAAGAGGAAGAAGCAAGATCCAAAGAGGTTTGCCTTATGGCAATTTATGCCTCTAGGACCAATTCAAGATCAGAAAGTGAATCTGAAGATGAAGCAGCCTCAGAGTTAGAGGCAGATCAGGTTCTTTCAAGTTTTAATTTTAATTCTGATTCATTTAAAATTGAATTCAAGGCTATGTGTTTAGACTTAATTAGTTCAGAAAAAGAAAGAAAAACCCTTAGAGAAAAATTAGGAAATCTTGAATCTGTTAACTCAGAAAATATTAAACTAAAAGATCAACTAACTTTAGTACATGAGCAGATAATTAAATTAAAATCTGATTTATGTGAGGCCAAACAACTTGAGCAATCACTCAATGCAAGAAGTCTCAAGCTGATGGACATAACAAGCACAGTAAATGCCAGATTAAATGGCAAGCTGGGCTTGGGTGCATAATCAGGTTTGCCCCCCATAATTACGAAAAATATTCTTACCACACCCATTAAATTTGTTTCTACCAAGGGAAAAGAGAAGATACCCATAGACAAGAGCAATAAAAATCAGAACACAGCTAATAAAAATAAGGTTCAGCAGCATTCGTCGAACTCAGATCGACGAAATATGGCCAGCTCGTCGCACCTATATGGACGAACGCTGAATGCAAACTTCAGTTATAACAATTCTTCTAACTGCGATCGACGAACTTTGTATGGTTAGTCGAGCAGAGGTCGACGAACATGGGGCGCATAAAATGACTATTGTCATTCTCTGAGCAGAGGTCAACGATCTCAGCCCTATTCGTCGAACTCTGGTCGACGAACTTACAAGAATTCATCGAACCCAAAAGGACCAAACATAAATCATTTCTCTTACAGAAATTCTAAGGCAGCTAATAAACCATTCAATTCAGTAGCTGATTGGGTTATTCCACCTAGGAGATATCACCCCTTAGGTTATAAATCTCAACATACTTTGTCAGTTATCTCCAGCTTTTCATTTCAACCAAACAAAGGACCCAAGGTGACCTGGGTCAAGAACAATTGAGTTTTGTTTTTAATTGCAGGTACAGGTGAAGAGTTGTCCAAGGGTGAGTCAGGCGTGGTACTTGGATAATGGCTGCTCCAAGTATATGACAGGAAGCAAGGACAATCTATCTAATTACAAGTCCAAGCTATAACCAAAGATGATCTTTGGTGATTCAAATAGTGGCCAGTCTGAAGGATATGGAGCAGTAAAGATTGGAACAGTTACCTTCAAGAGAGTAACATATGTAAGAGGACTTAAACATAACCTAATATCCATAAGCCAATTATGTGATGAAGGTTATCAGGTACACTTTAACTCTACCTCATGCTCTATTATTAATAATGAAAACAAACCTGTTTTAATTGAAATTAGACAAGGTAACATATATCTAGTAGATTTTATTTCTGTCAAAACTGATATTTGTTTACTCAATATCACTAGTAACCAAAATGAGTTGTAACATAAAAGATTAGGTCATGTAAACCTTAAAAATATAGCTAGGTTATCTAAAGATAACCTTGTTAGAGGTTTACCTTCTGGCCCCTACAAGAAGGAAAACCTATGCAGGGTTTGTATATTAGGCAAGCAAACTAAAACTAGTTTCAAATCCATTAATAAGAGTAATTCACCTAGGATTTTGTATTTGCTTCACGTGGACCTATTTGGACCCATAGCAGTACAAAGCCTAGGAGGGAAGTCTTACACTTTAGTAATTGTTGATGACTTCTCCAGATTCAGTTGGGTGGCCTTTCTGAGAACTAAGTCAGATACATTCAAAGTTCTTACAGATTTTCTTAGGACCATTCAGATTGAGTTCTCTACTCATGTTGCATTGATCAGAAGTGATCATGGCACAGAGTTTGAGTCTCTTCTTATGCATGCGTTCTATGAGAAGGAAGGTATCCGACAGTGCTTCTCAGCTCCTAGAACTCCCCAACAAAATGGGGTAGCTGAAAGGAAAAATAGGACACTCATTGAATCTGCAGGCACATTATTGGTAGATGCTTACATGCCTCTATCCTTTTGGGCAGAAGCTGTAAACACTGCTCACTATGTCCTGAATAGAAGCCTTATACATAAGCTGAAAAATAAGACCCCCTATGAATTACTTAAAGGGAAGAAACATAAAATCACATATTTTAATGTTTTTGGTTGCATATGTTATATTCACACAAACAACAAAAGATACATTAGAAAGTTTGAGGCTAAGGCTGAAGAAGGGATTTTTCTAGGATACTCCCAAGTAAGCAAGGCCTATAGGGTTTTTAATAAATCCACTCTTAAAATTGAAGAGTTAGTCCATGTATCTTTTGATGAAGCTAACATGTCTTATAAGGAGAAAGAGATTTCTACCAATATCTTTTTGTAGGTTCCACAACTGTGTGAGTCTATGGATGGACTAAACCTTACCCAAGAGGTGTCAACCCATCCTTCTCCACAGGTTGCTGAAGATAGTGAAGAAGAAATTCAAGTGGAAGTGGCTAAACTTCCCTCAATAGCTAATAACATTCCTCAAGAGGAATTAATTATAGAAGCTATTGCTGAACAAACTCCACCAACTGATCTTGTCACACTTAGAGATCACCCCAGATCTCAAGTGATTGGAGACATTTAAGTAGGTGAACAGATAAGGCATCAACTCAACCAAGACTTGATGCATGCCTGTTTTCTCTCTCAGATTGAACCTCTCTCCATCCATGAAGCTGAGCAAGATCCCCACTGGATCATTATAATGCAAGAGGAACTAAATCAGTTTGAGATATGTAGAGTTTGGGATTTAGTTCCAAGACCTCATAACTACCCAATTATTGGAACCAAATGGGTCTATAGAAACAAGCTAGATGCTCAAGGAAATATTGTGAGAAATAAGGCTAGGCTTGTTGCTCAAGGCTACAGGCAAGAGGAAGGAATTGACTATGACCAAACGTTTGCCCCTGTTGCAAGGTTAGAGGCCATAAGAATATTCCATGCCTATGCAGCTCACAGGAGATTCAAAGTTTTCCAAATGAATGTCAAGAGTGCATTTTTGAATGTAGTGCTTCAAGAAGAGGTTTATGTGGAACAACCTCCAGGTTTTATCTCTCTAACTCAACCCTCTTTTGTGTTTAAATTGCATAAAGCTCTCTATCGTTTAAAGCAATCTCCAAGAGCTTGGTATGAGAACTTAGCAAGCTTTCTTTTAGAGCATAAATTTACAAGAGGAATCATAGATAAAACTCTTTTCACTAGACATCATAAGGACCAAATTTTGTTAGTACAAATATATGTGGATGATATCATCTTTGGGTCTACTGATCCCAAATTATGCAAGAGGTTTGCTGACCTCATGCATTCCAAATTTGAGATGAGTAGCATGGGTGAGCTTTCCTACTTCCTTGGTCTCCAAGTGAAGCATCTCCCTGATGGTATCTTTCTCTCCCAAGCTAAGTATGCTAAAGAGCTTATTAAGAAGTTTGGGATGGGTGATGCTTCAGGAATGAAAATACCTATGGCTACCAATGTTGTTGTCGATTCTAATGTAGCAGGGAAACCTGTAGATCAGAAGCATTTTAGGGCAATTGTTGGATCCCAATTATACCTAACAGCTAGCAGGCCTGATATCATGTTTGCCACATGACTTTGTGCTAGGTTCCAAGTGAACCCCAAAGAATCTCACCTTATTTTCTTAAAAAGAATCGTGAGATATATAAAGAGTTGTCCTAATCTAGGACTCTGGTATCCTGTAGAGTCAGAGTTTGAGTTAACTGGATACTTAGATGCTGACTATGCTGGATGTAGAGTGGACAAGAAGAGTACCTCTGGAACTTGCCAGTTCCTGGGTATGAGACTTGTCTCCTGGTTTTGTAAAAAGCAAACATCTGTGTCTACATCAACTGCAGAAGCAGAATATATGGCTGCTGACAGCTGCTGTTCACAAATGTTATGGATACAAAACCAACTCATAGACTATGATGTCAACTTAAATAATTCAACATTATTTTGTGATAATACTAGTGCTATTGCTATAGCACAGAATCCAGTTCATCATAGTAGGACTAAACATATTGATATAAGGCATCATTTCATTAGAGATAGTGTAGACAAAAAGAAAATTAACCTAATCCATATTCTACTGATTTATAGAGAGCAGACATTTCACCAAACCCTTGGATGAGAAAAATCATCTGTTCTTTATAAATCAACTGGGAATGATCAATGGAGAAGAGCTAAATTAATTTCTGTCCGCATTCGACGAATTTTCCAGAGTTCGTCGAACGGAGTTCGACGAATTAGGGAAAGTTTGAGAGATGCTCGTCGAACGGAGATCGACGAATTCTCTGTGTGGGAAAAATTTTCGTCGACCGGAGATCGACGAACTTTGCTTAAGAAGATATTTCGTCGAACGGAGTTCGACGAACTGTTTTCGTTTCTTCTGGATGAGATCGACAAATTATTTGTCTATAATTTATTTCGTCGACCTCAGTTTGAAGAATTGTTTCTTTTTCGTGGAACGGAGATTGTCGATTCATATTCTGGAAAACCTTATATCTAGGTTTTCTTCGACCTCCATCCCATGCTTTTTGTTCCCTTGCTCTTGATCGCCGTTTTCTCTGTCTTTCTTACAGGTGATCTCAATGGCGATTCCAGCAGGAGCTTTAGCCGCAATGAAGTTTGACTCCGGCTTTGATGTCGACTTCGACTCTTTCCAGCACTCAGATCCAATCTTCCTCTACATTCTGGAACTTTTGGAAGAACAAAATCTGAAGAAATTTATGACCACCCGGATAAAGTTGGCAGGGACTGAAATAAGGGAATGGGTTTATACTTCAATTATTTCTGAAGACAATGTTATGACAGGAACAATCGCGGGTAACGCCGTCTCCTTAACCCTCGCCGTTTTAACTGAAATTTTTGGTTTGCCAACTGGAGAAGAGGATTTAGAGATTGATTATGAAGAGTTTACTATGTTGCTGAATCTGATGGGTTATGCTGGTGACAACCCTAACAAACTTTTGAAGAAACATATGTCTGCCCCTTATAAATTCTTAGCCGATTTGGTGGGTAAAGTGCTACTCGGGAAACATACAGCACACGACTACATCACCATACAACAATTTCTCGTCATGTGTGCCATTGTCAACAAGAAGCAAATAGACTGGGCAAAATTGCTGTTTGATTTGATTAAGAAGAAGAATTCCAAGAAGGAAGTATGTTTTGGAAGGATCCTAGGAATCCTCCTAAAGGAAAAGGCTGCTGAATCCCTGGACTCCCCGACCATATTCATTAATGGCAGTGAAAGGCTGACTTGTGCCTTATTTGGCAGGTGGGAGAGGACAATCACCAATCCCACAAAGGCTTCTACCTCTTCCACCCCAGCTTCTGAAGGCACTAGGGCTGTTAAAGCTACTCCCACAACTACTGAGGAGTTTCATCCCAGTCCACCATCTCTTCTAGCACCCCTTCCAGCAAAATAACTTTCTCATGTGCCTACTCCACCTCCTTCTCCACCACTTGACATCACTAACATTCCATCTTGCCCCCTTCAAGCAAATCAACAACCAACACCTCCTACTTCACCTCATGCCACATATATTCCTACACCACCACAGTCTCCACTTCCCCCACATTTGTCCTCCATTCCATCTTACATCCTACCCTCAGACACTGCAATGCCAGATACCACCTTTCCATCCTCATCACCATCCACTCATCACATACATGCTGCTCCTCCCTCCATTCCATCACTAATTGCTCCCTCCTCCACTCCAAATGCAACATCCTCTCCCACTTCTTCATTTGATCCCTCTACCATATCCTCTATCCTCATAATCATTTCCCCCATTCTAAAATCCCTTTTAGCAGAGGCCATTACACCTCTTGCTTCCTCCATTCAATCCTTATCTGCCCAGATTTCTGCTCTTTCTGCTGCCCCTCCTCAGTCCAGGGCCTGCCCTCAGTTCCTACTGAAACCAGGCAGGGGGAGATGCTTGATGATGAAGCAGCAGCACCAGCTTCAGATACTTCAGCTCCAGCAGATAATGCAGATTCTCCAGTCCCCATAGAAGTTTATCCAGTTTGTACAGATACAGATTTAATTGATTTAATTGATTTTATTAATACTGATATGGACATTGTTGATATGGATATTGCTGCAACTGTTGGTGATTTTTTCTCAATCCCACAGTTAATTTACAAGAATTACTGCAACCTTTTGATACTGTATATATGCATTCTCTTCCAGAAGACTTCACTAAGCCACAGTTGGCTATTGTTCCTTATACATCTCTAATAAGACCAGCAGTTGCTAAGCAACTCTGTGACAGTTTTGCAATTCCTGTTGTTGCTCCAACCTCTGCAATTATTCCAGAAGATATCTCAGTACCAATTTTTGTTATGGATGATTTTCCTATGTCAGATCTGGATGAGTTAATCTTGAATAATATTGAAGAGGAAAATAATGCAGCAGCTGAAAGCTCTGTCCCAATTACTTCTTATTCTTGTATAGTTTCTTCTTCCACTCCTGCTAAAACTCCAGTTTTTGAAACTTCTGCCCCTACTACAGAAAATGCTATCATTAATGATAAAGCGTTAAAAGCATTGGATGCTTATATGATAACCCTCAGTCTTCTGGCAGTGATGATGAAGATGATTAAGATGAGGAAGCTACCAAGAAGAAGAAGCAAGTGTTGTCATAGAAAAGGAAGGCTCCTCCTCCTGCTCCTAAGCCCAATCCAACTGCTGACACTCCCTACTATATTTTGCATAATGTTACTCCTTATAAGGGAATGCCTGCTTGGATGTGGCTGTCAAAGAATCAACAAAAGGAAAGGAAAAGAAGTAGGAGATACTCTCCTCCACTAGTTAATAGATTCAGAAAAGATCCACCTCCTCCACCTTTTCCAGCTGCTGGTGCTTCCAGTTCCTCAACTTCAAAGCCTACTCCTATGCAAACCTATCAAAGACATCAGAGCAAGTCTTCAGGAAGCTACCAGCAGAGACAACAATCTTCAGGTAATCAACAATCTTCACAGCAACAACAACTTCAACAGCAACAACCTCAGCAGCAATAGTAGGAAATCAGTCCCAAAAGACCACTTTCTCCTCCTATTCCTTTTGAAGATCCTGAAACAGCCAACACTGCAAAAATGGCCAGATTCTAGGAACTGGTTGGCCTATCAATGATCAATAAATCAAAGGCTGAAGGGAAGGACATTTCTGTATACACAACTATGTCAAAGTATAGAAAAGAAGAACTTAAAAGATTTGATAAAGCCAACAAGCTCATCAATGTTGATGACTATATGAAGCTCCATCCAGAGGCTGTTGTTCCCAGAGCCTCTTCTCAGAAAATGCTTGGTATAGCAGATATGACAATGACTGTAGCTTAGGCAGCTAATCCAAACAGAGAAATCAAATTCTCAAAGCCTGGAGCTAGCAGCAGCAGCAGCAAAGAGAAAGATAAAGACAAATCCCAGAAGAGCAAGATATGATCCAAGTTTTTTTCTTTCTTGCCCTGTTTTGTTTTTACTTTTACAAACTCTCTGGTTATGTTTCTGAACAAAGTTTTTTATATATCTGCTACATGTGTTATAAATTCTCTGTCAGATATATGCTTTTTGTGTTTTGTTCTGTTTCAGTCTATGTCTTCACTTAGTGACCTCACCCAAATAGGGGGAGATTGTTGGATCCCTAGTTTGGATTTGGGGTAGGTTCACTGAGTTAGGATGTCTTTTACCCACCTTGTATAGTCAGGGTCATTGGTTGTGTCCTAGAGTCTAGGGTTTGTCCTTAGAACATCCTCCTGTGGACTAGCCATCCTCCAGATTGTCAGAGAAACTCAAGACTTAGAGATATTTTCAGCTCAAGGAAATCTGTTTGACGTTCGTCGATCTCAGCTCAACGAATCAGGGACATTCGTCGATCTCAGCTCAGAGAACCATATTGTTTGGTCGACGAATTCTGGTCAACGATTTGTATTCTTCTCAGCCAGAGACTTCTCAGATTCTAAGTCCACAATCATTCTTCGCTCAACGAATCTTGGATCTCAGTTCGATGAATGAAGATTGTCTGTTTGACGAATGTGTTTGTCTGTTCGAAGAATGGAGATTATCAGTTCGACGAAGATTGTAGTAGAATGGACAAGTTTCCCTTGAAGACAAATTGTTATTATCTCGTCGACGAACTCATCAGCTCAGCTCGACGAACTGTGAACTCTGCTCGACGATTCCTGTTCTTCGTTCGATGATTCCAGATTAGGTCTTCTACAGTTTTCCGTCCCTTTTCTTGGCGATGAATCCTGAGTAATTAATGCTCAATCTTCTCGGAATGTTACCATTGGAACGAGCATTGAACATGGATTATTACATGCCGTTTTTCCATGAGACAGTTAGGGAAATCATTGATTATCTCTTCCTTCCCAGGACGACTATATTTACTGCTCAAGGTTTCAAATTTTGAATGTTCTTCAGTCAGTCTTGAGCCAGAAAGGAAAAGATTAAGCTGTTACAGACACATAGACAAACATCGTACTCAAGAACAATCTTACAGAAATCAAAAAGTTCTTTTCTGTAATCAGCCTTGGCCAGAGAACATCATCAAGAAGAAGAACATACAATCTCCATCAAGAGTCTTCTTCCTTCATTCCTCCACGACAACTTCAGAAGGACAACAATCTCTATCTGTCAAAGAAGTTCCTGAAGCAATCTCTGATCAAGGCAATCAAGCTTTGAAGAACTGTCACCCTGAAGCAGTGCTCCAGTATTCCTAATTCATTCAAGATCTCAGGGGGAGCAATCTACTGAAATCAATCCACAAGTCTTCTCAGTTGTTATTGAGAAAGAGAAGACACTATCACCCTTTTTCCATCCTCTGTACAGGGTTTTAATTCCCTTCAAAATTATTCCTGGTTGCAAGTCTCCTACCAAAAGACTTGAGGTTTTGGTTTTTGAGCACCTGAACAAAAGCTCATTAGTGTCAGGCACCTGATCAAAAATCTGAGTCAATTCCTACCAGGGTGGTAGAAGAGTGGATGTACCCAGTTTGGGGAACCACTATAAATTTCTTGTGTCCTCTGGTTGGCCTTTTTCTTTTGTTTTGGCTGTGTTCTGTGATTTACTAGGTTGTTGTTTTTATTATTTTATTTGCTAACATGTTCACCTAGGATTACAACAAAAGTTGTAAAGATTTTTTGTAGAGAGCACAATACTTTATTCACCCCCCCCCCCCTCTAGAGTATTTCAGATCTAATCTTCACTTTCAGAGTTTTTATACGACCTTGATATATTTTTATCACTATATTATAAAACGATAGGTACACTTGCCTATTCGGATTGTAGTCCGTGAGATGATTTTTACACATCAGCGATCGTACGGTCCCACTGAAGATTAAGCGGAGGACAGCTGGGATGCTTCAGAAATATGCACACATCATCCGCGAGATGGAACAAGAGAAGCAAGCCTCCGACCAGCACATTTACTGGTTGGAATTGAGTGCGCCGGCCTCTCCTCCGAAATCGACGCTGGGTTTAAAATAGACAAGTCTGACCCCCAGGCCATCATTAGCGAGATCAACCAGTAACTTCGTCTCACGCGATGGGGTCTGGATGTCGTTTGCGCCTTTCATATCCCTGGTCATCCTCCATGCGCGGGATCTCGCGGTGGTCGCTTGAAATGGCATAAGAATTGAGGACCCTCCACGCCATCCATGCTTATTTAATCATCTTGTAATTTTATGTTTATGGCTTCTCCCAGTCCAGCGTCTCGCCTTTGTAATCATGAGTTATTTTAAGTTGTGACCACAATGCCCGTGTCGTGCGGAATGAAATAATTACTAATGATATTCAATTAACCTTCTTTGCGCTGGGCTGTTTATTATAGCTGCATTAATTGCTACATTTTTCTTTTCATTTTTGCTCATTGGAAAGATCACCGCGGAATTTCTTGCCTCGAGGTCAGGAGAGAGGGAAAACGAACTGTCGGGTTTCCCCTTTGACTTCCCCATTCACAATTCCCGCCTATTGTTTCTTCTCTCCACACGCTATAAATACCCCCCCAGATCTAAATGCTCCACGCCTGTACAGTCGCTTACTACTGCTTCTAGGATCCAGAGTTCTCGACTGCTTCCCTTCTCCTGCCTCTTCTCACATTTCACTTCCGCCACACACTTTTCTACCCCCTTCTGCTTCAACTGTCTCGCTCGACATGGGAAAGAAGAAAGCTGAAGAAGGCGAGTGCCACAGCGGTTGCGGCAGGAGATTCGTTGACCACGACTTTCCCCCCGACAAAATCTCAGAAGAGGATTACAACCGCTTCGCCAGTGAGTTCCTGGAAGAGGGGTATGAATCTCGCACGCCAAAGGTCGGCGAGGAGATTAATACCTTCTACCTTGGCGAACTCGCCTTCCCCGTCTCGCACTTCGAGTCGGGGCTAAGACTCCCCCTCTGGCCAGAGGTAAAACAGGTTTTGAAGTACTGTAGCGTTATCCCCGTGCAGCTCAACTTGAATGACATATCGATATTGGTCACCTTCGCTAGCTACATGCGCCGCGAGCGCATTTAATTTACCCTCACTGTCTTTCGCAAATTGTTTATCTACCATGCCAAAGATGACGACGTCTCGTACTTCACCGGCCAGGGCCTAAAGGTGTGCAAGATGCCTAACAAGAACCAGCACTGGCTCACCCACTTCATCTTCATTCACGGGAATCTGGGAGGCATCCCACTCGCCCCGGTATCGCACGCCGAGATGTATTACGACACCTCCAAGGTCGGGGGTGCGGAAAAGGCTCTCTGCGACTTATTTACTGGGAAAAAGTTTGTAGTTAATTACCTACGGTGAGATATCGACTCGCTCCTTCTCATCCTCCCCGGTGAAGGTATACTTGCGCCCCCTTAATCTACGTTCAACATTCCTTTGCTCTGTTCTAACAGTTTCCTTGTTTAGGAGAGAGAACTATTCCCGTCTATCCCCCCTATCTGAGGAGTGCTGGGCCTTCCAAAGGCCTCTCCCTCTCCAGTATGGCGGCAGAGGCAGCGAAGGAATCGCTGACCCCTGACCCTAAGAAAAGAGCTAGGGATGATGTTTCCGCTCCTCGGCACAGCCCGAAAAAGAAGATGAAGAAGGTGGTGTCGCAGCCCAAAGGGAGAAAGGGAACTGCTCTCAAGGAAAGAAAAGAGATGTCGTGGTCCCTGACCCCCATTTCATTAGAAGAGTAACAATCACCTCACCGCCAAGTCGTCTCGCCTTCTCGCAAGACGGCCCCACCCGACCGAACCGTCACCACTTCCGCTCAATCTGCCGAGCTTCCTCCACGCATAACTGGCTCCTCTAGCCGCCCAGCCCCCTCCTTGAACCAGAATTACAATATGGGGCCTGTGGTGAAAGACACCGTCGGCGAGCAGGTTATTTTGTGGGATAAGATGCAAAACGAGTGTCGGTGCCCACCCTCCTTCCCTCCTGGAAGGAGCAGGACCCTCCCACCAGTCATGGCTTCTACCTCGGGTACGGTCTTTATGGTGGCCTTGGGACAGAGCCTTTCGACAGCGAGTCATCGCGAGACCTCTTATTAAAGACCAACCATGCCGAGTTTCGTGCCATGGAGCTCTCATATAGAGTCTCGCGCCGCCTTATTTTCAATAACAAGAAGTGGAAGGAGGCCGAGGCTGGCCTTGCTGCAGAGCGTGAGAAGTCGGATGACCTCGAAAAGAGGCTAGCGGTCGCCGACAACCTTCTCACTCAAAGACAGGGCGGCGTGGTAAGCCTTTTAACTGACATTCGCTAGTTTCACTAGCTAGTTTCACTTGCATGAATTTTTGTTTATTGATAGCCTTCTCGCAGGATGCTGAGACGACAGATTAAATGCGTTCGCGTATAGCTTATCTTGAGGAGGAGAATAAGAAATTAAAGGCTGAGAACGCCCGCCTTCAGGACAGCACCCTGCTTCACTCCCATCCAGATCTACTCCAAGCTCCCCCGCCCACTCATTACTGTTTGGACGAGGTCGACGTCATTTGCCCAGACGCTAACATTAAGACCACCGAGCTCATCCTAAAGATGATGAAGGAGCTGGTGTTTGTTAGAGATGATGCCGAGACGGTGACATCTCGCGACCTGGTCCCCCATCTTTACGGTGAGACGGACGATGGCTCTACTTTTAGTGACGATGAGTGAAGGGGTGTCAATGTGTCTTGGGACTTCTCCCCCTCCCCTTGTTGTTTCTTTTACTTGTACTTATACACATTTTTCTAATAATTGTAATGTTTAATGGAAGTGCCTCCCCTGTTTTTTCTGTGAAGAACAAGGAGATTCTCATTATAACCCTTCGCACTGTTTCTTTTATTTCATTTCGCTTTATCTACTATCGTTCCACTTGAAAGTTTGTTTAGGGCACAAGTCATTAGACTTCTCCTTGCCCCTGCCATGGCGAGACCATTTAGCCTTTTACTTTCATCTTACTGTGAGACAAATCAAGCACGGGTAGATCCTGGAAATCAAACTACTCCTTACGAGAAGTCACCCCTTTTTATGCAAGACCTGTGTTTTACCGGCGAGTGCCTACTCGCTATGGGTGAGACCCACTTCGTCAAGCGCCAGTCTGAAATGCTTATCTTCACTTGTATTGCACCAACCCCTTCCTCTCATAGGAATTTTCTACCAATTCCCTGATAAGTATAGACACCCGTCTTTGAGGACTCTTACCACTTAACTTGCCTCCGAGTGAGCATACAGCCCTGCCAGCTAGATGAGAGCTTGGTCAGCGGGTCTGCTCGGAGACTCGACCCCCAATCATCTACAACCACCGAGTGAGCCTACAATCCTACCAGCTAGATTAGATCCTTGTCAACGGGTCTGCTCGGGGACTCCACTCCAAACCATCTCCAACAACCGAGTGATCCTACAGCCCTGCAAGCTAGATGAGAGCCTGGTCAGTGGGTTTGCATAGCGTGTCCACTCCAATCTATATCCAACCACCGAGTGAGCCTACATCCCTACCAAATAGATGAGATCATGGTCATCGGTTCTGCTCGGGGTCTCCTCTCCAAACCACCTCCAACCACCGATTGAGCCTACATTCCTAATAGCTAGATGACAGCATGGTCAGCAGGTCTGCTCGGGGTCTCCTCTCTAAACAATCTCCAACCACCGAGTGAGCCTACAACCCTGCCAACTAGATGAGAGCCTAGTCAGTGTGTCTGCTCAAGGTCTCCTCTCCAAACCATCTCCAACCACCGAGTGAGCCTATAGTCCTTCCAGCTAGATGAGAGCATGGTCAGCAGATCTGCTCGGGGTCTCCTCTCATAACCATCTCCAACCACCGAGTGAGCCTATATCCCTGCCATCTAGATGAGAGTCTGGTCAGCGGGTCTGCTCATGGTCTCCTCTCCAAACCATCTCCAACCACCGAGTGAGCCTACAACCCTGCCAGCTAGATGAGAGCCTGGTCAGCGGGTCTGCTCGGGGTCTCCTCTCCAAACCATCTCCAACCACTGAGTGAGCCTAAAATCATACCGGGTAGTTGAGAGCCTGGTCAGCGGGTCTGCTCGGGGTCTCCTCTCCAAACTATCTCCAACCACCGAGTGAGCTTAAAGTCCTTCCAGCTAAGTGAGAGCTTGAACAGCGGGCCTTCTTGGGGTCTCCTCTCCAAACTATCTCGAACCACCGAGTGAGCATACAACCCTGCTTGCTAGACGAGAGCCTGGTCAGCGGGTCTGCTCGGGGTTTCCACTCCAAACCATCTCCAACCACCTAGTGAGCCTACAGCCCTACTAGCTAGACAAGTGCCTGGTCAGCGGGTCTGCTCGGGGTCTCCTCTCCAAACCATCTCCAACCACTGAGTGAGCCTACAGTCCTGCTAGCTAGACGAGAGCCTGGTCAGTCGGTCTACTCGGGGTCTCCTCTCCAAACCATCTCCAACCACCGAGTGAGCCTACAGTCCTGCCAGCTAGGTGAGAGCTTGGTCACCTGGTCTGCTCGGGGTCTCCTCTCCAAACCATCTCCAACCACCGAGTAAGCCTACAACCCTGCCAGCTAGATGAGAGCCTGGTTAGCGGGTCTACTCGCGGTCTCCTCTCCAAACCATCTCCAACGACCGAGTGAGCCTACAGTCCTGCCAGCTAGGTGAGAGCCTGGTCAGGTGGTCTGCTCGGGGTCTCCTCTCCAAACCATCTACAACCACTGAGTGAGCCTACAGCCCTGCCAGCTTGATAAGAGCCTAGTCAGCAGGTCTGCTCGGGTTCTCATCTCCAAACCATCTCCAACCACTGAGTGAGCCCACAGCCTTGCCAGCTATATGAGTGCCTGGTTAGCGGTTCTGCTCGGGGACTCGTCTCCAAACCATCTCCAACCACCGAGTGAGCTTACAGCCCGACCAGCTAGATGAGAGCCTAGTCAGCAGGTCTTCTCGGGGTCTTGTCATCTACCCTTTTCACTCTCATGCCATGAAAGAAGACATCTGCGATTCCATAATATCAAAAGGTCAACATAACTTTACAAGCATTGAAAGTTGAAAAACAAAGTTATGGATAAAATCTTTTTAAGTCATCCCCACTTCAGGCATGTTTGAGGGATAGCCTGTCTACATCCTGGAGGTGGTACCCCCTGACTTTAAGACCTCTTTCACTACAAAGGGACTTTCCAAGTTGGGATTGAGCTTTCCTACTGATGCTCCTCTGCCTGCTGCGTCCAACTTTTTGAGAACCAAGTCTCCGTTATGGAACAGCTTGATCCTTATATACTTATCGAAATACTTCGCCATCCGGCGCTTGACTTCCTCCCACCAGATCAGTGCCCAGACTCGGAGTTATTCCACGAGATCAAGTGAGAGTTTTTGCAATTCTTCATTCTTTGTCATCCATCCTTCATCTCCCTTCCTTGCAAAGACTACTCTTGGCAAAGTGACTTCGAATTCTATCGGGATGACGACCTTCGAGCCATGAGAGAGCTTAAATGGAGTATCCCCCATGGCGGTGTTTGGTGTGGTCCTCAAGTCCAAGAGAAACAAAGGGAGCTGTTCCACCCAACTTCCTCTCAAGTTCTCCACTTTCTTCTTTTAAAGATTAATAATGATCTTGTTTGCTACTTCCACCTTTCCATTGCTTCGTGGATGATGAACAGAGGCAAAGCGGAGGTCTATGCCCAACCATATGTAGAAATCCACGAATTCTGTGCTAGCGAATTGTGGTTCATTATTAGTGATGATGGTTAGTGGGAGCCCATGCCTGCATACGATCTCCCCCCACACGAAATTCTTGACCACCTGTGATGTCACCTTTGCCAACGCTTTTACCTCCAGCCACTTTGAAAAGTAATCCACCATGACCAGCAGAAATTTCCTTTGGCCACTAGCTTGAGGAAAAGGACCCACCAGGTCTAGCCCCCATATCGCGAAGGGCCAAGGAGCTGTGATTGTACGTAGCCTCTGGTTGGGAAGGAGTTGTAGGGGGCCGAACTCCTGACACTTTTGACATCTTTTTACGAATTCTTCTGCATCCTTCTTGAGGCTAGGCAAGAAGTATCCCTGCCTCAGCACTCTCCCCTCTAAAGTTCGACTCCCTGAGTGACTCCCACATTTCCCTGAATGAATTTCTTCCAGGAACCTTGGAACCTCCTTCTCAGATACGCATCGAGCTAGCAGACCCGACAACGTCTTATGGTACAATGCCCCATCTTTCAGCAGGTAGTACGCTGATTTATACCTGACACGCTTCTTATCGAGATCGCTCTCGGGAAGTTGTCCCGAGGTCAAAAAGGTGATGATGGGGTCCATCCAAGACCCTTGCTGGTTTATCTCCATGAGTTCTCCCTCTTCTATGGATGGCCTGAAGAGCTCCGTCACCGTTCCTCCGGCTCGAGGGCCGTATTTGGCAAGTTGGTCAGCCGGAGCACTTTCGCCCCTCGGGACATGCATAATCGAAAAGCTACGGAACTGCCGGATGATGTCTTTGACCTTCCCTAGGTACAGCTGGAGGGTGGGCTCCCTCACTTTGAACTCCCCTTTGATCTGGCCCGCAACCACCACAGAGTGCGTAGAGACCCTAATATCTTGTATGACCAGCTCCCAAGCTAACCTGATCCCTTCGATGATCGCCTTATATTCTGCTTGGTTGTTGGTGACCGTGAAGTGGATCTTCAAAGCCTGCTCAATTATGTTCCCCTCTAGACTTACCAAGATCATCCCTCATCCAAAGGAGTTTTTTCCTGATGCTCCATCTACCACCATCTCCCAAGCCGCTCGAGGGGGTGCTTCAGCATCTTGGATCTCAACTACGTAATCTGCAAGGAAGTCGGCCACTGCTTGTGCCTTGATGGAAAGCCGATGTGTAAAAGTGAGGTCGAACTCACTGAGCTCTATCGACCATTTGGCCAACTACCCAGAGTGCTCCACCCCCTCTAAGATGCGACAGAGGGGGTGATTCGTCACCACTTGAATCAAATGGGCCTGAAAATAAGGCCTAAGCTTCCTGGCTGATATGATGAGAGTAAATGCCAGCCTTTCAAGGATGGGGTACCTGAGTTCCGCCTTCTTTAGGACCCTGCTCATGTAATAGATTGGGAACCCCCTATTCCCTTCTTCTTATACGAGAACCAAACTCACAGCTCTGATCCCCACTCCCAGGTATAAGAATAAGGCCTCCCCTTCTCTTGGCCCTTGGAGTAGAGGCGTCCGGGTGACCATTTGGTCCATTCAAACTTCTTGCCTCCTTTTAATGTCTGAAAGAAAGGAGAGCAATTTTCCCCTGCTCGGGAGAGAAACCTGATTAGTCCAGCCAACTTGCCGGTGAGATGTTGAACTTCCTTGGTGTTTCTGGGAGATTCCAGTTCTAGGATTGCCTTTACCTTATCGTGATTGGGTTCTACTCCGGAAGGGGTAAGAAGATGCCCTAGGAACTTTCCCCTATTGTCTCCAAAGACACATTTCAGGGTGTTGAGTCTCATTTTATATTTTCTTAAGGTTCCAAAGGTTTCGTCAAGATCTAAGACATGAGATCTGAGATCTCGACTTTTGATCATCAGGTCATCCACATAAACTTCAAGGTTCCGCCCTTTTTGCTATCAGAAGATCCGATCCATCATTATTTGATAAGTTGCCCCCGTATTTTTCAACCAAAAGGGCATCATGTTTAAACAGAAGCATCCATCCTCCGTGATGAAGGTGACATCCTTGACGTCCGGAGGGTGCATGCGTATTAGGTGGTATCCTGAAAACGCATCTAAAAAACTCATTAGTGAGAAACCGATGGCTGAGTCAACCAGCGTGTCGATTCGAGGCAGAGGATAACAATCCTTAGGGCATGCTTTATTCAAGAGAGAGAAATCTACACACATTCTCCACTTACCCTCCCCCTTTTTTTACCATTACATCGTTGCTTACCCATCTCGGATACTTACTTGCAGACACAAACCCTGTCTTAAGCAGCTTCTCTACTTCCTCTCTGATAGGTCCAGCCATCTTAGTGGTGATGGCCCTCTTCTACTATTGTATAGGACGAGTGTTGGGGTCAAGGTTGAGACGGTGGCATGCCACGTCCTCGTCGACCCCTGGCATGTCAGTCGCGCTCCAGGCGAAGACGTCAATATTCCTCTGTATGCATGCCTTGATATCCTCCTAGTCTTCTTAACTGAGCTCTCCACTGACTATTATCTTATCTTTCCTTCCTTCTTTAGTGAGAATTTTTATCTCTAGTATCTCCATGGCTGCCTTCAGCCTTGACGGCTCCTCCTCTTTCTCCTGCTCCTTAAGCATTGCCTGTCCTCTGGATTCCTGGTTCATTGCCTCGTGCTCCGTAACAACCACATCCATTTCTTCCCAAAACTTCTCCACCTTTACCTTGTTGGTGCTCCCTCCTTCCAGTAGTGAAATATTCCCCTTTTCTAGCCGGGCTTCCCCCCGGACGCCCCTCCTGCTTCCTTCATCCTTCTCTTTTCTTTCCTCTTCCATACACCTTCCTTCGGCTCCTTTTCCTCTTCCACCTCCATCTCTCCATCTTTCTCTCCCGCTATTTTCGACTCCACCACAATGCCTCACTCCATCCCTACTCCATCTCCTTCGACCTCCCTTCCTTCTTTCTCCTCTTCGACTTCTATCTCTCCATATTTCTCTGCTGCTGTTTCTGGCTCCACCGCGATGCCTCCTTCCATCTACACTTCCTCATCCCCTTCGTCCTCCCTTCTTTTGTCCTCCTCTACTTCGACCTCCATCTCTCCATATTTCTCTCCTGCCGCTTCCGGCTCCGCCGCAATGCCTCCCTCCATCCCTACTTATCTTTCTCCTCTGGCCTCTCTTTATTTCTCTTCCTCTACTTTGCCACCGAACTTCTGCTGCCAACATTCCATCCTCTTCCCCATCTCTTCGCCCTCTCCCTGCCATGAGATGGTATTTACCGACATCACGTAGCATTCCCTAGCCTCCTTTAGGTCTCCCCGTACTCTGATCTGGGTACCTCTGGCATTGAGCTTCAGGCATTAGTGGATTGAAGACGGGACACATCTGAAATCACTGATCAAGGGGCAACCAATAATGGCGTTGTAACTGCTGGTGGAATCCACTATGACAAAATGGCAGTTCCTGGATTGCCCCCCCCCCCCCCAGGGTTACCTGGAGTCCCACTCCCCCCTCGACTTCCTTCCTCTCTCTTGAGAATCCGAACAATGGACCATCCACTGCCAGCACCCTTCGGGCCTCCACCCTCATCTCATTAAATGCCTTTTTGAATATAACATTTACCGAGCTTCCATTATTAACCAGGATCCGCGATACCGTGAAGCTTTCGATGGCAGTCCGGATAACCAGCACAAAATAAAAGGGGTCTTCATGGCCAGATATGTCTTTTCGAGAGAAAGTCATCTTCTTGTCATAGGAGGGGTTGTGATGTCGAAGCTACGCTTCGATGGTACATGGTATGAAGGCTAGCCTTACGGGCATCCTCAATCTCTACCCCCTCATGGATTACTCTGGTCCCCCTCATTTCCCTACATCCACTTGATCCATACACCGGTCTTCCTCTCCAGTCCCTGTCACCTCCACTATCTACACCAGCCTCTGTTTCTCTCCTACTCCCCTAGCTCTTCTCATTTCTAAGAATTCCAGGTAGGTAGCTGTTGTGTGACCCTCTTCCTCATGGAAGTCACAGTATAACAACGCTATATCCTCCCCTCGTCTCGCCTCCTGAGGGTTCCTCCACCTTCTAGCTCCTGATCCTGCTCTTCCTCTCTCTCGGCCTCTACCTATCCATCGGTCGATGGCCATAGCTTACTGCGGTGGGGGTAGGGGTCGTCTATGACCGTACCCCCACCCCTGCTGGTTCAAGCTTCCAGGTCCTCCTAGTTGGTTCCTTCCCCCTGGGGAAATCATCTCCCTTGCCCTTAGGCAGGGCCTCCCTACTGCCTCCATCCCAACTCCTGCTAGGTAGGCACCCTCGGCTCTTCTCTTCTTATTCCTTCTTATAGTATCCCTCCTCCTAGTTATCTAGATTCAACCTTTGTCAGCCTTGCTAGCTTTTTAGCAAAGGCTGGGTTCACCGCCTCCATTGACATTTCTTCTGCAGCCTTCTCCATCAACCCTTCAAATGACAGTGGTGCCTTCCACATGAGGCTCATCTTGAAGAAGCATTCCCGTAGTCCCACGATAAAGGCCATCTAGAGGGCGAATCCAAGCACCTCCTGAATATCCAAGATCTCCTCCCGGAATCTGTCTACAAACTATGCCAGAGACACGTCCTCCCTCTGCTTAATCAGAAATAACAATCTCCTACAACTTAGGCTCACAGCCCTACCTCAGCCTTCAACAAGGCCTACCACTCAGAGAAAATAATCTCCTACAACTCAGCCTTTATAAAAACAGGCTTACAACTCAGATCTTATAAAGATCCTACAGAAAATAGATTTAAGTTTGTAATATACCACCACCCTAGTAGAGAGAGAAAGGATGGATGGTTTCTTGATCAGTTCTTGGAAGAATCTGATGGCAGAGAACAACCACTCTTAGCTTTCTTCAAAGCTTCTTGAATCTGAACTCAGTAGGGTTGAACTCCTTTGAAGTTGATCTTCAATCAGCTTCTTTCTTGAAATTCAGATCTCAATCTGAATCCTTCTTGGCAGGCTGGTTTAGAATCTGCACTTGAGGGACTTGTTGATATAAGTCCCTTTCTTTTCTTCAATAGATGGAGCTCTCTCTCTCCAAATTCTTCTTTTTCATGTATTCAATATCATTATGTAACTTATTCTTATTGATGTTTTCTGTTGATAGAGAATGTCCTTATATAGACTTTCTCCATGATAACCGGCTAATCCGGTTTTTAACAAACTTCTGACAGCACTAACAGTTGCAGTAGGCCGGTTGGTAACGGTAGATGTCAAGTCATCCAGTCACTTCTTGAAACTCTGTCTCTGTTAGCAAAGTGTCGAGACTGAACTTCATCATGTGTCGACACAAGTAGACTAAGTGTCGACACAAGCCTTGGTGGTGTCGACACAACTCCCTTGGTGTTGACACTGCTTCTCGACACAGCTTCTGTAGAATGTGTCGACATTAGTTCTGTGGTGTCGACACAGTCACTTCTTTTCTTCACACACATTGACTTTGTTGAAATTCTGCCATGTGTCGACACAAGTCCTGTGTGTCGACGCAGTTGATGTCGACAAAGTCTTCTGTGTGTCGACACTGCCTCTGTGTGTCGACACAGTTGATGTCGACTAAGCTTTATCTGTGTGTCGACACAGTTGATGTCGACTAAGCCTTCTCTGTGAGTCGACACTGCCTCTGTGAGTCGACACAGTTTCTTCTGGTGTCGACACAGCCTTTCCAAGTGTCGACACAATTAACTCCAAGTGTTGACACAGCTTTTCTCCAGTGTCGACACAAGCCTTCATAAGTGTCGACACAGCTTCTTCTGGTGTCGACTCATGGACTTAGAAACTTTTTCCTGCATTCCTGCATTTTCTTAACCTGTACATATAAACTCAAAATAACATCAAATACACCTTGATGCATATCATTGAGTAAGGTGAGTCTTCTTCAAATCGGGTACATATTTTCCAATGTACCCAATAACTAATTAGGTACCCATGCTTCGAGAGTAGCTAGGGCAGGCTCTTAGCCACCGAGAAAGACAACCCTTCCTCCCGACTCAAGCAATATGAGACTATTGAACTCCCACACAAAAATCCTACACCACTGTTTGATTCACAACCGGATTCATAACTATAGTACCGTAAACAAAATCTACGCTAATAGAAAAATAGAAACTCTAAGCATATAAAGAATTTTAATGTATATAGACTCTAAGTGATCATGAGTGCACGCCTAGGAACACTCTTGGAGCCAATATTTTACTCCACCACGCAATCCTAAACCAACACAACATTCTTTTTTTCTACGCACAAGTGATAAACAAGCTCGGCGCGTGCAAGTGCTTATGTACGCGTTCTCAAGTGGGTGTTGTGGAGTTCAATGCAAATGCAAATGATATCATAATAAAAGATTATAGTATGCAAGTGGAATGTGCACGTGAGCGGATAACAACTCGAGTCACTCCCCCCACCAGACTTAATCCATGCAACCTATCACATGATTTGCAATAAAAATAATGAAATATAAGTCGGGGGAAAGGTTACCCCATGCTCAACAAATGAGCATACCAGAAGATGCGAGAAAGCTCGAAGCCAAACCTGCAACAAATATACTCCTCCGCCGCACAAGGGAAAAGCACTCTACAAAATAGCTCCTGCAAAAAAACTGTATACACAAAGCCATAACAAATTTAATCTAAGTAATGCTTGCGAGTTATTAAACTAAACACAATCATCATGTATATAAAATGAAGCTAAACACAGTAACACAAGAACAAAGGGTACTGCAAAAAAAAATATATACTAACCACCCTGGGGATGAAGCCCCAGCTGAATAAGGTAAAGTACATAATCAGTCAAATCAACAAAAACACAAACTAAGAAGAAAACAGCAAATAACCCCAAACGAGGAGAAAAACAACAGTCACTCAGGCTGATCAGGAAAAGATGGAGGCGGAGGCAGAGTACGAGCACGAGAAGTAGAAGCTCGAGCAAGGGCAGCAGGGGGGCACCTGAAGAAAATCAACAATGTGCGTCGTCATGCCATTTTGCTCGCGCAACAGCTCCTCCATCTGCATATGTCGCGCGTAGAAGTCGGGATAATCCTCCGTGAAACTCCTACGATGCGAGGCAAGGGCAAAAGAAGGCACTGGGGCCAGGGGCACGGGATGGACCAGAGCGGCATCGTCGGGACGGCAGGACTCCAAAGAGGATCCCGCATCTGCAGAAGAAGCCCTAGCTGGCTGCTCACGCTCCACAGTATGAATAATGTAGCGCCACGTACCGCCAGAGGAAATGCGACGTACCAATCTGAAGGCAGTCATCATGGTTGTCGAAATAAAATCGCCACGGGAAATGGGAGTCATGGCGGGCAAAGTGTCAAAAACTCATAGTCCCTTGGCGATTCGCGTAATAAAGTGTGAAACCATCGATGGCCTTCAGAGGCACGTACATGGCCTGGTGAAGGAAGTAATCCGCAAGAACCCGACCGAGGTGGAGAGGGATGTCATGATTCATGTTGTAGAGATAGAGAAGATCCGACAACCCTGCTACATTCTGACTCATCGAGCGGGCATTAATGTTGTGCCCGATCAAGTGATGAACATAGCGGAGTGCGGGCGAGATGATATGCGACAACTTGGCTGACCGCACCTCGTACTGCTGTGATAGCCCGGTGATCTCCTGCAAGAATGTGTGGGGAGAAGCACTGGTTGGGAACTCAAAGGGTCGGGAAAGAACGTCCGACTCAGTGAGTTCATCAACCGTGTATACCCCCCATAAATAGCAAGCATACCCACACTAAAAGTGTAGGGATGTAAGTTCAATCGGAATGTCATCGCAGTGGACTCACCGGTGGCTATGTCACGTCGTTCCAAAATGCGGAAGGTGGAGAGGAATTTGAGCGTGAGTTCTCGAAATCCGATCTCCACAATGGAGAAGAGATGACGCCACGAACCCACGTCGAGTAAATGATCCACCTCTAGCTTTAGACCGACGTCCGCAAGCTCCTCATCTAAAACGAAACGAAAATCCAAAAAGGGTTTTTGGAACAACGATCAAACCTCGTGATCATCTCAGGTCGCCCAAAATGAAGCATCTGCTCAACATCTTCAGTATTCACCAGAGCATCCGGAGCATCTTCCGGCTCTGTCGGAACCGCAGTCCGCGTAGAGGAGGAGGACGCACCACCGAAGCTTCGTAGCTTGCTAATCACCTTCTTATAACCCATGGTAATAAGAAGAGAGAGAGAAAGGGAAAGAGAAGAGGAATGAAGGAGGATTTGGAGGAGGAGAACGAGATCTTACTGGAGAAGATGAAGGAGAAGCGGGCGATTGCAGCAGACGCATGGGAATTAGGGCCAACGTGCGTCAAAATCGCTCAGCCGGCATTTTTATAAATAAAAAACGCACGGTCGTTCATTTTTGTGGCGCACGTTTTCCCCAAACCGTGCATTTTGCAAAAAAAACAGCCCGATTCGCCTCATTTTCTCCAGGAAGTCTCCTCCTGCATCAACAGCGAGAAAAACAAAATCAAATGGAGCAAAGAACCTCCTGAGCGACTAGGCAATCTTCCCGAAATTGGTGCAAGCACACAAAAATCTCACAAGCGTGCATTAAGGAAAAAACAAAATAAACAACACAAAAAATTATTTCTAAAACAGTAAAAATTAACTAACTAATCCTACTCCTAGATATGTACTGGGGTTATTGTCATCCCAGCACGACTTATTCGAAAGATGAAAAGTCCTAGCTATTGGGCATATGAAAAGAAAAGTGCACAGGTAACTGTTCCATTATCCGTTTCGGTAACAGGTACTGATACGTCGATAAAACAGTTACCCCACTACCTAAATAATAAAACCTGCCCAACACAGGTAGAGGAAATAAGAACTAAGAAGAAGAGGAGCACTGGTCCTCGCTCATCTCACCACAAAATAATTCCTTGCCCAGCAAGGTATCGTCTACAGGGAGACGACGGGAGGAGAGATCTATAAATGGAGCAATAATTAGAAGCTCCAATTCCTCCTGAAGCACCTGCAAAGACTCAACCTGCACAGGCTCAGATACAGAAAGGGGATCAAGAATTAAAGGAGATGGAAAACTAAAATAATTAGAATTAGGGAGAGTGGTCTCAGTCTCACTTCCAGCAGGATCCAAGCATAGATCATCGTCAGAATCATACAAGTCATATCGTGGGGAATCCGAGAACTCGAGGTCCGCGGTGGTAAGGGGGACGGCCTCGTCAAATAAGGAGGTGCAAACCTCCGCATCATAAGAAGGATATTCCTCATCCCACCGGGGTGTGTAAAAGTGTTTCGAAGATCCACCTTCTCCGTCGGAGATAGTAGAATCATCATCCCACTTTGGAGCATCCTCAGGCACCGAATCATGCAAAAATACGGCATCATCAGCCGACTCACAAGAAAAAGGAGTAGCATGATCCGGCAAAAATTGCAGAGGGGCGAAACTGCTCTCAAAATCATGAATAGAATGAGTAGGCCCCATCTCAAAATCATTCGCAGGCGCCACCCCATCGACAAGAACAATCTCTGCATCCCATACAGGAGCGCCCATGAGTTCCTAATCCTCTTTTTGTTGGCTAACACCAGATTGATCGTCGTCACTCAAGGGAAACTCGTAAAAAGGGAGCGAGGGACCCATGAAGGTTCTGTATGCAGCGAGAGATTCTTCGGTAATCTCAACGGGTAAAGAACGAGCCAGATGAGTGATGTCAGTGTATGGGCCAGGCAACACCCTGGTAGGCCTATCCTCAATAGTATTCCGCAAACAGGAGGCTGCTGAGCACACGCCCTCAAAGGGAGAAGGTTCGCACAAGAGAGGGCAATCCTTTACCATGTGGCCTACACCTTGACATAGAAAACACCTAATACAGTGCTTGGCATTCATAACAGCTATGGCGTCGATGTATCAGCGCAAAGTGTCATAGAGACGGTACTCGTCTATGGAATACATCGTGAACAAAAAATTATACCAAAAGGGCACTATAAACGAGAAAAAAATTAGCACGGATATGATTTCTAAACCACAAATCAGAAAAGGGATACAACGAAAAAGCAACATATTCTAAATACTAAAGTAAAAAAAGAAACATGAAATGTACAAATGGAAAAGGGCTTCTATCTCTTATCACCCTCTCCAAAAACTCATACGATTGTGTTCCCCGGCAACGACGCCAAAAACTTAATGCGTTGAACGACAAGTGTACCCGTCGCACAAGTAATATAAAATGGGCGAATGTTCCCAAGTACCGATCTATCAAGGAACACAATAAGGTGGAGTTAATTTTGAGGAGGACTTGAGATTGAAGTCCTTAGGTCGGAGTTAACGAAGGGGGGTTTTGATTGTTGCGGAAAAAGAAAGTAAAACACTAATAAACTACTCTGATGCAACGTCGCTATGGGATGCTTTGCCAGGCGGGATGGAAGACTACATAGGCGCTATGCATCGAATCGCTAGGCGGATGGACGAGTAGGCTTGCGGATGAGGTGGTTAGAATGGCGAAATGAGGGTCGTGAGAACCTCTTTGCTACGCATGCCTCTAGCAATCACTAGAGCGGCAGAACGGATGTGGAGGCGGATGGAAATGGCGTACCTCAAGCAAATAACGTAAATATAAAATCACATAGACATGATTGTATACAAACATATATTACATTAAACATACTTCATCACATACAAAGAGATCAACTACCTATCAACAACAAAACAAGAATAGAGTGTGCGAAATAGACCGAATCTGAAGTCTTGCTGAGGATTCATGGAAGGAATCGCTGAGTTGTCAATCCGCGTCCTAGCTCGGTCCTCAACTGCGTCCGGGGTAGAGGAAGCTGTCGCTCACTCCCAATGGACCCGTCTTCTTCGTGTCACGATCCGGTGGAGGATGTCACAAACTTCTCCTAGCTAGATGGATAAAGCTAGATCAAACTCTTCTTGAAGCTCAAGGATGAAGGAGGAGTCCGAGATGAAGCTCCAGCTTTAATTTGGCGTTGAAAGCTTGCCGAGAAGCCTCTCCAAGGTGGAGAATGATGGAAAATGACAGAACTTTGCCCTAAAATGGCGGATGGAATGGCTCGAGTCCGGTCCTCCAAATGGAGGAAAATATGCGCTTTAAATAGAAGCATGTCAGAAAAATAGGCACGCATGGTCTGGCGCACGACCGTGCTCTAACCGTGCGTTATTAACTCCCAGGCCAAGCTTGCGGATGATAAAGCATTGACCCGTGCGTTTTACTTCGCGTACTGGAGCTTCCGCTCGTGCATGAAGGAAATCGCACGGGTAGCGACAGAGAGCTAGAATTCAGGATAATACAGGGGAACCATGTTTTTTAATCGCGCACGGGCGCTTCCGCTCGTGCATGAACAAAGCACACAATTAACCACGGAAGGGGACAAACTATAAAGTTACCGGAAAATTGTGTGTTTCCTTCGCACACAGTTACAATGAAACTATGCGTCAACCGTGCGTGAGGATCGTCGAACTCAGCTCGATGAAGTTCGTCGAGCTCAACTCGACGTTCTTCCAGCTGAACCAAACGCACGATCATAAAGAACCATGTGCTAAGAAAGCGCATGACCGTGCATTTTCCTCAAACCTGCATTCCAGCCTTGGGGAAAATGCACCACCTGCATACAAACTAATAAAACCAAAGAAGATCCTCCAGCAAAGCAGAAATGCAACAAAAGCAACTCGAAAGAGCCCCTGGGGAGCACCATGTGCATACCCCCAACAATAGAATGTTCATTTGCACACCACAAGGGACAAAACAATGCCTTAGCATGAAAAACTGTATAAATGAAATATCAATGATATCATACTAAAAGTGAAGTGCAAGTGTATGAAAAAAGCCCAGATGAGTCCAAAAAACCGTATATAAATCAGACTCATCAGTACCCTACTGTGTGGTGGTAGCACGACTGCCGGCGGTAGCTCCTGATGAGCTTTGATTGTGAGGCCTGTCTCTTGGACACTTGGGGGCCATTTTATTGAGTTGAGAGCCTAAAGTGCCCAACTTTGGTGGTCGTGACTGCCAGCCTTGGAATGTAACATCGATTATGTATATGTTACCGGGAAGGGGAAAGCTAAACCGCGTCGGGAGTAGTATCAAATGACAATGTGAGCAACGAGATGTGGATGAACTGTATGATGGTGGGACACTAGTTATTGTCTGGTACACCAAAGGTGGGACCCTGGTTAATGTCGATACACCGAAGATGGGTTTGGGTAGTCCAGAACATCGAGCTAATGCTCATTGTTGCCATCGGTCCTAGACTAAGGATGATAGTGGGACCCTATTTATTGCCTGGTACACCGTAGATGGGCCTGGGAAAGTCCAAAACTTCAAATTTGCCCATCAGTCTATGCCTAAGGATGGTAGTGCGACCCTGGTTATTGTCTGGTACACCAAAATTATGCCCTGAGTACATAGGGCGTGTGGTTGCACGTGCCTACATCTGTGATGATTGGTGCTTAGGTTGTACATATATGGTTATATTTTATTCTGACTGCTGGGAAGAAGCGTCGTTGCCCTGATTGAGGGGTGGGGTCGTTATAATTTGGTCAGCTAATGTTGATCGTTGCTTTGTTTGCAATCGTTGGGGTGGAATGCTTTTATGCAGGTGCAACTGAGCCAAGTGGGAAGTAGCATGTTGATGCCCAATTTTTTGTGCCAGCCCTCAAAGGCCAAGCGAATCGTGTTGTTACTATTTCATGTGTGGCTGGCCTACGTGCCAATGTCTATAAAAAAATTATATTTGAGGAAACAGTTGAAAGGCCATAATGATTTGTGTATTTATGTTATCATTCCTTCTTTGGTTTAGTGGACATTTGTTTGGTTGGGTTCCAAGCAATTTAATTAACTTTCGCTAAAATGCACTCTAAGTTACAATGAGTAAATTGATTATGGTCTCAATACGTAACTCCGCTAACTTTCTATAGAATATGGCGTGGGGCCCCGACCGGACCTTCTGTTATATCCTACGTGACTGAAGGGGTATTACAATTTGGTATTAGACTCTGGCGTCAGTCCTTCCTATTCGAATTCGTAGACGAATTCTTTTGAAATGTGGTGAGCACGTGTGTGCGTCACCGTTATAACATGAAAGAACTCATGAATGTTCGCTTAGGAAGGAAAATACACATATTTGTTGAGCCTGTGTGTTCATGTTATTGTTATTTTTGCAATTGGTCCAGTCGCTAAATTGTGCATTTCATGATAATAAGTGACTAGAAGTGGTGCGGGGCAGTCTTAGCCTCTGCTCTCGGTAGAGAGTAGTGCATCGGGTGATGCACATACACCTCCTCCTTCTGCTAAAACTATAAGGTTGATAGATGAAGTTGTGTTCACCATGATAAATTCCCAACCAGGGAGGCAAGTGCATCCTCCTGACCCTGAACTGGACCAGGTGCCTCTTGGCGTGGCTGAGCCTTTAGTGGCGGATAAAGTGGTTGCATAGCCTTTCGTGCTAATAATAGCGACGGAGAAGTAGCTCAAGCATGTGATGATCTTCAATCCTCTAGCATTTATGGGGACTGGGGTCCCCAACCCAAGCCAAAGACTGGCTCTCTTGGATTAAGAGAGTCATGACGGCAATGGAAACGAAGGAGTGGCAGAAAGTTATCATAGCTAGTTTCCTATTGGACTGAGAGGTAAGGATGTGGTGGGACGAATTGGAGTTGCATCACTTTTCTAGAAGACAACTCATAAATATCACGATGGATGAGTTCTCGATATTGTTTCTATCTATTATATCCGTTCAGCGTAGAAGATTGCCATGGAAAATCAATTCCAGAGGTTAACTCAGGGCGAGAGTAGTGTTGATGACTACTTGCATGAGTTCACGAGATTTGGTCGATATGCGGGCTCCACCTTTACTAATGGGGAGTGCAAGACCAACTGGTTTTATTAAGGTCTGCGGGATGATCTGAGGTTGCTACTCTCAGGTCCAAAGACGAAGGGTTTTTTGACGTTGGTAAATACTGCTAGATCCCTGGATTAGGATCTGAAAAGAGTCCAAGCTAAGAAGGATGTAGCTCCAAAGAAGCCCGAGTTCAAAGTACAAAATTCTATGAAGTCTGGGTTCCATAAGTGGAACAAGAAGGCTAGGACTTCTGGGCCAGCTTCTTCTATGGTGTATAAAGCCACCGCTAGCTGAGGGTATATAACTTGCTACATGTGTGGCAATATGTAGCATTATGCTCAAGATTGCTAGAGTGTTCGCCCAAAATCGGAAAAGAAGCCAGGAGCGTCATATGCTGAGAAAGGGAAAGCATTGGAGTCAACTGCGTCCCATTATGCTTCAGTCTAACCCATAGTTTACAACCTTAGCCAGCAGGAGGCCATTAAGCAGGGCAATGTGGTTATAGGTATGAGTTAAATTTTTGCTTTATTTTTTTCTATACCTTACTCCCTATGCATTGGTTGTATGACTGTCTTGTATTAGGCTTTGTCCTAATTTTGGATTGTCCGGTAAGAGCACTATTTAATACAGGAGCTTCAAACTCCTTTCTGTCTGAGGACTTCGTGTCACATATCAGAATACCTTCTTTTGTGGCAAAGTACAGACTGGTGTGTTGCTGCATAATAGATGCTCGATGCATGCGGATCGAGTTTGTTGTGTTAAGGTGCGGATATGAGGTCAAGAGTTTGACTTGGAAGCATCATTATTGTTGATAGTGGAGTTAGATGTAATCTTTGGCATGGACTAGATCTCGGAGCAACGTGCGTACATTGATTGTAATCTCAACGTGGTCAAACTGGTGTTGAATACGGGTCATGAAACTACCTTCTCTGGCATGAATTGGTTGAGCAAGATGCTGATGTCTGCTCTCCAAATATTCAAAGCAGTTCGTGAGGGCGCGGAGTTATTCTTCACACTATTAGAGGCTACAAAGCCCAAGCCCGATTTTATTAGTGTTCCCGTGCGATTGGAGTTTGTTGTTGTTTTCCCTAAAGATCTCCCTTGAGCTCCACCTCTGAGAGAGATTGATTTCACCATTGAGCTAGTGTTAGGTGCCAACCTTGTTTCATGCTCTCCGTACCATTTAGCACCAAGGTAGATGGCAGAATTAAAAGTGTAGCTTTAAGAATTACTAGATTAAGGATATGTGCATCCGAGTTCGTCACTATGGAGCGCACAAGTCCTTTTCATGAAATAAAAGGACGGAACCTTGCAGTTGTGTATAGTTTATTGGGAGTTGAATAAGCTGACGGAGAAGAATAGGTATCTGATTCCGAGAATCAATGATCTGTTTGATCAGCTATTTGTATTGACTATGTACTTGAAGCTGGATTTGAAATCTGGGTATTATCAGTTGAGAATCAAGGAAGGTGATATTCCCAAGATGGCATTCAGTACACACTATGAGCATTATGAGTTCACGGTCATGTCGTTTGGACTGACGAATGTGCCATCTGTATTCATGGACTTGACGAACTGGACATTTAGAGAGTATTTGGACCAGTTTGTTATTGTCTTTATTGACGATATCCTGGTGTACTCTCGGTCTGAGGAAGAACATGCAGATCATTTATGCATTATTTTGGAGACCCTGAGGAGGAGTCAGTTGTACGCCAAGTTCTTTAAGTGTGAGTTTTGACTGTCTTCAATGGCATTCCTTAGTCATCTGGTTAGCGGAGAGGGTGTTGTGATGGATCTGGAGAAGATAGTTATGGTAAGAGAGTAGTATGTGTTCTTTACTGTAGCAGAATTCCATAGTTTTTTGGGGCTTGCCGGCTACTATAGGCACTTCATATAGAACTTCTCGTGGATAGAGTTACCCCTCACTACCTTGACGAGGAAGTATCAGAAGTTTATTTGGTCAACGACATACGCACAAGTTTTTGAAGAATTGAAAAGTTGTTTGACCACGAAGCCTATTTTGTGCTTGCCATGTGGTTCGGAGGGCTATGAAATCTATAGTGATGCCTTAGGGAGTGGCTTAGGCTGCGTTTTACTTCAACATGGGAAGGTGATAGTGTATGGCTTGCACCAATTGAAAGTGTACGAGAGGAATTATCCGATCCACGATTTGGAGTTAGCGGCCGTGATATTCGCTCTGAAGCTTTGGAGGCACTACCTATATGGCATAAAGGTTGATATCTTTACAGACCATAAGAGCCTGAAATATCTGTTAGATTATAAGGACTTGAATATGCGCTAGAATATATGGATGGAGTTCCTTGAGGACTACATCTTCAAGATATATTACCTTCCTGGCAATGGAAATACTGTTGCAGACGAGCTGAGTCATAGGGATCCTGCACATGCCAACTGGATATAGGTGAATGATGAGCGTCTTATTCGAGATTTGGAGGCCTTGGAAATCTTTTGTGTTGATGGGAGATCTAATGCTAAAGAATTTTTGAACTAGATGGAGGTGCAGTATGACCTCACAGACCGAATTCGGCAAAGCACTGGAGCTGGATGGCAGCATGACACACTACTTAGCAGAGTATTTGGATGGGTCAAATGCCCGGTTTTCTGTTAACGATGGGCTTTGTGGAAGGACGGTCGATTGTGCATCCTAAATATGGGCAAATTACGGGAGGAATTGATGTACGATGCACATTTCACTAAGTAATCAATCCACCCGGGGAGCACAAAGATGCTAAAAGACATGAAAAAGTTATTCTAGTGGCCAGGATTGAAGAAGGGAATAGCTTTATATATCATGAAGTTTCAGACTTGTGCCCTAGTAAAGGTCGAATGTTAGAAGCTTGGTGAATTTCTGAATTCATTACCTACACCGGAGTGGAAGTTCGACGACATATCTATGGATTTTATACATGGATTACCAAGATCGCAGAAGAGGAACGATGTCATCTGGGTGATCGTTGATCGTTTAACGAAGGTGTCGCACTTCATTCTGAATAGCAAAGGATGATTTAGTAGAAAACTGACAAAGATTTTAGATGATAATATAGTATGATTGTACAATGTGCCCCTAGCATTATTAGTGACCGTGATGAGTGTTTTACGTCGGATGATTGGAGGCTTATACATTAACTATTGGGTACCAAACTGAAGTTCGGTAAGGCCTTTCATCTTCAGACGGATGGTCAGACCTAGATGGTAAACAGAACGATAGAAGATATGCTTCGCATGTGCACCCTAGATTTTGGGAAGAGGTGGGATGACTACCTCTATATGATCGAGTTTGCCTGCAATAATAGCTACCAAGCAAGTATTCAGATGGCACCCTTCGAGGCCCTCTATGGTAGAAAGTTTTGTACTCCCTTAGCATGGCTGGAGATAGGAGAAACGAAGTTATTCAAGTGAATAGAAGTTGAAGATGCTACTTTAATTATATGTACAATTCGGGAGCAATTGTTGATCGCTCAGGATAGGCAGGCCAAATATTATAACGCAAGCACAGAAATATCGAGTTCGTCGTGGACGACTGGGTTTATTTGAAGATAAAACCATTCAAGGGCGTATCAAGGATTCGATGCTTGAAAAAGCTTAGTTCGAGGTACCTTGGGCCGTTTGAGATTTTTGAGCGCATTGGTGAAGCTGTCTATCGATTGAAACTTTTGTCTGAGCTAAGTGGTTTGCACTATGTATTCCACATATTAGTATTGCAAAAAGTCGTGCAAGATCCTATGCAAGTGGTTATAGCGGATCAAGTTCCTATCAATAGTGGGTTGACAATGAAGGTCAAGCCAATTTGGTTCGAGGACATGGAGGTCAAGCAGCTGCGAAATAAGTAGATCAGAATGGTCAAGATCTGGTGGGACAACTGTGGTCGTGAGGAGCTATCATGGGAGCACGGGCAAACCATGAGAGCGGAGTTTCCCAAGCTGTTTCGTCGAGGTATACATTTGTAATATTAATACTTCTATTTTTTTCTCCTACGATGTGTAATTTTGGGGCGAAATTTCTTTAAGTTTGGGAGATTTGTAACACCCCGAGTTTCTTGTATCCAGGAGATTGGTTCTATGATCTACCGCTCGGCGGTAGGGTTAGCGCCGACGGTAGCATTGTGGAATTGTTAAAGGTGCTCTCTGTGAGATACCGCATGACGGTAGGTTGATACCGTGCGGCGGAAGCATGGTCGAATTAATTGACAAAGCTCTCAGTAAGCTACCACCCAGCAATAATGTTAACGATGGCGGTAGCGTAGCCGATTTATTTGGAGTTCCTCTCTGAGAGACACTACGTGGCAGTAGTAACTGTTCGTCGTAAATAGTGCATTGATGTGACACATCTCCTACAGCACGGCGATAGTGGGATACTATGCGACGGTAGTGAGATACCGCGCGGCGGTAGCAGAACAGTTATGGCATGGTCACGTGTCAGCACGTGATTGGAGGTTTTGGGCAGTGAGCTTGTAGTGGAAGCCAACATTTGGGGTACCGCGTGGCGGTAGCTAGTTGTCGCGCGATGGTAGCTCGGTTTATATTAGGGAAAGTTAAGTTTCAACTTCATTTTTCTCTATTGGCTTTCTCTTTTTGAACGGTAGAGAGAGGAGAGTGAAGGAGGGGAAGAGGAAGGAGATCCTGTCGCCGTTGGAGTTTCGGAGCTCCGAGTCACAAGGCATGTTCAAATCTGTGGAGGCAGGTCCATTGCGGTAATTTTCATCCAGCTAGATTCTCTCTCATGGCACCAAAACGAACGTTAAGGGTAACGATCTTTCTTCTTGCACATGTAAAGTCCTCTGTTTTGGCATACGAGGTTAGATGCTCCACGAGCATGTAGATTTGAGCCAACCTACAGGTTGATCATTTGTATCCTCGGTAACTTTGCATTTAAAATCCGAAATCGAAGTACGAAATAGGCATGCTGTGTGAAGCCCATCCGGATAGGTTGGTTCTGATTATTGATGATTTGTTTGTATGTTGGAGAAGACTCTGCGTTAAACATGTAATTTACGGAATCACACGGTGTGCAGGTTGCTACAGTGTGAATACTGGAGTATGTTTCCAGGAAAACACCCGTTTGGGGAAGAAATAATAGTCTGTCCCCTACCACGTGGCGGTAGCGCTACCATCGGTGGTAGCTCCTAGTTGATGCGCTAGCGGTAAGATTACCATTCACGACCAAGTAATAAAGTGGAGGAGTAGCTTCCCAAAGTATCGATCTCACGCAGAGTGCAAGTAGGGAGCATGGATTTCGCTTTCAGATAAATGAATGAAAGTGCTAAGTAAAATCTAGGGGTTTGATTTTGGTTTTCCTACACTAAGCAGCATCAAACTAGTGTCGGTCGCCGTCACCGCGTCGCCAGGGTGAATTACTCCTGAAAGTCCACCTAGTGTCGGCTATGTGTACCTATGGGGGGGGGGGGGAATAGGTAACGTGTGGTTCTTTTGCGGAATTTACAGATGTACCTGCACAATAAAAACAACAAACACAGCACACAGAATACACAGCAAATTTATAGTGGTTCCCCGACTTGGGTACATCCACTTTCCCCCTTCGACCTATCTCCCCAACAAGGGACGACTCGGTCACTTCACCAACGGGATTGAAATCCAATCCCTTCACTAACGGAAGGAGCCCTTCCACACGTGAGAGTCAACACTCCCACAAATCGGGTTGCACCCAACCCTTACACCGCGGAACAAAAGTTCCTTTACAATAAAATAAAGGTAGAATGTACACGTGATACAAACTTCTCTTGGAGACTCCGGTGTTCCTCTTTGGTCGACGACGTGTTCTTGAAGTCGATGAAGAGTCTACGACCTTGGTCTTGCTTGGAGAAGATCTCCCCGGAACCGGCGGCGGCACACGAGCGGCGGCTAGCTTCGGGATCGGCGGCTACGAAGAAGAGCAGCTGCTGAACTTGGAGATCCAAACTTCGATGCGAAGCAAGCTCGGTCTACCAACGGTCACACGAGGATCGGTCGTCTCGATCGATTCGGATGGGAAGTGTTTCCGATCAACAAATCGAGAGACAAGGGATCTCTGGATAGACGCGTGAGACTCAAGCCTTGCTAAGCTACTGTCGCCGGAGATCGGGAAGAAGATCTATCGGTGGCGACGGACTTGCGCGAGCGGCGACGGAGGCGGCGGAAGGATTTCGCGATTTTAGGGTTTCCGTGAGCTCGCGTATTTTTCTGTCTTCGCACTGTTCAAAATACCCATGTATTTATACTGTAGCTACCCCTAATAAGACCGTTTGTGGGACCCACAGAGATACCCCCCAAGTCCCGGTCCAGATAGTAAACTGTAGCAGAATCCGGTTCAGGAAATTAGCTGAGACAGAATCCGGTTCAGGAAATTAACTGAGAAAACGCCAAGGAAAAATCGGCGAGAATCGCAGACGATTCTCGACGAATCGGCGAGAATCATCAAGTGATTCTCGACGATTCGTCGAGAATCGTTTGTGATTCTCGTCGAATTACTTGTCGATTCTCAACGAATTCAACTTGTATCCATGGGCTGCATGACAATTGGTTCGGCGGGAATTACAAGCGATTCTCGCCGAATCTTACTTGGCACCATATTGAGATGGCCAGAAGGAGTCGGCGAGAATCATTGATGATTCTCGTCGATTCGGCGAGAATCACCAAGTGATTCTCGCCGATTCGGCGAGAATCACTTGGTGATTCTCGTCGAATCTGCCTTGGACGATTTTTCGTCTTCCACCTAGGAGCTGCTCCTTGATCCTCCATGCTCCTTGTCTTCTCTTGCATATGAGCGGCCCTGTACTTGAAAGTAAGTGCACTCCAATAGAGAGAGTGCACATAGGCCAACACACTGATCTGCTCAACGAGGGATTACGTCGTGCAGATCCGTGTATATTGACCTACTGCACCCTGACATTGGTGTGCACTTAGCGTGGAGAAACTGCAAGTACAACTTGAAAAAGTTTATCAAATACATAGTCTATTCTCCTTAGCTTGTCCAGGGGCTTCTGCAAATCAGGTACATTGTGGATACAATACCCAACAATCTCCCCCTATTTGAAGAAGCCTAAACCCTACAAGCTAAGGTGAATGGAGCGAATGAAAATGAAAGCAAATGAAATTCATAAACTTAACATTGGGTGGAGTTATCCCTTACCAATACCGCTTTCTTGGGAGCAAGCTGGAGCCACACCTTAGCCTTGACCCCGAGAGGGTAAACTCCCCCTTTTCGGCTTCTACAAAGCGGGGTCTGTAGCGATTGACTTTTTGCTCCCCCTCAGTTCTTGCAGCTGTACGCACGCGGAGTTCCTTGCTCCCCCTCGGTTCTTGCACTAGCCTGGAGCTTCTGTAGTCTTCACTCCTCATAGTTGAGCATTCCCAATTCAGTCTTGAAAAGATTGAACTTGGCCTCGTCTAGGGGCTTTGTGAATATATCAGCAATCTGCTTGTCCGTGGGGACATAACAGAGAGAGATATCCTTGTTCTCCACGTGCTCCCGAATGAAGTGGTAGCGTACTTCAATATGTTTCGTTCGGCTGTGCGACACCGGATTGTTGGCAATGGCAATTGCACTGGAGGAGTCGCAGTACATTGGAACTTCCTTGAACTGAAGGTTGTAGTCGGCCAACTGATTTCTGATCCAAAGAAGTTGTGCGCAACAGCTCCCTGCCGAGATATACTCTGACTCTGCAGTGGAGGTTGCAACGCAATTTTGTTTCTTGCTGTTCCATGAGATAAGCCTCCGGCCGAGGAATTGACACGTCCCGGAGGTGCTTTTCCTGTCATCCCTGCTCCCTGCAAAATCAGCATCTAAAAAGCCTATTAGCTCGACATCATTGTTCCTCGGGTACCACAAGCCAAGATTAGGAGTACCTTTAAGGTATCTTAGAATTCGCTTTGCAGCGACATAGTGAGATTCCTTAGTGTTCACCTGATATCGGGCACATACACATGTGGAGAACATAATATCCGGTCTACTGGCAGTAAGGTAGAGCAGGGATCCAATGATGCTTCTGTATTTGGTGTCATCGAAAGGTTTACCTTTCTCATCCTTATCTAGAGACATGGTGGATCCCATTGGAGTCCTCATAGAGGTTGCACTCTCCATACCGAATTTCTTAAGGAGTTCATTTGTGAACTTCGTCTGAGAGATGAAGATTCCATCCTCAGACTGTTTCACTTGAAGGCCTAAGAAATACTTGAGCTCTCCCATACTGCTCATTTCAAACTTTCCTTGCATAAGTTTAGAAAACTTTTTGCAAAGATTGTTGTCCGTTGAGCCGAATATTATGTCATCGACATAGATTTGCACCAGCAAAATCTTGCCTTTGACTTCCCTGAGAAATAATGTTTTATCTATTTTACCTCTGGAGAACTTGTTCTCAAGAAGAAAACTAGATAAAGTCTCATACCAAGCTCGGGGAGCTTGCTTCAACCCATATAAGGCCTTATTGAGAAAATAAACGTGATTGGGATGAGTAGGATCGACAAAACCTGGGGGTTGAGCGACGTATACTTCCTCTTTCAGATCTCCGTTCAGGAATGCCGATTTCACATCCATTTGGTAGACTGTGAATCCTTTGTGTGAAGCATACGCCAGGAACAACCGGATTGCCTCGAGCCTTGCTACTGGTGCAAAGGTCTGGTCGAAGTCAATCCCTTCCTCCTGTCTGTAACCTTGAGCCACCAGCCTGGCCTTGTTCTTTATGATGACACCATGTTCATCCAGCTTGTTTCTGAAGATCCACTTCGTGCCAATGACGTTCTGCTTGTATGGTCTGGGAACCAGCGTCCAAACCTTGCAGCGTTCGAATTGATGTAGTTCCTCTTGCATGGCCAGAATCCACGCTGCATCCTTGTTCGCCTCGTCGAACTTCTTTGGCTCAACCTGAGACAGGAAGCTGAGATGCAATACTTCGTTAGTTGTACCTCTTCGAGTTCTGACGCCTACACGAGGATCTCCGATGATCTGTTCTCTAGGATGATCCCTCACGTGACGGAGCTCTAGAAGTCTGGCGTCTGGAGCTTCAGCTACTTCTTGTGCTTCTCGTTCTTCTAAAAGATTTGTTCCATCTTGATCTTCAACATTTTCAGATGACGAGGAGGTGGAAACTTTGACGTACTTGGGTGCGTCATCTTTAGGGGTCTCATCCAGATTCAGCTGGTCAAGTCTAGCACCTGCATCTTCAAGAATACAACTGGAAGAATTGCTGTTAAGCAAGCTTCCTTCATCAAATACAACATTTATTGATTCTTCTACCACTAAGGTTTTCTTATTGAAGACCCTATATGCCCGACTATGGGAACTATATCCCATGAATATGCCTTCGAGGCATTTTTCACCGAATTTAGTACGCGGATACTTCCCATTATTTAGGACATAGCATCTGCAACCAAAGATCCTCAAGTAGGACATGGTTGGTTTCCTGCCTTTCAGTAGCTCGTAGGGCGTCTTACGATGATGTTTGTTGATCAACGCTCGGTTTTGTACATGACATGTCGTATTGACACCCTCTGCCCAGAAGTATTCCGGGAGAGAAGCATCTTTCAACATAGTCGTGCAGGCCTCAATGAGAGTTCTATTTCTCCTCTCCGCAACTCCATTTTGCTGAGGAGTGCGCGGGGAGGAAAACTCATGAAAGATACCATGTTCTTCACAAAATTCTGTCATAGCACCAGATTCGAATTCTGTTCCATGGTCACTTCGGATTTTGACCACGGAGCAGTTAAATTCGTTCTGAACCTGCTTGACAAAATTAGTGAAGATGTCAAAAGTATCTGACTTTCGTTTCAAAAAGAACACCCATGTAAACCGTGAGTGATCATCAACTATCACTAGCGTATATGACTTGCCTCCCAAGCTATGAACTTGCATTGGGCCAAACAAGTCCATATGTAGCAGGTAAAGACATCGGGAAGAGTCTTTGTCTGCAATGCTCTTAAAGGTAGCCCGGGTCTGTTTGCCCATCTGGCATGCATGACAGGGGCTATCCTTGATGCACTTGATACTGGGAGCATCTCTTACTAAATTCTTAGAAAATAGGATATTAATTGTCTTATAATTAATATGTGCCAATCTCTTGTGCCATTGTTCACAAAGAGAAGCACTACCTGTTGCCACAAGGCATACGGGGGTAGATGAATCTATACTAAGAAAATCTAAGCAGAAGATATTTCTGCTCCTAATGCCTGATAATACCGTCTCAGAGGAGGTACGTGAAATTATCAGACATTTATCCTTGCAGAACTTAACGTCATAACCTTTATCACATAACTGACTTACACTGATCAGGTTATGGTTTAACCCTTCAACATAAGCCACGTCAGTGATAGAGATTACACCGTTGGAAATCATACCATAACCTCTGGTGACTCCACGATCTGACCCTCCAAAGATGACTTTGGGTCCATTCTCGACTGGAGTGTAATCACGCAGCAGGCTTCTTGTCCCGGTCATATGCCGGGAGCATCCACTGTCCAAATACCAGATTGGCGTTTTGGTGGCCTTTGGACATTCCTGCAAAACAAAATTAATTTGTCTTAGGAACCCAATCGAACTTGGGTCCTAGATTCCTGGTTAGCACACTCCCCCTCGGTTGGTTAACCCTACGAGTGGTCGGTCTCGCATTGTTAACATGGGGAGTCTCGTAGTTCCTTGGATTAAACCAACAATCCACGGCAAAGTGACCGACTTTGCCACAGCACCAACAGTCGAACCTGTTGTATCTCTTCCGAGGCTCCTGCCTTACCCTGGGAACAACGGGTACAGCTGGGGCCTTGGATCTGGAGGTGGAGGCCTCATGGTGATGGCAGTCACATGACGTTGTCACCTTCTGAATAACAGGCTTGACTTTTGGCGCCTGCTTTCCATTATGGCCGCTAGAGAACGGACCATAACTTCCTATGTGGATCTCCTCATAAGGTGCCTTGAAGGCACTCTCCCCAAAGTTCCGGGGGAAGTTCCAACCTTCATACCGGCTCTTAGGCTTTGCAACCGAGGGCCGGAAATGATGCCCATATGTTGACTCAAAGTCATGTTGGTTGCAAGGAAAGCCAGGCTTTCTGAATGCAACAGGACTAAGAGGAGCCTTCCCCTTTTCATCAGCAGAGGCCTTCTTGGCGGCCTTATTCTTCCTCTGGTTCTTGTTTCTCCGAGATGAAGAACCAGATGCCCCAACATGCCCCAAGCCAGCTCCTTTGGCCTGAGCAGAGAAGGTGTCAACGACTGGAAGCACTGTTTTAGGCATAGAGAAGCTCTGTACGATCTTCCTTTCTGCCGCAAGTAGTTCTTCCAATCTGTTGACTTCCTCCTGCTTGAGATCAAGGAGCTTCAAAGACTCTGAGTGCTTTGAAGTTAGGTCAATGTGCTCCTGTCTGAGAGTGATCAAGCTAGTGACCTCTTCCCTTAGGGATACACACTCACCCTTAAGGAATCTTACTTCCTTCTTCTCAGCCTTCAGTCTCTTGCGGCACTCGTCAAAAGTGTTGAGCAGAAGCTCATACTTGTCGAGGAGCTCAGCTTCACGGGCCGAAGGGCCATCCTCAGGTTCATCATCCTGAGACTCAGGATCAGAGTCGGAGTCGGAAAGAGGGGTGTGAGTTTTTACCTTCCCAGTGAATGGGGGGCATTCTCCTTCTGAGTCCGATCGACCCACCAGCCCGAAGTAGGCTTCTTCATCATCACTGGAGTCTGAAGAATCAGACTCACTTAGTGTCTTTGGCCTTCTGGCGATATAGCTCCGCTCCTTCTTCTTATCTCTGGAGGATTTGAGCTCCTCTCCTTTCCCTTTATCTCTTTTGCTTTGATGGCAGTCAGCCACAACGTGACCTGGCTTATTGCATCCAAAGCAAATAATATCAGAAGAACGATGTTTGTTAGGTTTAGATGCATACCTGTCAGAAGAGTAGTTTTTCTTCTGATGTCTGGAAGAGGAGCCGTCTCTCTTTCTTTGATTCCTCATCTTGAGGAATTTCTTGAACTCTCGAGTGATGAGGGAGAAATCCTCTTCCGACAGTTCTGAGCTGGAGGAGCATGGATCGGAGTCCTCCTCTTCTTCCTTATTTCTGGCACGGTAGGACACCGCACCCTTCCCTTTTCTGGAGTGACTGGCTTTTAGGGCCACAGTCTTTTCTTTTGCAGCAGCCTTCTCTGCTTCTTCCTCTGCCTTCCTGGTGTTCAGCTGAAGTTCATAGGACATCAGCTTCCCGAACAGGATTTGAGGATCAGTTTCTGCTAGTCTGCCAAATTCTCTGATGGCGCAGATCTTTGTGTCCCATTCCTTAGTCAGGGACCTAAGGAATTTGTCATTGAGTTCACCATTGGTGAACACTCTTCCATAGCCCTTGAGGGCGTTGACAATCTTCAGGAAGTTCTCGTATGTGACTCCGATCTCTTCCTTAGGCCCTTGCCGGAAAGCCTCATACTTCTGGTTCAGGAGGGATCTCCGATCATCCCTTACTTCATCTGTGCCCTCCATCAGAATGATCAGACACTGCCATATCTCCTGAGCTGTCTTGTAGTTGCTGAAGTTTTGCATCATCGAGTCATCAACTGCACTGACCAGGATGTTTCTAGCCTTCATGTCAAGGCCCACTAGAACCATCTCATCCTTGTCCATTTCAGAGAGTGTCTTCGGCACTTTCTTGGTGGGATCAATGGTGGAGGCCTTAGTGGGGACATAAGGTCCCTCCAGCACGATCATGAACAGTCGAGGGTCCACTGCTTCCATGTAGAACCTGATTCTTTCCTTCCAGATAGGAAAGTTGAGTCTGTTGCATACTGGGATTTTGCCGGAGTACTTGAGTCCGTCCATGGTAGATGTATGTCTCCTTGTTGACACTAGTGGCAGGATTCACCTCAAGGTGTTAGCCTTTTTGTTGAGGAACCTGGCTCTGATACCACTTGAAAGTCCACCTAGTGTCGGCTATGTGTACCTATGGGGGGGGGGGGGAATAGGTAACGTGTGGTTCTTTTGCGGAATTTACAGATGTACCTGCACAATAAAAACAACAAACACAGCACACAGAATACACAGCAAATTTATAGTGGTTCCCCGACTTGGGTACATCCACTTTCCCCCTTCGACCTATCTCCCCAACAAGGGACGACTCGGTCACTTCACCAACGGGATTGAAATCCAATCCCTTCACTAACGGAAGGAGCCCTTCCACACGTGAGAGTCAACACTCCCACAAATCGGGTTGCACCCAACCCTTACACCGCGGAACAAAAGTTCCTTTACAATAAAATAAAGGTAGAATGTACACGTGATACAAACTTCTCTTGGAGACTCCGGTGTTCCTCTTTGGTCGACGACGTGTTCTTGAAGTCGATGAAGAGTCTACGACCTTGGTCTTGCTTGGAGAAGATCTCCCCGGAACCGGCGGCGGCACACGAGCGGCGGCTAGCTTCGGGATCGGCGGCTACGAAGAAGAGCAGCTGCTGAACTTGGAGATCCAAACTTCGATGCGAAGCAAGCTCGGTCTACCAACGGTCACACGAGGATCGGTCGTCTCGATCGATTCGGATGGGAAGTGTTTCCGATCAACAAATCGAGAGACAAGGGATCTCTGGATAGACGCGTGAGACTCAAGCCTTGCTAAGCTACTGTCGCCGGAGATCGGGAAGAAGATCTATCGGTGGCGACGGACTTGCGCGAGCGGCGACGGAGGCGGCGGAAGGATTTCGCGATTTTAGGGTTTCCGTGAGCTCGCGTATTTTTCTGTCTTCGCACTGTTCAAAATACCCATGTATTTATACTGTAGCTACCCCTAATAAGACTGTTTGTGGGACCCACAGAGATACCCCCCAAGTCCCGGTCCAGATAGTAAACTGCGGCAGAATCCGGTTCAGGAAATTAGCTGAGACAGAATCCGGTTCAGGAAATTAACTGAGAAAACGCCAAGGAAAAATCGGCGAGAATCGCAGACGATTCTCGACGAATCGGCGAGAATCATCAAGTGATTCTCGACGATTCGTCGAGAATCGTTTGTGATTCTCGTCGAATTACTTGTCGATTCTCAACGAATTCAACTTGTATCCATGGGCTGCATGACAATTGGTTCGGCGGGAATTACAAGCGATTCTCGCCGAATCTTACTTGGCACCATATTGAGATGGCCAGAAGGAGTCGGCGAGAATCATTGATGATTCTCGTCGATTCGGCGAGAATCACCAAGTGATTCTCGCCGATTCGGCGAGAATCACTTGGTGATTCTCGTCGAATCTGCCTTGGACGATTTTTCGTCTTCCACCTAGGAGCTGCTCCTTGATCCTCCATGCTCCTTGTCTTCTCTTGCATATGAGCGGCCCTGTACTTGAAAGTAAGTGCACTCCAATAGAGAGAGTGCACATAGGCCAACACACTGATCTGCTCAACGAGGGATTACGTCGTGCAGATCCGTGTATATTGACCTACTGCACCCTGACATTGGTGTGCACTTAGCGTGGAGAAACTGCAAGTACAACTTGAAAAAGTTTATCAAATACATAGTCTATTCTCCTTAGCTTGTCCAGGGGCTTCTGCAAATCAGGTACATTGTGGATACAATACCCAACAACTCCAAAGAGTAATAGCGGAGAAGAACAAACTAATGAGGGTCGTAAACACCTCTTCGGAACGCGTGCTTTTAGTAGTCGCTAGAACGGCTCAAAAACTTGACTTTCTCTAACATGGAGGAAACTCATCAACATACATAATGAATAAGAAATCACCAGACAAAACCGTAACAAGACCTTAAACAAAATATGGTTAATAAACCTCAATCATACTAGCACAAGATCAGTTTAAAGTAAATCCAAGAAATGAGGGGATGAAATACAACCAAGCACTCGAAGACTCTCAAAGATTCACGGCCGTAAGCGAGGGTTGTCGAGCCTCGTCCTTGCTCGGTCTTTGGAAGGTATTCGAGATCCTGAAGGGCAGTCACTTCCTTCTTCACACCCGGCTTCTTCGTGTTGTAGTTGTTGATTCGGATCGGAGTGAAATGCTTCACAAGTTCTGCAACTAAGAACTCAAACAACAGCTTGGAGGTCGGCAATGGCGAAGGAGACCGGAGACAAAGCTTTAGCAAGCTCTTTGGAGGAGAAAGGGTGGCAGGATCAACCCTCCAAGGAGGAGAGAGAAAATGACAGCTGGAGGGGCAAGTTTCGGCTCCAAGGGGCAGAAATGGCGGGGGAAAATGAAGTTGTCCGGGTCCAGGAGAAATCTGCGACTTAAATAGTAAAAGTCAGAAAAAATGGTCACGCACGGTCTGGCGCACGACCGTGCATGAACCGTGCGATATTAATAACCAGAAGGCGCCTGAAGAAGAAGAAGAAGAAGCGTTGACCCGTGTGTTTCCATCGCGCACGAGCGATCAGCTCGTGTGTGAAGTAATACGCACGGGTAATGACAGCGAGCAGAAATTTCAGGCAACCGGGTGAAATCGTGCGTTTTAAGCGCGCTTCCACCCGTGCGTGAAGAAGACGCACGACCAACCACAGAACAGGGAAAAACCAAAAGGCTACAGGAAAACCGTGCATTTCCTTCACACACGGTTCTGAAGAAACCGTGCGTTAAGATCGTCGAGCTCAGTCCATCGAGCTTAGCTCGACGTTTCTCCTACACAAACAAAATGCACGATCACAAAGGACCGTGTGCTAAGAAAATGCACGACCGTGCGTTTTGAAAGATATGGTACCTAAACACCTAGAGGGGGGGGTGAATAGGTGACCTAAACCTTTTTCTAGCTCTATTGGCAACAAATCAGTTATCTCACAGATTTCTACAGCTAACAGTAATAACAGAATATAAACAGTTAATCCACAGCACAGCAGACACACAAATTTATAGTGGTTCCCCAATCTTTGGGTACATCCACTTTCCCCCTTCGTCTATCTAGTAGTGTACTAGATTCGGCCAAACTTCTCCACTATCTCAGAACCCAACAAGGTTCCTACACCTCAGGCCCAAAGCCTTACACTCAGCCACCAAGGCCTACACTCAGCCACCCAGGCCTACACTCAGCCAATCAAGGCCTACACTCAGAGTTCTTCAACTCCTACACTCAGGCAACCAAGCCCTACCCTCAGCCTTTATAATATAGGCTTACAATTCTCTCAGATCCAATGGATCCTACAAGTTAAAATTGAAATACAATAATTAACTCTACAACTCAGAAAATAAGAGAGGAGTTGAGAGTTTCTTGAAGAGTTCTTGGAAGAACTCAGCTAGATCCAAACTGACTTAGCTTCCTTCAAAGCTTCTTGAGTAGAACTGAATTAGTCTGAATCCTCTGCAGTTAATCCTTGACCTCTGCTTCTTGAGATCCAGATGATTCTGAATCCTTCTTCTCAGCCTTAGTTCCAAAGACTGAATTCTTGATTGGAGCTCTCTCTCTCCAATTTCTTAGATCTGCAGTTGGACTGCCAGATCTTCTTGTGTTGATCCTCTGTGTATCACTTTTTTGATTTAATCTGATCAAACACTTCAATTATTCTCACTACTTGTAATAACAACAATCAATCAATCAGTTTCTGTAAACTATGGGTGCCTTTTTATAGGCTTCCTTCATGGTAACCGGCTGGTCCGGTTCATAACAGACTTCTGATTTCTCTGACAATTGCTGTAGACCGGCTGGATCGGCAGCTGTCATGTCAACCAGTCACTTCTTGAAATTCTCTAACTGTCAGATAGTGTCGAGACTTCCTGTTCTGAAGTGTCGACACTTATAGACCAAGTGTCGACACATGTTGTGTAAGTGTCGACACAAGTCTATAAGTTGTCGACACAATTCCTTGTATGTCTCGACCCAGATTCTTCTGCATGTGTCGACACTAAAATTGAGTGTCGACACAAGTCTTGTTCTTCATTCTTTAACTGTATTCTTCTAAGTGTCGACACATCTTCTTTGTGTCGACACATCTTCATGTGTTGAAACTGTCAAGTGTCGACACTGCTTCTTGGTGTCGACACAAGTCTTCAATTTTATTTCTTCAGCTGAGTGTCGACACATTCCCTTAGTGTCGACACTTGTACTTAGAATATTTTGTAAACTTTTCTGTTCTTTGCTAAGTGTCGACACAGCTCCTTGTGTCGACACTTTCTTCAAGTGTAGACTCTTCAACTAAGTGTCGACACATTATGCTGGGTGTCGACACTTTCTTCAAGTGTTGACTCTTCTATATAGTGTTGACTCCTTTGAGTGTGTGTCAACACATTGTGCTGAGTGTCGACACATTCTTCATATGTTGACTCTGCTGATTGAGTGTCGACACATTGTGTTGAGTGTCGACACTTGTCCTTAGTCTCTGCAGAATTTTGCTGAGTGTCGACACAACTCCAAGTGTCGACACTTTCTGATGTAGACTCAGCTCTTCTAGGTGTCGACACTTCTGCTAAGTGTCGACACAGCTTTTCTGCATTCTTCTACACTGAGTGTCGACACAGCTCCAAGTGTCGACACTTTGTGTCTGGTGTCGACTCTTCTTCCCAGGTGTCGACACAATTACTCCAAGTGTCGACACTGCTTGTCTGGGTGTCGACACAAGCTTTCTCAAGTGTCGACACTTTCCCTCTGGGTGTCGACACATGGACTTAGAAACTATTAGCTTCAGTCCAGTGTATACCTAACCTGCACAAGTAACTCAAACAAACATCAAATACATTATGATGTATATCATTGAGTTAGGTGAGGCTTCTTCAAATCAGGTACATTTGACCAATGTACCCAACAATCTCCCCCTATTTGGAGAAGTCATTACCCTTAGTCAATGATATACACCACTCATAATTAAAAATTAGAGAATGATGTAAAGCAGATATATGGTAATAGGGTAAACTTAAACATGTAATAAAGCACACATGTATACTCATTAAACATTGCAGAACAAACAAGAAATAGACACATTCTTCTGAACAATCATGAAAAATATATTTATCAAAAACTGTTCAAACATTGTTTTTAATACATTTTCAATGATTTACAAAAATGTTTAGATGTAACAGATTACAACATTCTTCAGTCTAATCTTAGTCTAATTCTGATCAGGTTCTTTTATGACTATTTCTTTCCCAGCTTGCACTTTGGCTTTTACAGCAGCAGCAGCAGCAGGCTCAGTATCAGCAATCTTCTTTCCTTTGGAGTCTTTCTTCTTTAGTTCTTCAGCCTTGATTTTCTGTCTCTCAAAGTAATGATAGGGCTTAGGAAAGTACTTGCTAGGCTCCACAGCTGTAGGAGGTAGCTTTCCTAACTTAGCCTTCCTTCTATGCTGGACAATGGCTTCCTGCCTAATCTCATGCTTCCTCCATTCTGCTTCTGAGAACCATTTGTTCCTCTCATGTGCATTGTCCTTGGCTGCTTTCCAGGCTGTGAGAATGATGTTCCTAGAAGTAGGGCTCCACTGTTCAAAATCAGGTTTTTGCTCAGCTAGTTCCCTGAACTTCTTCTTTGACAGCCTTGTCTCTTCTTCTTTGTCCATAGCCTCTTGCATAGCTGCTGTAACAGGTTGAACAACCTTTTCCAGAACAACATTAGGCTTTCCAGTTGTTGGACTATACATTGTGCTTACTGCTGCATGAACCATGTCAAAATCTGGAGGTGGATAGATCACCTGAGCTACTTCCTGTTGCTCACCTCCAAGATATGCACTTTGAATACCTGATTCAGCTACATTATCATCATCACACAGGGGAGGATAGCCCAGTGTAGCTATGATGGAGTTAGAAATCCATTTGGCATGGTCAGATCTAGCCTTGACTAACACCCTCTCCCCCTTTATGACTTCTTGTTCAACATGATCTCTTACATCATCTTTCTGGAACCTGATTTGGCTGTCCAAGTACCTGATTCCATCCTTAAAATAAGGTTTAAGCTTTGTAAGCTGTTCAGAAATGACCTTCTGTGAATCTTTAATTGCAGTCTTGACAGCAGCAATTTCATCTTGAAATGCTTTATCAAATTCAGCCTTTGCAGCAGCAGATGATGTGGAAGATTCAGCAGTCTTAGTCTTTAGTTCAGTGACTATAGCATTGTGAGATGCAGTCAAATTATCATTCATTCTTAATTGATTTTCCAGCACATAGCCTTGTTTCAATGCTATATCATCTACCTTTACTTTTATCTCTTCTTGATGTTTAGCCAGGTACACCACTGCATTTCCACCCTTGTGGAAGCATTCATTCATTTCCTTTTTATTCAGGTTCATCTCAAATCTTATTGACTTGATGTCTTGAGCTAAATCAAATTGCAAAGACTTGTGGCCTTCATCAATATACCTCTCTATGGCCCTCCTGTGCTCATCCAGCTTAACTTGCATTGCTACCATTAAGCCACTGTAATCAGTTGATGGAGCTTGTTGGACTAGGGAGTGTTGAGCAACAGTTTGTAGAGCCTTCTTGTAGCTCTGACTCCTTCTTTTGAATACAAAGAATTGCTTCTTCTTGGCTTGTTCAGTCTCATCTTCCTCAGACTCTGAAGTACTGGCTATATTCACCCTGTCCTTAGGGCTTGATGGTTTTTCAGCTTGCACATCTAGTGCCTTCTCAGTTTCTTGCCTGACAGGCTCTTCCACAACTTGCAGGTTCTCCCTCTCAGTAGCAGCACCCTTCTCTTCAGCAGCAGCAACTTTATCCATGTCAAAGTCCTCCTGTTCTAGATTTAGAAATAGATCTTCCATGGTGTATTCAGGAGGTGACTGTGCAGGAGAAGTACTGGGTTGATCAACAACTTGATCAGGAACCACTTCTAGGATAACTGATGTGTCTTGGAGAACAACATCTGGTTCTTGATTTTCTTGCTGAGTTTGCTGATGGACATCAGACAAATCAGAATCTATCACAGAAAAATCTAAAGTGTTGAGGTCAGAAAGTACCTCTTGGATAATGAGTGTAGCTTGCTCACTCTCCAGTGTAGAGGGTTATTCTACAGCTGGTGGCTCCCCCTGGCTGGGATCCTTTTGCATGGGGCTAGCTGGAGGCAGCTCCCCCTGGATTTCAGCTGTCTCTTGAGGAGCAGGAGACTTCTCTGCAGTCACTTCTATTTGACTATCAGGAGTGAAAACAACCTGTTCTTCACTACCTGAACTGCTGGAGGAATCCTGTGTCACAGGAGCTATCTTCCTCTTCTTCTTTGGAGGTGAATCTTTCTTAGAAACTTGCTTCTCAGGGGTGGACAGTTCCTTTGACAGCACCCTTTCCCACCTTGAGAAGATCCTCATGTCCATCCTTCTCATGTGGTTGATTTTGCTACCTGCAGCAGTGCTCATTACCTCTGGTATTGTACCAGCCAGGTAGAGACTAAGTATCCTGCCCAGATTGGGCTTCTTTAGACTTTCCTTTATTTTCTCAAAGATAACCATTGACCAGTCTGTTTTGAGGTTGAAGATAATTCTGGTCATAACACTGAACATGGAGGCTGACACCCTGTCATGCCCTCCAGTCTTGCTGAGTATAACTTTACCCACAATTTCTGACAGGAATTTTCCTTTGGTATTCATTCCTCTCCTGTTGAAAACAGATCCAATCTTCAGCTTAGGATCTAGACCACACCAGGTAAGTGCTTCTTTGGTCTTAGATGTAGTCACTTCCTCTTCTTCTTGAATTTTAGGTAGCTGAAGTACCTTTCTCAGAGATTTGGGTGAAATCTTGACCCTGGTGCCATGCACTCTTGATTTGATTTTGTAACCTGAGTCATCTACAGAAGCTCCAGCAAGGAATTCGAGTACTTCCTTCTTCCATATTTTAGTTTGTTCTGAAACCAGATACTCCAATCCAGAATCGGTGACTAGGGTTATCACCGATTTGATTTCTTGATTGCCATCGTCGAATGCGCCACGAACCAGCTCATAGCCTTCGTTAACATTCTCCTCGAGCTTGGGAGCCATTAGGGTTTAGAGATTTAGTCTTTAGAAGAGAGAAATGTCGACACAGTAGTTTGGTCTCGAAACTCTGAAAGCGTGTCGACAAACAAAGACAGAACCCTATTTATACCTTTCTGGTTTGAAGACGAACAGGCGGGATGGATTACTAAAGATGTGTCGACACTGGCAATAAGTGTCGACACTGACTTATAATGTCTCGACACTCATGTGTCGACATAAGTTTAGTCAACAGATTTTATGTGTCGACACTTGGTTAAGTGTCGACACCACACTACTCGACATGTAGTCGAGACTTTACTTAGAAAATTCTGAGTAAAACTTAAGTGTCGACACCTTATTGGATGTGTCGACACCAACTCGACATGTGTCGACACTAACATTCTGAAGTGTCGACACCAACTTCCTAGATGTGTCGACATCATTTTTCTGAAGTGTCGACACTGACTATTCTGTGTCGACATAGACTTGTCTATGTGTCGACACCTTTTTACTTAGCCAATTTTTAGTTCTGTAAACTTAGTCTAAGTTTATCATACCTAGTTCAATTTTGAACCTATTGAACTTAGCTTCTTCTAAAGGCTTAGTAAACATATCAGCTATCTGATTATCAGTTTTAACATATTCAAGTGCAATATCATTTCTTTCTACATGCTCCCTAAGAAAGTGATATTTAATCTCAATATGTTTAGTTCTACTATGTGATACAGGATTATTAGCTATTGAAATAGCACTTGTAGAATCACAGAAAAGTGGAGTTCTACTTACCTAAAATCCATAGTCTTCTAGCTGATGTTGAATCCACAGAAGTTGAGCACAGCAACTTCCTACAGCTACATATTCTGACTCAGCTGTGGAGATAGCCACACTAGTCTGCTTTTTGCTGCTCCATGAAATGAGTCTTCCACCTAGGAATTGACAGGATCCAGTGGTGCTCTTTCTATCTTCTTTGCATCCTGCAAAGTCTGCATCTGAATAGTCTGTTAGATCAAAATCTTCATTCCTAGGGTACCAGAGGCCTAGATAAGGTGTGCCCTTTAGATATCTCAAGATTCTCTTGACTGCAGTCAAGTGAGACTCTTTAGGGCAGGCTTGATACCTGGCACAAACACATGTAGCATACATAATGTCAGGCCTACTTGCAGTAAAGTATAGTAGGGAGCCAACTATCCCTCTATACAAGGTTTCATCTACAGGTTTCCCTGCATCATCCTTGCTCAGAGACATACTTGACCCCATAGGAGTTTTCATGGTACTGGATGAATCCATACCATACTTCCTTATGAGTTCTAGGGTGAACTTGGACTGACATATGGATAGACCACTTCCAGTCTGTTTAACTTGGAGACCCAAGAAAAACTTCAGTTCTCCCATACTACTCATCTCAAATTGACTTTGCATAAGCTTTGCAAACTTTTTGCAAAGGCTACTTTCAGTAGACCCAAATATAATGTCATCTACATATATTTGGACAAGTATGACTTTGCCTCTTGATTCCCTAAGGAATAGAGTCTTATCTATTTTCCCCCTTGAGAACTTGTTCTCAATGAGGAAACTAGATAGGGTTTCATACCAAGCCCTAGGTGCTTGTTTTAACCCATACAATGCTTTCCTAAGTCTATAGACATAATGAGGTAGAGTTGGATCAACAAAACCTGCAGGCTGCTCCACATAGACTTCTTCTTTCAAATTACCATTTAGGAATGCTGACTTCACATCCATTTGGTATACCTTGAATCCTTGATAAGTTGCATAGGCCAAGAACATCCTTATGGCTTCTAGTCTGGCTACTGGAGCAAAGGTTTGATCAAAATCAATACCTTCTTCTTGCCTATAACCTTTAGCAACCAATCTTGCTTTATTCTTAATGATGACTCCTTGTTCATCTAACTTATTCCTGTAGATCCACTTTGTTCCTATCACATTGTGATCTTTAGGTTTAGGAACCAGGTCCCAAACCTTGCACCTCTTGAACTGATTAAGCTCTTCCTGCATTGCTTCAGTCCACTGTGGATCTTGTATTGCTTCTTCAAATTTCTTTGGTTCTATTTGAGACAGAAAACTTGAATATACTACAGCATTCTGATTTCTGCTCCTTGTCTGAACACCTTGTCTTGGATCTCCAATTATCAGCTCTATTGGATGATCTCTTAGATGCCTGTTGGCTGGAGGCATCCTTACTTCTGGTTGAACTTCTTCAGCATCTTCATCAAACTGCGTTCCTTGTACTTCTTCAGCTCCTTGTACATGTAGTTCTCCCCCTGGACATAAGCCATGTCCTCCTACTTGCTGTCTTACAGCAGGTACCTCTTCTATGGTTAGCTTGTCCATCTTCTTAGTAAGACCTGTGGGGCTGCATACATTGCTAGACAACTCATTGTTAATTAGTTGTGTCTCATCAAAAACTACATGCACAGACTCCTCTACAACTTGTGTAGTCAAGTTGTAGACTCTATAAGCCTTACTATTATTGTTGTACCCAACAAACACTCCCTCTTGGGACTTGGCAGCAAACTTAGTTAGGTAAGACTTTCCATTGTTAAGTATGAAGCATTTGCAACCAAAAATCCTGAAATAGGATAGATTTGGTTTCCTGCCTTTCACAACTTCATAGGGGGTCTTGTTTAACCTTTTAGTGATGGTAGCCCTATTTATCACATGGCATGCAGTGTTAACTTCTTCAGCCCAGAAATACTCTGGCAGTGATGAATCACTTAATAGGGTTCTACCAGCCTCTATCAAGGTCCTATTTTTCCTTTCAGCAATGCCATTTTGCTGAGGTGTTCTAGGTGAAGAGAATTCTTGAAATATCCCATAGTCTTCACACAGCTTTGTCATGCTTTCAGACTGAAACTCAGGACCATGGTCACTTCTAATTTTGACCACAGTACAGTTCAATTCATTCTGAATTTGCTTAACAAAGCTATGGAAGACACTAGGTGTTTCAGATTTCTGCTTTAAGAAGAACACCCAGGAAAACCTTGAGTAGTCATCAACAATTACAAAGTATAGACCTTCCTACCTAAGCTGTGAACTGGCATTGGACCAAATAGATCCATATGCAAGAGGTATAAACACCTCACAGCATCTTTGTTGTCTAAGCTTCTAAAGGTGGATTTAGTCTGCTTGCCCTTTTGACAAGCTGAGCAAATGCCATCTTTGACACACTTAACTTGAGAACCATTCCTCACTAACTCTTTGCAAAAGAGTTTGCTAATAGTCTTATAGTTAAGATGAGCTAGCCTCTTGTGCCACTTGACACAATGAGAGACTGTCTCATCAGCTACAAGACAAACAGGAGAACCATTGTTCTCAATCATAATGTCTAAGCAGTAGACATTCCTCTTTCTATATCCTGTCAAAATGATCTCTTGATCACTTGACCTCTTGATATGACAACCATTTTTAACAAATGAGATGTCATACCCTACATCACTTAACTGACTTATACTAATGAGGTTGTGTTTCAACCCTTTAACATAAGCCACTTGAGTAATGGTAACAAGGTTTGAAGAGATGTTACCAAACCCTTTGATGATTCCTTTTTCAGAACCACCAAAGGTCACTTTAGGACCATTTTTGATTGGAATGTAGTCCTTCAGTAGTCCCCTTATTCCAGTCATATGTCTGGAACATCCACTATCCAAGTACCATGTTGGGGTATGGCCACTTGGATTCACCTGCAAAACAAATTAATGAACCTTAGAACCCAAAGTAAACTTGGGTCCTTGGTGATTGTTAGTTTGCAACTTGACATAGCTACCTGCTGGCTTTCCACCAGGTAACTTGCTACTCAACTTGGCACTGGTATTGTGCCAACAATCCAAGGCAAAGTGGCCAACCTTGCCACAACACCAGCATTCAAACTTGTTGTACCTTTGCTTAGGTACAGACTTGGCTGTCTTGACTACAGCAGGCTTATTGAATGTTGGGGCTTTGCCCTTGGACTTGGACTGATCCTGAACAGTCCTAGCTGGTTTAATAAAACTCAATCCAGCCTTTCCTTTATGATGAACAAATTCATCAATCAAGGGTAGCACTGATTTAGGTTTTGAAAACCTAGCAACTAGCTCTCTTTCCTTCTGGAGATTGATCTTCAGTAACTTAATTTGATCATTTTTATAAGTGATAGTTCCCATCTGAATCACAGTAATGTGTTTCAGCCTGGCTACCTCATTGAGCTTTTGATCAAATTCCTTCTCAAAGTCTGTTGCAGCTGCCTTTAGATCAGCAATTGCCTTTGCCTGACTTTTGGCAAGGGACTTGCTTTTCTTATAGGCTTGCAACAGTACTTTATATTCATCTAAGAGCTGATGAATATCTCCCTCAGATTCAGAAACACTTCCATCACTTGATGAAGATGAATCTGACTCTGAACTAGAACTGAAATCTGAACTTTGAGTTGGACTTTGTACCTGACTAGGTCCTGGCTGCTCCAGGATTTTGGTACTTTCAGTCAATGCCATCAGTCCTTGGCACTGACACTCTTCTTGTTCATAGATTGATTCCATGATCTGCATAAACTCCTCTTCTTCTTGAAAGATATGGTACCTAAACACCTAGAGGGGGGGGTGAATAGGTGACCTAAACCTTTTTCAAGCTTTGTTGGCAGCACAACAATTATTACAGCTAACAGCAATTACAGAAATCAAACAAGTAATCCACAGCACAGCACAGTAATTTATAGTGGTTCCCCAATCTTTGGGTACATCCACTTTCCCCCTTCGCCTATCTAGCAGTGTACTAGATTCGGCCAAACTTCTCCACTAACTCAGAACCAAACTAGGTTCCTACCTCAGGCCCAAAGCCTTACACTCAGCCAAAAGGCCTACACTCAGCCACCCAGGCCTACACTCAGCCAATTAAGGCCTACACTCAGAGTTCTCCAACTCCTACACTCAGGCAACCAAGCCCTACCCTCAGCCTTTATAAAATAGGCTTACAATTCTCTCAGATCCAATGGATCCTACAGGTTAAAATAGAAAGTACAATAGTTAACTCTACAACTCAGAAAATAGGAGAGGAGTTGAGAGATTCTTGAAGAGTTCTTGGAAGAACTCAGTTAGATCCAAACTGACTTAGCTTCCTTCAAAGCTTCTTGATTAGAACTGAATAAGTCTGAATCTTCTGCAGTTGTTCCTTGACCTCTGCTTCTTGAAATCCAGATGACTCTGAATTCTTCTTCTCAGCCTTAGTTCCAAAGACTGAATACTTGGTTGGAGCTCTCTCTCTCTCCAACTTCTTAGATCTGCTGATGCACACCAAGATCTTCTTGTGTTGATACTCAATATACCACTTTTACAAAGATCTGAACTCTCTCTGTAAAAACTTTTTCAACCACTTCTATATTATCTCAACAATCTTTTCAACAACTGTTTCTGTAAACTATAGATGCCTATTTATAGGCTTCCTTTATGGTAACCGGCTGGTCCGGTTCATAACAGACTTCTGATATCACTGACAGTTGATGTAGACCGGCTGGATCGGTAGCTGTCTTGTCAACCAGTCACTTCTTGAAATTCCTCTAACTGTCAGATAGTGTCGAGACTTTCTGTTCTTAAGTGTCGACACTTATAGGCCAAGTGTCGACACATGTTGTGTAAGTGTCGACACAAGTCTACAAGGTGTCGACACAATTCCCTGTATGTCTCGACATAGTTTCTTCTGCATGTGTCGACACTGAAATTGAGTGTCGACACAAGTACTTGTACTTCATTCTTTAACTGTATTCTTCTAAGTTTCGACACATCTCCTTTGTGTCGACACATCTTCATGTGTAGAAACTGTCAAGTGTCGACACTGCTTCTTGGTGTCGACACAAGTCTTTACTTTTGTTTCTTCAGCTGAGTGTCGACACATTCCTTTAGTGTCGACACTTGTACTTAGAATATTTTGTAACTTTTCTGATCTTTGCTAAGTGCCGACACAGCTCCTTGTGTCGACACTTTCTTCAAGTCTAGAGTCTTCAACTAAGTGTCGACACATTGTGCTGAGTGTCGACACTTTCTTCAAGTGTTGACTCCTCTGGTTGTGTGTCGACACATTGTGCTGAGTGTCGACACTTACTTCAAATACTGAGTCTTTAGCTAAGTGTCGACACATTGTGCTGGGTGTCGACACTTACTTCAAGTGCTAACTCTTCTGCATAGTGTCGACACATTGTGTTGAGTGTCGACACTTGTACTTAGATTCTGCAGACTTTTGCTGAGTGTCGACACTTACTTCAAGTGTCGACACTTTGTGGTGTTGACTCAGCTCTTCTAGGTGTCGACACTTCTACTAAGTGTCGACACAGCTTTTCTGCATTCTTCTTCACTGAGTGTCGACACAGCTCCAAGTGTCGACACTTTCTGACTGGTGTCGACTCTTCTTCCCAGGTGTCGACACAATGACTCCAAGTGTCGACACTGCTTGTCTGGGTGTCGACACAAGCTTTCTCAAGTGTCGACACTTTCCCTCTGGGTGTCGACACATGGACTTAGAATTTTTAGCTTCAGTCCAGTGTATTCCTAACCTGCACAAGTAACTCAAACACACATCAAATACACTATGATGCATATCATTGAGTTAGGTGAGGCTTCTTCAAATCAGGTACATTTGACCAATGTACCCAACAATCTCCCCCTATTTGGAGAAGTCATAACCCTTAGTCAATGATATACATCACTCATAATTAAAAATTATAAAATGAAGTAAAACAGATATATGACAACAGAGTTAAACTTTAACATGTAATAAAGCACACATGTATACTCATTCAGCATTACAGAACAAACAAGAATTAGACACATTCATCAGAACAATCATGAAATTTGTTTAACAAAAATTGTTCATACATTTAATACATTTTCAATGATTTACACAAAATGTTTGATGTAACAGATTACAACATTCTTCAGTTTAATCTTAATCTAATTCTGCTATGGTTCCTTAATGACTATGCCTTTTCCAGCTTGTACTTTAGCTTTCACAGCAGCAGCAGCAGGCTCAGCTTCAGCAGTCTTCTTCCCTTTGGAGTCCGTCTTCTTCTGTTCTTCAGCCTTGATCTTTTGCCTTTCAAAATAATGATAGGGCTTAGGAAAGTACTTGCTAGGCTCCACAGCTGTAGGAGGTAGCTTTCCTAACTTAGCCTTCCTTCTATGTTGGACAATGGCTTCCTGCCTACTTTCATGTTTCCTCCATTCTGCCTCTGAGAACCACTTGTTCCTCTCATGGGCATTGTCCTTGGCCGCTTTCCATGCAGTGAGAATGATGTTCCTAGAAGTAGGGCTCCACTGTTCAAAATCAGGTTTTTGCTCAGCAAGTTCCCTGAACTTCTTCTTTGACAGCCTAGTCTCTTCTTCTTTGTCCAAAGCCTCTTGCATAGCAGCTGTGATAGGTTGAACAACCTTTTCCAGAATAATATTAGGCTTACCAGCAGTTGGACTATACATTGTGCTTACATCAGCATGAACCATTTCAAAATCTGGAGGTGGATAGATTACATCAGCCACTGCCTGTTGCTCACCTCCAAGATATGTTCCTTGAATACCAGATTCAGCTACATTGTCATCATCACACAGGGGAGGATAGCCCAGTGTAGCCCTGATGGAATTGGATATCCATTTTGCATGGTCAGAACTGGCTTTGACTAACACCCTCTCCCCCTTTATGACTTCTTGTGCCACATGATCTCTCACATCATCTTTCTGGAACCTGATTTGGCTGTCCAAATACCTTATGCCCTCTTTAAAGAAAGGTCTAAGCTTGGTAAGCTGTTCAGAAATGACCTTTTGTGAGTCTGTAATAGCATTCTTTACAGCAGCAAGTTCTGCTTGAAATATTTTATCAAAGTCAGCCTTGGCAGCAGCAGAGGAGGTTGATGGTTCATCAGACTGCTTCTTGAGTTCAGTGACTATAGCATTGTGAGATGCAGTCAAGTTATCATTCATCCTGAGTTGATTCTCCAGCACATAGCCTTGCTTTAGTGCTATATCTTCTACTTTCTCTTTGATTGTTTCTTGATATTTAGCCAGGAAGACTACTGCATTTCCACACTTGTGGAAGCATTCATTCATTTCCTTCTTATTCATGTTCATTTCAAACCTTATTGATTTGATATCTTGAGCTAGATCAAATTGTAGAGATTTTTGGCCCTCATCAATATATTTCTCTATGGCCCTTCTTTGCTCATCCAGCTTTACTTGCATTGCCACCATTAGGCTACTGTAATCAGTTGATGGAGCTTGGTGGACCAGTGAGTGTTGAGCAACAGTTTGGAGAGCCTTCTTGTAGCTCTGGCTTCTTCTTTTGAAAACAAAAAATTGCTTTTTCTTAGCTTGCTCAGCTTCATCATCTTCAGATTCTGATGTACTGGCTATATCCACCCTATCCTTAGGGCTGGATGGTGTTTCAATGTGCACATCTTGTGCCTTCTCAGTATCTAGCCTTATAGGCTCTTCTTGAATATCCAAATTCTCCCCCTCAGCAGCAGCATCCTTCACTGCATCAGCAGCATTCTTTTCCATATCAAAATCATCCTGATCTAAATTCAGAAATAGATCTTCCATTGTGTATTCTACTGGAGAATGTGCAGGAGATGTACTGGTTTCATCAGCTACAACAGATGTGTCTTGGAGAACAACATCTGGGTCTTGAGTTGCTGGCTGATTTTGCTGATGGTCATCAGACAAATCAGAATTTATTATAGAAAAATTCAAAGTATTAAGGTCAACAAGTACCTCTTGAATGAGGAGGGTGGCTTGCTCACTCTCCAGTGTAGATGGTTCTGCTACACCTGGAAGCTCTCCCTGGATGTCAGCTGGCTCCTGAGGAGCAGGTGACTTTTCTGCAGCCTTATCCATTGGACTATCAGGAGTGAAGACCACATGTTCTTCACTGCCTGAGCTGCTGGAGGACTCTTGAGGCACAGCAGCAGTCTTCCTCTTCTTCCTGGGAGGAGAGTCTTTCTTAGAAGCTTGTTTTTCAGGGGTGGTCAATTCCTTTGACACCAGCACCCTTTCCCATCTAGAGAATATCCTTGAGTCCATTCTCCTCATGTGATTGATTTTTGTTCCTGCAGCAGAGCTCATTACCTCTGGAATTGATCCAGCCAGGTAGAGACTTAGTATCCTGCCCAGATTGGGCTTCTTCAGACTTTCTTTTACTTTCTCAAAGACAATCATAGACCAGTCTGTCTTAAGGTTGAAGATGATTCTGGTCATGATACTGAACATAGAGGCTGACACCCTGTCATGCCCTCCTGGTTTGCTTAGAATAACCTTGCCTACAACTTCAGACAGGAATTTGCCTTGAGTGTTCATGCCTTTTCTGTTGAAGACAGAACCTATTCTCATCTTAGAATCAAGACCACACCAAGTGAGTGCTTCTCTGGTCTTAGATGTGGTCACTTCCTCTTCTTCTTGAATCTTAGGTAGCTGAAGTACCTTTCTCAAGGATTTGGGTGAAACCTTGACCTTGGTTCCATGCACTCTGGATTTGATTCTGTATCCAGAGTCGTCCACAGTTGCTCCAGTAAGAAATTCAATCACTTCTTTCTTCCATATCTTGGTTGGCTCTGAAACCAAGTATTCCAGTCCTGAATCGCTGACTAGGGTTATCACTGATTTGATTTCCTGATCACCGTCGTCGAATGCGCCTCGCACGAGCTCATAGCCTTCGTTTACGTTCTCTTCCAGCTTGGGAGCCATTAGGGTTTTGAGAAATAGTCTTTAGAGAAGAGAAATGTCGACACAGGAGTTTAGTCTCGAAACTCTGAAAGCGTGTCGACAAACACAAACAGAACCCTATTTATACCTTTCTTGTTTGAAGACGAACAGGCGGGATGAATTTCTAAAGATGTGTCGACACTGTCAATAAGTGTCGACACTGACTTATAATGTCTCGACACACATGTGTCGACACAAGTTTAGTCAACAGATTTTATGTGTCGACACTTGGTGAAGTGTCGACACCACTATACTCGACATGTAGTCGAGACTTTACTTAGAAAAATTCTGAGTAAAACTTAAGTGTCGACACTTTATTGGATGTGTCGACACCTACTCGACATGTGTCGACACTAACATTCTGAAGTGTCGACACTAACTTCCTAGATGTGTCGACACCATTTTCCTGAAGTGTCGACACTTACTATTCTGTGTCGACATAGACTTGTCTATGTGTCGACACCTTTTTACTTAGCCAATTTTTGTTCTGTATACTTAATCTAAGTTTATCATACCTAGTTCAATTTTGAACCTATTAAACTTAGCTTCATCTAAGGGCTTAGTGAACATATCAGCTATCTGATTATCAGTTCTAACATATTCAAGTGCAATATCATTTCTTTCAACATGCTCCCTAAGAAAGTGATATTTAATCTCAATATGTTTAGTTCTACTATGTGATACAGGGTTGTTAGCTATTGAAATAGCACTAGTAGAATCACAATAAAGTGGAGTTCTACTTACCTGACATCCATAGTCTTCTAGCTGATGTTGAATCCACAGAAGTTGAGCACAGCAACTTCCTGCAGCTACATATTCTGACTCAGCTGTGGAGATGGCCACACTGGTTTGCTTCTTACTACTCCATGAAATGAGTCTTCCACCTAGGAACTGACAGGATCCAGTTGTGCTCTTTCTATCTTCTTTGCATCCTGCAAAGTCTGCATCTAAATAGCCTGTTAGATCAAAATCTCCATTCCTAGGGTACCAGAGGCCTAGATAGGGTGTGCCCTTTAGATATCTTAAGATTCTCTTGACTGCAGTCAAGTGAGATTCTTTGGGGCAGGCTTGATACCTGGCACAAACACATGTAGCATACATAATGTCAGGCCTACTTGCAGTCAAGTATAGTAGAGAGCCAACTATCCCTCTATACAAGGTTTCATCTACAGGTTTCCCTGCATCATCCTTGCTTAGAGACATACTTGACCCCATAGGAGTCTTCATGGTACTGGATGAATCCATACCATATTTTCTTATGAGTTCCAGGGTGAACTTTGACTGACATATGGACAAGCCACTTTCAGTCTGTTTAACTTGGAGACCCAAGAAAAACTTCAGTTCTCCCATACTACTCATTTCAAATTGACTCTGCATAAGCTTTGTAAACTTTTTGCAAAGGCTACTTTCAGTAGACCCAAATATAATGTCATCTACATATATTTGGACAAGTATTACTTTGCCTCTAGATTCCCTAAGGAATAGAGTCTTATCTATTTTCCCCCTTGTAAACTTGTTCTCAATGAGGAAACTAGATAGGGTTTCATACCAAGCTCTAGGAGCTTGCTTTAACCCATACAATGCTTTCCTAAGTCTATAGACATAATGTGGAAGAGTAGGATCAACAAAACCTGAAGGCTGTTCCACATATACTTCTTCTTTTAAATTACCATTAAGGAATGCTGACTTCACATCCATTTGGTATACTTTGAATCCTTGGTAGGTTGCATAGGCCAAGAACATCCTTATGGCTTCCAGTCTGGCTACTGGAGCAAAGGTTTGATCAAAATCAATACCTTCTTCTTGCCTATATCCTTTTGCAACCAGTCTTGCTTTATTCTTAATGATGATACCTTGTTCATCTAACTTGTTCCTGTAGATCCACTTTGTTCCTATCACATTGTGATCTTTAGGCTTAGGAACCAGATCCCACACCTTGCATCTTTTGAACTGATTAAGCTCCTCCTGCATTGCTTCAGTCCACTGTGGATCTTGTATAGCTTCTTCAAATTTCTTTGGTTCTATTTGAGACAGAAAACTTGAATATACTACAGCATTCTGATTTCTGCTCCTTGTCTGAACACCTTGTCTTGGATCTCCAATGATCAGCTCTACTGGATGATCTCTTAGATGCCTGTTGGCTGGAGGCATCCTTACTTCTGGTTGAACTTCTTCAGCATCTTCATCAAGCTGAGTTCCTTGTACTTCAACAGCTCCTTGTACATGTAGTTCTCCCCCTGGACATAAGCCATCTTCTTCTACTTGCTGTCTTGCAGCAGGTACATCTTCTATGGTTAGCTTGTCCATCTTCTTAGTAAGACCTGTAGGGCTGCACACACTACTAGACAACTCATTGTTAATTAGTTGTGTTTCATCAAAAACTACATGCACAGACTCCTCTACAACTTGTGTAGTCAAGTTGTAGACTCTATAACCCTTACTATTATTGCTGTACCCAACAAACACTCCCTCTTGGGACTTGGCAGCAAACTTAGTTAAGTAAGACTTCCCATTGTTAAGTATGAAGCATTTACAACCAAAGATCCTAAAATAGGACAGATTTGGTTTCCTGCCTTTCACTACTTCATAGGGGGTCTTGTTTAACCTTTTAGTGATGGTAAGCCTATTTATCACATGGCATGCAGTGTTAACTGCTTCAGCCCAGAAATATTCTGGCAGTGATGAATCACTTAATAGGGTTCTACCAGCCTCTATCAAGGTCCTATTTTTCCTTTCAGCAATGTCATTTTGCTGAGGTGTTCTAGGTGAAGAGAATTCTTGAAATATCCCATAGTCTTCACACAGCTTTGTCATGCTTTCAGACTGAAACTCAGTACCATGGTCACTTCTAATTTTGACCACTGTACAGTTCAATTCATTCTGAATTTGCTTAACAAAACTATAGAAGACACTAGGTGTTTCAGATTTCTGCTTTAAGAAGAACACCCAGGAAAACCTTGAGTAGTCATCAACAACTATAAAGGTGTAGACCTTCCTACCTAAGCTGTGAACTGGCATTGGACCAAATAGATCCATATGCAAGAGGTATAAACACCTCACAGCATCTTTGTTGTCTAAGCTTCTAAAGGTGGATTTAGTCTGCTTGCCCTTTTGACAAGCTGAGCAAATGCCATCTTTGACACACTTAACTTGAGGACCATTCCTCACTAACTCTTTACTAAAGAGTTTGCCAATAGTCTTGTAATTAAGATGAGCAAGCCTCTTGTGCCATTTGACACATTGAGAGACTGTCTCATCAGCTACAAGACAGACTGGAGAACAATTGTTCTCAACCATAATGTCTAAGCAGTAGACATTTCTCTTTCTATATCCAGTCAAAATGATCTCTTGATCACTTGACCTCTTGATATGACAACCATTTTTAACAAATGAGATGTCATACCCTACATCACTTAATTGACTTATACTAATGAGGTTGTGTTTCAAACCTTTAACATAAGCCACTTTAGTAATGGTAACAAGGTTAGAAGAAATGTTACCAAACCCTTTGATGATTCCTTTTTCAGAACCACCAGAGGTCACCTTTGGACCATTTTTGATTGGGATGTAGTCCTTCAGTAGTCCCCTAGTTCCAGTCATGTGTCTGGAACAACCACTATCCAAGTACCATGTAGGGGTATGGTCACTTGGATTCACCTGCAAAACAAATTAATGAACCTTAGAACCCAAAGTAAACTTGGGTCCTTGGTGATTGTTAGTTTGCAATTTGACATAGCTACCTGCTGGCTTTCCAATAGGTAACTTGCTACTCAACTTGGCACTGGCATTGTGCCAATAATCCAAGGCAAAGTGGCCAACCTTGCCACAATACCAGCATTCAAACTTGTTGTACCTTTGCTTAGGTACAACCTTTGCTGTCTTGACCACAGCAGCCTTGTTGAATGTTGGGGCTTTGCCCTTGGACTTGGACTGATCCTGAACAGTCCTCACAGGCATAACAAAACCCAATCCAGCCTTTCCTTTATGATGAACAAATTCATCAATCAAGGGTAGCACTGATTTAGGTTTTGAAAACCTAGCAACTAACTCTTTTTCCTTCTGGAGATTGATCTCCAGCAACTTAATTTGATCATTTTTAAATGTAATAGTACCCATCTGAATCACAGTAATGTGTTTCAGCCTGGCTACTTCATTCAGTTTTTGATCATACTCCTTCTCAAAATCTGTTGCAGCTGCCTTGAGATCAGCAATCTCCTTTGCCTGACTTTTGGCTAGGATCTTGCTTTTCTTATAGGCTTGCAACAGTACTTGGTATTCATCTAAGAGCTGATGAATATCTCCCTCAGATTCAGAATCACTTCCATCACTTGATGAAGATGATTCTGACTCTGAACTAGAACTGGAATCTGAACTTGGAGTTGGACTTTGTACCTGACTAGGTCCTGGCTGCTCCAGGATTTTGGTACTTTCAGTCAATGCCATTAGTCCTTGGCACTGAACCTCTTCTTGATCATAGATTGATTCCATGATCTGCATAAACTCTTCTTCTTCTTCAGCAAATAGCCCTATATAGGCTTCAGCATCTGTCTCAGTGTCTGAAGAAGAAATATCTGAAAGAGTCTTCTCATTCTTTGCAACAAAGGACTTCTCCTTCTTTCCTTTGAAGTGAGTCTTCTTTTTGTCACTGGATTCTTTCCTTCTTTCAGGACAATCTGCAATTACATGACCCTGTCTATTGCAGCAGTAACACACAATCTTAGACCCTGTTGCCTTGCTAGTTTTTGTCCTTTTCTTGTCCTTCTTTGAAGGCTTCTTCTCCTGATACTGAACTTCTTTCCCTTTGGAAAAAGAAGGTCTGGACTTCCACTGTTTCTTCTTCAGGAATTTCTGAAAATGTCTGGTAAATGCAGCAAAGTCTTCATCACTTTCACTGCTTGTAGATTTAGTGCTAACAGACTCATCAGAATCTAATTCAACTACCTCTGGAGGAGGAGTTGATGACTTAGTCCTGTTCTTTCTAGGTACTTCTGACTTAAAGGCAACAGTCCTTTCCCTATGTTCAGTCCTTGTTGACTTTTCCTCCTCTTTTCTTACTGACAATTGCATCTCATAAGATAACAACTTGCCAAACAGTGTGGGAGGAGGAATTTCTCCCAACTTTGCCATTTCTCTGATGGCACAGATCTTAGTGTCCCAATCTTTGGTTAGGGACCTCAAGAACTTATCATTCAATTCATAGTTTGTGAACTCCCTTCCATAGGACATGAGTTCATTAACAATTCTGTAGAACTTTTTGTAGCATTCAGTGATGCTATCTCCTCTTCCTTGCCTAAAGCTCTCATATTCTTGATTAAGCAAGGATTTCCTATCTTGTCTTACTTCTTCAGAACCTTCCATGTAGACAATGAGGGTATCCCACATTTCTTTTGCTGTTTTACAGTGAATAAGGTTCTGGAAGGTGGCATCATCAATTGCACTAACTATGATGTTCTGTGCCCTTTTGTCCATTGTAGCTAGGACAATCTCATCCTTGGTCATCTCAGAAAAATCCTTTGGAGTTCTCTGTGTAGCATCCAAGACTGAAATCTTCATGGGCACATAAGGCTCTTCCTTGACTGTGATGTAGATCCTAGGGTCAGAGGCCTCCATGAACAGCCTTACCCTTTCTTTCCAGATTCCAAAAATCTCCTTTCTGCAAATGGGCAGTTTCATTGAACCCAATTCCTTGTGATTCTCTGAAGACCCCATGTTTCTTGATTTTCTTGAAACTGTTTCCTGACTTATATTGAATCTGCCAAACTGGATCTCCTCAGACAGTTAGTCCTTTTTGAGGAACCTCGCTTTGATACCACTTGAAAGATATGGTACCTAAACACCTAGAGGGGGGGGGGGGTGAATAGGTGACCTAAACCTTTTTCAAGCTTTGTTGGCAGCACAACAATTATTACAGCTAACAGCAATTACAGAAATCAAACAAGTAATCCACAGCACAGCACAGTAATTTATAGTGGTTCCCCAATCTTTGGGTACATCCACTTTCCCCCTTCGCCTATCTAGCAGTGTACTAGATTCGGCCAAACTTCTCCACTAACTCAGAACCAAACTAGGTTCCTACCTCAGGCCCAAAGTCTTACACTCAGCCAAAAGGCCTACACTCAGCCACCCAGGCCTACACTCAGCCAATTAAGGCCTACACTCAGAGTTCTCTAACTCCTACACTCAGGCAACCAAGCCCTACCCTCAGCCTTTATAAAATAGGCTTACAATTCTCTCAGATCCAATGGATCCTACAGGTTAAAATAGAAAGTACAATAGTTAACTCTACAACTCAGAAAATAGGAGAGGAGTTGAGAGATTCTTGAAGAGTTCTTGGAAGAACTCAGTTAGATCCAAACTGACTTAGCTTCCTTCAAAGCTTCTTGATTAGAACTGAATAAGTCTGAATCTTCTGCAGTTGTTCCTTGACCTCTGCTTCTTGAAATCCAGATGACTCTGAATTCTTCTTCTCAGCCTTAGTTCCAAAGACTGAATACTTGGTTGGAGCTCTCTCTCTCTCCAACTTCTTAGATCTGCTGATGCACACCAAGATCTTCTTGTGTTGATACTCAATATACCACTTTTACAAAGATCTGAACTCTCTCTGTAAAAACTTTTTCAACCACTTCTATATTATCTCAACAATCTTTTCAACAACTGTTTCTGTAAACTATAGATGCCTATTTATAGGCTTCCTTTATGGTAACCGGCTGGTCCGGTTCATAACAGACTTTTGATATCACTGACAGTTGATGTAGACCGGCTGGATCGGCAGCTGTCTTGTCAACCAGTCACTTCTTGAAATTCCTCTAACTGTCAGATAGTGTCGAGACTTTCTGTTCTTAAGTGTCGACACTTATAGGCCAAGTGTCGACACATGTTGTGTAAGTGTCGACACAAGTCTACAAGGTGTCGACACAATTCCCTGTATGTCTCGACACAGTTTCTTCTGCATGTGTCGACACTGAAATTGAGTGTCGACACAAGTACTTGTACTTCATTCTTTAACTGTATTCTTCTAAGTGTCGACACATCTCCTTTGTGTCGACACATCTTCATGTGTAGAAACTGTCAAGTGTCGACACTGCTTCTTGGTGTCGACACAAGTCTTTACTTTTGTTTCTTCAGTTGAGTGTCGACACATTCCTTTAGTGTCGACACTTGTACTTAGAATATTTTGTAACTTTTCTGATCTTTGCTAAGTGTCGACACAGCTCCTTGTGTCGACACTTTCTTCAAGTCTTGAGTCTTCAACTAAGTGTCGACACATTGTGCTGAGTGTCGACACTTTCTTCAAGTGTTGACTCCTCTGGTTGTGTGTCGACACATTGTGCTGAGTGTCGACACTTACTTCAAATACTGAGTCTTTAGCTAAGTGTCGACACATTGTGCTGGGTGTCGACACTTACTTCAAGTGCTGACTCTTCTGCATAGTGTCGACACATTGTGTTGAGTGTCGACACTTGTACTTAGATTCTGCAGACTTTTGCTGAGTGTCGACACTTACTTCAAGTGTCGACACTTTGTGGTGTTGACTCAGCTCTTCTAGGTGTCGACACTTCTGCTAAGTGTCGACACAGCTTTTCTGCATTCTTCTTCACTGAGTGTCGACACAGCTCCAAGTGTCGACACTTTCTGACTGGTGTCGACTCTTCTTCCCAGGTGTCGACACAATGACTCCAAGTGTCGACACTGCTTGTCTGGGTGTCGACACAAGCTTTCTCAAGTGTCGACACTTTCCCTCTGGGTGTTGACACATGGACTTAGAATTTTTAGCTTCAGTCCAGTGTATTCCTAACCTGCACAAGTAACTCAAACACACATCAAATACACTATGATGCATATCATTGAGTTAGGTGAGGCTTCTTCAAATCAGGTACATTTGACCAATGTACCCAACACTTCTTCAGCAAATAGCCCTATGTAGGCTTCAGCATCTGTCTCAGTGTCTGAAGAAGAAATGTCTGAAAGAGTCTTCTCATTCTTTGCAACAAAGGACTTCTCCTTCCTTCCTTTGAAGTGAGTCTTCGTTTTGTCACTGGATTCTTTTCTTCTCTCAGGACAATCTGCAATAACATGACCCTGTCTATTGCAGCAGTAACACACTATCCTAGACCCAGTTGCCTTGCTAGTCTTTGTCTTTTTCTTGTCCTTCTTTGAAGGCTTCTTCTCCTGATACTGAACTTCTTTCCCTTTGGAAAATGAAGGTCTGGACCTCCACTGTTTCTTCTTCAGGAATTTCTGAAAATGTCTGGTGAATGCAACAAAGTCTTCATCACTTTCTCTGCTTGTAGACTTTGTGCTAACAGACTCATCAGATTCTGATTCAACTACCTCTGGAGGAGGAGTTGATGACTTAGTCCTGCCCTTTCTAGGTACTTCTGACTTGAAGGCAACAGTCCTTTCCCTGTGCTCAGTACTTGTTGATTTTTCCTCCTCTTTTCTCACAGACAGCTGCATCTCATAAGACAGCAACTTGCCAAACAGTGTGGGAGGAGGAATTTCTCCCAACTTTGCCATTTCTCTGATGGCACAGATCTTAGTGTCCCAATCTTTGGTTAGGGACCTCAAGAACTTATCATTCAATTCATAGTTAGTGAACTCTCTTCCATAGGACATGAGTTCATTAACAATTCTATAGAACTTCTTGTAGCATTCAGTGATGCTATCTCCTCTTCCTTGCCTAAAGCTCTCATACTCTTGATTAAGCAAGGACTTTCTATCTTGCCTAACTTCTTCAGAACCTTCCATATAGACAATGAGGGTATCCCACATTTCTTTTGCTGTTTTACAGTGAATTAGGTTCTGAAAAGTTGCATCATCAATGGCACTTACTACTATGTTTTGTGCCCTTTTGTCCATAGTGGCTAGGACAATTTCATCCTTGGTCATCTCAGAGAAATCCTTTGGAGTCCTCTGATTTGCATCCAATACTGAGATCTTCATGGGCACATATGGCCCCTCTTTGACAGTGATGTAGATTCTAGGGTCAGAGGCTTCCATGAACAGCCTTACCCTCTCTTTCCAGATTCCAAAAATCTCTTTTCTGCATATGGGCAGTTTCATTGAACCCAATTCCTTGTGATTCTCTGAAGAACCCATGTTTCTTGATTTTCTTGAAACTGTGTTCTGACTTACACTGAATCTGTCAAACTGGATCTCCTCAGACAGTTAGTCCTTTTTGAGGAACCTGGCTCTGATACCACTTGAAAGATATGGTACCTAAACACCTAGAGGGGGGGGGGGGTGAATAGGTGACCTAAACCTTTTTCTAGCTCTGTTGGTAGCAAATCAGTTATCTCACAGATTTCTATAGCTAACAGTAATAACAGAATATAAACAGTTAATCCACAGCACAGCACAGCACAGCAGACACACAAATTTATAGTGGTTCCCCAATCTTTGGGTACATCCACTTTCCCCCTTCGCCTATCTAGTAGTGTACTAGATTCGGCCAAACTTCTCCACTATCTCAGAACCCAACAAGGTTCCTACACCTCAGGCCCAAAGCCTTACACTCAGCCACCAAGGCCTACACTCAGCCACCCAGGCCTACACTCAGCCAATCAAGGCCTACACTCAGAGTTCTTCAACTCCTACACTCAGGCAACCAAGCCCTACCCTCAGCCTTTATAATATAGGCTTACAATTCTCTCAGATCCAATGGATCCTACAAGTTAAAATTAAAATACAATAATTAACTCTACAACTCAGAAAATAAGAGAGGAGTTGAGAGTTTCTTGAAGAGTTCTTGGAAGAACTCAGCTAGATCCAAACTGACTTAGCTTCCTTCAAAGCTTCTTGAGTAGAACTGAATTAGTCTGAATCCTCTGCAGTTAATCCTTGACCTCTGCTTCTTGAGATCCAGATGATTCTGAATCCTTCTTCTCAGCCTTAGTTCCAAAGACTGAATTCTTGATTGGAGCTCTCTCTCTCCAATTTCTTAGATCTGCAGTTGGACTGCCAGATCTTCTTGTGTTGATCCTCTGTGTATCACTTTTCTGATTTAATCTGATCAAACACTTCAATTATTCTCACTACTTGTAATAACAACAATCAATCAATCAGTTTCTGTAAACTATGGGTGCCTTTTTATAGGCATCCTTCATGGTAACCGGCTGGTCCGGTTCATAACAGACTTCTGATTTCTCTGACAATTACTGTAGACCGGCTGGATCGGCAGCTGTCATGTCAACCAGTCACTTCTTGAAATTCTCTAACTGTCAGATAGTGTCGAGACTTCCTGTTCTGAAGTGTCGACACTTATAGACCAAGTGTCGACACATGTTGTGTAAGTGTCGACACAAGTCTATAAGTTGTCGACACAATTCCTTGTATGTCTCGACCCAGATTCTTCTGCATGTGTCGACACTGAAATTGAGTGTCGACACAAGTCTTGTTCTTCATTCTTTAACTGTATTCTTCTAAGTGTCGACACATCTTCTTTGTGTCGACACATCTTCATGTGTTGAAACTGTCAAGTGTCGACACTGCTTCTTGGTGTCGACACAAGTCTTCAATTTTATTTCTTCAGCTGAGTGTCGACACATTCTCTTAGTGTCGACACTTGTACTTAGAATATTTTGTAAACTTTTCTGTTCTTTGCTAAGTGTCGACACAGCTCCTTGTGTCGACACTTTCTTCAAGTGTAGACTCTTCAACTAAGTGTCGACACATTATGCTGGGTGTCGACACTTTCTTCAAGTGTTGACTCTTCTGTATAGTGTTGACTCCTTTGAGTGTGTGTCGACACATTGTGCTGAGTGTCGACAAATTCTTCATATGTTGACTCTGCTGATTGAGTGTCGACACATTGTGTTGAGTGTCGACACTTGTCCTTAGTCTCTGCAGAATTTTGCTGAGTGTCGACACAACTCCAAGTGTCGACACTTTCTGATGTAGACTCAGCTCTTCTAGGTGTCGACACTTCTGCTAAGTGTCGACACAGCTTTTCTGCATTCTTCTACACTGAGTGTCGACACAGCTCCAAGTGTCGACACTTTGTGTCTGGTGTCGACTCTTCTTCCCAGGTGTCGACACAATTACTCCAAGTGTCGACACTGCTTGTCTGGGTGTCGACACAAGCTTTCTCAAGTGTCGATACTTTCCCTCTGGGTGTCGACACATGGACTTAGAAACTTTTAGCTTCAGTCCAGTGTATACCTAACCTGCACAAGTAACTCAAACAAACATCAAATACATTATGATGTATATCATTGAGTTAGGTGAGGCTTCTTCAAATCAGGTACATTTGACCAATGTACCCAACACGTTTTCCTCAAAACTGCATTCCAGACTTGGGGAAAACGCACCACCTGCACATAATAAAAACTCAAAAAGGAGGACCCTCCGGTAATCAACAACATGCAATAAAAACAACTTGAACGAGCCCTGGGGAGCACCAAGTGCATACCCCCAGCAATTGAATGCGCAATTGCGCATCCACGGGCTTGAAAATGCACTAATCGTGAAACGCAGTAGGAACGAAATATCAATGAAAATAACCGAAAAGTGAAGTGCAAAGTCAGGAAAACCAGCCCAGATGAGTCCACAAAACCCTATATAAACGGGACTCATCACACCCCCAGACTTACCTATTTGTGCGTCCCGAGCAAAGAAGATCCTTTCAGACTAGAAAAAGAACATACTAACATAGAAATTATGATCCGGGGTACCATGCGAAGTCGCACGCTCGCGGGTGTAAAAATACAGTAGAGAAAATTTCTAAGCATACAAAATAATTTATACTTTTCAGCATGCGTAACAAAAATTCTATGACTACTCAAAAACAGAATCGCGGTGAATCCTCCGGTAATGCGTAGGGAGAAAATAGACTATCCGCTAAGGCGAGTATTGCCAAAGATCTGGATTCGTGACAACCTCCAGAGGAATCCACCAATGTCGGTGACCATATGCTTGCCAGTTCACACTCTCTCCACGACACTAGTTTACCTTAAGCGCAAGTCCGAAGGACTTCAGGTGGTAATGGGGCTTGGGTTAAGGCGGGGTAATCAAGGATAAAAACGAAGGTGACGCACAAAACCCAGCTGAGCTAGCACCAAAAGAGTCTACCCGCTACCCACAAAACATGCGGGCACACCACACCCCCAGACATATTTTTTGAAATACGGGTGTGCCTACGCCACAAAATATACTAACTCAAATCAGATTTTCAGTTACACTTTTCCTTCCTCTTTTTCTTTCTTTTTCAAATTTTCTTTTTTTAACTTTTTTCTTCTTATTTCCTCTTTTTCTTATGCATAATTCCAGCAAATAAATTCATGAGAGCACAACCACACATTTCACAAAGAACAACACCGCAACAACACCACCATCCTGAAATTAGAAAACAGTAAAGCTAGACTTGGGTGTGCGACTAGGGTCGGCTACTAGGCTTTGGTGAAATAAAAGTGGAGCTGAATGAAAGGAGGGGTACGCACAACAGGGCTAGCAAGGATAATATGATATGAACGGGTACCCACAAAGCTCAACCTGGCCAAAATGATGGCCTACATCATGGTCACACTTAACTAACCTTGCACGAATGCTTCGAGAGTAGCTTGGGGCAAGTTCTTAGCCAGCGAGAAAGACTATCCATCCTCCCTAATCGAGCTATATGAATCTAACGGCTGTCTACACACATCCCTAAGCTACCATCGGATTCACACCGGATTCAGCAATTTTTTTTTGAGTAGAATAAAAAGAATTTACGCAATTAGAAAAATATAAAACTAAAAGTATGCAGAAAAATTAATTCTACTCTAATTTCTACATGAGACGGTAGCACTCGACTAGGAGCACAGCAAGGTCAACATTTTACCCTGTCTCATAATCCTATGTTAGCAAGGTAATTTTCCTAAATCTAATGAAAGAAATAAGTTTGACTCGTCGTACGCAAAAAGTTAAGTACACGCTCATGTGGGTGCAACGATGCGCAATGCAATGAACTAAACAAATAAATTAAAAACAGCTGCTGGTATGCAAATGAAGTGCACGTGCAAAGGTAACATCGACAAGCTCTCCCCCAGACTTAAGCTAAGAAGCAAAGCAAAATATGTTGAAGTTAACATTAAAATGAGAAAAGGGGAGAAGTTACCCAATGCTCAGAAGATGAGCATACCAGAAGATTGGCTTTAAACTTGATCAATAAGCCCACGGCCCTAACAAAATCACTTACAAGAAGCTCATCTCCAACCAAGCAAATAATAGGCATGCACACTCAAAAATCTAAGCAAACAAATTAAACACAGCAAAATTGGGTTGTCTCCCAGAAGCCCTTTTCTTTACCGTCCTTAAGGTGGACCAAATACCTGTATTAATAGTTTTATATAATGTTCAGGTAACCAAAAGTTTAATATGCAGAGAAAGATAATTCAAAGTCACACACAACATTAAGCAAATAAAATGCTAACAACAGCAAGACAAAAGGAAGCGGCCCCGGAGATCCCTCACTTTTCAGCTAAATGCTGATTTGTGATAGATCCCCCGAAACATGCGAGATGAGGAAGAGGGGAAAGCTTTAGGGCCCAAGGAAGACAAGTCTCCCCTGCCCCTACCCTCCTCCTCCTGCGCCTGCGGGCAAAACTCTGCGCTTTGCGCAGAAGCAACTCCTTTCGTTTTAATTCTATAGAAGAGGAGCGCTAGGGCGGTAAGGTCACACCCGGCTCTTTAGCAGCTATATTAGAATCCAAATCCAGGGCATCCTTTCTTCACCCGCTAAGGGTGAATGATCATCCCACGATACCTGTTTCATAGTTTTACAGACTTTGGCTAAACAGCTTGCAGTTTTTAAATCGAAATTCTGCACGCCCACATCCGGCATGCATAGCACATCCATCTTCACAGCAACATCATGCATCACATCAAGGACCTGTGTCACTTCTTTCCCTTTAGTTGTCATTGGCGTCTCAACATCTTCCTCAACCTGTTCTTGTCCCGTCGATTGAAAATCTGTCGTAGCACCACTAGAAACATCATTAGATGACACGATAGTTAAGTTCACTGGTTCTACGAGGTTAATAGAAATTAATTGAGGAGGTTAAGGTGGTAAAGGTGCAATAACTTCGGGCGCAACAGTGATGCCACTAGCATCAAAATGCAATGTCGCCTCACTGCTTTAAGGAAGGGGACCCCAAGGATGGGTTTTGACGTGTTACGCCTGGGTCCAAGCACTTGAAAGTCTGTGAGGACAGCTGCCCCATTCAAAACTACTTCTACACCCTTCACCTCTCCATTGGTCTCAACCACAGATCCATTAGCTAGCATTAAGGATTTCCTTCCATCAGATTCGATATTCAAATTCATCTCACATTTAACATTCATTTCACGGGCATTACATTCCCCCACATCCTCAACACTCTTACTCTGCACACGGGGATTCTTCTCCGTATCGCTAGGAAGTGTACCTCGGGTGCGCTCAGAAAATACGTGGGCCAATTGTCCAAATTGCGTTTCCAAATTCCTCATGGAAGCAGTCTGAGTATCCATATTCGACTAGGCCATTTCAATAAACTTTTCCATGATCTCCTCTAACGCGCTCTTTTGCAACCCTTGCAAATTCTGATTATAACCCGGCTGAGACGGTCGCGGCTGGCTTCCAAAAGCCTGAGCTTCCAATTGATGATGGCCCCCCTGCCATCTTTGACCAGGCGCATTTTGGTTCCACGAGAAATTGGGATGGTTTCTCGTGTTAGGTTTATAAGTATTATTGTAAGGCACAGCACGATTTTGATTATTTATAAAATTAACATTTTCTTCACAAGCCATACCTTCCTGTTCAGCAAACAGTTCACCCGCAGGGCGCTCATAAGCATGGTGGCCAGAGTTACCACAACCCTGGCACGATATGCTCATGATAGGGGTAGGCGATAGGGTCGATCAGGTCAACATCATCTTCCCATCCAAGGTAGGATGGCTTGTTTCGGCGTGCAGCCCCACCACATTTACATCGAACAAATTTCTCGCCCCTCCAGGAGCATTCCTGCCTGCTGTCCAGTACGTTTTGTGGGAGGCCGTATCTTTAAGGAGTCTCAACGCTTCCTCAGGAGATAAGTTCATGATCGTGTCACCAAATTCCAAGGCACACAGTCGTGTTGAGGACAACGGCGCTGCAGGTCGGCAAATCTCTCCCATGCCTCAGAAAGAGTTTCTTGATCCAGCTGTCTGAACGTGTCTATCTCCCTGCGAGCATTAATAATTTTATAAACAGGATGAAACTTAGCAAAAAAACATGGAAGATAAAGCTTCCCAGGTGGTAGCGGTGTCAGGAGCGATTGTATGCAGCCACATCTTGGCCTATCCCTGAGTGAAAAAGGCAACAACTTTAGTTTCACAACTTCATCCGCAATGCCCGCATAGCGCAAAGTACCGTATATCTCAGAAAACTCAGCCAAATGTAGCTGAGGATCCTCGCTCGGCAGAGAGTATTGTTCCTAATCATATTCAAAATCACTAGCTTGATCTCAAAATTATTATTGGCTATGGCTGGCCCAAACCCCAGATAAACACTCCCCACAATAGGGGTAGTGAAATCTCGCATCGTCCTAATGCGGGGCTGGGCCACATCCTGATTCTCAACAATTCGTTCCCCTTGGCCATTTCCCAAATGGCCCAAGTCATCCGTCCTTCCCTCAACTGCAGCAGCATGCAAGCGAGCTCTCCTTGCTCGTGCAGTCTTAGGATCAGCACCCAAATCTTCGCGTCTTCCACCAGGGTTCAGATCTATCATAAAACACTCACAAAAAGAAAACACTAAAAACACAAAAACACTCACAAACTTTTCCCAAAAGAAACAAAATCCACGCAACAGTTGCACTCCCCGGCAACGGCGCCAAAAACTTGATGCGCTGGCAGTAAGATTACCATTCACGGCCAAGTAATAAAATGAAGGAGTAGCTTCCCCAAGTATTGATCTCACGCAGAGTGCAAGTAGTGAGCATGGATTTCGCTTTCAGAGAAACGAATGAAAGTTCTAAGTAAAATCTAGGGGTTTGATTTTGGTTTTCCTACACTAAGCAGCATCAAACTAGTGTGGGTCGCCATCACCGCGTCACCAAGGTGAATTACTCCAAAGAGTAATAGCGGAGATGAACAAACTAACGAGGATCGTAAAGACCTCTTCGCAATGCGTGCTTCTAGCAGTCGCTAGAATGGCTCAACAACATGACTTTCTCTAACAAGGAGGAAACTCATCAACATACATCATGAACAAGAAATCACCAGACAAAACCGTAACAAGACCTTGAACAAAACATGGTTTATAAATCTCAAGCATACTAGCACAAGACCAGTTTAAAGTAAATCCAAGAAAAGAGGGGATGAAAAACAACCAAGCGCTCGAAGACTCTCAAAGATTCACGGCCGGAAGCGAGGGTTGTCGAGCCTCGTACTAGCTCGGTCTTTGGAAGGTATCTGGGATCCTGAAGGGCTGTCACTTCCATCTTCACACCCGGCTTCTTCGTGTTGTAGTTGTTGATTCGGATCGGAGAGAAATGCTTCACAAGTTCGGCAACTAAGAACTCAAACAGCAGCTTGGAGGTCGGCAATGGCGAAGGAGACCGGAGACAGCTTTAGCAAGCTCTTTGGAGGAGAAAGGGTGGTCGGATCAACCCTCCAAGGAGGAGAGAGAAAATGACAGCTGGAGGGGTGAGTTCCCGCTCCAAAGGGCGGAAATGACGGGGGAAAACGAAGTTGTCCGGGTCCAGGACAAATCTGCGGCTTAAATAGTAAAAGTCAGAAAAAATGGTCACATACGGTCTGGTGCAAGACCGTGCATGAACTGTGTGATATTAATAACCAGAAGGCGCCTGAAGAAGAAGAAGCATTGACCCGTGCATTTCATTCGCGCACGAGCGATCAGCCCTTGCGTGAAGTAATGCGCATAGGTAACGACAGCGAGCAGAAATTGCATGCAACCAGGTGAAATCGTGCGTTTACGCGCGCACGGGCACTTCCACTATGTGTGAAGAAGGCGCACGACCAACCACAGAATAGGTAAAAACCAAAAGGCTACAGGAAAACCGTGTGTTTCCTTCGCGCAGGTTCTGAAGAAACCGTGCATTAACCGTGCGTTAAGATCGTCGAGCTCAATTCGTCGAACTTAGCTAGATGTTTCTCCTGCACAAACAAAACGCACGATCACAATGGACCGTGTGCTAAGAAAATGCACGACCGTGCATTTTCCTCAAAACTGCATTCCAGACTTTGGGAAAATGCACCACTTGCACACAATAAAAACTCAAAAAGGAGGACCCTCCAGCAGTCAACAAAATGCAAAAAAAAAAACTACTGAATGAGCCCTGGGGAGCACCAAGTGCACTAATCGTGAAACATAGTAGGAACGAAATATCAATGAAAACAACCGAAAAGTGAAGTGCAAAGTCAGGAAAACCAGCCCAGATGAGTCCGCAAAACCCTATATAAACGAGACTCATCACTAGTATGCTTTGATCTTGAGGCCTATCTCTTGGAAACTTGGGGGCCAATGTGTTGACCTGTGAGCCTGAAAAGCCCAACTTTGGTGGTCGTGAGTTCCAACCTTAGAACGTAACATCAGTTATTGATATGTTACTGGGAAGGCGAAAGCTGACCCGCTCGGGCATAGTATTAAACGACGATGTGAGAAATGAGATGTGGCTGAACTGTGCCTGTGATATGATGGTGGGACCTTGGTTATTATCCAATACATCGACGGTGGTACCCTAGTTATTGTCTGGTACACAGAAGATGGGTCTAGGTAGTCCAGAACATCGATTTAATTTTCATTGTTTCCATCAGTATTAGACTAATGATGATGGTGGGACCTTGGTTATTGTACGGTACACCGTAGATGGGCCTGGGAAAGTTTATAACATCGAATTTGACCATCATTCTAGGCCTGAGGATGGTGGTGGGACCCTAGTTATTGTCTGGTACACCAAAATTATACCCTTAGTGCACGGGGCGTGTGGTTGTACATAGCTACGTCTATGATGATTGGTGCTTAGATTGCACATACATGGTTATATGTTGTTCTGCCTCCAGGGAAGGAGTACTGCCGCCTTGGGTGAGGGGTGGGGTCATTATAATTTGGTCAGTTAATGCTGACCGTTGCTTTGTTTGCCACTGTTGGGGTGGAATACTTTTATGCAAGTGTAGCTGAGCCAAGTGGGAAGTAGTGGGTTGAAGCCCTATTTGTTGTGTCGGCCTCGAATGCCAAGAGAAGTGTGTTGTTACTGTTTTATGTGTGGCGGGTCTGCATGCTGATGTCTATAAAAAACTTATATTTGAGGAAATAGTTGTAAGGCCTTAAGGCCACACGATTTGTGTATTTATGTTAACATTCCTGCTTTAGTTTATTAGACATTCGTTTGGTTGGGTTCTAAGTTATTTAATTAATTTCCGCTAGAATGCACTCTGAGTTACGATGCGTAAATGGATTATGGTCTCAATACGTAACTCCGCTAACTATCTATAGAATATGGTGTGGGGCCCCGGGCGAACCTTCTGCTATATCCTACGTGACAGATGTGGGTGTTACATCATAACTCTAACTCCGATATGAACCACTCTTGTGATCACATTCACGTCTACACCAACGCTTGATCTATTGAACGAATTGACCTTTAATTCTTACTTAAAGAAGTGTTACTCCATTCAATTTCTCGTCAAACTGCGGGACGTTTACCCTCCAAAAATTCTACAACTTTAGGGTACTGATACAAATGCTATATTACAGCTAATTTCCAATTTTTATGCAAGTCCCAAGTGAACTTAGCGGTCTAAACTCGACATTAATTTTTGCTAATCGCAGACCACCACTTATTTGAACTAGCTATATTCCAAAGAGTACCCATATCCAATACTTAATCCAAATGGTATGAAATGTTTTCCAGTAATATGTCATGATCCAATTAGGCTATGGTCTGAAATTCATAATTTTTCATGTTGATTTGATAATTATAAAAAATTCAAAACCAAATAGCATATATAACATTTACACATGAGGTATAAGTTATATAAGTCCAACAGTCCTAAATAAATTACCACTGCATTATATATACTAAATAACAGTAATGACTAAGTTTCATAATTTTCCAAGTTCAATTTATATATGAACACTATTTATGAATATTTGGTCTATAATGGTATTTAACAAAGGAAGTACTAGAAATATGAATCCAAAAAATTCTCTGAAAATTTCCAGTTGTCAAAAATTACATTTTAATAACCTAGCCAGAAATTAATAATTTTTCCAAGGTGTATTGACCAATAATTTCTATAAAATACTAATATTATCAAAATGTCATTATTCAAAAGTACCACAATTATTCCCCAAAAATTCTAAGAAATTCCACAGTGCTTCAAAATACTATAAAATGTTCAAGTCAAAATTTCAAAATTTCCCATGAACTAAAAATCATAATTTACACAAAAGCACAGAAGGGTCATATTTGTAATTTTTGTTAATCATCATGTGTAGCTATTTCCAAAAATTCCAAATAATTTACCGGAGGTGCAACATGTCATTATATGGCTAGCGGAAGAGAACTAAAAGTTTCCTAATTAATTTGCTCACTTTTATTTCTTTAATTTAAAAATGCTACATAGTTAAAATAAATTAAAAACTCTAGTATTTTTCTCCCAAAAATCCTAACATCACTATGGATGATGTATTTCATCATCATAAGCCCAGGGCCAAAGTTCCTTTGGCATACACAAGCAAAATGGGCTGAAATCTCCATTTCCTCATTTTTGTTAAAGGCACCCAAAAATATATACCCTATCTCAACATACAAGTTGTATCCACCAACATGTAGTGGTCCAAATAACTTGAAATTATTCCCATGGCTTTATAATTCCCTAAGGAACATCCCACCCAAAATTTTAGGTCATTAGGATTATTTAAACCACAAATATTTCATTAATAATGAAAACCACATTTTCATAAGACTATAGAAATATATAGTCCAAAAATTCTCATTTTTGTAAAGAAGGTGAATCTTAGGGTATATGTATACATGTCCCAAATTTCAAGTTCATAGCCCTAACTATTTGAAAGATATTAACAAAATATGGTATGTCCCTTCCTAAGAAGCTGTCCCACTAAATCTGGCCTACATGGAGCAACATTGCTCCAAATGAGCTGATTCAAGTTTCTAATTAAAGTAGACACTCAGATCTAGAAACGTTGTAACACGCAATTTATCATAAAAAGGCATCTAAGGGCTTTAATGTTAAGGATCAAGACGAGCATTTCTATGTGACAAAAATTTCATTTACTATTTATTTATATTAATCTATATTATCCTTGATGGACGGCCAAGATTATGCGTCCGACCTCCAACCAAGGGCTGTGATGAGCCCGACCTGGGCACTTTCCAAATCAATTTCCTGGCCACCTAGTCACATCCCCGGTCGGCCACCACCACCACCTTCGTTAAGGTGGTAGCTATAACCTAACGACGACTTAGCTGCCGGAGGTGCCGATTCTGGCGAACCCGACACCATCAAAACTAGGGAAAATCTCCATTTTTCTCTCACTGGATCGGGCTCAGTTGAGCCCGATTTCTCTCCTAATTGATCTAGGATACTAGTACAGAGGGAGGGAAGGAGAAACGGATCTGGAGACGGCTTGGCGGCAGGTTTGGTGTCCATGTTCCACGTCTAGAGAGGTTACTTGAGTTCCACCTCCCCCCCCCCCCCCATTTTGAGTCTCCGGGAAAAGCTCCGCTCTAAAGATATGGTTCAACTCCTTGTGAGGTGGTGAAGGTGATGAACGGCTTGAAAGGAGCTGACGAAGGGTGAATACATAGTTACAAAGAAAGGGGGTGGTCGGTCGTGTCTTGAATGTCATTCTCTCCCTCTCTCTTTCCTTGTTGTCAGATGGTTGGAATTGATGAGAAGACAGTCTCCATGCATGGGAACTCTCTTGGCAGCCATTTGGAAGAGGAGGAAGGTGCCAAGCGGCAACCATTCCATGAAATCCTCCTATTTATCCCCCCAAATAAGTGAATCTCCTTATAACCCTCCATGAAATCCCTTCATTCAAATTTAGAGGGGCTTTGGCTGTAAATTAGCTCATGGGCCTGTTGTATGGACCTTGTGCAAGGCTTTAGCCCAATTGGTTTTGACTTTGGCTCCAAATTTTCTTCTTCTAGTCTTATGTTGACCATGGTTGACTTGGGGGTTTGACTTAGACAATTGATGTGTGGTATGGACCAATGTGTGTGTCTTGAGTCCCTTGAAAACACCCAATATTGGTTGGGTCATGGTGATGCCCTAATTGGGCTAATTTAGCCAATATGTGTTATTTTGACCAATTTAGAGCTTAGTTTGACTTTGATCAAATTGGTGACCCCGTGATGGGGCTTTTTGCTCAATTGGGTCCCTTATGATGTTTTAAGGCTAGTAGTGAGATCAATTTCATGTTTTGGGGGTCAATTGAACCTGTTGACGAAGGATTGACCAACGTTGATCAAAATGGTACTTTGGTCAATTTGGCCAATTTTGTGACCCTATGATAGGGCTTTTGGATCAACTGGGTTTCTCTTAGGGTTATGGATCTATTGGTGTGGTCAATTTGAGTTGGTGAGTCCAATTTGTAGTGAATTGGCCTAGGTTTACTTGTGCACTCTTGGGTGCTTATAATAATTTCCTAGGTTCAAGCTAACCTAGGGTCATCCCATGACCTCTACTCACAACTCAAATCCTAACCCTAACCCAAGGGGGACTAGAAGTGAGGGGGATGTTATATGATATGTCACCCTCTGAGCTCTCCTTTCACTCTCCCTCAATAATTATAACAAGAGGCAGTCTGTCGCCCTCAAGTTCTTCAAGAAAGCCATGTACAACAACCAGCGAATAGTGGAGGTTTGGCTGGCACAGATCCGGCCACAAAGTTTTTCACCCAGTTGACGAGATTTCCACGTTAAAAAATTCTCTTCCAAACTTTCTACTTAATGTAATTGTTTGTGCGCTCAACCGCTCCTGGGATAAGGCTGTTCAATTTAGTCTGGTCTATAGGAGCTTCAAACGATCCCCAACAGTTTGGTGCTGTCTGTGGGAACATGGTTCCCACCATTCCTAGAAGACCTAGAAGATAGTACCATTCGCACAACGGTACTCGTGACTAGAAAACGTGGCAAGAAGAGTCACCTGCATAATTGAAAGATCGATCCTTGTGAGGCATGTTGATCCAACTCTCCCTCCACTTGCATGCATATAGAATTAGAGGAACATGGGCGTCAAGTAAAAGAGAATAATAGACAAGCAGCAGATCTCTTTGACCCAACATTTGGTGCACCATCAGTCGTCGTTGGCAGCGAAAGCACGTCAACAACAAATCAAAAGCAATCAAAAGAGAAATATGGGACACAACTACCGGAGATCCCCAGGAAGAGTGCCAGACTTCGCAGCAAACCCCGTAAACCATAGGAAAATATTGTTGTCAAATCTTCACTCCCCTCAACACCTCTATAGTAAATATGTTCTCCGCAATCCAAGGAACTGAGGCACACTGTAAGCCTCGACCACTCGCTAAAGTTGCAGGAGACCAGTCATAGTATTGCTAGTTTGACTGCAGATGAGGGCATGGTGCAAAAGGTTGTCCCAAACTCAAGAAGGGAGTTGAGCATTTCATCAGATGAGGGTTGTTAGAAAGGTTCTTGTAGGACCAAGTGCCAAATCCACCAGTGGGAGCATAACCACCCGCTCGCCAGGAGGGGCTGGGGGCATGCCCTAGCACGGCCATCTGAAGAGAAAGCTTCCTACCAATCAGCAAGGCTCTACCCGTATCTTAATATTTTATTAACTTTGTTCTCTTTATGAATCTTTAATGTAAATTAACACGAGACCAGTCTCATGGCTGCGGTTCTAATGAATTTTGAAATTTGCTCATTTCAGGGCTATAGAAGTCAAACAACATTTGCGTTGATGGAACTACGTACTAAATTCCCTCCAACAGAAGGATGTTCACAGCAATTTACTCCGAGCAGTGCGCCCAACATCTCATTGGGACCACATTCCTGCGGCCTCCCACTACCGACGATCGAAGGTTTTTCCTTCTCTCTGCAGTAGGTTGCGGAATTGATAGGGGATCTCCTCCCTCACGTTCGCCACCAGTTTAGAGGTATTCCCTTCACCACCTCCTCTGGACAACGACCCTGCGGCCTCCCATTATGGACGATCGAAGGTCTTCCCTTCTATCCACAGTAGGTCGTGACATCGCCATGGGCTCTCCTCCCTCGCATTCGCCACCAGTTTGAAGGTTTGTCCTTCACTGCCTCTTCGGGACCATATCCCAGCTCCCTCCCACTACCAACAATCAAAGTTCTACCCATCTCTACACAGTAGGTTGTGGCATCACCAGGGCCTACCCACCTCATCTCCGTAGTAGGTCGCAGCATTGTCAGGGCCTGCCCCCCTCACTCGCTACCGATCTGAAGATCCTCTCTTCACTACCTCTTTGTGGCCACATCCCTGCTGTAACACCACAAGTTTTTGTAGTTAGGAAAAGAGATTACCATGCGGTTGTAGGATTATACCGCGTGGCTGTAGCATTAGGCGTCAAGAGCATTGATTGAGGCGAGGTGACTCAATGCCAATTCTATTATGTGGCGGTAGGTTGTTAGCGCGTGGCATTAGCATTTATTTGGTCGAGCTCTCGGGAAGCTATCGCCAGCGGTAGAGTTACCGTAGGCGGTAGCTTGGCAATTAATTTGTCAAAGCGATCGGGTTTCTACCACGCAGCGGTAGCAGGAGCAATCGTGTCGTAACCGTCGCTGGCTACTGCGAGGCGCTAGCATCCTAACGCCCGGTGATAGCGAAGCTATAATGGCATGGCCATGTGTCGGCATGTGATCGGAGGGCCTGGGCGGTTACCCTCAAATCAAGGCGTTGATTAACCGTACCATGCGGCGGTAGTTAGTTACCATGCGGCGGTAGCTTTGTTTATAGTACCGGTTCGGTCGTTTCACTTCATTTTAATTTGGAGTTGAGAACTTGGCCGGATCTTTTAGAGGAGGATAAGCAGCGCTGGAAAGGATATCTTGCCGCCATTTGAGATTTGAAACTCAGATTTGAGAACCGAGTTCGGATCTACGGAGGCAAAGCCGCAACGATCGTGTTCATCCATCTAGAATTTCTCCTACGGCACTGAAGCAGACATCTAGGGTAACGATCCTCTTCCTAGGACATGTGAAGTCCTTTCTTTTGGCATTAGAGGGTAGACACCCCACGAACATATGGATGTGGTTCTCCCGACTGGTAGATCCGTGTATCCCCGTTAGTTTTGCATTTAGATTCGGAATCGAAGTACGTAATATGTATGTTGTGTGAAGCCCATCCGGACAGGTTGGTCTAGATTGGTGATGTTTATATATTTTGTATGTCGGAGAAGACTCTATGGTAAACGCGTAGATTTCGGAGTCGCGGGGTGTGTAGATGACTACGTTGAGAGTACTAGGGGTAGTTTCCAGGAAAACACCCGGGAGGTGGAAGAACTGATAGTCTGTCCCCTACCGCGCGGTGGTAGTGCTACAGCTGATGATAGCTTCCAATAAGTTATTTGTTGTTTGTGAAGCTTGTATCTGGAAGACCTGAGGGCTATAATTTGATTAATCATGGGCTTAAATTTCTCAGCTTTGGTAGCCATAAATTCTATTCTAGGAAACTTACAGAGTTATGGATCATGCGAAAAAGGGAAAGGGGATGCTGACCTGCGTCGGGCCTACATATCAGATGACTTAAGCACGGGATATGGATGAACTATACCCTCCCCTATGTCAGTTGACTTGGAGTGATCAATGTGCAAAGCATATGACTTGTTGTAGCACTAGGACGTTGTCTCTGGCCTTGGCCCTTGTGAGACAGAAAGCTCAAACTTTGTTGACCGTCATAGAGAATGGTGGTGCGGCCATTGTGGTCCTGTACACCAAGAATGTGCCTTGAGAGCATGGGGCGTTGGGCATTTGCGTCAACGTCTGTGACCAATGGTGCTTAAGTTGCACGTTTTGATTGCCATTATATGATTATACTAATTCCTACAGGGAAGGACCACTGTCGTTATAATTTATTTAGCTAATGTTGACCGTTGCTTTTGTTTGCCCCAATTGCGGTGGAATGTTTCTTGCAGGTGCTGCTGAACCAAGTGGGAAATAGTGGGTTGAAGCCCAGGATATCTAAGCTGGATCATATGGGCCAAAGCGAATTTCCTGTTTTGTTTATTTATTTCTCATGTGTGGTCGGCCTGCATGCCAATGTATGCAAGATAGTTTTATTTGAGTAAACCTTATAAGGCCTTAAGGACAAGACTCCTTTATGTATTTGTTATACATTCCTAGTTGTGGTAGTGGACATTCATATTGTTGTTGGGTTCTATTTATAACATTTAAATTACTTCTTCTAGAATGCACCCTATGTTAGGATACGCATTATTAGATGATGGTTTCAATTTAGTAACTCCTTGGTCTGTCCGTAATATATGGCGTCAGGCCCCGGCCAGACCTTCTATTATATGTTATGTGACTGATGGGGCATCACACCTACGACCTCCCACTGCTAGTGATACAAGGTATGCCCTTCTCCTGCAGTAGTTTGCAGCACCGTCAGGGACTGCCCCCTCATGATCGCCGAGGTTCGAAGGTCTGCCCTTCACCGCCAACCATTCAACAACATCCCCTAGACTAGTGAACCCGACCTCTCACTGTCCGGATAGAAGTGACTACTTTTTGCCCTTGTAGTAGGGCACAGGACTATCTGGGCCTCGTGCTTTAACCGCCAACCATTCAGTGACATCCCCCATCCTGGTGAGCCCGACCTCGCACTACCCAGATAGAAGTGTTTGCCCTTCACCCTGGTAGTAGGTTGCGGAATCATATGGGTCTCATCCTTCAATGGTTATCCTCAGAGGAGTACCTCAAAGTTGCCAACATAGAGATAACGAGGCCGACATTATAAATATCACAAGAAAAGTGCAAAACAACAAAGGGCTATTCCCCGACCCTAAACAGAAGCATAAAGTTGACATTATAAATATCACAAGGAATGTGTCGGAGAATCACCGAAGACAAAGCAACAAATAGAAGCATAAAGTTGACAACAACCTGTAAAGAGAGGCAAGAGTTCGCAAGCTAACACACGACAAAAGTACAAGAATGTCACCAAGGCAGCAAGTATATAAGACAGTACTAGATACAATGAACTAAAGAGTCTGCTCCTCCTCACCAACGTCAAGCTTGGTACACTCATCCTCAGAAATTTTGTCAAAACCAAGATAAGCAATGACACACTCACTCATGCAGGATACCATCTGTCCTTCGCCCAGGTAGTGGTCTGGGTGTCATCTGTGTTGTAGCATGTATTTTGCATCTTGGTTTGAGAATAACAAATACCATGTCGTATTTGATCTAGTATTTTATGTGTTTATAGTGTGCAAGTCATACATCTTAAATGAGGGGACAAATCCTCGGTCATGGGCATGATCCAAGGGTATGTACAATTTAGAAAAAATGTAAGAACCGAACAAAAACAAACCGAAATGGTTTTAACTGAAACTTTATTATCCGAAAAAGGTATCTATTACAAAGGTATGCCCTCCCTTATATAAAATGGAGGAGAGATGAGAGAATACAAAATAAGAGATGTGGGACTAAACATTTATAGGACTAAGCGGACTATACAAAACAAACCGCACAAGCCGCGCGGTTAAACAGAAGGGCTAACCGCACGGCTACCACTAGAGAGAAAGAGAGATTGCCAGGGTAGACCGCTAGACCGCCCGATCTTCAAGCAAACTGAGACAAACCGCCAGACCGCGCGGTCTTCAACCCGCCAAGACAGACCGCCAGACCGCCCGGTCACCAACTTCAACACTCCCCCTCAAGCTGGAGCATATATATCGATCATGCCCAGCTTGTCACAAACATGAAGAAATGAGGCGGAAACTGGCTTGGTGAAGATGTCAGCCAGCTCTTTATCAAAAGTGACAAAGGGAGTCCAAATTTGTTCCTTTAAGATCTCTTCACGAATGAAATGACAGTCGACCTCAATGTGCTTTGTTCTTTCATGGAAGACCGGATTTTTGGAGATGTATATGGCGGCCTTGTTATCACAGAACATAGGTAGAGGATGGTTGTAGACCTCTCCTAAATCTAGCATGAGAGCCCGCAGCCATTTTAGCTCACAAGTGGTCGACGCCATACTGTGATACTCAGCTTCTGCACTGGACCTGGAGACAACAGACTGCTTCTTGCTCTTCCAGCTCACCAGATTTCCCCCAACAAAGGTGCAAAAACCTGAGGTTGACTTGCGATCCCCTTTGTCATCAGCATAACTTGCATCTGAGTATGCTTCAATCCTCAGAAGACTATTCTTCTGAAAAAGTAATCCTTTCCCAGGTGCTGCTTTGACATACTCCAAGATCCGCAAGACGGACTGTAGATGGCACTCCCTAGGTGCTTGCATGAATTGACTCACCTTGCCCACAGCATAGGAAATTTCGGGCCTGGTCACTGTGAGATATATGAGCTTACCAACCAGACGTCTGTACCGCGAACTATCTGAAAGAGGAGGCAAATCATCTGTCCAGGTTTTGTCTTCTCCAGTTGCCATGGGGCATCAGGCAGGTTTTGCTCCAGTCAATCCTGACTCTTTTAAAAGATCAAGGGCATACTTACGCTGAGAGAGAACTAAGGAGTCGGGTTTCCGAGAGATTTCGATCCCCAGAAAGTACTTTGGAGAGCCCATATCTTTCGTGATCAGATGTTGGCGAAGATGTCGCTTTGTCAGGGCTACCCCTTCCTGGTCATCACCAGAGAGAAGAATATCATCGACGTACACAGCAAGAACAACCAGCCCCGAAGGAGTTTTGCGAATAAATAGAGAGTGATCAGCAGAGCTTCGCGGAAAACCAACGGCCGCCACGATGTCACTGAACTTGTCAAACCAAGCTCGAGGACTCTGCTTGAGGCCATAAATTGCCTTCTTCAGCCGGCATACTCGTGTCTCCCCCTGAGCAACATACCCAGGAGGTTGCTCCATGTAAACGGCCTCGTGAAGATCACCATAAAGGAAGGCATTCTTGACATCCAGCTGAGAAATCGGCCAATCCCTATTTACCGCCATAGAGAGAAGGACCCAGATAGTGCTGAGACGAGCCACGGGGGAGAAGGTGTCAAAGTAATCAACCCCATAGGTCTGAGTAAAGCCCTTAGCAACAAGGCGAGCCTTATACCGATCCACAGTGCCGTCTGGGCCAAATTTGACCACAAAGACCCAGCGACAGCCAACAACATCAGTACCGAAGGGAGGAGGAACAAGAGTCCATGTACCCCGCTTCGTGAGGGTCGCCATTTCCTCATCCATGGCCAGCTTCCAGTGGGGAATAACAAGGGCCTCCTGATAGGAACGAGGCGTGGCAGTGGCAGAGATAGCCAGCACAAAGGCCCTGCGAGAAGGGGTAAGACGATCATATGAAACAACAGCAGCAAGGGGGTGTAGGGTACATGTCCGCACCACTTTGCGAAGAGCCACAGGGAGGTCCAGGTCGGCGGCCCCCTCGGTATCCGGAGCATCTGTGGCAGAGAGAGCTGGCCCGGGAGAAGAGAGCGATGGTGGCGGAGAGGATGGAGACTGAGGTGGAGAAGTGGGAGAGAGAGGTGGAGCGAGAGGAGGGGACGGAGATATTGGAGGGGTGGATATCTCGGTAGGAGACGAGGGAACGAAGGGAATAGCAGGAGAATCAGAAGCTGGGGGAAGAGGAGAGGAAGCGGGGAAAAGAGAGGAGGATTCAGCCGAGAAGTAGGAGGCATTCTCAAAGAAGGTAATGTCAGCAGAGACGAACTGCTGACGAAGAACAGGGTTAAAGAAACAATAGCCTTTCTGAGTGGTGGAGTACCCCAGAAAGACACATTTGGTGGAGCGAGGGGATAGCTTGTCATGGGTGGCAGATGGGGTATGCATAAATGCAGTGCATCCAAAGATTCGGAGAGGGAGAGGAAAAGGCTCCTAGCCCGGATACAGAATGGAGAATGGTGTTTTCCCATGGAGAATGGTGGATGGAATGCGATTGATGAGGTAGCAGGCAAGAAGAATAGCATAGCCCCAATAAGAGCGAGGGACATGCATCTGGGTCATCAATGTGCGAGCCACATCGAGGAGGTGACGGTTTTTGCGTTCCACCACCCCATTTTGTTGGGAGGTGTAAACACAGCTAGTCTGATGAATAATGCCATGTTGCACACAAAAAGATGTAAAAGCATAACTCAGATACTCTTTAGCATTATCAAAGCGAAAGGTTTTAATACACACATTAAACTGAGTTTTAATTAACTGATAAAAAGAGATCCATACATCTAAAATTTCAGAGCGATCTCGGAGGAGATACACCCAAGTACATCGAGAAAAATCATCTATAAAAGTTACAAAATAAGAACTACCCCGGCCAATGGTGAGGGTATGAGCAGGTCCCCAGATATCGGAGTGGACAAGATCAAAAGGACAAGTAGAGCCCCGGCCTTGCTTCGATGGGAAGGAGGAACGGTGATGTTTTCCTAGTTGACAGGCGTCGCATTGGAGAGGAGTACTAGACGGAGGTAGGTGGGGCAGAAGCTGATGTAGAAGTCGTGGTGGAGGATGACCGAGGTGGAGATGCCACTGGAGATGATCCGTACAAGAAGAGGAGAAGACCGACAAGGCGGAAACGTTGTCGAGGAAGTAGAGGCCGCCGCTCTCAGTCCCAGTAGCAATCGTCTGGTCGGAGCTCGGATACTGAAAAGAACAAGAAGTCGGAGTAAATGTCACAGAACACTGAAGCTGCTTGCATAAAGAGGTAACAGATAATAGATTGCACGGAAACTTGGGCACATAGAGAGTGTCCGCTAGTCGTAGTGATGGAGTAACATGAACCACTCCCGTCCCATGAACCGGGGAGGGAGAACCATCCGCAACTAGGACCGGGGGCAACCGATCATGTTGTTTGAGTAAAGAGAAGCACTGAGGATTGCCCGTCATGTGATTAGTGGAAGCAGAGTCGATGAGCCATTTACCTTGAGTCACCATGTGGGCACTACCTGAGGATGTTAAAACAGAGGCAGACGGCTCGGAAGAGTCACCGGAGGGGCGAAGATGGGGATGCTTCATCCAGCAGCGTTCGGAAGTATGTCTGGTTCAGCCACAATGAGAGCAGAGGTAGCAGGAAGAAGCACGGCCGCTGGACTGGTGACTGCGGCTACCAGAGCCACTCCGCTAAGTGTGATGAGAATAGTTGTCCGGTGGTGGAGGAGCGGGCAAAAGTGGGCGCTGAAGGAGAGAGGTGACAGCAGCGATGCGAGCAGCGGTGGCGTCTAAGGTAGGAGATTCTACCTCACCCAGAATTTACTGGCGGATCATGTCATAAGTATCAGGAAGCTGGAGTAGATAACACACAACCAGAAGCTCCTGGAAGTGCTTGTGTTGTTGAGACAAATCCGCAGAAAAGGGGCGATTCTGAAGAATCTCAGCCCCAAGAGCCTGAACTTGTTGGTAGGCAGCAGTAGGAGACAAGGTAGGACGGGCAAAGAGGTCTGCATACAACGTATATATGCGGGACGTCTGAGCCCCCTTGCAGTACAGAGCGGCAAGATGAAGCCAAGCGGCCTTGACCGTCTCATCATGACGTATGACGGGAAGGCACTCATCGGAAAGACTGTTCGCGAGCCAAGTACGCACAAGCGCGTCACTCGCATCCCAGTCATCAAAGAGAGGTGAAGTGATAGGAGGTGGGTCATCAACGAGATGGTGGCATTTGCGTTGTGAGCGAAGTAGAAAGGTGAAAGAGATGCTCCAATCCGGGTAGTTGGAGCCAACAAGCTTGGAAACGGTCCCAAGGTTCCCGGAAGGAGTAGGTGGAAGAGGCGGAGCCGGATTGGTGACAGGGGTGGTGGCAGTAGAGGCATCAGAAAGAGCCATAGGAGCAGGAAAAGGGAAGCCGGGCGGTTTGGAAACAACCCGCACGGATAGGAAAAAGAAAAGCTACAGCGGTCACGAGGGTAGAAACCAGCGGCCAGAAAAGCCACGACCAAGCTGCAGACCCAAGCAGAGGGGAATAAGTCAAACGGCTAGAGGATAGGCCGCGCGAACAGAAGGAGGACAAAATATTTCGCTGCGACAGGAGGCAGCGACTTAGAACAGGAAACAAAAGGTCGCGCACACAGAGGGCAACGACAAGGAGAGGAAGAGGCCGCATGGACAGGGTGCAAATCGGCGCGACAAGCCGCGCGGACAGGGTGCAAACCGGCGCGACAAGCCGCGCGGACAGGGTGCAAACCGGCGCGACAAGCCGCGCAGACAGGGAAGGCACAGAATCAGGAGGAGTAGATCGAGTCCTCTAATACCATGTAAGAACCGAACAAAAACAAACCGAAATGGATTTAACTGAAACTTTATTATCCGAAAAAGGTATCTATTACAAAGGTATGCCCTCCCTTATATAGAATGGAGGAGAGATGAGAGAATACAAATAAGAGATGTAGGACTAAAAATTTACAGGACTAAGCGGACTATACAAAACAAACCGCACAAGCCGCGTGGTTAGACGGAAGGGTTAACCGCACGGCTACCACCAGAGAGAAAGAGAGATTGCCAGGGTAGACTGCTAGACCGCCCGGTCTTCAAGCCGACTGAGACAAACCGCCAGACCGTGCGGTCTTCAACCCGCCAAGACAGACCGCCAGACCGTCCGGTCACCAACTTCAACAAAAAACAAAAGGATGAGTTTTATGTATTGAACTTCAAATGACCATAATTTTCACTCCGGGAAGAGTAACAGAACGTGATACCCCATTCTAGAATGAGAACGAAGTCATATACATTTTTGGAAAAGGTTTGGATAGCAAAAGTGAAGAGGAGCTATCATTGGCGATAGCAACTGTCGCTAGACGATACTGAAAATGACGTCAGCATAACGACGTCCATGTCCCACACGATTGCCATGACGCGCACTACTCAACACTATCGCCAGGCGATAGTGTCTATCTCCCCACGATATCCCCATGACCCAAACACGTCCGTTTTAAACTGACATTATCATCGCAACGTGGGACGCATGGCAGCTTGAGGAGATATTACATGTGATAGCTAGATATTACCGGGAAGGATTATGTAGGAAATTCTTCTAGTTTCTGTCGACTAGGTCCTTGTGCGGCTTAGGGGAAAATTCGCCACCTTATGTGTAGTGACTAGGTTGAGGTTATATCTAGTGGGAGGCTATAGGCCATATTTGGGGTAAGATGGGTTATAGTCAGCTGGTCCTTGGGAGAAGGACCGGTGAAGCATCAAGAAGGATTTTTTTATTCGCCTTGATTTCTAGCGTTATAGAAATCAAACATTTTGTAATCAATTTCTTATAAAATAAAATCTTGTCATTTATTGTTTCATTATCTTGATTTTATTTTCATGTATAAAATATTTAAATATTATTTTCTCTATCAAAAGCATTAAAGTAAAATATATTGTAAATTACTTTTTAGAATACACTCAAAGAATTCAATATTTGTATCTAGCACTGAGCGATAGTGATATCGCTAACAGTAGTAAAGTAATATTGAATTATGCAAATTCCTAAAAAGTAATCTTTAATATAATATTTTTGTTTGCATATAAAAAATATAATTTCTTATATAATATTCCATAACTTCATTAATTAACTCTGATATTTTTATTTAAGAATTAAAATTCTATGAAGCCCTTATTAACTCCCCCCCCCCCCCCCCCCGCCCCCCGCCCCACCAAACCCCACCTCCACCCCCCACCCCCCTCTAAGGGCGTCGTAAGATCTAGCATGTGGTATCAGAGGGATGTTATTCGAAAATGGCTTCACAATCGTGAATAATGGCGCTTCATGATCTCGCAACCACATGAAGGGATAATTTTCGGTTTAATGAAAATTTTTTATCACCACCTATATTTATGGGTGGAAATTACAAAGGGCGGAAAACTTTAATAAAAAAAATCTTAAATCTTTAGATATTGAAGTTTGGAATATTATCATTAAAAACTCTCAAGATTCTTAAATAAAAATGAAATAGTTTTGAATGCAAAATCAATTAATAGTTTATTTTGTGCACTAGAGAAAACTATTTTCAAACTTATTTATATATTTCCTATTGTTTATTAAATTTGGGAATTTTTTGAAGAAACTTATGATTCTCCATCCACAGAAACAAAATAAGTACAAGACATGGAGAATATGAATGCTTCCAAAAGTATTCAAGAAAGCCCATCCATTGAAGGATTCATTGAGTGCAAATTAAATGTATTAGAAGAAGAAAATACATCGTGCACAAGAGGAAATGAAATCTCATCAATAGAAGAGAATAATGAAGATGTCAAAGGAACTATATGTTCAAATCATGCCTCATCCAAAAGTGATGTAAGAAAATCTAATTCTTCTCTTTTTATTACAAATTCAATTTCTACATTTCACATGCTTGGAATTGCTAAATGTAGGATTATGAAATTAAAAAATACTAATTCAAAATTATGTTTAGAAAATATATGTTTTAAAGCAGATGCTAAAGTAGAATCCCATATTGATGTATCAAATTCTCTTTCGTGCTCTGTAGTTAAAATTTATACACTTTGTTATGATTGTAATGTTCTTAAAGAAAGATTCAAGTGATTTGAAAAAGTGCTTTTAATTCAAAAGAGCATGATGAAAAATTGATAATAGAAAACAATGCTATAATGAATAAACTAGAATTATTAAAATTGTTTATGAAAAACATTTTAAGTAATAAATTTTTTTTTTTAGTTTATCTTCAAAATTATGTAGGGCTTCTACTAATATTTTAAATAAAAGTATGTATAAAAAGAAAAGTGAAAATGAAAAGAAACTCAATTATAGTTTGAAAAATAATTTCAAAACTCATAAATATTCAATTCATTATTTTTCAAATAACTATCACTATCTTTCACAAAATCAATTTTTTGTCAACTCTAAATTAAATGTTAACAAAATTCTTATTAATAATATTTTTAAAAAGCACTACAAATATAAGCTTCATTTTCATGACTATGGAAATTTGAAACATGTTCAACCAAAGTATGACCAGATACAAAATTAAAAATGAAACAAACTCCACTTGAAATGGTTCATTCATCACTTTCTCCCCATAAGCCAACACATTATATTTGGGTACCCAAAAGAACAATCAAACTCGATTCACTTTGGATAACTAAATATTTATTCAGTAGTACCTAATCAAATTTGTGAAATAGAAATAAATCAAAATGGAAGACTGAATAATCTACTTCACGATGTGTTTAATGTCTTTTTATTTTTGTTTTTTTATTTTCTTTTGAGCTAACATGTTTTATGTTAACACTATAATTATTGTGATATGACTTCACATTTTAAACCTAAATTTCTTTAATAAATCAATTTCCAAAAAAAAATATTTAACTTTGTTAAGTATCATTATCTAACACTATCACATATTTATATATGTTTTAGGTAATTTCTAAAATAAAACGTTAAAAAAAATTAAATACCACCAAAACTTATTCATATTAAAAATTTATGATCTTCACAAACACCACAATGCTCTATTACGATTAAACTAATGTCATATTCTTAAATTCACTTTAATCATATATCATAATTCATGATTTATCAATAATTAATCATAAATTGATTATTTCTGCCACACTAAGGAATTATGAACCATATGATTAGATATTAGTATTATGTTTGGTGTATGGATATGCTTCATTATTATTTGCATGCATCTCACTTTTGTCTAGATCTTAGAATCGATCATATTAAAAATTTCAAAAAGTAATGATTTATTTATAGGTCTATGAAAAATAAAAACTCTATGTTAAATACATGCAAACCAAAGTTATATATATTTAACTTTATCATTTGCATGCATCTCACTTTTGTCTAGATCTTAGAATCGATCATATTAAAAATTTCAAAAAGTAATGATTTATTTATAGGTCTATGAAAAATAAAAACTCTATGTTAAATACATGCAAACCAAAGTTATATATATTTAACTTTATCATATTATGATATCTATATATTTGTGATGAAGTAGAAGATTATTTATTTCAATTATAATTATACTTTTAAAAGAACATAAAGTATTGAAAAATCAATGATCAATTCAATTAAATTAAATATTATTGATTTTAAAATTATTGAGTGAATATATTATGTTTTTATGTTTGCATGTATCTCTTTTATTTAACTCTAGAATCAACTTTGCACCAATAAGAATAAATCAATTAGAATCATCACTTCATCCTAGGTCTATAAATTGAAACTCTATTTTTGAATACATGCAACAATATCATTTTTAATTTTATGGCATAACATTAAATTCAAACTCATCATTCTAGCATTATCATCTAATTAATATTATTATCAATACTAGTTATATCATATTGTTATGATGAATTAAATTAGGAGTAAAAAATTTTAAGATTTGATATTCATGATAACTATGTGATGTTTAAATCTACTATAATTCTAAACATCAAATAAACACATATTTTATGAATTCTTTCTTACACTTAAACGCTTAGTATGTCGATGATTATTTACACCTAGTTTGTGTCTCTCATTAGCGAGAGCGTAGGATTATGTGCATCAGATACCTAACCTCTAAGTCATGTCTTGTCCTTAATCGGGGAGGGTCCACTGGGGTCTTGCGAGACACTTAGGGGAAAGATTGATAGGTTGAGCATCGTTTTTAATGTGCATATGGGATTAACACCCCCAACCTACGGCATGAGTGCAGCTCCTCATGCCTATTTGTCACTTAGTACGGGGCTAGGGTGTAGAAATATAGCTTGGGTATTTTTAACAAAGAACATACTACATCACTATCATCACATGACCAATAATATTATAAAATCTATCATTATTTATGTTGTGCATATTATATCTTTTGTTCAAATATTGATATCTTGTATTTTTCATACTATATTTATTTGATCATTCATGATTTTAAAAAAAACATAAGTAATTTGAAAAATAACATATTTATGTACAACCCCATATGCGATGAGTGGACCCCACCAGATGCACGAGTAAGGCAGTTCAGCTTGTGCTCGCCCAAGGCCTAAAGAGGGGCATTCGCGCCATGCGAGGGATGGTTTAACCCTTCGGCGAGTGAAAACTTCACCTAGCACTCGCCTAAGGGTCTCGCACCTCAGCGCGCATACGAGACCAGTTCTCGCCATGCTGGGTGAGTGTCCGAACAGCCAGGCACTCGCACCTCAAAAGAGATTCAAGGCGGTGAATGTGTTGTGCTCCCGTCATTCGCCCCTTCCGCTGAGTGGTGCAATCACAGATCATTCATCCAGTAAGGTCTAGAGACAAAATTACCTGGATGACCTTATAGGGGGTGCAAATAGCCATTCAGAACAGCGGAGTTACATTTTTGGCAGACCAATTTGGACTACGTATAGCCATTTAGAACAGTGGAGATTGGCTGTTGGTAGACCATTTTTAGAAATCTATAAATAGATCCAAGGTACCTCAGAAGACATGCATATAAGTGCCCTGATCTTCTAGCACTTTTTGAGGTAGCCTTAGCTCAGCATTTGTCTAGGGAGGGGAAGCGATCAAAGACCTTCTGGGTATGTGGTGGGACGTCCAAGCCGAGCCCTTGGGTCCATTCCTTGTCTCATTTTTGTAGTCAGTTGGCTTGTGGGGGAGAAGTGTGCGATCACCCCTTCCCCAAGGGTGAACTCCATAGAGACCGAGTTCTCGGTTTCAAAATTTTTGGTGCGGTGAGCGTGGAGAGTGATCAACACAGAAAATCTTCGGCAAGCTCGATGACTGGAAGAGAAGTGCAAGGTTCGAACAGAGCTGACTTGCCACCCCCTCCCCCTCTCGCCATAGTGGGGATGTTCGAGGAATTCAGTCAGGAGGTACTCAGCCTCGTCAAGTTTGCACTTGGTATGCATGCTGAATGCTCGACACTAGCAGCCCCTGTACTCACGGTGTAACATCCCATTTCCAACTAGACCCCTAGGAGTGGTTTTGTCCATGACTAGTCAACTCAAGCTTCCCTCCATGTTAATGGAGGAGAGAGAAGATGGGGGAGAGGAAGGGAGAGAGTGGAGCCGGCCAAGGGAGGCTAACAGCCACCTTTAATGGCTTCAATCAACTCCTCTAGGAAAGAGGAGTTGATTCCAGCCGTTTCCCGGCAACCAAGGGGTGGATTCAGCCCCCCTCCACTCTACCCGAGCCACACCATAAATGGTGTTGATGGGCATTGAAGAACCAGCCGCCCCCCCTCCCCAATTGCCATTTAAACAACATCAGTGGTCAGAGGGGAACATTTTAGAGCCTTTACCTGGAGGAGACGGGCCGTCCCACTGTGCTGTTGCAGAAGCCGAGCGCCACCACCGACAACAATCGCATCCCGCCGCTCCTCCCGCATTCAGGCCGCCAGGAAGGTCATCCCTCTCTCCTTAACTCACGGGTAGATCATAGGACTCCTTAGGTTTAAGTTTCAGGCTCAATTGAGCCCGATCAGATCCAGGATTTTCAAGGTTTTCGGCAAGAAATTTTCTTGCTATATCCGCCGGAAAATGCCTCTCCGGTGGCACAGCCGCCGCTTGGCGATAGCCACCACCTCAACGGAGGTGGTGGTGGCGGTGGCCGGCCGGGGAAGGGGCTGGATCGCCGGCGGCAGGGCTTGGAAATGGCTCCAGGCGGGATGGATCCTGGCCGCGGCTCTAGGAGGAAGATGAAGGGATCCCGTCCCTTTTGCTTCAAGATCTGTGCGGCCAAATGATTTAAACTATAGGTTATCATTTATATTTATATGAATTATGTCACAGATTTAGATATAATTGGTTTTAAATTTTAAAAATACTTAGGTCCCTCTGCAGAAAAAGTCACCAACATAAAAGTTGTAGTCCTTGGTGTCTACTTTATTTTAAAATTGGTTTGAACCAATTTGGGTGCATGGTCTGACCAAGGCACCCATTTTGGTGGGACATACCCTTATGGCTAGGCAGTCATTAAACTGAGTGCCCACATCCCATCCCTGGGCCAAATCACTTGAAATTTCGGCAGGGCGCCTAACCTAGCTATACCTAAGGCTTGCCCAAAACTTAGAATTTTTGGACACACGTTTCCTAAAGTTTTTGCTTTTATTTAAGAAATCTATGGTAATTTAATTAAGTGGTCAAATTACCTCCAAACCCTCCCAAATATTGGGTAGTGGTCCCTGGCATCAAGACCTAGTTCTGTACAAAATTTGAGCACATTTGGATATGTTTTTGTTAGGGAATCACCAAACCCTAGTTTGGCCTTAAGAGGGTATTTTTGACCACAAGTGCACTATGGACTTAGGGTGGTCCCCTCCCCTCAACAGAGGCAAAAGCTTTGGACACTGACTTGGCATGGCCAATGTCACCCCCTTGAGGAAAATGGGATGACTTAGGCTTGATTTGCCCTAGGGTTCAACCTCAAACCCTAAGGAAGGACTTTTGAGGGTTGTGAAGGACATGGGGGCAAATGCCCCTGCATGGCCTTGGAAACCCAGTAGAATTGAGGTTAATGTAACCTAAGGTCTCTGGTAGGAACTTTAAAATAAGTAGAGCAAGGTAGACACCTCAAAACCCTAACCCTAGTTTTAGGGTAGGAGCACAAATTTGTAGAATGAGCTACTAAACCTTCCCCAAATGTTATGAAACTTGGGTAGAATAGGTTTTAGGCCACCTAGAACCTCTGATAATTTTTGTAGAATGTTATGGATTTTATTCTTGGTACTTCATTTGTTAATTACCAAAAGGCCCAAAATGAGGTTTGATTTTATTATGGATGTTATGTGCCTTAAAATATGATGAAACTTGGTCAGAGGTTATTATAGGGCTAGTTGCACTTCTCTGAATTTTATCACAATTCTTAATTAATTTTATTTGGTACTTCCTTCATTAATTTCAGAAAGGGGCTTTGGTAAAGAAAATTCATTGTTGATGATATATCTGTTTAAAAATCATGAGGCTTAGGTTTTGATGTATTTAGGCCAAAGAGTACTTGTAGAAATTTATTTATAATTTTTAGAGGTCTGTTTTCAGAACTTTCTTTACAAGGCCATATTTTTGAGAATAGGATACTTAATTAATTTAGGGAATAATTCTTTCAAACAAATTGTGAAAGTTTACATAGAGGTTTTAAGTGCCCTTACCATCATCCTGGAATTTTCTCTGAATTTTTGAAAGTATTTTTATTGTACATCCCCTTTTAATGAATTATTTTGGAATAAATTGGAAATACAATTTAAGGGCTAAAATCTTGCTGGAAAATTTGGAGATTCTAGATTTTTAGATGATTACCCATCTTGCATTTATCATAATTTTAGTGGAGCTTTATCTTGCATAAATCTTGTACTTCCTGTTCAACCTTGGAACTTTTGGCTTTTAAAATAAATAAATAAATTAGCATTTAAATTATGAAAATTAGGAAATTGTGGATTCAGTCTACATATGCCAATATATACCTCTAATAATTATTATATGAGCATTGGATAAACATATGACATACTTCCCTTTTTACGGGTCATATAGCTTAAGCGGTCTGCATTTAGCAAAACTGCAGGAAATTATTTGGGATATGAACTAGAGCACATGTGTTTGGTGTTGTTGGGTTGCTGGGAAGGATAAGTAGATTTAGGTGCATCTTTGGAAGATAAGTGGGTAGGGTGTTGTTTTGTCTAGGGTTTAGAGGCGCTCGGGTCCGACGAAAGATCGTCCCCCCCGAGGTGAGTGGAGTCAAATCACCTTAGGATTAGCCTATCGTAACATGAGGAAGTAATGGGTAAGGGGATCAACCAATAACAAAAATAAGTACCTTGCGAAAGAGAACGCTGGGCGTAATCCCAACACATTTCTTAGTGCCCCTTGAGAGCCCTTCACAGGGAATACCGGGGGCAGTCCTGGATTAACGTAATCTGTTTTAACAAGCTGAAAAGAGTAACTTAGTAATTAGGGTTGCACTTTTCACAAACACTGATAACACCGGAAGATAGCTGGGAGCTTCGGCTCGGATGGTTAAAAGACGGACCTTGGGTCCGGGGAGCTTCGGCTCGCTTGTTGAGACGGACGTTTTGGTCCGGGGAGCTTCGGCTCGGTTTTTGATTACGCTAAATTTGCATGTACATAAAAGGAAAGAGAAATTAAGGTGGTGGATCTTCGGTATTGGAGGGTCGATGTACCGACGCCAATACGTTGACTCGGCAAGTGTGGTTAGCACTTCGCCAACAGAAGTCCGGTGCGCCAGCCGGCAAGAGTACGCAGGAGTCCGCTTCGTGCACCAAGCGTTGAGGCGTACGATAGGTCTGACTGGTAGTGCTTTACTGGTTTAGAGGTGGGAGAGGCCCAACCCACCGCTTTCGTCTGCCACTACGGAGGTATCCTGGGAGGTTACGGCTCCAGAAAGGGGGAACTAAAGGTCTGTGTGCACAGAGTCGGGTGTGTGTGTTGCACTTGCATGATCCATCATACCCACTTACATGTCATAGCATAATCGATTCATTTAACCATGACACCTAAAGTATAAGTGGAATGGGACGCTTATACTTTAGGACCTGCAAAACGACCCCTTGATCTATAAGCTTGTGTGGGCAAGTTTATAAATTAAGGTTAATTTTGATATATATATTTACTGCTGTTTGATAACCGACACCCCAACGTATAAATCGGTATGGGACTTTTTATACGATGGGAGCCTTGCAGAAGACCCCTTGGCTTATGTGTTCTCACATAAGTGAAGGTTACTTTTCATATTCAGCTTATTGTCTATACATGTTATAGAATTGCTAGTATAGGTCTGCTGTCATCTGTTTTTGATATTCTCCACCTTCAAGTCCTCCCTTTTCTTTCTCTCCGCTCGGTGCCTAGGAGCCGTGGGGGAAGGGGCGGGGGATGATAGGACTTAGTCTTTTAGACTAACGGTTTTCGAACCGCATCATTTAGGGGATCGTGGAGACCAGCATGGAGGAGCAGCCCCAGAGACCGGTGCGCTTGGAGGTGGAGCAGTCTAGCTCCGGAGTTCATACAGCCGGGACCGTGAGTCTCGACCTTGAGTAGTTTTTCTGCTTTTGCTTCCGCATGAGTGATTTTGTAGTGAGGATATGATGTACCGGGCATAAGCCCTTACTTTGCTACTCTGATGTATTCTTCTATGGACACTCCCTTCGTGGAGTTATATTTACTATGATATGTGACTTTTTGTGGACTGCAATTTCACATTTACATTATTGTGCTACTTTTCTGTGATCGAATTGGCCGGCAGAATCGGCGCTTTATGGTGATGACCCTTCAGGGCGTGAAGGAGTCACCGCAAAACGGCGGTTCTGGGCCTAAGACCCCGGTGTCGATAAAAATAAGGGGGGGGGGGGTCTTATAAGTGGTATCAAAGCATACCTCGATCGAAAAGTAGCAGTCCACAACCCTGGGTCACCCCCGCGCGAGTTTGGTTTGGGGACAAACTACGCAGCGGAAGCAGTGGTGTGCCCATATGGGGGATCACATGTAAATTGTCCACTTTTATTAAGTATTGAGTCGATTGCCTACTAATGTAGTTCATTTTGCAGCCCCCAGCTCAGCCCACCCCACAAGGTGGAGCTCAGCAGACTCCAGACATTGCACCACCTCCCATGGTCCCCACACCTTTCCTTTAGTCAGACATGGGGCAAACCCTTACAGCTATCCTTGAGGCCTTCCGGGCTCAGCAGGCTCCGGCCCAGCAGCCAAACCCAGGGGCCAACTGGATGAGCACCTTCCGAGGACTCTCTCCCCCGTCATACTTGGGGACAGAGTCGGCAGTACGGACAGAGGAGTGGCTGGATGTTATGTACGAGATGTTGACAGGGATACGGTGCCCTTGGGAGGAGAGGGTGGCCTTAGTGGTATCTTGCTTGGAGTCCCATGCCAAGAGGTGGTGTAAGACGCTGTTGGACACGACGTTTGCCGATAGGGAGATTGCAGAAATTACTTGGGAGGAATTCAGGGCCACGCTGCTGGAGCACTTTGTTCCGCAGTCGGCCAGGGATGAGTTGGAGGAGCGGTTCTTGCAGCTGAGGCAGGGCACCAGGACGGTGGTGGAGTACCACCGAGAGTTCGACCATTTGGCTCGATATACAGGTTCTTACCAGCTGGACGAAGTAGGATACGTCAAGAGATTCTATAAGGGCCTAAAAGAGGAGTTGAGGGAGGCCTTGTTGTTTGTATCTGACGGGCCTATCTCCCGGATTTTGGAGATGGCGAAGAGGATTGAGGCCGAATGGCACACCACTCTGGGCCGGAAGCGGCAAGCGGAGGATCAGGGCCGGAGGGGCCGAAATGATCAGCGGCGAGGCACCATACCAGATGGGAGAAGGACAGAGGAGCAGCCTCGTCAGGAGGTGAGGCAGGAGCCGAGAGAGCAGGTGGTTTTGGCCCAACAACCTCTTCGGATACAGGAGATGCCGAGACCCGGGGGTATGGCGTATGCCCCGCCGGAGTGCTTCCATTGTCATCAGGTGGGACACCTCCGGAGAAACTGCCCCATGAGGGGGGCACCACCCCCAGCACCACAGGGTGGCCCACCTGCCCAGCATTTTGGAGGCCGAGGGCGCGTCCGAGGACGTGGTTACCAGGGATCAGACCGAAGACAGGAAAGGGAGCAGGCATATGCCTTGGATCTGGCACAGCCTCGAAATCTAGAGCGGGTCATCACAGGTAAGCTAAGATGTTTTAAATTGTTTAAACTAAATTCCCGTTCTCAATTGCCCAACAAGTACACCTGCCCTAGGTAGAATAAATAGGAAAGAATACGTGATATAAAATACTAAGACCTTTAATCATCTCAGGTATAGTCTTCATCAGCGGCAAGCCCGCCTATACTCTGTTCGACACGGGTGCCTCGCACTCGTTTGTGTCGGAGGCCTTTCTGGAAGGGCTGGAAGGAGTGGAACGGTTCACAGGCCGGATGAGGAGGGTGCGTCTACCCGACGGATCGGAGATACTCACCTCAGCCCACTGCAGTATGGAGGTGGAGATTGGTGGAAAGTCATTCGAAGTTCCGGCAACGGTCCTGAGGATGCCAGTCTTCGAGCTGATCCTGGGCATGACTTGGCTACAGTGGAATCATGCCCAGATTGATTGTCAAGCGAAGAGGATCACCGTGAGGCACGGGGACTCTACCATCATCATCGAAGGTATAAGACCTGCCTCACGTATACCCTTATCTTTAGTACAGGCCGATAAGGCCTATTTACAGGGGAGGAGGTCTACGAGGTGTTGTTTGAGATGGCGGAGGCCACGAGTTCTATATCGAATATTCTGGTGGTGCGGGAGTTTGAGTACGTCTTTCCAGATAAATTACCTGGATTACCCCCGCGCAGGGAGCAGGACTTCCAGATACAGCTTGTGCCGGGGGCCAAGCCAGCATCCAAGGCACCTTACCGGATGTCCCCAAGGGAGTTGACAGAGTTCCGGAGCCAGCTTCAGGAGTTAGTGGAAGCCGGATTTGTCCGGCCAAGCTCTTCACCTTGGGGAGCCCCGGTTTTGTTCGTCAAGAAGAAAGATGGGACCCTCAGATTGTGCATCGACTATCGAGCACTAAATCGGCTGATGGTCCGGAACACCTATCCACTGCCAAGGATAGACGAGCTATTCGACCAGCTGCAGCGAGCGTAGTTCTTTTCGAAATTAGATTTGAGGTCGGGATACTACCAGCTTCGGATTCGAGAGGAGGACATTCAGAAGACTGCTTTTAGTAGCAGATATGGATTATTTGAGTTTACGGTGATGCCCTTCGGGCTCACCAATGCACCCTCGGTGTTCATGACTCTCATGAACCAGGTTTTCAAGGAGTACCTAGACGTGTTTGTCATTGTGTTTATCGATGACATCCTCATCTACTCGAGGACGGAGTAGGAGCACACTCTTCATCTGGCACTGACCCTACAGAGACTGCGGGAGAATCATCTTTATGCAAAGTTTAGTAAATGTCAGTTCTGGCTGAAGGAGGTGGGCTTCTTAGGCCATACTATCAGTGGAGCCGGATTGGCAGTGGATCCGGCAAAGATTCAGGCTATTCGGGATTGGCCGCAGCTGAAGACAGCCACCGACGTACGGAGTTTTCTAGGACTTGCCGGTTACTACCGGAAGTTCGTGGATGGATTCTCTCGAATCGCCCTCCCGCTCACATCCTTGACGAAGAAGGAGGTACCGTTCGTGTGGACCCCGCAGTGCCAGGCAGCTTTCCAGGAGCTGAAGGATCGGCTAACCTCGGCTCCCATTCTTACTCTCCCCTCGGGGAGGGAATGATTTCAGGTCTACACTGATGCTTCCTACCAGGGTATGGGAGCTGTACTGATGCAGAAGGGCCATGTGATTGCATATGCATCTGGCCAGTTGAAGAAGCACGAACAGAACTATCTGATGCACGACCTTGAGATGGGGGCGGTCGTTTTTGCTTTGAATGTCTGGCGCCATTATCTTTATGGAGTCCACTGCGACATCTACTCCGACCACAAGAACCTAAAATATGTGGACACACAGAAGGAACTGAACATCAGGCAGAGGCGCTGGATGGAGTTCCTTGCAGATTATCAGTATGAGATGCACTACCATCCAGGGAAGGCAAACGTGGTGGCGGACGCATTGGGTCGGAGAGCTGCCACTTCCAAAGTCGGGCCTCAGGTTATGTATATGGAGCTAGTGAGGAGATTGGAGGATATGCACATCACACTGGTGTCATCCGAGGACCCCGAGCTTTACACGGAGTATTTAGCAGCGGTGAGTGCTACAGACAATATCCGGGACCGAGTCAGAGAGGGACAGAGGCGAGATGTCAAATTGGAGCCGATATTCTGGGCCTTGGAAAACGGAACAGCAGGGGATTACTCGATGAGGGATGGCGTGGTATGCTTCAGAGGTCGGACTTATATACTGGAAGGAGGCCAGGTCCGGGAAGATATTATGGCGGAGGCCCACCACAGCAGATACTCGGTGCACCCGGGCATCACGAAGATGACTGCGGATTTGAAGAAGACTATGTACTGGCCTGGCATGAAGAAGGATATCACTCGGTTTGTGACCCACTGCGAAGCTTGCCAGCTAGTGAAGGCAGAGTGCAAAAACCTTACGGGTTTGTTGCAACCACTCCCGGTACCAGAGTGGAAGTTCAAAGACATTGCGATGGACTTTATTCACGGACTTCCCCGATCACGAACAGGAAATGACTCGATTTGGGTCATCGTCGATCGGTTGACAAAAGTAGCCAGGTTCATTCCGATCAGGAAGGACGACGCTGTGGGAGTATTAGTACGGAGATTTGTGGAGCAGTTCGTTCGATATCACGGGGTGCCCAAGACGATCGTGTCGGATCGGGATGGCCGGTTCACTTCCAGGGAGTGGAGATCCGTGCAAGCTTACTTAGGCACGCGATTGACTTTCAGCACTGCATTCCATTCCCAGACGGACGGGTAGACAGAACGCACCAACCGGACGCTGGAAGATCTATTGAGGCTATGCATTTTGGACCGCGGGGAACCGTGGGAGAAACTCTTACCCCTGGTCGAGTTCTCCTATAACAATAGCTACCAGTCCAGCATCAGGATGGCGCCTTACGAAGCCTTGTATGGAAGGAAATGCCGGACCCCGCTTTCTTGGGTTCAGGACGAAGATCAGAAGGTGTTGGGATCAGAGTTTGTTGAAGACACCGAGGCTCAGGTGAGGCTGATCAGAGACAGGATGCTAGAGGCGCAGAGCAGACAGGTAAAGTACTATGACGCCCGGCATCGGCAGGTGGAGTTCCAGATGGGAGACTGGGTGTTTTTGAAGATCCGGCCCATTCATGGAGTCTCGCGGGTGCGTGGTCGGAGGAAGAAGCTCAGCCCTAGGTACATGGGCCCTTACAGGATCCTGGAGCGGATCAGGCCCCTAGCCTACAGGCTGGAGTTACCACCAGAGCTGGGAGCTCTGCACGACGTCTTCCATATTTCTTCGCTGAGGAGGGCTCTGCTACGCCCAGAGCAGCAGATTTTGACCACCAAAGGGTCGGTAGCTTCAGACCGGTCAGTTCGTTTGGAGCCGGTTAGGATCGACGACCGAGGAGTACGGGTCTTGTGTCGCAAGAAGGTCCCATTAGTCAAGGTCCTGTGGAGGAACCATGGCCAGGAGGAGCATACCTGGGAGCCGCAGGACCTGATGCGACAAAGATACCCAGAGCTGTTCAGTCAGGTATACCCCATAAACCCCTCAAGATGTTTCATTTGTTTTCCTATGTTAAACTAGTATGGGCTGCTCTAGGCAGGTAGAGGCTTAACTTTTGTTTATTGGGGGCTTATCTTATGTTTATTGGGATCTTGGCTTCATCAATTGGGTGAATTTGTCATATATTTAGGTTTCCCTTAAAACCTAGTTTAGCAAACATGGCGTCATGATGGGATGTTACAAGTTTCCTTCTTTGGTAGAAAATTCTCGTAGGCTTAATCTTGATTTCGGGGACGAAATCTTTGTTTTGTTTATTGGGATTTGTAACATCCCATTTCCAACTAGACCCCTAGGAGTGGTTTTGTCCATGACTAGGTCATGACAAACCCTAGGAAGCCAGGAATGGGCCAAGAGATAGGAGACAAAGTGTGGAAAATCATCATGGTGTGCAAATAGTAGAACTCTGAACAATGGTTTAGGATGACCATGGGCTACACCTTGACCCCAAGACCCTACCACAACACCCCCTAATACCTTGGTAGGCCCATTAGAGCCATAAGGACCCATTGGGGTCAACCAAAGAGGCTCAGTTGACCAAGGTCAACCCTATCCCTAAATGGGCCAAACTAGCCTACTTAGGGTCAATTGACCTACTCCTAGCCTAGAGGACCCCACCTATGCCCTCCTAACCCTAAAGTGAGGTCAATGGGTCACTAAGGACACAATGGGGTCAGCCCTAGAGTCCAGGTTGACCCAAGTCAACTCAAGCTCCTAATCTGGTCAAAGTACCCTTACTAAGGGTATGTGACCTCCAAAGTGTAGGGTAACCCTACATAACCCTACCTAGACCTTAGGGGAGGCCAATGGGTCACCAAGGACCCATTGGGGTCAACCCAAATGGTCAGGTTGACCCAAGTCAACTCTATCCTAAAAATGGTCAAAGTGCCCTTACCAAGGGACCTGTGACCCCCAAAATGCCCAACCAACCCTATTCAAGTATTCCTAGACCTTAAGGGAGTCCAATGTGTCACTAAAAACCCAATGGGGTCAACCTAGATGATCAAATTGACTCAGGTCAACCCTAATTTGAACCAAGTCAAACCTAGCCCAAAAGGGCTAACCCAAGCCCAAGCCACTTCTTCCTTAGGCTAACCTCATTTCCATGTTCATCATGACTAAGTGGGCTGCACTTAGCCTTTGGGGTTAACCAGTCAACCAGGGGTGACTGGGAGTGAAAGATATGGTACCTAAACACCTAGAGGGGGGGGGGGGTGAATAGGTGACCTAATCCTTTTTAAACTTTAATGGCAGCAGACATTTAATATCACAGATTTCTAACTATTCTATCACAGCAAATACACAGCATACACAGTAATAATCACATCACAACACAGTAGACACAGTGTTTTATAGTGGTTCCCCATGATATGGGTACATCCACTTTCCCCCTTCGCCTATCTTGCAGTGTACTAGATTCGGCCAAACTTCTCCACTGTCTCAGAACCCAAATTGGTTCCTGCACCTCAGGCCCAAAGCCTTACAACTCAGCTTTATCCCAAAGCCTACACTCAGCCACAAAGGCCTACACTCAGCCACCCAGGCCTACACTCAGCCAATCAAGGCCTACACTCAGAGATAACAATCTCCTACTCTCAGGCCAAAGGCCCTACCCTCAGCCTTTATAATTATAGGCTTACAATTTAGTCAGATCCAAAGGATCCTACAAGATAAAAATGATTATTGAAATAATAACTCAACAACTCAAAAATGAGAGAGGGAAGTTGAGAGTTTCTTGATGAATTCTTGGAAGAACTCAGCTAGATTCAATCTGACTTAGCTTTCTTCAAAGCTTCTTGAGTAGAACTGAATAAGATTGTCACCTTCTGCAGTTGTTCCTTGACCTCTACCACTTAGAATTCAGATTTGATATGAACCCTTCTTCTCAGCCTAGTTCCAACGGCTGATTTCTTGGATGGAGCCCTCTCTCTCCAACTTCTTAGATCTGCACTTGAACTGCAAGATCTTCTTGATTTGATACTCTGTGTATCACTTTAATAACTTGTTCTACAACAATGTGATCCCCAGTTTCTGTAAACTGTAGGTGCCTATTTATAGGCCTTCTTCATGGTAACCAGCTGGTCCGGTCCATAACTGACTTCTGATATCTCTGACAGGTGTTGTAGACCGGCTGGAATGGCAGCTGTCAAGTCATCCAGTCATTTCTTGAAAATCTCTAACTGTCTGAAAGTGTCGAGACTTTCTGTCTTTAAGTGTCGACACTTATAGTCCAAGTGTCGACACATGCTGTGTAAGTGTCGACACAAGTCTACAAGGTGTCGACACAACTCCTTGTATGTCTCGACACAGATTCTTCTTCAGGTGTCGACACTGAAATTGAGTGTCGACACAAGTACTTGATCTTCTATCTTCAGCTGAATTCTTCTAAGTGACGACACATCTCATTTGTGTCGACACATCTTCTTGTGTTGAATCTGTTAAGTGTTGACACTGCTTCTTGGTGTCGACACATAGTCTTCTATGTTGATTCTTGCTGAGTGTCGACACAGCTCCTTGTGTCGACACTTGATTCATCTGTTGAGACTTCAGCTGAGTGTCGACACATTCCCTTAGTGTCGACACTTGTACTTAGAATATTTTGTTGATAATTCTGTTCTCTACTAAGTGTCGACACAGCACCTTGTGTCGACACTTTCTTCAAGTGTAGAGTCTTCAGCTGAGTGTCGACACATTATTCTAGGTGTCGACACTTACTTCATGTGTTGACTCTTCTGTTGAGTGTCGACACTTTGTTTTTGGTGTCGACGCTTTCTTCAAGTGCTGACTCTTCTTGTTGTGTCGACACATTGTTCTGGGTGTCGACACTTTAACTTAGTCTCTGCTGACTTTTGCTGAGTGTCGACACAGCTCCAAGTGTCGACACTTTTTGGTGTAGACACAGCTTTACTGGGTGTCGACACAGCTCCTTGTGTCGACACAACGTCTCTGCACTTTTCTTCACTGAGTGTCGACACAGCTCCAAGTGTCGACACTTTCTGTCTGGTGTCGACTCTGCATCCCAGGTGTCGACACAATGACTCTAAGTGTCGACACTGCTTGTCTGGGTGTCGACACAAGCCTTCTTAAGTGTCGACACTTTCCCTCTGGGTGTCGACACATGAACTTAGAAATTTTTTGCTTCAGTCCAATGATTACTTAACATGCACAAGTAAACTTAACATACATCAAATACATTATGATGTATATCATTGAGTTGGGTGAGGCTTCTTCAAATCAGGTACATTTAGCCAATGTACCCAACAATCTCCCCCTATTTGGAGAAGTCATAACCCTTAGTCAATGATATACACCATTCATAATTAAAAATTACAAAGTGATGTAAAGCAGGATAAAGTACAGCAGGGTAAACATAACATGTATACACATACATCATTTCAGAATCAAATAAAAAATAGACATATACACATTCACAGAACAAACATGAAATATATTGATCATATATTGTTCTAACATTTGTCTTATACATTTTCAGTAGTTTACAAAAATGTTTTACATTCAAAAGATTACAAAATAATCTTCAAGTAAATTCTTAATCTATTTCTGTTCTGGTTCCTTGATAACTATTCCCTTGCCAGCTTGAACTTGAGCTTTGACAGGGGCATTAGCAGTTTCAGCATCAGCAGGCTTCTTGCCTTTTAGATCTTTCTTTTTGAGCTCTTCAGCTTTGATCTTCTGCCTCTCAAAATAGTGATATGACTTAGGAAAGTACTTGCTAGGCTCCACTGCAGTAGGAGGTAGCTTTCCCATCTTTGCCTTCCTTCTATACTGAACTATTGCTTCCTGCCTGATCTCATGTTTTCTCCATTCAGCTTCAGAAAACCACTTGTTCCTGTCATGAGTGTTATCCTTGGCAGCTTTCCAGGCAGTTAATATTATATTCCTAGAGGTAGGGCTCCACTGTTCAAAGTCTGGCCTTTGTTCTGCTTGTTCCCTAAACCTCTTCTTAGACAACCTTGTCTCTTCCTCCTTCTGTGATGCCTCTTGCATGGCTTCAGTAATAGGCTGAACCACTTTATCCAGAATAACATTAGACTTCCCTTCAGTTGGGCTATACATATGATGAATGTCAGCTTGCACCATTTCAAAATATGGTGGAGGATATATCACTTGAGCTACCTCTGGTTGCTCACCTCCAAGATATGCAGGTTGAATTCCACATTCTGCCACATTTTCATCATCACAAAGTGGAGGATAGCCCAGTGTAGCTCTGATGGAATTGGATATCCACTTTGCATGGTCAGAGCTAGCTTTGACTAAAACTCTCTCCCCCTTTATGACTTCTCGAGCCATATGATCTCTGGCATCATCCTTTTGAAATCTGATTTGACTATCCAAGTATCTGATTCCCTCTTTAAAGAATGGTCTGAGCTTTTGAAGTTGTTCAGAGATGGCTTTCTGGGAGGCTTGGATTGCAGTCTTGACAGCAGTAATTTCTTCTTGAAATACTTTATAAAAATCAGCTTTAGCAGCAGCAGTAGATGTAGAAGGTTCAGCAGCCTTGTTCTTTATTTCAGTGACTATAGCATTATGGGAGGCAGTCAAATTGTCATTCATTCTTAACTGATTTTCAAGAACATATCCTTGTTTCAATGCTATATCATCTACCTGTGCCTTTATCTTTTCCTGGTGGGTTGCCAAGAACACCACTGCATTTCCACCTTTGTGAAAACATTCAGTCATCTCCTTCTTATTGAGATTCATCTCAAACCTGATAGATTTTATATCCTGGGCCAGATCAAATTGGAGTGATTTCTGCCCTTCATCTACATACTTCTCTATGGCCTGCCTTTGCTCATCCAACTTTATCTGTAGTGCAACCATTAAAGCACTATAATCAGCAGTTGGAGCTTGCTGAACTATAGGCTGTGGTGCAATTGATTGCAGAGCTTTCTTATAACTTTGACTTCTTCTCTTGAAGACATACAGTTTCTTCTTCTTTGCCCTAGCACTCTCCTCATCTTCAGAGGCAGAAGTGTTGGCTATGTCAACCCTCTCCTTAGGGCTTTGAGGCTTCTCAGGCTGCACATCAGGTGCCTTCTCAGTTTCTTGCCTCACAGGCACTTCATGAACTTGCACTTGCTCCCCCTCAGCAGCAGCAATCTCTCCTTCAGCAGTATCAGCTTCCTTATCAAAATCTGCTTGATCCAGATTTAGGAACAAGTCTTCCATTGTGTATTCTGGTGGTGAAGAAGCTGGAGACAGTCTTTGCTCTTCAACCACTGTATCAGGAATCACTTGTACAGTAGATGTGTCATCTTCAACAACATCTGGTACAGGACTATCCAGCTGAGTTTGCTGAGGAACATCAGATAAATCAGCATCTTCTATAAGATATTCTAAATTATTTAGGTCAGTGAGTACCTCTTGTATGATGGTTGTGGCTTGCTCACTTTCCAGTATAGATGGTGCTTCTACAACTGGAGGCTCCCCCTGGCTGTGATCCCTGTAGATGGGGCTAGCTTGAGGCAGCTCCCCCTGGATCTCAGCAGCTTCTTGAGGAGCAGGAGATTTCACTGCAGTCTCTTCCTCTTGGGCATCTGGAGTGAAAACAACTTGTTCTTCACTATCAGAACTGCTAGAGGACTCTTGTGCCACTGGAGTAGTTTTTCTCTTTTTCTTTGGAGGAATCTCCTTCTCAGTAACTGTCTTCTCTGGGGTTGGCATTTCCTTGGACAACACCCTGTCCCATCTAGAAAAGATCCTTAGATCCATCTTTCTCATGTGGTTTATCTTGCTGCCTGCAGCAGTACTCATTACCTCTGGTATCACACCAGCTAGGTATAGACTAATGATTCTGCCCAGATTGGGCTTCTTCAAGCTCTCCTTAATCTTCTCATAAACCACTATAGACCAGTCTATTTTCAGAGTGAAGATTATCCTTGTCATGATTCCAAACATATAGGCAGACACTCTGTCATGCCCTCCAGGCTTGCTGAGTAAGACCTTACCAACAATCTCAGACAGGAATTTGCCTTGGCTGTTCATGTCTTTCCTGTTAAAGACAGATCCTATCTTCATCTTGGAATCCAGTCCACACCAGGTTAAAGCTTCCCTGGTCTTGATAGTAGTAACTTCTTCTTCATCTTAAATTCTTGGAAGCTGTAGAATCTTCCTCAAACTTTTAGGGGATACCTTAACCCTTGCACCATGAACTCTGGATTTGATTTTGTATCCAGATTCATCCATCTGAGCTCCATTAAGGAATTCAAGCACCTCCTTCTTCCATATCTTAGTTGGTTCAGACACTAGATATTCTAGTCCAGATTCGGCGACTATGGTTACTACCGCCTGTATTTCTTGATCTGCTTCTTCAAACGCGCCGCGCACCAGCTCATATCCTTCGTTAACGTTCTCCTCTAGCTTAGGAGCCATTAGGGTTGTAGAATTTGTCTTGAGAGAAGAGAGGTGTCGACACAGTAGTTTTGGTCTCGAAACTTTGAAAGCGTGTCGACAAACAAAGACAGAACCCTATTTATACCTTTCTGATTTTGAAGATGAACAGGCGGGACAGCTAACTTAAAATGTGTCGACACTGGCAATAAGTGTCGACACTAACTTATAATGTCTCGACACATATGTGTCGACACAAGTTTAGTCAACAGATTTTATGTGTCGACACATGTTTATGTGTCGACACAACATAACTCGACACATTGTCGAGACTTTACTTAGAAAAATTCTGAGTAAAACTTAAGTGTCGACACCATATTGGATGTGTCGACACATGCTTGACATGTGTCGACACTAACATTCTGAAGTGTCGACACCACATACCTAGATGTGTCGACACCTTTTTACTGAAGTGTCGACACCACTATTCTGTGTCGACATAGACTTGTCTATGTGTCGACACCTTTTTACTTAGTCATTTTCAAATCTGTAAACTTACTCTAAGTTTATCATTCCTAGTTCAATTTTGAATCTATTGAACTTAACTTCTTCTAGGGGCTTAGTAAACATATCAGCTATTTGATTATCAGTTTTAACATATTCTAATAAAATATCTTCTCTTTCTACATGCTCCCTAAGAAAATGATATTTAATCTCAATATATTTTGTTCTGCTATGTGATACAGGATTATTAGCTATTGAAATAGCACTTGTAGAATTACAGAAAAGTGGAGTTCTACTTACCTGAAATCCATAGTCCTCTAGCTGATGTTGAATCCACAAAAGTTGAGCACAGCAACTTCCTGCAGCCACATATTCTGACTCAGCTGTGGAGATAGCCACACTGGTTTGCTTTTTGATACTCCATGAAATTAGTCTCCCACCTAGGAATTGACAGGTTCCAGTAGTGCTCTTTCTATCCTCTTTGCATCCTGCAAAGTCTGCATCTGAATAACCTGTTAGATCAAAATCTTCATTCCTAGGGTACCAGAGGCCTAGATAGGGAGTGCCCTTTAGATATCTCAATATTTTTTTGACTGCAGTCAAATGAGACTCTTTAGGGCAGGCTTGATACCTGGCACAAACACATGTAGCATACATGATGTCAGGTCTACTAGCAGTCAAGTATAATAGGGAGCCAACTATCCCTCTATACAAGGTTTCATCTACAGGTTTCGATGCATCATCCTTGCTAAGAGACATACTTGACCCCATAGGAGTTTTCATGGTGCTGGATGAATCCATACCATACTTCCTTATGAGTTCTAGGGTGAACTTGGACTGACATATGGATAAACCACTTTCAGTCTGTTTAACTTGGAGACCCAAGAAAAACTTCAGCTCTCTCATACTACTCATCTCAAACTGACCTTGCATAAGTTTTGCAAACTTTTTGCAAAGGCTGCTTTCAGTAGACCCAAATATAATGTCATCTACATATATTTGGACTAGTATGACTTTGCCTCTAGATTCCCTAAGAAATAGAGTCTTATCTATTTTCCCCCTTGAGAATTTGTTCTCAATGAGGAAACTAGATAGTGTTTCATACCAAGTCCTAGTGGCTTGCTTTAACCCATATAAAGCTTTCCTAAGTCTATAGACATGATGAGGTAGAGTTGGATCAACAAAACCTGAAGGCTGCTCCACATAGACTTCTTCCTTAAGATTACCATTTAGGAATGCTGACTTGACATCCATTTGGTAAACCTTGAATCCTTGATAGGTTGCATAGGCCAAGAACATCCTTATGGCTTCCAGTCTGGCTACTGGAGCAAAGGTTTGATCAAAGTCAATACCTTCTTCTTGCATATATCCTTTAGCAACCAGTCTAGCCTTATTCTTAATGATGACCCCTTGTTCATCCATCTTATTCCTGTAGATCCACTTAGTTCCTATTACATTGTGGTCTTTAGGTTTAGGAACAAGTTCCCAGACCTTGCACCTCTTGAACTGATTAAGCTCTTCTTGCATTGCTTCAGTCCATTGTGGATCTTGTATTGCTTCTTCAAATTTCTTAGGTTCAACTTGAGATAGGAAACTGGAGTAGATTGCTGTATTCATGTATCTGCTCCTGGTTTGTACTCCTTGTCTTGGATCTTCAATAATCTGCTCTACTGGATGATCTCTTAGATGCCTGTTGGCTAGAGGCATCCTTACTTCTGGTTGAACCTCTTCAGCATCTCCATCATGCTGTACTCCTTGTATTTCTTCAGCAATTGGCACATGTAGTTCTCCCCCTGGACAACAGCTACTGTCTTCTACTTGCTGTCTTGTAGCAGGTACTTCTTCTATAGTAAGCTTGTCCATCTTCTTTGTTAAACCTGTGGGGCTGCATACACTACTAGACAACTCATTATTAATAAGTTTAGTCTCATCAAAAACTACATGTACAGATTCTTCTACAACTTGTGTAGTCAAGTTGTAGACTCTATAAGCCTTACTATTATTGCTGTACCCAACAAAAATTCCCTCTTGGGACTTGGCAGCAAACTTAGTTAAGTAAGACTTCCCATTGTTAAGTATGAAGTATTTGCAACCAAAGATCCTGAAGTAGGATAGGTTTGGTTTCCTGTCTTTCACAACTTCATAGGGGGTCTTGTTTAGCCTTTTAGTGATGGTAGCCCTATTTATAACATGGCATGCAGTGTTAACTGCTTCAGCCCAGAAATATTCTGGCAGTGATGTATCACTTAGTAGGGTCCTACCAGCCTCTATCAAGGTTCTATTCTTCCTCTCAACAATGCCATTTTGCTGAGGTGTTCTAGGTGAAGAGAATTCTTGAAATATCCCAAAGTCTTCATATAGTTTTGTCATGCTATCAGACTGAAATTCAGTACCATGGTCACTTCTAATTTTGACCACTGTACTATTTAGTTCATTCTGAATTTGCTTGACAAAGCTATAGAAGACACTAGGTGTTTCAGATTTCTGTCTTAAGAAGAACACCCAGGAAAACCTTGAGTAGTCATCTACAACTACAAAGGTATAGACCTTCCTACCTAAGTTGTGAACTGGCATTGGACCAAAAAGATCCATATGCAAGAGGTATAAACACCTCACAACATCTTTGTTCTCTATGCTTCTAAAGGTAGATTTAGTCTGCTTGCCTTTTTGACAAGCTGAGCAAATACCATCTTTAACACACTTAACTTGAGGATCATTCCTCACTAACTCTTTGCTAAAGAGTTTGTCAATAGTCTTGTAGTTAAGATGGGCAAGCCTCTTGTGCCATTTGACACAATGAGAGATTGTCTCATCAGCTACAAGACAAACTGGAGAACCATTGTTCTCAATCATAATGTCTAGGCAGTAGACATTCCTCTTCCTATAACCTGTCAAAATGATCTCTTGATCACTTGACCTCTTGATATGACAACCATTTTTAACAAATGAGATGTCATACCCTACATCACTTAATTGACTTATACTTATTAGGTTGTGTTTCAACCCTTTAACATAAGCCACTTGAGTAATGGTAACCAAGTTTGTAGAAATGTTACCAAACCCTTTGATGATTCCTTTTTCAGAACCACCAAAGGTTACTTTTGGACCATCTTTTATTGAAATATAGTCCTTTAGTAATCCTCTTGTTCCAGTCATATGTCTGGAACATCCACTGTCCAAGTACCATGTTGGGGCAGGGCCACTTGGACTCACCTGCAAAACAGATTAATGAACCTTAGAACCCAAAGAATTCTTGGGTCCTTGGTACTTGTTAGTCTGCAATCTGACAAAGCTACCCACTGGCTTTCCAACAAGTAGTTTGGTACTCACTTTGGCACTAGCATTGTGCCAACAGTCCACTGCAAAATGGCCAACTTTGCCATAGCACCAACATTCAAACTTATTGTACCTTTGCTTAGGTACTGCCATGGCTGTCTTATCTACAGCAGGCTTATTGAATGTTGGGGCTTTGCCCTTGGACTTAGACTTGGACTGCTCAGTCCCTGCAGGTCTAATAAAGCCCAGTCTAGCCTTGCCTTTATGATGAACAAATTCATCAATTAAAGGTAACACTGACTTAGGTTTAGAAAACCTAGCAACAAGCTCTCTCTCTTTCTGAAGATTGATCTCCAGACTCTTGATTTGATCATTTTTAAAAGTGATAGTCCCCATCTGAATCACTGTAATGTGTTTCAGCCTGGCTATCTCATTGAGCTTTTGATCAAATTACTTCTCAGAATCTGTTGCAGCAGCTTTAAGATCAGCAATTTCCTTTGCCTGACTTTTGGCTAGGGACTTGCTTTTCTTGTAAGCTTGCAATAGCACCTTATATTCATCTATAAGCTGATGAATATCATCCTCAGACTCAGATACATTCTCATCACTTGATGAAGAAGAATCTGAATCTGAACTAGAACAAGAAACTGAACTTGAACCTTGTACCTTATTAGGTCCTGGCTGCTCCAGGATTTTGGCACTCTCTGTCAAAGCCATTAGCCCTTGGCAATGACTGTCTTCTTGTTCATAAATAGACTCCATGATCTGCATGAATTCTTCTTCTTCTTCAGCAAACAGCCCTATGTAGGCCTCAGCCTCAGACTCAGTTTCTGAAGAAGAGATATCTGATAGAGTCTTCTCCTTCTTGGCAACAAAAGACTTCTCTTTCTTGCCTTTGAAGTGAGGCTTTTTCCTGTCACCAAATTCCTTTTTCTTCTCTGGACAATCTGCAATAACATGGCCCTGTCTATTGCAGTAATAGCACACTATCTTTGAACCAGTTGCCTTGCTTGACTTTGTCCTCTTCCTGTCTCTCTTTGAAGGCTTTTTCTCCTGATAAAAGACTTCCTTTCCCTTTGAAGTAGAAGGTCTTGACCTCCACTGTTTCTTCTTCAAGAATTTCTGAAAGTGTCTAGTGAAGGCAGCAAAGTCTTCATCACTTTCACTGCTCTCAGTCGTTGTGCTGACTGACTCATCTGATTCTGATTCAACTACCTGTGGAGGTGGAGTTGATGACTTTTTCCTGCACTTTCTGGGGACATCTGTCTTGAAAGCAACTGTTCTCTCCTTGTGCTCAGTTCTTATTGATTTCTCCTCCTCTTTCCTTACTGTCAACTGCATCTCATAAGACAATAATTTGCCAAACAGTGTAGGAGGAGGAATTTCCCCCAACTTAGCCATTTCTCTTATGGCACAGATCTTGGTGTGCCAATCTTTGGTTAGGGTCCTTAGGAACTTGTCATTTAGTTCATAGTTACTGAACTCTCTTCCATAAGACATGAGTTCATTCACTATTCTGTAGAACTTCTTATAGCACTCAGTTATGCTATCACCCTTTCCTTATCTAAAACTCTCATACTCCTGATTTAACAAGGATTTTCTATCTTGTCTAACTTCTTCAGATCCCTCCATATACACAATAAGAGTATCCCACATCTCTTTGGCTGTCTTGCAGTGTATAAGATTCTGAAAAGTTGCATCATCAATGGAACTCACTATTATGTTTTGTGCCCTCTTGTCCATGGTGGCTAGGACAATCTCATCCTTAGTTATTTCAGAGAAATCCTTTGGAGTTCTCTGATTTGCATCTAGAACAGATATCTTCATGGGCACATAAGGCCCTTCCTTTACTGTGATGTAGATTCTAGGGTCTGAGGCCTCCATAAACAGCCTTACCCTTTCCTTCCAGATCCCAAAGATCTCTTTCCTGCATATGGGCAATTTCATGGAACCCAATTCCTTGTGATTCTCAGAAGAAACCATGTTTCTTGATTTTCTTGAATCTTTATTTTGCCTTACACTGAATCTGCCAAATAGGATCTCCTCAGACTGTTAGTCCTTTTTGAGGAACCTCGCTCTGATACCACTTGAAAGATATGGTACCTAAACACCTAGAGGGGGGGGGTGAATAGGTGACCTAATCCTTTTTGAACTTTAATGGCAGCAGACAGTTAATATCACAGATTTCTAACTATTCTATCACAGCAAATACACAGCATACACAGCAATAATCACAGCACAGCACAGTAGACACAGTGTTTTATAGTGGTTCCCCAAGATATGGGTACATCCACTTTCCCCCTTCGCCTATCTAGTAGTGTACTAGATTCGGCCAAACTTCTCCACTGTCTCAGAACCCAAATTGGTTCCTACACCTCAGGCCCAAAGCCTTACAACTCAGCTTTATCCCAAAGCCTACACTCAGCCACAAAGGCCTACACTCAGCCACCCAGGCCTACACTCAGCCAATCAAGGCCTACACTCAGAGATAACAATCTCCTACTCTCAGGTCAAAGGCCCTACCCTCAGCCTTTATAATTATAGGCTTACAATTTACTCAGATCCAAAGGATCCTACAAGATAAAAATGATTATTGAAATAATAACTCAACAACTCAAAAATGAGAGAGGGAAGTTGAGAGTTTCTTGATGATTTCTTGGAAGAACTCAGCTGGATTCAATCTGACTTAGCTTTCTTCAAAGCTTCTTGAGTAGAACTGAATAAGATTGTCTCCTTCTGCAGTTGTTCCTTGACCTCTGCCACTTAGAATTCAGATTTGATCTGAACCCTTCTTCTCAGCCTAGTTCCAACGGCTGATTTCTTGGATGGAGCCCTCTCTCTCCAACTTCTTAGATCTGCACTTGAACTGCAAGATCTTCTTGATTTGATACTCTGTGTATCACTTTAATAACTTGTTCTACAACAATGTGATCCCCAGTTTCTGTAAACTGTAGGTGCCCATTTATAGCCCTTCTTCATGGTAACCGGCTGGTCCGGTCCATATCTGACTTCTGATATCTCTGACAGGTACTGTAGACCGGCTGGAATGGCAGCTGTCAAGTCATCCAGTCATTTCTTGAAAATCTTTAACTGTCTGAAAGTGTCGAGACTTTCTTTCTTTAAGTGTCGACACTTATAGTCCAAGTGTCGACACATGCTGTGTAAGTGTCGACACAAGTCTACAAGGTGTCGACACAACTCCTTGTATGTCTCGACACAGATTCTTCTTCAGGTGTCGACACTGAAATTGAGTGTCGACACAAGTACTTGATCTTCTATCTTTAGCTGAATTCTTCTAAGTGACGACACATCTCCTTTGTGTCGACACATCTTCTTGTGTTGAATCTGTTAAGTGTCGACACTGCTTCTTGGTGTCGACACATAGTCTTCTATGTTGATTCTTGCTGAGTGTCGACACAGCTCCTTGTGTCGACACTTGATTCTTCTGTTGAGACTTCAGCTGAGTGTCGACACATTCCCTTAGTGTCGACACTTGTACTTAGAATATTTTGTTGATAATTCTGTTCTCTACTAAGTGTTGACACAGCACCTTGTGTCGACACTTTCTTCAAGTGTAGAGTCTTCAGCTGAGTGTCGACACATTATTCTAGGTGTCGACACTTACTTCATGTGTTAACTCTTCTGTTGAGTGTCGACACTTTGTTTTTGGTGTCGACACTTTCTTCAAGTGCTGACTCTTCTTGTTGTGTCGACACATTGTTCTGGGTGTCGACACTTTAACTTAGTCTCTACTGACTTTTACTGAGTGTCGACACAGCTCCAAGTGTCGACACTTTCTGGTGTAGACACAGCTTTACTGGGTGTCGACACAGCTCCTTGTGTCGACACAGCTTCTCTGCACTTTTCTTCACTGAGTGTCGACATAGCTCCAAGTGTCGACACTTTCTGTCTGGTGTCGACTCTGCATCCCAGGTGTCGACACAATGACTCCAAGTGTCGACGCTGCTTGTCTGGGTATCGACACAAGCCTTCTTAAGTGTCGACACTTTCCCTCTGGGTGTCGACACATGTACTTAGAAACTTTTTGCTTCAGTCCAGTGATTACTTAACCTGCACAAGTAAACTCAACATACATCAAATACATTATGATGTATATCATTGAGTTGGGTGAGGCTTCTTCAAATCAGGTACATTTAGCCAATGTACCCAACAGGGAGAGAGAAGAGAGCTTCCCTCCATGTTAATGGAGAAGAGAGAAGATGGGGGAGAGGAAGGGAGAGAGTGGAGCCGGCCAAGGGAGGCTAACAGCCACCTTTAATGGCTTCAATCAACTCCTCTAGGGAAGAGGAGTTGATTCCAGCCATTTCCCGGCCACCAAGGGATGGATTCAGACCCCCTCCACTCTACCCGAGCCACACCATAAATGGTGTTGATGGGCATTGAAGAACCAGCCGCCCCCCTCCCCAATTGCCATTTAAACACCATCAGTGGGCAGAGGGGAACATTTTCGAGCCTTTACCTGGATGAGACGGGCCGTCCCACTGTGCTGTTGCAGAAGCTGAGCGCCGCCGCCGACAACAATGGTATCCCGCCGCTCCTCCCGTATTCAGGCCGCCAGGAAGGTCCTCCCCCTCCCCTTAACTCACGGGTAGATCATAGGACTCCTTAGGTTTAAGTTTCGGGCTCATATGAGCCCGATCAAATCCAGGATTTTCATGGTTTTCGACAAGAAATTTTCTTGCTATATCCGCCGGAAAACGCCTCTCCGGCGGCAGAGCCGCCGCCTGGCGATAGCCAACACCTCAACGGAGGTGGTGGTGGTGGTGGCCGGCCGGGGAAGGGGCTGGATCGCCGGCGGCAGGGCTTGGAAATAGCTCCAGGCGGGATGCATCCTGGCTGTCGGCTCTAGGAGGAAGATGAAGGGATCCCGTCCCTTTTGCTTCAAGATCTGTGCGGACAAATGATTTAAACTATAGGTTATCATTTATATTTATATAAATTATGTCACAGATTTAGATATCAATGGTTTTAAATTTTAAAAATACTTAGGTCCCTCTGCAGAAAAAGTCACCAACATAAAAGTTGTAGTCCTTGGTGTCTACTTTATGTAAAATTGGTTTGAACCAATTTGGGTGCATGGTCTGACCAGAGCACCAATTTTGGTGGGACATACCCTTAGGTCTAGGCAGTCATTAAACTGAGTGCCCACACCTCATCCCTGGGCCAAATCACTTGAAATTTTGGCAGGGAGCCTAACCTAGCTATACCTAGGGCCTGCCCAAAACTCAGAATTTTTGGACATAATTTTCCTAAAGTTTTTGCTTTTATTTAAGAAAGCTAGGGTAATTTAATTAAGTGGTCAAATTACCTCCAAACCCTCCCAAATTTTGGGTAGTGGTCCCTGGCATCAAGACCTAGTTCTGTACAAATTTGAGCACATTTGGATATGTGTTGGTTAGGGAATCACCAAACCATAGTTTGGCCTTAAGAGGGTATTTTTGACCATAAGTGCACTATAGACTTAGGGTGGTCCCCTCCCCTCAATAGAGGCAGAGGCTTTGGAAACTGACTTGGCATGGACAATGTCACCCCCTTGAGGAAAATGGGATGACTTAGGCTTGATTTGCCCTAGGGTTCAACCTCAAACCCTAAGGAAGGACTTTTGAGGGTTGTGAAGGACATGGGGGCAAATGCCCTTGCATGGCCTTGGAAACCCAGTAGAATTGAGGTTAATGTAACCTAAGGTATCTAGTAGGAACTTTAGAAGAAGTAGAGCAAGGTAGACACCTCAAAACCCTAACCCTAGTTTTAGGGTAGGAGCACAAATTTGAAGAATCAGCCACTAAACCTTCCCCAAATGTTATGAAACTTGGGTAGAATAGGTTTTATGTCACCTAGAACCTCTGGTAATTTTTGTAGAATTTTATGGATTTTATTCTTGGTACTTCATTTGTTAATTACCAAAAGGCCCAAAATGAGGTTTGATTTTATTATGGATGTTATGTGCTTTAAAATATGATGAAACTTGGTCAGAGGTTATTATAGGGTTGGTTGAACTTCTCTGAATTTTACCACAATTCTTAATTAATTTTATTTGGTACTTCCTTCATTAATTTCAGAAAGGGGCTTTGGTAAAGAAAATTCATTATTGATTGTTGGGTACATTGGTTCAAATGTACCTGATTTGAAGAAGCCTCACCCAACTCAATGATATACATCAAAATGTATTTGATGTATTTTGAGTTACATGTGCAGGTTAAGTATTTGCAGGAAATGATGAAAAAGTTTCTAAGTCCATGTGTCTACACCCAGAGGGAAAGTGTCGACACTTAAGAAGATTTGTGTCGACACCCAGACAAGCAGTGTCGACACTTGGAGTCATTGTGTCGACACCAGGGATGCTGAGTCGACACCAGACAGAATGTGTCGACACAAGGAGTTGTGTCGACACTCAATGAAGAAAAGCCAGTAAAACTGTGTCGACACTTAACAGTTGTATCGACACCCAGTGAAGCTGTGTCTACATCAGAAAGTGTCGACACTTGGAGCTGTGTCGACACTCGGCAAAAGTCTGCAGAGACCAAGTACAAGTGTCGACACCCAGAATAATGTGTCGACACTCAACAGAAGAGTCAACACTTGAAGATGTGTCGACACTTAGCAGAAGAGTCAACACTGGAAGTAAGTGTCGACACCCAGAACAATGTGTCGACACTTAGCTGAAGACTGAACACTTGAAGAAAGTGTCGACACAAGGAGCTTTGTTGACACTTAGCAAAGAATAGCAAAGTTCAAGAATATTCTAAGTACAAGTGTCGACACTAAGGGAATGTGTCGACACTCAGCCAGAGTCTCGACTGAAGATGTAAGTGTCGACACCCAAAGCAATGTGTCGACACTCAACAAGTATCAACAATGAAGACATGTGTCGACACCAAGAAGCAGTGTCGACACTTGACAGATACAACATATGAAGATGTGTCGACACAAAGGTGTTGTGTCGACACTTAGAAGAATTCAGCAAAATTCTGAAGAACAAGTACTTGTGTCGACACTCAATTTCAGTGTCGACACATGAAGAAGAAGTAGTGTCGAGATACAAAATCTACAACACAAGGAGTTGTGTCAACACCTTGTAGGCTAGTGTCGACACTTAGACAACATGTGTCGACACTTGGTCTATAAGTGTCGACACTTAAAGACAGAAAGTCTCGACACTTTCAGACAGACAGAGAATTTTGAAGAACTGATTGGATGACTTGACAGCTACCATTCCAGCCGGTCTACAGCACCTGTCAGAGTTGTCAGAATTCAGTTATGGACCGGACCAGCCGGTTACCATGAAGAAGGCCTATAAATAGGCATATGCTGTCTACAGAAATTGATTGATCAAAAAGTTGTTGAAGAAGAATATGTTCAAATCAGTGATCAAGTATTCAACAAAGAAGATCTTGCAATTCCTTGAAGATTCAAGTGCAGATCTAAGAAGTTGGAGAGAGAGAGCTCCATCCAAGAAATCAGCTGTTGGAACCCAGCTGAGAAGAAGGATTCAGATTGGTCTGAATCTTAAGAAGCAGAGATCAAGGATCAACTGCAGAGGAATCAGTCTTATTGTGTTCTACTTTCAAGAAGCTTTGAAGAAAAGCCAAGTCAGATTGATTTCAGCTGAGTTCTTCCAAGAACTCATCAAGAATCTCACAATTTATCTCTCTTTTAACTAAGTTGTTGAGTTTATACATTTTGTATTCATTATAACTTGTAGGATCCTTTGGATCTGAGATTGTAAGCCTGCATTTATAAAGGCTGAGGGTAGGAGAGTTAAATCTCTGAGTGTAGGCCTTGGTGGCTGAGTGTAGGCCTTGGTGGCTGAGTGTAGGCCTTGGTGGCTGAGTGTAGGCCTTTATGGCTGAGTGTAGTCTTTGTGGAAAAGCTGAGTTGTAGGGCCTTGGGCCTGAGGTGTAGGAGCCTGTTTTGGGTTCTGAGTTAGTGGAGAAGTTTGGCCGAATCTAGTATACTGCTAGATAGGCGAAGGGGGAAAGTGGATGTACCCAAAGCTTGGGGAACCACTATAAATCTCTGTGTCTAATGTGTGTTTGTGGATTGCTGTGATTGGCGAATGTGTGCTGTGATAGATTAGATATAAATCTGTGATATTATCTATTTGCTGCCTAAAAAAGATAAAAAGATTCACGTCACCTATTCCCCCCCCCCCTCTAGGTGTTTAAGTACTATATCTTTCAAGTGGTATCAAAGCGAGGTTCCTCAAAAAGGACTAACAGTCTGAGGTGATCCTATTGGCAGATTCAGGTTAAGTCAATTACAGATTCAAGAAAATCAAGAACCATGGGTTCCACTGAAAATCACAAGGAATTGGGATCCATGAAACTACCTATATGTAGGAAGGAAATCTTTGGCATATGGAAGGAAAGGGTGAGGCTGTTTATGGAAGCCTCAGACCCTAGGATTTATATCACAGTAAAGGAAGGGCCATATGTGCCCATGAAGGTGTCAGTCTTGGATGCAAATCAAAGAACATCAAAGGATTTCTCAGAAATGACAAAGGATGAAATTGTTCTAGCCACTATGGATAAGAGGGCTCAGAACATCATAGTGAGTGCCATAGATGATGCAACTTTTCAGAATCTAATACACTGTAAGATAGCCAAAGAGATGTGGGAGACTCTTATTGTGTATATGGAGGGTTCTGAAGAAGTAAGGCAAGACAGAAAATCCTTGCTAAATCAAGAGTATGAAAGTTTTAGACAAGGAAATGGTGATAGCATACCTGAGTGCTACAAGAAGTTCTACAGGATAGTGAATGAACTCATGTCATATGGCAGAGAGTTCAGTAATTATGAACTAAATGACAAGTTTCTAAGGTCCCTAACTAAAGATTGGGACACCAAGATCTGTGCCATTAGAGAAATGGATAAGTTGGTAGAAATTACTCCACCTACACTATTTGGCAAACTGTTGTCTTATGAAATGCAGTTGACAGTGAGGAAAGAAGAGGAGAAATCCACAAGAAATGAACACAAGGAAAGAACAGTGGCTTTTAAATCAGAAGCCCCCGGAAAGTATAGAAGTAAGTCACCTTCTCCTCTACCAAAAGCAGCAGAATCTGAGTCAGATGAGTCAGTCAGCACAAAGTCTGAAAGTAGTGAAAGTGATGAGGACTTTGTTGCCTTTACAAGACAGTTTCAAAAGTTCTTAAAGAAGAAACAATGGAGGACAAGGCCTTCTACTTCACAGGTAAAGGAAGACTCTTATCAGAAAAAGAAGTCTTCAAAGAAAGACAAGAAAAAGTCAAAGTCTAGCAAAGCTACACTGTCAAACATTGTGTGCTATTGCTGTAATAGACAAGGTCATGTGATAGCAGATTGTCCTGAGAAGAGAAAGGAGTCTAGTGACAAGAAAAGGACTCACTACAAGGGCAAGAAGGAGAAGTCTTTTGTTGCCAAAAAGGACAAGACCCTGTCAGATATCTCTTCATCAGAAACTGAGTCAGATGCTGAGGCATATATAGGGTTGTTTGCTGAAGAAGAAGAAGAAGAGTTCATGCAGATTATGAATTCTATATATGAACAAGAAGACTGTCAGTGCCAAGGACTAATGGCATTGACAGATAGTGACAAGATCCTGGAACAGCCAGGACCCAGTAAGGTACAAAGTTCAACTTTAGGTTCAGTTTCTTGTGCCAGTACAGAATCAGATTCATCCTCATCAAATGATGAGAGTGCATCTGAGTCTGAAGCAGATATTCATCAGTTGATAGATGAATACAAGGTTCTGTTGCATGCTTACAAGAAGAGCAAGTCCCTAGCCAAAAGTCAGGCAAAGGAAATTGCTAATCTTAAAGCTGCTGCAACTGAGTTTGAGAAGTCATTTGATCAAAAGCTTAATGAGATAGCCAGATTGAAGCACATAACTGTTATTCAAATGGGAACTATATCATTTAAGAATGATCAAATCAAGAGTCTGGAGATTAATCTTCAGAAGGAGAAGGACTTAGTTGCTAGGTTTTCTAAACCTAAGTCAGTTCTACCTTTGATTGATGAATTTGTTCATCAAAATGATAAAGCTGGACTTGGTTTTACAAGACCTGCAAGGACTGTTCAGTCCAAGTCCAAGTACAAGGGCAAAGCCCCAACACTCAACAAGCCAGCTGTGGATAAAACAGCTAAGACTGTACCTAAGCAAAGGTACAATAAGTTTGAGTGTTGGTGTTGTGGCAAGGTTGGCCACTTTGCAATGGACTGTTGGCATAATGCAAGTGCCAAAGTGAGTAGTAAATTGCTTGTTGGAAAACCAGCAGGTAGCTTTGTCAAGATGCAAACTAACAAGTACCAAGGACCCAAGAATTATTTGGGTTCTAAGGTTCATTAATCTGTTTTGCAGGTAAGTCCAAGTGGACATGCCCCTATATGGTACTTGGACAGTGGATGTTCCAGACATATGACTGGAACAAAGGAATTACTAAGGGACTACATTCCAATTAAAGATGGTCCAAAAGTCACCTTTGGTGGTTCTGAAAAAGGAATCATCAAATGATTTGGTAACATTTCTAGCAACTTGGTTACCATTACTCAAGTGGCTTATGTTAAAGGGTTGAAACACAACCTAATAAGTATAAGTCAATTAAGTGATGTAGGGTATGGCATCTCATTTGTTAAGGATGGTTATCATATCAAGAGGTCAAATGATCAAGAGATCATTTTGACTGGCTATAGAAAGAGGAATGTCTACTGCCTAGACATTATGTGTGAGACCAATGGTTCTCAAGTGTGTCTTGTAGCTGATGAGACAGTCTCTCATTGTGTCAAATGGCACAAGAGGCTAGCTCATCTTAACTACAAGACAATTGGCAAACTCTTTAGCAAAGAGTTAGTGAGGAATGGTCCTCTAGTTAAGTGTGTTAAAGATAGTATTTGCTCAGCTTTTCAAAAGGGCAAGCAGACTAGATCCACCTTTAGAAGCATAGAAAACAAAGATGTTGTGAGGTGTTTATACCTCTTGCATATGGATCTCTTTGGTCCAATGCCAGTTCACAGCCTAGGTAGGAAGGTCTATACCTTTGTAGTTGTAGATGACTACTCAAGGTTTTCCTGGGTGTTCTTCTTAAGACAGAAATCTGAAACACCTAGTGTCTTCTATAGCTTTGTCAAGCAAATTCAGAATGAACTAAATAGTACAGTGGTCAAAATAAGAAGTCACCATGGTACTGAGTTTCAGTCTGATAGCATGACAAAACTATATGAAGACTTTGGGATATTTCAAGAGTTTTCTTCACCAAGAACACTTCAGCAAAATGGCATTGCTGAGAGGAAGAATAGAACTTTGATTGAGGCTGGTAGGACCCTATTAAGTGATATATCTCTACCAGAATACTTCTGGGCTAAAGCAGTCAATACTGCATGCCATGTTATTAATAGGGCTACCATAACTAAAGGCCCCAACAAGACCCCCTATGAGGTTGTGAAGGGCAGGAAACCAAACCTATCCTACTTCAGGATCTTTGGTTGTAAGTGCTTCATACTTAACAATAGAAAGTCTTACTTAACTAAGTTTGCTGTCAAGTCCCAAGAGGGAATTTTTGTTGGGTACAGTAACAACAGTAAGGCTTATAGAGTCTACAACTTGTCAACTCAAGTTGTAGAAGAAACTGTACATGTAGTATTTGATGAGACTAAACTTATTAACAATGAGTTGTCTAGTAGTGTATGCAGCCCCACAGGTTTAACAAAGAAGATGGACAAGCTCACTCTAGAAGAAGAATCTACTGCAAGACAGCAAGTAGAAGACAGTGGATGTTGTCGAGGGGGAGTACTACATGTACCAAATGCAGAAGAAGTACAAGGAGTATAGCAAGATGATGAAACTGAAGAGGTTCAACCAGAAGTCAGGATGCCTCCAGCCAATAGGCATCTTAGAGATCATCCAGTAGAACAGATTATTGGAGATCCAAGACAAGGGGTACAAACAAGGAGCAGAAACCTGAATGCAGCAGTCTACTCCAGCTTTCTATCCCAAGTTGAACCTAAGAAGTTTGAAGAAGCCATCAAAGACCCTCTTTGGATTGAGGCTATGCAAGAAGAACTCAATCAATTCAAGAGATGCAAGGTATGGGAGCTTGTTCCTAAACCTAAAGACCACAATATAATTGGAACCAAGTGGATCTATAGGAACAAGATGGATGAACAAGGAGTCATCATTAAGAACAAAGCAAGACTAGTTGCTAAAGGATATAGGCAGGAAGAAGGTATTGATTTTGATCAAACCTTTGCTCCAGTAGCCAGACTGGAAGCCATAAGAATGTTCCTGGCCTATGCAACTTTTCAAGGATTCAAAGTTTACCAAATGGATGTCAAGTCAGCATTTCTAAATGGTAATCTTAAAGAAGAAGTCTATGTGGAACAACCCTCAGGTTTTGTTGATTCAACTCTACCTAATCATGTCTATAGACTTAGGAAAGCTTTATATGGGTTAAAGCAAGCCCCTAGGGCTTGGTATGAAACCATGTCTAGTTTCCTCATTGAGAATAAGTTCACAAGGGGGAAAATAGACAAGACTCTATTCCTTAGGGAATCTAGAGGCAAAGTAATACTAGTCCAAATATATGTAGATGACATTATATTTGAGTCTACTGAAAGTAGTCTTTGTAAAAAGTTTGCAAAGCTAATGCAAGGTCAATTTGAGATGAGTAGTATGGGAGAGCTAAAGTTCTTCTTAGGTCTCCAAGTAAGACAGACTGAGAGTGGTTTATCCATATGCCAGTCCAAGTTCACCCTAGAACTCATAAGGAAGTATGGTATGGATTCATCCAGCACCATGAAGACTCCTATGGGGTCAAGTATGTCTCTTAGCAAGGATGATGCAGGGAAGCCTGTAGATGAAACCTTGTATAGAGGGATAGTTGGCTCCCTTTTATACTTGACTGCAAGTAGACCAGATATCATGTATGCTACATGTGTCTGTGCTAGGTATCAAGCCTGCCCTAAAGAGTCTCATTTGACTGCAGTCAAAAGGATATTGAGATATCTAAAGGGCACTCCTTATCTAGGCCTCTGGTACCCTAGGAATGGGGATTTTGATCTGATAGGTTATTCAGATGCAGACTTTGCAGGATGCAAAGAAGATAGAAAAAGCACTACTGGAACCTGTCAATTCCTAGGTGGGAGACTGATTTCTTGGAGTAGCAAAAAGCAAACAAGTGTGGCTATCTCCACTGCAGAATCAGAGTATGTGGCTGCAGGAAGTTGCTGTGCTCAACTTCTGTGGATACAACATCAGCTTGTGGACTATGGATTTCAGGTAAGTATAACTCCACTCTTTTGTGATTCTACTAGTGCTATTTCAATAGCCAATAATCCTGTATCCCATAGTAGAACAAAACATATTGAAATTAAATATAATTTTCTTAGGGAGCATGTAGAAAGAGAAGATATTTTACTTGAATATGTTAAAACTGATAATCAACTAGCTGATATGTATACTAAGCCCCTAGAAGAAGCTAAGTTCAATAGGTTCAAAATTGAACTAGGAATGATAAACTTAGAGTAAGTTTATAGTATTGGAAATTGGCTAAGTAAAAAGGTGTCGACACATAGAGATTTCTGTGTCGACACAGTAAGTAGGTGTCGACACTTTAGGACAAAGGTGTCGACACATCTAAGAAGTTAGTGTCGACACTTCAGAATATTAGTGTCGACACATGACAAGTTGATGTCGACACAACCAAGGTGGTGTCGACACATAGTATTTACTCAGAATTATATAAGTAAAGTCTCGACTATGTGTCGAGTTAAGTGGTGTCGACACATAAACAAGTGTCGACACATATAATCTGTTGACTAAACTTGTGTCGACACATATGTGTCAAGACATTATAAGTCAGTGTCGACACTTATTGCCAGTGTCGACACAATTTAAGTTGGCTGCCCGCCTTTTCATCTTCAAAAGTAGAAAGGTATAAATAGGATTTTGCCTTAGTTTGTCGACACGCTTTCAAAAGTTTCGAGTCCAAAACTTCTGTGTCGACACCTCTCTTCTCTCAAGTCAAATTCTACAAACCCTAATGGCGCCAAAACTTGAGGAGAACGTCAACGAAGGCTACGAACTGGTGCGCGACGCATTTGGGGATGCTGACCAGGAAATCAAGAACGTGATAACCCTAGTTGCAGACGCGGGATAAGAATTTCTGGTTTCTGAGCCTACAAAGATCTGGAAAAAGGAAGTCTTGGAATTCCTAAATTGAGCTAAGATAGATGAAACTGGATTCAAGATCAAATCCAGGGTTCATGGTGAGAAGGTGAAGGTATCACCTAAGAGCTTGAGGAAGATTCTGCATCTACCAAGAACTAAGGAAGAGGATGAAGTAACTGCTTCTAAGACAAGAGAAGCATTGACCTGGTGTGGTCTAGATTCTACAATGAAAATAGGATCTGTGTTTACCAGGAAGGGAATGAACAGTCAGGGGAAATTCCTGTCTGAAATTGTTGGGAAAGTCATATTGAGCAAGCCAGGAGGGCATGATAGGGTATCTGCCTCTATGTTCAGTATTATGACAAGAATCATCTTCACCTTGCAAACAGATTGGTCTGTTATCATCTTTGAGAAAATCAAGGAAAGCTTGAAGAAGCCCAATCTGGGCAGGATCATAAGACTATACCTAGCTGGTACCATACCAGAGGTTATGCAACAAGCTGCTGGAAGTAAAATAAACCACATGAGAAAAATGGATTTAAGAATATTTTCCAGATGGGACAGGGTGTTGACTAAGGAGATGCCAACCCCTGAAAAGAAAGTTCCTGAGAAAGTATCACCCCCAAAGAAGAAGAGGAAAACTGCTTTAGTGACACAGGTTTCCACTAGTAGTTCTGAGAGTGAAGAACAAGTGGTCTTTACACCAGATGAGAATGAGGAAGGAACTGCTATGAAGTCTCCTGCTCCTCAAAATGTTGCTAAAATCTAGGGGGAGCTACCTCAAGCTAGCCCCATACACAAGGATCACATCCAGGGGGAGTCTCTAGTTGTAGATGAGCCAACTACTCTAGAGAGTGAGCAAGCCACAACCACAATACTAGAGGTAATCACTGAACTAAATGCTTTAGATTTTCCTATAGAGGATACTGATTTGACTGATGTTCATCAGCAAACTCAGATGGATTACCAAGTCCTAGATGCTGTCATGGAAGACACATCTGCTGCAGCTCAATTTGTTTCTGATCCAGTGGTTGAAGAGCCAAGACTTTCTCCAGTTCATTCACCACAAGAGTATACCATGGAAGATCTTTTCTTAAATCTGGATCAAACAGATTTTGACAAGGATAATGCTGCTGTTGAAGTAGAGAATGCTCCAGTTGAGGGGGAGCAAGTTGTATTTCTTGAATAGCCTGCAAGAAAAGACACTGAGAAGGCACCAGATGTGCAGACTGAGAGGCCCCCAAACCCTAAGGAAAGGGTAGATATAGCCAGCTCCTCAGCTTCTGAAGATGAGGAAGCAGCAAGGGCAAGGAAAAAGAAAATTTATGCCTTCAAAATAAGGAGCCAGAGTTATAAGAAGGCTCTCCAAACTATTGCTCCACAGCCTATAGCATAGCCAGCTCCAACTGTGGATTATAGTGCTTTAATGGTTGCAATGCAAGTCAAGTTGGATGAGCAAAGGCAGGCCATTGAAAAGTATGTTGATGAAGGGCAGAAGTCTCTCCAATTTGATCTATCCCAGGACATAGAGTCTATCAGGTTTGAAATGAACCAAAATAAAAAGGAGATGACTGAATGTTTCCACAAGGGTGGAAATGCAGTGGTGTACTTGGCTACACACCAGGAGAAGATAAAAGCACAAGTAGATGACATAGCTGTGAAGCAAGGTTATGTTCTTGAAAATCAGATAAGGATGAATGACAACCTTACTGAATCCCACAATGCTATTGTCACAGAAATGAAGAACATTGCTGCTGGCCTAACAACTTCTACTGCTACTGCTATGACAGCTTTTGATAAAGCACTGCAAGAGAGCTTAACTGATATTACAACTGCTATTCAAGACTCTCAGAAGCTGATCTCTGAAAAACTCCAAAGGTTAATACCTTTCTACAGGGATGGAGTCAATTATCTCAATGCCCAGATCAGATTTCAAAAAGATGACTTAAGGGATCACATTGAAAGAGAAGTCATAAAGGGGGAGAGAGTGTTAGTCAAGGCAAGCTCTGATCATGCCAAGTGGATATCTAATTCCATCAGAGCTACACTGGGTTATCCTCCTCTTTGTGATGATGATAATGTAGCAGAATCTGGAATTAACCCTGCCTATCTTGGAGGTGAGCAACCAGAAGTACCTCAGGTGATCTATCCTCCACCAGATTTTGACATGATCCATGCTGACATCCAGTCCATGTATAGCCCACCTGGGGGTAAGGACAATGTCATAATAGAGAAAGTTGTTCAGCCTGTCTCTGAAGCTTTACAGGAAGCCATCTTGAAGGAGCAAGCTGAAGAGGAAACCAGATTATCAAAGAAGAGGTTCAGGGAGCAAGCTGAACAAAGACCTGACTTTGAGCAGTGGAGCCCCACCTCTAGGAACATTATTTTGACTGCATGGAAAGCTGCCAAAGATAATGTGCATGACATGAACAAATGGTTTTCTGAGGCTGAATGGAGAAAATATGAGATCAGGCAAGAGGCAATAGTGCAGTATAGAAGAAAGGCCAAGATGGGAAAGCTACCTCCTACAGCTCTGGAGCCTAGCAAGTACTTTCTCAAGCCTTACCACTACTTTGAGAGGCAAAAGATTAAGGCTGAGGAACTCAAGAAGAAGGAGCTGAAAGGTAAGAAGCCTGCTGAAACAGAAGATGCTGAAGCTCCTGTTCAAGCAAAAGTTCAAGCTGGATAAGGAATAGTCATTAAGGAGGCTAAACAGAAATAACTTAGAAAATTTTTTAAGTTTACTATGTATTCTTTTGATATAAAACATTCTGTAAACTTTAGAATTTTGTATATGACAAAGTATTGGAACAATGTTTTGTGTGATAAATTTGTTGTGTAATAAATTTGTTTCATAAATTGTTCTGTGATGATGATGTATACATTTGTGATTGATACATGTTTATGTTTACCCTACTATATATAATCCTGTTTTACATCATTTTGTAATTTTATTATGAATGGTGTATATCATTGACTAAGGGTTATGACTTCTCCAAATAGGGGGAGATTGTTGGGTACATTGGTTCAAATGTACCTGATTTGAAGAAGCCTCACCCAGCTCAATGATATACATCAAAATGTATTTGATGTATTTTGAGTTACATGTGCAGGTTAAGTATTTGCAGGAAATGATGAAAAAGTTTCTAAGTCCATGTGTCTACACCCAGAGGGAAAGTGTAGACACTTAAGAAGATTTGTGTCGACACCCAGACAAGCAGAGTCGACACTTGGAGTCATTGTGTCGACACCAAGGATGCTGAGTCGACACCAGACAGAAAGTGCCGACACAAGGAGCTGTGTTGGCACTCAATGAAGAAAAGCCAGTAAAGCTGTGTCGACACTTAACAGTTGTGTCGACACCCAGTGAAGCTGTGTCTACATCAAAAAGTGTCGACACTTGGAGCTGTGTCGACACTCGGCAAAAGTCTGCAGAGACCAAGTACAAGTGTCGACACCCAGAACAATGTGTCGACACTCAACAAAAGAGTCAACACTTGAAGATGTGTCGACACTTAGCAGAAGAGTCAACACTAGAAGTAAGTGTCGACACCCAGAACAATGTGTCGACACTTAGCTGAAGACTCAACACTTGAAGAAAGTGTCGACACAAGGAGCTGTGTCGACACTTAGCAAAGAACAGCAAAGTTCAAGAATATTCTAAGTACAAGTGTCGACACTAAGGGAATGTGTCGACACTCAGCCAGAGTCTCGACTGAAGATGTAAGTGTCGACACCCAAATTAATGTGTCGACACTCAACAAGTATCAACAATGAAGACATGTGTCGACACCAAGAAGCAGTGTCGACACTTGACAGATACAACACATGAAGATGTGTCGAAACAAAGGTGTTGTGTCGACACTTAGAAGAATTCAGCAAAATTCTGAAGAACAAGTACTTGTGTCGACACTCAATTTCAGTGTCGACACATGAAGAAGAAGTAGTGTCGAGATACAAAATCTACAACACAAGGAGTTGTGTCGACACCTTGTAGGCTAGTGTCGACACTTAGACAACATGTGTCGACACTTGGTCTATAAGTGTCGAAACATAAAGACAGAAAGTCTCGACACTTTCAGACAGACAGAGAATTTTCAAGAACTGACTGGATAACTTGACAGCTGCCATTCCAGCCGGTCTACATCACCTGTCAGAGTTGTCAGAATTTAGTTATGGACAGGACCAGCCGGTTACCATGAAGAAGGCCTATAAATAGGCCTATGCTGTCTACAGAAATTGATTGATCAAAAAGTTGTTGAAGAAGAATAAGTTCAAATCATTGATCAAGTATTCAACAAAGAAGATCTTGCAATTCCTTGAAGATTCAAGTGCAGATCTAAGAAGTTGGAGAGAGAGAGCTCCATCCAAGAAATCAGCTGTTGGAACCCAGCTGAGAAGAAGGATTCAGATTGGTCTGAATCTTAAGAAGCAGAGATCAAGGATCAACTGCAGAGGAATCATTCTTATTGTGTTCTACTTTCAAGAAGCTTTGAAGAAAAGCCAAGTCAGATTGATTTCAGCTGAGTTCTTCCAAGAACTCATCAAGAATCTCACAACTTATCTCTCTTTTAACTAAGTTGTTGAGTTTATACATTTTGTATTCATTATAACTTGTAGGATCCTTTGGATCTGAGATTGTAAGCCTGCATTTATAAAGGCTGAGGGTAGGAGAGTTAAATCTCTGAGTGTAGGCCTTGGTGGCTGAGTGTAGGCCTTGGTGGCTGAGTGTAGGCCTTGGTGGCTGAGTGTAGGCCTTTGTGGCTGAGTGTAGGCTTTGTGGAAAAGCTGAGTTGTAGGGCCTTGGGCCTGAGGTGTAGGAGCCTGTTTTGGGTTCTGAGTTAGTGGAGAAGTTTGGCCGAATCTAGTACACTGCTAGATAGGCGAAGGGGGAAAGTGGATGTACCCAAAGCTTGGGGAACCACTATAAATCTCTGTGTCTACTGTGTGTTTGTGGATTGCTGTGATTGGTGAATGTGTGATGTGATAGATTAGATATAAATTTGTGATATTATCTGTTTGTTGCCTAAAAAAGATAAAAAGATTCAAGTCACCTATTCACCCCCCCCCCTCTAGCTGTTTAGGTACTATATCTTTCATTGATGATATATCTGTTTAAAACACATGAGGCTTAGGTTTTGATGTATCTAGGCCAAAACGTACTTGTAGAAATTTATTTATAATTTTTAGAGGTCTGTTTTCAGAACTTTCTTTACAAGGCCATATTTTGGAGAATAGGATAATTAATTAATTTAGGGAATAATTCTTTCAAACAAATTGTGAACGTTTACATAGAGGTTTTAAGTACCCTTACCAACATCCTGGAATTTTCTCTGAATTTTTGGAAGTATTTTTATTGTACATCCCCTTTTAATGAATTATTTTGGAATAAATTGGAAATACAATTTAAGGGCTAAAATCTTGCTGGAAAATTTGGAGATTCTGGATTTTTAGATGATTACCCATCTTGCATTTATCATAATTTTAGTGGAGCTTTATCTTGCTTAAATCTTGTACTTCCTGTTCAACCTTGGAACTTTTGGCTTTTAAAATAAATAAATAAATTAGCATTTAAATTATGAAAATTAGGAAATTGTGGATTCAGTCTACATATGCCAATATAGACCTCTAATAATTATTATATGAGCATTGGATGATCATATGACATACTTCCCTTTTTACGGGTCATATAGCTTAAGTGGTCTGCATTTAGCAAAACTGCAGGAAATTATTTGGGATATGAAGTAGAGCACATGTGTTGGGTGTTGTTGGGTTGCTGGGAAGGATAAGTAGATTTAGGTGCATCTTTGGAAGATAAGTGGGTAGGGTGTTGTTTTGTCTAGGGTTTAGAGGCGCTCGGGTCCGACGAAAGATCGTCCCCCCCCCCCCCCCCCCGAGGTGAGTGGAGTCAAATCACCTTAGGATTAGCCTATCGTAACATGAGGAAGTAATGGGTAAGGGGATCAACCAATAACAAAAATAAGTACCTTGCGAAAGGGAACGCTGGGCGTAATCCCAACACAGTTCCTAGTGCCCCTTGAGAGCCCTTCACAGGGAATACCGGGGGCAGTCCTGGGTTAACGTAAACTGTTTTAACAAGCTGAAAAGAGTAACTTAGTAATTAGGGTTGCACTTTTCACAAACACTGATAGCACCGAAAGATAGCTGGGAGCTTCGGCTCGGATGGTTAAAAGACAGACCTTGGGTCCGGGGAGCTTCGGCTCGCTTGTTGAGACGGACGTTTTGGTCCGGGCAGCTTCGGCTCGGTTTTTGATTACGCTAAATTTGCATGTGCATAAAAGGAAAGAGAAATTAAGGTGGTGGGTCTTCGTTATTGGAGGGTCGAAGCACCGACGCCAATACGTTGACTCGGCAAGTGTGGTTAGCACTTCGCCAACAGAAGTCCGGTGCGCCAGCCGGCAAGAGTACGCAGGAGTCCGCTTCGTGCACCAAGTGTTGAGGCGTACGATAGGTCTGACCGGTAGTGCTTTACTGGTTTAGAGGTGGGCGAGGCCCAACCCACCGCTTCCATCTGCCACTACGGAGGTATCCTGGGAGGTTACGGCTCCAGAAAAGGGGAACTAAAGGTCTGTGTGCACAGAGTCGGGTGTGTGTGTTGCACTTGCATGATCCATCATACCCACTTGCATGTCATAGCATAATCGATTCATTTAACCCTGACACCTAAAGTATAAGTGGAATGGGACGCTTATAATTTAGGACCTGCAAAACGACCCCTTGATCTATAAGCTTGTGTGGGCAAGTTTATAAATTAAGGTTAATTTTGATATATATATTTACTGCTGTTTGATAACCGACACCCCAACGTATAAATCGGTATGGGACTTTTTATACAATGGGAGTCATGCAGAAGACCCCTTGGCTTATGTGTTCTCACATAAGTGAAGGTTACTTTTCATATTCAGCTTATTGTCTATACATGTTATAGAATTGCTAGTATAGGTCCGCTGTCATCTGTTTTTGATATTCTCCACCTTCAAGTCCTCCCTTTTCTTTCTCTCCGCTCGGTGCCTAGGAGTCGTGGGGGAAGGGGCGGGGGATGATAGGACTTAGTCTTTTAGACTAATGGTTTTCAAACCGCATCATTTAGGGGATCGTGGAGACCAGCATGGAGGAGCAGCCCCAGAGACCGGTGCGCTTGGAGGTGGGGCAGTCTAGCTCCGGAGTTCATACTGTCGGGACCGTGAGTCTCGACCTTGAGTAGTTTTTCTGCTTTTTCTTCCGCATGAGTGATTTTGTAGTGAGGATATGATGTACCGGGCATAAGCCCTTACTTTGCTACTCTGATGTATTCTTCTGTGGACACTCCCTTCGTGGAGTTATATTTACTATGATATGTGATTTTCTGTGGACTGCAATTTCGCATTTACATTATTGTGCTACTTTTCTGCGATCGAATTGGCCGGCAGAATCGGCGCTTTGTGGTGATGACCCTTCAAGGCGTGAAGGAGTCACCGCAAAATGGCGTTTCTGGGCCTAAGACCCCGGTGTCGATAAAAAAAAGGGGGGGGGTCTTACACACGGTCCCGGCCCTTAGCGAGGATGCTCTCGGCATGCGAGCTGGGAAGGAGGTTGTAGAGGAGGCGAGGGATCGGGACCTTCCCGGGAGAGTACTATTCCCCGGTTCAGCGAGTGGAGGTCGCTTCGGCGAGATGAGGTTGCAAGGTCCTCTGGCTCGCCCAGCAGGGGTAGGCATCCCCTTCATCGAGCTGGTCTCCTCTGCCCCAATTTCGGAGGGGTTCAGGGAGCTAGAGATCTCTTACTATGTCGGGAGGGATGACCCGGTCCAGCACATTCAATGGTTCGAGGATGTGGTGTCAATAAGATAGATGTCTGATGCCTTCAAATACAGACTTTTCGCCATCACCCTCAAGGAGAAGGTGAGGGAGTGGTTCCACCAGCTATTGGCCAACTCTATCTACTACTTTGAGGACCTTCGCAGGGGTTTCATATTAATGTTGACCACTTCCAAGAAAAGGAATAAAGAGTCAGATCCATATTACACATCAAGCAAGGAACGAACGAGACCTTGGGGAGTTACATAGACATGTTCCAGGAGGAGGTCATGCAGGTCCAGGAGATGCCAGTGGAGATGATAGGGCACACCCTTATGATGGCCTTTAACTTGGGGCTACAGTAAGGTTTTTTCAGAATGGAGCTGAAGAGGGTGTCATCTCTCTCCTACGAGGAGTTGATGGAGAGGGCGACAAGGGAAGTTGAGGGGGAGGTGTCAAACCCCGAGTTCAGGAAGAAGCTGGCCATGTGGGCCACGGAGGAGGAGAAGGGGCCAGGAGGTGGCCGGGGGCAGGAGGTGAGGAGAGCTGAACACCAACAGCGGGAACAGCAGCAGCAGTTGTAGCAGCAACAGCCCAGGTGGGGCGTCGGGAGCAGAACAACTGGCTTGGCTGGAGGCAGCCGGAGTGGAAAGACCAAGGCCAGCAGTGGGGTTTCCACAGAGGAGACTTACGCCAAGGGGGCCAGGGCCAGTTTCACCCTCCAGTATGGAGGCAGGGTCAGAGACCTGCCCTCCCCGATCAACACTAGGCTATGATAATAGCCATGCAAAGGAGGAGGGGGAAATAGAGAAGGAGGAGGGAAGTCAGGGTGGAGCTATCCTATTGTGACTTCTACCAGGAGGAGGGGCACGCTATAGCCACATTCCCGGATTTCCTTGAGATGAGAGGAAACAGGGAGCAGCAGCAGCAGTAAGGCCGCCAGGAAGTGCGGATTGAGGAGGTCCTACCTCGGGCGAAGGAGGATAGGCGCAAAGACCGGGCTGATGTTGGAACCCGGGGAGGGATCAGAGTAATCCAAGGGGTTGGGGATTGAGTCTTCCTAGAAGGCGAGCCTCCACACCATATATTGAAGGAGCGTCAACTCCACATCCAAAACCCCGTCCACAGAGGAGAAGATCGCCTTCTCAAGGAAGGATATGCAGGATCATGAGGATCCCTTTTGCAATGCGCTGGTCATCCAGACGGCCATCGAGAATTTCACGGTTTCTCGGATCCTCATCGACAACGGGAGCTCCGTCAACATCATTTTCAAGAAGGTGTTCGACGTGATGAAAGTAGAGATAAAGAGGATGCTGGCCTCGGATAGGCCCCTGTTTGGATTTTCGGGGGAGATGAAGGAGGTGGAAGGAGGAGTGGACTCCATGTTACTCTAGGGGCCAGTCCCATAGTTAAAGGTTTGTCATCGTGGATGCACCCAGCAGCTACAATGTCATCTTCAGGCGGCCTCTTATCAGCGCCTTTGCTTTATCCCCTCATCTATCCACCAATGCTTGAAGTTCAGCGTCGATGGGGATCTATGTCCGGGTCTGAGGTGACCCCAAGGTGGAAGGGGAGTGCTATGTCACCGCCATGAACTCCATCTCTGGCAGGAGGGAGCCGAGAGATGGAGCGGAGGATGGAGGAGGTAGAGCAGGAGGCTGGTGGAGAGAAGATGGAGGTGGAGAGCCACACCCAAGTGGAGGTGACGGAGGATATCCAAGGGGGATTGGCTGAGGCAATGGCCGTGGAGGAAGCAGTGGAAGCTGAGGAGTTCCATATCCGGAGGACGGGGACGTTGGAGAATGGGGGGAGCAGTCCCGCTTGGAGGCTGCGGAGGAGATAGGGGAGATGGAGGTTCTCACCCTTGGCGGCAGGGTGGAGAAGGTGCGAATCAGCAGGGGGGGCTGACCCCGGTGATCCAAGAAAGGATGTGGGCATGCATCCAGAAGAATGCGGATATCTTTGCTTGGAGCACAGCGGAGATGCCAGGGATCAATGCGGATGTTCTCTGCTAGCACCTCAATCTGGATCTGAAAGCTCGCCCCATCTAGCAAAATAAGAGGTCCATCACGGACAAGCTGGCCGAGCCCATCAGGGAGGAGGTGGCCAAGCTCCTCAAGGACGGTTTTGTATCCAAAATATAATACCTGGCTGGGTTTCCAATGTAGTTATGGTTAAAAAAGGAGACGACTGGTGGCGTGTGTGTGTCGATTTTTCTTTACTTAATAAATCATGCCCAAAGAACTGTTATCCCTTGCCTCGGATTGACGTGCTGGTTGACTCAGCCGTCGGTTTTCCTGTAATGAGTTTTCTAGATGCATTTTCAGGTTACCACCAAATCAAGATGCACCCCCCCCCCCCCCGACATAAAAGATGTATCCTTTATTACGGGGGACGGGTACTACTGCTACAAAATGATGCCCTTTGGTTTGAAGAATGCAGGGGCGACATACCAGAAGATGATGGACAGGATCTTCCGAGAGAAAAAGGGAAGGAACATGGAGGTGTATGTAGATGACCTTATGATCAAGAGTCGAGACTGGTACTCTCACCTACGGGACCTGGAGGAAACTTTCACCACCTTACGCCAATACAAGATGCGGTTGAATCCCTTGAAGTGTGTCTTCGGGGCTAGCAGTGGCAAGTTCTTGGGCCATCTCCTCATCCCCGCAGGGGTCGAGTGATGGAGGCCCATGGTTTCTACTGATTAAACACTACGCGTTCTTGGGATCGGTAATTAAAATAAATACGCAGCAAGCAATAGTCCTTTAAATCAATACTAATGATGATTCCTACAATTTAACAATGCACAACACGAAGGGATGATACCCCTTTTATAGATTGAACAAGGTCACTAGGCCAATGTTCGCTCAAGCGAATAGGACCCACACGATCCAGACAATTAGCAATTCCAATTAAATTTATTCGCTAGCAAATCACAAACCAATACGAGAGGATTCGGACTATAATAAAGATTTAAAATAAAGTCCCTATCAATCCCAAAAAATAATTATTATGAGGGTAGACCAAATCACTTGAACTCAAGGGAAAATCAAGGGTGATGAACCCTATTTTCTTCAAGTGTCATGTAATCTACCCGCTCCAAATTATACGAGAATATTCGACAGAAAACAAGCTTAAAATTCAGATTTAATTAAGCACAAATTTCAATATAAATCAGGGCAATTAACTAGCCTTCTATTCCACCAAATCTCACAATATTTTAGAAGAAACACACAAAGAAAGTATAAAAAATCATTACCCAATCCCAAGAAGTCTGTCCACAAGTTGAGTGGAGGAAACGCTCCCGACGGTAGTTGATTTTCTATTTCCACACAAACCACGGATCTGCACTGGTCGATGTAAGTGTAACACCCCTTATCTGTCACATAGCATATAGCAGTAGGTCTGTCCGGGGCCCGACGCCATATACCACAGACAGACCGAAGGGTTAAGCAGTGAAACCATCCTTCCAATAACCAACGTTCTATACAGAGTACATTCTAGCGGAAGTAATTTAAATGTTGCAAAAATAAGAACGCAGCCACAGCATGAATGTCCACTAACATTAACAACCCAAATGGAATGAGCGTACAAATACATAAGTGCTTGGTCTTATGGCCTTACAGGAGTTTACTTATGCAATTAATGTCTTCCAAACCTCGGCACGCAGGCCGGTCATACATGATAATAAAAGTAAACATTCATATAAAGGCCTTCGAGGGCCGGCTCAGCAACAAGGGCTTTTGCTCGCTATTTGCCACTAGGCTCCGGGGAACCTACAAGCAACAATCCACCGAAGCGGTGGCAAACAAAAGCAACAGTCAACAAAAGCTGACCAAATTATAACGACCCTGCCCCTAAACTTGGGGCGGTGATGCTCCTTCCCTACACTTTATTAGCATAGCTTAACAGTAGTGAAATTACACATCATCACAGGAGTAGGCTCGCACGACCATACACCCCATGCTCTCAGGGCACATTCTCGGTGAACCCGGTCAAAATCCACTGTCTTACCACCGCCCCTTGGACGGCAAATCCCTTGAGAATTAGGGTCTTTTTGTCCTACTCCTAATACCATCCATCTATGCCAACAGCAAGTACCACGTACCTTAGGTCTCTCTAACCAAACGACATAGAGCGGTTACGGTTCTGCCTAACCCGTTGCTCACACCGCAATGTCAATTTAAGTCGTCTGCGCGGGTCAAGATTCCCCGAGTCCTAATTCGATCACACACTTTACATAAGCCAGTTATGTGCAAGTTGGCTCCCAGGCCACCATGTTGGCAGAATCACGCATCTGCCCAGTTTTCCGGGTGCACCTCGGAGTTAGTCCCCAAGGTTCCCTGTTACAATCTACCGCGTAGAAAACCCAAAAAATAACCATCGACGCGTAGTCTTCTCCGGCCATTCATGCAATGCAACATCACCGATCCAGACCAACTTGTATGGGTAGGCTTCACACACCATGCCTATGTCTGTTTCTCGATTGCGAACTCTACATACAAAATAACATGGACTATTCATGTCTACCAGAAGGAACACCTCACACTCACTGCATACTCGCGAGAGCGGGCTTCCTATGAAAAAGTAAAGAGGACTTCACATGTCCAAGATGAGAATCATTACCCTAGCGTTTCGCTTTGGCGGCATGAAGATCTAGATGGATGAAAAGCACCGCAATGGCCTCGTCTCCGTAGATCTGAACTCGGCTTGCGATTTGGGGCTCCGAAGCTCCACCAGCGGCCGAAACTCTCCTACTCCTTCTTCCTTGATCTCCCCTCTCTCTAAAGCTTTATAAAGAGAATGCTTGGAGATGAATGAGGGTTTCAAACCCTATTCCCGGATTAAATACTGTCAGGAATAGCCAGGGCCCTTGGATCCCAAAGGACGGAAACGGACGGCCACGATTTGCACTTAAAAGCAACTTCCTGGATCGAATACGGCTTGTGACACACCCGTGTCTAATTCTGTGTGCCTCAATCGACACTGAAACTGTCGTGTACAGACCAGGACACGGGCTCTTGACATGCCCGTATCACACCTGACACACCCGTGTCATTTAGTACACGCCCGTATTGTGGGGCGTGTTTCTCCATCAATACAGGACCAAACATAACCCGAAGAGAACACGGGTACTCGATACGCCCGTGTCATATTTGACACCCCTGTGTCAAACCCGAACACGCCTGGGCTCCATGCCGTGTTCCTCCCCCGACACAGCTCAGCTAACTACCCGAGCAGGAGATGGCCTGGAACACACCCGTGTCTCAGGCCGTGTTCGTTGTCTCCATGATCGTCGACTGTATTTTTGTCGACCACACGGCCAGATCATCGAACCCGAGCATGACACTGCCCTGGGACACGCCCGTGTCCCGGAACACGCCCATGTCCCAGGCCGTGTGACCCCTACCAAGCACCGAACTTGGTTCTAAATGCTGTCCGTCCCTCTTTTGAGTTTCGGGGCGTTACAACTCTCTCCCTCTTAAAAGAATTTCGTGCCGAAATTACAGAAAGTAAAAGATATATAAAACTTAAACGGTACCTGAGTGGAATAACCCTGGGTACTTCTCAAGCATAGTCTACTCCCACTCCCACGAGAGCTTCTCCCAGCCGCAGTTGTCCCAATGGACCTTGACCATCCTGATGTCTTGTTACGCAGACGCTTGACTTCTGAGTCCTCAATGCGAACGGGCTTGACCTTCATCATCAACCCATTATCTGTCGGTACTTGATCGACCGTGATCACTTGCAAAGGCTCTTGCACCGCCTTCCGCAGCACCGATATGTGGAATACGTCGTGTAGACCACCCAATTCCGCTGATAGCTTTAATCGATAAGCTGCTTCGCCAATCCGCTCCAGAACCTCAAACATTCCAAGGTATCTCAGGCTTAGCTTCTTCAACCGTCGTACCCGTGAGACACCCTTGAACGGCTTAATCTTCAAATACACCCAGTCGCCAACAGTGAACTCCACGTTCCTATGCTTGGCATTATAGTACTTAGCTTGTCGGTCCTGAGCAATTAGCAATCTTTCTCGAATGGTTCGTACCAACGAGGTTGCATCTTCCACTTCTTGCCTCTTGTATAGCTTCGACTCACCCGTTTCCAACCATGACAAGGGCGTACGACATCTCCTACCATAAAGGGCCTCGAAGGGCTACATTTGAATGCTCGCCTGGTAGCTGTTGTTATAAGAGAATTTCACCAAGTACAGGCGATCTTCCCACTGCTTACCGAAATCCAAGACGCACATGCGAAGCATGTCTTCCATCGTCTTGTTGACCCTCTCAGTCTGACCATCCGTCTGCGGATGAAAGGTCGTGCTGAAACTTAGCTTGGTTCCCAACATATGTTGCACCAACCTCCAATCATTAGATGTGAACCGCCCATCTCGGTCACTCACGATGCTGCGGGGCACACCGTGAAGCCGCGCAATGTTATCCACATACAGTTTTGCCAATTTCTCCACGGAATCATCCTTCCTGGGCGGAATGAGGTGCGACACTTTCATCAAACGATCTACGATCACCCAGATGGCATCGTTTCCCTTCTGTGACCTTGGCAACTCATGCACAAAGTCCATTGTAACATCGTCGAACTTCCATTCCGGGATAGGCAAGGACTTCAAGAATCCTCCAGGCTTCCGGCACTCCGCCTTCACTAAGGCACACGTTTGACATTTGGCCACATACTGTGCCACGTCCTTCTTAAGTCCTGGCCACCAGAACAATTTCTTCATATCACGGTACATCTTCGTGCTCCCTGGGTGAATCGAGTATTTTGTATGATGAGCCTCGTACATCAATTCCACCCGCAGTTTGCCCACATTTGGGATGCACAGCCGACTGTCCTTGCATAATAATCCATCCACAACATCAAATTGGGAATTTGACCAATCCAAAGCCTCAACCATGATTTGCTTCATGTGGCCATCCAAATCCATAGCCTGTCGAATCCGATCAGCCAAGTCATACTGAACTTATGTCCAGTTCAATAGAGCTTCGGCACTAGTCTGCTTGTCAACATAAGAGATCTCTAATTCCACTAACTCCCGAACCAAATGCTCGTCATGAACTGTCAACCAGTTGGCTTGCGCAGGGGCTCTGTAACTCAACGCATCTGTAACCGCATTGCCTTTCCCGGGCACATAATGAATCTTGAATGTGTAATCCCCCAGGAACTCCATCCATCTCTGCTTCCGTATGTTCAGATCCTTCTGATCCAACGAGTACTTCAGGCTCTTGTGGTCGGTATAGATATCGACCTTCACACCGTACAAGTAGTGCCTCCACAGCTTCAGGGCAAATATCACGGTCACTAACTCCAAGTCATGGACCGGATAATTCCTCTCATGCACCTTTAGCTGATGCGAGCCATAGCTATAACACTTCCATGTTGCAGTAGAACGCAACCCAATCCACTGCCCGAAGCATCGCTGTAGATCTCAAAGCCTTTGGTCCCACTCGGCGAACTTAGCACAGGCGTCGTGGTCAACCGACTCTTCAACTCTTCAAAAGCTTGTGCGCACTCCGACGTCCAAACAAACTTCTGCTCTTTCCTCGTCAGAGTCGTCAAGGGTAACGTTATTCACGAGAAGTTCTCCACGAAGCGCCTGTAATAGCCGGCAAGCCCAGAAAACTCCGGACTTCCGCTACCGTAGACAGCATAGGCCACTCCCATATAGCAACAATCTTTGTTGGATCCACCGCAATACCCTCTCCACTGACTATGTGACCAAGGAACACTACTGAGGACAACAAAAACTCGCATTTGGAGAACTTGTAGTACAGTTGATTCCTCCTCAGCGTCTCCAACACCAAATGCAGATGCTTAAAGTGATCCTCCTCACTCTGCGAGTACACCAATATATCGTCGATAAAGATGATCACGAAGTGGTCCAGGTACTCTCTGAAAGTTCTGTTCATCAGATCCATGAACACTGACGGTGCATTAGTCAGCCCAAACGGCATGCCCGTAAACTCATAATGCCGGTATCTCGTGCTAAAAGTTGTCTTGGGGATATCACTTTCTATTATCCTCAGCTGATAATACCCGGATTTAAGATCCAATTTACAGTACACCGATGACCCAACTAACTGATCGAACAGATCATCAATTCTTGGGATCGGGTACTTGTTCTTCTTCGTTAACTTGTTCAGCTCTCGATAATCGATACAGAGTCGCAAACTACTATCCTTCTTCTTTAAAAAAAGGACCGGTGTGCTCCAAGGCGACGAACTTGGACGCACATAACCCTATTCCAATAGCTCTTGAAGTTGAACCTCCAGTTCCGCCATCTCCTTAGACGCTAACCGATATGGAGAGCGTGACACGGGTTTCGCACCTGGCACTACCTCAATGGTGAAATCAATCTCCCGCTGAGGTGGGGCTCCAGGGAGATCGCCGGTAACACATCAGGGTACTCAGATACCACTAGAATGCTGTCCAAAGCAGGCTTAGGCTTCGAAGCCTACACTAGCATGAAGAACAGCTCTACACCAGCATGAACCGCCTTAACCACCTAAAGAGCAGACATCAAAGTCTTGCTCGACCCTTTCAAGCACGCAAATGTCGTCTCACGACCAGTTCCCAACTTGACCTCCTTGCGATTGCAATCAATATATGCTTGCTGCTCCGAGAGCCAGTCCATATCAAATATCACGTTGAACTCCACTAGCGAAAGTAGTGACGCTTGTAAGTCAAACTCCTGACTCCCAATACGTATCTTTACGCCACAGACTCAATCCGCGCGCATTGAACACCCATTCGGCAACAACACATCTGATTTGTGCTTTACCATCGAAGAAGGTACTCTGATGCTCGATATAAATCCTTCGGACAAAAAGGAGTGCGAAGCTCCCATATCAAAGGGTGCTCTCGCCGGATTATCGCAAATCAAAAAAAATCATATACAAATAGCAATAAGCTAACATGCGCAAGGTAACAAGTATTTAAAGATAACTCGCTATAAATTTAAACCATACATGTCACCACATCTCCTTGCTTTGTGGCCTCCTGTTGGCCAAGATTATAGACTCTAGGTTGAGCCGGAAAATAGTGGGATGCGGTTGACTCCACCGCCATGCCCTTCTCCTCATAGGTTGCTCCTGGCTTCCTTTCGGACTTTGGACGTCTGCTCCAGCAGTCTCGAACAAAGTGTCCCGGCTTCCCACAAGTATAGCTTGCGCCCGGGGTTCGACTTGTAGTTACCCCCGAAGCACCGGAAGAAGGGGCCGGACCTGAAGTCCTAGCCATCTTATGGAACTTACGATACCCAGACTTTGAGTTAGTCGGCACCTTGAACTCTGTATTCTTGGCACCAGAGTCTCTCTTCGCTTGCACATTCCTCAGATCCTTCTCCAACGACTAGGTCGTATTTACCAGGGTCAAGAAGCCCTACGTCATAGGCCCCGAGAGCAGTAGCCATAGGTCATCCCTCAGACCCTCATAGAATCGGTTCATCTTACGCTCCTCATCCGCGAACGTTGAGCTATCATACCAAACCAACCGTGTAAATTCGTGGAGATACTCGTCCACACTACTCTCTCCTTGCATCAACCTCTGGAATTCATTTTCCATCGCGATCCTCTGAGTCGAGGGAAGGTACCTTGCCAAGAATAGTCTCGAAATTTTTCCATCGAGACGTCCGTGAGTTGCCTTCACCTCAGGTGATGTAGCTCCAAATCTTCCCACCACAGCCTTGCATCTCTGTCCAACAAGAAGGAAGCTATGGTGGTCATCTGCCACTCCTCCGTTTCTATAGCTGTCAAGACTCTCTTTACTCAGGAGAGCCAATCTTCAGCTTGGGATGGGGTTCCTGTCCCCGAGAACACCGGAGGATTGAAGCCCATAACATGCTTGAGCTGCCTTTCAGTTGCTCTCCTGGGCACCAGAGGCTCCACCACTACTTGCTCCACCCCTCTCGGTTCCACTGCTTGAAGTGGAACCTGCTCCACCGCAGGAGCAGGCTGCTGCATTTGCCTTGCAGGTTGCGCATTGATCATAAGAAAGACCTCTTCAGCCACCAATCATATGGTTTCTGCCGAGGTAGGTGTGCAGGAACATCATTCGGTGCGCTACTTGCCTCAGAAATCGGACGTTATGACGGCTCTGCACCACTTCTGGTCACCTATAGTCATACAAAACACCGTTGAGCAACCAAACAAAATTGCAAAAATCAATTATAGGAACACGCAGGTTCCTCAAACATGTGTATTTTCATTCCTAAGCGGACATTCATGGGTTTTTTTATGTTATAACGATGACGCACACACATGTGCTCACCACCGCTTAATAGAATTCATCCACGAATTCATTTAAGTTGACTGAAACCAGTAGTCTGATACCAAATTGTAACACCCACTCTCCGTCACATAGCATATAGCAGTAGGTCCAGTCGGGGCCCGACGCTATATACCACAGACAGACCGAAGGGTTACGCAATGAGACCATCCTTCCAATAACCAACGTCCTACATAGAGTACATTCTAGCGAAAGCAATTTAAATCTTGCAAAAATAAGAACCCAGCCACAGCATGAATGTGTTAAAATTTTCTCAACGTGGTCAGCAAGATAGCCCAAACGCCAAATTAATATCTTCGAAACTACCCAGTTCTCACGTTGAACCAGCGGAAAAACAAGGAACAAAGGTTAAACCCAACAAACAATGGAAGCACAAGCAGGTCTGTTATTCATTCACTTCTTTACAACACGAGGCATATATAGCGAGACATGATTTCGCTAGTATAACAGATGTAAACAGAAAGCACCAAAAAACAAGCCGGGCAGACAGCACCGGAGTCCGCCGAGACCGCCGAGATCGCCGAGGTCGCCGAGTCCGCTGAGATCGCCCGAACTTAGATGCAATTCGCCGAATAGCACGGAGTCCGCCGAAGCTGCGAGGCCGCGCGGACACACCGTTATTCGTCTCCTGCTGAAGCTGAACTGAGGAACACCCCCTACCCGCCTGAAGTCGGCGGACAGGTTATTGAAGCTGGCAAAGATGAAACAGAACTGACAAGCCGAAGAGCGACCTCCTGCTGAGTCCGCAGAGACTGCACACTTCCAAGTACTTGACCGAAGTCACAGCCAAACTCCTGTCTCCTTGAAGCAACCCGCGCGACCTGCACACAGCAAACGTCAGCACTGAAACAATCCGCGCGGACAGACGAACTCAGACCGCAGCTCCTTGCCCAACCCAACTTGCTGTTCACTCACGTTACTGTAGACCTGCCAGGGGGGTCCTATTTATAGGCGAGGTGAGGAGTGTGGTCACCGCCCTAGAGATAGAGACACCGCCCCAGCCTGCGCGATAGCAAAACACCGTCCACCGAGTCCGCAAGGACTTAGCCGGATACCAAGGAAAACCGGCAGGAGCAAGACAACATTAGAGAACTCTCACCAGTCTGCCCAAGCGATGCGGACAAGGCAACAGCCCGCAAAGCTCCAACCACTACAGGACAGCAACCCCCTTCAATGGCTGTCCGCACCAACCCGAAGCAGTCCGCAAGACTCACACCTCAATCCGCCACAAGTCCACGACCAAAGGCAGATAGCAATAGTCCGCCCGGTCACAGCGGACTTGGCGGATACTGCGGACACCATGGTCTTGACACAGAATGTGACCAAGTCCAAAACCATCAAGGGCTAATGCGAGCATGGTGAACTAAAACTTTCGTCTGCCAAACACCTTAGCATAGACCGCCAGCAGTCCGCAAGTTCCTCGCATTCCTGCCCAACGCAGCAGCCATCTCCCGGACTTCATAATCCAGTCCGCCAAGACCTCCACAGCAAAGCACCTGCTGTGTCACCAGAGCTCGACAAGGCCTCAGCCAAGCTCTAAGCACAGTCCGCAACAGCCCACACCGCGGACACAATAGTCCGCAAGCTTCCCGCGGACATGAGCCAAACCGCCTATCAGCATAAGCTTGCAACCGCGGCCACTGAGCAATGCACCAGTCCGCAAGCCTCTATCCGCTCAGTCCGCTCCTTGGCTAAACCAAAGCCAACGTCCTATCCGCAGATACCAGGCCGCACAGTCTGCGGACTCCATGCAACAACCCGCTCAGACGACATCCGACTTTCCACTAGACCTTCCACCAGGCCGCACATCACAGTCCGCCTAGTCCGCCTAGTCTGCCAACGCTGTCCGCCCAGGCCGCCCGGCCTGACCCGTCAACCACTTCCACTTCACAAAATTCAACACTCCCCCTTGAAGTGGGAAGTGGTGACCAAGCCCAGCAAGCTGCGCAAGCGCTCAAAGGGCCCCTTCGAGAGTGGCTTTGTGACGATGTCGGCAAGATTATCTTCACTCCGAACATGCCCGACCAGCAGTGATCCTTCCAACACCTTCTCCCTGATGAAATGGTGATCAATCTCTATATGCTTGGTCCTGGCGTGACACAATGGATTGTTTACCAGTTTGAGAGCACTCTCATTGTCACCCCGGAGTAAAGTAGGCCCTTGCACTTCTTCATGAACATCCTCTATAAGCCTCCTCAACCAAACGGCTTCCCGAGCAGCCAAGGCCGAAGCCTTATACTCTGCCTCCGTGGTTGAAACCGACACCGAGTCCTGCTTCTTGCTACACCACGAGATGCTAGCTGAACTGCAAGTGAACACATAACCTGAAGTGGACCTTCGATCATCCGAATCACCGACATAGTCAGCATCCGTGTACCCGAGCAACGCAAACTCCGAGTCCCTTCTATAGAGGAGTCCCATGTCAGAAGAAGCCTTGACATACTTCAGAATACTCTTCGCTGCCACTAGATGAGATAGCCTTGGTTCAGCCATATACCGACTTACTCGGCCAACAGCATAAGCAATGTCCGGCCTTGTAATCGTCAGGTAAATCAAGCTCCCAACAAGAGCCCTGAACACCAAGGGATCATGAAGAACCCTTCCCTCATCTCGTCGAAGCTTCAGCCCAGGTTCCAGTGGAGTAGAGCACTTCTTCCCTTCGCTTATGCCGAACCGCTTCACAATGCGATCAGCATACCCTTTCTGGCAAATGAGAACCCCGCACTCCTTTCTCTCCACTTCAAGACAGAGAAAGTGATGCAACTCTCCCAAGTCTTTCATCTCGAAGCGTATAGCAAGCTCAGCCCTGAGCCTTGCTACTTCCCCCTCCGAGTTCCCTGTGATGATCATGTCATCCACATATAGCAGGACCAAGACTTGCAGCTCCCCCTTCTTCTTGACGAACAAGCTTGAATCCGAGTTGGAAGCAAGGTATCCACAGAATTGCAAGTACTCTGCAATCTTCCCATACCAAGCTCTAGGAGCTTGCTTCAACCCATAGAGAGCCTTCCTGAGTTTATAGATATAGTCCGGATGCTTTTCAGAGACAAAACCAAGCGGCTGATCCATGAAGATGTCCTTGCCAATCTCTCCGTAAAGAAAAGCATTCTTCACATCGAGTTGCCACAACCTCCATCCCTTGCTAGCAGCCAAGGCGATCACCACTCTTACTGAAGTCATCTTCGCAACTGGACTGAATGTCTCCTCATAGTCTTCTCCATACTGCTGTGAGAATCCTCTAGCGACCAGGCGAGCCTTGAACCGATCAATGCTCCCATCAGCCTTCTTCTTCAACTTGTACACCCACTTGCAAGTAACCGGAGTAATGCCATCAACCTTGGGCACAAGGTCCCAGGTTTTATTCTTCTTCAGAGCATCAATCTCTTCCTTCATGGCACTTTCCCACTCCTTCACCCCAGTAGCCTCGTTGAAGTTTGCAGGCTCTCGCTCATCCAGAGGACCTGTAAAGAAGCAGGAGACAAAGCTCACTGCATTCCCATCACAGTACCGAGCCGGTGGCTTAACCACCCTCTTCGATCTCCGAAGAAACGGCTCCTTGCTCACTTCTTCTGTTGCTTCTTCGGGCACCACTCCTACCTGGGGCAAGCATTGAGCAGTGCTTCCCCTGCTTCCTGAGCCAGAAGGCTCAGCCTCGGAGTTAGAAGCAACAGGAGCTGCTGGTGAAACAGCAAGCTCCTCTTCAAAGCCTTCAGCAGCCGCCACCAGTGCTTCATCAACCTTGCTACTTCCGGTTAGCTCAACCGAACCACCTCCATATGACGTCAGCTCATCAAAGACAACATCTCTTGATACCACGAACTTCTTCGTCACAGGGTCCATGCATTTCCATCCCTTCTTCCACTCATCGTAGCCGACAAAGACAAGCTTCCTTTCCTTCGCATCCAGCTTTGTCTGTGAAGCATCCGGGACATGCACGTAGCAAGTTGAACCGAACACCCGAAGGTGTCCCACACTCGGCTTCTCCTTCAGCAATAGCTCAATAGGAGTCTTCATGTTGATAGGGCTGAGTGGCATCCGGTGGATAACATAAGCAGCACAAGACATCCCTTCCGCCCAAAAGGACCTTGGGACATCTTTCGCATGAAGCCAGCATTTGCAGGTCTCCGTCAGATGACGGATCTTCCGCTCTGCTACCCCATTTTGTTGTGGAGTGTGAGCACAAGTAAGCTCCCGTTGGATCCCGTGCTTCCTGCAGAAGTTAGAAAACTCGGAGGAGACAAACTCACCCCTGTTATCAGTTCTAAACTTCTTGATCCGCAAGCCAAGCCGGCCTTCTACCAACTCCTTAAACTCCACAAATAACCGGAAGGCTTCCGACTTCTCCTTTAAGAAGTACACCCAAGTATACCTTGAGTAGTCATCAACCAAGACAAGCATGTATCTGCTTCCACCAAGGCTGGCAGTAACCGTCGGTCCCATCAGGTCACCATGTATACACTCCAATGGTGTCTTGCTCCTTGTTTGTGATTTATCAAACGGAAGGAGATGTGCCTTTCCGTATTGACAGCCCGCGCAAACATGCCCGTCACCAAAGGAGGACAACTTCGGCAACCCCTTCACCAGACTTCTACTCGCCATCGCCTTCATCTTGTCCATGCCAACATGCCCCAGCCTCTTATGCCAGATAGTAGCACTATCATTGGCCCTCATTCTATCAACATAAGAATTGGTGGCAAGAATAAACAAGTTCTTCACCCTCCTCCCTACATGAGCAACATCAGCCTTCACCGCTGATACGTTACGAAGGAACCTCACGTCTGTTGGCCCAAACAGAACGTGATAACCAGCGTCCACCGCATTGGTCACCGAGAAGAGGTTTTTCTTCATGCCCGGCACGTGATACACACTCCTTAACGTGAGTGGCCCTGATCACTACCCAAAGACACCACCCCCTCTTTATCTACTGCATAAACAGTATTATCAGCAGTGATAATAGCTTCATTACCTGAGTAAGCCTGCATGGAGGTGAACTTCGATTTGTCTCCGGTGAGGTGATTACCACACCCGGAGTCCACGATCCACTCGCCGTTGAAGTCCTCAGCAGACAAGGCCCGGACACAAGTGCCCGTCATAAAAGCTCCGCCCCATTCTGCTTCTTCACTTCTCAAGCAAGCTTCCTCCTTTCCTGCAGAATGCCCAGGCTGCAGTTTGACCTTGCAGTCCCGCTTGAAGTGCCCTCGCTGATGACACCGGTAGCACTTCAAGTTCTTCTTCCAGTCCTTAGGAGCATTGCTCCTCTCCGGTGGATATGAAGTTGAAGTCTCCTTCTCACCAGTGGCCTGCACCTTCTTCTTCTTCTTCCCTTCCCATCCTTTCTTCTTGCCTGAGAAGAGAGCTTCGCTGCCTTCCTGATTCAGATTCACTCCAGTCATCTGCCTTGCTAAGCTCTCCTGCGAGGCAAGCAGATTCACAAGCTCCAATAAAGACGGCTGAGTAGCCCACCCTTGAACAGATGTAACAAAGGTCACATACTCCTTCCGCAAGCCTCGGATAATGTGCCTTTTCATCTTTGCCTCAGAGATAGGCTCATCAGGATCCAGTGCCGACAACTCAGCACACAAGCTCTTCATCTTTAAGAAGTACTTGGAGATGGAAAGATCTCCCTGAGTTGCCCTGTCCAACTCATTCTCCAGGAACTGAAGCCGCGCCACATTCTTCCTATTGAACAACTCATCAATGGTTGTCCAAATATCAGTAGCCGACTCACATCCAACGATGTGATCAAACAGTTCCGGAGACACGGCTCTCTTCAGAATGAACTCCGCCTTAGCATTTGTTCTTCTCCAGAGCCTAACCTGCTCAGCAGTACCGAAGGCAGCAGTGACTTCCTGCTTGTCGTCACCACCGACGACTTCCCACAGCTCCTCGCCAAGAAGATAACTCTTCATGCACGACTTCCACTTCTTGAAGCTAGTCGGCGTTAAGAGTTCAATACCCAGACCTCTTGCAAAACTCCCTTCCATTGCAACACCTGTTGGTAACCTTTCAGAAGCTCCGAGCAACAACACAGGTTGATCACCACTCAATCACTGAGTAACAACACTGGCTGACTTCCGCTCACGTAACTGAACCTCCCTCTGATACCATGTTAAAATTTTCTCAACTCGGTCAGCAAGATAGCCCAAACGCCAAATTAATATCTTCGGAACTACCCGGTTCTCACGTTGAACCAGCGGAAAACCAAGGAACAAAGGTTAACCCAACAAACAATGGAAGAATAAGCAGGTCTGTTATTCATTCACTTCTTTACAACACGAGGCATACATAGCGAGACATGATTTCACTAGTATAACAGCTGTAAACAGAAAGCACCAAAAAATAAGCCGGGCAGACAGCACTGGAGTCCGCCGAGACCACCGAGATCGCCGAGGTCGCCGAGTCCGCTGAGATCGCACGAACTTAGTTGCAATCCGCCGAATAGCACGGAGTCCGCCGAAGCCGCAAGGCCGCGCGGACACACCGTTATTCGTCTCCTATTGAAGCTGAACTGAGGAACAGCCCCTACCCTCCTGAAGTCGGCGGACAGGTTATTGAAGCTGGCAAAGATGAAACAGAACTGACAAGCCGCAGAGCGACCTCCTGCTGAGTCCGCAGAGACCGCACACTTCCAAGTACTTGACCGAAGTCACAGCCAAACTCCTGGCTCCTTGAAGCAACCCGCGCGACCTGCACACAGCAAACGTCAGCACTGAAACAATCCGCGCGGACAGACAAACTCAGACCGCAGCTCCTTGCCCAACCCAACTTACTGTTCACTCAAGTTACTGTAGACCTGCCAGGGGGGGTCCTATCTATAGGCGAGGTGAGGAGTGTGGTCACCGCCCTAGAGATAGAGACACCGCCCCAGCCCGCGCGATAGCAAAACACCGTCCTCTGAGTCCGCAAGGACTTAGCCGGATACCAAGGAAAACCGCCAGGAGCAAGGCAACATTGGCGAACTCTCACCAGTCCTCCCAAGCGATGCGGACAAGGCAACAGCCCGTAAAGCTCCAACCACTGCAGGACAGCAACCCCCTTCAATGGCTGTCCGCACCAACCCAAAGTAGACCGCAAGACTCACACCTCAATCCGCACCAAGTCCACGACCAAAGGCAGATAGCAACAGTCCGCCCGGTCACAGCGGACTTGGCGGATACTGCGGACACCATGGTCTTGACACAGAATGTGACCAAGTCCAAAACCATCAAGGGATAATGCAAGCATGGCGAACTCAAACTCCCGTCCGCCAAACACCTTAGCACAGACCGCCAGCAGTCCGCAAGTTCCTCGCACTCCTGCCCAACACAGCAGCCATCTCCCGGACTTCATAATCCAGTCCGCCAAGACCTCCACATCAAATCACCTGCTGTATCACCAGAGCTCGACAAGGCCTCAGCCAAGCTCTAAGCACAGTCTGCAACAGCCCACACCGCGGACACACCAGTCCGCAAGCTTCCCGCGAACATGAGCCAAACCGCCTATCAGCACAAGCTTGCACCCGCGGCCACTGAGCAATGCACCAGTCCGCAAGCCTCTATCCGCTCAGTCCGCTCCTTGGCTAAACCAAAGCCAACGTCCTATCCGCAGATACCAGGCCGCACAGTCCGCGGACTCCATGCAACAACCCGCTCAGACGACAGCCGGCTTTCCACTAGACCTTCCACCAGGCCGCACATCACAGTCTGCCCAGTCCGCCTAGTCCGCCAAAGCTGTCCGCCCAGGCCGCCCGGCCTAACCCGTCAACCACTTCCACTTCACAAAATTCAATAGAATGTCCACTAACATTAACAACCCAAATGGAATGAGCGTACAAATACACAAGTACTTGGCCTTATGGCCTTACATGAGTTTACTTATAGAATTAATGTCTTCCAAACCACGGCACGCAGGCCGGTCATACATGAGAATAAAAGTAAACATTCATATAAAGGCCTTAGAGGGTCGGCTCAGCAACAAGGGCTTTTGCCCGCTATTTGCCACTTGGCTCCACGGCACTTGCAAGCAATAATCCACCGAAGCGGTGGCAAATAAAAGCAACGGTCAGCTAAAGCTGACCAAATTATAACGACCCCGCCCCTAAACATGGGGCGGCGATGCTCCTTCCCTACACTTTATTAGCATAGCTTAACAGTAGTGAAATTACACATCATCACAGGCATAGGCTCGCACGGCCACACACCCCGTGCTCTCAGGATACATTCTCGGTGAACCCGGTCAAAATCCGCGATCTCACCACCGCCCCTTGGACGGCAAATCTCGTGAACATTATGGCCTTTCTGGCCTATGCCTAAGACCCTCCATCTATGCCAACGGCGAGTATCACGTACCTTAAGTCTCTCTAACCAAATGACATAGAGTAGGTACGGTTCTGCATAACCCGTTGCTCACACTGCAACGTCAATTTAAGTCATCTGCGCGGGTCAAGCTTCCCCGAGTCCCAATTCGATCACGCACTTTACATAACCCATTTATGTGCACGTTGGCTCCCAGGCCACCATGTTGGCAGAATCACGTATCTGCCGAGTTTTTCGGGTGCACCTCGGAGTTAGTCCCCAAGGTTGCCTGTTGCAATCTATCGTGTAGAAAACACGAAAAATAACCATCGGCACGGAGTCTTCTCCAGCCATTCATGCAATACAACATCACTGATCCAGACCAACTTGTCCGGGTAGGCTTCACACACCATGCCTATGTCCGTTTCTCGATTGCAGACTCTACATGCAAAACAACGGGGACTATTCATGTCTACCCGAAGGAACACCTCACACTCACTGCATACTCGCGAGAGCGGGCTTCCTATGCAAGAGGAAAGAGGACTTCACATGTCCAAGATGAGAATCGTTAGCCTAGCGTTTCTCTTTGGTGCCATGAAGATCTAGACGGATGAAAAGCACCGCAACGGCCTCGCCACTGTAGATCCGAACTCAGCTTGAGAAAAGGTGGTGGTTTATGGCCAAGTGGAATGGAGGGGTTGGTCGGGTTTGTGAAAGAGAGGGATGGTCAACTTCTTTGATTGTGGTGGTGGTTGGCCGAGAGGTTGGAGAGGGGGGAACATAAAAGGTGGAGGCTAGGGCAAACTCTAGGGTCACTGAATGTTCAAGAGGGGAAGAAGGAGGGCTCGGGTTTGGGAACGAGAAGAAGGATGGTTGTTTTGGAGGGGAACTTGAGGAGGGAGGAGGAGGAGAAGAGGAAATATAGAGAGGGCGGAGGTGTTGGTCGGCATCCAATAGAGAGGGAGGGAGGAAGGAGGTGGCCGAATATGCCAAGGGAGAGGGAGAAATTCTCAATAGAATTAGGGTTCTCAATTTTTCCATCAACTGCATTATTCTCTTCATAAGCATAACTATATATAGCCTACACCACTCCATCTCCACCATTGAAAATTAAACAACTCATGATGGTTATATGCACCCATCTTACATATGAAATGAAATAATTAAAACAACACATGATGGTTATAAGCACCCATCATTACACATGAAATGAAATTATTAAACATGAAAATAAACATTAAATATAAAATTGCATTAAATAGAAAAATAATTATTGATAAAATATATAATTATAATTATTTAATTTATAATTATAATTATATATTTTATTTAATTACGACGGCAGACGTTGAGCAAAACATGTAGTGATGGCGGCATTGGCGAAGAAACGTCGTGGTAGAATTTTATCTTCGAGCTTGCGGCATCGATCGTCCTAATCCACGAACTCTTTATGACGGGGATCCACGGCCGCATCAGCATCATCGTCATCAATCCTCCCCCACTCAAGATTACTCATCGTTGATGAGTGGCCCGTGAGGGAAGAACAGTCAAAAGCAGTAGCAACATTGAGAAAATCTGGCCCCGCAATCCATGTCGTAGTAGCTTGAACATCCATAAACACTAAGAACCTGTCTGGAAAAGAAACAATAAGACTTTCGAGGAAACTCGATAGGGTGTCAAGCAAAAGAAATAAAACTTGCATCTTACTATCTGGTTCAAGAACCAAGGAGTCCACGTCGAAATTAGATACGGTAATAGTAACACTCCCCATCCCAAGAGAACATGTAGTGGTAGAGAAGAACGATGAAGAAAGCCACTCAGGTGGAACAGAGACTTATAGTAAAAAGTCCAGAAACTTGAAATAATGTAAAACATCATGTGCTATATAAAAATTTGAAATAAAAGCATGAAATCTGACGTTCTTCATAATCATGGATGGTTCGGCATTCCTATGTATTAATTTATTAACGGAGCCAGAAGGCATCCGCTCGGGGACTGACCAGAATAAACCCAAATCACTAAATCTAGCGTCGGACGGTCTCGGAAAGGAGTGGAAGTGAGTGCGACATAACTTAAAATGAAACACTAACGTCCGAGATACATGAGGAGAGAATCCATGTGCTACATGACTTGACACAAAAGCAGAGGATAAGGGGGGTAAGTCAGGTGGCACGGGAGCCTTATAATCGAAAATGATTTCATTGGGGCCCAAGTCCGCAGTTTTAATTTTAACTTTAATATTTTCAGGCTTGGCATGAAGATATGCCAAGCAGAACCGCTCATCATAAATAATGGAGTTGGACACTCCCGAATGTGAAAGGATGTGCGAGCGATACAACTCAAGGGGCCTTTTTATAGTCACTAAAATGTGGAAATGAGGGTCATCAAAAGGTGGTGGGTAAATGCGTGTGATCGGTTGTGGTATATATGTATGTATAGGGGACACCACATCTAGAGGCATAATTTTTAAAGATTCAGAACCAGTCGTAGTCGAGGATAGAAACGTAGACGGACTCGCAGAAAAATGAACAGTCAAATGTGACACATAGTCAGATCTACGGGGTGCGGTGAACAGACCAAATACTATCGCACTCAACTTACTAATATCTAAGCGCTGAGACAACTCCAATATAGGAACTAATAGAGTGGGCGTCTCACAAAAATTCAGACTAGGACTACCGATTCTACGTCCTAAAAAGTCATCTAATGTGGGCAAATAATCAGGAGTAAGGGTCGGTAAAATCAAACCCGGGATAACATCCAAATCAGTATAAATTTCACCCAACGGTGATATCATCCAAGAACTATCATCTGGGTGTACAATAATAGAATCGTCCAAAATTACTCTTCCCTCAAATGGTAACTCATCCACAATATCAATAGGGAAATCCTCACTCTCAGGCTCCTCAAATAACTCGGATACATTCTCAGTGGGTGCGATCGTAGACTCTATCACGATGGGGATCGTATCCTGGAGAGGGCACTCAATACTAGAGTGGTCAGACACAACACTAGCAGTGCAAGTAATACGTAACAGAATACTCTCATAGATCAGAATGTAATCATCTCATATATTATCTTCTAAATCACTAAGGATTCCCTCACTGTCAGAATCATCAGACTCGTCAGGAACTATCGTACGTGAAGGAATAGTCTCACCTAGCTGGTCAACTACAAAATCTAGAGATACAATATCCACATCAGAATCCTCAAAGGTATCAGTCACTAACTCAAGGGGCTTAAACGTCGAGGCTAATGGAGACAAAGCTCTAGTAGTAACATCTTTTGAGTCCAAAACATATGATTTATTAGGAATGGTTTCCCTAAAGGTGGTAGTAGGTACACTATGGGTAGGCTGACCTTTGGGGAAAATGATCTAGCGTTAGGTATATAATCATTCCTATAGGAAGGTATGGGACTAGCGCCATAATGATACTCACTCATGTTGGGTCTATTGATCCCAATATCCCAGATTTGTAAGAAGTCAAATGGGTCAATGACATACACACATAATATATTTGAACTGTGCTTGAGTTCATGCATACATGTAGTCCATGATTGGATAGGTAAAATTAAAGAGTATGCTGGAAGACTTAGAAATCATCGATCTTAGCTCACATTTCGTCGAGCTGAGCTCACCATTAGTCGAACAGAGTTCAGAACTCGTGATTCAGAAATCGTCAAGCTCAGCTCACCTTTCATCGAGTTTAGCTCATCGTTCGTCGACCTAAATTCAGAAGCTTGGGATTCAGAACTCGTCGAGCTCAGCCCACCGATCGTCGAATACAGTTCAACATTCATCGAGCTGAGCTCACCATTCGTTGAGCTAAATCCAGAAGCTTAGAATCCAGAATTCATCGAGCTCAGCCCACTGATTGTCGAATGCAGTTCAACATTCGTCAAACTAAAGCAAGAAGAATTTACTAAGGCAAGAGTGCTGAGATAGCTGAGATAGCTGAGACAGCTGAGAAGAATATTACAGCATAACCGCTGAGACAAATCTAGCTGAAATTTCTCTAAGTCCAGAAGAGTTGAGTGAAGCAGGTTCACTCAACGCTTCTAAAGAAGAAGTAAGCACTGATTCAGTTAAGAGGAAAACCACTGAGACAGAAGATAGTCTCAGTTGTAAAGTAGAAACCACTGAGACTGCTAAGAAGAAAACCGCTGAGACAGGAGTCAATCTCAGCTGAGAAGAAGAAAACATTGAGATCGCTGAGAAGGAAGCGCTGAGACAGAAGATAGTCTAAGTTGTTAAAGAATAAACCGATGAGACAGTTGAGAAAGAACCGCTGAGCCAATGCCGGTGAAAATTCACCAAGTCCAGAAGCGTTGAGAGCCAAGACAGATGGCGTTGAGTGACTTAACATCACTCAACTCTTAGTGAAGTTCTGGAGTTTTTCTAAGTCCAGAAGTTGATGACCGCTGCTGACGTCATCAAAAGTCAACAAGTCAAGGTGTTTTAAGTCGTTGCGAGAAAGCTACAATAGCACCAAGATGACCACTGTTGACGTCACCAAGAAGTCAACAAAGTCAAATTACATGAAGCCGTTGAGGGAAAGCTGCAGTAGCGCCGAAAGCTGGTTTATCCTTTTCTGAGAGAGATGGCGCTCACCAATCCATGGCTAGGCCCACTCCTCAATTGTGTCGTTGATTCAAACCAACAGATATAAAAAGGAAAAAGAAAAGGATTAGGGTTACGGAGAACAAACGCATAACATACAAAGAAAACCATAGGTGGCTGGACTTCATCTTCTCCAACAAGCTCGAAAGCAAAAGTCCAGCAGAGTTAGCCATAAGGCAAATAAAGAAAGTTGAAGCTCTTCAAGTTCAGCAAGATTGTTCTCTCCAGAACAAGAGAGCTGATTCATCTATTTAGCAAGATGTTAGCTGTGTGAAGGGTCGTTAGCCTTCAACAGCAGATAGTTGTTCACCAGTACAGTAAAGGAGTTAGCTGTAGAAGAAGGCTCATTCCTTCTACAACAAGTGGGCTGGACTGAAATCTGTTTTGTCCAGCAAGGTAGACTCAGAGATTTATCTCTGAGTCAGTTGTCTTAAATTTATTTCATCTTGCATAAACTACTGTATGATTCAGTTTACCTGAATCTGAGTTGTAGGGCATTTTGGCCTGAGATGTAGGTGACTAACTAGTCACTGAGGTAGGTGCCCTGTTGGGGTACTGAGGTAGGATCCAAGTGTGGATCTGAGAGTAGGGTTGTGTACCCAGCCTAAGTAGTAGGCCTTAGTGATAAGGCTGAGGTAGGTGACTGGTGAGTCACTGAGCTGTAGGTGACAAGTATGTCACTAAGTGTAGGCCTTGGAGGAGGCTTAGCTGTAGGTACCTGGAAGGGTACTGAGTTGTAGGAGTGTTACAGCAATGTGAGAGTAGGACTTTGTGCCTGAAGTTGTAGGGCTGAAGAGCCTGAGCTGTAGGCCTTAGAAATAAGGTTGAAGTAGGAAATCAGTGGACCACTGAGCTGTAGGAGCACTGTAGGGCTCTGAGGTAGGAACCCTTGTGGTTCTGAGTTTGGATTCTGAAAAGAATTTGTGTGTAAGGCTGAGGGCCTGAGGTGTAAGCTCTGAAGAGCATATAGGTTGAGTTTGTGCCTAGTCCAACAAATCAATTGGATAGGTGGGAGGGAAAGTGGATGTACCCAATTGGGGAACCACTATAAATACATGTGTGATATACTGTGTTGCTTGTTCTTTTCTTATATAGCAGGTGCTATGGACAGGCTCTAGAACACTTAGTTAGAAAACAACAAAAAGACTTAAAAGATTTCAAAGACCTATTCACCCCCCCCCCCTCTAGGTGATTAGCTAATCTTAAGTAAATAACTTTCAACTCACAGGCTTGGTGTTAGTAGTGCGGAGATAGGCGAGATCAAATTGATCTGAGAGTAGGCTTCGCATTGCCTGCCAAGTATATTTATAACTACCAACACGGCGCTCTTCGTTTAACAAAAATACCTGGGATTGACCTATTAACCACTCTCGGGTGATGTTAACCTTTTGGTGGTCGTTCCATTCGGGACAATCAAAATAAAGTTCTACCCACTTAAGCCAGTCCCTAAAATTTTGAGAATTCCCATAACCATCAAACGTGGGTATCTCACTCTTAGTGCGAAGAATAGTGTGGGGACGGTTGGAATTCCTTGGGTATGGTGGCAAGGTTGGGGTATGTTTAGCCATGGCTTTATCACACCAATAATCTAAACGGAAAACATTAACATCATAGGACATATTCAGTGAGAATCGAAGAATAACCTACCTGGATCTAGTGCACATGCAATGAGCTAAAGATTCTGACCCAAATAAATTTAGGAAAGATAGAATTATTCATGCGTAATAACTAAGATAATAAAATATTTTTTTTATTTTCTGGATGAAAATAATATGGAGATTATAAAAAAATTTTGATTTTTTTGCAGAAAAATAAAAATTTTAGGCTGTTATTTGCAGACCAAAAATAAAAAAATTTATTTTATTATTTTGGTAAATGAAACGTGCAAGTGTGTGTCGGCGTACTAATAAAAGGGGGAGGGTGCCAATTAGGAAATTGACGTGAACCTCCCTCTGATACCAAATTGATATAGGCTCATGGTTTCTACGGGTTAAACACCACGCGTTCTTGGGATCGGTAATTAAAATAACTACGCAGCGAGCAATAGTCCTCTAAATTAATACTAACGATGATTCCTACAATTTAACAATGCACAACGCAAAGGGACGCAACCCCTTTTATAGATTGAACAAGGGCTATAGGCCATTGTTCGCTCAAGTGAATAGGACCCACACAATTCGGACAATTCGCAATTCCAATTAAATTTATTCGCTAGCAAATCACAAATTAATACGAGAGGAACCGAACTATAATACCGATTTAAAATAAAGTCCCTATGAATCCCAAAAATTAATTATTATGTGGGTATAACAAATCACTTGAATTCATGGGGAAATCAAGGGTGATGAACCCGATTATCTTCAACTGTCAGGAGATCTACCCGCTCCAAATTATACGAGAATATTCGGCAGAAAACACACTTAAAATTCAGATTTAATTAAGCACAAATTTCAATATAAATCAGGACTATTAACTAGCCTTCTATTCCACCAAATCTCACAATATTTTAGAAGAAACACACAAAGAAAGTATAGAAAATCGTTACCCAAACCCAAGAAGTCCGTCCACAAGTTGAGTGGAGGAAACGCTCACGACGGTCGTTGATTTTCTATTTCCATGCAATCCACGGATATGCACCGGTCGATGTAAGTGCAAGCCATTCTTCTTTGCAAGAAACCCTAGGGTAGGGTGTCTCCTTGTTGGCCAAATATTTATGGAGAGGAAAGAGAAAAGGTGGTGGTTTATGGCCAAGTAGAATGGAGGGGTGGTCGGGTTTGTGAAAGAGAGGGTTGGTCGGCTTCTTTGATGGTGGTGGGTGTTGGGTAGGGTGGTGGTCGTGGTTGGCCGAGAGGTCGGAGAGGGGGGAATAAAAGGTGGCGGCTAGGACAAACTCTAGGGTGGCTAAATGTTCAAGAGGGAAAGAAGGAGGGCTCGGGTTTGGGAAGGAGAAGAAGGATGGTTGTTTTGGAGGGGAACTTTAGGAGGGAGGATGAGGAGAAGAGGAAATAGAGAGAGGGATGAGGTGTTGGTCGGCGACCAAGATAGAGGGAGAGAGGAAGGAGGTGGCCGAATATGCCAAGGGAGAGGGAGAAATTCTCAATTGAATTAGGGTTCTCAATTTTTTTCATCAACTTCATTATTCTCTTCATAAGCATGGCTATATATAGCCTACACCACTCTATCTCCACCATTGAAAATTAAACAACTCATGATGGTTATATGCACTCATCTTACATATGAAATGAAATAATTAAAACAACATATGATGGTTATAAGCACCCATCATTACACAAGAAATGAAATTATTAAACATGAAAATAAACACAATATAAAATTGCATTAAATAGAAAAATAATATTTGATAAAATATATAATTATAATTATTTAATTTATACTTATATATTTTATTTAATGGCGGCGTCGGATGTCGAGCAAAACATATAGAGATGGCGGCGTTGGCGAAGAAACGTCGTGGTAGAATTTCATCTTCGAGCTTGCGGCATCGATCGTCCCAATCCACAAACTCTCTATGACGGGGGTCCACAACCGCATCAGCATCGTCGCCATCATCGAGCCAAATCCCGATAAAGTCTGATCGATCATGGAGCTGGGACCACCTTGGAATGCTAAAGAGGTGCAGCGGTTGACAGGGAAGCTAGCAGGACTGAGCAGGTTCCTTTCCCGGGCTGGGAAGAAGTGCTCTCCCTTCTTCAAAGCGTTGAGGGGAGGCAAGAAGTTTGAGTGGACTGGGGAGTGCGAGGAGGCGTTCCAGGACTTGAAGAGACAATTAACTCAGGCCCCCCTACTCTATGGGCCGAAAGAGGGGGATGAACTTTCTTTGTATCTCAGGATTGGAGTAGAATCCTTGATCTCCGTCCTAGTTCGAGAAGAGGGGAAGAAACAGCTGCATGTGTACTATATAAGCCGGGTTTTGAGGAAGGCAGAGCTTCAGTATCTCATCTTATAGAAGCTGGCCTTTGCTCTCGTCATCTCGGCTCGGATGCTCCAACCCTATTTCCAGGCACACTCCATCCGAGTGGTGACTGACCATCCCCTCTGCAACATCTTCGAGGAGGTGGAGCATTCGGGTAGGTTGGTGAAGTGGTCGGTGGAGTTGAGTGTGTTCGATATTTCCTTTATCCCTCGCCTCTCGAGCAAGGCCCAAGTGATGGCCGACTTTCTGGCTAACTATATGGTCGAGGTGGCTGAGGCAGAGCTCACCCACCCAGTTCCTTGGAAGGTAATGGTGGATGGTGACTCAGGTAAGCATTCCTTGGGAGTGTGGGTGATCTTGGAAAGACTCCAAGGAAAAAGGATAGAGCAAACAATTATTGTCCATTTTTTCATTACTAACAATCAGGCCGAGTACAAAGCGGTGATCGCAGGACTGCGTCTGGCTAGGGAATTAGGAGTGCTTGATGTGGAGGTCCTCATTGACTCCATGGTGGTGGTTTCTTAGATCAACGGGGAGTTTGAGGCGAGGGAGCCTACCCTTCGGTTATACTTGTCAAAGGTGAAGGGGGTAATCGGCATGTTCCCGACCTTCTCCATCCGACATGTGCTCAGGGTGGAAAACGAACAGGTTGATCAGCTAGCAAAGCGTGGTCCCCGGGTGGGGGGTACCATCACTGATCTATTCCCCCCTTTCATTGAAGAGGGAGAGTTGATGGAGGTGAACAACACCCCTCGTGGATGGACCCTTTAGAACGTTCCTTTCCACGGGGGAGTATCCGGAGGGAATGGACAAAAAGAAGCTTAAGTATAAGTCAGTGTACTATCACATCCGAGGCTGGCAATTGTATCGAAAGACCCTCTCGGGGTTGTTGGCTCATTGTGTGGCCGAGTGGGAAGTCCAGAGGATCTTGGAAGAGGTCCACTCTAGGGAGTGTGGGAGTCACTATGGGAGTCGGACCGTGGAAGGAAGGATTGTCAGGAAAGGGTACTTCTGTCCTACCCTGGGTCATGACGCTGCAGAATTCACAAAGAAGTGTCATAAGTACTAGTTGTTTGCCCCCCCCCCTCCAACTACAACCAGCCCAGCACCTCAGAAGCATCATAACCCCCTGTACCTTTGTCATATGGGGAATGGATTTGGTAGGACCTTTTCCCTAGGCCAGCGGGCAGAAGAGGTTCTTGCTCATCATGATAGATTATTTTTCCAAGTGATTGGAGGTGAAGGCGCTGGCCAAGGTGACCACCCAGGTTATCAGAAACATTGTTTGGGGGGAGATCATCTGCCGACATGGGTTGTCGTAGGTCATAGTCACGGACAACGGGCCTCAATTCGCTAGCACCGAGTTCATTGGTTTCTATGGGCAGCTTAGGATTGATCTCAGGTTCGCGTCGGTCTATCACCCCAGGAGCAACGGGTAGGTGGAGGCAGCGAACAAGATCATCGTGAACCTCCTAAAGAAGAAAGTGGAGAACTTGAAGGGTAGCTGGGTGGAGCATATTTCTTCGGTTATCTAGGCCCTGAGAACTACTCCAAACACTGCTACGGGGGAGACCCCTTTCAAGCTCTCCCACGGGTGCAAGGCCATGCTTCCGATAGAGTTTGAGGTCTGAATGCCTTGGGTGGTCGAGGCAGAGGCATGCAAGGAGGAGTGGCAAGCTGAGAACAAGGAAGAACTGCAGCTCTCCCTTGACACGGTGGAGGAGATGTGTGACCTCTCCACCATCCGTCAGGAAGAAGTGAAAAGAAGAATGACTAAGTACTTTGACAAGAACATCAGGGTCCAATAGTTCGCGGAGGGGGATTTGGTCCCGAGGATTGGTTGATGAAAGGAATATCTTCTCGCTCTGGGTTAGGTCCCGGGATGCTCCCACTGTCAGGCTTTCAACAAGCTGGCAGGGTCGGGATCCCCGTTGGACGTCATTATGACCCTTTGGCTAAGTCTGGTTGATGCTCAACACCCGCTATCAGGCTATCACCTACCTGATTAGGCCGGTGGTAGCGCCCGGAGGTTGGCCAAAGGAATATCTTCTTGCTCTAGGGTGAGGTCTTGGGATGCTCCCGCTGTCAGGCTTCCACCTAACTGGAAGGGTCGGGATCCCTGTTGGACGTCGTTATGATCCTAGGGCTGAGTCCGGTTGATGCTTAACACCCGCCGTCAGGTTCTCACCTAGCTGATTGGGTCGGTGGTAGCGCCCGGAGGTTGGCCAAAGGAATATCTTCTCACTCTTGGGTGAGGTCCTAGGACGCTCCCGCTGTCAGGCTTCCACCTAGCTGACAGGGTCGGGATACCCGTTGGACGTCGTTATGACCCTAGAGCTGAGTCCGATTGATGCTCAACACCCGACTTCAGGCTCTCACCTAGCTGATTGGGCCGGTGGTAGCACCCAAAGGTTGGCCAAAGGAATATCTTCTCGCTCTGGGGTTCGGTCCTGAGATGCTCCCGATGTCAGGCTCCGACCTAGCTGGCAGGGCCGAGATCCATGTTGGACGTCATTATGACCCTGGGGATGAGTCTGGTTGTGCTCAACACCCGCCGCCAGGCACTTACCTAGTTGATTGGGCCGGTGGTAGCACCCGGAGGTTGGCCAAAGGAATATTTTATCGCTCTGGGGTTATGTCCCGGGACTCTCCCGCTGTCAGGCTTCCACCTAGCTGGCAGTGCCGAGATCCTCGTTGGACGTCGTTATGACCCTGGGCTGAGCCCGTTTGATGCTTAACATCTACAGTCAGACTTCCACCTAGCTGATTGGGTTGGTGGTAGTACCCGACGGTTGGTCGAGGAAAATGGGACCCTTGTTCCAGGGTTGTCCAGAGTTTCTTCGGTTGTCAGGCTCTCACCCAGCTAGCAGGGCGGGGGCCCGTAGTGAACAAAGTTTTCAAGACATGTCCTCAACTAACCACATCAATAAAACAGATCTGAAGGCTAAAGGTTTTCTTTGAAGAAGGGATAAGATCTCGGCATGATCTCGCCAAGTATGGGGATCTCGCCAGTCTGAAGAGGGAAAACTAATGTGAGTATCGATAGCTCGCTCTCACAAGCCCAAGAAGTTGCACGCGCGTAGGATAAAAGGGCGAGAATGGCGCGAGGTCTAATCCTAAGAAAAAAGTCGGCCTAAGTGGTCGCGAGATGTTCCGGCCCTGAGTTAAGCGGGAGCGCGAGTCAAATGCATTTCAAAGTACCGTGAAGAATAAAAAGAAGAGGTGAGAATTTTTATAACAATGTATTTGATTTATCTAAAATTTTTACATTGATAAAAGTGGGGCAAGGCCCGAAAGAAAGAGTACAAGCAAAAGCAAAATAAAAAGGGGGGAGGGGGCGAGTGCCTCAGGACGACGAGGTTGAATGCTCGCTCTTTCCAGAATCCTCATCCCCGCTCAACCTGGGTTTCGTAACGGTCTGGAAGAGCTCCGGCATCAAGATCTCTGCTGTCAACTTCTCGTCATCACTGGTAAGGAAGCCGGCCTGTTGCATCATCTGGAGTGCGTACCTAGCTCCCATGATGGCATGCTCCCGCATCATCAGGTCGATTTCATGTTGAGTATGCAGTCAGGCCTCCTTCTTCACGCCCAGGGGAGGAGGAATCAACGAATCAATCCACTGTGATTTTGGGCCCTTATTCGCATGTTCTCGTCCTCTAGACGTGTGTCCTTCTCTGCAACGGTCGTGGCATCCTGCAAAATGACCTAGGATCAGGAGAAGAGTAAAAAAGCTCGGTGAATATACAACCAAGGGAGTAAGAGTTTACCACTCCCGCCTCTCGCAGGGCGAGATACTTCTTGGAGGCCTCGAGCTCCTTCTTCAGCTTCTTCTGCTCCGAGGAGAGAGGATCGCGTGGCGCTAACATCCGACAGTTGACGCGCAAGGCGAATGTTACGACGCGCTGACATATGTGTGAGCTTGAGGGCGCGGAATTGGGTTAGCGAGCTCTCATAGGCGAGTGACTTTGTTAGTGCCCTGTCATAGTAGGCGGTGTTGTCTCGCCTATACATGTCGAAGGCCAATGCATAGGACTGGCCCGAGATGGTGTCTCCTTCCTTCGAGGAAGGGAGCACGGTAGAGATAAAGGCCTTGTTGTCATTTTGATTCCACACCAACAGGGGCTCTTCCCTGTCGTTCAGCACATCTTCGCCCAGGCCAAATTTCATATGGCCCCTGGGTTCCGGCTTCTCCTGTGCTGAGGTCCCGCCGGTCTCCCCGCCCTCTTTACCACACTGTCGACAATGCTTTTAGGAGAATCAATGATAATCTCCTTGCCCTTGCCGAGATAAGCGTTGGTTGGCTTCTCGGTTGCCTTTGGCTTCTCGGCGGCCTTCGGCTTCTCGGCATCTTTTGACTTCTCAGTGGTTGTTGATTTCTCGAATGTTGATAATTTCTTGGAATTGGGCGGAGATGGCGGTGTGCCAGGCCTTCGCCTTTTGTCGCTTGATCCTGGCAGCAACTTCAGCAAGCTTCTGCAAACTTCCGCAACGGCTTCGGCACAGGCCGTCTCGACAGAAGATGTCGTGCTACCGGGAGATGGGAGGTTTAGGGGGAGATCTCGCACCCCTGCACAAGTATCACAAGTTAGAATTTTCCAGACCCTATAATCTTTAGAATTACGAAGGTGAGACCTACCTTCCCCGACAAGAACTGGCAGGAGCGTGTCGACATTCCTCCTCAGGAAGACGACATTAAAATCCTTCCCAAGGAGGAATTGGTGGAGATTGGACTCGTGGCCGCCGAGACTAGGAGGGCGGTAGGTAGACTCCTCTTGCTGGATCGGCGAAAGCGGGAGGTTTCCGAAGTCACCAGAAATGAAAATGAACTGCATGACCCAGTTATGGTTCGTATTGGCAAGACCCTTCACCTTGAGGTGGTTGTCGGAGAAGAACGCGATCCTATCCCTCTTGCCGCATAAATTGAATAACTTGCAGAAGACTGGGAAGTTGAATTCCATTCGCTTTGACCGCATATAATAGAAGAATGTGACTAGCAGAGCTATGGAGTTTGGATTAAGTTCGGCAGGAACCACGCCAAAGTAACGCAGGGCTTGACGGACCTCGGGCCATATAGGGAGGCAGAGCCCAAGTTCGAAGTGCTCAACAGGGATGGCGAGTTCGTATGGTGAGAAGTGGTTGATCGACTCGTTATCTTATGGATGTCGCGCCTTGAAGCCTGGGGTGATGTAGAGATTCACGAGCGAGTGGTATTCTCTCTCTGACAGTTTGTAATTCATGAATGGGTAGTCGGTGAATGCGGCGACGCACTTATTCCGGCCATCACCCTCTCCCGACATCTTGCCTGGCACAAAAAGGGAAGAAAAGGTGCGAGTGCAAGGGAAAGAAGAATAGCAGAGAAAGCGAAGAAACTAGTGAATGCGATGATTAATGCGGTAGGTAAGCAACCTATTTATAGGAAATTTCTGGCTGGAAATGATCGAAGCACAAAAAAGTACGGATAGCACATTTTTAAATCTCGCCTCAAGTCCAGCTTTGGCCCTGGGCAAGATCTCGCACTGCCACACTCGTACTACGGTTTCAAGCAGCGTGAACAACATAAGTAAAAGCATCCGCAAGAGCAAAATATACATACGACAAAAGACGGGAAAGAAAGCGGGATCAAAAAATATACAACCATAACGAATTGTCAGCATTCGGCATAAAGGCTGACAGTTATTATTACATAAGGTATAAACTAAAAAGGCAGCGAGAGACGAGTGCCGGTAGACCCACCAAGGGGCTGTCTTCACTGTCCCCAACCACCCCTTACCGCTCCCAGCGTGGTGCATGCATAGTGGATAGAGTGAATGGTCTGGAGTTATCGCTGTGCGAGATAGTGCTGATCTTCGACCTGCGCAATGTGAAGGCCAGGGTATTCTGTCCCTCCACCGACGTCTCCCGACAGATTGGCAACTAGCTAGGTGTATCTATTTTCTAGGCTGAGAAGCCTCTCCTCGACAGACTCCTGATTCGCTCGCACTTGATCTATGATCCCACGCAGTAATAGGGATTATTTCTGGAGTATCTCGACCAACTACCACTTCATCCTCTCAACGTCCTGGGGATCGCCTAAATATTTGGCAATCAGTTCCAGCGAAGGGAGAGGTGATATCTCTTCCTCCTTGATATCAACATCCGTGGAAACCTCGCGATAGCCAACAATAAAACAATATCATCAGCTTGATTCTCACACTTCCTGGAACAGATTGGCGAAATCCACTCCCTGGTCTAGTACTCGCATCCTTGTCAAAGGGATGGCGAGAAGCACCGGGATGCTCCTCAAAGGGGGTATTGAAGGTTATGCTTCTCTTCCCAAGGCCCGGGGGGAAGACTAGCGGCTCAGCGAAATGTTTGGGGGTAGCATCCGTCGGGGGTAGAGTAGAGGCAAGATCTGCAGGAGTCCAGTGAATGGGGGATCTCGGTGCCATATTTCTCGTCCCCAAAGTTCCAAAAGTGGGAGTTGTAAAGGAAAGGCAGGTGAGCCAGTGGATGAGAGGCTAACAGTCAGAAGAAAGCTTACATTTCTCCTGCGCAGGAAAATCGAGCCGAAGGGGGGTGATCTCGCGGGACATTTGGCCATGCCCATTCCCCAGCAAGTCTGGCTTATCACTCGCCTCCTTAACCTCCTTCTCCACCGGTGAGATTTGTAAATAGATACGACAAATCAGGGTTTTATCTCGGCAATGAAAAGAGATGAGTAGTATTAAGCGAATGCAAATACCAGGGATGTCTTGGGTGGGGAAGGTTTTTGAGAAGTCGACTCGTCCTTGGTTGGGTCACGTCGGACCGCTTTGGCTTTCTTCATCTTCGAGGATGACCCGAGTGCTCTTCGAGAAAGCCAGGGGTCGAGTGAGCCCATCAAGGCTTTTTTTATCTTGGATAGCTTAGAGGCGATCTAGATCTTCCTTGGAAAGCGACATCGCGATTAGAGGCGGGAGCGACGATAGAGTATTAAGGCAGGGATCATTTGCCACTACCTGGATATTTATATGGCCATGGAGAGACCCACAGAAGATTCTCTTCCAGATCATCATCCAATATGTGGGGTTGGATGATTCTTTCTGAGCTTTATTGAAGCTCGCAAAGAGCGGGGATTGTGTGCAACCCCATATTTGATGATTGGACCCCCACCAGATGCGCTAGTAAGGCAGTTCGGCTTGCGCTCGCCTAAGGCCTAAAGCGGGGCATTCGCGCCCTGCGAGGGATGGTTTAACCCTTCGGCGAGTGCAAACTTCACCTAGCACTCGCCTAAGGGTCTTGCGCCTCAGCGCGCACATGAGACCAACTCTCGCCAAGCTGGGCGAGTGGGCGCCCAGCCAGGCACTCTCCCTCTCAAAAGAGCTTCAAGGCGGCGAATGAGTTGTGCTCGTGGTATTTGCCCCTTCCGCCGAGTGGTGCTCTCACAGATCATTCGTCCAGTAAGGTCCAGAGGCAAAATTACCTGGACACCCTTGTATGGCGCCCTTGTAGGGGGTGCAAATAGCCATTCAGAACAGGGGAGTTACGTAGTTGGCAGACCAATTTGGACTGCGTATAGACATTTAGAACGGTGTAGATTGGCTATTGGCAGACCATTTTCAGACATCTATAAATAGACCCAAGGGGATACCTCAGAAGACATGATTATTAGTGCCTCGATCTTCTAGCGCTTTTTGAGGTAGCCTTAGCTCGGCGTTTTCCTAGGGAGGGGAAACGCTCTAAGATCTTCCGGGTGTGTGGTGGGACCTCCACGCCGAGCCCTTGGGTCCGTTCCTTATCTTATTTCCATAGTCGGTTGGCTCGCGGGGGAGAAGTAATTGTGTGATCACCCCTTCCCCAAGGGTGAACTCCACAGAGACCGAGTTCGCGGTTTAAACATTTTTGTTGAAACCGAGAACTCGGTCTCTATGGAGTTCACCCTTGGAGAAGGGGTGATCGCACACTTACTTCTCCCCCGCGAGCCAACTGACTAAGGAAATGAGACAAGGAACGGACCCAAGGGCTCGGCGTGGAGGTCCCACCACACACCTGGAAGATCTTAGAGTGCTTCCCCTCCCTAGCCAAATGTTGAGCTAAGGCTACCTCAAAAAGAGCTAGAAAATCGGGGCACTAGTAATCATGTCTTCTAAGGTACCCCCTTGGGTCTATTTATAGATTTCTGAAAATGGTCTGCCAACAGCTAATCTTCGTTGTTTTAAATGGCTATACGCAGTCCAAATTGGTCTACCAACTGCGTAACTCCGCTGTTCTGAATGGCTATTTGCACCCCCTACAAAGGCGTCCAGGTAATTTTGTCTCTGGACCATACTGGACGAATGATCTGTGAGAGCAGCACTCAGCGGAAGAGGCAAATGCCGGGAGCACAACGCATTTTCCGTCTTGAAGCACTTTGAGGGGAGAGTGCCTGGTCGGGCGGCCACTCGCCCAGCTTGGTGAGAACTGGTCTCGTGTGCGCGTTGAGGCGCGAGACCCTTAGGAGAGTGCCAGGTGAAGTTTGCACTCGCTGAAGGGTTACACCATCCCTCGCACGGCGCGAATGCCCCTCTTTCTTCCTTGGGCAAGCTCAAGCCGAACTGCCCTACTCATGCATCTGGTGGGGTCCACTCATCAAATATGGGGTTGTACAATTTTGACACCTTAGGCAAAAATATTAAGTGCGCAATTTTTCATTAATTTTCAAAACTCTTTGCAGTAATTGGTGTCCCCTAATCTTGAAAAACATGAATCAAGAAAAATCAGAATGAAAAATTATCAAAAGTCATGCTTTCTAAGAAAAATTACAAGTTTATGTTGCTAGCACCATACGGTAGTGCTAACATTGGCGGTAGCATTAACATTGATTTTCATTTCATTTTTTTGCTCTTTTTTGATATAGAAGATCATATTACTGACAAGTTTTTTTAAAAACAACTATGTTTTCCAAAAAGTATTTATTTTAAAAATATTTGAAAATCAAATATAAATTATAAAATGATTTCAAAAAACAAAAAATATAAGTTTTTCTTTTTATTTTTTTGTGTGTTTGATGTTTTTAGTTTCTTTTATAAAACTCAAAAAACATAAAAACTACTTGTTATACATTGTCATTGTCAAAGATGAATAATTATATCAATTAAAGATTAAATACATTGTTTAATTTAATTTTCAAGTTTCTTAAAACATTATTTTGATTGTGTCATGTCTTGAATATTATCTTGTTATGTGCAATGAAATTAATTGTAGAAAACATAAGTAGAATTATTTAGCATGTCGCTAGATATGAGTAATATTTTATATATGATAATGATTTTACACACTCACTTATTTTGATAACCTACATGTGTTTTTAATTTTACACTTGCATGATTGTGTAGTATAATAACATAATAATTATAATGCATAAATAGATCACCTACACTAAATTGAATTGCTTATTTCAAATCTTTGTTTTTTCATGCACTTATTCATTAGAAAAAAATTGTTTAAAAAAATTAAATGATATTGTTTACAAAACAAGTGAATTCGGAGTCCTTGGCCACATGCCTAAAAAGTGTATAATAAATGACAAGAAAAACTTCACCAAACACTACTCATCCTCCTGATAAGTCTTAATGAGCATTGTGAGGTTGAACATCTTGAAAAAAAATCGTAAAGTGTCTTGTAGAAAACAAGATTATTCACCACTTCTCTTAGTACACTGGATCACAAAAAAAATAAAGTTAAAAAGAATAAAAATGATCCCCTAAGCACTACTTTGCTCCCTGATAATTCTTAATGAGCATTGTGTGTGTGAAGCACCTTGGTAGTTGTACCTTTTATGTATGTGGATTGAAATATTGTAAAAATAATTTTAATTATGTATTTTAATGTTGTGTTATTTCATTATATATATATATATATATATATATATATATCATTCGTTTTGATTAATACATTTGTATACTTTATCAAATCACTTTTATATGTATCATTATCTTATATAAAACTTTTACTCATGAGAATTGGATCTCAATGCATATCTACACTATTCTCTACAAACTTTAGTAAATGCACTAGATTACAAAGTATGACCTCTTCAATGTTTTGTTTACTTGAAATACAAATTTTATTACATTGTAGTTTTGTATCTTTTCTTGATATTTTCAAATCATGCTTGCAATTATATCTCAATGAAATAGCATCTCTTGAAACTTTAACTCAAACATCTACTTTTCAGTTTTAAAACTAATTATCTTTTATATGTTATTTTCTAAAAAGATGTTTGTTTTTATAATTGCTTATTACACTTTCTGTTGTGATTACTATTTACGCTTATTCATGATTTTGTTTTCAACAAGTGGTATTTAACAAGCTTTTTATAGCATCCTATTTTTCTTCTCTACTTAGAACAAATTTGAAAGTGCAGGTTAGATCTGAAATACTCTAGAGGGGGGTGAATAGAGTATTGTGCTCTCTTAAAAAACTTTACAACTTTTATTGTATTCCTAAGTGAACAGGTCAGTAAATAAAATAAATAAGCACAGCAACCTATCTTATCACAGAGCAACACAGCCAAAACAAAAATAAAGGGCAACCAGATGACTCAAGAAATTTTATAGTGGTTCCCCAACCTGGGTACATCCACTCTTCTACCACCCTGGTAGGAATCCACTCAGGTTTTTGATCAGGTGCCTGACACCAATGAGCTTTTATTCAGGTGCTCAAAAACCAAAACCTCAAGTCTTTTGGTAGGAGACTTGTAACCAGGAATAATTTTGAAGGGAATTAAAACCCTGTACAGGTGTTGGAAAAGGTGTTATGAGGTCTTCTCTTTCTCAATATCAACTGAGAAGACTTGTGGATTGATGTCAGCAGATTGCTCCCCCTGAGATCTTGAAGGGATCAGGAAGACTAGAGCACTGCTTTAGGGTGACAGGTCTTCAAAACTGGAATGCCTGGACCAGAGATTGCTTCAGGAACTTCTTTGACATATAGTGTTTTGTTGTCCTTCTGAAGTTATCCTGTAGGCATGAAGGAAGAAGACTCTTGATAGTGATTGAATGTTATTCTTCTTCTTTTAGATGTTCTCTGATTTAGGCTGATTGCAGTAGTGCTTTAGATTTATGTATGATTGTTCTTAGTACTTACTGTGTGTCTGTATCACTATTGTACTGCTTGATCCTTTTCTTTTCTGATTTTTTACTGACTAAGAAGATTCGAAATTTGAATGTTGAGCAGTAATTGCAGTCGGCCTGGGAAGGAAGCAGCAATCAATGATTTCCCTAACTGTCCCATGGAAAAATGGCATGTAATAATACATGATTAATGCGCTTTCTAACGGTAACATTCCGAGAAGATAGAGCATTGATTACTCCGGAATCATCGCCAAGAAACGGGACGATAAAACTGGAGAAGACCTAGTCTGGAATCGTCGAACGAAGAACACAATTCGTCGAGCTGAGTTTCAGTTCGTCGAGCTGAGCTTGAGTTTGTCGAGCTGAGCTTGAGTTCGTCGTGCTGAGCTTGAGTTTGTCGAGCTGAGCTTGATGAGTTCGTCGACCAGACAATAATATTTTGTCTTCAAGGAAATCTTGTCAATTCTGCTTCAATCTTCGTCGAACTGACAATCTTCATTCGTTAAGCTGAGATCCAAATTTGTCGAGCTGAGAACAGTTCTGGACTTCGTCAAAATATTCTACATCTACTGATATTCAGTGTCGACATAAGTTGGTGTCGACTGATATCATGTGTGTCGACATTAGTTTTCTGGTGTCGACATAAATCTGGTGTCGACACATGCCCTAAGTGTCGACACAAATCCTCTGAATTCAGAATTCGTCGAGTAGAGTACTATATTCGACGACCTGAGAAGCTGACTTCGTCGACCTGAGAAGTTGAGAAATTGAGGTCCAAGTTCGTCGAGCTCAGAATCTAGTTCGTCGACCAAAGACTGAAGTTGGACTTAGAAACATTCTGGAGTTGAAGAGTCCCAATTTTCGTCGAACTGAGGACAAGGATCGTCGAGCTCAGCACAAAGAATTATCTCAAGATCGTCGAGCGCAGAACACCTTTAGTCGACCTGAGTTCGATGAACGTCGAACTCATTTCACTTGGTCTAGAAATCTTCTAAGTCTGGAGTCTCTGATGGTCTTGATGATAGCTGGTCCATCTGAAGTTGAACCTAAGGACTTGACCTAGACTCTAGGACACAAATTTGACCCTGGCTATACAGGTTGGGTCACATCCTAATCTAGTAAACCTAACCCAAATCAACTAGGGATCCAACAATCTCCCCATATTTGGGTGAGGTCACTAAGAGACTCAAAAGAGATAAACAAAGAAAGAAAAAAATATATCTGGCAGAGAATTACTAACACATGCGGCAGATATATATATATATATACAGGCTTTGTTTACACAAGAACAAGGTTTGAAAACAAATTGCAGAAAGAAATTAAACAAAAATAAAGATTACTTCTTCTTCTTTTGCATAGATCTGTCTTCTGTTGACTTCTCTCCTAGCTTTTTGAAGATAATTTCTCTGTTTGGATTTGAAGCCTCTGTCTGGGTCATGGTCATGCCGGCTGCCCCAATGATCTTCAATGATGTAGCCCTTGGAACAACTGCTTCTGAATGGAGCTTCATATAATCATCAACATTGAAAAGTTTGTTGCCTTTGTCAAACCTTTTAAATTCTTCTTTTCTGTACTTTGGCATAGTTTTTAAACCTGATGTGTCTTTTCCTTCAGCCTTTGCTTTATTGATCAAAGATAGTCCAATTAGTTCCTGGTATCTAGCCATTCTTGCAGTATTGGCAGTTTCAGGATCTTTAAATGGAATTGGAGGAGAGTATGGCCTTTTAGGACTGTCAGCTTTTTGTACTTCAGATATTTGTTGTTGCTGCTGTTGATGTTGATTTCCTGATGATGGTTTCCTCTACTGGCTACTTCCAGAGGATCTCCCTGACTGTCTATGATATTTTTGCATGGGGGCAGATCTCTGAGAGCTAGAGCCAGTGCCACCAGCTGTTGGAGGAGGAGGAGGAGGAGGATCCTTCCTGTATCTGTGAACTGAAGGAGGAGAGTATCTCCTACTTCTCTTTCTATCCTTCTGCTGGTTCTTGGATAGCCACATCCATGCAGGCATTACCTTATAAGGTGTAACATTATGCAAAATGTAATAAGCAGTGTCATCAGTGTGATTGGATTTAGGAGCTGGAGGAGGAGGAGCCTTCCTTTTCTTTGTCAGCATTTTCTTTTTCTTCTTGGCAGCATCTTCATCTAAATCAGCATCATCATCAGCTTCATCATCTTCAGTATCAAAACCCTGAGGGTTATCATGTAAAGCATCCAATATTTTTAAAGCTTTATCATCAATAACAGCTTTCTCTAAAGAAGGGGCAGAAGTTTCAGAAACTGGAGCTGGAGCTGAAACTGGAACTGGAACTGGAGCTGGAGCTGGTGACCTAATTAAGACTGAGCAGTCTACTTGAGCTCTATTCTCTTCCTCAATGTCTGCCTGAATCAATGCATCCAGGTCAGGCATTGGGGAGTCATCCATAACAAAAATTGGGGCTGAGATCTCTTCTGGAATAACTTCTGAACTAGCTGCAGAGATTGAAGCTAAAGCTGGGATAGCAAAACTGTCACAGAGTTGCTTAGCAACTGCTGGACTAGCTGGAGAGTATAGGGTACAATAGCCAACTGTGGCGTAGTAAAATCTACTGGAAGAAACTGCATATGTACAGTATCAAAATGTTGCAGTAATTCTTGTAGATTAACTGTGGGATTGAGAGAAAAATCACCAACAGTTTCAGCAGTGTCCATGTCAGCAATATCCATATCAGTATTAATAAAATTAATTAAATCAAATAATTATGTATCTGTACAATCTGGAAAAGTTTCTTAAGCTGTATCTGTTGGGGAAGCTGTATCTAAAGCTTGAACTGCTGCTTTATCATCAGGCATCTCCCCCTGCTTGGGTTCAGTGGGGACTGAGGCCAGGCCCTGGACAGAGGAGGGGGCAGCAGAAAGGGCAGAAATTTGGGCAGAAAAAGAATTAATAGAAGTCACAAGAGGTGTAATGCACTCTGTGATAAGGTATTTGATGAGGGGAGTGAGGATGGTGAAGATAAATGATATGGTAGTTGAATCAAAGGAGGAAGGGGAAGTGGATGGAATGGAGGGTAGCACAGTTGATATGTGATGAGTGGATGGTGATGAAGATGGAATGTTGGCATCTGGCATGGCAGTGCCTGTGGGTAGGGTGTAAGATGGAAGGGAGGAAAAATGAGGGGTAAGTGGAGACTGAGGAGGTTTAATAATATGTGTGTCATGAGGTGAAGCTGGAGGTGTTGATTATTGATTAGCTTGAAGAGGGGAAGATGAAGATGGGATATTGGTGATGTCCAGTGGTGGAGATGGAGGAGGAGTAGACACATGAGGAGGCTGCTTTGCTGGAAGGGGTGCTGGAGGAGATGGTGGAGGGGGAAGGAGCTCCTCAGCAGGTGAGGGAGTGGCTTTAACAGCCCTGGTGCCTTCTAAAGCAGGGATGGAAGAGGAGGAAGCCTTGGATGGCTTGGAGATCGTCTTCTCCCATCTGCCAAACAAACCGCAGGTGAGGCGCTTGCTGGCATTGATGAAGATGGTCGGGGAGACCATGAGTCCACCAGCCTTTTCCTTGAGCAAGATCCCCAGGATTCTTCCAAAACAAACCTCTTTCTTGCTGTTTTTCTTCTTGATCAGATCAAAGAAGATCTTACTCCAATCCACGGGACGCTTATTCACCACCGCGCACATGACAAGAAATTGATGTCTGGTTATGTAATCATGTGCGGTGTGCTTGCCCATCAGTATTTTTCCCACTATGTCCGCCAACAACTGATAGGCGACAGAGAGTTATTTCTTTAACAACTTGTTAGGGTTGCTTCCAGAAAACCCCATCATCTTCAGCATCGAACTGTATTCTTCAGAATCCATTTCCATATCATCTTATACATTTACCAAACCAAAAATCTCAGAGAGAACGGCAGGAGATAGGAAAACAGCAGTACTCCTGATAGTTCCTGTCAATGTATCATCCTCAGAAGTAGTAGACGTGTATACCCATTCTCGAATCTCAGTCGCATGTAGTTTAATCCTTCTGGTCATGAAGTCTTTGATACCAAGTTCCTCTAATAGTTCCAAAATGTAGAGGAAGATTGGGTCAGAGTGTTGGAATGAATCGAAGTCCATGTCAAAATCGGTGTCAAATTTCATGGCAGCCAAAGCTCCTGCTGGAATCGCCATTGATGACCTACAAGAAAGATAGAGAAAACAGCGATCAAGAGCAAGAGAACTGAAAGAGCGGGACGGAGGTTGAAGAAAACTTAGATATAAGATTTTCAGAATATGATTCGACAATCTCCGTTCCACGAAAAGGAAACAATTCTTCGAACTGAGCTCGATGAAATAAATTATAGACAAATAATTCGTCGATCTCATCCAGAAGAATCGAAAACAGTTCGTCGAACTCCATTCGACGAAATATCTTCAGAAGCAAGGTTCGTCGATCTCTGGTCGACGAAAGTTGTTTCCACACAGAGAATTCGTCGATCTCCGTTCGACGAGAATCTTTCAAACTTTCCCTAATTCGTCGAACTCCATTTGATGAACTCTGGAAAATTCATCTAATGCGGACAGAAACTAATTAAACTCTTCTCCATTAATCATTCTCAGTTGATTTATAAAGAACAGATGATTTTTCTCATCCAAGGGTTTGGTGAAAATGTCTGCTCTCTATAAATCAGTAGGAATATGGATTAGGTTAATTTTCTTTTTGTCTACATTATCTCTAATGAAATGATGTCTTATTTCAATATGTTTAGTCCTAGAATGGTGAACTGGATTCTGTGTTATAGCAATAGCACTAGTATTATTACAAAATAATGTTGAATTATTTAAGTTGACACCATAGTCTAGGAGTTGGTTTTGTATCCATAACATTTGTGAACAGCAGCTGCCAGCAGCCATATATTCTGCTTCTGCAGTTGATGTAGACACAGATGTTTGCTTTTTACAAAATCAGGAGACAAGTCTCATACCCAGGAACTGGCAAGTTCCAGAGGTACTCTTCCTGTCCACTCTACATCCAGTATAGTCAGCATCTGAGTATTCAGTTAAATCAAACTCTGACTCTGCAGCATATCAGAGTCCTAGATTAGGACAACTTTTTATATATCTCAAAATTCTTTTTAAGAAAATAAGGTGAGATTCCTTAGGGTTCACTTGGAACCTAGCACAAAGGCATGTGGCAAACATGATATCAGGCCTGCTATCTATTAGGTATAATAGGGATCCAACAATTGCCCTATAATGTTTCTGATCTACAAGTTTCCCTGTTGCATCAGAATCCACAACAGCATTGGTAGTCATAGGTGTTTTCATTCCTGAAGCATCACCCATTCCAAACTTCTTAATATGCTCTTTAGCATACTTAGCTTGGGAGAGGAAGATACCATCAGGGAGCTGCTTCACTTGGATACCAAGGAAGTAAGAAAGCTCACGCATGCTACTCATCTCAAATTTAGAGTGCATAAGGTCAGCAAACCTCTTGCACAATTTGGGATCAGTAGACCCAAAAATGATGTCATCCACATATATTTGTACTAACAAAATTTGGTCTTTATCATGTCTAGTGAAAAGAGTTCTATCTATGGTTCCTCTTGTAAATTTATGCTCTAAAAGAAAGCTTGCTAAGGTCTCATACCAAGATCTTGGAGCTTGCTTTAAACCATAGAGAGCTTTATGCAATTTAAATACAAAAGAGGGTTGAGTTAGAGAGATAAAACCTGGAGGTTGTTCTACATAAACCTCTTCTTGAAGCACTCCATTCAAGAATGTACTCTTGACATCCATTCGGAACACTTTGAATCTCCTGTGAGCTGCATAGGCAAGGAATTTGCTTATGGCCTCTAACCTTGCAACAGGGGCAAAGGTTTGGTCATAGTCAATTCCTTGCTCTTGCCTGTAGCCTTGAGCAACAAGCTTAGCCTTGTTCCTCACAAAGTTCCCATGAACATCTAGCTTGTTCCTGTAGACCCATTTGGTTCCAATAACTGGGTAGTTATGAGATCTTGGAACCAAGTCCCAAACTCTACATCTCTCAAACTGATTTAGTTCCTCTTGCATTGCAATTATCTAGTGGGGATCTTGCTCTGCTTCATGGATGGAGAGAGGTTCAATCTGATAGAGAAAATAGGCATGCATCAAGTCTTGGTTGAGTTGATGCCTTGTCTGAACACCTGCTGAAATGTCTCCAATCACTTAAGATCTGGGGTAAGTGTGACAAGATCAGATGGTGGAGTTTGTTGAGCAACAGCTTCTATAATTAATTCCTCTTGAGAAATGGCACTAGCTGTTGAGGGAAGTTCAGCCACTTCCACTTGAATTTCTTCTTCATTGTCTTCAGCAACCTGTGGAGAAGGATGGGTTGACACCTCTTGGGTAAGGTTTAGTCCATCCATAGACTCACACAGTTGTGGAACCTGCAAAAAGCTATTGGTAGAAATCTCTTTCTCCTTATAAGACATGTTAGCTTCATCAAAAGATACATGTACTGATTCTTCAATTTTAAGGGTGGATTTATTAAAAACCCTATAGTCCTTGCTTACTTGGGAGTATCCTAGAAAAATCCCTTCTTCAGCCTTAGCCTCAAACTTTCTAATGTATCTTTTGTTATTTGTGTGAATGTAACATATGCAGCCAAAAACTTTAAAGTATGTGATTTTAGGTTTCTTCCCTTTAAGTAATTCATAGGGGGACTTATTTTCTAGCTTATGTATAAGGCTTCTATTCAGGACATAGTTAGCAGTGTTTACAGCTTCCGCCCAAAAGGATGGAGGCATGTAAGCATCTGCCAATAATGTGCCTGCAGATTCAATGAGTGTCCTATTTTTCCTTTCAACAACCAAATTTTATTGGGGAGTTCTAGGAGCTGAGAAGCACTGCCTGATACCTTCCTTCTCACAGAACTCATGCATAAGAAGAGACTCAAACTTTGTGCTATGATCACTTCTGATCAATGCAACATGAGTAGAGAACTCAATCTGTATGGTCCTGAGAAAATCTGTAAGAACCTTGAATGTATCTGACTTAGTTCTCAAAAAGGCTACCCAACTGAATCTAGAAAAGTCATCAACAATCACTAAAGTATAAGACTTCCCTCCTAGGCTTTGTACTGTAATAGGTCCAAATAGATCCACATGAAGCAAATACAATATCCTAGGTGAATCACTTTTATTAATGGATTTGAAACTAGTTTTAGTTTGCTTGCCTAATTGACAAGCCCTGCATAGGTTTTCCTTCTTGTAGGGGCCAGAAGGTAAACCTCTAACAAGGTTGTCTTTAGATAACCTAGCTATATTCTTAAGGTTTACATGGCCTAACCTTTTTATGCCACAACTCATTTTGGTTACTAGTGATATTGAGTAAACAAACATCAGTTTTGGCAGAAATAAAATCTACTAGATATATGTTGTCTTGTCTAATTCCAATTAAAACAGTTTGGTTTTCATTATTAATAATAGAACAAGAGGTAGAGTTAAAGTGTACCTGATAACCTTCATCACATAATTGACTTATGGATATTAGGTTATGTTTGAGTCCTCTTACATATGTTACTTTCTTGAAGGTAATTGATCCAATCTTTACTGCTCCATATCCTTCTGACTGGCCACTCTTTGAATTACCAAAGATCACCTTTGGTCCTAGCTTGGACTTGTAGTTGGATAAATTGTCCTTGTTGTTGGGTACATTGGTTTAAATGTACCTGATTTGAAGAAGCCTCACCCTACTCAATGATATACATCAAAATGTATTTGATGTATTTTGAGTTTAGTTGTGCAGGTTAAGTATTTGCAGGAAAAAGCTGAAAAGTTTCTAAGTCCATGTGTCGACACCCAGAAGGAAAGTGTCGACACTTAAGAAGACTTGTGTCGACACCCAGACAAGCAGTGTCGACACTTGGAGTAATTGTGTCGACACCAGGGATGCAGAGTCGACACCAGACAGAAAGTATCGACACATACAGGTTGTGTCGACACTCAATGAAGAAAAGTCCAGTGAAGCTGTGTCAACACTTAGCAGCAGTGTCGACACCTAGGGGAACTTTGTCTATATCAGAAAGTGTCGACACTTGGAGGCTGTGTCGACACTCAGCAAATTTCAACAGAGTCTAAGTATAAGTGTCGACATAATGAAGAATGTGTCGACACACATCAGAAAACTCAACACATGAAGGAAGTGTCGACATAATAAAGAATGTGTCGACACAAAGGAGATGTGTCGACACTCAGCCAAAGTCTCAACAGAAGAAGAATGTGTCAACACAAGGAGCTGTGTCGACACTCAGCAAGTATCAACACAGAAGGCATGTGTCGACACCAAGAAGATGTGTCGACACTGAACAAGATCAACACAAGAAGATGTGTCGACACAAAGGAGTTATGTCGACACTTACAAGAATTCAACAAAGTACTGAAGAACAAGAAGTTTTGTCGACACACAATATCAGTGTCGACACATGATGAAGAAGCGGTGTAGAGATATAAATTCTACAACAAAAGGAGTTGTGTCGACACCTTGAAGGCTTGTGTCGACACTTAGTCTACTTGTGTCGAAACTTAGTTTATAAGTGTCGACACTTAAAGACAGACTGTCTCGACACTTTCAGACAGTTACAAATATTTCAAGAAGTGACTGGATGACATGACAGCTGCCATTCCAGCTAGTCTACTACAACTGTCAGAGATGTCAGAAAGCTGTTAGAAACCGGATCAGCCAGTCACCATGAAGAAGGCCTATATAAAGGCTTATACTGTCAACAAAAAAAAGGAGATCAAGAGATTGAAAAAGAGAAGAAGATCTATCTATTCATTGAAGAATCAAGTGAAGATCTAAGAAGTTGGAGAGAGAGAGCTCCTTCCAAGAAGACAGCCGTTGGAACCAGGCTGTGAAGAAGGGTTCAGACCTAGTTCTGAATCTTAAGTTAGCAGTGATTGAAGATCAGCTGCAGAGAATCAATCCTATTGTGTTCTACATTCAGGAAGGTTTGAAGAAAGCCAAGTGAGATTGATCTCAGCAGAGTTCATTCAATAACTCATCAAGAACCTGTCAACTCATCTCACTTTTCCTGAGTTGTAGGTATATACTTTGTATTCTATATTTCTTGTAGGATCCTTAGGAATCTGAGTTGTAAGCCTGCAATTATAAAGGCTGAGTGGTAGGGCCTGTCTGCCTGAGTGTAGGAGATCTATTTCTCTGAGTGTAGGCCTGTTGTGGCTGAGTGTAGGCCTTGTTGCTGAGTGTAGGCCTTGTGGCTGAGTGTAGGTCTTTGGAGAAGACTGAGTTGTAGGGCCTTGGGCCTAAGCTGTAGGAACCTGTTTGAGGTTCTGAGTGTAAGATCTGAGGATCTGAGATACTGGAGGAGTTTGGCCGAATCTATTACACTACTAGATAGGCGAAGGGGGAAAGTGGATGTACCCAAATCTTGGGGAACCACTATAAATCTATGTGTTCCTGTGTGCATGTTTATTCTGTGATTGCTGATTGATTGCTGTGAAGAAGTATTTATAACTCTGTGATATAATCTGCAATCTGCCTAAAAAGTTAAAAAAGATTTAAGTCACCTATTCACCCCCCCCCCCTCTAGGTGATTAGGTATAATTTCTTTCAAGTGGTATCAGAGGGAGGTTACTCAAAAAGGACTTAACTGTCTGAGTAGATCCTGTTGGCAGATTCAGTATAAGTAAAGTGTAGAATCAAGAAAATCAAGAAACATGGGTTCAACAGAGAATCATAAGGAACTTGGATCCATGAAGTTGCCCATTTGCAGAAAAGAGATTTTTGGCATCTGAAAAGAAAGGTTGAGACTATTTATGGAAGCCTCAGACCCTAGAATTTATAACACAGTTAAAGAAGGGTCATATGTGCCTATGAAGGTTTCAGTCCTGGATGCAAATCAAAGAACACCTAAGGACTTTTCTGAAATGACAAAAGATGAGATAATTCTAGCCACAATGGACAAGAGGGCTCAGAATATCATTGTGAGTGTCATAGATGATGCTACATTTCAGAACTTGATACACTGTAAGACATCTAAGGAGATGTAGGATACTTTGATAGTGTATATGGAGGGTTCTGAAGAAGTTAGGCAGGACAGAAAGTCTTTGTTAAACCAGGAATATGAAAGTTTCAGGCAAGGCAGATCTGATAGCATAACAGAATGCTATAAGAAATTCTATAGAATTGTCAATGAGTTGATGTCTTATGGAAGAGAATTCAGCAACTATGAGCTGAATGATAAGTTCTTGAGGTCTCTAACAAAGGATTGGGACACCAAGATCTGTGTCATAAGGGATATGGCCAAGTTAGCAGATATCCCTCCTCCAACATTGTTTGGAAAACTGCTATCCTATGAGATGCAGTTGATGGTGAGGAAAGAAAAGGAGAAGACTACAAGAAGTGAGCATAAAGAAAGGACAGTGGCATTTAAGATAGAAGCCACCAGGAAATACAAAAGTAAGTCTCCATCTCCACCTCCAAGGGTTGCTGGAACTGAGTCAGATGAGACAGAATGCAAGGATTCTGAAAGCAGTGAGAGTGATGAGGATTTTGCAGCCTTCACAAGACACTTTCAGAAGTTTCTAAAGAAGAAACAGTGGAGGTCAAAGCCATCCACTTCACAGGGAAAAGATGACTATTATCAGAACAAGAAGTCATCAAAGAATGACAGGAGAAAGACCAAGTCAAGCAAAGCAACTTTATCAAAAATTGTTTGTTATTGCTGTAACAGACAAGGTCATGTTATTGATGACTGTCCTGAGAAAAGGAAAGAGTCTAATGATAAGAAGAAGATTCAAACCAAGGGCAAAAAGGAAAGGTCCTTTGTTGCCAAGAAGGACAAAAGCCTGTCAGACATATCTTCTTCAGAAACTGAGTTAGAAGCTGAAGCATACATAGGACTGTTTGCTGAAGAAGAGGAAGAGGAGTTCATCTAGATAATGAACTCTATATATGAGCAAGAGGACATTCAGTGCAAAGGACTAATGGCCATAACAGAAGGTGACAAAATCCAGGATTAGCCTGGACCTAGTAAGGTACAAAATTGTTCTTTAAGTTCAATTTCTATTGCAACTGATTTTGAGAAGTTGATTGATCAAAAACTAAATGAAATAGCCAGACTGAAGCACATAACTATGATTCAGATGGGGACTATAACATTTAAGAATGATCAAATCAGAAATCTGGAGATTAGTCTTTAGAAGGAGGGAGACATAGTTGCAAGGTTTTCTAAACCTAAGTCTGTTCTACCTTTGATTGATGAGTTTATACCTCACAAGGGTAAAACTGGATTGGGGTTTACTAACCCTGCTAGTACTATAAAGTCCAAGTCTAAGGGCAAATCTCCAACTCTCAACAAGCCAGCTGTAGATAAAACAGCTAGGGATGTACCTAAGCAAAGGTACAATAGATTTGAGTGCTGGTGCTGTGGCAAGGTAGGCCACTTTGTCATAGACTGTTGGCACAATTCTAGTGCCAAGTTGAGTAGCAAACTGCCTGTTGAAAGACCTGCAGGTAGCTTTGTTAAGAGGCAAACTAACCAGCACCAAGGACCCAAGAATTCTTTGGGTTCTAAGGTCAACTAATATGTTTTGCAGGTAAGTCCAAGTTGCCATGCCCCAATATGGTACTTGGACAGTGGATGTTCCAGACACATGACTGGAACTAGGGGATTACTAAAGGACTACACACCTATCAAGGATGGTCCTAAAGTCACCTTTGGTGGTTCTGAAAAAGGAATTATCAAGGTTTTTGGTAACATTTCTAGCACCCATATAACTATTACTCAAGTGGCTTATGTTAAAGGTTTGAAACATAACCTTATTAGTATAGGTCAACTGAGTGATTTAAGATATGGCATCTCATTTGTCAAAGATGGTTGTCATATCAGGAGATCAAATGATCAAGAGATCATTTTGACTGGTTACAGAAAGAGAAATGTCTATTGCCTAGACATTATGTGTGAGACCAATGGTTCTCCAATGTGTCTTGTAGCTGATGAGAAAGTCTCTCATTGTGTCAAATGGCACAAGAGTCTAGCCTATCTCAACTATAAGACAATTGGCCAACTCTATAGCAAAGAGTTAGTGAGGAATGGTCCTCAAGTTAAGTGTATTAAATATGGAATATGTTCAGCTTGTCAAAAGGGCAAGCAGACTAGATCCACCTTTAATAGCATTGAAAACAAAGATGCTGTGAGGTGTTTATACCTCTTGCATATGGATCTCTTTGGTCCTATGCCAGTTCACAACCAAGGTAGGAAGGTCTACACATTTGTGGTTGTAGATGACTACTCAAGGTTTTCCTGGGTGTTCTTCCTTAGACAGAAATCTGAAACACCTAGTATCTTCTATAGTTTTGTCAAACAAATTCAGAATGAGTTAGACAGTACAGTGGTCAAAATAAGAAGTGACCATGGTACAAAATTTCAGTCTGATAGTATGGCAAAACTATGTGAAGAATTTGGGATATTTCAGGAATTTTCTTCACCAATAACACCTCAGCAAAATGGCATTGTTGAGAGAAAAAATAGAATATTGATTGAGGCTGGTAGAACCCTATTAAGTGACACATCTGAAAGTTCACCTAGTGTCAACTATGTTCACCTATGGGGGGGATAGGTGACGTGCAGCGTTTTTGCGGAATTTAAGATTGTACCTGCACAATAAAAATAAACAGCACAGCACACAGAATACACAGGCAATTTATAGTGGTTCCCCGACTTGGGTACATCCACTTTCCCCCTTCGACCTATCTCCCAACAAGGGACGACTCGGTCACTTCTCCAACAGGATTGAAATCCAATCCTTGCACTATCAGAAGGAACCCTTCCACACGTAGGAGTCAACACTCCCACAAGTCGGGTTGCACCCAACCCTTACAATCACGGAACAAACGTTCCTTTACACAAAAGTAAAACTAGAATGTACACGAGATACAAACTTCGTTTGGAGACTAAGATGTCCCTCTTTATTGACGACGTGTTCTTGACGTCCACAAGGAGTCCACAACCTTAGATCTCTCTTGGAGAGGATCTCCCCGGAACCGGAGGCGGCAAGATGAGTGGCGGCTAGGTTCACAGGATCAGCGGCAACAACGATGTGAGGCTGCACTTATTTGTTGATCCAAACTTCGTAGCGAAGCAAGCTAGGTCTACCAACGGTCACACTAGGATCAATCGTCTCGATCGATTCAGATGGGGAAGATTTTCCCGATCTACAAATCGAGAGACAAGAGATCTCCGGATAGACATGTGAGATGCTAAGCTTAGCTAGGCTTCTGTCGTAGGAGAATCTGGGCGAAACCACGATCAACCGGCGAACACCTTGTCGCGAGCGGCAGCGGCGGCGGCGGAGCGGAAGCAGTGATTTTAGGGTTCGTCCGTGCTCGCGTATTTCTTATCTTCTTCTCTCTATTACTGTTCAAAAATACCCATGTATTTATACACTGTAGACACTTACAATATGACCGTTGTGGGTCTCACACGTAGAAACCCGAAAGCTGCTTCAAATTAGTCCAGCGGCAGAATCCGGTCCAGCAGTATCCCGAGAAATCGCCAAGTAAAATTCGTCGAGAATCATTGGTGATTCTCGACGAATCGGCGAGAATCAGTTAATGATTCTCGACGATTCACTTGTTGATTCTCAACGAATATAACTTGGTTTTCATGATCTGCTCAACGATGGGTTCGGCGAGAATCATTAGTGATTCTCGCCGAATCTTACTTGGCACCGTTTTGAGGTAGCCGGAAGGAGTCGGCGAGAATCACTAATGATTCTCGGCGATTCGGCGAGAATCACTAGTGATTCTCGTCGAATTTTACTTAGACGAATTTTTGTCTTTCCATCCAAGAGCTGCTCCTTGACCCATCCTTGCTCCTTGTCTTCTCTTGCATAAACATGGCCCTATACTTGAAAGTAAGTGCACTCCAATAGAGAGAGTACACGTAGGCCAACACACTGATCTGCTCAACGAGGGATTACGTCGTGCAGACCCGTGTATATTGACCTACTGCACCCTGACATTGGTGTGCACTTAGCGTGGAAGAACTGCAAGCACACCTTAAGAGGTTTCATCAGATACATTGTGAATTCATCTTAGCTTGACAGGTGGCTTCCTCAAATCCAGGTAATTGTGGATACAATACCCAACAATCTCCCCCTATTTGACGAAGCCAAAACCCTACTAGCTAAGATGAATAACACCAATAAAAAATAAAAATGGCATTCAGAATCTAAACATGTAGCACAAGAGAATATAAGCAAACAGATCAAGACTTGAGTCATTCACAAATTCAAACATATATACCAATATATATATATATATATATATATATATATACATATAATCTCAGAATTTGTTCATATAATAACAATAAGCATTAAATGTTCTTAAGAGAAAATGACAAGCTAAAAATTGTTGACTATTTTTCCTTAGCTAAGTCATCCTTGAGTTTTTGTGCCAAATACTTCTTCCTTTGCCTCTCCATATACTCTTTAGGCTTCGGATAATATCTGGGAGGAGGAACTTTATCTGCATCCGTGTTGTTTCTGAAGAAGATGTTTCGTTTTGCTTCATACGTCTTGTGCATTTCCCACTCATACTGGCTGTATACTTCGTTTCGATTGAGTTCTCCTTTTTCTTGTAGCCAGAAGGTGTCCAAGATGATGTTCTTTGAAACTGGACTCCACTTTTCGTTTCGTACTTCCTCCTCACTCATTATGATTCTCTTCTCAGCTAGTGTCTCCTTGGAGGTCCCTTCCTGAGCTTTTCTCTTGCCCCTGGCTTTTGCTAGGGCCTCTTGGTCAAACATGCTCCTCAGTTTAGCTTTGGAAATAGCCCTAGCATCAGCTTCACTTATGGGAACATCTGCAGCACTTGCACTTATTCCCTCAGCAGCACTTACTCCCTCAGCGGCTGTAGAAGTCTCAGGAGCATGAATATCCGCAGGATTTTCAGGCAAGGCGACGCCTAACGCCTGGTGAAGCATCCACCAGTTGCTGTCATAGACGTATTTGTTTGACTGTTCGAAGTTTTTGATCATGACTTCTCGGAGCTCAGCCATCTTAGCTATGTATTCCTTCTCCCCCTTTTTGGCTTCGACAGCGATGAAGTTTGCATAGGAGTGCAGGGAGTCATCAATATGCTTGGTGGTCTGGGAGAACTCAGTGACCAAGGCCTGCTGATTGGCGTTGAGAGTGACCATATTACCGTCAAACTTTTGAATGTTGTTCGCTACAACATGAGCATTCTGATTTACTACAGCAAGAGTATCGGTGTTCTTTTTCAATCCGGCCATAAGAAGTGTCACAGCTTGGCCGGCCTCGGTATACTTTTCTTCAAATTTCTTGTTCATCACGTCAAGTTTATGATTGATCTCCACCATATTCTTGAGCATGAGATTTTCAGATGTCTTAATCCTTTTCAGCAGTTTATTCTGAGCTTTATCAAAGGAGGCTTTAAGTTCATTCACTATGCCCTGAATGACATTTACAGTGTGAGTGGCTAGCTCATCTCGTAATGGAAGAGCCGGAGGCACTTCTTGGCCTTGCTCTTCAGCAGACGCATCTGTAGAGCTAGATACAAGCACAGTCTCTAGTGGGGGAATGCTGGCGGCCTCTGTAGATTTTTCTGACTCCCCCTCCAATCATGCACCAATGTTTTCAGGAATGATTTCAGGTGCGTGCTTGTCAGATGGAGGTTCAATGAGATCCGGAGCCTCCAATGCTTCATGTCCCTCATTCCTGTCTTCCTCTCCGTCATCATTCATGAAATCATCTTCATCAGCAGCCTCTTCCAACTCATTATCAGCAGTCTCCTGTACGGTAGCTTTGGCTCCTTGATCGTTCCGGTTCAGGGCCTCCTCATGCTCCAGCACAGTTTCACTTTCTTCTTGGATTTCGGCCACAGCATCCCTGGCCACCTGGGAGATGTCAGATACGATATCAGCATGAGTGGGTAGAGTCTCCCCCTCAATTCCTGCAGTCAAAGTATCAGGAATTTCACTGGGGGTGACTGCTGGAGATACTCCCTGTTGTTCTTCCACGGCAGTCTGCCCAATACGCCTCTCCCATCTGTCAAACACACTTGAGTCCATCTTCTTCAAGTAATGTAGAGGAACACCTTTACTCATGTCAAACTTGTCTCCATTTAGCTGATTTAGATACAGAGTTATGATTCGACCAAAGCTCGGAGAGCTCAAGGTGTCCTTTATCTTCTCGAACAGCAACGCCCCCCAGTTGAACCTTTTACGGCAGACAATAGCCACCAGGATCTTGAACATATCCGCAGAGATATGGTCATGAGATCCTGGCTTGCAGATGAGTACCTTTCCAATTATGTTAGACAGAAGCTTCCCTTCTTCATTCATATCCTTGCGCTTAATTGACCGAGTTCCTCGTGGGAGACCATAGAATAGGAGAGTCCTGCTTTTGTCTTCTTCCTCCAGATAGTCCTCGTGCTCCGAGCTAGAGAGCTGCAGGAAGCGGGTCAGCTTGCTGGCAGACATCTTGACCTTTGCCCCAGCCACCTTGCTTTTGATTAGAGAGTCGCCATTCCGGAGTCTTGCGGTAACGAAGAACTCCAGCACCTCTTTGTCCAAGATTTTGCACGGGTGCTCCAGGACGAATGATAGCCCAGCCTCTTCCAGCATCAGAATGATGTTTCTGAATTCGTCAGAGGCGTGAGAGAACCCAGTTCGAACTAGCTCGCAACCAGTGACCAACCCAGCAGTTGTCCTTGGAGCCATTGCAGATCTAGGGGAGAAGCCCTATTTTACGCTTAATCAAAAATCAAAAAGGAAGCAATGCTAGCGATCAAGTCCAAGTAAGGGTGAGGGAGGGTTACCTAAAGGTGTAGACGGTGGGTTAGTGTGATGAGGACTAGGGATACCCGATGAGTGTACGCGGAGAAATTCCTGGAGGCAAGAATTGAAGCCGGAAGAGCGTCCAAGAGCAAGGTGAGCGTCCTGCGGGAAACTTGCGATGAGAAGCGATGAAAGGGGAAGATGATTCGGGGAGATTCCAGCGGGATTCGGCGGGAGACCTGCGATGGAGACCGGTTCGGCGAGAGTCTTGCGGGAGTCGGCGAGTTGCCCTTCCGGTGAGTTTCCCCTGCGGTGGTGAGTCTTGCGGGAGTGGGTGAGTTTCCCCTCGGCGAGTTTCCGGCGGAGAAGGAGAGAGTCCCTTGCGGAGAGAGTCGGCGAGATTCGGCGAGCTTCCGCGAGTCGGTGGGAATGGGAAGAGTCGGCGGTAGAAATCTTGCGGGATTTGGCGTGTTTCCTGCGAAGTTCGATGAGATTCGTAGAGTTTGCTCCTTCGGCGGGATTCTTATGGAAGGTGAAGGGTCGGCGGGATTCTAATATACATAAAGATGAGTTCGGCGGGAGACCACGTGAGATAAACGGGATTTAGAATGAATTTAACAGGTTTCCGGCTTTTCCATATATCTCTTGATGACAATCTTCGCTAGTTTTTAGTGAACAGATGGAAAATTCATTATTTCTTTCAGGGTTTCTGCAACGAGTGATGAATATCTTTTAAGTTTCCTCAAAGGCTAGTAAATACGCTTTGCATATGCTACAGGTTCTTTATTTAAATCTGTACATTTGCCATCATAAAATCAATTCCTAGTTCATGAAGGGAACACTAAAAGAAGAGGTTAGAACAATAACCAGGATCACTAAATAAGCTTTTCAAGGCCAATGTAATAAGGACTTTTTCCTCCATGTTATTAGATGATTCAAGGATAACTAGAAAGTGATCAAGAAAACACTGACTTGCAATCACCCTCATACCAGTTGACATTCCTTAGATGTACTTACATACAAGTGAAGTATACATATAAATATGTATATGTATATATATATATGTAACTGTGGATACCTTATGACTCAAGTCCTGGAACTGAGCAAACGTACCTGGGATTATGAGATTTATCATTTAGTCCCCCAGGTATAACATATTAGGAGCTCGATGTGAATAATCTCAATTAGATATCTCTTCTGTTATTCCAGATGCATGTTCCGATTCAGTCTTGGAACACCTACTGTCTGGTTCCCATCATATTTACGGGAACCTAGACTACCCTGCAAGAAAGAATTACCTTACCTTAGGAACCCAAATCATATTGGGTCCTAGGTTCCTGTTAGCATAAGCACTTGACTGCCTTCCCCCAGAAAACCTGTCAGGAAGACTACCTCTGTCCCGTGAATGTGGATAAGCCCTTGCCTTTGGCACAGAGGGGTTGTGCCAACAATCGATGGCAAAGTGTCCCACTTTGCCACAGCACCAACACGGGTGAATGTTGTATCGCCGTTTCTGACCTGATCTAATGACTGAGGTAGTCACGGTCCTAGGTCTAAACGGGATAGGGCATGATCTTCTCACAAAATGTTCTCTTCCACCGTGACACGTGGAAGGCTGGAAGGAATGCATGTTGCAAGCGTCATGAGGCCGGGGAGGTGGAGCCTTCCTTTCAGGCATCCCCCTTCCGGAGGCCCCATGAAAACTTACACCATGACTTCTAACCTCCTTATCCGGTGTCCTCGGGTGGTGAGAGGTCTTCTGTGAGCTGGGACATGCAGATTCACACTGAGTTGAGGCAGTGGCAGTGAATACAAAGGGCTCAGAAGGAGCCTTAGGTATTCTCTCATGGGTGGCCACGACGGCCCTTGCACCACGGGTGTCTCCACATGATGACAGATCACCCTTGCAGTGACCACGATTGTTCCTATGGTCATACCTGAAGGCATGATGAGTTGCCTTCCTGCTTGTAGTGGGGGGTCGGAATACCGTTTCCCCATTTCTCCACGAATTGATAATCCGGGAGATCCACCCATTTTCTTGCTTTCTCTTTATAGCATCAACCTTAGAAAAGTTTGATACTATTCTTTTCTCATTCTCTAGACTACTCTCTAGAGCTGAGATTTTAGAGTCCTTGACCTTGTTGGATGCCAATTGGAGCACCAACAAGATCTTCAGTCGAGCAATCTCTTGAGCTTGCTCCTTAGCAAGTAGGTTGCTTGTCTGAAGGGATCTCTTCAAGGAATCAGCATTTTCTGAAGGAAGGCAGTTCTTGTCTTCAGAAACTTCAAGAGATACGGGGCAGGATGAAGAAGTTACCTGCTCTTCAGTGATATTGTCATTAGAGCCAGTGACCATTGTGTCATCCTCATCAGAGCTGCTTTCCTCACTGGCCTCTTCAGTCTCTAACACGGACACTGGAGCTCTGATGCTATCCGAGAGATCCTTGCCTTCATCTTCAGAAGCGAGGACCCCCACATAGGCTTCATCCTCTGATTGACAGCAGATTCCAGCATTCTCTGACCCCCCCATCAGCTCGGAGATCATCATCCATAGAGATTTAGCCGTCCTACATTTTTCCAATCTAGAGCGAGAAGCTCCAGACCAGATATCCATGATGATTTGACGAATCCTCTTTTCCAAATTAAAGAATGAAAGTTCCATTTCCGACATCTCAGCAATGCACTTGGGCACTTGAATTCCAGAGTCGAAGGTCTTCATAGGAATAAAAGGACCCTCTTCCAGGATGAAAGATGCACGAGGATCGATGGCATCCAAGTGATACGACACTCTCATCCTCCAGACGGGATAAACTCCTTTGTACATGCGGGGAGTCTGAGTGGCGATATCTCATAATCCAGCTCCATGCTTCTGACATTGGTGGCAGGATACTACTCAAGGTGTAAACCTTTTTGATAAGTAACCTGGCTCTGATACCACTTGAAAGTTCACCTAGTGTCAACTATGTTCACCTATGGGGGGGGGGGGGATAGGTGACGTGCAGCGTTTTTGCGGAATTTAAGATTGTACCTGCACAATAAAAATAAACAGCACAGCACACAGAATACACATACAATTTATAGTGGTTCCCCGACTTGGGTACATCCACTTTCCCCCTTCGACCTATCTCCCAACAAGGGACGACTCAGTCACTTCTCCAACAGGATTGAAATCCAATCCTTGCACTATCGGAAGGAACCCTTCCATACGTAGGAGTCAACACTCCCACAAGTCGGGTTGCACCCAACCCTTACAATCACGAAACAAACGTTCCTTTACACAAAAGTAAAACTAGAATGTACACGAGATACAAACTTCGTTTGGAGACTAAGATATCCCACTTTGTTGACGACGTGTTCTTGACGTCCACAAGGAGTCCACAACCTTAGATCTCTCTTGGAGAGGATCTCCCCGGAACCGGCGGCGGCAAGATGAGCGGCAGCTAGGTTCACGGGATCGGCGGCAACAACGATGTGAGGCTGCACTTCTTTGTTGATCCAAACTTCGTAGCGAAGCAAGCTAGGTCTACTAACGGTCACACTAGGATCAATCGTCTCGATCGATTCGGATGGGGAAGATTTTCTCGATCTACAAATCGAGAGACAAGAGATCTCCGGATAGACACGTGAGACGCTAAGCTTAGCTAGGCTTCTGTCGCAGGAGAATCTGGGTGAAACCACGATCAACCGGCGAACACCTTGTCGCAAGCGGCAGCGGCGGCGGCGGAGCGGAAGCAGCGATTTTAGGGTTCGTCCGTGCTCGCGTATTTCTTATCTTTTTCTCTCTATTACTGTTCAAAAAATTCCCATGTATTTATACACTGTAGACACTTACAATATGACTGTTGTGGGTCCCACACGTAGAAACCCGAAAACCGGTTCAAACTAGTCCAGCGGCAGAATCCGGTCCAGCAGTATCCCGAGAAATCGCGAACTAAAATTCGTCGAGAATCATTGGTGATTCTCGACGAATCGGCGAGAATCAGTTAATGATTCTCGACGATTCGTCGAGAATCACTAGTGATTCTCGACAATTCACTTGTTGATTCTCAACGAATATAACTTGGTTTTCATGATCTGCTCAACGATGGGTTCGGCGAGAATCATTAGTGATTCTCGCCGAATCTTACTTGGCACCGTTTTGAGGTAGCCGGAAGGAGTCGGCGAGAATCACTAATGATTCTCGACGATTCGGCGAGAATCACTTGGTGATTCTCGTCGAATTTTACTTAGACGAATTTTCGTCTTTCCACCCAAGAGCTGCTCCTTGACCCATCCTTGCTCCTTGTCTTCTCTTGCATAAACATGGCCCTGTACTTGAAAGTAAGTGCACTCCAATAGAGAGAGTACACGTAGGCCAACACACTGATCTGCTCAACGAGGGATTACGTCGTGCAGACCCGTGTATATTGACCTACTGCACCCTGACATTGGTGTGCACTTATCGTGGAAGAACTGCAAGCACAACTTAAGAGGTTTCATCAGATACATTGTGAATTCATCTTAGCTTGACAGGTGGCTTCCTCAAATCCAGGTAATTGTGGATACAATACCCAACAACATCTCTCCCAGAATATTTCTGGGCTGAGGCAGTTAATACTGCATACCATGTAATTAATAGAGCTACCATTACTAAGAGCCACAATAAGACCCCCTATGAGATTATGAAAGGCAGAAAACCAAACCTATCCTATTTTAGGATCTTTGGTTGTAAATTCTATATACTTAACAATGGTAAGTCTTACTTGACCAAGTTTGCTGCCAAGTCCTAAGAGGGGATCTTTGTTGGGTACAGCAACAACAGTAAGGCTTATAGGGTCTACAACTTGACTACACTAGTTGTAGAGGAGTCAGTACATGTAGTATTTGATGAAGCTAGACTTATTAACAATGAGTTGTCTAGAAGTATTTGCAGCTCCACAGGTGTAACTAAGAAGATGGACAAGCTCACTATTAAAGAAGGATCTACTGCAAGTGAGCATGTAGATGATAGTGACTGTTGTCCAGGGGGAGTACTACATGTACCTAATGGAGAAGAAGACCAAGGAGTGCAGCAAGATGAAGAAGCTGAAGGAGTTCAACCTAAAGCCAGGATGCCTCCAGCTAATAGCCATCTAAGAGATCATCCAGCAGATCAAATCATTGGTGATCTAAGACAAGGGGTACAAACTAGGAGCAGAAATCTAAATTCAGTACTCTACTCCAGTTTTCTATCCCAAGTAGAGCCAAAGAAGTTTGAAGAAGCCATCCTAGACCCTCATTGGATTGAGGCAATGTAAGAGGAGCTGAATCAGTTCAAGGGGTGCAAAGTCTGGGAACTTGTTCCTAAACCAAAAGTCCACAACATAATTAGAACCAAGTGGATCTTTAGGAACAAGATGGATGAACATGGAGTGATTATTAAGAACAAAGCAAGACTGGTTGCTAAGGGATATAGGCAAGAAGAAGGTATTGACTTTGATCAAACCTTTGCTCCAGTAGCCAGACTGGAGGCAATAAGGATGTTCTTGGCCTATGCAACCTATCAAGGATTTAAAATTTACCAAATGGATGTTAAGTCAGCCTTTCTGAATGGTAATCTGAAGGAAGAGGTCTATGTGGAACAGCCATCAGGTTTTGTTGATTCAACTCAACCTAATTATGTCTATAGACTTAGGAAGGCTTTGTATGGGTTAAAACAAGCCCCTAGGGCTTGGTATGAAACCCTGTCTAGTTTCCTCATTAAGAATAAATTCACAAGGGGGAAAATAGACAAGACTCTATTCCTTAGGGAATCCAGATGCAAGATCATACTAGTCCAAATATATATAGATGACATCATATTTGGGTCTACTGAAAGTAGTCTTTGTAGAAAGTTTGCAAAACTTATGCAAGGACAATTTGAGATGAGCAGTATGGGGGAACTTAAGTTCTTCTTGGGTCTCCAAGTTAGACAGACTGAGAATGGTTTATCCATATGTCAGTCTAAGTTCACCCTAGAACTGATAAGGAAGTATGATATGGATTCATCCAGTACCATGAAGACTCCTATGGGGTCAAGTATGTCTCTTAGTAAAGATGATGCAGGGAAACCTGTAGATGAGACTTTGTATAGAGGGATAGTTGGCTCCCTACTCTATTTGACTGCAAGTAGACCAGATATTATGTATGCTACATGTGCCTGTGCTAGGTACCAAGCATGCCCTAAAGAGTCTCATTTGACAGCAGTCAAAAGGATACTGAGATATCTAAAGGGCACACCTTATCTAGGCCTTTAGTACCCTAGGAATGGAGACTTTGAACTGACAGGTTATTCAGATGCAGATTTTGCAGGCTGCAAAGAAGATAGGAAGAGTACAACTGGTACCTGTCAATTCCTAGGTGGAAGACTGATTTCATGGAGTAGCAAGAAGCAAACAAGTGTGGCTATCTCCACTGCAGAATCAGAGTATGTGGCTGCAGGAAGTTGTTGTGCTCAACTTCTATGGATACAACATCAGCTTGAGGATTATGGTATTCAAGTAAGTAGAACACCACTGTTTTGTGATTCTACTAGTGCTATATCTATTGCAAACAATCCTATTTCCCATAGTAGAACTAAACACATTGAAATAAAATATCATTTTCTAAGGGAACATGTAGAAAAAGAAGATATTTCAGTAGAATATGTAAATACAGATAATCAACTAGCTGACATGTATACTAAGCCTTTAGAAGAAACCAAATTCAATAGGTTTAAAATTGAATTAGGTATGATAAACTTAGAATAAGTTTACAGAAATGGCTAAGTAAAATAGTGTCGACACACAGAGTTGTCTGTGTCGAGACAGAGAATTGGTGTCGACACTTCAGAGAAAAGGTGTCGACACATCTAGGAAGTTGGTGTTGAAACTTCAGAAAATTAGTGTCGACACATACAGGATTGATATCGACACATCCAAGGTGGTGTCAACACTTAGACTTTATGCAGAATTAGTGAAGTAAAGTCTCGACTAAGTGTCGAGCTAAGTGGTGTCGACCCATAAACAAGTGTCAACACATATATTTTGTCGACTATACTTATATCGACACATTGTTGTCGAGACATTATAAGTCTGTGTCGACACTTTTCAACAGTGTCGACACAATTTAAGTTTGTTGACGCGCCCTTTCATCTTCAAATCTAGAAAGGTATAAATAGGGTTTCAACATTGTCTGTCGACACGCTCACCAAAGTTTCGAGACCAAACTTGTGTGTCGACACCCCTCTTCTCTTAATTCAAATTCTTCAAACCCTAATGGCGCCCAAGCTCGAAGAGAACGTGAATGAAGGATATGAACTGCTGCGGCATGCGTTTGATGATGCAGAACCAGAGATCAAGGATGTGGTAACCCTAGTTGCAAACTCAGGGTTAGATTTTCTTGTTTCAGAGCCGACCAAGATATGGAAGAAAGAAGTTCTGGAATTTCTGAATGGAGCAACCCTAGACGAATCTGGACTCAAGATATAGTCAAGGGTTCATGGAGAAAAGGTGAAGGTCTCACCTAAGAATTTGAGAAAGGTACTAAACCTACCAAGGACTAAGGAAGAAGATGAAGTTTCTGCTTCCAAGACCAGAGAAGCTTTAACATGGTGTGGACTGGATTCCAAGATGAAAATTGGATCAGTATTCAATAGAAAGGGGATGAACAGCCAAGGCAAATTTCTCTCTGAAATTGTTGGCAAGGTGATCATGTGCAAGTCTGGAGGACATGACAGGATTTCAGCATATATTTTCAGTCTAATGACAAGGTTAATCTTCCAACTAAACACTGATTGGTCTGGAGTAGTGTTTGAGAAGATTCAGGAGAGCATGAAGAAACCCAATTTGGGTAGGATACCCAGTCTATACCTTGCTGGTAGTATACCAGAAGTAATGAGCTAAGCTGTAGGATCAAAAATCAACCACATGAGAAGAATGGACATGAGAATCTTCTCTAGATGGGATAGAGTTTTAACCAAGGAAATGTGATTGTCTCTGAGATATCTGCAAAGAGAAAATACCAAACTAACAATTCATCAAGGCAAGTATACCTATCGAAATGCAGCTAGGGGACACAAGTGTCGTATTGAAATCCGGGAACAGTTGAGTAAGCTTACTCACACGAAATCTATTATTTTATCGACGGCAAAATAAGGCTTGGCTAAATGTACTAAAAGAAGAGAACTACTTGTATGAAAAGATAAAGAGAGCAATTAACTTAAGCTTAGTAACGATGAAGGGAAAATGCACTCGATCAGAAATCACCTCGGCAAGAGTGATTAGAAAAATACGATAAATAAACCTAAGCTAATTAGGGTAAAGGTCTTTGACCGTGGAGGTTCCATGAATATTGACACGCTTCTCTCGAAGGCCGTGCCTAACTGAGTTTAGGAAGGTCCGACCGACTTTCGCCTAAATCGGAGGCCTAAAACTCGCTTTACGCGGTGAACCCCTCTAATGGATTTTTCTCCAATCCGGGAGATTTGATCGTCTGCCTCTCTCGAGGGGTGCGAACAACTCCCTTTACTCTTGAGTGCTCATTTCAAACTTTTGGCCTCTCGGCTAACCCAGAATGAAAGCAAAGGTGGAGAGTATATATCGATAATATACCTCCAACCCGTGATAAATCAAGAGTAATTCAAAGCTAAACCCTAAAAAGAAAAGGTAAGATTCAAAGCATCATAACCTAATCACTCGAACCTCGGATCATTAAGATCGAGTACATGGAGGATTAGTTAATCATGGTGAGGTGGAAGAGGGGGATGAGTAGAAGAAAAATACTGAAAACAGAGCAGGAACGAAAAAGAAAACAACACTTTTTATTTATAGAAACAGTGATCTACAGCTTGAAAATGAGAGATTACAAGAACATGAAAAGGAAACTACACTATCATTAGCGTCATACTACAGAAAGAAGCTAGGAGCTAATACAGGGAAAGCATAAAGCTAGAGCTACGAACTAGAAATGAAAATACATGCTTAAAAGTTTAGAAAAACAAAGGACAGAACCTCCCCTCTCAAAGTGAAAGTTCCCTAAAACCCCTGGAGTTGGGCTCTATTTATAGAATTTTTCGGGTCGGGTCACGCCCCCCTGTCACGCCCTGGTCGGGCGTGACCCTGGGGCGTGACACATTCGGCGCGACTTTTTCGGGCAGGAATTGAATTCTGACGGAGTTGTTGCGGTACACGCCCACAAGTCACGCCCTGGTAGGGCGTGTACCTGGGGCGTGTTCTTTGCGGCGTGACTTTTTCGGGCTGAAGTTGAATGCTGGAGGTGACGGGCGGAATTGCTGAAGTACACGCCCATATGTCACGCCCGGGTCAGGCGTGACCCTGGGGCGTGACACTTTCGGTGCGACGGTGGAGCGGGAAAAACGAGCGCGCTGCGGCGATTCCTCGGAACCTGGGGACACGCCTATAGTACACGCCCGTGTCTGGTATGTCACGGGCGTGACCGAGGGGCGTGTACACTAAGTTTCCATGGAATGCAGTTTCGGACCAATTGCTTCATTCATCTGGGTACACGCCCTAGGTACACGCCCTGGTAGGGCGTGACCTTGGGGCGTGTCACAGCAAACTTCGGCTGAAAGCCGTGAAAACCTGCAAAAAGCAGAAAAAATGCATTAGCGACAAAAATATATACAAAGGGGAATCAAAACAAGTACTTTACAAGACATGATTGGCTTTAAAACCCCGAAAATATCCTAATAAAATTGACTGCAAACGTATTATCAAATTCCCCCAAGCTTAAATTTTGCTTGTCCCCAAGCAAAGATATAAAGACAAGCTAATCATAAAAAGTGACTAATTCAAAAAGTTTTAATCATACTCACACAAGTACTATGCGAAATTCTTGGCAGGGAGAATGTAAAACGTAAATCTAAAACAATTATTTAGGTATGGTTTTAACTTTTATAAACTTTACTTAATAAAAATAAATCATCCAGAATTTTGACGAAATTCTTTAAATAGATTTGAGCAAGGCAATGAAAATGAAAAGAACGTATTGAGTTATTACTAGATCCAAGCAATGCATTATAATTATATCAATTAAATAACAAAAATCTAAGTTTAAATCCAAAACTAAAACTGATTTACTTTTCTTCTTTTCTTAGTTGTTAAATAAAATTAAAAAAAAGGGGCGTGAATCAAAAGGACTTAATAGGACCGAAACGTTTGGTTTAGGAATATGAATAGGAGTGGAATTCAAATATAAACATGGAGGCTTAAAAATCACACTAAACCAAAACAACGAGTTTCAAAAAAAAAATAAATTTATTTTAAACAAAATATGTATAAATAAATTTATTTTTTTCTCTTTATGATTTTTTTTATCTCTTTTTTTTTCTTATTTTCATTCATTTTTGTTTTCTTCTTCTTTTTTTTTCAATTTAGTGCTTTTGAGTACACTTTTTTCAATAATTTCTCCAAAGATAACACAAAATTTCCTATCAAACAAAAGTAGCGTGATTTAGATAGGTAGGAATTTGGGCTTTGGTGAAAATGAAATGGTGTGTGGAGTTTATCAAATGAATTTGGAAAAAAGGCTCAAAAGCGGCTAACTAGTGGTGAAAGAGTTTAGGTTGGCAAGAAAGCTCAAACGTAAACAAAAATGGCCTAAATCATTTTCACGCATTTTTTTTAAATTTATTTAAAACATAGAGTCGATAAATTTCAAAAAGCAAGTTCGAGATAATAAAAGAAGATTGATGAAATTATCTTGAAAATAAAAATAATATGTCACTTGGATCGTTCATATCTACTACGTTATTCAAAATATGTTCTTACAAAAATCATCTAAAGACGAAAAGGAAAATAGTGGATGATAAATTTTTAGAGAAAGTAAAGAAAATAAAGAACGGAAAACCATAATAGAAATGCACGGTTTAGAGAAATATTTTACCTTAACATGCTACCGTGAATTAGAAACACAGCATGGCCAACATTTTACTTGTGAAATATGATTAAAAAGAATGATTAGAAAAATTATAACTAACTACGTTGTTTATAAAGAAGTTTGAGAAAAACAAAACATAAACATGGGGTACTTATTGAAATACCAAAATGCAGCTATATATATAAGAATGTTTTGAAATTTTGTGAAATTTTGGATTTTTTTTTTTTTGGGATATTTACAAAACAAAAAGAAAACAAAAAGAAGGAGGAAGTCCTCCCCCAAGCTTAAAATCTACATTGTCCGCAATGGAGAAGGAGGTCGGAGAACGAGAGAAAAGTAAAGTACAGAAATAAAAGACAGAATTGAAAAGCAGGTACTTCCCCGGTTTTATTTTGCTGGGCAAGTTGAGTGATGCCGCTCCTCCATGCCTGTGCTGTGGAGCTTCATGAAACGTCGTCCGGCGGACTTTGGCATGGAAGCAGAACCGTTGGAGCAGGCGATCGCAGAAGTTTCAGCTTGCCGGAGCCATTCAGGGCAAAAAGTGTAAAATAAAGAAAACAGAAAAAGATAACTTGGGTTGCCTCCCAAGAGCGCCCTTAGTTTAAAGCGTCGTTTGAGCTCGACGCATCAAAATAATAATGTCCCAAATATTGTTTAACAATAAAGTTCGAATAAATGTCAAAGTTTGTGAGTAAAATAATGTTCAGATTAATCAAATGTCAGGACCGGAAAGATAGAGTTAACAGGGTTTAAACTGACATCATCACAGAAATACAGTTTAAGACGCTGACCATTCACTTTGAAAGTACCCTTATCAGGGTGAGAAATTAAAACAGTACCATAAGAAAAGACTTCTAAAACAGTAAAAGGCCCAGACCAACGTGATTTTAATTTACCCGGGAATAAACGTAAACGAGAATTATAAAGAAGCACTTGGTCGCCTGGCTTAAAGATTTTTGGGTGCCTAAGATGTCGATCGTGTAAACGCTTCGTCCGCTCTTTATAAAGTCGGTTATTTTCATATGCGTAAGAGCGCCACTCGTCGAGTTCGTTAAGTTGAAATTTTCTAAAATCGCCGACAGAGTGGGGATCGAAGTTTAAAAATCGTAAGGCCCAAAAGGCGCGGTGCTCTAACTCTACGGGTAAATGACACGATTTTCCATAAACCAACCGATATGGCGTACATCCGAGGGCGGTTTTGTACGCTGTTCGGTAGGCCCATAGAGCATCGTCTAATTTGGCTGACCAGTCTTTTCTAGATGTGGAAACAGTCTTTTCTAAAATTCTTTTTATTTCTCTATTCACTACTTCGACTTGTCCGTTAGTTTGGGGGTGGTAGGCAGTGGAAAGCTTATGAGTAACGCCATATTTAGTTAGGATTTTTGAAAATTGTGCGTTACAGAAATGGGAACCCCTATCACTAACGATAGCGCGCGGCGTACCGAATCGAGAAAATAATTTTTTGAGGAAATTAACTACGACTCGGGCATCATTCGTAGGAAGAGCTTGGGCTTCGGCCCAATGTGAAACATAATCAACGGCAACTAAAATATACTTATTCCTGAAGCTAGAAGGAAAAGGGCCGACAAAATCAATCCCCCAGAGGTCGAAAACTTCGCACTCTAGGAAATAATTTTGTGGCATTTCATTTTTATTCGAAATATTCCCCGACCGTTGGCAACTATCACACCTACTCACAAAGGCATGCGCGTCTTTAAACAGGCTGGGCCAGTAAAAACCCGCGCTTAACACTTTGTGAGCGGTGCGAGCAGCTTGATAGTGCCCACCTGTCGGTCCTTCATGCAAATGTTTAATAATATCTAATCCTTCATTAAAGGAAACACACCTCCTGATCACTTGGTCTGCACAGACTTTAAAAAGATGCGGGTCCTCCCAAAAGTAGTTCTTCAATTCAGAAAAGAATTTCTTCTTTTGCTGAGACGAGAACTCTTTTGGGAGCACACGAGCCACTAGATAGTTGGCGATGCGGGCAAACCAAGGAGAAGTAGATGTGTTAATTACGAAAAGCTTCTCATCAGGGAAATAGTAATGAAAAGAATTTTCATCTAATTGCTCGATAAACGGGTTGTCTAGGCGCGAAAGGTGGTCGGCGGCCAAGTTCTCGGCCCCTCGCTTATCACGGATCTCTGAGTCAAACTCCTGGAGGAGTAAGACCCAGCGAATCAAGCGAGGCTTGGCATCCGTTTTAGAGAGAAGATATTTGAGGGCCGAGTGGTTCGTAAAAACAATGATTTTCGAAAGAGTAATATAAGGGCGAAATTTGTCAAATGCGAATACTACCGCTAAGAGCTCCTTCTCGGTTGTGGTGTAATTTTCCTGTGCAGATGTGAGTGTTTTACTAGCGTAATAAATGGGGTGGAAGTTTTTGGAAATACGTTGACCTAGTACGGCTCCCACCGCATAACTACTCGCATCACACATTATTTCAAATGGAAGATCCCACACCGGAGCTATCATGATTGGCGCATTAACTAATTTTTCTTTTATTAAATTGAAGGCAGCTAGACAGAGGTCATCAAAGATGAATGGGGCGTCTTTTTCTAAGAGATGGGTAAGAGGCTTGGTGATTTTGGAAAAGTCCTTTATGAAGCGGCGGTAGAAACCCGCATGACCCAGGAAACTTCTGATGGCTTTTATGTTCGTAGGTGGCGGCAGTTTCTCGATAACTTCTATTTTCGCAACGTCTACTTCAATACCCCTTTCAGAAATTTTATGTCCCAAAACTAACCCTTCCCTTACCATAAAATGACATTTTTCCCAATTTAAGGCGAGGTTAGTTTCTTCGCATCGCTCTAGGACTTTTTCGAGGTTCTCTAAGCAACTATCGAAGGAATTCCCGAAGACGGAGAAATCATCCATGAAGACTTCCATAATGCTTTCTACGTACTTGTCAAAGATGGCGAGCATACATCGTTGGAATGTAGCCGGCGCATTGCACAATCCAAACGGCATTCTTCGGTAGGCGAAGGTGCCGAAGGGACAAGTAAACGTAGTTTTCTCCTGGTCCTCGGGGGAGATGGGGATTTGAAGATACCCCGAGAGGCCATCGAGAAAACAATAAAAGCTATGTCCGGAAAGTCGTTCTAAAATTTGATCAATGAACGGCAAGGGGAAGTGATCCTTGCGGGTGGCGTCATTCAACTTACGGTAATCTATACACATTCGCCATCCGGTCACCGTCCAAGTCGGGATTAATTCATTATTTTCATTACTTACGACCGTTATCCCTCCCTTCTTTGGTACTACCTGTACTGGGCTAACCCACTTACTGTCGGATATAGGATAGATAATTCCTGCGTCTAACAATTTCATAACCTCGCCCTTAACTACGTCTTTCATGTTTGGGTTTATACGGCGCTGAGGTTGTATAGAGTTACGAGAATTATCTTCCATTAAGATTTTATGAGTGCAGAAAGATGGGCTTATGCCCTTGATATCAGATATCTGCCAAGCAATAGCTTGGCGATGCTTTTGTAAAATTGAAAGAAGTTTATTTTTTTGTGCATCTGTGAGGTAGGCCGAAATTATGACAGACAGCTTAGAGTCCTTTTCTAAGAAAGCGTATTGAAGGTGCTCTGGTAGTTCTTTCAGTTCCAAGGTAGGGGGGTCATCATACGAGGTCTTGGAAATTTGTTCTTTTTCAAAAACTATGTCCTCGTACACTTTTTTATAAGTAAAATTAAAAGGGGTGTTGCTAGCGGCCATGGAGGCTTCGTGCAGCGATTCAGTTGGAAAAGTAGAAGAGGAACAGAAATCAAAAAATTCTTTTTCAAAATCAGAGGAGCGAGTGGAGGATTCTTCACTTAGGTGTAGAGATTCAGTTGGAAGAGTAGGAGAGGAACAAAAATTGGAAAATTCTTTGTCAAAATCAGAGGTGGGAGAGAAGGATTCTTCACTTATGGTATCCATGAAAAAACAGGAGTCATCATTAGCTAGTGTGTTCTTCATCGAGGGGGTGATAGAGAAAGTTACCTCATCGTCGCCCACTCGAAGGAAGAGCTTACCATTGCTTACATCAATGATAGCTCGGGAGGTGGCAAGGAAGGGTCGGCCAAGGATCAGGGGAACCTCGACGTCTTCTTCGATATCTAAAATGACAAAGTCCACCGGGAAGATGAACTTGTCAACTTTGACTAGGACGTCCTCCACTATTCCTAACGGGTATTTGACTGACCTGTCGGCTAGCTGGATACTCATTCGTGTGGGGTTGAGACTACCAATTCCTAACTTTTTGAACAACGAGAGGGGCATAAGATTAATACTCGCACCTAAGTCGGCTAAAGCATGTTTGACAAAGAGATCACCAAAGACACACGGGATAGAGAAACTACCCGGGTCACTGATTTTTTTCGGTAATCCGTTTGTCAAAACCGCCGAGCACGCGGCATTTAACGTGACATGAGAAAGGTTCTCTAACTTCTTCTTGTTAGTTAGGAGGTCCTTAAGGTATTTTGCGTACTTCGGCATCTGGGATATGGCTTCGTGGAAAGGCAGATTTACGTGGATTTGCTTAAACATTTCCAAAAAACGGGTGTATTGATCATCCTGTCGTTGTTTATTAAGTTCGGAAGGGTATGGCGGGGATGGATTATTTTTAAAGGTGGGTGGTGGAGTGAATTCTTTTTCTACGATAGGGGTGATAATTTCTTCGGCAGAGGATGGAATTTTTAAAAGGGGAACGAAGCTTTGATTTTCAAAAACGGGAGCGGAGCTTTGATTTTTAAAAACGGGAGCGGAGCTTGCCTCGGGTTCTTCACTTACCATACCAGGAACTTTCTTCCCACTCCGAAGAGTTATAGCTTTCGCTTGCTCTCTCGGGTTGGGCTCGGTATTGGAAGGAAGAGACCCTACGGGTCGCTCAGAAATCATTTTAGCGAGCTGTCCTACCTGATTTTCTAAGTTTTTAACACTTCCGGTTAAGGTCCTAATCGTAGCGTCATTAGCATTCATGTATTTTGAAAACACTTCCTCCAAATTTGGAGGTTTTGGAAAACTTTGAGGAGGTGGTGGTGGTGGAGCAGAAAAATCACTTTGCGGTGGCGGGCGCACAGCATTCGATGGATTGCTCCACGAAAAATTCGGATGATTTCTTAACGCAGGATTATAACTATTCGGAAAATTAAAACCAGGAGGATGATAATTCGCAGCAGAAAAATTATTAAAAGCAGTTCTAGGCATATTATTTACATAATCCAAATGTTCAGCGGGAGGAGTTGCAGATTCCCATACCTGAGGGGCGGAGGCAGCAGTCATCTCCGTAATTTTTTTGCTTAATATTTCAACTTGCAGTGCGAGTTGTGAGACGTTGTCCACTTCAAAGAGACCTGCAGGTTTGTTTGGGCAGGACCTAGGCACATTCCACTGGTAAGTGTTCATGGCCATGTCTTCAAACAGCTCAAGAGCTGCTTCCGGGGTCTTATGGTTTAAAGTACCCCCAGAAGCTGCGTCTATCATTTGCTTCGTGCTTTGATTTAGCCCATTATAAAACGTCTGCACCTGCAACCATACAGGCAGAGCGTGATGTGGGCATCGTCTTAATAATTCTTTAAATCTTTCCCAGGTTTCATAAAGGGTCTCTGAGTCTATTTGTCCAAAGGCAGAAATGTCATTCCTAAGTTTAGCAGTTTTAGCAGGCGGAAAATACTTGGCCAAAAATTTTTCAGTTAATTGCGTCCAAGTAGTTATGCTATTTTTAGGAAGGGTGTTCAGCCACTGCTTAGCCTTAATTCTAAGAGAGAAAGGAAATAATCTTAGCCTAATAGCATCATTTGTGACACCGTTTATCTTGAAGGTGTCACAAATCTCAAGAAAGCTGGCTATGTGTGCGTTCGGGTCTTCATCTTGAAGCCCGTCAAATTGCACATACTGCTGCACCATTTGAATTATGCTAGGCTTCAGTTCAAAATTATTATTATTTATTGCAGGGCGAACTATACTAGTTTCTGTACCCTCGAGATTTGGTCGTGCATAATAGGACATAGGCCTTTGCACGACTTCCTCCACGTTGGGTTCTGCCATTCTTAAGGAAGAAAATGACTCGGAATCCTCAACCGGCACTTGGGTAGTAGGGCCTTGAAATCGCGATCTTCTCCGAAGAGTACGCTCAATTTCGTGGTCCAGGTCCAAAGTAACCGACGGACTACCGCGGGTCATACACTAGAAGAAAAGAGGAGAAGCAAGACTAAAAAGTAAAAAAAGCTAATGAAGTTGGAAAAAAAATTTTTTGAAATAGATTTTTTTATATTTTAACTCCCGAACTTCCCAAGGGCTACCCGGTGAAGGGTTCGCAAGGTACTAGACAAGATAGTGGCATTTAGAGCCACTTTGCCCTTTTCGAGAGAGTTAGGTGGTGTAGAAAATTTTGTGATGTGGGTTTCTATTACGAATGCGGTAATTAAAATCCAGCCACTTATCTCTGTGCGAGTAAGCGGAAATTAAAAGCTATACTCACGCACTCGACAGAAAATTAAAACACACCCACTCTACAGAAAGTAAACACACTCTACTGAAATAAAGCCTGCCAATGAACTCAAGTGAGTAGGCGGAAAAATAAAATACGCACACTTGCTTGAAATAAATCCAGCCAATTAACTCAAGTGAGTAGGCGAAAAAATTAAAAGTACGCACACTTAACAAAATCCAGCCAATTAACTCAAGTGAGTAGGCGGAAAAATTAAGAAGGAGGCTGAGAAAGAGAAGTGATAAAATTAATATATTCGCGTTTTCAATTTATCAGCAAGCGTAGCTTCCCCGGCAACGGCGCCAAAAACTTGATTGTCTCTGAGATATCTGCAAAGAGAAAATACCAAACTAACAATTCATCAAGGCAAGTATACCTATCGAAATGCAGCTAGGGGACACAAGTGTCGTATTGAAATCCGGGAACAGTTGAGTAAGCTTACTCACACGAAATCTATTATTTTATCGACGGCAAAATAAGGCTTGGCTAAATGTACTAAAAGAAGAGAACTACTTGTATGAAAAGATAAAGAGAGCGATTAACTTAAGCTTAGTAACGATGAAGGGAAAATGCACTCGATCAGAAATCACCTCGGCAAGAGTGATTAGAAAAATACGATAAATAAACCTAAGCTAATTAGGGTAAAGGTCTTTGACCGTGGAGGTTCCATGAATATTGACACGCTTCTCTCGAAGGTCGTGCCTAACTGAGTTTAGGAAGGTCCGACCGACTTTCGCCTAAATCGGAGGCCTAAAACTCGCTTTACGCGGTGAACCCCTCTAATGGATTTTTCTCCAATCCGGGAGATTTGATCGTCTGCCTCTCTCGAGGGGTGCGAACAACTCCCTTTACTCTTGAGTGCTCATTTCAAACTTTTGGCCTCTCGGCTAACCCAGAATGAAAGCAAAGGTGGAGAGTATATATCGATAATATACCTCCAACCCGTGATAAATCAAGAGTAATTCAAAGCTAAACCCTAAAAAGAAAAGGTAAGATTCAAAGCATCATAACCTAATCACTCGAACCTCGGATCATTAAGATCGAGTACATGGAGGATTAGTTAATCATGGTGAGGTGGAAGAGGGGGATGAGTAGAAGAAAAATACTGAAAACAGAGCAGGAACGAAAAAGAAAACAACACTTTTTATTTATAGAAACAGTGATCTACAGCTTGAAAATGAGAGATTACAAGAACATGAAAAGGAAACTACACTATCATTAGCGTCATACTACAGAAAGAAGCTAGGAGCTAATACAGGGAAAGCATAAAGCTAGAGCTACGAACTAGAAATGAAAATACATGCTTAAAAGTTCAGAAAAACAAAGGACAGAACCTCCCCTCTCAAAGTGAAAGTTCCCTAAAACCCCTGGAGTTGGGCTCTATTTATAGAATTTTTCGGGTCGGGTCACGCCCCCCTGTCACGCCCTGGTCGGGCGTGACCCTGGGGCGTGACACATTCGGCGCGACTTTTTCGGGCAGGAATTGAATTCTGACGGAGTTGTTGCGGTACACGCCCACAAGTCACGCCCTGGTAGGGCGTGTACCTGGGGCGTGTTCTTTGCGGCGTGACTTTTTCGGGCTGAAGTTGAATGCTGGAGGTGACGGGCGGAATTGCTGAAGTACACGCCCATATGTCACGCCCGGGTCAGGCGTGACCCTGGGGCGTGACACTTTCGGTGCGACGGTGGAGCGGGAAAAACGAGCGCGCTGCGGCGATTCCTCGGAACCTGGGGACACGCCTATAGTACACGCCCGTGTCTGGTATGTCACGGGCGTGACCGAGGGGCGTGTACACTAAGTTTCCATGGAATGCAGTTTCGGACCAATTGCTTCATTCCTCTGGGTACACGCCCTAGGTACACGCCCTGGTAGGGCGTGACCTTGGGGCGTGTCACAGCAAACTTCGGCTGAAAGCCGTGAAAACCTGCAAAAAGCAGAAAAAATGCATTAGCGACAAAAATATATACAAAGGGGAATCAAAACAAGTACTTTACAAGACATGATTGGCTTTAAAACCCCGAAAATATCCTAATAAAATTGACTGCAAACGTATTATCAAAATGCCCACTCCTGAGAAGGAAACACCCCTAAAGAAGAAGAAGAAGTCAGTCTCAGTGGCTCAAGAATCATCTAGCAGCTCTGAGGAGCAAGTTGTCTTTACTCATGATGAGGAAGCAGAAGGAAATGCTGGACAATCTCCATCAAGACAAGATGATACAGAGAGGCAGGGGGAGCTACCACAGGCTAGCCCAATACACCAGGATTCCATCCAGGGGGAGCCTCTACTGGTTGAAGAGCCAACACCTCTAGAAAGTGAAAGAGCTACTCAAACTATTCTTGAGGTAATCACTGAAATCAATCAATTAGATTTCCTTATTGAGAGTTAAGTTATAATTGATAAATTATCTGATGTTAATCAGCAACCTCAGTTTCATAGTCAACCCCCAAATGTTGTCATGGAGGACACATCTATTGCAGATCAAGTAGTATCTGATCAAGTTATTGATGAGATTAGAATTTCTCCACCCCATCCTCAACAAGAATTTACTTTGGAAGAGTTATTCCCAGACCTTCTTCAAACTAATTATGAGAAAGAAAGTGTTGCTGCTGAGGGGGAGAAGGCCCATGTTGAGGGGGAGCATGTGGATATTGTTGAAGAAACTGCAAGCAAAGAGACTGAGATGCCAAAAGCTGCTGAAGGCCTACAAAGGACTGAAAAGGAACTACCTCCAAGCCCTAAGGACAAGGTTGACATTGCAAGCACATCTGCTTCTGAAGATGAGGAGGCTGCCAGAGCTAAAAAGAAAAAGTTTCAAGTCTTCAAGAGGAGAAGCCAAACTTATACGAAAGCTATGTAAACCATTGCACCACAACTTACACCACAGCCAACACCATCTGTAGATTACAGTTCTCTGATGGTTGCAATGCAGATAAAGCTTGATGAGCAAAGGAAAGCAATAGAAACATATCTGGATGAGGGGCATAAGTCTTTACAGTTTGATCTTGCACAAGACATTAAGTCCATTAGATTTGAAATGAATCTAAATAAGAAAGAGATGACTGACTGCTTCCACAAGGGAGGGCATGCAGTAGTCTATCTAGCCACTCATCAGGAGAAGATAAAAGCTCAAGTGGATGATATTGCACTGAAGCAAGGATATGTTCTGGAGAATCAAATAAGGATGAATGATAATTTGACAGCTTCCCACAATGCTATTGTAACTGAACTAAAGAATATAGCAACTGCCCAGAATGCAGCCCTGACCACTACCAAAGAGGAATTTGACAAAGCATTGCAAGAGAGCCTAACTGCTGTAACTTCTGTCATTCAAGATTCTCAGAAGCTGATCACTGAAAAACTCCAAAAGTTGAAACCTTACTTTAAGGATGGAGTAAACTATTTGGATGCCCAAATAAGGTTTCAGAAAGATGATCTAAGGGATCACATGGAAAGAGAAGTCATAAAGGGGGAGAGGGTGTTAGTCAAAGCAGGCTCTGATCATACAAAATGGATTTCTAATTCCATCAGAGCCACCCTTAGATATCCTCCATTGTGTGATGATGACAATGTAGCAGAGTCTGGGATTAATCCTGCTTATCTTGGAGGGGAGCAAGCTGAAGTAGCTCAAGTTATATATCCTCCACCAGACTTTGATATGATACATGCAGATATACAGTCAATGTATAGCCCACCTGAGGGAAAGCACAATGTCATCATAGAAAAAGTAGTCCAGCCAGTATCTGAGGCTATACAAGAAGCTTTGCAGAAAGAACAAGAAGCCAAATTATCTAAGAAGAGGTTCAGAGAGCAAGCTGAACAAAGGCCTGACTTTGAACAATGGAGCCCCACTTCAAGGAATATTATCTTAACTGCATGGAAGGCTGCCAAAGACAATATTCAAGATAGAAACAAGTGGTTTTCTGAACTGGAGTGGAGGAAGCATGAGACCAGGCAAGAAGCCATTGTGCAGTATAGAAGAAAGGCAAAGATGGGAAAGCTACCTCCTACTGCCCAGGAGCCTATCAAGTACTTTCCCAAGCCTTATCATTACTTTGAGAAGCAAAAGATCAAAGCTGAAGAGCTAAAGAAAAAGGATCTTAAAGGCAAGAAGCCTGCTGCTGCTGAAGATGCTGAAGCCCCAATACAAGCAAAGATACAATCTGGAAAGGGCATAGTTATCAAGGAGGCTGAGCAAAAATAGAATAAAATTATCTTTAGTTTACAGTTGTAATCTTTTGATTTTAAACACTCTGTAAACTTTTGTATAATGAATATGACAAAGTTGTTAGAACAATGTAATGTGTGATAAATTTATTACATAATTGTTCTGAGATGATATCTGTGTATACATGTTTTGTTTAATACATGTTTATATTTTCCCTGTTATGTAATCCTGCTTTACATCATGCTATGATTTTATTCTGTATGGTGTATATCATTGACTAAGGGTTATGACTTCTCCAAATAGGGGGAGATTGTTGGGTACATTAGTTTAAATGTACCTGATTTGAAGAAGCCTCACCCTACTCAATGATATACATCAAAATGTATTTGATGTATTTTGAGTTTAGTTGTGCAGGTTAAGTATTTGCAGGAAAAAGCTGAAAAGTTTCTAAGTCCATGTGTCGACACCCAGAAGGAAAGTGTCGACACTTAAGAAGACTTGTGTCGACACCCAGACAAGCAGTGTCGACACTTGGAGTAATTGTGTTGACACCAGGGATGCAGAGTCGACACCAGACAGAAAGTGTCGACACATACAGGTTATGTCGACACTCAATGAAGAAAAGTCCAGTGAAGCTGTGTCGACACATAACAGCAGTGTCGACACCTTGGGGAACTTTGTCTTCATCAGAAAGTGTCGACACTTGGAGGCTGTGTCGACACTCAACAAATTTCAACAGAGTCTAAGTATAAGTGTCGAAATAATGAAGAATGTGTCGACACACAGCAGAAGACTCTACACATGAAGGAAGTGTCGACATAATAAAGAATGTGTCGACACAAAGGAGATGTGTCGACACTCAGCCAAAGTCTCAACAGAAGAAGAATGTGTCAACACAAGGAGCTGTGTCGACACTCAGCAAGTATCAACACAGAAGGCATGTGTCGACACCAAGAAGATGTGTCGACACTGAACAAGATCAACACAAGAAGATGTGTCGACACAAAGGAGTTGTGTCGACACTTACAAGAATTCAACAAACTACTGAAGAACAAGAAGTTATGTCGACACACAATATCAGTGTCGACACATGATGAAGAAGCAGTGTCGAGATATAAATTCTACAATACAAGGAATTGTGTCGACACCTTGAAGGCTTGTGTCGACACTTAGTCTACTTGTGTCGACACTTGGTTTATAAGTGTTGACACTTAAAGACAGACTGTCTCGACACTTTCAGACAGTTACAAATATTTCAAGAAGTGACTGGATGACATGACAGCTGCCATTCCAGCCGGTCTACTGCAATTGTCAGAGATGTCAGAAAGTCGTTAGAAACCGGATCAGCCAGTCACCATGAAGAAGGCCTATATAAAGGCTTATACTGTCAACAAAAAAAGGAGATCAAGAGATTAAAAAGAGAAGAAGATCTAGCTATTCATTGAAGAATCAAGTGAAGATCTAAGAAGTTGGAGAGAGAGAGAGCTCCTTCCAAGAAGACAGCTATTGGAACCAGGCTGTGAAGAAGGGTTCAGTCCTAGTTCTGAATCTTAAGTTAGCGGTGATTGAAGATCAGCTGCAGAGAATCAATCCTATTGTGTTCTACATTCAAGAATCTTTGAAGAAAGCCAAGTGAGGTTGATCTCAGCAGAGTTCATTCAAGAACTCATCAAGAACCTGTCAACTCATCTCTCTTTTCCTGAGTTGTAGGTATATACTTTGTATTCTATATTTCTTGTAGGATCCTTAGGGATCTGAGTTGTAAGCCTGCAATGATAAAGGTTGAGTGGTAGGGCTTGTCTGCCTGAGTGTAGGAGATCTATTTGTCTGAGTGTAGGCCTGTTGTGGCTGAGTGTAGGCCTTGTGGCTGAGTGTAGGCCTTGTGGCTGAGTGTAGGTCTTTGGAGAAGACTGAGTTGTAGGGCCTTGGGCCTAAGCTGTAGGAACCTGTTTGAGGTTCTGAGTGTAAGATCTGAGGATCTGAGATAGTGGAGGAGTTTGGCCGAATCTAGTACACTACTAGATAGGCGAAGGGGGAAAGTGGATGTACCCAAACCTTGGGGAACCACTATAAATCTATGTATTCACTGTGTGCATGTTTATTCTGTGATTGCTGATTGATTGCTGTGAAGAAGTAGTTATAACTCTGTGATATAATCTGCAATCTGCCTAAAAAGTTAAAAAATATTTAAGTCACCTATTCACCCCCCCCCCCTCTAAGTGATTAGGTACAATTTCTTTCACTTGCTGCCTGTCGTATGCTTGGAGCAACCACTGTCCAAGTACCAGGTCTGACTCACCCTTGGACAGCTCTTCACCTGTACCTGTAATGAAAAAACAAAACTCAATTGTTCTTGACCCAGGTTACCATGGGTCCTTTATTTGGTTGAAATGAAAAGCTGGAAATAACTGATAAGGTAGGTTGAGATTTATAACCTGAGGGGTGATATCTCCTAGGTGGAATAGCCCAATCAGCTACTAGATTGAATGTCTTATTAGTTGGCTTAGAATTTCTGTAAGAGAAGTGATTTAAGTTTGGTCCTTCTGGGTTCGACGAATTTCTGTAAGTTCGTCGACCAGAGTTCGACGAATAGGGCTGAGATCGTCGATCTCTGCTCAGAGAATGACCGTAGTCATTTTCTGCGCCCCAAGTTCGTCGACCTCTGCTCGACGAACCATACCAAGTTCGTCGATCACAGTTAGACGAATTGTTATAACTGAAGTTTGCGTTCAGCGTTCGTCGATCTGGGTTCGACGAACTGGCCACATTTCGTCGATCTAAGTTCAACGAATGCTGCTGAACATTGTTTTTATTACTTGTTTTCTGATTTTTCTTTCTCTTGTCTATGGGTTTTGGATTGTTTTCAGACAATGGTTTGTTTATAATCTTTTCCTTTCCCTTGGCAAAAACAAATTTGATGGGGGTGTAAGAATATTTTTCTTAATTATGGGGGGCAAACTTGATGATGCACCCAAGCCCAGCTTGCCATTTAATCTGGCATTTATTGTACTAGTTATGTCGATCAGCTTGAGACTTCTCCCATTGAGAGATTGCTCAAGTTATTTGGACTCACATAAATCAGATTTTAATTTGATTATCAGTTCATTTGCTAGAGTTAGTTGATCTTGTAGTTTAATATTTTCTGAGTTGACAGATTCAAGATTTTCTAGTCTTTCTCTAAGGGTTTTTATTTCTTTTTCTGAATTAATTAAATCTAAACACATGATTTTAAATTCAGTTTTAAATAAATCAGAATTGAAATCAAAGCTTGAAAGAACCTAATCTACCTCTGAGTCTGAGGCAGCCTCATCTTCAGATTCTCCTTCTGATCATGAATTGCTCCTGGAGGCATCAATTGCCATAAGGCAAACCTCCGTGGATCTTGCTTCTTCCTCTTCTTCACTTGTGCTGGAAGAGGATGATTCTTCCTCTGTATCACTCCATGTCTCAGCAACAAAGCCCTTGGCTTTCTTTTTATGCTTGCTGGAAGAGGGTCTGCTGCTGTGTTTTCTCCTGGAGTCCATTTCTCTATTTTTCTCCTTCTTCTGATTTTCTGGACATTCAGAGATGTAATGTCCAGGCTTCCTGCATCCAAAGCACACAACCTCCTTGGTTGGTGTCTTATCAAATATGGGCTTATCATCCTGACTGGATGATTTCCTTCTGAAATCCTTTATAGCCATCTTATAGAATCTTTTTGCAAAGAGGCTCATCAATTCTTCATTTGATGTTGAGGTCTCACTTTCCTCAGATGCTTTGAAGGTTATACTGTGATCCTTTCTCACTGGAGTTGTTACCTTCTGTTCAACTGCTTCTCTTGATTTGATCAACTGCTCATAAGATTTTAATTTGCCTAGCAGAGATTCAGTTGATATCTCATTTAGGCTTTTGGCTTCTTTGATAGGCCAGATTCTGGAGTCCCAAGAGCTAGGGAAGCACATCAGTATCTTCTCATTCACCTCTGTCAGGGTGATGTCCTTATCCAAGGTTTTGAGCTCATTGATGATTGAGCTCAAGCTGTTGTACATTTCAGCCACTGAAGCAAGGATATGTTCTGGAGAATCAAATAAGGATGAATGATAATTTGACAGCTTCCCACAATGCTATTGTAACTGAACTAAAGAATATAGCAACTGCCCAGAATGTAGCCCTGACCACTACCAAAGAGGAATTTGACAAAGCATTGCAAGAGAGCCTAACTGCTGTAACTTCTGCCATTCAAGATTCTCAGAAGCTGATCACTGAAAAATTTCAAAGGTTGAAACCTTACTTTAAGGATGGAGTAAACTATTTGGATGCCCAAATAAGGTTTCAGAAAGATGATCTAAGGGATCACATGGAAAGAGATGTCATAAAGGGGGAGAGGGTGTTAGTCAAAGCAGGCTCTGATCATGCAAAATGGATTTCTAATTCCATCAGAGCCACCCTTGGATATCCTCCATTGTGTGATGATGACAATGTAGCAGAGTCTGGGATTAATCCTGCTTATCTTGGAGGGGAGTAAGTTGAAGTAGCTCAAGTTATATATCCTCCACCAGACTTTGATATGATACATGCAGATATACAGTCAATGTATAGCCCACCTGAGGGAAAGCACAATGTCATCATAGAAGAAGTAGTCCAGCCAGTATCTGAGACTATACAAGAAGCTTTGCAGAAAGAACAAGAAGCCAAATTGTCTAAGAAGAGGTTCAGAGATCAAGCTGAGCAAAGGCCTGACTTTGAACAATGGAGCCCCACTTCAAGGAATATTATCTTAACTGCATGGAAGGCTGCCAAAGACAATATTCAAGATAGAAACAGGTGGTTTTCTGAACTGGAGTGGAGGAAGCATGAGACCAGGCAAGAAGCCATTGTGCAGTATAGAAGAAAGGCAAAGATGGGAAAGCTACCTCCTACTGCCCAGGAGCCTAGCAAGTACTTTCCCAAGCCTTATCATTACTATGAGAGGCAAAAGATCAAAGCTGAAGAGCTAAAGAAAAAGAATCTTAAAGGCAAGAAGCCTGCTGCTGCTGAAGATGCTGAAGCCCCAGTACAAGCAAAGATACAATCTGGAAAGGGCATAGTTATCAAGGAGGCTGAGCAGAAATAGAATAGAATTATCTTTAGTTTACAGTTGTAATCTTTTGATTTTAAACACTTTGTAAACTTTTGTATAATGAATATGACAAAGTTGTTAGAATAATGTAATGTGTGATAAATCTATTACATAATTGTTCTGAGATGATATCTGTGTATACATGTTTTGTTTAATACATGTTTATGTTTTCCCTGTTATGTAATCCTGCTTTACATCATGCTATGATTTTATTCTGTATGATGTATATCATTGACTAAGGGTTATGACTTCTCCAAATAGGGGGAGATTGTTGGGTACATTAGTTTAAATGTACCTGATTTGAAGAAGCCTCACCCTACTCAATGATATACATCAAAATGTATTTGATGTATTTTGAGTTTAGTTGTGCAGGTTAAGTATTTGTAGGAAAATGCTGAAAAGTTTCTAAGTCAATGTGTCGACACCCAGAAGGAAAGTGTCGACACTTAAGAAGACTTGTGTCGACACCCAGACAAGCAGTGTTGACACTTGGAGTAATTGTGTCGACACCAGGGATGCAGAGTCGACACCAGATAGAAAGTGTCGACACATACAGGTTATGTCGACACTCAATGAAGAAAAGTCCAGTGAAGCTGTGTCGACACTTAGCAGCAGTGTCGACACCTAGGGGAACTTTGTCTACATCAGAAAGTGTCGACACTTGGAGGCTGTGTCGACACTCAGCAAATTTCAACAGAGTCTAAGTATAAGTGTCGACATAATGAAGAATGTGTCGACACACATCAGAAGACTCAACACATGAAGGATGTGTCGACATAATAAAGAATGTGTCGACACAAAGGAGATGTGTCGACACTCAGCCAAAGTCTCAAAAGAAGAAGAATGTGTCAACACAAGGAGCTGTTTCGACACTCAGCAAGTATCAACACAGAAGGCATGTGTCGACACCAAGAAGATGTGTCGACACTGAACAAGATCAACACAAGAAGATGTGTCGACACAAAGGAGTTGTGTCGACACTTACAAGAATTCAAAAAAGTACTGAAGAACAAGAAGTTGTGTCGACACACAATATCAGTGTCGACACATGATGAAGAAGCAGTGTCGAGATATAAATTCTACAACACAAGGAGTTGTGTCGACACCTTGAAGGCTTGTGTCGACACTTAGTCTACTTGTGTCGACACTTGGTTTATAAGTGTCGACACTTAAAGACAGACTGTCTCGACACTTTCAGACAGTTACAAATATTTCAAGAAGTGACTGGATGACATGACAGCTGCCATTCCAGCCGGTCAACTGCAACTGTCAGAGATGTCAGAAAGCCGTTAGAAACCGGATCAGCCAGTCACCATGAAGAAGGCCTATATAAAGGCTTATACTGTCAACAAAAAAAGGAGATCAAGAGATTGAAAAAGAGAAGAAGATCTAGCTATTCATTGAAGAATCAAGTGAAGATCTAAGAAGTTGGAGAGAGAGAGCTCCTTCCAAGAAGACAGCCGTTGGAACCAGGCTGTGAAGAAGGGTTCAGACCTAGTTCTGAATCTTAAGTTAGCAGTGATTGAAGATCAGCTGCAGAGAATCAATCCTATTGTGTTCTACATTCAAGAAGCTTTGAAGAAAGCCAAGTGAGGTTGATCTCAGCAGAGTTCATTCAAGAACTCATCAAGAACCTGTCAACTCATCTCTCTTTTCCTGAGTTGTAGGTATATACTTTGTATTCTATATTTCTTGTAGGATCCTTAGGGATCTGAGTTGTAAGCCTGCAATTATAAAGGCTGAGTGGTAGGGCCTATCTGCCTGAGTGTAGGAGATCTATTTGTCTGAGTGTAGGCCTATTGTGGCTAAGTGTAGGCCTTGTGGCTGAGTGTAGGCCTTGTGGCTGAGTGTAGGTCTTTGGAGAAGACTGAGTTGTAGGGCCTTGGGCCTAAGCTGTAGGAACCTGTTTGAGGTTCTGAGTGTAAGATCTGAGGATCTGAGATAGTGGAGGAGTTTGGCCGAATCTAGTACACTACTAGATAGGCGAAGGGGGAAAGTGGATGTACCCAAACCTTGGGGAACCACTATAAATCTATGTATTCACTGTGTGCATGTTTATTCTGTGATTGCTGATTGATTGCTGTGAAGAAGTAGTTATAACTCTGTGATATAATCTGCAATCTGCCTAAAAAGTTAAAAAATATTTAAGTCACCTATTCCACCCCCCCCCCCCCTCTAGGTGATTAGGTACAATTTCTTTCACTTGCTGTCTGTCATATGCTTGGAGCAACCACTGTCCAAGTACCAGGTCTGACTCACCCTTGGACAGCTCTTCACCTGTACCTGTAATGAAAAACAAAACTCAATTGTTCTTGACTCAGGTTACCTTGGGTCCTTTATTTGGTTGAAATGAAAAGCTGGAAATAACTGATAAGGTAGGTTGAGATTTATAACATGAGGGGTGATATCTCCTAGGTGGAATAACCCAATCAGCTACTGGATTGAATGTCTTATTAGTTGGCTTAGAATTTCTGTAAGAGAAGTGATTTAAGTTTGGTCCTTCTGGGTTCGACGAATTTCTGTAAGTTCGTCGACCCGAGTTCGACGAATAGGGCTGAGATCGTCGATCTCTGCTCAGAGAATGACCGTAGTCATTTTCTGCGCCCCAAGTTCGTCGACCTCTGCTCGACGAACCATACCAAGTTCGTCGATCACAGTTAGACGAATTGTTATAACTGAAGTTTGCGTTCAGTGTTCGTCGATCTATGTTCGACGAACTGGCCACATTTCGTCGATCTAAGTTCGACGAATGCTGCTGAACATTGTTTTTATTACTTGTTTTCTGATTTTTCTTTCTCTTGTCAATGGGTTTTGGATTGTTTTCAGACAATGGTTTGTTTATAATCTTTTCCTTTCACATGGCAGAAACAAATTTGATGGGGGTTGTAAGAATATTTTTCTTAATTATGGGGGGCAAACTTGATGATGCACCCAAGCCCAGCTTTCCATTTAATCTGGCATTTATTGTGCTTGTTATGTCCATCAGCTTGAGACTTCTCCCATTGAGAGATTGCTCAAGTTGTTTGGCCTCACATAAATCAGATTTTAATTTGATTATCAGTTCATTTGCTAGAGTTAGTTGATCTTGTAGTTTAATATTTTCTGAGTTGACAGATTCAAGATTTTCTAGTCTTTCTCTAAGGGTTTTTATTTCTTTTTCTGAATTAATTAAATCTAAACACATGATTTTAAATTCAGTTTTAAATAAATCAGAATTGAAATCAAAGCTTGAAAGAACCTAATCTGCCTCTGAGTATGAGGCAGCCTCATCTTCAGATTCTCCTTCTGATCCTGAATTGCTCCTGGAGGCATCAATTGCCATAAGGCAAACCTCCGTGGATCTTGCTTCTTCCTCTTATTCGCTTGTGCTGGAAGAGGATGATTCTTCCTCTGTATCACTCCATGTCTCAGCAACAAAGTCCTTGGCTTTCTTTTTATGCTTGCTGGAAGAGGGTCTGCTGCTGTGTTTTCTCCTGGAGTCCATTTCTCTATTTTTCTCCTTCTTCTGATTTTCTGGACATTCAGAGATGTAATGTCCAGGCTTCCTGCATCCAAAGCACACAACCTCCTTGGTTGGTGTCTTATCAAATCTGGGCTTATCATCCTGCATGGATGATTTCCTTCTGAAATCCTTTCTAGCCATCTTATAGAATCTTTTTGCAAAGAGGCTCATCAATTCTTCATTTGATGTTGAGGTCTCACTTTCCTTAGATGCTTTGAAGGTTATAATGTGGTCCTTTCTCACTGGAGTTGTTACCTTCTGTTCAGCTGCTTCTCTTGATTTGATCAACTGCTCATAAGATTTTAATTTGCCTAGCAGAGATTCAGTTGATATCTCATTTAGGCTTTTGGCTTCTTTGATAGGCCAGATTCTGGAGTCCCAAGAGCTAGGGAAGCACATCAGTATCTTCTCATTCACCTCTGTCAGGGTGATGTCCTTATCCAAGGTTTTGAGCTCATTGATGATTGATCTCAAGCTGTTGTACATTTCAGCCACTGATTCAGTGTCATCCTTCTTGAAATTCTCATACAGGGATATGAGATTTGATCTCTTGTCTTTTTTTTCATCTGCTGAACCAGCTACCATTTGGTTGAGGGAGTTCCAAATGGCCTTGGCTGAGGTGCACTCAGCCACCTTCTGAAATATGTCATCTGACATTGTCTGATCCAAGATATTCATTGCCTTTACATCTGCAATTTTTGTTTTCTTGTAGGCATCATTATTTTCTGGAGGAGGTACTGCAGTCATGTTGGTAGAAGTGCTTGTAGAAGCTACAGGTGCTGGAGGTACACCTGTCAAGATGGAAGCAAAGATATCCTCATTAATAGAATTCATGTATAATTTGATTCTTGCCTTCCAGATGGCAAACTTTTTTAGATTGCATACTGGAGGTCTGATGCTTGCATAATCTTTGTTTTGAGTCATGTCTGTGAAGAAATAAATCTAATAACAAAATCAAAACAAACTGATCTAACTAGAGGGATCTTTATGATTCAGGTGTTATCCTGTTCAACCACTTGATCTCTTAAGGTGTGGTAGATTAACCAATCTCCCTCCGATACCAATTGAAAGTGCAGGTTAGATCTGAAATACTCTAGAGGGGGGTGAATAGAGTATTGTGCTCTCTTAAAAAACTTTACAACTTTTGTTGTATTCCTAAGTGAACAGGTCAGTAAATAAAATAAATAAGCACAGCAACCTATCTAATCACAGAGCAACACAGCCAAAACAAAAATAAAGGGCAACCAGACGACACAAGAAATTTTATAGTGGTTCCCCAACCTGGGTACATCCACTCTTCTACCACCCTGGTAGGAATCCACTCAGGTTTTTGATCAGGTGTCTGACACCAATGAGCTTTTGTTCAGGTGCTCAAAAACCAAAACCTCAAGTCTTTTGGTAGGAGACTTGTAACCCGGAATAATTTTGAAGGGAATTAAAACCCTGTACAGGAGTTGGAAAAGGTGTGATGAGGTCTTCTCTTTCTCAATATCAACTGAGAAGACTTGTGGATTGATGTCAGCAGATTGCTCCCCCTGATATCTTGAAGGGATCAGGAAGACTAGAGCACTGCTTCAGGGTGACAGGTCTTCAAAACTGGAAAACCTGGACCATAGATTGCTTCAGGAACTTCTTTGACATATAGTGTTTTGTTGTCCTTCTGAAGTTGTCCTATAGGCTTGAAGGAAGAAGACTATTGATAGTGATTGAATGTTCTTCTTATTCTTTTAGATGTTCTCTGGTTTAGGCTGATTGCAGTAGTGCTTTAGATTTTTGTATGATTGTTCTTAGTATTGACTGTGTGTTTGTATCACTGCTGTATTGCTTGATCCTTTTCTTTTCTGACTTTTTACTGACTAAGAAGATTCGAAATTTGAATGTTGAGTAGTAATTGCAGTCGGCCTAGGAAGGAAGTGACAATCAATGATTTCTCTAATTATCCCATGGAAAAACGGCATGTAATAATTCATGATCAATGTGCGTTCTAACGGTAACATTCCGAGAAGATAGAGCATTGATTTCTCCGGAATCATCGCCAGGAAACGGGACGGGAAAACTGGAGAAGACCTAGTCTGAAATCGTCGAACGAAGAACACAATTCGTCGAGCTAAGTTTGAGTTCGTCGAGCTGAGCTTGAGTTCGTCGAGCTGAGCTTGAGTTCGTCGAGCTGAGCTTGAGTTCGTCGAGCTGAGCTTAAGTTCGTCGAGCTGAGCTTGATTAGTTCGTCGACCAGACAATAATAATTTGTCTTCAAGTAAATCTTGTCAATTCTGCTTCAATCTTCGTCGAACTGAAAATCTTCATACGTTGAGATGAGATCCAAATTCGGCGAGCTGAGAACAGTTCTGGACTTTGTCAAAATATTCTGCATCTACTGATATTCAGTGTCGACATAAGTTGGTGTCGACTGATATAATGTGTGTCGACATAAGTTTTCTGGTGTCTACATAAATCTAGTGTCGACACATGCCCTAAGTGTCGACACACGCGGCCGGTGTCGACACCAGTGTCGACACACCGCGGCCGGTGTCGACACCAAGTGTCGACACCACAGCGGCCGGTGTTGACACAAGGTGTCGACACCAAGTGTCGACACCACTGCAGCCGGTGTCGACACAAGGTGTCGATACTGCCGTTGTCGGTGTCGACACCAAGTGTCGACACCATTGCAGTCGGTGTCGACACAAGGTGTCGACACTGCCGCTGCTGGTGTCGACACCACTGCGGCCGGTGTCGACACAAGGTGTCGACACTGCCGCTGCTGGTGTCGACACCAAGTGTCGACACCACTGCGGCCGGTGTCGACATAAGGTGTCGACACTGCCGCTGCTGGTGTCGACACCACTGCGGCCGGTGTCGACACAAGGTGTCGACACTGCCGTTGCTGTTGTCGACACCAAGTGTCGACACCACGACTGGCCGGTGTTGACACCAAGTGTCGACACCAAGACTGGCCGGTGTCGACACAACGGTGTCGACACCCCGACTGGCCGGTGTCGACACAACGGTGTCGACACCCCGACTGGCTACAGGAGCCAGATCCAGCAAACAACAAAAAGCAAGAACGAGGACTCTCTCTCTCTCTCTCTCTAGAGTACAACATCCATCGGCAATGGCAACTACTCGACCTAAACCGAACCAAAACTGTCCCTAATAGACACAATCCCTCAGGAAAACTGAGATTTTAACTGGAAATTTCTACACTAACCACGGCATGATCGGGAACGAACCCTAGTGTACACCTAAGATCTAAGCAAGAAAGAGATAAAAATTTAATCAAAAGAAGACAAAGATCAACTATGGCAAGGATGAGGGAACATCACTTGCCTCAATACCAGAAAAGCTTGGCCGGCGGCATCCCCCACTCTCGGATCTAGCCGCAGAGCACCAGCTGAGGAGCAGAAAGAGTGTAGATCCAGGCGAGGGCAGTCCAGATCCACTCTCGAAACCGAATTTCGACCGCAAAATCTCCAGGAAAACGGCGTCCGATGGCTAGGGTGGTCCGGCGGTTCCCTCCCTCTAGCACAGGCGGCGGCTTCTTCCAAGCAGAGAAATAGGAAAAGAACAAAATGAACCCAGCCCTAATTCTAACCCAAGAATATATATATCAGTTTTAATAATAAACAATCAATATAATAATAATTATTTACACTCATATCAAAACAACACGAGACCCGAAACATCTCGGAAAAAGACGAAATTCACGCCGCAGCTAAAAACCCACGCTACGAACACAACTGCGAAGTCGAAATTAGCATTCGATGAACGAAACCCGGGATAACACCACCCGAAGCCAAAACAAAAGCATTCCCTAAGAGGCCCAGCCGAGTCATCAAACGGACACCGGCTAGCTGGGGAATCTTGCTAACAGGCTACTAACAGGCTACACAGGGAACCCTAAGAGCTAAAATCGCGCTCTACAACGGCAAAAAGCCGGAAATACGTCATCGTAACGCCAGCCAAAGATCAAACAAAACACAGAAAAACCGGGGGCGTTACACCCCCCCCCCCCCCCCGCCCCCGACGCCAAAGAAGATGAAGGCTTTGGTGGTCTCCAGAAAGCAACCGCAAATTTACAACAGCTCGTCGGAGACCTCACCCGAAGGGTCGCCGACGAGCTTCCTGAAGGGCTCGCCAAAAAAAGATCTGCAGGGTGGAGAGCCCTCCACCCATGCTGCAGTGGAAACTGCGGCCCGCGAGCCGGGCCTGCCGAAGAGCCACCCCCTCTTCGGGTTTAGGGGAAAGTCAAAAGACCCGGCCGGCAATCTGATGGTGTGTTGGGATGAGCAGACCCACAGGGTCACCATCTCATCACTCCATCCCTCCTGGTCGGGGGTTCAACCCTGCCTCTGGTCATGCCTACGCGTTGGGCTTCGGCCTATATGGGCACGAGGATGTCGAGGCATACAAGGGCCTAACCCTTCGACAGCTCGGCCGCAACGGTATGCAAGCCCAGATGCGGGTCGTGGAGCTGCATCATATGGTGGTCCGTCGAGGCATGCTGAAGCTGACCTGGGAAGAATGGTAGCATCGCCGACCTAACGGGGCGGCTAAAGGTCGTCGAGAACCTCCTCACAAAAGCCGTTGGCGGGATGGTAAGCGCCGGCTACCCCCTTCTCTTTTTCCCTTAGGATTTTTCATGGATGTAAATCTTACCTTGCCCGTATTCCCAGGATGCCAAAGCCGCGAGTAAATTGCGAGCTCGTGCCGCCGAGCTAGAGGCTCGCGTCGCCAAGCAGGAGGCTCATGTCGCTGAGCTGGAGAAGGAGAATAGCAAGCTGTGGGAGGAGAACAAAGGGCTCTAGAGCGATTTGATCCGGTTGACTGACATCTTATTCCCCCAATCTGGCGTCGAGTCGAGCATCCCTCCCAAATGGCCAAAAGTCTACAGCGAGGTCGAGGTCGCCGAGAGGTTGCGGATCAACTCCATCAGCACCGCAGACTACACCTTGCAGATGATGAAAGACATGGAGGTGTTGATGGAGGGATGTGAAGAGATCACCTCGAGGGACCTTGTGCCGAACTTGTTCCTGCCGGCTATCCCTCCCAGCGAGAAGGAGGAAAGCTTCGAGTCTCTCTTCAAGGATATCAAGGGCTACAAGGACTATCGCGCATCCAGAGGGGAAGATGAGGAGGATCACCTGTCTGGAGGGGAGGGCGAGAGCTGACTCGTGCCTCCTTGCTTATTTTTCTTTTTCCGTTGTAATTCTCTCCCCTCCCTTTTTGTTACCTCACCAAGGCGAGCTTCCCCATTTGTAAAATATCACTTATTAATGAAAAGAATGATTTGGCCTTCAATTTGTATATCTTTTTTTTGAACTTATTTAATGTGATGCACTCGCCTGCGGGCTGCCTTCCTCCAGAGAGCGGCCACACCAGGGTGGAGCAAGCCGCTGGAACGTATTTGAATTAAGATTCGTACCCGCGGAGAGATCTTGGAGCTTGCCAACCCCGAACAGTCAATAGGCGGATTACTCGCTGCGCTAGGCTCGCAACTACCCAACTTGCCCGTGAGCTCCCTTCTTTCTCGCCAACGTCAAGCTGAAATTGTTGGAAATTCACAAGTAAAATTTTAGGAGGGTAGAAAAATACCGCTGAGGACCACATCCTCTCGCCGTCCTCAGTAGATGCTGACACCTCAGCTTGCCATCCCATTTACCCTGTCGTTAGATATTTATCCCATGGAAACCGGGCTGGTCGTTTGCCGAGCTGGGCCTGCAAATGTCCAGCTCGCCTGTGATGGCTCTTCTTCTTTAAGACTTGGTAGAAAAACCAAGAATCTTCCCAGTAAAACTTTGGCTGGATGGAGTGTAACTGTTGATAGTAGTCTCGGCTAGCCGAACTGCCGAGGTCTCAGCTTGCCCCTCCCGGCTCGCCGACCTGCTGAGCTCAACTTATCATCTCTGTGATCCTTGTCTCCGAAGTTCGAATGCCAGGGTCCCGACTTTTAGATATCACTACGTCCACCGAGAACCCCAGACTTGTCAGCTAGATGGAAGCCTGTCAGTGGTAGCATCTCAGGACCCAACCTCAGAGCAAGAAGACTTTCAAACCATCAACCTCCGGGCACTACCACCGGCCCAATCAGCTAGGTGAAAGCCTGACAGTGAGTGTTAATCATCCACCAGACTCAGCCCTCCAGGGTCATAATGACGTCGCTCAAGGATCCCGGCCCTGCCAGCTAGGTGGAATCCTGGCAGCGGGAGCGTATCGGGACCTAACCCTAGAGCAAGAAAACTTTCCAACCATCAAACTCTGGGTGCTACCACCGGCCCAATCAGCTTGGTGAAAGCCTGACAGCGGGTGTTGAGCATCCGCCAGACTCAGCCCTCCAGGGTCATAACGACGTCACTCGAGAATCTTGGCCCTGCCAGCTAGATGGAAGCTTGGTAGAGGGAGTGTCTAGGGACCTAACCCCAGAGTGAGAAAACTTACCATCGATCAACCTTTGGGCGCTACCACCGACCCAATCAGTTAGGTGAAAGTCTGGTGGCAGGTGTTGAGCATCAACTGGACTCAGCCCTCAAGGGTCATAATGACTTCACTCGAGGATCCCGGCCCTGCCAGCTAGGTAGAAGCCTGGCAGTGGGAGCATCTCGGGACCTAACCCCAGAGCAGGAAGACTTTCCAACCATCAACCTCTTGGTGCTACCACCAACCCAAGCAGCCAGGTGAAAGCCTGACGGCGAGTGTTGAGCATCAACCGAACTCAGCCCTCCCGGGTCATAATGACGTCACTCGAGGATCCCGGCCCTGCCAGCTAGGTGTAAGCTAGAAGCGGGAGAGTCTCGGGACCTAACCACATAGCGAGAAGAATTTCCAACCATTAACCTCTAGGCGCTACCACCGACCCAATCATCTAGGTGAAATCCTGACGGAGGGTGTTGAGCATCCACCGGACTCAGCTCTCAAGGGTCATAATGACATCACTCGAGGATCCTGGCCCTGTCAGCTAGGTGGAAGCCTGGCAACAAGAGCATCTCGGGACCTAACCCAGAGTGAGAAAACTTACCATCCATCAACCTCCAGGTAATACCACTGACTAAATCAGCTAGGTGAAATCCTGACGGTGGTTGTTGAGCATCCACCAGACTCAGCCCTCCAGGGTCATAACGACGTCACTCGAGGATCCCAGCCCTGCTAGCTAGGTGGAAGCCTGGCAGTGGAAGCATCTTGGACCTAACCCCAGAGCGAGAAAAATTTCCATCTGCCAATCTCTGGCCCCGCCAGCTAGATGGAAGCCTAGCAGCGGGGGTATTTCATGACTTAGCTTGGTAAACACTTGCCACAAAATTGATCTACAAAAGAATTTGAGCATCAAAGGATTTCATATTCATTAAAGGAACGGACGTACATATTTTCACGGGTAGAAACAGTTCAAGTCATCACCATTCCAGTTGTGACCCAGGGTCTCTCCCTCCACATTTCTGAAACGGTACCCCCCTGACCTTAGGGCTTCTTGGACAATGTACGGGCCCTCCTAGTTAGGGTTGAGCTTCCCCACTGCCGCTAATCTCCCTGTCGCATCCACCTTCTTCAGGACAAAGTCCCCTTCCGCAAACTGTTTGACTCTGACGTGCTTGTCAAAGTACTTAGCAATTCTTCATTTTACCTCTTCCTGTCGGATGGTGGAGAGATCACACATCTCCTCCATCATGTCAAGGGAGAGTCGTAGCTCCTCCTCATTTTCAGCTTGTCATTCTTCCCTGCATGCCTCTGCCTCGACCACCTGAGGCGTCCGGACCTCAAACTCTATTGGAAGTACGTACTCGCATGCCGATGCCCTCCCTGCTCGCGCGCCCTACTTTTTCATTCCTGAACTTTGCTTCTGTAATAAGTAGCTTTTAGAATATTCTTGGTCATGTTATTCAAATAATGTATTGCAATGTTTGACTTAGCCTTGGTTGGGATGCGCCGGAAGTCGGCGAGCTGGGGTGGCGAGCTGGGGTGGCGTGCTGAGGCGGCGAGCTGAGCCGATTGGACGACCTGCCCCAAATTTCCTTTCCTATAAATAGCCCCCCCCCCCCCCCCCCCTCACCTACCCCGTACTGTGCCTTTATTGCTTTGCTTCCCTCTCTCTGTGCTTCTTTCTCTTCCTACTCACGCTCCGCACGTTCCTCCGCGATCATGGGCAAGACCAACCCAGATGCTGACAGCCGCTCCAAGTGCGCGCTACACTTCACGGACTATTGCTTCTTCGATGGGCACACCAGCGAGGAGGAGCTCGCGGATTTCAAGGCCGCGTATGTGCCGCCAGGTTTCGAGGCGCGCAGGCCGGGGGAGGGGGAAGCTATCAACACATTTTACGAGGACGAGCTCGCCTTCCCCATCTCACATTTCGAGGTGGGGTTGCGCCTCCCCCTCTGGCCGGAGATCCGTCAAATCTTGAAATACTACGGCGCGGTACCCGCCCAGCTGAACTCCAACGCCGTCGCGATGATGGTGGCGTTCGCAAGCTATCTCCGGCGGGAGAAGATCGAGTTCAACCTGACATTGTTCAGGAAGCTGTTCTCCTACAAGGCGACGCCGGATGGGATCACCTACTTCGGCGGCTCGCTGATCAAGGTTCGCGAGATCGCGAACAAGCATCACACCTGGATGACCATGATCGTCTTCATCAAGGGAGATCTCGGCAACATCCCCTACTCGCCCCAGCAAAAAGGCGAGAAGGTCTACCACCCCCCTGCCGTGTCCGGCAATGACGCCGAGCTCCACAAGTACTTCCTCCACAAAGACTTTGAGGTCGCCTTCCTGCGGAGGGGCCTCGACGCGCTTCCCCCCGTTCTGCCCGGCGAAGGTACTGTTCTCTCCTCATCTTGCCGAGCTTGCCCGATCGCCGAGCTCGTCATATTATTGTTGAACCAATTCTAATTTTTCTCTTAAGTATTTTACTTGCAGAGGAGCGGATTATTCCTGCGAACATGCCATTTGCGGATCCGGGGTCACAACCGGATCCCTTTGCCCGCGAGAAGGCGGCAGCGGAGGCCTGCCAAGATGAGGCGGCCCTCTCTCAACCCTCTTCCAGCAAGAGGTGACCTGAGGACGCGGGGTCAAACCCGCCACACCGCCAGTGACCTCTAAAGAAGATGCTCAACAACAACAACAACATCAACGGCCCAGCCCCAAGTACATCAGCTCGTCGGAGACTCCTCCCGACGCGTCGCCGGAGAGCCCGCTGAAGGAGATTACCAGCAAGGGCCGGAGAGGTGGGGAGGGACCTTCCTCCATGGCGGCGATCTCCCCTCCTCCATCGGTGAAAAGGGCAGCCCGCGAGCGCACGCCGCCGAAGCAACACCCCCTCTTCAACTTCGGCGGGCGGTGGAAGGACTCGGCGGGCGAGCCCATGCTGCAGTGGGATGAGCTCGCTCATCGTGTCTCCATCTCCACCATGCACCCTTCCTGGCATGACCGCGAGCCCGCCACCGGTCATGCCTACACCCTCGGCTTCGGCCTGTATGGACATGAGGATGTCGAGGCCTACAAGAAGATGACCCTCCGGCAGCTCGGCCATGAGGGCCTGCAGGCCCACCTGCGGACCATGGAACTGCATCACATACTGGCACGCCGCAGCTTTGCCCTCAGCCACCAACTCCAAAAGGCTGAGCAGGCTCGCGACATCGCCAGGGATAAGGTCGCTGACCAGGCGAGGCAGCTCGGCATAGCGGAGGGTCTACTCGCCCAAGCCGCCGGCGGGCTGGTAAGTGTCAAGCATTACTCTTCTCTTTCACTTAGAACATTTTGCGCTGATACCATACTGAATTTTCTCTTTACCAGGATGCCAAGGCTGCAGGGGAGCTTCAGGCTCGCAATGCCGAGCAGGGGGAGGAGATCAGCCAGCTGCGCGCACGCCTGGCCGAGCTGGAGGGTGCGAACACGAATCTGAAGGGGGAGAATCAGCACCTCCTCAGCGAGGTCCATCGCCAGGCGGAGACCTTCTTCCCGCCCCACGACATCGACCCTACCCTCCCCTACAAGAGCCCGCAGATCTTTGGCGTGGCCGACCTCACTGAGAGACTGCGGATCAACTCCATCCAATCCGCCGAGTGCACCCTCCAAATGATGAAGGACTCGAGGGTGCTAGTGGAGGGATGCGAGGGGATCTCGGCCCGGGACCTAATGTCGAGCCTGTTCCCGGCAACGCCGCCCAGCGAGAAGGAGGACAGCTTGGATGCGATGTTCAGGAAGAGCTTCCAGGATCCGTCGGGTGAAGGCGAGGACCATTCCGGCGGGGGGGAGGGGGCGAGGCCTGAACTTATACATACTTTTTTCCTTCTTCTTACTCTCTTTTTTTTTGTCTACTCGCCGAGGCGAGCTCCCTGTAAACATTTCGTAAATACTTATTTAATGAATGAAAGATTTTGACCATACCCGTGCCACTTCTCTCTCTCTTTTTTTTTGTACTTTCCTTGTTGTGTTGTATATGTCCGAGAGTGCTTCGCCTGGCGACCTCGCATAGACAGGTTCCGCGAGTAGGATAGTCATGTGTACGCTCCCGCGAGTGAGTGCATTCTGAGTGCTCGCCGAGCCCCAGGAGATTCGGGAGCGCGCTGCTCTCCGCCCTTGTCATGTCGTCTTAACTCGCTCGCGGGCCCTCCAGGTTGAGCTCAAAAAAGAAAAAATCTTCTAAGTGAAACAGGCGAAGGGGTGAAGTTCCCTGGCCTGGCTCGCCTTCCCTTGGCGAGGCCCAGGTTCGCCACCTCTTCGCCGATACCAAGCTGGGATTGACGAGTCCAAACTTGCCCATGCAGAATCCTCTTGCTGATGCCGAACTGGGTTAGCCGAGCCCGAGCTTGCCTCTACAAAATCCATTTCCCCTTGCTTCCTAGCACTTTGAAACTTCTTGATCTCTTCCTGGCAATCTCAAGGCCAATACCATCGAGTGACTCCCTGTCCTGCCAGCTAGGTGAGAGCCTGACAGCGGGGCCCGCTCGAGGCCAAGGATGACATCGAGTGACTTCCGGCCCTGCCATCTAGGTGAGAGCCTGACAGCGGGATCTGCTCGGGGTACAAACACATTCCATCGAGTGACTTTCGGCCCTGTCAGCTAGGTGATAGCCTGACAGCGGGATCTGCTCGAGTCCATGGATGACACCGAGTGACTTCCAGCACTGCCAGCTAGGTGAGAGCCCGACAGCGGGATCTGCTTGGGGTCCAAACACATTCCATTGAGTGAATTTCGGCCCTGTCAGCTAGGTGAGAGCCTGACAGCGGGATATGCTCGAGGCCAAGGATGACACCGAGTGACTTCCAGCCCTGCCACCTAGGTGAGAGCCTGGCAGCGGGATCTGCTCGGGGTCCAAACACGTTCCATCGAGTGACTTCCGGCCCTATCAGCTAGGTTTGAGCCTGACAGCGGGATCTGCTCGAGGCCAAGGATGACACTGAGTGACTTCCGGCCCTGCCATCTAGGTGAGAGCCTAGCAGTGAGATCTGCTCGGGGTCCAAACACGTTCCATCGAGTGACTTCCGGCCCTGTTAGCTATGTGAGAGCCTGACAGCGGGATCTGCTTGAGGCCAAGGATGACACCGAGTGACTTCCGGCCCTGCCAGCTGGGTGAGAGCCTGGAAGCGGGATCTGCTCGGGGTCCAAACACGTTCCATCGAGTGACTTCCGGTCCTGTCAGCTAGGTGAGAGCCTGACAGCAGGATCTGCTCGAGGCCAAGGATGACACCGAGTGACTTCCGGCCCTGCCAGCTAGGTGAGAGCCTGGCAGCGGGATCTGCTCGGGGTCCAAACACGTTCCATCGAGTGAATTCCGGCCCTGTCAGCTAGGTGAGAGCCTGACAGCGGGATCTGCTCGAGGCCAAGGATGACACTGAGTGACTTTCGGCCCTGCCAGCTAGGTGAGAGCCTGGCAGCGGGATCTGCTCGGGGTTCAAACACGTTCTATTTCTCTATGCAGGCTAGCTATGACAGTACTGGAGTGTTGAAGATATTTATTATAATCAAAATATCTCTTACATGCTTCAGGGGAAAAAACATTTTAAGTCATCACCACTCCAGGTGAGACTCAGGGTCTCGCCCTCTACATTTTGGAGTCGATAGCCTCCTGACTTCAAGGCTTCCTTTACAATAAACGGTCCCTCCTAGCTGGGGTTGAGCTTTCCCATGGATGTCGACCTCCCTTCTACATCCACCTTCTTCAGCACCAAGTCCCCTTCCACGAACTGCTTGCCCCTGACATGCTTGTCAAAGTACTTGGCCATTCTTCTTTTCACCTCCTCCTGCCGGATAGCGGAAAGGTCCCTCAGCTCTTCCACCATGTCCAGGGAGAGCCTCAGCTCCTCCTCGTTATCTGTTTGCCATTCCTCTCGTCCCTCTTTGGTCGCGATGACTCGAGGTGTTTGGACTTCAAATTCCACGGGGAGCACTGCCTTGCACCCATGGGAGAGCTTGAAGGGGGTCTCTCCAGTAGCCGTGTTGGGGGTGGTTCTTAGGGCCCAGAGAACTGCGGGAAGCTGCTCCACCCAGCTCCCCTTCAAATTTTCCACTTTCTTCTTGAGGAGATTAACGATGATCTTGTTCGCGGCCTCCACCTGCCCGTTGCTCCTAGGGTGATGGACTCAGGCGAACCTGAGGTCAATTCCAAGCTGCTGGCAGAAGCTGGTGAATTCGGCGCTGGCGAACTGGGGCCCGTAGTCCGTGACAATGGCTTGGGGCAATCCATGGCGACAGATGATCTCCCCCCAAACGAAGTTCCTGATTACCTGGGAGGTCACCTTTGCTAGTACCTTCACTTCCAACCACTTGGAGAAGTAATCGATCATCACTAGGAGGAACCTCCTCTACCCACTGGCCTGGGGGAATGGCCCAACCAAATCCATTCCCCAAATGGCGATGGGCCAGGGGGCCGTGATACTTTTGAGTCGCTGGGCCGGCTGTAGCTGGAGGGGTGCAAATATCTGGCACTTATGACATCTTCTTCCGAACTCCGTGGCATCTTGGCCTAGGGTGGGACAGAAATAACCTTGCCTGACTATTCTTCCCTCCAGGGTCCGACTCCCGGAGTGACTCCCACACTCTCCGGAGTGGACTTCCTCCAAGATTCTTTGTACCTCTCCCTCAGCCACGCAACGAGCCAGCATCCCTGAGAGTGTCTTCCTGTACAGCTGCCCGTCCTGGAGGAGGTAGTATGTCGACTTGTGCCTTAGCATCTTCTTATCTACCCCTCCGGATACTCTCCCGTGGAGAGTAAAGTTGCAACTGGGTCCATCCACGAAGTTTGTTGATCAATTTCCATGAGATCCCCCTCTTCGATGGAGGGGCGGAACAGGTCTGTGATGGTACCTCCCACCTGGGGACCATGCTTTGCTAGTTGGTCGACTTGTTCATTTTCTTCCCTGGGCACGTGTCGGATGGAGAAGGTTTGGAAAGCGCCTATGAGCCCCTTCACTTTGGCTAAGTATAATCGCAAGGTGGGCTCCCTTGCCTCAAACTCCCTATTGATCTAGGAAGCTACCACCATGGAGTCGGTGAGGACCTCCACATCCAACACCCCTAGCTCCCTGGCCAGGCATAGCCCTGCTATCACGGCCTCGTACTCAGCCTGACTGTTCGTAATGGGGAAGTGCACCACCACCGTCTACTCAATTCGAGTCCCCTGAGGGCTTTCCAGGATCACCCCCACTCCTAGGGAGTGCCTCCCCAAGGCATCGTATACCTTCACCTTCCAAGGAGTCGGACGGGTGAGCTCTTCCTCTGCCACTTCAATCACATAGACAGCCAAGAAGTCGGCCATCGCTTGAGCTTTGATAGAGAGCCGCGGAACGAATGAGATGTCGAACTCACTCAACTCCACCGACCACTTGGCTAGTCTGCCTGTGTAAGACCCCCTTTTTTTTTCTTTATCAACACCAGGGTCTTAGGCCCAGAACCGCCGTTTTGCGGTGACTCCTTCACGCCCTGAAGGATCATCACCACAAAGCGCCGATTCTGTCGGCCAATTCGATCACAGAAAAGTAGCATAATGAAGTAAATGGAAACTTGTAGTCCACAGAAAATCACATATTATAGTAAATAAATCTCCACGAAGGGAGTGTCCACAGAATAATACATCAGAGCACTAAAATACGGCCTTAAGCCCGGTACATCATATCCTCACTACAAAATCACTCATGCGGAAGCAAAAGCTGAAAAACTACTCAAGGTCAAGACTCACGGTCCCGGCTGTATGAACTCCGGAGCTAGACTGCCCCACCTCCAAGCGCACCGGTCTCTGGGGCTGCTCCTCCATACTGGGTTCCACGATCCCCTAAATGATGCGGTTCGAAAACCATTAGTCTAAAAGACTAAGCCCTATCATCCCCCGCCCCTTCCCCCATGGCTCCTAAGCACCGAGCGGAGAGGAAGAAAGGGGAGGACTTGAACGTGGAGAACAATCAAAAATAGATGGCAGCGGACCTATACTAGCAATTCTATAATAGGTATTGACAATAAGATGAAATATGAAAAGTAACCTTCACTCATGTGAGAACACATAAGCCAAGGGGTCTTCTTCAAGGCTCCCATCGTATAAAAAGTCCCATACCAATTTATACGTTGGGGTTTCGGTTATCAAACAGCAGTATATGTATATATATATATATATCAAAATTGACCTTAATTTATAAACATGCCCACACAAGCATATAGACCAAGGGGTCGTTTTGCAGGTCCTAATGTATAAGCGTCCCATTCCACTTATACATTAGGTGTCAGGGGTTAAATGAATCGATTATGCTATGACATGCAAGTGGGTATGATGGAACATGGAAGTGCAACACACACACACCCGACTATGTGCACACAGACCTTTAGTTCCCCCTTTCTGGAGCCGTAACCTCCCAGGATACCTCCGTAGTGGCAGACGGAAGCGGTGGGTTGGGCCTCGCCCACCTCTAAACCAGTAAAGCACTACCGGTCAGACCTATCATACGCCTTAACGCTTGGTGCACGAAGCGGACTCCTACGTACTCTTGTCGGCTGGCGCACCGGACTTTTGTTGGCGAAGTGCTAACCACACTTGCCGAGCCAACGTATTGGCATCGGTGCATCGACCCTCCAATACCGAAGACCCACCCCCTTAATTTTTCTTTCCTTTTATGCACATGCAAATTTAGCGTAATCAAAAACCGAGCCGAAGATCCCCAGACCAAAACGTCTGTCTCAAACAATCGAGCTGAAGCTCCCCGGACCCAAAGTCCGTCTTTTAACAATCCGAGCCGAAGTTCCTAGCTATCTTCTGGTGCTATCAGTGTTTTGAAAGGTGCAACCCTAATTACTAAGTTACTCTTTTCAGCTTGTTAAGACAGTTTACGTTAACCCAGGACTACCCCCGGTATTCCCTATGAAGGGCTCTCAAGGGGCACTAGGAACTGTGTTGGGATTACGCCCAGCGTTCCCTTTCGCAAGGTACTTAATATTGTTATTGGTTGATCCCCTTACCCATTACTTTCTCATGTTACGATAGGCTAATCCTAGGGTGATTTGACTCCAACTCTCCTCGGGGAGGACGATCTTTCGTCGGACCCGAGCGCCTCTAAACCCTAGCCAAAACAACACCCTGCACACTTATCTTCCAATGATGCACCTAATTCTATTTATCCTTTCCAGCTAACCAACAAAAACCAACACATGTGCTCTAGTTCATATCTTAAATGATTTCCTGCAGTTTTACTAAATGCAGACCACTTAAGCTATATGACCCGTAAAATGGAAAGTATACCAAATGATCATCCAGTACTCATATAATAATTATTGGAGGACTATATTGGCATTTGTAGCCTGAATGCATAATTTCCTAATTTTCATAATTTAACTGATAATTTATTTATTTAATTTAATAACCAAAAGTTCCAAGTTTGAACATGAAGTACAAGTTTTAGACAAGATAAAATCCCAATAAATTTATGTTAAATACAAAGTGAATAATCATCTAAAAATCCAGAATCTTCCAATTTTTCAGCAAGGTTTAAGCATCAAAATTTATGTGCCCTTATAATCATCTAAAATTCCAGGATGATTATAAGGGCACATAAAACCACTAAGTAAAGTTTCATAATTTTTGAAAAAATCTTTTTCCCTGAATTAACTAAATATCCAATTCTCAAAATTAGGGTCTTGTAAAGGAAGTTCTGTAAACAGACCTCTAAAAATCATAAATAAATTTCTACAATTACCTTTTGGCCTAAAAACATCAAAACCTAAGCCTCATGATTTGTCAACAGATATACCATCAATAATTAATTTATTCTACCAAAGCCCCTTTCTGAAATTAATGAAGTACCAAATAAAATCAATTAAAAATTGTGATAAAATTCAGAGATATTCAACTAGCCCTAGACTATCTTCTGACTAAGTTGCATTATATTTTAAGGCACATAATATCCATAAGAAAATCAAAAATCATTTTGGTCCTTTTGGTAATTAACAAATGAAGTACCAAAACTATAATCCATAACATTCTACAGAAATTACCAGAGGTTCTAGGTGGCCTAAAACCTACTCTACCCAAGTTTCATAACATTTGGGGAAGGTTTAGTGGCTGAATCTTCAAATTTGTGCTCCTACCCTAAAACTAGGGATAGGGTTTTGAGGTGCCTACCTTGCTCCAATTCTTCTAAATTTCCTACCATATATCTTAGGTTACCTTACCCTCAATTCTACTGGGTTTCCAAGGCCATGCAAGGTCATTTGCCCCCATGTCCTTCACAACCCTCAAGAGTCCTTCCAAAGGGTTTGAGGTTGAACCCTAGGGTAAATCAAGCCTAAATCATCCCATTTTCCTTAAGAGGGTGACATTAGCCATGTCAAGTCAGTTTCAAAAACCTCAGCCTCTGTTGAGGGGAGGGGACCACCCTAAGTCCATAGTGCACTTGTAATCAAAAATACCCTCTTAAGGCCAAACTAGGGTTTGGTGATTCCCTCACCAAAACATATCCAAATGAGATAAAATTTTGTATAGAACTAGGTCTTGATTCCAGGGACCACTCTCCAAAATTTTGGAGGGTTTGGAGGTCATTTGACCACTTAATTAAATTACCCTACCATTATTAAATAAAAGCAAAAACTTTAGGTAAAGTGTCTCCAAAAATTCTGAGTTTTGGGCAGGCCCTATGTATAGCTAGGTTAGACTCCCTGCCAAACTTTCAAGTGATTTGGACTAGGGATGAGGTGTGGGTCCTCAGTTTAATGACTGCCTAGCCCTAAGTACATGTCCCACCAAAATGGGTGCCCTAGTCAGACCATGCACCCAAATGGGTTCAAACAAATTTTCAACTAATTAGACACAAAGGACTACAACTTTCATGTTGGAGGTTTTCCCACCAGGTGAGCCTAGGTATTGTTAAAAATTAAATACAAATAATACCAAAACTGTGACATAAATCAACTTATCCACATTTAATATCCTATAGTTTAATCATATAATCGCACGGATCTTGAAGCAAAAGGGGCGGGATCCCTTCATCTTCCTCCTTGAGCCGACGGCCAGGATCCATCCCGCCTGGAGCCGCTTCCAAGCTCTACCGCCGGCGATCCAGCCCCTTCCCCGGCCGGCCAACGCCACCACCACCTCCGTTGAGGTGGTGGCTATCGCCAGGCGGTGGCTCTGCCGCCGGAGAGGCATTTTCCGGCAGTTCTAGCGGGATCATTTTTTGCCGAAAACCATGAAAATCTTGGTTTTGATCGGGCTCAATTGAGCCCGAAACTTAAACCTAAGAAGACCTATGATCTACCCGTGAGTTAAGGAGAGGGGGAGGACCTTCCTGGCGGCCTGAATGCGGGAGGAGCGACGGGATGCCATTGTTGACGGCGGCGGCGCTCGGCTTCTACAACAGCACAGTGGGGCGGCCTGTCTCCTCCAGGTAAAAGCTTGAAAATGTTCCCCTCTGCCCACTGATGGTGTTTAAATGGCAATTGGGGAGGGAGCGGCTGGTTCTTCATGTTGGGTTTCTCTAAGAGGATGGCACAACACTTGTGCACGCAGCGAAAGAATAAAAACATCAAGAAAACCCAAAAGAGATGGGATCGGGCCATGATAATTGAATCAAGAAGTTAACATGCAACTAGGCAAAAATTACCTCGGTGGCGTTGAGTCACAACTCAACGGAGATGCTCCAAGCTTCGTGTTCTTGCTGGTGGCGAGTTCTACGTGGAATAATATCCACATCTCTGCAGAAATCCACACGAGCGGGAGAATGCCGATTCGCACGGAAAATCGGGAAGGAGAAAAGACCGCACCTTGCTTTTCCACGGACTGCTAGGTCCGCGCCAGGAAGAGCAACACCAGCGATAGTCGCCGGAGAAGAGGAGGTCAACAGAGCGAGCACGGTGGCGACGGAACACTTCCGTCGGCGACGGGATTCGGGATCGGCGGAGCGAATGGAAAGGCGGAACGCTTCCGTCGCGGGATTCGGTTCGATTAGCTGCCATAGTGAATGCCCGAAAACCCTCGGTGTCTATTTATACCAGAGGCATAAATAGACCTAGGAATATCGCTATCCGCAGACCACCCAGAAAAATAAGGTTCCAGAATCGGCGAGAATCACCAAGCAGATTCGGTGAGAATCAATCGGCGAGAATCAGCAAGGATCGGCGAGAATCAGTCGGCGAGAGTCACAATCGGCGAGAATCACAATCGGCGAGAATCACCCGGATTGGCGAGAATCAGAGTACAACACTCGACGATTCACGTCGATCGTGGGTCAATGATTCACGTCGATCGGCGAGAATCAGACTACCCATTCTCGACGATTCTCGTCGATCGGCGAGAATCAGAGAACTAATTCTCGACGATTCTCGTCGATCGGCGAGAATCAGAGAGCTAATTCTCGACGATTCTCGTCGACCCTCGGTCGACTATTCTTACCAGTCCTTCAAGGCAACATTTGCCCAACCCGATGATTCTTTAAGGCAACACTTTGCACATAACCCCATTCAGGTCGGTGATTGGTAACCTTTACCAACACAGTCAATCATCCAACTTCTCCACATCTCTTATATGCGACCCTGCAGGCTCATATCACGTTGGCAGTGAGATTACATGTTTGACCACTTCTAGATCATCATGGTAACTCCAACAAACTCTCACTTGATCTTGAAAGTATCAAACCAAAAACCTCACAAACAATGAGCGGCAACTAGCAATGCATCATTGCTCCCCAAGCAATAAGAGTTTATAACTCATAAGCCTTTATGACCAATGTATCAGCGTTGTCTTTGTCCCTTTGTCCCTTACATCCGGAAAAAACTAGAGGCATGGACCGTGTCACCCTCGTAATAGCTCAATCCAAGTTTCTTGATCCAGGACGGACTTCCAGAGAATGGTGAGTCCAATATCACATATTGACTCAACCAAGCATGGCCATGCATTTCTCAGTCCAGTTCCATCAAAGGGCCCATGGATACAAGTCCTGTCATACAGGAGGACAAATCCCATATCTGCTCACACACAAACACCCAAATGATTCGTAACATGCCCAACAACCACCCTTATCATCAACCTTTCTCAAGGAAGACTTTATATGGCATCAAAGCACGCTCTTCCTCACTTGATGAATACTGTGACTTCAGGTCAAAGGACCACAACACCATTGTCAATTGAGACCTACTCGTGACACGATTGGATGACAATCCACAGAGTAGTCTCAGGTTGGGTTTGTCCAGTACAACTTGTTCACTAACAAGTACCCACGAGATGACTTGATATCACAATATCATGACCTGTGAGAACCGGTCATCATTCAACGCGCGTGCTAGCCTTCATGTACCATCATCACCCTTAGCTCCTATGATGATACTCGACCAGGGACCTTTTAAGAATGAAGCTTCAAATAAATCATAGGCTCTCACATTCAAGTCACGTACTTGATGTCCCATGGAAGCGAACATTCTAAGGGTATCTATTATGTTAACATTTAACTATCATATAGAAAAACTCATAATAAAAGAATTTGCCATTAATTGTAAGAGAAAAATTAGGTACACAGTTCATCATATGAACAAATAGCCAACGAGATACATGTTTACATGCAATCCACAAGATTCTCACTAGAATTGATCATTTAGGTATCGTATACCTATCGATCTAGTATGGTCATCATGCTTTCTCTGCGCGAGAGGCTTTGTCAGTGGATCCGCAATATTCTCCTCAGTCGGCACTCTGCAAATGTTTACATCTCCTCGTTCGACAATCTCACGAATAAGATGAAACCGCCGAAGTATGTGCTTGGAGCGCTGATGGGATCTAGGTTCCTTAGATTATGCAATTGCACCATTGTTATCACAGTAGAGAACTACAGGACCAACAATGCTAGGAACTACATCAAGCTCGCCGATGAATTTCCTAATCCATACAGCCTCCTTCGCCGCATTAGCTGCGGCAATATACTCAGCCTCTGTTGTAGAATCAGCAACTGTCTCTTACTTGGAACTCTTCCAGCTCACAGCTCCTCCATTCAGGCAAAACACAAAACCTGACTGAGACTTGGAGTCGTCTCTATCAGTTTGGAAGCTAGCATCCGTGTAACCACTTACAACGAGCTCTTCCTCTCCACCATACACCAAGAATACATCCTTAGTCCTTCTCAAGTACTTCAGGACATGCTTGACTGCAATCCAGTGACACTCACCGGGGTCTAACTGATACCTGCTAGTCATGCTCAAAGCAAAGGATACGTCGGGTCGAGTACATAACATCGCGTACATGATTGATCCAATTGCCAAAGCATATGGAATCAACTTCATGCGGTCCTTATCTTCACAAGACTTTGGACACTGGTCCTTAGAGAGATTCACACCATGAGACATGGGCAAAAATCCTTTCTTGGACTCAAGCATGTTGAACCGCTTCAACACCTTTTTGATGTACGTACTCTGGGTCAAACCCAGCAACTTCTTCGATCTATCTCTATAGATCTTAATACCGAGTATATAAGTCGCTTCACCCAAATCCTTCATTGAAAAGCAGTTCCCTAGGTTGTTCTTAACAACTTTCAGGGTAGGAATGTCATTCTCAATCAACAGTATGTCATCTACATACAATATCAGGAAGACAACAATGCTCCCACTGATTCGCTTGTAAACACAAGGCTCATCTTCATTCTTGATGAAACCAAACTCTTTGATTTTCTCATCAAAACGAAGATTCCAACTTCGAGAGGCCTGTTTCAGTGCATAGATGGACTTATTCAGCTTGCATATTTTAGTGGCTTCATCTGGGGATACAAAACCCTCAGGTTGTGTCATATACACTTCCTTAAGGAGGTTTCCATTAAGGAAAGCCGTTTTGACATCCATCTGCTAGATCTCGTAGTCATAATACGCAACAACAGCAAGCAATATCCTTATGGACTTTACCATGGCAACAGGGGAAAAGGTCTCATCATAGTCAATACCATGAATTTGCTTGAAACCCTTAGCCATCAGTCGCCCTTTGAATGTCTGTACATTCCCATCCATGTCGGTCTTCTTCTTGAAGACCCACTTGCACCCTATGGGTCGTACCCCTTCAGGTGGTTCCACCAAGTTCCAAACTTGGTTTGCATACATGGAGTCCATTTCGGATTTCATAGCCTCAAGCCATTTGTCAGAGTCCGGTCCATTCATAGCCTCTTGGTAGGTTGATGGTTCATCATCATGATCCATAAGCAACACAATACCTATTTGAGACACGAGAAATTCATATCTCTCAGGCTCAAACCTCGGTCTACCAGATCTACGTAGGACTTGTGTTCCTTGAGCAGGTTCTCTAGCTACAACATCTTGTAGTCCTGTCTCAGAATCCAATTCCGGTTCATTCACTACATGTGGTTCTTGAACTTCTTCAAGCTCTACCTTTTCAGTCATTCTTGATAAGAACTCTTTCTCCAAGAAGACACCAGTCCTTGCGACAAACACTTTGCCCTCAGACGGTAGGTAAAAGTAATACCCTTTCGTTTCCTTAGGATATCCCACCAGATAACATTTATCCGATTTGGGTCCCAGCTTGTCAGGCATTTGACGTCTCACGTATGCCTCACAGCCCCAAATTTTAATGAACGACATACTAGGGCGCTTCCCAGTCCATATCTCATATGGTGTCTTCAGAACCGTTTTTGTTGGAGCGCGATTCAATGTCATTGCAGCAGTCTCTAAAGCAAAACCCCAAAAGGAAACAGGAAAGTCTGCATGACTCATCATCGAACGTACCATGTCTAACAGAGTACGATTTCTCCTCTCAGACACACCATTATGTTGTGGTGTTCTAGGTGGAGTGAGCTGTGATACAATACCACACTCTTTCAAATGATCACTGAACTCATGACTCGGGTATTCTCCACCTCGATCAGATCGGAGTGCTTTAACCCTTTTACCCAACTGTTTTTCTACTTCATTCTTGAACTCTTTGAACTTTTCAAAGGTCTCGGATTTGCACTTCATAAGATACACATATCCGTATCTACTAAAATCATCAGTAAATGTAACAAAGTAGAAATACCCATCTCTAGGCATGGAACTCATGGGTCCGCATACATCAATATGTACAACACCCAAGAGATCCTCAGCCCTCTCAGTATAACCAGTGAAAGGAGCTTTAGTCATCTTGCCTAACAAACAAGATTCGCATCGCTCAAATGATTCATAATCAAATGAGTCCAAAAGTCCATCTCTATGGAGTTTGGATATGCGCTTCTCGTTGATATGGCCCAAACGACAATGTCAGAGAAACGTAGGGTTCGAGTCATTTGTTCTTAGTCTTTTATTATTTTCTACATTACAGATCAGATGGTCCAAGTTCAAAACATAAAGACCATTAAACAATTGGGCTACAGCATAACAAACATCATTCTTAAATATAGAACAACAGTTGTTCTTAATTATAAAAGAAAATCCAATCATGTCCAAACATGAAATAGATATAATGTTTCTAGTTATGGCCGGAACAAAATAATAATTATCTAGTTCTATTACAAGCCCACTGGGCAAAGAAAGACGGTAAACCCCTACGGCTACAGCAGCAACTCTTGCTCCATTGCCGACGCGGAGGTCCACCTCCCCTTTACTCAGCAATCTTCTCCTTCCCAGTTCCTGCACATTTGTACAAATGTGAGAACCACATCCGGTATCCAATACCCAAGATGAAGGAGCAAAAAGGTTTATCTCTATAACGTAAACACTTGAAGCGGAAGTTATACCTCCCTTTAATTTTTGCAGACCTTCAATGTACGAAGGACAGTTCCTCCTCCAATGACCAGCCTTGCCATAGTGGTGGCATTTCCCTTCCTTCACCGTGCTTTTATTTTTCATCAGTGCAGAATACTTGGGCTCAAGATATGACTTAGGTCCCACCTTCGTCTTCTTAGAGCCCTTGGCCTTGCCCTTGCCCTTATGCACCATCAGTATGGGGCTGGCAGGCTTGGCCTTCTTCATAATGATTTCGGCAGTTCTCAACATGTCTAGGAGTTCGGGCAGTGTCTTGTCTATTTCATTCATGTTGTAGTTCAAGACGAACTGCTCATAACTGTCCGGCAACGATTGCAGGATCAGATCTGTGGCCAACTCTTGACCAAGAGGAAAACCCAGCCTTTCAAGGTTCTCTATATACCCAATCATCTTGAGTATGTGAGTCCCTACTGAGTCTCGAACTCCCATCTTGCACTGAAACAACGCTTTTGTGACGTCGAACCTCTCTTGACGAGCCTGCCCTTGAAACATTTTCTTGAGATGCTTGTCAATCTCCTTGCACCCCATGTTCTCATGTTGCTTCTGAAGCTCAGAGTTCATAGTGGCAAGCATAAGGCATTCGACATCTAAAGCATCATCAGTATACTTCTTATAAGTATCCTTCTCAGCACGAGAAGAGTTCCCGGTCGGCACCTCGGGGGCTTCTTCTTCCAAGACATAGAGCTTTCGCTCTTGCCTGAGAATAATTCTCAGGTTCCTGTACCAGTCCATGTAATTAGTCCCACTGAGCTTATCCTTCTCAAGGATGGCTCTCAGAGACAAAGTGGAGTGTGAAACACTTGCCATGGAATTCTACAAGAATTTATGCAGAATAAAATCAGTACCTAAATTTCAAATACAATTTATTTTAATTTGGACTTCAATTAAAACACTCCCACTATTTTATTCGAAATGATAGCCCTCACTAACAATTCGGAGAGTTCATGTGAGCTACTCTCTTAGTGGACAAGATCCGTATTTCACCAACACAATGAGTCAGCTTTGGCTTTCCTCTCACGATGCGGTTATTTAGGTAGGCAACGCTTGCCAATTGCATCCTCATGTAATTCTTGTATGGTTGGTGAATAACTCCTTACTCGCATCCATCATATGGTGCATGCCAACCCTATGCCTCTAGGTACTCAACCTTTGAGGTCACCTAGTTAAGCTGGACCCGATGTCGACAGTGGGATATCATAATTATCCACTCGCACCCTTACCAAGATAGATTAATGCACCTTGCTTTGGCAAGCCCACACTTCATCGATCGAGGCAGGAAGAGTGTCATCCATCGGAAGGCATCCGAACACTTAATATTTGATGAAGGGATTTTGATTATAGGTTAACAGTTAACCATGATCAACATTTGATCAATGTGCACATCCAAAGAAAAGCAATTTTTCTAAAACCACATGCATTCCTTATGTGCACAACCTGACACCATCAACATTTGATAGAAGGAAGGGCTAAATCTGAACATCCGGAAACTTCCAAATCCTCAGATTTACATGCATTGGACAAAGGCAAAGACAACTCAACTTAAAGCAGTAGACAAGCTCATCTCTCTATGTTGGATCCAAATCCAAAACAAACTCGAGGGATGGTTACAGCTAAGGAGACTATAATTTCTAACAATTAGAAATTCCCACGCAATCCCAGACGTTCTTGGCGGGGTACCAAGACTAAATCTAGACATTTAGAACACTTCTAAATCCCTAGGTTCACACGCACTGGAATAACAAAACTTCCAATACAACAATCATGGACGGAACCTCGCTCTGATACCACTGTTGGGTTTCTCTAAGAGGATGGCACAACACTTGTGCACGCAGCGGAAGAATAAAAACATCAAGAAAACCCAAAAGAGATGGGATCGGGCCATGATAATTGAATCAAGAAGTTAACATGCAACTAGGCAAAAATTACCTCGGTGGCGTTGAGTCACAACTCAACAGAGATGCTCCAAGCTTCGTGTTCTTGCTGGTGGCGAGTTCTACGTGGAATAATATCCACGTCTCTGCAGAAATCCACACGAGCGGGAGAACGCCGATCTTTTCGTCGCACGGAAAATCGGGAAGGAGAAAAGACCGCACCTTGCTTTTCCACGGACTGCTAGGTCCGCGCCAGGAAGAGCAACACTAGCGACAGTCGCCGGAGAAGAGGAGGTCAACGGAGCGAGCACGGCAGCGACGGAACACTTCCGTCGGCGACGGGATTCGGGATCGGCGGAGCGAATGGAAAGGCGGAACGCTTCCGTCGCGGGATTCGGTTCGATTAGCTGCCAGAGTGAATGCCCGAAAACCCTCGGTGTCTATTTATACCAGAGGCATAAATAGACCTAGGAATGTCGCTATCCTCAGACCACCCAGAAAAATAGGGTTCCAGAATCGGCGAGAATCACCAAGCAGATTCGATGAGAATCAATCGGCGAGAATCAGTAAGGATCGGCGAGAATCAGTCGGCGAGAGTCACAATCGGCGAGAATCACAATCGGCGAGAATCACCCGGATCGGCGAGAATCGGAGTACAACACTCGACGATTCACGCCGATCGTGGGTCAACGATTCACGTCGATCGGCGAGAATCAGACTACCCATTCTCGACGATTCTCGTCGATCGGCGAGAATCAGAGAACTAATTCTCGACGATTCTCGTCGATCGGCGAGAATCAGAGAGCTAATTCTCGACGATTCTCGTCGACCCTCGGTCGACTATTCTTACCAGTCCTTCAAGGAAACATTTGCCCAACCCGATGATTCTTTAAGGCAATACTTTACACATAACCCCATTCAGGTCGGTGATTGGTAACCTTTACCAACACAGTCAATAATCCAACTTCTCCACATCTCTTATGTGCGACCCTGCAGGCTCATATCGCGTTGGCAGTGAGATTACATGTTTGACCACTTCTAGATCATCATGGTAACTCCAACAAACTCCCACTTGATCTTGAAAGTATCAAACCAAAAACCTCACAAACAATGAGCGGCATCTAGCAATGCATCATTGCTCCCCAAGCAATAAGAGTTTATAACTCATAAGCCTTTATGACCAATGTATCAGCGTTGTCTTTGTCCCTTTGTCCCTTACATCTGGAAAGAACTAGAGGCATGGACCGTGTCACCCTCGTAATAGCTCAATTCAAGTTTCTTGATCCAGGACGGACTTCCAGAGAATGGTGAGTCCAATATCACATATTGACTCAACCAAGCATGGTCATGCATTTCTCAGTCCAGTTCCATCAAGGGGCCCATTGATGCAACTCCTATCATACAGGAGGACAAATCCCATATCTGCTCACACACAAACACCCAAATGATTCGTAACATGCCCAACAACCACCCTTATCATCAACCTTTATCAAGGAAGACTTTAGATGGCATCAAAGCACGCTCTTCTTCACTTGATGAATGCTGTGACTTCAGGTCAAAGGACCACAACACCATTGTCAATTGAGTAATCCCCTGCTGTTCCGTTTTCCAAGGCCCAGAATATCGGCTCCAATTTGACATCTCGCCTCTGTCCCTCTCTGACTCGGTCCCGGATATCGTCTGTAGCACTCACCGCAGCTAAATACTCCATGTAAAGCTCGGGGTCCTTGGATGACACCAGTGTGATGTGCATATCCTCCAATCTCCTCACCAGCTCCATAGACATATTCTGGGGCCCGTCCTCGGAAGTGGCAGCTCTCCTACTCAATGCGTCTGCCACCACGTTTGCCTTCCCTGGATGGTAGTGCATTTCATACTGATAATCTGCTAAGAACTCCACCCAGCACCTCTGCCTGATGTTCAGTTCCTTCTGCGTGTCCACGTATTTCAGGTTCTTATGGTCGGAATAGATATCGCAGTGGACTCCATAAAGATAATGGAGCCAGACCTTCAAAGCAAAAACAACCGCCCCCATCTCAAGGTCGTGCACCGGATAGTTCTGTTCGTGCTTCTTCAACTGGCAAGATGCATATGCAATCACATGGCCCTTCTACATCAGTATAGCTCCCATACCATGGTAGGAAGCATCAGTGTAGACCTGAAATCCTTCCCTCCCCGAGGGGAGAGTAAGAATGGGAGCCGAGGTTAGCCGATCCTTCAGCTCCTGGAAAGCTGCCTGGCATTGCGGGGTCCACACGAACGGTACCTCCTTCTTTGTCAAGGATGTGAGCAGGAGGGCGATTCGAGAGAATCCCTCCACGAACTTCCGGTAGTAACCGACAAGTCCTAGAAAACTTCGTACGTCGGTGGCTGTCTTCAGCTGCGGCCAATCCCGAATAGCCTGAATCTTTGCCGGATCCACTGCCAGTCCGGCTCCACTGATAATATGGCCTAAGAAGCCCACCTCCTTCAGCCAGAACTGACATTTACTAAACTTCGCATATAAATGATTCTCCCGCAGTCTCTGTAGGGTCAGTGCCAGATGGCGAGTGTGCTCCTCCTCCGTCCTCGAGTAGATGAGGATGTCATCGATAAACACAATGACAAACACGTCTAGGTACTCCTTGAAAACCTGGTTCATGAGAGTCATGAACGCCGAGGGTGCATTGGTGAGCCCGAAGGGCATCACCGTAAACTCAAATAATCCATATCTACTACTAAAAGCAGTCTTCTGAATGTCCTCCTCTCAAATCCGAAGCTGGTAGTATCCCGACCTCAAATCTAATTTCGAAAAGAACTGCACTCCCTGCAGCTGGTCGAACAGCTCGTCTATCCTTGGCAGTGGATAGGTGTTCCGGATCGTCAGCCGATTTAGTGCTCGGTAGTCGATGCACAATCTGAGGGTCCCGTCTTTCTTCTTGACGAACAATACCTGGGCTCCCCAAGGTGAAGAGCTTGGCCGGACAAATCCGGCTTCCACTAACTCCTGAAGCTGGCTCCGGAACTCTGTCAACTCCCTTGGGGCCATCCGGTAAGGTACCTTGGACACTGGCTTGGCCCCCGGCACAAGCTGTATCTGGAAGTCCTGCTCCCTGCGCGGGGGTAATCCGGGTAATTTCTCTGGAAAGACGTCCTCAAACTCCCGCACCACCGGGATATTCGATATAGAACCCGTGGCCTCCGCCATCTCAAACAGCACTTCGTAGACCTCCTCCCCCTGTAAATAGGCCTTAACGGCCGGTACTAAAGATAGGGGTTTACGTGAGGCAGGTCTTATACCTTCGATGATGATGATAGAGTCCACGTGCCTCACGGTGATCCTCTTCGCTTGACAATCAATCTGGGCATGATTCCACTGCAACCAAGTCATGCCCAGGATCAACTCGAAGACTGGCATCCTCAGGACTGTTGCCGGAACTTCGAACGACTTCCCTCCAATCTCCGCCTCCATGCTGCAGTGGGCTGAGGTGAGTATCTCTGATCCGTCGGGTAGACGCACCCTCCTCATCCGGCCTGTGAAACGTTCCACTCCTTCCAGCCCTTCCAGAAAGGCCTCTGACACAAACGAGTGTGAGGCACCCGTGTCGAATAGAGTATAGGCGGGCTTGCCGCTGATGAAAACTATACCTGAGATGATTTAAATGTTTTAGTACTTTATAACGGGTTTTCTTTCCTATTTATTCTACTTAGGGCAGTTCTACTTATTGGGCAAATGAGAACGAAAATTTAATTTAAACAATTAAAACATCTTAGCTTACCTGTGATGACCCGCTCTGGATTTCGAGGTTGTGCCAGATCCAAGGCATATGCCTGCTCGCTTTCCTGTCTTCGATCTCCTCCCTGGTAACCACGTCCTCAGCCGCGTCCTCGGCCTCCGAAATGCTGAGCAGGTGGGCCACCCTGTGGTGCTGGCGGTGGTGCCCCCCTCATGGGGCAGTTTCTCCGGAGGTTTCCCACCTGATGACAATGGAAGCACTCCGGTGGGGGATACGCCATACCCCCGGGTCTCGGCATCTCCTGTATCCGAAGAGGTTGAGGGGCCAAAACCACCTACTCTCTTGGCTCCTACCTCACCTCCTAATGAGGCTGGTCCTCCGTCCTTCTCCCATCTGGAATAGCGCCTCGCCGTTGATCATTTCTAGCCCTCCGGCCCTGATCCTCCGCTTGCCGCTTCCGGCCCCGAGTGGTGTGCCAATCAGCCTCAATCCTCTTTGCCATCTCCAAAATCCGGGAGATAGGCCCGTCAGATACAAACAACAAGGCCTCCCTCAACTCCTCTTTCAGGCCCTTATAGAATCTCTTGACGTATCCTGCTTCGTCCAGCTGGTAAGAACCTGCATATCGAGACAAATGGTCGAACTCTCGATGGTACTCCACCACCGTCCTGGTGCCCTGCCTCAGCTGTAAGAACCGCTCCTCCAACTCATCCCTGGCCGACTGCGGAACAAAGTGCTCCAGCAGGGTGGCCCTGAATTCCTCCCAAGTAATTTCTGCAATCTCTCTATCGGCAAATGTTGTGTCCAACAGCGTCTTCCACCACCTCTTGGCATGGGATTCCAAACAAGATACCACCAGAGCCACCCTCTCCTCCCAGGGGCACCGTATCCCAGTCAATATCTCGTACATAACATCCAGCCACTCCTCTGTCCGCACTGCCGACTCTATCCCCAAGTAGGACGGGGGAGAGAGTCCTCGGAAGGTGCTCATCCAGTTGGCCCCTGGGTTTGGCTGCTGGGCCAGAGCCTGCTGAGCCCGGAAGGCCTTCAGGATAGCTGTAAGAGTTTGCCCCATGTCTGACTGAAGGAAAGGTGTGGGGACCATGAGAGGTGGTGCAATGTCTGGAGTCTACTGAGCTCCACCTTGTGGGGTGGGCTGAGCTGGGGGCTGCAAAACAAACTACATTAGTAGGTAATTGACTCAATACCTAATAAAAAGTGGACAATTTACATGTGATCCCTCATATGGGCACACCACTGCTTCCGCTGCTTAGTTTGTCTCCAAACTAAACTCGCGCGGGGGTGACCCAAGGTTGTGGACTGCTACTTTTCGATCGAGGTCTCCTTTGATACCACTTGTAAGACCCCCTTTTTTTTCTTTATCAACACCGGGGCCTTAGGCCCAGAACCGCCGTTTTGCGGTGACTCCTTCACGCCCTGAAGGATCATCACCACAAAGCGCCGATTCTGCCGGCCAATTTGATCACAGAAAAGTAGCATAATGAAGTAAATGGAAACTTGCAGTCCACAGAAAATCACATATTATAGTAAATAAATCTCCACGAAGGGAGTGTCCACAGAATAATACATCAGAGCGCTAAAATACGGGCTTAAGCCCGGTACATCATATGCTCACTACAAAATCACTCACGCGGAAGCAAAAGCTGAAAAACTACTCAAGGTCGAGACTCACGGTCCCGGTTGTATGAACTCCGGAGCTAGACTGCCCCACCTCCAAGCGCAACGGTCTCTGGGGCAGCTCCTCCATGCTGGGCTCCACGATTCCCTAAATGATGTAGTTCGAAAACCGTTAGTCTAAAAGACTAAGCCCTATCATCCCCCGCCCCTTCCCCCATGGCTCCTAAGCACCGAGCGGAGAGGAAGAAAGGGGAGGAATTGAATGTGGAGAATAATCAAAAACAGATGGCAGCGGACCTATACTAGCAATTCTATAATAGGTATTGACAATAAGATGAAATATGAAAAGTAACCTTCACTTATGTGAGAACACATAAGCCAAGGGGTCTTCTGTAAGGCTCCCATCGTATAAAAAGTCTCATACTAATTTATACGTTGGGGTGTCGGTTATCAAACAGCAGTATATGTATATATATATCAAAACTGACCTTAATTTATAAACATGCCCACACAAGCTTATAGACCAAGGGGTCGTTTTGCAGGTCCTAATGTATAAGCATCTCATTCCACTTATACATTAGGTGTCAGGGGTTAAATGAATCGATTATGCTATGACATGCAAGTGGGTATGATGGAACATGCAAGTGCAACACACACACCCGACTCTGTCCACACAGACCTTTAGTTCCCCCTTTCTGGAGTCGTAACCTCCCAGGATACCTCCGTAGTGGCAGACGGAAGCAGTGGGTTGGGCCTCGCCCACCTCTAAACCAGTAAAGCACTACCGGTCAGACCTATCGTACGCCTCAACTCTTGGTGCATGAAGCGGACTCCTGCGTACTCTTGCCGGCTGGCGCACCGGACTTCTGTTGGCGAAGTGCTAACCACACTTGCCGAGCCAACGTATTGGCGTCGGTGCATCGACCCTCCAATACCGAAGACCCACCACCTTAATTTTTCTTTCCTTTCATGCACATGCAAATTTAGCGTAATCAAAAACCTAGCCGAAGCTCCCCGGACCAAAACGTCCGTCTCAAACAATCGAGTCGAAGCTCCCCGGACCCAAAGTCCGTCTTTTAACCATCCGAGCCGAAGCTCCCAGCCATCTTCCAGTGCTATCAGTGTTTTGAAAGGTGCAACCCTAATTACTAAGTTACTCTTTTCAGCTTGTTAAGACAGTTTACGTTAACCCAGGACTGCCCCCGGTATTCCCTGTGAAGGGCTCTCAAGGGGCACTAGGAACTGTGTTGGGATTACGCCTAGCGTTCCCTTTCGCAAGGTACTTAATATTGTTATTGGTTGATCTCCTTACCCATTACTTTATCATGTTACGATAGGCTAATCCTAGGGTGATTTGACTCCAACTCTGCTCGGGGAGGACGATCTTTCGTCGGACCCGAGCGCCTCTAAACCCTAGCCAAAACAACACCCTGCACACTTATCTTCCAATGATGCACCTAATTCTATTTATCCTTTCCAGCTAACCAACAAAAACCAACACAAGTGCTCTAGTTCATATCCCAAATGATTTCCTGCAGTTTTACTAAATGCAGACCACTTAAGCTATATGACCCGTAAAATGGGAAGTATACCAAATGATCATCCAGTACTCATATAATAATTATTGGAGGACTATATTGGCATTTGTAGCCTGAATGCATAATTTCCTAATTTTCATAATTTAACTGATAATTTATTTATTTAATTTAATAACCAAAAGTTCCAAGTTTGAACATGAAGTACAAGTTTTAGACAAGATAAAATCCCAATAAATTTATGTTAAATGGAAAGTGAATAATCATCTACAAATCCAGAATCTCCCAATTTTTCAGCAAGGTTTAAGCCCTTAAATTTTATTTCAAATTTAGACCATATTAAATCATTTAAAGGGGATGTACTATAAAAATACTTCCAAAAATTCAGAGAAAATTCCAGGATGAGTATAAGGGCACATAAAACCATTAAGTAAAGTTTCATAATTTTTGAAAGAATCGTTTTCCCTGAATTAACTAAATATCCAATTCTCAAAATTAGGGTCTTGCAAAGGAAGTTCTGTAAACAGACCTCTAAAAATCATAAATAAATTTCTACAAGTACTTTTTGGCCTGAAAACATCAAAACCTAAGCCTCATGATTTTTCAACAGATATACCATCAATAATTAATTTATTCTACCAAAGCCCCTTTCTGAAATTAATGAAGGAAGTACCAAATAAAATCAATTAAAAATTGTGATAAAATTCAGAGATGTTCAACTAGCCCTCGACTATCTTCTGACCAAGTTGCATCATATTTTAAGTCATATAATATCCATAAGAAAATCAAACATCATTTTGTACCTTTTGGTAATTAACAAATGAAGTACCAAAAATATAATCCATAAAATTCTACAAAATTTACCAGAGGTTCTAGGTGGCCTATAACCTACTCTACCCAAGTTTCATAACATTTGGGGAAGGTTTGTTGGCTGAAACTTCAAATTTATGCTCCTACCCTAAAACTAGGGTTAGGGTTTTGAGGTGCCTACCTTGCTCCAATTCTTCTAAAGTTCCTACCAGAGATCTTAGGTTACCTTACCCTTAATTCTACTGGGTTTTCAAGGCCATGCAAGGGCATTTGCCCCCATGTCCTTCACAACCCTCAAGAGTCCTTCCTTAGGGTTTGAGGTTGAACCCTAGGGTAAATCAAGCCTAAATCATCCCATTTTCCTAAGAGGGTGACATTAACCATGCCAAGTCAGTGTCCAAAACCTCAGCCTCTGTTGAGGGGAGGGGACCACCCTAAGTCCATAGTGCACTTGTAATTAAAAATACCCTCTTAAGGCCAAACTAGAGTTTGGTGATTCCCTCACCAAAACATATCCAAATGAGAAAAAAATTTGTATAGAACTAGGTCTTGATGCCAGGGACCACTCTCCAAAATTTAGGAGGGTTTGGAGGTCATTTGAACACTTAATTAAATTACCCTAGCATTATTAAATAAAAGCAAAAACTTTAGGTAAAGTGTCTCCAAAAATTCTGAGTGTTGGGCAGGCCCTAGGTATAGCTAGGTTAGACTCCCTGCCAAAATGTCAAGTGATTTGGACAAGGGATGAGGTGTGAGCACTCAGTTTAATGACTGCCTAGCCCTAAGTACATGTCCCACCAAAATGGGTGCCCTGGTCAGACCATGCACCCAAATGGGTTCAAACAAATTTTCAACTAAAGTAGACACAAGGACTACAACTTTCCTGTTGGAGGTTTTCCCACCAGGTGAGCCTAGGTATTTTTAAAAATTAAATCCAAATAATACCAAAACTATGACATAAATCAACTTATCCACATTTAATATCCTATCGTTTAATCATATAATCGCATGGATCTTGAAGCAAAAGGGGCGGGATCCCTTCATCTTCCTCCTTGAGCCGACGGCCAGGATCCATCCCGCCTGGAGCCGCTTCCAAGCTTTGCCGCCAGCGATCCAGCCCCTTCCCCGGCCGGCCACCGACACCACCACCTCCGTTGAGGTGGTGTCTATCTCCAGGCGGTGGCTCTGCCGCCGGAGAGGCGTTTTCTGGCAGTTCTAGCAGGATCATGTTTTGCCGAAAACCATGAAAATCTTGGTTTTGATCGGGCTCAATTGAGCCCGAAACTTAAACCTAAGAAGACCTATGATCTACCCGAGAGTTAAGGAGAGGGGGAGGACCTTCCTGGCGGCCTGAATGCGGGAGGAGCGGCGGGATGCCATTGTTGACGGCGGCGGTGCTCGGCTTCTGCAACAGCACAGTGGGGCGGCCTATCTCCTCCAGGTAAAAGCTCAAAAATATTCCCCTCTGCCCACTGATGGTGTTTAAATGGAAATTGGGGAGGGGCGGTTGGTTCTTCAATGCCCATCAACACCATTTATGGTGTGGCTCGGGTTGAGTGGAGGGGGGCTGAATCCACCCCTTGGTGGCCGGGAAACGGCTGGAATCAACTCCTCTTCCCTAGAGGAGTTGATTGCAGCCATTAAAGGTGGCTGTTAGTCTTCCTTTGGCCGGCTCCACTCTCCCCTTCCTCTCCCCCATCTTCTCTCTCCTCCATTAACATGGAGGGAAGCTCCCTTCTCTCTCCTAGTCACCCTTGTTGACTGGTCAACCCCATAGGCTATGTGCAGCCCACTTAGTCATGATGATCATGAAAGTGAGGTTAGGTTAGCCCACTTTTTTCTGGTTTGGGCTTGGGTTAGCCCTTTTGGGGTAGGTTTGACTTGGCTTCAGTTAGGGTTGACTTGGGTCAATTTGATCATCTGGGTTGACCCTATTGGGTCATTGGTGACCCATTGGCCTCCCTATGGCCTATGTGGGGTTATGTAGGGTTACCTTACACTTTAGAGGTCACCTACCCTTAGTAAGGGCACTTTGACCAGATCAGGGGCTTGAGTTGACTTGGGTCAACTTGGCCTCTAGGGCTGACCCCAATGTGTCCTTGGTGACCCTTGACTTCACTTTAGGGTTAGGAGGGCATAGGTGGGGTCCTCTAGGCTAGGGGTAGGTCAATTGACCCTAAGTAGGCTAGTTTGACCCATTTAGGGCTAGGGTTGACTTTGGTCAACTGAGTCTCTTTGATTGACCACAGTGGGTCCTTATGGCTCTAATGGGCCTCCCAAGGTATTAGGGGGTGTTGTGGCAGGGTCTTGGGGTCAAGGTGTAACCCCATGGTCATCCCAAACCATTGTTCAGAATTCTACTATATGCAGACCATGATGATTTCCAACTTCATGCCTCCTATCTCTTGGCCCATTTCTGGCTTCCTAGAGTTTGACATGACCTAGTCATGGACAAAACCACTCCTAGGGGTCTAGTTGGAAATGGGATGTTACCGCCTGAATGCTCCACCCCCTCAAAGAGGTTGCGGAGGGGATGGTCAGTCACCACTCGGATTGAGTGTGCCTGGAAGTAAGGTCGCAGCGTCCGGGCTGAGACGATGAGGGCGAAAGCCAGCTTTTCCAAAATCAGGTACCGAATCTCGGCCTTCCTCGAGACCCGGCTCACGTAATAGATAGGGAGCTGCCTCTTCCCCTCTTCACGAACTAGGACGGAGCTCAAGGCCTCTGCCCCGAACCCGAGGTACAAAAATAGGTCTTCCCCATCCTTCGGCCCTTGGAGTAGCGGAGCCTGAGTCAACTGCATCTTGAGGTCCTGGAATGCCTCCTCGCACTCCTTGGTCCACTCGAACTTCTGACCACCCCTCAGCATTTTGAAGAAGGGGGAGCACTTTTCTCCTACCCATGAGAGGAACCTACTCAGCCCTGCTAGCTTCCCCGTCAACCGTTGTACCTCCTTAGCATTCTGTGGCGCCCCTAGCTCCAAGATAGCCTTGACCTTATCAGGATTCGGCTCGACCCCCACGGGGGTGAGGAGGTACCCCAAGAACTTTCCCCTGCTAGCTCCGAAGACACATTTTAGGAGATTCAACAGCATCTTGTATTTGCGCAGGGTGGCAAAGGTCTCCTCCAGGTCCCGAAGGTGGGAGTCCACATCCCGACTCTTGATCATGAGGTCATCTACATATAACTTCAAATTCCTCCCCCTTTGCTCCTTGAAGACCATATCCATCATCTTTTGGTAGGTTGCCCCTGCGTTCTTCAGCCCGAAGGGCATCATCTTCTAACAGTAGCATCCATCCTCTGTGATGAACGAGACATCCTTGATGTCCGGGGGGTGCATCCTGATTTGATGATAACCTGAAAAAGCATCTAAAAACCTCATTACAGAAAAAACGACGGCTGAGTTAACCAGCGCGTCGATCCGAGGCAAAGGATAACAGTCCTTAGGATAAGCTTTATTAAGTAAAGAAAAATCGATACACATCCTCCACCGGCCGTCTCCTTTCTTGACTATGACCACGTTGGAGACCCAGCTGGGGTATTGGATCTCAGACACGAAGTTGGCCTTGAGGAGTTTCACCACCTCCTCCCTGATAGGCTCCGCTAGCTTATCCGCAGTGGACCTCTTCTTCTGCTGAACGGGGCGTGTTCCTGGGTCCAGGTTGAGGCGGTGGCAGGCCACATCCACGTCAACCCCCGCATCTCCTCGACGTTCCAAGCGAATATGTCCACGTTCTTCTGGATGCACTCCAGCATCCTCCCTTAGTCCTCCGGGGTCAGCCCCCCGCTGACGCGAATCTTCTCAACCCTGCCTCCACGGGTGAGCACCTTCAGCTCTACCACTTCTTCTGCAGCCTCTAGCCTTGATTGCTTTCCCCATTCTTCAGCATCCCCTTCCTCCGGAACGGGGACCTCTACCTCCATCTCTTCCCCTACGGCCAATACTTCGGCCACCTCCAGATCTCCTCCTGCCGCCTCCTCCTCTATGTAGTTCATCTCCAGCTCCCCCCTCCTGCTTCCTGCTCAGCCTCCATCCTTCGCCCCATCTCCTAGGCTCCCTCCTGCCAGGAGATGGTGTTCACCGCAGTGGCATAGCACTCCCGCGCCACCTTTGGGTCCACCCTGACCCGGACCTGAATCCCCTCAGCGTTGAACTTCAAGCACTTATGGAAAGATGAGGGGACGCAGCGTAAGGTGCTGATAAGGTGCCTCCCAAAGATGGCGCTGTAGCTGTTGGGGGCGTCCATAATGACGAACCTGTAGTTCCTGGACTGTCCCCCCAAGGTAACATGGAGGCCTACTCCTCCTTTCACCTCCTTCCTCTCTCCTAAAAACCCGAACAAGTGTCCATCTGAGGCCAGCACCCTCTTTGCCTCTACCTTCATCGCGTCAAACGCCTTTTTGAAGACGACATTGACGGAGCTCCCGTTTTCCACGAGGATCCGAGAGACGGTGAAATTCTCGATGGCTGCCTTGATGACCAGCGCATCACAGAATGGATCCTCGTGATCTGGCATGTCGCTTCTAGAGAAGGTGATCCTCTCCTCCGGGGGTGGGGTCTGGGAAGTGGAGGCAATGCTCCGGCGGTACATGGTGTGGAGGCTCACCTTGCGGGAAGCCTCGACCCCCCCCCCCCCCCCCCCCCCGTGGATCACTCTGATCCCTCCTCGGGTTCCAACATCCACCCGGTCCTCGCAACGATCCTCCTCTGTCCGAGGCAGGACCTCCTCAATCCTCACTTCTTGTTGCCCCTGCTGCTGCTGCTGATCCCTATTCCCTCTCATCTCAAGAAATTCCGGGCACGTGGCTGTTGCGTGCCTCTCCTCCTGATGGAAGTCGCAATAGGGCAACTCCACCCTCACTTCTCTCCTCCTCCTTCTCATCATTCCCCTCTTTACCCCCAAGACTATGGTCATTGCTTCCTCTTGATCGGGAAGCCGGGGCCTTTGGGCCTGCCTCCAGCCTGGAGGGTGGAACTGATCTTGCCTCCCCTGCTAGTGATCCCTTCCGTGGTATCCCCTCTGTGGCCCCTACCCTTGCCATTCAGGTCTCCAGCCCAGTCGACGGTCGGGCTCCTGACGCCCCCACCTCGGCTGCTGCTGCCACTGGAGCTGCCTTTGCTCCCTCTGCCGAGGCTCTCCCCTTCTCTCCTCATGTTCTCTCCCTCCTCTTGTCTCCTTCTCTTCCTCTGTGGTAAACTTGGCCAGCTTCCTTGCAAACTCCGGGTTCGACGCCTCCCCGTCGACTTCTCTGGCCGCCCTCTCCATCAGCTCCTCATAGGAGAGGGGGGGAACTCTCTTCAGCTCCATCCAGAAGAACCCCTGCTGCAGGCCCAGGGTAAAGGCCATCATCAGACTATGGCCCGGCATCTCATGGACCTGAGTAACCTCCTCCTGGAACCGGTCCACGTAGCTTCCCAACGTCTCGTTCACCCCCTGCTTGATGTGGAACAGGGACTCGGACTCCTTCTTCCTCTTCTTTGAGGTAGTGAACCTCAGCATGAACCCCCGGCGCAGGTCCTCGAAGCAGTAGATGGAGATGGCCGGTAGCTGATGGAACCACTCCCTTGCCTTCTACCTGAGGGTGATAGCAAAGAGTCAGTACTTGAACCCGTCTGACATCTGTCGGATGGAGACTACATCCTCAAACCATTGCACATGCTGGACCGGGTCTCCCTTCCCGGTGTAGTAGGACATCTCGGGTTCCCTGAACCCATCTAGAACTAGAGCTGAGGAGACCAGCTCGCTAAAAGGACTACCTCCCCCCACTGGGCGAGCCGGCGAGTCTTGCGAGCCTAGCTCGCCGAACCGGCCTAGGCCTTCCGAGCCGGGGAAGAGCTCACGCCCAGGGAGTTCGCACCCCCGGCCTTCCTCGGTCACCTCCTTCCCAGCTCGCCTGCCGGGAGCGTCCTCGCCCAAAGAGGGGGTGGCCGCGATCTGGACTGCCGGAGTCAAACACTCGGCCCGCGTGCCGAGTGCGAACTTGACGAGGCTTAGCACCTCATTCCTGAAATCTTCCAACATCCCCACCGTGGTGAGAGGCGGGGGGGGTGGCGAGTTCGGCCTGTCAGATCCCTGTCCTCCTGTCATCGAACTCGCTGAAGCTTTTCTGCACTGATCACTATCCATGCTCACCGCACCAAAATGTTGAAGCCGATTTCTCGGTCTCTTTGTGGAGTTCGACCCTTGGGGAAGGGGTGGTCTCGCGCCTACTTCACTCTTGCAAGAAAAACAACAAAGAAGACAAGGAGAAACCGACCCAAGGGATCGGCGGGGAGGTCCCACCACAAACCCGGAAGATCTCAGAGTGCTTCCCCTCCTTAGCCAGAAGCCGAGCTAAGGTACCCTCAGAAAGCACTTGAGAACTGGAACTGGGAGGCACAAGCAAGCATGTCTTCTAGGGTACCATTGGGTCCTATTTATAGTTTTAGGAATCTGGACTGCCAATAACCAAAAGAACTGACCTGAAATTACCAGAAAACCCTTGGTTGGGTCTGCCAACAGCCAAACTCCGCTGTTTTGAAGGGCTATGGGCAGGCCAGCGAGGGCAAAACAGTAAAAAGTACCTCATTCATCCAGGCGAGCTGGCGAGCTTTTGTAACGCCCCCGATTTTTCTGTGTTTTGTTTGATCTTTGGTTGGCGTTACAATGGCGTATTTCCGGCTCTTTGCCGTTGTAGAGCGTGGTCTTAGCTCTTAGGGTTCCTTGTGTAGCCTGTTTGTAGCCTGTTAGCAAGATTCCCCAGCTAGTCGGGGTCCGTTTGATGACTCGATTGGGCCTCTTAGGGAATGCTTGTGTTTTGGCTTCGGGTGGTGATATCCCGGGTTTTGTTCGGCGAATGCTGATTTCGACTTCGCAGTTGTGTTCGTAGCGTGGGTTTTTAGCTGCGATGTGAATTTCGTCATTTTCCGAGATGTTTCGGGTCTCGCGTCGTTTTGATATTGAGTGTGAGTAATTATTATGTATTGATTGTTTATTATTAAAACTAATGTATATATATAGCCTTGGGTTAGAAATTAGGGCTCAGTTCTTTGCCTCTTTTCATTTTCTCTTTCTGGAAGAAGTCGCCGCCTGTACGAGAGGAAGAGAACCGTCGGACTACCCTAGCCTTCAGACGCCGATTCCTGGAGATTTAGCGGTCGAAATTCAATTTCGAGAGGGGATCAGGACTGCCCTCGCCTGGATCTGCATTCTTTCTATTCCTCTGCTTGGTGCTCTGCGGCTAGATCCGAGAGTGGGGGAAGTCGCCGACCAAGTTTTTCTGGTACTGAGGCAAGTGATGTCCCCTCATCCTTGCCAAAGTTGATCTTTGTCTTCTTTTTGATTAAATTTTATCTTTTCCCTGCTTAGATCTTAGGTGTACGCTAGGGTTCGTTCCCGATAATACCGTGGTTAGTGTAGAGAAGTTCCAGTTGAATCTCAGTTTTCCTGAGGGATTGTGTCTATTAGGGACAGATTTGGTTCGGTTCAGGTCGAGTAGTTGCTATTGCCGATGGATGATGAAATTCTAGAGAGAGGCCTCGTTCTCATTTTGGTTGTTTGCTGGGTTTGGCGTCGGTGGCCAGTCGGGGTGTCGACACCTTTATGTCGACACCGGCCAGTCGTGGTGTCGACACTCGGTGTCGACACCAGCAACAGTGGTGTCGACACTTGGTGTCGACACCAGCAGCAGTGGTGTCGACACTTGGTGTCGACACCAGCAGCAGTGGTGTCGACACTTGGTGTCAACACCAGCAGCAGTGGTGTCGACACCAGCAGTAGTGGTGTCGACACTTCGTGTCGACACCAGCAGCAGTGGTGTCGACACTTGGTGTCGACACAAGCAGCAGTGGTGTCGACACTTGGTGTCGACACCAGCAGCAGTGGTGTCGACACCAGCAGCAGTGGTGTCGACACTTGGTGTCGACACCAGCAGCAGTGGTGTCGACACTTGGTGTCGACACTTGGTGTCGACACTTGGTGTCGACACTTGGTGTCGACACCAGCAGCAGTGGTGTCGACACTTGGTGTCGACACCAGCAGCAGTGGTGCCGACACCTTGTGTCGACATCGGCTTGTCGTAGTGTCGACACAACGTGTCGACACTGGGTGCCGCGCTGGTTTTGGGGTCAGGTAAGACTCGGGGTTGGTTCGGGTTAGGCGTGCAAGGCCGCGTCGGTTGGACCCGACGTTTTTGCCTTGGGTTCGTGTGTTTCTTAGGATTGTTAGTGTGACTTTTCCCTAGGGGGGCATTGGGTGTTCGGCTAGTTTCTGCATGCCGACTCTTGGGTTGTGGCAGGTGGTGGAGTTTTTGGTGGCCTCTGGAGGGGTGGTTTTATGTGGAGAGCTGTAGCCACCGCCTTTTGCCCCGGTTTGGGTTGGTGTGTGTGGGACCCTAAAGCTGCCACTGTTTGACCCCTTAGCCCTTTTTGGATCTGATTTTGGTTATGTATTCAGATCCATGTTTTGACCACTGCCACTTACCCACGTGTTAGGACTGTTAGTCCTTTTCCTGCTTATGCTTTCTTTTCTTTTGGCATATATGTATATGTCTTGTTGCTGTTGCAGACTCTTTTGGTAGGGCATAATGGTTTTATTGCTCGCACTTGGTGTGCTCTGTTGTGCTCTAGACAGTACTCTCTTCTTACTGTCACCCCTTTTCTTTTGCTTATAGCAGTTTGTTGCCGGGTTGGTAAACCCTTCTTCTTATTTTGCTCATTAATCTATTGCTCTATTTACCTTTTGATTATTTTCTTGCTGAGGTATTCTTTTCTTGAATGCCTCAGGCCCAGGTTGTAGCCAGTTCAGCGGCTAGTTCTTTTGGAGGGGCTTGTTGGTGGCCTTTTGGGTAGCTGAGATAGCTGATCCCCGTTTTTGTGAGGTAGTTCTTTACCTTTCTGTATAGACATACATACTCACCAGTGGGTTCGTGTCAGGTTGTTGGCGCCCACTGGTGGCTTCTTGCGATGCTGGGTATGAACTTAAACTGCTGTTTTTGCCTATTTGTGGTTGGTTATTTGCTTCTGGGAAGGATTTATGCTAGGTTGCATGTTAGATATTTTAAAACCTAAAAGTATTATTAAATGTACCTCATGCATAACATGTTTCTAAAACAAAGACACTATTTTTTTCCTCAGCATAAAACACTATCTTCCATACATACTACATTCACCTTAGAGTCATGCATACCATGAGTCGTCCCCCGGGGACACTTATGCTCATTTAGGGTGTCAACCTAATTGAACCAAAGTATTTTCTGCTGCGTATAAATATACTTTAATTGTGGACTAGCTGATCCACCGTGCCAAGGGATACGGCCTTTCAACATAACTGGTTTTCTTTTATAATTAATCAACGATTTTCCTTAAAAACAAAGGTCTGGGGTTTTTCCTGAGCGTGTGCAGTTATCCCATGCACGACATGGCATCATGGCACGTGTTTTCTCTTGCTCTGATACGATTTTATCGTTGAGAAAATGCGGGTTGTGACAGCTTTGACCACCTCGGCGGGTCCTGCTCGCCCACTGTTGTCGAGCTCCACTGCGAGGGCGCGAGCTGGGACTAGCTCGGCGAGTGCCGAGCTCAAGGTCGATGAATGCTGATCTCCGCTCGACGGGCGCCGATCTCTGGTCGACGAATGCCGAGCTCGCGCTCGGCCTCCTCTCTGTCGAGCTCGCCTATTGTCTCCAGCCTGATCTGTCAGGTTCCTCACAGCCTTGCTCGCCGAACACGGGGTTGTACAGTGAAGGGCCAGGGGGCCGTGATACTCCCGAGTCACTGAGCTGGTTGGAGTTAGAGGGGGCAAACAGCTGGCACTTGTGGCATTTCCTTATGAACTTAGCAGCATCCTGACTTAGGGTCGGACAGAAATACCCCTGTTGGACTATTCTTCCTTCCAAGGTTCTGCTCCCCAAGTAACTTCCACACTACCCTGAGTGGACTTCTTCCAAGATTCTCTAAACCTCCCTCTCGGCCACACAACATGCCAGCATCCCCGAGAGTCTTCCTATACAATTGTCCATCATGCAAAAGGTAATATGCAGACTTGTGCTTGAACTTCTTCTTATCCATCCCTTCCGGAAACTCCCCTGTGGATAGGAATGTTGTAAAAGGGTCCATACACGAGGGGTATTGGTCCACCTCCATCAGCTCCCCTTCTTGGATGTACGGACGGAATAGGTCAGTGATGGTACCCTCCGCCCCCCCCCCCCCCCCCCCCCCACTCGGGGACCATGCTTGGCTAGCTGATCCAACTGCTCATTCTCTTCCTGCGGCACATGCCGGATGGAGAAGGTCTGGAACATACCGATGACCCCCTTCATCTTTGTCAAGTATAACTAGAGAGTAGGTTCCCTGGCTAGGCGCAATCCTGCTATCACGGTCGCGTACTTGGCCTAGTTGTTAGTGATGGGAAAGTGCACCACCACTGTTTGCTTAATCCTCATTCCCTGGGGGCTCTCCAAGATCACCCCCACCCCCAAGGAATGTCTTCCTAATGCGTCGTCTACCATCACCTTCCAGGGAACTGGGAGAGTAAGTTCTGCATCCGTCACCTTGACTACAAAATTAGCTAGAAAGTCGGTCATAGCTTGGGCCTTGATCGAGAGGCGCAGGACAAAAGAGATATCGAACTCACTCAACTCCATCGCCACTTTGTCAATCTCCATGAATGCTCCACCCCCTCAAAGATGTTGTGAAGGGGATGGTCAGTCACCACTCGGATGGAGTGTGCCTGGAAGTAAGGCCGGAGCCTCCGGGTCGAGATGACTAGAGCAAAGGCCAGCTTCTCCAAGATGGGATAATGGAGCTCTGCCATTCTCAGGACCCAGCTTACATAGTATATGGGAAGCTCCTTCCTCCCCTCTTCCCAAACAAGGACGGAGCTCAAGGCCTCTACTCCGACCCCGAGGTACAAGGATAGGTCATCCCCCTCCTTCGGCCCTTGGAGCAAGGGGGCCTGAGTTAACTTCCTCTTCAAGTCCTGGAATGCCTCCTCGCATTCCTCAGTCCATTCAATCTTCTTGCCCCCCCCCCCCTCAACGCATTGAAGAAGGGAGATCACTTCTCCATAGCCCGGGAAAGCAACCTGCTTAGCCCCGCAAACTTTCCTGTCAGCCATTGCACCTCCTTAGAATTCTGAGGTGACCCCAATTCCATAATTTCCTTGACCCTATCAGGATTTGGCTCCACCCCAGCAGGGGTGATAAGATGGTCCAAAACCTTACCCCTGCTGGCCCCGAAAACACATTTCAAGGGGTTCAACCTCATCTTGTATTTGCGCAAGATGCTGAAGGTCTCCTCCCGGTCCCGAAGGTGGGAGTCCACCTCCCGGCTCTTGATCATCAGGTCATCCACATATACCTCGAGGTTCCTCCCCTTTTGCTCTTGGAAGACCTGATCTATCATCTTTTAGTATGTTGCCCCTGCATTTTTCAACCCGAGGGGAATTATCTTGTAGTAGTAGCACTCATCCCCGGTGATGAAGAAGACATCTTTTATTTCATGGGGTGCATCCTAATCTAATGATAACTTGAGAAAGCATCTAAAAAACTCATTACAGGAAAACTGACGGCTGAGTCAACCAACGCGTCGATTCGAGACAAGGGGTAACAATCTTTGGGACATGATTTATTAAGCAAAGAGAAATCAACACATATTCTCCATCGGTCGTCTCCCTTTTTAACCATTACAATGTTGGAGACCCAGCCAGGGTATTGAATTTCGGATACAAAGCTGGCCTTCAGGAGCGTGGCCACCTCCTCCCTGATGGGATCTGCTATCTTGTTCATGATGGACCTCTTCTTCTACTGGATGGGGCGAGCTTCTGGATCCAGGTTGAGGCGGTGGCAGGCAACGTCGCATCGATCCCCGAAATCTCCTCTGCGCTCCAAGAAAAGATATCCACGTTCTTCTGGATGCATGACAGTATCCTCTCCTAGTCCACCAGGGTCAGCCCCCCGTTGATGCGCATCTTCTCCACCCTGCCTCGAAGAGTGAGAACTTCCATCTCCACCACCGCTTCTGTAGCCTCCATAAGAGACTGCTCTCCCCATTCTCCAAAATCCCCCTCTCTCAGGACAAGGACCGCCTCAGCCTCCTCCACAGCCATCGCCTTGGCCGGCTCTTCTTGAACTTCCTCCGCCACCTCCACCTGGGTGCGGTTCTACTCCACCTCCAACTATACTCCACCTACTTCTTGCTCCACATATTCCATCCTCTGCTCCATCTCCTCGGCTCCCTCCTGCTAAGAAATGGAGTTTACTGCTTTGACATAGCACTCCCTCGCCACCTTGGGGTCCTCTCTAACCCGGACTTGAATCCCCTCATCATTGAACTTCAGGCATTGGTGGAAGGATGAGGGGACGCAACGGAAGACATTGATGAGAGGCCATCGGAAGATGGTGTTGTAACTATTGGGGGCATCCACGATGACGAACCTACAGTTTTAGGACTGCCCCCCCCCCCCCCCCAGAGTAACATGGAGTCCCACTCTCCCTTCAACCTCCTTGCTCTCTCCCGAGAATCCAAACATAGGCCCATCTGAGGCCAACACACTCTTGGTCTCCACCTTTATTGCGTCGAATACCTTCTTGAAGATGACATTGACTGAGCTCCCGTTGTCAATGAGGATCCGGGAGACGGTGAAATTATCGACCGCAGTCTGGATGACCAACGCGTCGCAGAAGGGGTCCTCATGATCTGGCATGTCACTCCTAAAGAAGGTGACCCTCTCCTCAGGGGTGGGGTCTGGGATGTGGAGTCAACGTTCCTTTGGTACATGGTATGGAGGCTTGCCTTCTGGGACGCCTCAACTCCCACCCCCCTGTGGATCACTCTGATCCCGCCTCGGGACCCTACATCAGCCTGATCCTCACACCTATTCTCCTTTGCCCGAGGCAGGACTTCCTCGATCCGCACTTCCTGGCGGTCCCGTTGTTGCCGCTGCTCCTTATTTCCTCTCAACTCGGGGAACTCTGGGAATGTGGTCGTAGCGTGCCCCTCCTCCTAGTGGAAGTCACAATATGGTAACTCCACTCTGACTTCCCTTCTCCTCCTCTGTTGACCTCTCCTACTTAGCATGGCTATCTCTATGGCCTGATGCTGCTCGGGGAGAGGGGGGCTCTAGCCCTACCTCCATCCTGGAGGGTGGAACTGACCCTGGCCCCCACTGGCGATAGTCTCCTTCGTGGAAACCTCTTCGCTGGCCTTGGTACTGCCACTCCTGCTGCCTCCAGCCGAGCCGATTATTCTGCTCCTAATGCCCCCACCTAGGCTGCTACTGATGTTGCTGTTTTTATTCCCTTTGTCGAGGTTCGACTCTCCTCACCTCCTAACCCCGGCCACCTCCTAACCCCGGCCACCTCATGGCCCCTTCTCCTCTTTTGTGGCCCACCTATCCAACTTCGCAAACACAGGGTTTGACGCCTCCCCGTCGACTTCCCTTGTCGCCCCCTCCATCAGCTCCTCATAGGAGAGGGGCGGCACCCTCTTCAGCTCCATCCTGAAGAAACCTTACTGCATCCCCACGATAAAGGCCATCATCAGGGTGTGCCCTTGCATCTCCTAGACCTAGGTGACGTCCTCCTAAAACCGATCCACGTAGCTCCCCAAGGTCTCGTTCATCCCTTGCTTGATGTGGAACAGGGATTCTGACTCCTTCCTTTTTGTTGGAAGTGGTGAACCTTAACATGAACCCCCAGCTCAAGTCCTCGAAGCAGTAGATTGAGTTGGCCGGTAGCTGATGGAACCACTCCCTCGCCTTCTCTTTAACGGTGATGGCGAAGAGTCTGCATTTGAAGGCATTCGACATCTGTCTTATCGAAACCACATCCTAAACCATTGTATGTGTTGGGTCGGGTCATCCTTCCTGGTGTACTTGGACATTTTTGCCTCCATGAACCCCTCTGGAACTGGGGCAAAAGAAACCAACTCGCTGAAGGGGCTGCCTTCCCCTGTTGGGCGAGCTGGAGGATCTCGCACCCTTAACTCGCTGAACCGACCACTGCTAGCTGATCCGGGGAAGAGAACTCGCCCGGAGAGATCGCAGCCACTCCCCTCCTCTGCAACCTCCTTCCCAACTCGCTGAAATGGGGCATCCTCGCCTAGAGCCGTGGCGGCAGCGATTGGAACAGCTGGTGTCGTGCACTCGACATGCATGCTGAGTGCGAACCTGAAGAGGTCGAGCACTTCCTGCCTGAACTCCTCGAACATCCCCACCGTGGTGAGAGGGGGAGGGGGTGGCGAGTTGGCCCTGTCCGAACCTTGCCCTTCTCCTCCAATCATCGATCCTGCTGAAGATTTTCTATGTTGATCACGATACACGCTCACTGCACCAAAAATATTGAGACCGAAAACTCAGTCTCTGTGGAGTTCACCATTGGGGAAGGGGTGATCGTATACCTACTTCTCTCTCACAAGCCGAACGACTAAGGAAAAAGAACAAGGGGCAGACCTAAGGGCTCGGTGTGGAAGTCCCACCACAAACTCGAAAGATCTTAGATAGCCTCCCCTCTCTAGCCAAATGCCAAGCTAAGGATACCTCAGAAAGCACAAGAAGACCGGGACACAAGTAAGCATGCCCTCTAAGGTACCCCCTTGGGTCTATTTATAGATTTTTGAAAATGGCCTGCATTTAGCCAACCTCCGATCTTTTAAACAGCTATGTGCAACCCAATTGGGTCTACCAACAGCATAACTTCGCTGTTCTAATAGGCTATGGACAGACCAGTCGGGGTAAAATGGTAAAAACACATCACAAAAGACCGGGCGAGTGGCCCTCTGGAACCTCCACTCGTAGGGGCGGCAAATGCTCGATGGAGCTGGCACTCACCGCCTCTTTCCCTCCCTAGTAGAGTGCGGGCCCGGCCTACCCTGCTCGCTTGCCGCCTGCCGAGCCTCTTGGGGCGAGTGCGAGCCGGCCCGCTGCTCGCAGTCCCTGGGGCGAGGGCGAGCTGACCTGCTCCACTCGCCCCTCAAACGGTCTGCCCACTTGGGCGAGCCGGACTGCTAGACTTTGACGAATATGGTTCATGTCACCCACTACTCGTCGGATATGGGATTGTACATGACTAATCTTCCAAAAAGCTATCTTTAATCATTCTTAAAAGATATATATTCATTCCTACTCACTTTTGCTAATTACAAAAGGGGTATAATAAATTGAGAAATCTAGTGGAATAAACGTTTAGGGGGGGGGGCAAAATATATAGGAAACACTTATGTACGGGGAGCCTTCATATATATAGGAAACGTATGCATTTGTGTTTTAAAGCTACCACGCTATAAACCTGTTATTCATCCATATTTTTAATTGCACTTACCTATAAACATAAATGTTCTTAAACTCGCTAATTTCTTATATATGTATTAATTATTATCAAAAAGGAGAGATTGTTGGAGCATGCGTTCTGCATCTCTTAGTTTGAGAATAACAAATACAGTGATGTATTTGATCTAGTATTTTGTGTGTTTATAGTGTACATGTTGTATATGTTGAATGAGGAGACAAGCCCTCGGTCATGGGCATGTTCCAAGGGTGTGTACACTAAAAAAACAAAAGGATGAGTTTTGTGTGCTGAACTTCAAACGGCCATAACTATCAATCTGGGAAGAGTTACGGAACATGCCACCCCATTCTAGAATGAGAACGAAATCATATACATTTTGGACTCGCTGGAGATAGCAACTATCACCCGGTGATATTGAAAATGACATCAACATGACGATGGCCATGTCCCGTACTATCGCCATGACGTGCACTACTCGGTACTATCGACGGGCAATAGTGGTTATCGCCTCGTGATAGCCCCACGACCCAAACACGTTCGTTTTCAACTGACACGATCATCACAGCATGCGACACATTGCAGCTTGAGGAGATATGACCTGTGATAGCTAGATATTGCCTGGCAATAGCGATTTTTCAATAAAAGCCTAAAAACTTCATGCATTCGACAGAGACACCTTTTGAAGCAGTGATTCCTCCTCCACCAAGCCAGAACTCTGATTATTTTGAGAGAGAGTTGTCTATAGAGATAGAGAGAGAAATCTTTTGTGCAAATACAAAGATCTAAAGGGGATTTAGAAGGACAAGGTCTACAATTCACATTCAACATGAAGGGCGTACGCATCAAGAATGCCAACGTCTACACCGCCTTCATCTTCACCTTCAGAAATCCTTAGGGAGTTTCTCTTACTTTTTATAATCTTGTAATCTCTTTTGTTTTTTTTTGTATTGGGAGAAGAAAAATCGTTCTGGGAGAATGTCGGAATTCGGGGAAGGATTTCGAAAGAAATTCGCTTTGTTTGTGCCGACTAGATCCTTATACGGCTTAGGGGGGAATTTGCTGCATTGTGTGTGGCAACTAGGTCGAGGTTAGATCTAGGGGTGGCTATAAGCCATATTTGGGATAAGATAGGCTATAGCCAGCCGGTCCTTGGGGAGAAGGTCCGGTGAAGCATCAAAAATGATTTTTCTATTGCCTCAATTTCTAGCATTATAGAAGTCAAACATTTTGTAATCAATTTCTTATGGAATAAAATCTTGTCATTTATTGTTTCATTATTTTGATTTTTTTTATATCATAAAATATTTTAAATATTATTTTCTCTATCAAAAACATTAAAATAAAATATATTGTAAATTGTTTTTTAGAATACACTCTTAGAATTCAATATCTATATCTAGCGCTGAGCTATAGTGATATCGCTAACGGTAATATAGTTATATTGAATTTCGCAATTTCCTAAAAAGTAATCTTTAATATAATATTTTTGTTTACATATAAAAAATATAATTACTTATAAAATATTTCATAACTTCATTAATTAACTCTGATATTTTAATTTAATAATTAAAATTCTCAAATCCCTTATTCATCACCCCCCCCCCCCCCCCCCCCCCCGCGCCCTTTAAGGGTGTCGTAAGATCTAACAATCTGGACCCCGCCCTCCAACTATGCACAAAGCTAGAACAGTGAACAAACAATAAAACAATGCACGAAAAGCTATTAGAGCTCTGCAAGCAAAGTAAAAAGGCACTACATAAGGTAAACACGCAAAGAAACAAGAAAGGCAGAGCCACACCTCATATACGTTAACACTGGAGCCTCTCACTCATCCTTGATAGGATCTAGAGAATCAGATTCGGCCACGCCACAACGATGCATCTGTACCACCATGTCGACCTAAACCTTCAGTCTTCTAGGTATCTCCTATCATTTCACGCACATTACGCATTGTTTGTGCAACACACATTGCGCCCAGCAAGCACATCATACATGTTACGCGCAACACACACAGCACGCACTTCGTCCACACTGCACCGAAAGTGAACAAATCATGAACACCGCTTCTGGCGCACGAGGCGCCCCGTGCGTATCTCCTATCATTTCGCACACCAGAGTTGTGGCGGTGGCGGTCGGAAGGCTCCCGGAAACGTCTCCCTCTCTGGTTCGGGGGAAGACAACAGCAGTAAGAGAGAAAGGGAAGGGTTCGGTTCCTTTGAGGGGTGATGGAGCTGTTATAAATATATATAATAATGATAATAAGAACAGTAATAATAATAGCAGTTAATTAAGGGAGGGAGGCCGATTCGTTGAGTTTAGGAGAAGGCATTCAACCAATTGAAATCCTCATTTAATATTATTATTGCAATTGAAACTATAAGATGGGAGATCGGTTCGTCGAATGCTCCCTAGAATTAAAATCCCTTTTTTTCCTGATTCGTCGAATGAGCCATGATTCGACGAATTTTCTAAAAATACATTTTTTTTAATAATAATAATAATATAACAATTGTATTATTAGGAATGGCTGAACTATCACCAATTCAAATGAAATTCGCACCCAAGGCAAAAGTTAGTGCTACAAATCCAACGACGAAGTCAAAATCAAAATCCGACGAGCCGTTCTCGAGGTATAATTTTCCAAAGTTTACGACAAACATTAAATATACCAAAACTTCGAAATTTCATCGAGGCTCCAATACTGCTCGGATCGCGACGAAACTTGACGGGCAAATTCAAAATTAATTGATTTAATTTTGTATTGTGAAATTTATAATTTTGATGAGAATTCCAAGATTTGGTCCGCTCGACCCAACGGACGCGAAAACGCACCAACGGCGACGCGCCGTCAACTCTACGCTAACGTAACGCTCTTACATCATTATGACTTCACGAAGAGGATTAAAATACATGTCGAAAAATCAGGGGCGTTACAGTCACCCCTCCAGAAAAGAAGTTTCGTCCTGAAACTTAGGACGCACATCGAAAAAAGAGAGCAAAGAGAGAAATACAGTAAAACTCGCTCGATAGAAATACTAACCAGAGATGACTATGAGAACAGCTGAGGATAAGATTCTCTCATTGCAGATTCCAATTCCCAAGTTGCACTCCTGACGTCCTGATTTTGTCAGAGAACCTTAACCATTGGAATTGTCTTCCTTCTCAGCGCTCGATCTTGCATCTCCAGAATACGGACAGGCTTTTTTGATATACGAGAGATTAGACTGCAATTGGGGCATTGAGTCAAGAACATGTTGATCATTACGAATACACTTTAGCAACTGGCTCACGTGAAACATGTCGTGAACATCAGGAAAAGAAGCAGGCAACTCAATTTATAAGCTAACACTCTGATGCGCTTCACAATATAAAAAGGTCCCACATTCTTGGGATCCAACTTATGGTTCTTTCCAAATCTCTTAATGCCTGACATCGGAGAGACCTTCAGAAAAATCATGTCCCCAACGGCAAACTCCAGATCAACCCTGCATTGATTTGCATACTTTTTGTATCGCTCATGAGTCGGTCATAGCTTTTCACGAATTTGTGTCACTGAAATGCTCATATCTTCTAAAGCTTCCGGACCGAGCAAAGGCTTCTCACCAACTTCAGCCCAAAATAGGGGAGTTCGACAACGCCTCCCATATAAGGCTTCAAAGAGTGCCATCTGCAAACTCTCCGGATAATTGTTGTTGTGCGCAAACTCCATCAGTCCAAGGCATTTATCCCAAGCTCCACCATGGTCCAGAATATAGCATTTAATTATGTCCTCCAAAATCTGATTCGCTCTTTTCGTCTGACCATTAGTCTGAGGATGGTAAGTAGTAGAATATCTAAAATCAGTGCTTAAAGCACCCTGCAAGCTTTGCCAGAAACGAGACATGAACCTGAAGTCTCTGTCTAACACAATACTCGTTGGCACACCATGCAACCTGATGACTTCATCCAGATAAAACTCAGCTATCTTTTCCATAAAATGGTCAATCTTGAGGGGCACGAAGAGAGCATGCTTTGTTAGTTTATCAACAATAAATATTGCATCATACCCTCAGGGAGACCTCGACAAACCTGTATTGAAATCCATAGAAATGCTCTCCCACTTCCAACTTGGGATATCTAATGGTGTTTACTTACTACCAGGTATTCTTTGATCAGCTTTAACACGCTGGCAAGTATAACACTCAGATACAAACCTTGCTATATAATTCTTCATACCTGACCACAAGACAATTTGCTTCAAATCTTGATACATCTTTGTGGAACCAAGATGATAGGCAACACTAGAACTGTGTGTTTCACTACATATCTTTGCTTGAATTTCCTCAACAAAGAGAATACAATATCTGTCGTGGTACTTCAAGGTGCCCACATCATCGATCGAAAAGTCCATTAATTCCTCTTTTTCAGTTCTACTTATGATATACTGCATATCAGGATCTTCCTTTTGGTGTAGCCTAGTAAGAGTAATCCATTAAGGCTCTATAATTTTCATGATACTTAACGAAGCACTAATCCCAACGGATATGTCCATCACCAAGAACTCCTCTGCTAAGGATTGCACATAGAGGTTAAAAACATGTGTGGGCTTTCGGCTCAAGGCATCCGCCACCACGTTAGCCTTGCCGAGATGATAAAGGATTTTTTCCACATAGTCCGCAACATAGTCTAATCATTTACGTTGGCGCAAATTTAGCTCATTCTGAGTGAAGACATACTTTAGACTTTTGTGATCCATATAGATCTTGCACGACACTCCATACAGAAGATGTCTCCACAGCTTCAAAGCATACACGACAGCAGCAAACTCCAAGTCATGCTTAGGATAGTTCTTTTCATGAACTTTCAATTGTCTCGATCCATATGCAATCACTTTGTCATCTTGCATCAAAACGCAACTGAGTCCAACTGGTGAAGCAACCACATAAACAGCTTTAGTAGGCAATGCCAAAACTGGAGCAGAACATAATCACTTCTTAAGCTCCTAAAAAGCTTCTTCACAGGCATCACTCTAAACAAAAGTCACGCTCTTCTGCGTAAGCTTGGTCAACGGCACAGACAGCATTGAAAATCCTTTCACAAATCTCCTATAGTACCCTGCCAACCCTAAGAAGCTCCTTATCTCCTTAGGTGTTGAAGGTCTCTTCCAATCCAACACTGTAGTTATCTTTGTCGGGTCTATAGAGATACCGCCTTTGCTCACCATATAACCTAAGAAAGACACCTGAGACAGCCAAAACTCACACTTGCTTAGCTTCGCATACAACTTGTGCTCCCTCAGGGTAGCCAAAACCAAGCGCAAGTGTAAGGCAAGCTCTTCAGCATTTCTGGAATACACCAGAACATCGTCGATGAATACAACCACAAACTGATCCAAAAAGTTTTTTAACACTCTAATCATCATGTCCATGAAGGAAGAAGGTGCATTCGTTAACCCGAACGACATTAACAGAAACTCAAAATGTCCGTATCGGGAGTGAAAAGTAGTATGCGGAACATCTGACTCCCAGATTCTCAACTAATGGTATCCTAAACAAAGGTCAATCTTTGAGAATACTGAACTACCTCGCAATTGGTCAAACAATTCATCAAACTGAGGTAGTGGATATGATGCAGGACTGGCATCACACCATCCTGCCACCCTGCATGGCATCACACCAGCATAGGGGTCCCACCAGGAGTCCACCTGATTGGCCTTATCAAGGCACGCGGCCCATACACCCCAACCCGTCCCCGGTCCTATAATAGGAGCACGACGGGTTGTTGAGGTCCGAGATCGAACCCATGACCTCCTTGATAAAGCATTCTCCTGTGAATGCTCTGTTGGTGATAAGCATTCACAGGAGAATGCTTTATCAAAGAGGTCACGGGTTCGATCTCGGACCTCAACAACCTGTCGTGCTCCTGTTGTGGGACTGGAGACTGGTTGGGGTGTATGGGCCGCGGGCCTTGATAAGGCCCATTAGGTGGACTCCTGGTGGGGCCCCTAGGCTGGTGTGATGTCAGGATGGTATGAGTCAGTCCTGCATCAGGATACCTATTCTTGATAGTTATCTTGTTCAGCTATCGATAATCTATACACAACCTCATCGACCAATCCTTTTTCTTCACGAAAAGGACTGGAGCACCCCAGGGCGAAGAACTTGTCCTAATAAAATCACACGACAATAGTGAAAGTTACTTAATTGAAGGTTAGCTAATCACCTAGAGAGGGGGTGAATAGGTATTTGAACTTTTATTAAATGTTTTGCTGATTTCTAATTATACTAACTAGAGCTTGTCCTTAAATCCTGTAATATCAAAGAAAAACAAGCACACAGCAAACACAATGATTTATACTGGTTCCCCAATTGGGTACATTCACTTTCCCTCCCACCTATCCAACTTACTTATTAGACTAGGCACAACTTCACCACTATGCTCCTCAGATCTTACACCTCAGGCCCATAGCCTTACACACAGATTCTTCACAGAATCCAACTCAGAATCACAAGGGTTCCTACCTCTGATCTCTGCAGAACTCCTACAGCTCAGTGACCACTGATCACCTACCTCAGCCTTATTTTTAAGGCCTACACTCAGACTCTTCAGCCCTACAGCTTCAGCCGCACAACCCTACTCTCAGAGTGCTGCAGCAATCCTACAACTCAGTACCCTTCCAGGTACCTACAGCTCAGCCTCCTCCAAGGCCTACAACTCAGTGACACACTTGTAACCTACAGCTCAGTGACTCTTCAGTCATCTACCTCAGGCACAAGTCCCTACACTCAGGCTGTGAGGACAGCCCTACCTTAGATCCACACTTGGATCCTACCTCAGAGAGCAGCACTCACCTACCTCAGGCACTTAATCCCTACAGCACAGATCCTCACTTAGATCCTATCTTAGTGCCCCAACAGGGAACCTACCTCAGGCACAAAGTGTCCTACACTCTGATTCAGGAAACCTGAATCCTACAGGAAATAAAACAGGATGTTGAAGAAAATAGAACAACTGACTCAAAGAGGTATCTCTGAGTCAACCTTGCTGGACTGAGCAGATATCAGTCCAGACAACTTGTTGTAGAAGGAATTAGCCTTCTTCTACAGCTAACACTTTACTGCTGCACAGGTAAGCAACTATTAGCTTGCCAAATAGATGTATCAGCTACACTGTTGTGATGAGAACTAACTTACTGAACTTTAAAGTGCTTCAGCTATCTTTATCTGCCCTCAGGCTATCTTGGCTGGACTTTTGCTTTCAAGCTTGATGGGGAAGAAGATGTCCAACCACCTCTTTACAATTTTTTTTTGTATTCGTTAACCCTAATCCCTTTTCTGTTTCCCCTTTTATATGTGTTGATTTGAATCAATGACACAATATTATGTGGGCGCACCAAGGATTGGTGAGCGCCAACTCCATCAGAAAAGGGCAAAATGTCTTTCGGCTCTACAACAGCTTTCCCGCAACGGCTTCCTGCAATTTTACTTTAATGACGTCAACAGTGGTCATCAACATCTGGATTTAGAAAATATTCCATAAGACCATGAAGCGTTGAGTAATGTTAAGTCACTCAGCGCCATCTCCCTTGGCTCTCAACATTTCTGGACTTAGAATTTTCCTAGCTTTGTCTCAGCGATTTTGTCTCAGCAGTTTCAGTAGTTTTTCATTATCAGCTGAAACAAACCTTTGTCTCATCGCTTTCTTCTTATATGCTGTCTCAGCGGTTTTTGCACTTAACTATCTCAGCGGTTTTGTCTCAGCGGTCTCAGCGGTTTTTCATTATCTGCTGAGACAAGCCTTTGTTTCAGCGCTTTCTTCTTATCTGTTATCTCAGCGGTTTTCCTCTTAACAGTCTCAGCGCTTCGTTCTTCATTAGAAGCGTTGAGTGAACCTGCTTCACTCAACTCTTCTGGGCTTAGAAAAAATCCAGTTAGTCTTGTCTCAATTGTTTACCTCTTAACTGTATCAGTGCTTCCTACTTTATTAGAAGCGTTGAGTGAAACTACTTCACTCAATGCTTCTAGACTTAGAGAAATTCATCCAGTTTCATCTCTGCTGTCTCAGTGGTCTCAACGTTATCTTCTCAACTGTCTCAGCTATCTCAGCGGTCTCAATACTATCTTCTCAGCTATCTCAGCTGTCTCAGCGGTCTTAACGCCTTCTTCTCAGCGGTCTCAGCTCTTTTGCCTTAGACTGATTTTCTTGATTTAGCTTGACAAGCATTAAGCTGAGCTCGACGAACCACAATCTGAGCTCGACAAACTTTGATCGTCTCAGCGGTCTCAGCGCTTTTTGCCTTAATCAATTTTTCTCTTGCTTTAGCTTGCCAAGCGTTGGGCTGAGCTCGACGAACTGTAACCTAAGCTCGACGAACTTTGAATCCTGAGTTCTTAAGATTAACCCAAGGAATACTGAGTTGAGCTCGACGACCAGCGAGCTGAGTTCGATGAACTCTGAGCTGAGTTCGACGAAATTTGAGTTTACTGTCTAACTCATTTTTCTTCATCTGTCCAATCATGGACTACCTGCATGCAAGAACTACAGCACACATCAAATACAGTATGTCCCTTAGCATGATTGGTGATGCCACTTCAAAACCTGAGGAATATTGTAGGGCATAATTCCCAACAATATCCCCCTATTTGAAGAAGGCAGAACACACATCCATGCTAAGGTGCATCAACATAGAAAAAATATCATGATAGGTCTAATGAAACATTATCATGACAACTAGTTATCCCAGTACAGGATAACTCCCCCTAGATGAGATGGCTTAACACTATGATTGATAGACTAATGGTACAGGTGAATTAACAATCATTGATAATGTGAAAGTATGATAAACAACAGGAACTTTAGTAATCATTTACAAGGTAAACATTATGATCAAGATAAACCTAATCATTAACTTTAGCCAACTAGTAGCAAACTTGTGATTACATGATATATATATGAAGGAACATCATATTTATTTATCACAAATATACATTTATCACATCAATATAGTCAGGGTCAACTCATATTAATTTTATTGATAAAGATTTGAAATTTTTACACTGTTTACATTCATTACAAGACATAGATCAGACAATATTTTTTAAAAAAGCTTAGGCCTTGGAGTCTTTTATCAGTTATTCTTTGATGAACTTGCACCAACATCCTTGGTTGCAGCAGACTTCTTCAAGTTTTCAGCTTTGTTCTTCTGCCACTTGAAGTAGAGGTGTTGGATCCCTAGTTGATTTGGGCTAGGTTCACTGACTTAGGATGTGACCCATCATGTATAGCCAGGGTCATTTTGTGTCCTAGAGTCCAGGTCAAGTCCATAAAGTCAATTTCAGATGGACCAGCTATCATCAAGACCATCAGAGACTCCAGACTTAGAGGATTTCAAGACTAAGTAAAGTGAGTTCGACGTTCGTCGAACTCAGCTCGACGAAAGGTGTTCTGCGCTCGATGATCGTGAGACAACTCTTAGTGGTGAGCTCGACGAACTTTGTTCTCTGTTCGACGAATGTTGAGGTTCTTCATCAAGCCAAATTCAGGACAACTTCAGTATTTTTCTAAGTCCAGCTTCAAGCTTTGGTCGACGAATTAGATTCTGAGCTCGACGAACTTGGACCTCAAGTTCTCAACTTCTCAGGTCGACGAAGTCATCTCCTCAGGTCGACGAATGCAGTACTCTACTCGACAAATTCTGGACTCGGAAGATTTGTGTCGACACTTAAGGTTTGTGTCGACACCAGTCCATCTATGTCGACACCAGAGGATTTGTGTTGACACCAGGAATTCAGTCAACACCAATTTATGTCGACACCAGGATTTCATGTCGACACAAGAAGATTTGAGTCGACACCAAGATGAATCAGTCGACACCAGCTTATGTTGACACTGAATATCAGCAGATGCAGAATATTTGGCTAAGTCCACAATCTTTATTCGCTCGACGAATTTGGATCTCAATTCGACGAATACTATCTGACAGTGATAATTATCTGCTCAACGAATGAAGATAGTCTAGTCGACAAACTCAAGCTCAGCTCGATGAACTCAAGCTCAGCTCGACGAACTCAAGCTCAGCTCGACGAACTCAAACTCAGCTCGACGAATTGCATTCTTCGTTCAACGAATCCAGACTAGGTCATCTTCAGGTTTCCCGTCCCGTTTCTTGGCGATGATTCCGGAGTTATTAATGCCAGATCTTCTCGGAATGTTACCGTTAGAACGTGCATTGACTATGGATGATTACATCCCGTTTTTCCATGGGACAGTTGGGGAAATCATTGATTGTTGCTTCCTTCCAAGGCCAACTGCAATTACTGCTCAACATTCGAATTTTAAATGTTCTCAGTCAGTCAAAAAGATATTGACAAGAAAAGAAAAGGATCAAGCAGTAACAGAGTAACAGAATTACAGTACAGCAAGCAATACAGACAATCAGACAGACACTCTCAGATTGCACAGAAGAACAATCATACACAACATCAAAAGTTCTACTGCAATCAGCCTGACCAGAGAACATCTTCAAGAAGGAGAAGAAGAACAATCAAATTCTATCAAGGGTCTTCTTCTTTCCTTCAACTCTACAGGACTACTTCAAAGGACAACAAACTTCAATCTGTCAAAGGAGTTCCTGAAACAAATTCTGGTCCAGGCATTCTAGGTCTTTGAAGACCTATCACCCTGAAGCAGTGCTCCAGCATTCCTGATTAATTCAAGATATTAGGGGGAGCAAGATCTGCTACAATCAATCCACAATTCTTCTCAGCTGCTTTGAGAAAAAGAAGACACCATCACCTTCTTTCCAATTCCTATACAGGGTTTTAATTTCCTTCAAAATTATTCTGGTTGCAAGTCTCCCTCAAAAATACTTGAGGTTTTGGTTTTTGAGCACCTGAACAAAAGCTCATTGGTGTCAGGCACCTGATCAAAAACCTGAGTGGATTCCTACCAGGGTGGTAGAAGAGTGGATGTACCCAGGTTGGGGAACCACTATAAAATTTCTTGTGTCGTATAGTTGCCCTTTTCTTTGAGTTTTGGCTGTGTTCTGTGATTAGTTAGTTTGCTGTGTTTATTTATTTTATTTGTTGAATTGTTCACCTAGGCATACAACAAAAGTTGTAAAAAGTTTGTAGTGAGCACAATACTCTATTCACCCCCCCCCCCCCCCCCGCTCTAGAGTATTTCAGATCTAACCTGCACTTTCAATTGGTATCAGAGGGAGGTTGGTTAAAATACCACACCTTAGTGGTTGTACAAGCTAACACCTAAACTACAAAGTTCCCTCTTGTTAGATCTGTTTGTTTTAATTTTGTCATTAGATTTATCTCTTCACAGACATTGCCCAAAATAAAGACTACGCAAGCATCAGACCTTCAGTGTGCAATCTTAACAAGTTTGTCATCTGGAAGGCAAGAATCAGGTTATACATGAATTCTATTGATGAGGATATCTTTTCTGTTATTTTGACAGGTGTACCTCCAGCACCTGCAGCTTCTACCAGCACTTCAACCAACATGACTGCAGTGCCCCCTCCAGAATACAATGAATCTTACAAGAAAGCTAAAATGGAATATTCTAAAGCAATGAATATCTTAGCCCAGACTATGTCAGATGACATATTCTAGAAGGTGGCTGAGTGCACCTCAGCCAAGGCCATTTAAGATTCCCTCAACCAAATGGTAGCTGGCTCTGCAGATGAAAGAAAGGACAGAAGATCCAATCTCATATCCATGTATGAGAACTTTAAAAAGGATGAGAATGAATCAGTGGCAGAAATGTACAACAGGCTGAGCACAATCATCAATGAGCTCAAGACCTTGGATAAGGACATCACCTTGACAGAGGTGAATGACAAGATATTGATGTGCTTCCCTAGCTCTTGGGATTCCAGAATCTGGACTATCAAAGAAGCCAGAAGCCTCAATGAGATATCAACTGAGTCTCTGTTAGGCAAATTGAAATCCTATGAGTAGCTGATCAAATCAAGAGAAGCAGCAGAACAGAAGGCAACAACTCCAGTTAGAAAGGATCACAGCATAGCCTTCAAAGCATCTGAAGAAAGTGAGACATCAACTTCCAATGAAGAGCTTATGAGCCGCTTTGCCAAAAGGTTATACAAGATGGCAAGGAAGGATTTTAGAAGGAAATCATCCAGACAAGATGATAAGCCCAAGTATGACAAGACACCAACCAAGGAGGTTGTGTGTTTTGGGTGCATAAAGCCTGGACATTACATCTCAGAATGTCCAGAAAACCAGAAGAAGGACAAGAGCAGAGAAAAGGACTCCAGGAGAAAGCACAACAGCAGACCCTCCTTCAGTAAATATAAAAAGAAAGACAAGGGTTTTGTTGCTGAGACTTGGAGTGACATTGAAGAAGAAACATCTTACTCCAGTTTAAGTGAAGAAGAGGAAGAAGCTATATCCAAGGAGGTGTGCCTAATGGTAATTGATGCCTCTAGGAGCAATTCTGGATCAGAAGAAGAATCTGGAGATAAAGCTGCCTCAGACTCAAAGACAGATCAGGTTATTTCTAGCTTTGACTTTAGTTCTGATTTATTTAAAGCTGAATTCAAATCTATGTGCTTAGACCTAATCAATTCAGAAAAGGAAATAAAAACTCTTAGAGAAAGACTAGGAAGTCTTGAATCTGTAAATTCAGAAAACATTAAGTTAACAGACCAACTAACTCTAGCTAATGAACAAATAATTAAACTGAAATCTAAATTATGTGAGGCCAAACAAATTGAGCAATCTCTCAATAGGAGAAGCCTCAAGCTGATGGACATTACAAGCACAGTGAATGCCAGATTAAATGGTAAGCTGGGCTTGGGTGCTTCATCAAGTTTACCCCCCATAATCAAGAAAAATATTCTTTCAACCCCCATCAAGTTTATTTCTGCTAAGGGAAAAGAAAAATTAATAGACAAACCTATGTCAGAAAACAACTCAAAACCACTAGACAAGAGAAACAAAAAACTGTTAATAAAAACAAAGTTCAGCAGCATTCGTCGAACTCAGATCGACGAAATGTGGCCAGTTCGTCGAACCCAGATCGACGAACGCTGAACGCAAATTCTAGTTATAATAATTCGTCTAACTGCGATCGACAAACTGCGTATGGTTCGTAGAGCAGAGGTCGACAAACTCGGGGCGTAGATAATGACTACTGTCATTCTCTGAGCAGAGATCGACGATCTCAGTCCTATTCGTCGAACTCTGGTTGACGAACTTACAACAATTCATAGAACCCAGAAAGACCAAACCTAAATAATTTCTCTTACAGAAATTTTAAACCTATTAATAAGACATTTAATCCAGTAGCTGATTGGGTAATTCCACCTAGGAGATATCACCCCTTAGGCTATAAATCCCAACCTGCATTATCAGTTATTTCCAGCTTTTCATTTCAACAAAATAAAGGACCCAAGGTAACCTGGGTCAAGAACAATTGAATTTTGTTTTTCCTTGCAGATACATGTGAAGAGCTGTCCAAGGGTAAGTCATACATGGTACTTGGACAGTGGTTGCTCCAAACACATGACAGGAAGCAAGGGCAATCTATCCAATTACAAGCCCAAGCTAGGACCAAAGGTGATTTTTGGAGATTCTAACAGTGGTCAATCAGAAGGATATGGGACAGTGAAGATTGGATCAGTGACTTTCATGAAAGTAACTTATGTAAGAGGACTCAAACATAACCTTATATCCATAAGTCAATTATGTGATGAAGGTTATCAGGTACATTTTAACTCTACTTCCTGTTCTATTATTGATAATAAAAACAAAACTGTTTTAATTAGACTTAAACAGGGTAACATATATTTAGTAGATTTTATATCTGCCACAACTGATATCTGCTTACTGAATATTACTAGTAATCAAAATGAGTTATGACATAAAAGACTAGGACATGTAAACCTTAAGAATATATCTAGGTTATCTAAGGACAACCTTGTTAGAGGTTTACCTTCTGGCCCCTACAAGAAGGAAATCTTATGCAGGGCTTGTCAATTAGGCAAGCAAACCAAAACTAGCTTTAAATCCATTAATAAAAGTGATTCACCTAGGATATTGTATTTGCTTCATGTGGATCTATTTGGACCCATTGCAGTACAAAGCCTAGGAGGGAAGTCTTATACTTTAGTGATTGTTGATGACTTCTCTAGATTCAGTTGGGTAGCTTTTCTGAGAGCTAAGTCAGATACATTCAAGGTTCTTACAGATTTTCTCAGGACCATACAGATTGAGTTCTCTACTCATGTTACATTAATCAGAAGTGATCATGGCACAGAGTTTGAATCTCTTCTTATGCATGAGTTCTGTGAGAAGGAAGGTATCAGGCAGTGCTTCTCAGCTCCTAGAACTCCCCAACAAAATGGGGTTGCTGAAAGGAAAAATAGGACACTCATTGAATCTGCAGGTACATTATTGGCATATGCTTACATGTCTCTATCCTTTTGGGCAGAAGCTGTAAATACTGCCAACTATGTCCTGAATAGAAGCCTTATAAATAAAATGAAAAATAAGACCCCCTATGAATTACTTAAAGGGAAGAAACCTAAAATCACTTACTTTAAAGTTTTTGGCTGCATTTGTTACATTCACACTAACAATAAAAGATACATTAGAAAGTTTGAGGCTAGGCTGAAGAAGGGATTTTTCTAGGATACTCCCAAGTAAGCAAGGCATATAGGGTTTTCAATAAATCATCTCTTAAAATTGAAGAATCTGTTCATGTATCTTTTGATGAAGCTAACATGTCATATAAGGAGAAAGAGATTTCTACCAATAGCTTCTTGCAGGTTCCACAACTGTGTGAGTCTATGGATGGACTAAATCTTACCCAAGAGGTATCAAACCATCCTACTCCACAGGTTACTGAAGAAAGTGAAAAGGAAATTCAAGAGGAAGTGGCTGAACTTCCCTCAACAGCTAGTACCATTCCTCAAGAGGAATTAATTACAGAAGCTGTTGCTCAACAAACTCCACCAACTGATCTTATCACACTTAGAGATCACCCCAGATCTCAAGTAATTGGAGCCATTTCAGTAGGTGTACAGACAAGGCATTAACTCAACCAAGACTTGATGCATGCATGTTTTCTCTCTCAAATTGAACCTCTCACCATCCATGAAGCAGAGCAAGATCCCCACTGGTTCATTGCAATGCAAGAGGAACTAAATCAGTTTGAGAGATGTAGATTTTGGGATTTGGTTCCAAGACCCCATAACTACCCAATTATTGGAACCAAATGGGTCTACAGGAACAAGTTGGATGCTCAAGGCAACATAGTGAGAAACAAGGCTAGGCTTGTTGCTGAAGGCTACAGGCAAGAAGAAGGAAATGACTCTGACCAAACCTTTGCCCATGTTGCAAGGTTAGAGGCCACTAGAATATTCCTTGCCTATGCAGCTCACAGGAGATTCAAGGATTTCCAAAATGGATGTCAAGAGTGCATTTTTGAATGGAGTACTTCAAGAAGAGGTTTATGTAGAGCAACCTCCTGGTTTTATCTCTCCAACTCAACCCTCTTTTGTATTTAAATTGCATAAAGCTCTCTATGGTTTAAAGCAAGCTCCAAGAGCTTGGTATGAGACCTTAGCAAGCTTTCTTTTAGAGCATAAATTTACAAGATGAACCATAGATAAAACTCTTTTCACTAGAAGTCATAAGGACCAAATTTTTTTAGTGTAAATATATGTGGATGACATCATTTTTGGGTCTACTGATCTCAAATTGTGCAAGAGGTTTGCTGACCTTATGCATTCTAAATTTGAGATGAGTAGCATGGGTGTGCTTTCCTACTTCCTTGGTCTCCAAGTGAAGCAGCTCCCAGATGGTATCTTCCTCTCTCAAACTAAGTATGCTAAAGAGCTTATCAAAAAGTTTGGGATGGGTGATGGTTCAGGGATGAAAACCCCTATGGCTACAAATGTTGTTGTGGATTCTGATGCAGCAGGGAAAACTGTAGATCAGAAACATTATAGGGCAATTGTTGGATCCCTATTATACCTAACAGCTAGCAGACCTGATATAATGTTTGCCACATGTCTTTGTGCTAGGTTCCAAGTGAACCCTAAAGAATCTCACCTTATTTTCCTAAAAAGAATTTTGAGATATATAAAGAGTTTCCGTAATCTAGTACTCTGGTATCCTGCAGAGTCAAAAATTGAGTTAACTGGATACTCAGATGCTGACTATGCTGGATGTAGAGTGGATAGGAAGAGTACCACTAGAACTTGCCAGTTCCTGGGTATGAGACTTGTCTCCTGGTTTTATAAAAAGCAGATATCTGTGTCTACATCAACTGTAGAAGCAGAATACATGGATGCTGGCAGCTGCTGTTCATAGATGTTATGGATATGAAATCAACTCCTAGACTATGGTGTCAACTTAAATAATTCAACATTATTTTGTGATAATACTAGTGCTATTGCTATAGCACAGAATCCAGTTCCCCATTCTAGGACTAATCATATTGAAATAAGACATCATTTCATTAGAGATAATGTAGACAAAAAGAAAATTAACTTAATCCATATTCCTACTGATCTACAGAGAGCAGATATTTTCACCAAGCCCTTGGATGAGAAAACCCATCTGTTCTTTATAAATCAACTGGGAATGATTAATGGAGAAGAGTTAACCTAGTTTCTGTCTGCATTCGATGAATTTTCCAGAGTTCGTCGAACAGAGTTCGACGAATTAGGGAAAGTTTGAGAGATTCTCGTCGAACGGAGATCGACGAATTCTCTGTATGAGGAAACATTTTCGTCGACCGGAGATCGACGAACTTTGCTTCAGAAGATGTTTCGTCGAACGGAGTTCGACGAACAGTTTTCGATTCTTCTGGATGAGATCGACGAATTATTTGTCTATAATTTATTTCGTCGAGCTCAGTTCGAAGAATTGTTTCTTTTTCGTGGAACGGAGTTTGTTGATTTATATTCTGAAAATCTTATATCTAGGTTTTCTTCGACCTCCATCCCGCGCTTTCAGTTACTTTGCTCTTGCTCGTCATTTTTCTCTGTGTTTTTCTTGTAGGTCATCAATGGCGATTCCCACGGGAGCTTTGGTTGCGATGAAGTTTGATACTGGATTCGACATGGATTTTGAGTCTTTACAGCATTCTGACCCTATTTTCCTCTATATCTTGGAACTCCTAGAAGAACTCAATCTAAAGGACTTCATGACCTGGAGAATTAAACTACATGCGACTGAAATCAGAGAATAGGTATATACATCTACTACTTCTGAGGATGATACTGTGACAGGAAATATCGGGAGTACTGCTGTTCTGTTATCTCCTGCAATTCTTTCTGAGATATTTGGATTAGTGAATGGAGAAGATAATATAGACATGGATTCTAAAGAGTTTGGTGACATGCTGAAGCTAAGGGGTTTTTTAGGAAGCAACCCTAATAAGCTGTTGAAGAAGCAACTGTCCGCCGCCTACCAGTTTCTGGCGGACATTGTAGGGAAAGTGCTAATGGGAAAGCACTCAGTACATGACTACATAACCTGGCATCAATTCTTGGTTATGTGCGCCGTGGTGAATAAGAGACTTGTCAATTGGGGCACAATCTTCTTTGAATTGATAAAGAAAAGGAATAGTAAGAAGGAAGTCTACTTCGGCAGAATTTTGGGAATTTTCCTCCAGGAGAAGGCTGGTGAATTAATGGTCTCCCCGACCATTTTCATCAATGCCAGCAAGCGCCTCACTTGCGCTCTGTTTGGCAGGTGGGAGAGGACTATCTCCAAGCCCTCAAAGGCTTCTTCCTCTTCCATCCAAACTTCTGAGAGCGCCAGGGCTGTAAAAGCCGCTCCCCACCCTGCTAAAGAGGTCATTCCATCTCCATCATCTCTTCCTGCACTTCCAGCCAAACAAGTCCCCTCCTCTTCCATTCCTTCTACCACACCTAAATCTCCACCACATACTCATGTGCCTACTCCACCTCCATCTCCACAACTTGACATTACCAACCTTCCTACACGCCTTGCTTCACCTCATGAGACATCTATCCCTATACCTCCTCAGTCTCCTCTTCCCCCTCATTTGTCATCCATTCCATCTTACAACATACCATCAGACACTATCATGCCAGATGCCCCCACTCCATCTATTATTCCACCCTCCATTCCATCCTCTTACCCTTCCCCATTTGATCCATCTACCATCATCTCTTTGCTCACTCCCCTCATAAAATCTCTCATCCAAGAGGCCATTACACCTCTTGTGACCTCCATCCATTCTTTATCTGCCCAGATTTCTGCCCTATCTACTGTCCCCTCTTCATCCAGGGGCCTGGCTCCAGGTTCTCCTGAACCCAGGCAGGGGGAGATGCTCAGTGATGAAGTTGCAGCAGATGTAGATACAGCAGCAGCAGTAGTCACAGCAGCAGTTCCCTCTCCAGCAGATGCAGATTCGGATGAGGATGCAGCAATTTTGACAGATTTTGATTCTAAGATGATTGAGTTAATTCATTTTATGGACATTGACATTGATTTGGATGAGTCAGTTGAGCAAATAAAAACTGTTGGTGATTTCTCTCTGAATCCCACAGTTAATCTACCAGAATTACTGAAAATTTTTGATACTGTACATTTGCAATTCCTCCCAGCAGATTTTACTAAGCCAAGTTTGGATATTGTACCCTACACCTCTCCAGTAAGTCCAGCAGTTGCTAAGCAACTCTGTGACAATTTTGCCATCTCAGCTTCATCTTCCATCTCAGCTTCTAGTCCAGAGGTCATCCCAGAAGAAATTTCAGCCCCCAGCTTTGTTATGGATGTCTCTCCCCTGCCAGATTTAGATGAGCTTATTCTAGCTGATATAGAAGAAGAGAATAAGGCAGCAGCTGAAAGCTCTATCCCCACTGTTTCTGACTTCTTTACAGTCTCCTCCTCTTCTGTTGCTGATATTCTAGTTCCTGAACCTTCTGCCCCTCCTCCAGAAAAAGCAGCTATTATTGATGATAAAGCTTTAAAAGCTTTGGATGCCTTGTATGACATCCCTCAGGGTTCTGATTCTGAAGAAGATGATGAAGATGACTCAGATGAAGATGCTGCAAGCAAGAAAAAGAAGATGTTAGCAAAGAAAAGAAAGGATCCTCCTCCTCCAGCTCCCAAGCCAAATCCCAATGCTGACACTCCCTATTACATTCTGCATAATGTAACTCCATACAAGGGAATGCCTGGATGGATGTGGCTATCAAAGAACCAACAGAAGGATAGAAAGAGAAGTAGGGGATATTCCCCTCCTCCAGTGCACAGATTCAGGAAGGATCCTCCTCCTCCTCCAGCAGCTGGTGCCTCTGGCTCCTCTAGCTCCCAGAGATCTGCCCCCATGCAGACATATCAAAGACAATCAGGGAGACCTTCTGGAAGCAGCCAGCAGAGGCAGCCATCCTCTTCAGGACATCAACATCAATAGCATCAGCAGTAGCAGCAACAAATTTCTGATGTACAGAAAGCAGAAAGTCCAAAGAGACCTCTCTCTCCTCCAATCCCTTTTGAAGATCCTGAAACTGCTAATACTGCAAAAATGGCCAGATTCTAGGAGTTAATTGGCCTATCTCTGATTAAAAAAGCCAAGGCTGAAGGCAAAGATACATCAGGACTCACAACTATGTCAAAGTATAGAAAAAAATAGTTGAAAAGATTTGGCAGAGGAAACAAGCTATTCAATGTTGATGATTATATGAAACTTCATCCAGAAGCAGTTGTCCCCATAGCAACATCATTGAACATTATTGGGGCAGCTGATATGACTATGACAAAGGCTCAGACCCTAGATCCAAAGAGAGAAATCATCTTTAAGAAGCCAGGAGAGAAACCAACTGAAGACATGTCCAAGCAGAAAAAGCCAAAGAAGTAATCTTTATTTGTGTTTCATTTTCTTTCTGCATTTGTTTTCAACTATGTCCTATGTTATTTGTTTAAACAAAGCTGTCTATATATATATCTGCTGCATGTGTTATAATTCTCTGTCAGATATATTTCTTTTCTTGCTTTGTTTTTCTGTTTGTTTTTGTTTTGAGTCTGTGTTAGTGACCTCACCCAAATAGGGGGAAATTGTTGGATCCCTAGTTGATTTGGGCTAGGTTCACTGACTTAAGATGTGACCCATCATGTATAGCCAGGGTCATTTTGTATCCTAGAGTCCAGGTCAAGTCCCTAGAGTCAATTTCAGATGGACCAGCTATCATCAAGACCATCAGAGACTCCAGACTTAGAGGATTTCAAGACTAAGTAAAGTGAGTTCGACGTTCGTCGAACTCAGCTCGACGAAAGGTGTTCTGTGCTCGACGATCGTGAGACAATTCTTAGTGCTGAGCTCGACGATCTTTGTTCTCTGTTCGACGAATGTTGAGGTTCTTCATCAAGCCAAATTCAGGACAACTTCAGAATTTTTCTAAGTCCAGCTTCAAGCTTTGCTCGACGAATTAGATTCTGAGCTCGACGAACTTGGACCTCAAGTTCTCAACTTCTCATGTCGACGAAGTCAGCTCCTCAGGTCGACGAATGTAGTACTCTACTCGACCAATTCTGGACTCAGAAGATTTGTGTCGACACTTAGGGTTTGTGTCGACACCAGTCAATCTATGTCGACACCAGAGGATTTGTGTCGACACCAGGAATTCAATCAACACCAATTTGTGTCGACACCAGGATTTCATGTCGACACCAGAAGATTTGAGTCGACACCAAGATCAATCAGTCGACACCAGCTTATGTCGACACTGAATATCAGCAGATGCAGAATATTTGGCTAAGTCCACAATCTTTCTTCGCTCGACGAATTTGGATCTCAGTTCGACGAATACTGTCTGACAGTGATAATTATCTGCTCGACGAATGAAGATAGTCTGGTCGACGAACTCAAGCTCAGCTCGACGAACTCAAGCTCATCTCGACGAACTCAAGCTCAGCTCGACGAACTCAAACTCAACTCGACGAATTGCGTTCTTCGTTCGACGAATCCAGACTAGGTCATCTTCAAGTTTCCCGTCCCGTTTCTTAGCGATGATTCCGGAGTTATTAATGCCAGATATTCTCGGAATGTTACCGTTAGAACGTGCAATGACTATGACGATTACATGCCATTTTTCCATGGGACAGTTGGGGAAATCATTGATTGTCGCTTCCATCCAAGGCCGACTGCAATTACTGCTCAACATTCGAATTTTGAATGTTCTCAGTCAGTCAAAAAGATATTGACAAGAAAATAAAAGGATCAAGCAGTAACAGAGTAACAGAATTACAGTACAGCAAGCAATACAGACAATCAGACAGACACTCTCAGATTGCACAGAAGAACAATCATACACAACATCAAAAGTTCTACTACAATCATCCTGACCAGAGAACATCTTCAAGAAGGAGAAGAAGAACAATCAAATTCTATCAAGAGTCTTCTTCTTTCCTTCAACTCTACAGGACTACTTCAAAGGACAACAAACTTCAATCTGTCAAAGGAGTTCCTGAAACAAATTCTGGTCCAGGCATTCTAGGTCTTTGAAGACCTATCACCCTAAAGCAGTGCTCCAGCATTCCTAATTAATTCAAGATCTCAGGGGGAGCAAGATCTGCTATAATCAATCCACAAGTCTTCTCAGCTGCTTTGAGAAAAAGAAGACACCATCACCTTCTTTCCAATTCCTATACAGGGTTTTAATTCCCTTCAAAATTATTCTGGTTGCAAGTCTCCCTCCAAAATACTTGAGGTTTTGGTTTTTGAGCACCTGAACAAAAGCTCATTGGTGTCAGGCACCTGATCAAAAACCTGAGTGGATTCCTACCAGGGTGCTAGAAGAGTGGATGTACCCAGGTTAGGGAACCACTATAAAATTTCTTATGTCGTCTGGTTGCCCTTTTCTTTGAGTTTTGGCTGTGTTATGTGATTAGTTAGTTTGCTGCGTTTATTTATTTTATTTGTTGAATTGTTCACCTAGGCATACAACAAAAGTTGAAAAAAGTTTGTAGTGAGCACAATACTCTATTCACCCCCCCCCCCCCTAGAGTATTTCAGATCTAACATGCACTTTCAAGAGGAATTGCTTTGGAATGTATTTGGGAGGAATTTTCTTGGGGTTGCTCTTCCTTACCAGATTCTCCTTGAATATTCTTTCCCTTAGGGAATTTCTTTCCAGATGCTTTATTCATTCCTTGGAAGGATATACACTATCAATGTTCTTCAAGATTTGTCCATGGCTTACCCAGGCATTGATAACGATGGATTCAGAGGCCTCACTTAGTTGTTCATAGTCTGGGTCATCTCTGTTCTCAGCTCTCCTCTTTGTCATGAACTCTTCAGCCATTTGAGTTCCTTCCCTCTTTCTTCTGCCAGCAAGTTGTCCATCCTATGTAATTCTGGCTTGTGCATGGAAGTCTAGGTCCTCTGGCCACTTTCTATCCAGGAGGGGCAGGTGTAGTGCCAACCTAGTGCCTTGAATTATATTGAAGGCTTGATCTTCAAAGAGTGTTGCTGCCTTAACATGGCTACTCTCCCCCTTTCTGCCTTCTTCAGATATAGACTTTTGCAGTAAGGTTGTGTTGGCTTCATTCATGCTTGATATAGATATGTGTATTCTTTCATTGTCAGCAAGCAGCTCATTCCCCAAGAGAATTGCCTACTCTATAGAGTGGAGAGCAACCTTGGTGACATGTTAATTGACATGGTCTGTTGCACCCTTGATCACCTCATCAGTTGTACTCACATAATTCTTGACATATCCTACGTCAGCTGTAGTGAGTTTTTGGCTTATGTCCAAATATTCCATGAGGGTGGTCAGCTTGATTCCAGCAGTTCCAGCCTTATCAAACCAGGTGGTGACCTGTTTGTTTAAGTGAGATATTTCTTCTTTAGTTTCATTTACTTTGGCTGACATTTCATCTCTCAGTTTTGCAACAGATTGATCAACATACACCTTGAGGGTTGTGGTCTGATTATCCAAGAGTACTTTAATTTGGTTTAGAAATTCCTCTTTGGAGATGGGGGTAGATGAAGTATGGCGCATAGGAGGAGGTATATCATTCTGAGTAGGGATCTGAGAAGGCTCCCCCTCAACTACAACACCTATAGAAGGAAATATTTCCTTAGCTAAAGTTGTTTTAACACTATTAATTAAGAGGGAATGAGTTTTACCTGTAGTGGGTGTAGACTCAACTATTCTATTGACAATTTGATCCAAGTCTGTCAACTCCATCTGACCATGCTCCCCCTCAGACTGAGCATCATTCTCTTGGCTTGACCTATTAAGATAAGTATCTAAAGTCTTAAGAGGCTCCCTATTATCTTCTTCAGCAGGGATATCTTCACTTGCTACAATTCCATCAGTATCACCCATGTCTGCCTCATCTTCTACAACAACCTCTTATTCAGCAACATTCTGTGACACTTGTCCTAATCTTTGGCTGGTATGGATTTTATCAAAATGCACAGCAGCATCCTGGAGTTGAATGTTTGCAGAGGATTAACTGAGAGATAATTCAACCTGTAGAACATCATCAGCTGGAGAGGATGATCCAAGCACTGGTACAGGGCTGGAAGTTATTTCTTCCTCAGTAGGTTTCTTCCTTATACCCTTGGAGGATTCCTTTATACCTGTAGGTTGGTTTATTGGTAGGACTCTAGAGAATCTGTCCAAACTCTTTATGTCCATTCTTTTCAGGTAGTGAATATTCACCCCCCGTTCCTATGTGAAAGTGTCAGGATAGGTGTTCACTAGGTATAAAGAAATAATTTTGCCCAGGTTTGGAGAGGATATGCAGTCTACTATTCTCTGATAGATGAGAGAAGACCATGAGGTCTTTCTGTTCAGGATGATTCTAGTCATAATTTCAAACATGAACCTAGAGATGGTGTCATGTGATCCAGGTTTGCAGATAAGGTCTTTCCCTACAATGTCTGCTAGCATTTTTCCTCTATGATTGAAGAATTTCCTTTTCAGAGACCCAGATTTGGCTTCATTATATCCACATCATGTGAGAGCACTGTCTTTGTTAGTGTCGGCGAGCTCTTCTTCCTCGCTAGGGTTTACGGAGGGGATATGAAGTGCCTTTCATAACCTCTTGGGGTTTACCTTTATTTTAATATCTTCAATCTTAGACCTAAGAGAGTTTTGAGATGGGGACATCTTAATGTTTGAGAAGAATTTCACAACCTCATTTCTAATAATGGTGGAGGGTTCGGAAAGGGTGTATTCCAAGCCTGCGACCTCAATCATCCTTAACACGGCTTTAATCTCAGGAGAGGCATGATGGAATCCATCCCTCACTATTTCGTATCCATCCTGAAGCTCCTTGATGACATTTGGCATCATTGTAACAGAGCGGCAAGATGGTGAGACGGTTTCGGTCTCGACGGATAGGGTTAAGCTGTAGAGAGCGATGTGTATTTTTGTTTATTGTCGCCTTTATATACGTAATGAAAAGATTTAATTAATTTAATTAAATTTTTCATTCGACTATTAAATTATGTATTTTAGACTTTACGGCTTACTCAATGATTCCTGTTATGATATAAGGCACTTAGAGCTTTTACTATATCCCTCAGCTTTTCTTTTATTTGTTCCATACATATTTAATTTGTGGTTTCCCTTACTGATTGTTTGTACAATAGAGCTTTTCTTTTACTTGACAATTTACTAAGTAAAGTAAAATATAAGGGGACCTAACATGTTAATGGGTCAGTTCTATTGGCACCCAATTTATGCATTGTTTTGCCCTAAAACTTGCTAATAAGTTATTTGAAATTTTTTTTGAATAAAACCTACTAAAAGCTTGTTAAACCTTACTAATAACTTGATTAGATTCATCTTGAGCACAACTAACATAACTTAACAAATAGCAAACTAAATCTCTATATAAGAGAGAGAGAGACATATCTTAAGCTTTACTTCCTCTAGCTTTTGATGATTACTTACTTGACAGCCTCAACCTTAATTTGTTGCTTTTTTGGAACATATTCCTAGAGTAACAATCCTGTCCCAGATATTTGCCTGGAACACTCACTGTCCAAATACCAAGTCTTAAGTGGATGGGTACTTGAACTATCCTGCAAAACAGAATTCATTTTCCCTTAGTCACCCAATGATAATTGGGTCCTAGGTTCTTATTAGCATCATAAAACATTTGCCCAACTCTCTGCCTCAGCTGTGCACCTTTCTGTCCACTTGTCACATTTAGGTTATGCCAACAATCAATGGCATAGTGACCAACTTTCCCACAGCACCAACATTTATGAATGTTGTACCTTCTCTTTAGGACAACACAAACTTGTTGTACATGAGAGATGTGAGCAATACCAAACTTTGATGGATGAGCATTGTATGATGATTCCCCCTTCTTCTTGCGTGAAGGTGCTGGGGATCTAAATATAACAGGTCCAATATGGGTCTGATGTATTTTTGGAGCCTGCCATCTAGTGGACATTCTCATTTCCTTAGATAGAGGATACTTGGATCCAAATCTAAAGAACTTCTCCTGAACTTTGTGGCTGGAGTGGACAGTGTCACTCTTTCTTGGATCATGTGCCTTCACCCCACTGGTGGAGCACGCATTTGATTGATCCTTCTGGAGTGGTGCAAACTTGACAGTTTTAGAAGGTGTATTTGCCTTCTAAAATACTGTCCTCTTATTAGGGAAATCAAATTTGAAATGATGATTGATGTGGTTAATACCCAGCTTCTCAGAGACTTGGCAAGTTACAGCATTTGGCAACTGACCCAGTGAGTGAGAAGGGTTAATCACAATCCCCAACCTTTCTGAGAACTTTTGTTGCAGATATCTGATATGCTTTTTCTTCTCTTCCAGAAGCAAAGTTTGACACTCAAGACTTTTCTTGAGTTCAGACACCTCATGACTTTTCTTATAAAACTCAATAGATTTATTATTATAAAAAGTTTTATAAGGCATTAGGACTTCAATCTCCTTGGCTTGGCACTTGTCAAGAATTATGCTCTTCTTTAGAGCATCTAGGAGTAGTCCATAGTTGTCAACCAATTGATTGACATCAGTCACAGATTCTGAGCAATCTTTATCATAGGATGAAAATTCACCAGTATCTAGACTGGTCTCATAGCCAAAGGAAGATGCAAAATTGTAAATAGGTTGTACCTTGATTGATTCTGAATCTGGATGACTCCTTCCTTCTGCAGACATTTCCATCAACCCATGGCATCTATGGTCTTCTTCATCCTCCTCATTGTTACTGTCTGAGTGTGACAGAGGGGCCTTGATTCCTATCCTGACATTAGGATATTCCACTTCTTCTTCTAGATCTGCAGCAACAGATATCAGCCTGATGTAGGCTTTTTCTTCTTCATCTTCAGATTCTAAGGATGATGAATTTGTTCAGCTTCTCTCCTTCTTAGCCAAAAAAGACTTCTCCTTCTTCTTGTCCTTGTTGTGATGGTGATGATTTTTCTTCTTCTTATCTTCTTCCTTTCTTTTAACTGGGCAGTCAGCAATGACATGCCCAGCCTTACTGCAACAATATCAGATAACTTTGGAAGAATTCTATTTACTAGAATTAGGGACATACCTGTCATCCTTGGATGACATCGTATGATAAGAGGATGAGGATGGCATGCTCCTCTAGTCCTTCTTGCAAATGGGTAGCTTCATGGCCCCTAGCTCCTTATAGTTCATTCTTGACCCCATAACTTTGTCTTATAGCTAATCTTGGAGGAATACTCAGATTGTTAAATCCTTTTTAAGGAACCTCCCTCTGATACCACTTGAAAGTTACTTAACTGAAGGTTACTTAATCAACTAGAGGGGGTTGAATAGGTCTTTGAACTTTTATTAAATCTTTTGCTGATTTCTAATTATACTAACTAGCGCTTGTCCTTAAATCCTGCAATATCAAAGAAAAATAAGCACACAACAAACACAAGAATTTATAGTGGTTCCCCAATTGGGTAAATCCACTTTCCCTCCCACCTATCCAACTTACTTGTTAGACTGGGCACAACTTCTCCACTATGCTCCTTAGATCTTACACCTCAGGCCCACAGCCTTACACACAAATTCTTTACAGAATCCAACTCAGAACCACAAGGGTTCCTACCTCAGAGCTCTGCAGAACTCCTACAGCTCAGTGATTCACTGATCACCTATCTCATCCTTATTTCTAAGGCCTAAACTCAGGCTCTTCAGCCCTACAGCTTCAGGCACACAGCCCTACTCTCAGAGTGTTGCAGCACTCCTACAACTCAGTACCCATCCAGGTACCTACAACTCAGCCTCCTCCAAGGCCTACAACTCAGTGACACACTTGTCACCTATAACTCAGTGACTCTTCAATCACCTACCTCATGAACAAGGCCCTACACTCAGGCTGTGAGGATAGCCCTGCCTCAGATCCACACTTGGATCCTACCTCAGAGAGTAGCACTCTCCTACCTCAGGCACTTAAGCCCTACAGCTCAGATCCTCACTTGGATCCTACCTCAGTGCCCCAACAGGGCACCTACCTCAGTGATAAATTTATCACCTACCTCAGGCACAAAGTTCCCTACACTCAGATTCAGGAAACCTGAATCCTATAGGAAATAAGACAGGATGTTGAAGAAAATAGAACAACTGACTCAGAGAGGTATCTCTGAGTCAACCTTGCTGGACTGAGCAGATATCAGTCCTGACAACTTGTTGTAGAAGGAATTAGCTTTCTTCTATAGCTAACACTTTACTGCTGCACAGGTAAGCAGCTATCAGCTTGCTGAAGAGATGTATCAGCTACACTATTCTGATGAGAACTAACTTGCTGAACTTTGAAGTGCTTCAGCTATCTTTATCTGCCCTCGGGCTATCTTGGCTGGACTTTTGCTTTCAAGCTTGATAGTGAAGAAGATGTCCAACCGCCTTTTTTCAATTTTTCTTTTTTATTATTCGTTAACCCTAATCCCTTTTCCGTTTCCCATTTTATATGTGTTGATTTTAATCAATGGCTCAATAGTATGTGGGTCCACCAATTATTGGTGAGCGCCAACTCCATTAGAAAAGGACAAAATGTCTTTCATCGCTACAGCAGCTTTCCCGTAATGGCTTCCTGCAATTTTGACATTGATGGCGTCAGCAGTGGTCATCAACATCTGACTTAGAAAATATTCCAGAAGACCATGAAGCGTTGAGTGATGTTAAGTCACTCAACTCCATCTCCCTTGGCTCTCAAAGTTTCTGGACTTAGAATTTTCCTGGCTTTGTCTCAGCGGTTTTGTCTCAGCGGTTTCAACAGTTTTTTATTATCAGCTGAGATAAGCCTTTGTCTCAGCGCTTTCTTCTTATCTGCTATCTCAACGGTTTTTGCACTTAACTGTCTCAGCGGTTTTGTCTCAGCGGTCTCAGCGGTTTTGTCTCAGCGGTCTCAGCGGTTTTTCATTATCAGCTGAGACAAGCCTTTATTTCAGCACTTTCATCTTATCTGTTGTCTCAGCGGTTTTTGCACTTTACTGTCTCAGCGGTTTTTCTCTTAACAATCTCAGCGCTTCCATCTTCATTAGAAGCGTTGAGTGAAACCACTGAGTGAACCTATTTCACTCAACACTTCTGGACTTAGAAAAAATCCATCTAGTCCTGTCTTAGTTGTTTACCTTTTAACTGTCTCAGCGCTTCCTGCTTTATTTGAAGTGTTGAGTGAAACTGCTTCACCCAACGCTTCTGGACTTAAAGAAATCCAGCCAGTTTCATCTCTGCTGTCTCAGCGGTCTCAATGCTATCTTCTCAGCTGTTTCAGCTGTCTCAACGCTATCTTCTCAGCTGTTTCAGCGGTCTCAACGCCTTCTTCTCAGCGGTCTCAGCGCTTTTGCCTTAGACTAATTTTTTGGCTTTAGCTTGACAAGCATTAAGCTGAGCTCGACGAACCGTAAAATGAGCTCGACGAACTTTGATCTTCTCAGCGGTCTCAGCATTTTTTGCCTTAGTCAATTTTTCACTTCCATTAGCTTGACAAGCATTGGGCTGAGCTCGACGAACTTTGAATCCGGAGTTTTTAAGCTTAACCCATGGAATTCTGAGTTGACCTTGACGATTAGCGAGCTGAGTTTGACGAACTCTGAGCTAAGTTCGACGAAATTTGAGTTTACTGCCCAACTCATTTTTTTCACATGTCCAATCATAGACTACATGCATGCAAGAACTAGAGCACGCATCAAATACATTATGCCCCTTAGCATGATTGGTGATGCCACTTTAAATCCTGAAGAACATTGTAGGGCACAATTCCCAATAAATAGCTCATCCAACTGGGTATGTAACTCCTCTAACTCACGCAGCATCATGCGGTAAGGTGCTTTCTCAATAGGACGATTACTTGGCTCAAGATCTATAATGAACTCCACCTCTCTCTTTGGAGGAAGTCCGGGAAGACTAGCAGGAAAATCATCTGGGAACTCTCACACCATAGAAATGTCCTCGACATGAGGCACATCAAGTGCAGTTTCCAGAACAGAAACAGTAACAAGAAAAGATTCACAGCCAGACTCTAAGAATTGACGAGCACGTACTGCAGAAATGATTGGGGAGTCCTAATGCACAAGCCATACATGCTCAAGGGATGAACATTGTCCCCCTTGAAATACAAGTGCTTAACCGTGCACTAGATGACAACGTCATATCGGGACAGCCAACCCATGCCCAAGATCACGTTGAAATCCACCAGATCTAAGATCTAAGATCTGCGAAAGCTAGGAAACCACCTAGAGAAATAGGGCACTGCTGAATACCCTGACTTGACGTCACCAGATCTCTTGAGGGGAGCTTGACGTTAAGAACATCACTTAACTGATCAACAGACCAACTATGACGGTATATAAAACTCCTAGCCACAAAGGAGTGAGCAGCACCTGAATCGAAGAGAACGCGCGCCCACATATTCTTCACCTTAAACTCACCTAAAACTATTGTGTGCGCAACTAAAAAAATAGAAACCTAAAATCCAACATAAAAGATCGCTAGCTATGTCAGAGACTAACCTGAAATCACTTGGGAAGATGACCAAGCATCTTCGTTGGTCAGCACATTGAGCTTTCCTTTCCCTTGTCCACGTGTTGTGGGGGAGGTGGTAGAGTCTGCAAAGGAACCGCCTGTAGCATGGGCTGGCACTACGGACAATCAGCCTTCATATGCCCTTTCTGACTGCACTGGAAGCAAGCTCCAGCCTTCTTGAAGCAACGGGTCACATTGTTCCATTTCCTCTAGCAATAGGTGCATACGAGATCTCCCTTAGGTGTATCCTGGATTGCATGCACCTGAGACTACATTTGCGGGTCCAGTCTCTTGAAACACCTTTCAAAAGGATAGTCTGGCCGGCCACAGAAACTACACACTTTCTTTCGTCCTATCTTCGAAGCAGGGCCAGATGCCCTAGAGCTTCCACTATCATCAGACTTTCTCTTATCCTTCCTCACTGGCAGCCCGCGATTCTTTGCATTATCAATTTCCTCGACCTTCAGGGCAGCTTCAACCGCTTCAGCATAATTCTCAGATCTATATGTGCTTGCCAACTGCTGGATGTCGCTCTTAAGACCACCTAGAAAGTGTTTTACTATATCTTCTTTAGAGGCTACCAAATCTGTGACAAACCTGCTCAACTTGCTAAATTCAACTTCATACTCACTAATGGTGAGTTTCCTCTGCTTCAGGTTTAGAAAGTTATTCATCAGACGGTCTTGCTCGACCTATAGCAGAAATTTCTTGAGCAATAACCCCTTGAACGATTCCCACAAACATCCATCTGTAAGGTTCTCTTTCTCCCTTAACCACCAGCTCTTCACAAGACCCTTCAGCTCGTACGCGGCGACCATCACCCTTTGGTCAGTAGAAATCCCAAAATAGGAAAACATTTCCTCAATAGCTATGATCCAGTCATTTAACACCATGAAGTCAGCTCTATCGTCGTTGGTAGGAGGTCCTAATGCTGGAAATGCGAAATGAAGTTCATCTCTGGTGGCAGCAACACTTGGGGGCACCAGAGGAGCAGGAGTAATAGGAGCAGCTTGACCCACTGCAGGGTCCTGCACTCTTGGATGTTTACCTGAGATGGTAGACAATAGCGCCTGAATTTGCGATTGCATCTCAATCATTTGTCTTGACAGAGCCTCATTAATCTGATGTAGCCATCGATTACGGCCTCGCTCTGCGCACCTGATGATTCACCCTCTGATTGGGGAGTCAACCACGTCGCAATTCACTTTACCGGTATCTCTACAGGACAAACGTACATCCAGTTAATACCTAGCTTAAGACACCTCAACTAGCAAACTCAGATTTCCTAACTCAAATCAGATCAGCGATGCGGAAATACTTGCTCTTGTTGTTACATTACTCTGGGAATTCATCAAATGATGTTACACTTTTAAGTTAGGATGATGAACCATCATTCCACTCTCTCCTGTGCATAAAATATGAATGCATGAATGCTTAAATCTTTTTTTAAATCATGTGTGTACGAGTGTCGTCATGTAGATCTTAACTTGGCACATATGTTAATGTTATGTTATGTTCTACATGCAGTGTTGTACAACCTCGTGTTCACCGAGTGGGTACACCAAGCCAGGCGAGCGGACCAGGCTGCCCGGCCCGCACCAGAATAACATGCGAGGGGCAGGTGGCCAGCTTGCTCCCGCCCAAGTCGGGTGGGCGAGCCACGCGAGTTGGCCCCTCCACCCCTCTCGCTTGCTTAGAATTCGTCGAGTAGAGTTTGGGTCACCATTCGCCGAGCAGAGTTTTGGGTCGCCATTCATCGAGCAGAGTTTGGGTCGCCATTCGTCGAGCAGAGTTTGGGTCTCCATTCGTCGAGCAGAGTTTGGGTCGTCATTTGTCGAGCAGAGTTTGGGTCGCCATTCGTCGAGCAAAGTTTGGGTTGCCATTCGTCGAGCAGAGTTTGGGTCGCCATTTGTCGAACAAAGCATTTCGGTCGGCATTCATCAAACTGGTATTTGGGGATGGGTTCGACGAGTCCAAATTGGCGAGCCCTCCTCCGAGGCTCCCATGGTTACAGTTGGATGTCTGGCCGCCAGGCCGCTCCCCTATACGCGACCTGGCCGCCGAGCCGCCTTGGCAGAGGATTGGCGGGTCGCGGTGGCCCGGCTCGCGCTTGCCCAAGAAGAGTAGGTGAGCCGCAGGAGCCAGGTCGCACCCGCCTCTCGCGGGGGGAGAGAGTAGTGGCGAGCTGACCTCCATATCCCTAGGATGGGGCCCAGTAGAAGCCCCGAGGTGAAATTACCAGGATGCCCTCTCCACGGGTGCGAATAGCTTGTTGGAATAGCGGAGCTACGCTATTGGCAGACCAAGTTGGGCTGAACATAGCTATTCAAAACAGCGGAGGTTGGCTATTTGCAGGCCGTTTACAGAATTCTATAAATAGGACCCAAGGTGTACCTCAGAAGGCACGCTTCTTAGATTTACTTGCTCCTTGATCTCCTAGCGCTTTCTGAGGTAGCCTTAGCTCGGCCTGTGGTTAAGGAGGGGAAGTGCTCTCAGGTCTTCTGAGTGTGTGGTGGGTCCTCCCTGCCGAGCCCTTGGGTCGGTTCTTGTCTTTGTTTTCCTTTGTTATTTTGTTTGCGATCACCCCTTCACCAAGGGTGAACTCCACAAGAGACTGTTCTACGATTTCAACATTTTTGGTGTGGTGAGCATGGAGCGTGGTCAGCACAGAAAAGCTTCAGCGAGCTCGATGACAGGAGGATAGGGAACTGACAAGACGGACTCGCCCCCCCCCCCCCACCTCTGGCCACGGTGGGGATGTTTGAAGATTTCAGGAACGAGGTACTGGGTCTCGTCAAGTGCGCACTCGGCACGCGGGCCGAGTGCTCGACTCCAGCAATCCAGATTGCAGCCGCCCCCTCTCTGGGCGAGGATGCCCCCAGCAGGCGAGCTGGGAAGGAAGTGGCCGAGGAGGGTCGGGGGTGCGAGCTCCCCGGGCGCGAGCTCTTCCCCGGCTCAGCAGGAATAGGTCGGCTCGGCGAGCTGAGCCCGCGAGATGTGCCAGCTCGCCCAGTAGGGGGAGGCAGCCCCATCAACGAGTTGGTCTCTTTAGCTCCAGTTCTAGAGGGGTTCAGGGAACACGATATCTCCTACTACACCGGGAAGGGAGACCCGATCCAACACGTCCAATGGTTTGAGGACCTGGTCTTGATCCGGTAGATGTCGGATGGGTTCAAGTGCCGACTCTTCACCATCACCCTCAAGGAGAAGGCAAGAGAGTGGTTTCACCAGCTGCCGGCCAGCTCCATCTACTGCTTCGAGGACCTACGTCGGGGGTTCATGCTGAGATTCACTACCTCGAAGAGGAGGAAGAAGGAGTCGGAGTCCCTGTTCCACATAAAGTAGGGAGTGAATGAGATGCTGGGAAGCTACGTGGACCGGTGCCAGGAGGAGGTCACCTAGGTCCAGGAGATGCCAGACCATAGCCTGATGATGGCCTTCACTCTAGGGCTGCAGCAGTGATTCTTCGTGATGGAGCTAAAGAGAATTCCCCCCCCCCCCCCTCTCCTACGAGGAGCTGATGGAGAGGGCGGCAAGAGAAGTTGACGGGAAGGCATCAAATCCGGAGTTTGCCCGGAAGCTGGCCAGGTGGGCCACGGAGGAAGAAAAGGAGTCAAGGGGAGGAAGGGGACAGGATGAGAGGAGAGTCGAGCCCCGACAGAGGGAGCAGAGGCAGCTCTACGGGCAGCAGCAGCGTAGGTGGGGGCGTCAGGAGCCTGACCGTCGGCTGGGCTGGAGTCCCGAGTGGCAAGGGCAGGGACCATAGAGAGGGTACCAAGGAATGGACCACCACTAGGGGGCAAGATCAATTCCACCCCCCGGGCTAGAGGCAGGCCCATAGGCCTCGACTCCCCGATCAAGAGGAGGCTATGGCCATAGCCACAGGGGAGAGGAGGAGAGTAGCAAGGAGGAGGAGGAGAGAGGTTAGGGTGGAGTTACCCTACTGCGACTTCCATCAGGAGGAAGGGCACGCCACATCCACCTTCCCGGAGTTCCTCAAAATGAGGGGAAACAGGGAGCAGCAGCAACAACAACAGGGGCGTCAGGAAGTAAGGATCGAGGAGGTCCTGCCTTGGGCGAAGAAGGACCGTTGCGAAGACCGGGTGGATGTCGGGACCCGAGGAGAGATCGGAGTGATCCACGGGGGTGGGGGTTGAGGCTTCCCGGAAGGCAAGCCTCCACACCATGTATCGTCCGAGTGTTGGCTCCACATCCCAAACCCCGCCCCTGGAAGAGAGGATCACCTTCTCAAGGAGCGATATGGCGGATCACGAGGATACTTTTTGTGATGCGCTGGTCATCCAAACAGCCATCAAAAATTTTACCGTCTCCCGGATCCTCGTCGACAACGGAAGCTCCGTCAACATCGTCTTTAAGAAGGCGTTTGATGCGATGAAGGTGGAGGCGAAGAGGTTGTTGGCCTCAGATGGGCCTTTGTTCGGATTTTCAGGGGAGTGGAAGGATGTCGAATGAGGTGTAGGCCTCCATGTTACCCTTAGCGGGCAGTCCAGGAACTGCAGGTTCATCATCGTGGACGCCCCAGTAGCTACAGTGCCATCTTCGGGAGGCCCCTCATCAGTGCCTTCTATTGCGTCCCCTCATCGCTCCATCAGTGCTTGAAGTTTAGTGTCGAGGGGATTCAGGTCAGGGTCAGGGGAGACCCCAAGGTGGCGCGAGAGTGCTAGGTCACCGCCGTGAACTCCATCTCTTGGCAGGAGGGAGCCAAGGAGATGGAGCGGAGGATGGAGGAGGCGGAGCAGGAAGCTGGCAGGGAGGAGCTGGAAGAGAAGAGTTGCACCGAGGTTGGGGTGGCAGGAGGAGATTTGGAGGAGTTGGCTGAAGCGATGGCCGTGGAAGAAGAGGTGGAGGCGAAGGTCCACATCCCAGAGGAGAAGGATGTTGAAGAATGGGGAGAGTATTCTAGGTTGGAGGCTGGGGAAGAGGTGGTGGAGCTGGAGGTCCTCACCCAAGAAGGCAGGGCGGAGAAGGTCCGAGTCAGCGGAGGGCTGGCCCTAGAGGCGCAGGGCAGGATGCTGGAGTACATCCAGAAGAACATGGACATCTTCGTATGGAGCACCGCGGAGATACCGGGGGTTGACGCGGATGTGGCTTGCCACCGCCTCAACTTGGACCCGGGAACATGCCTCGTCCAACAAAAGAAGAGGTACACCGCGGACAAGCTGGCAGAGCCTATCAAAGAGGAGGTGGCAAAGCTTCTCAAGACTGGCTTCGTGTCTGAGATCCAATACCCCGGCTGGATCTCCAATGTAGTCATGGTTAAAAAGGGAGACGGTCGGTGGCGTATGTGTATCGACTTCTCCTTGCTTAATAAATCTTGTCCTAAGTACTGTTATCCCTTGCCTTGGATCAACGCGCTGGTTGACTCAGCCGTTGGTTTTTCTGTAATGAGTTTTCTAGATGCATTTTCAAGTTATCATCAAATCAGGATGCACCCCCCCGAATGTCAAAGATGTCTCGTTCATCACGGGGGATGGATGCTACTGCTATAAAATGATGCCCTTCGGGCTGAAGAAGGCAGGGACGACCTACCAGAAGATGATTGATAGGGTCTTCAAAGAACAGAAGGGGAGGAACCTGGAGGTGTATGTGGATGATCTCATGATCAAGAGACAGGATGTGGACTCTCAACTCCAGGACCTAGAGGAGACCTTTGCTACCCTACGCAGGTACAAGATGCGGTTGAACCCCCTGAAGTGTGTCTTCGGGGCCAACAGGGGGAAGTTCTTGGGGCACCTCCTCACCCCTGCAGGGTTCGATTCAAATCCTGGTAAGGTCAAGGCTATCATGGAGCTGGGGTCGCCGCGAAATATTAAGGAGGTGCAGCGGCTGACAGGTAAGCTGGCAGGGCTAAGTAGGTTGCTCTCTCGGGCTGGGGAGAAGTGTTCTCCCTTCTTCAAAGCACTGAGGGGGGGTCAAAAATTTGAGTGGACCAAGGAGTGCGAGGAGGCATTCCAGGCCCTCAAGATGCAGTTGACTCGGGCCCCGTTGCTCCAAGGGCCAAAGGAGTGGAAAGACCTGTTTTTGTATCTTGGGGTCGAGGCGGAGGCCTTGAGCTCTATCCTAGTTCGTGAGGAGGGGAAGAAGCAGCTCCCTATATATTACGTGAGTCGGGTCCTGAGGAAGGTCGAGCTCCGGTATCCAATTTTGGAGAAGCTGGCCTTCGCCCTGATCGTCTCAGCCCAAAGGTTGTGGCCCTACTTCCAGGCACACTCAATCCACGTAGTGACTGACCATCCCGTCTGCAACATCTTTGAGGGGGTGGAGCATTCTGGCAGGCTGGTCATGTGGTCGGTGGAGTTGAGTGAATTCGACATCTCCTTCATCCCCCGCCTCTCGATGAAAGCTCAAGCGATGGCCAACTTCTTGGTCGATTATATGATTGAGGTGGCTAAGGAAGAGCTCACTCGTCCGACACCTTGGAAGGTGAAGGTAGATGGCGCCTCAGGGAGGCATTCCCTAGGAGTGGGGGTGATCTTGGAGAGCCCCCAGGGGACTAGAATTGAGCAGACGGTGGTGGTGCACTTCCCCATCACCAACAATCAGGCCGAGTATTAGACTGTGATAGCAGGACTGCGCTTGGCTAGGGAGCTGGGGGTTTTAGACATGGAGGTCCTTACTGACTCCATGGTGGTAGCTTCCCAGATCAACGGGGAGTTCGAGGCGAGAGAGCCTACACTACGGCTTTACTTAGCCAAAGTAAAGTGGGTCATCAGCACATTCCAAACTTTTTCCATCTAGCACGTGCCCCGAGAGGAGAATGAGCAGGTCGATCAGCTAGCGAAGCATGGTCCCGGGTGGGAGGTACCATCACCGACCTATTCCGCCCTTCCATCGAAGATGGAGAGCTCATGGAGATAAATCGGCGATCGTCATGGATGGACTCGGTCACAACTTTCCTTTCCACGGGAGAGTATTCGGAGGTGGTGGACAATAAGAAGCTCAGGTACAAGTCAGCGTACTACCTCCTCCAAGACGAGCAGTTGTACAGGAAGACTCTCTCGGGGATGTTGGTGTAACGCCCCGAAACTCAAAGGAGCGAAGGTGGACATTTTGGGACAATTTTGGGTTCTGGCTGTAGGCACACGGCCTGGGACACGGGCGTGTCCCAGGGCGTGTCAAGCGTGTGTCGAAACTTAGCCGCAAAGTCGTCGAGATTCTCTCGACGATTCGCTGAGAATGGGCACACGGCCTGCGACACGGGCGTGTCGCAGGGCGTGTCGACCCGTGTCGACACTTAGCCGCGGAGTCGTCGAGAGTTACTCGACGATTCGTCGAGACTGGGCACACGGCCCGCGACACGGGCGTGTCGCAGGGCGTGTTGACCCGTGTCGACGATCGTCCCGGGGAGTCGTCGAGATTCGCTCGACGATCGTCGAGACAAGGCACACGTCCTAGGACACGGGCGTGTCCAAGGCCGTGTCATCAAGTCGTCGATCATCACGCAACGAAATGTCGAGACCGTGTACACGGCCTGGGGTCCAGGCGTGTCAAAGTGACACGGGCAAGGACACGGGCGTGTCCTAGAACCCGTGCAGTGCTCGGGTTGAAAAAGGGGAAAAATCATGGGGTACACGGTCGGCCTCACGGCCGTGTCAGCTGGAACACGGGCATGTCAGCTCGAACACGGGCGTGTTCGATACCCGTGTGAGGTTCCAGGTGATTTGATTTTGACGGCGAATGCGGCACACGGCCCTGGACACGGGCGTGTGCCAGGCCGTGTTCGGTCCAGATTGGGCATTTCAGCCCCGAATCAAAGCTGTTCGTTTCCTTATGTTGAGATCCAACGGCTGGGGGTTGTTCCTGAAGGGATATACCCGGGTTTTGACTTAGAAAACCCTTACTTTTCTTCACTTATCATCTCTCTAAATCCTTAGAGAGAGAGGAGAGCCAAGGGTGGAAGAAGAGCTAGATCCCGCCATTGGAGGAGCTTCGGAGCTCCGAATCGCGAGCCGACTCCGGATCCACGGAGGCAACGCTAGTGCGGTGGTTTTCATCCGATTACTTTTCAATGGCGGCAAAGAGGAACTCAAGGGTAACGATCCTCATATTGAGCATGAGTAGCTCTCTTTCTTTGCATAGGAAGCCCGCTCTCGCGAGTTTGCGGAGAGTTGGAGGCGTTCCTTCGGGTAGATATGTGAAGTCCCCGTTGTGTAGAGTCCGTGAGCGAGAACGGACATAGGCATGATGTGTGAAGCCTACCCGGCCATGTTGGTCTGGATCAGTGATGTTGCATTGCATAAATTCCGGAGAAGACTCCGTGCTATTGGTTGTTTTCGGGTTTTCTACGCGGTAGATTGCAGCAGGGAGCCTTGGGGACTAACCCAAAGGTGCACCCGGAAAACTGGGCGGATACGAGATCTTGCCAACTTGGTGGCCTGAGAGCCAACTTGAACATAACCGAGTTATGTGACTTGCGATAGAATGGGACTCGGTGAAAGTTTGACCCGCGCAAATGGCTTAAATTGTCGTTGCGATGTGAGCACGGGTTAGATGGAATCGTACCCGCTCTATGTCGTTCGGTTAAAGAGACCTAAGGTTACGTGGCACTTGCCATTGGCATAGATGTGAGTCTTCGGCGATCAATGGCTTAAATTGACGTGACCCATGCCAAGAAGACAAATTGCTCATAGGTTTGGCCGTCTAAGTGGCGGTGGTGAGTCCGGAATGTTAATGGCTTTAATTGACGTGACATCGACCGGTTCACCGAGAATGTGCCCTGAGTGCACGGGGCGTGTGGCCGTACGAGCCAACGTCTGTGATGTTATGGCTATGGTTATAAATTGCTCGCTTATGCTAATGAAATGCAGGGAAGGAGCATCGCCGCCCCGAGTTGGAGGCGGGATCGTTATAATTTGGTCAGCATTGCTGACCGTTGCCTTGTTTTGCCACCGTGCGGTGGTTTGTTGCTTGCAGGTGCAGCTGGACCAAGCGGTCAATAGCGGGCTAAAGCCCTTTTTGCGAAGCCGGCCCTCGAAGGCCCAAGTAGAAGTGTTTACTGTTTTATTCATGTATGACCGGCCTGCGCGCCGTGGTTTGTAAAACATGTAATATTCAAGTGAAACATTTTGTAAGGCCTTAAGGCTTGTTTTGAGTATTTTGTATAACATTCCTATTTTGTATTAGTGGACATTCGTGCTTTGATGCTGGGTTCTTGTTTATAACTTTATAAACTGCTTCCGCTAGAATGCTCTGTGTAGGACGTTGAGATTGGTTGGATGGTTTCCATAAGTAACCACCCGGTCTGTCTGTGGTATATGGCATCGGGCCCCGGCCGGACCTACTGCTATATGCTATGCGACGGATAGGGGGTGTTACAGTTGGCTCATTGCGTGGATGAGGGGAAAGTGCAAAGAATCTTGGAGGAAGTCCACTCCGAGGAGTGCGGGAGTCACTCCGGGAGTCGGACCCTGGAAGGAAGGATCGTCATGCAATGATATTTCTGGCCCACGCTGGGCTGCAATGCGACGGAGTTCGCAAGAAGATGCCACAAATGCCAGTTGTTTGCTCCCCTCCAGCTACTGCCGGCTCAGCGACTCAAAAGTATCACAGCCCCCTGGACCTTTGCCATTTGGGGGAAGGATTTGGTTGGACCATTCCCCCAGGCCAGTGGGCAGAGAAGGTTCCTACTGGTGATGATCGATTATTTCTCCAAGTGGTTGGAGGTGAAGGCGCTGGCCAAGGTGACTTCCCAGGTCATCAGGAACTTCATTTGGGGGGAGATCATCTGCCGCCATGGGTTGCCACAGGCAATTGTCATAGACAATGTACCCCAGTTCGCCAGTGCGGAGTATATTAGTTTTTGCGAGCAGCTTGGGATCGACCTCAGGTTCGCCTCGGTCCACCACCCCAGGAGCAATGGGCAGGTGGAGGCCGCGAACAAGATCATTGTCAACCTCCTAAAGAAGAAAGTGGAAAATCTGAAGGGGAGCTGGGTGGAGTAGCTTCCCGCGGTTCTCTGGGCCCTAAGGACCACCCCCAACACAGCTACAGGAGAGACCCCCTTCAAGCTCTCCCATGGGTGCGAGGCAGTGCTCCCCGTAGAGTCTGAAGTTCAAATGACTCGAGTTATCGCAGCAGGGGAAGTCCGGGAAGAATGACAAATCGAGAATGAGGAAGAGCTGCAGCTCTCTCTTGACATGGTGGAGGAGCTCCGTGACCTTTCAGCCATCCGACAGGAAGAGGTGAAGAGGAGGATGGCCAAATACTTTGACAAACGTGTCGGAGTCAAACAGTTTGCAGAAGGGGACTTGGTACTAAAGAAAGTGGATGCAGCGGGAATGTCGGCAACCGTGGGGAAGCTCAACACTAGCTGGGAGGGACCATTCATTATAAAGGAAACACTGAGGTCAGGAGGGTATCGACTCCAGAATATGGAGGGCGAGACCCTAAGTCTCACCTGGAATGGTGACGACTTGAATCACTTTTTTCCTTAAAACATGTAAGTGACACTTTGATTTTTAATGAGATTCCTTGACATGCCACTCATGTCGCCATAGTTTGCATGAAAAGACGAAATGTACCCAGACCCCGAGCAGATACTGCTGTTAGGCTCTCACCTAGCTGACAGGGCTGGAAGTCACTCGGTATCAACCTTAGACCTCGAGCAGATCCCGCTGTCAGGCTCTCACCTAGCTGGCAGGGCTGGAAGTCACTCGATGGTGTCAACCCCAGACCCCGAGCAGATCCCGCTGACAGGCTCTCACCTAGCTGATAGGGCTGGAAGTCACTCGGTATCATCCTTAGACCTCGAGCATATCCCGCTGGTAGGCTCTCACCTAGCTGGCAGGGCTGAAAGTCACTCGATGGTATCAACCACGGACCCAAAGCAGATCCCGCTGTCAGGCTCTCACCTAGCTGACAGGGCTGGAAGTCACTTGGTGTCATCCTTAGACCTCGAGCAGATCCCGCTGTCAGGCTCTCACCTAGCTGGCAGGGCTAGAAGTCAATCGATGGTATCAACCCCGGACCCCGAGCAGATCCCGCTATCAGGCTCTCACCTAACTGATAGGGCTAGAAGTCACTCGATGTCATCCTTAGACCTCAAACAGATCCCGCTGTCAGGCTCTCACCTAGCTGGCAGGGATCTAAGTCACTCGATGGTATCAACCCCGGACCCTGAGCAGATCCTGCTGTCAGGCTCTCACCTAGCTGACAGGGCTGGAAGTCACTCGGTGTCATCCTTAGAGCTCGAGCAGATCCTGCAGTCAGGCTCTCACCTAGCTGGCAGGGCTGGAAGTCACACGATGGTATCAACCCCGGACCCCGAGCAGATCCTGCTGTCAGGCACTCACCTAGCTGATAGGGCTGGAAGTCACTCGGTGTCATCCTTAGACCTCGAGCAGATCCAGCTGTCAGGCTCTCACTCGGTTTCCTGAATTCGCTACCTGTTCTGGAGTGGAAGTTTGATGATATTTCAAAGGATTTCGTGTATAGTTTGCCAAGATCTCAACGCGGTAATGATTCGATTTGGGTGATCATAGACCAGTTGACCAAAGTGGCTCACTTCCTTCTGAACAAGAGGGGCGATTCAGTAGAAGTCTTGGCTAAACTCTATGTTGAGCAGATTGTTCGATTGCACGGTATTTCCCGTAGCATCGTAAGTGATCGTGATGGGCGATTCACATCAAAGGATTGGAGGCTAATCCATCAACTGTTGGGAAAGAAATTAACGTTCAGTACGACCTCCCATCCCCAAACTGATGGCCAGACTTAGAGGACCAATAGAATGATGGAAAACATGCTCCGAATGTGCACCTTGGATTTTGGTAAGAGATGGTAAGATCATCTTTATATGGTCGAGTTTGCCTGCAATAATAGCTACCAAGAGAGCATCGATATGACACCATTTGAAGCTCTGTATGGCCGAAAATGTCATACACCATTAGCTTGGGCCGAAGCAGGCGAATCAAAACTATATACGTGTAAGGATGTCAAAGAAGCAAATTTGACGATACGCACTATTTGGGAGAGACTACTGATAGCCCAAGATAGACAAGCCACATGTTACAACGCCAAGCACCGAAATATTGAGATTGCGGTTGGCAATTGGGTCTATTTGAAAATCAAACCCATCAAAGGCGTGTCCAGGATTCGGCCACATGTTAAGTCCGAGATATCTTGGTCCGTTTGAAGTGGTGGAGTGAGTTGGGGAAGCTGCCTATCGGCAAGCTCTTTCGACGGAATTGAGTGGATTATATGATGTGTTCTACATATCTATGCTTTGGAAAGCTGTCAAAGATCCAGCTCACGTAATTGCGAGTGATCGCGTACCAGTTGAATATGGGCTAACGACAAAGGTTAGGCCCATTCGGATCAAGGAGAGAGTCGATAAATAGTTGCGGAACAATACAATCGGGATAGTCAAGGTCCGATGGGACAACTATGGCCGTGAGGAGCTAACATGGGAGCGAGAGCAGACCATGCAAGCTGAATTTCCCGAGATGTTTGTTTAACTGTTGTACAGTACATATCTTGTTGTAGCATATACTTTGACGTTATAACATTTTGACTGCTGGTTTCCTTACTATGTGTAAATTTTGGGATGAAATTTCTTGTAAGGAGGGGAGGGTTGTAACACCCCAAATCCCAAAATTGAGCTAATGTTGGGCAACACGGCCTGGGACATGGGCATGTCCCAAGCTGTGTCCTGCTCTGTATGGTTGAGCAGCCTGTCGAGTGCTCGACGACATGCACTCGACGAGTTCTCGAGAGGGAACATGGCCTGCGACATGGGCATGTCCGAGGTCGTGTCCTCCTCTGGTTCGACGAACTCCACTCGAGTAAATGCACTCGATGCTTCTCGAGATGTGATTCGAGTGGGGCACACGGCCTGTGACACGAGCGTGTCACATGGTCGTGTCCTTCTCTGGGAAGATCCACAAGATGTCTTGCGTGTAGATCCGGAAACATGAAATACAGAATAGGCAAACTGTGTGAAGCCCATCTGGACAGGTTGGTCTGGATTGGTGATGTTTTATTTTGCACAGCGAAGAAGACTCCGCGTATAAATGGATATGCTTGTGGATTCAGTGGGTTGTGCCTGTGAAGGATAGTAGCATGAAGTACTGGAGTGAGTCCAGGAAAATACCCACTAAGTGCTTGTGTTGTATGCTATGAATGATAAGGTTAGGTCTTGGGATGGAATGTGAGTTCTGTCGCTAACGCCGAGTGAGAGTGAGTGTCACTGGCAATGGCTCCTAGTTAACCTGTGATTGTGAAGCAAGTCCTTCGGGGACAGTATGGCTATTTGTGAGCTTGATGAGCTCTTCAAACGACTGTATGTCGAACGTTCAAGGGGATGTCGACCCGCATTAGTCTTAGCATTGAACTAACAATTTGAGCAACGAGTAAAGGCTGAACTGTATCCGCGCTATGGTTGTCTGCTATGAGTACCTGGGCACCTGGAACTCGGCAGAAGTCTTAGACCTGCGCGCCACTCAGAAGAGATGTTATCGGGGGCTACGGGCCAATCTTGGATCATTATAAGATTACGAGAGGCTTAGGATTGCGCGTCACGATGCCATGGGGGGATACGGGCCAATCCCGGGTGGTTATACTAAGACAAAAGTCTCCGACTGAAAGCCATGGAGCAAAATGCTCAAGTTTGTCGTTGGGCTTCGGGCCTTGAATGGCGGTGGGCGACTGGTATATCCGGTACACCAATAATGTACCCTGAGTGCACGGAACGTCGGGCTGCGTGGGCAACGTTTGTGATATGTGGATTGTGCATGAGTGTACATTGTGTGATATATCTGCTTGTGAAATGCTATGCCTGCATGGAAGGAATGCCAATGCCTCGGGTAAGGGTTAGGGTCGTTATAAATAGGTCAGCTGAACGCTGACCTTGCTTTGTTTGCCACCATTGCGGTGGACTGTCCCGTGCAAGTGTAGGAGAGACGGGCGGGAAATAGGGGGATGAAGCCCTTGATGTTGCTGTTGCTATGCTGGCCCTTGAAGGCCAAAGAAGTTTATATGATATATTATTCATGTGTGGCCGGCCTGCGTGCCGATGTATGGAAGCTACATGTACTAAGCTTAACCGTAAGGCCATGAGGCCAGGCTTGTTGTGTATTTGTATAACATTCCTTCGTGGTGTAATATATATAAATGTTGGTTTATATATTTTGGACATTCTAATGAGCTGAGTTCAATCAACTTAAAAGCTTCTGCTAGAATGCTCTGTGTTAGGATGCGCAACTCTGATATTAACCCGTAACTTCGCCGCCTGTTTGTGACATATGGTGTGGGGCCCCGGCCGGACCTTCTATTATATATCATGTAATGGATGGAGGTGTTACACTGCAGGCCAACGCCCCGCCATTACTAGGGCCTGCCCCCTTGTGGTCGTGTCGTCGGATCGAATTCTTACATTCTCCAACACCTGGATTGAATATTTACATTCTCCGATAATGCTCTCTTGGCGAGGTTCAGCCCCGCAATCGGATAGAATCCTTACATTCTCCGACCCTAGGATTGAGTTAAGGCACTCTTTGATGCTACCATGAGCTTGCATTCCACCAGCTACCATGACTCAGGCCATAAAAGATAAAAGAGTAAGGACAATGATAACATATCAAGAAAAGTCGCAAATACGCTACATAAAATCACCAAATGGTGATAACAAGTATGCACCTGACATAACAAATGCAAAAGCGAATGTGTACAAAGCATATAAAAGTGAAAGTATAAATCACTACTCGCACGCCACTTCCATATCAGACACATAGATCACTCCGCTCGTCATCAGAGATATCATCAAAGTTAAGGCCGGGGACACCACACTTCAGACGTTTGGCTACAAGGCGAAAGGCCTTTGATACCCCGCGTCTAAGCACAACCTCACAAATATCCTCCATCTATGGCTCGACCTCTAGGGTCCAGACATCCTTTTGAACCACATCGACAATCAGCTCATGATCGCGTAGGAAATCCAAAGAATATTTGTACTCCTCAATGCTAGATGCCTTCACCTCAAGTACCCGCTCTTCAGAAGAAAGGCACGCTATCTCCACCTCGGAAGCCTCCAACTTCACTAGCAATCCAGAACTCTCCTCTTGAGTAGTCTTCAAAGTCTATACAATCTTATCTGCCATCAACTTCTCGGTCTGTAGCAATGCTCGAGCTTCCTCCGTCTCGGACTTTAGCTCTGATCAAATCCGCTGAAATCAGGATACTTCTCAATGTAACTTCTCTTTGCAGGCCGCAACAGAAGCCTCTCCAACTTGAAGCCTCTCCTAAAGAGATGAATATTCGTCTTTCAGACTCACAGAGTGATCGTTCCACATAAGCGCAATATACGCCAGAGCCTCGATCTGCAAACAACAAACAAATGGTTAAAATCAATAAATTCAAACAAAAGAAAAATGGATAAATTTCTTACCACATCACTCATGGCCTTCAAAGATGAAGACACTCAGGGGGCAAAAGTCTCTATACGAAGAACTTGGGGGCAGACGCCTCTATCGCCTCAACATCTGAATCAGTTATTGTTGGGTCCATTGATCCACATGCCCCAGATTTGTAATAAGTCAATGACACACACACAAGTTGTATTTGATGTATGTTTTAGTTTATGCATGCAGGTAGACATCAAGCAAGCAGGTGGACAGGCAGGAATTTTCCTATGTCCACAGGCATTGAGTGAAGCTAGCTCACTCAATGCCAGGTAAGTGAAATCATTGAATATAGCTAGGTTACTCTAAGTTTAACAATTAGCAAGCTGAAAATGTGGCTATGGCTACAGACGTTGAGTGTAGTCTACTCACTCAATGTCTTACAACAAAAGGATGTGAGATAGGCAAAGCCTAAGAAGGAACAACAAAAATATGGTTAATGCCACAAGTATTGAGTGTAATCTACTCACTCAACGCCATACAACAAAAAACTGTGAGACAGGCCGAGATAGTGAAAGCCTTAAGAGAAACTGGCTGAGAAGTGGCTATGTCCATATGCGTTGAGTGAAGTCCACTCACTTAACATCATAGCATCAAAATTATTGAGCATTGCTCAGTCAGTCAAACCCATAGAAATTTGGTGTAAATATTTGACTAAGTCCACAGGCGTTGAGTGAAGCTCGCTCACTCAACGCCATGTGATAAAAAGTGTTGATTGATTCTCATCCAGTCAGAGCCAGTGTTTTCAGACACAGAAAGTTGGCTAAGGCAGAAAGCATTGAGTGATGAAGACACACTCAACACTCTCAACGCCAAGTGGCAGAAATTTTGGCTAAGGTAGAAAGCGTTCAGTGATGAAAACACACTCAACGCTCTCAACGCCTGGTAATAGAAAGTTGGCTAAGGCAGAAAGCGTTGAGTGATGAAGACACACTCAACGCTTTCAATGTCTGGTAACAAAATGTTGGCTAAGGCAGAAAGCGTTGAGTGGACTCAACGCCTAGAGTTAGAATAACTTTCTAAGTATTTTGGCGTTGAGTGAAGGTTGCTCACGGAATGTCTAATGACTGAAATATTATTCTAAGTGTTTTGGCGTTGAGTGAAGGATGCTCACTCAACGCCTAGTGACAAAAATATTTTCTAAGTATTTTGGCATTGAGTGAAGGTTGCTCACTCAACGCCTAATGACAGAAAATCTATCCGAGTGTTTTGACATTGATTGATGCTTACTCACTCAACGCCTATGCTAATGTTTGATTTTGGCTAAGTCCATAGATGGCTGATGTCAGCATGGGTCAGCAAAAGTCAACAAAGTCAACACAATTCAAAATTGTTGCGGGATAGATGGAGTAAACCATTGATAGCGTCAGTGGCCAGTTTTTGTCATCTTCTGCAAATGGAAGGTGGTAAATCAGCAATTAAGGCTGGGCCCCTCAACTCAAAGAGTCGTTGATCGACAAGCAATAAAAGGGAAAGTTTAGCTGAGTCGACAACAAGAAATTAGGCTTTTCTGAATACGCAGTTGTGGCTGAGCATCATCTTCTTCCTCGCCATTATTGGCGAGCTAGAAGGACCTGTTCAGTTCAGTCAACCTGAAAGCGAAAAGAGATAATAGGAGTAATTATAATCTGCGACAGCAGGTACATAAGCGATTTTTGAGAAGGAAGAAATAGAGTCAGATCATATAAGCTCTGTAAGAAAAGGTTGCTGATTGAAGAAGATTTAACCATGAACTCCATAGTCTTCATCAGCAAAAGCTTGGACTGATATCTGCTCAGTCTAGGAAGAAGTGCACACAGAGTTCTTACTTTTGTGTAAATTCAAAACAAACACCTTTCATTCTTTCTGTAGGATTATGTCTAGGATCTGAGTTGTAAGCCTTTTTGTTTAAGGCCGAGTGGTAGGATTCTATGTAGAGTCTGAGTTTGTAGGCCTGATTTATAAAGGTCGGGGAGTAGGATTCTGTAAGGAATCTGAGTGAGCAAGCCTATGTTAAAAAGGCCAAGTGTAGGATCCATTGTGGATCTGAGTGTAGGGTTGTCCTCCCAGACTGAGTGGTAGGGTTGTTGTCCTGAGGTAGGCAATTTTTTAGCCACTGAGTTGTAGGACCCTGTGCCTGATGAGTAAGTCTTGGAGGAGACTAAGAGGTCCTGCAGGATCGAGTTGTGAGCTCATAAGGAGCCGAGTTTTGGGCGAAGAGCCTGATCTAACACACTATTAGAAAGGAGCAGAGGGACAGTGGACGTACCTAAGATCGGGGAACTACTATAAACAACTGTATCATTTGTGAATTATCATGAAAGCTAAAAAATAACCTAATCAATAAGGACAACTATAGGGTAAAAGTTAAAAAGACTAGAAGTAAGAACAAAAACCTATTCACCCCCCCCCCCCTCTAGGTGTTTAGCTGGCCTTGAAAATAAGACTTTCAAGTGGTATTAGAGGGAGGTCACTCAAAGTACACTTAACAGTCTGATTAGATCTCCAAGATCAGCAAGAAAATCTGTCCTTATGGGTTCAGGAGTGAACTATAAGGAGCTGGGTGCCATGAAGTTTCTCATCTGTAGGAAGGAAGGTTTTGGCATCTAGAAGGAGAGGGTTAGGTTGTTTATGGAGGCAGCTGACCCTAGTATCTGTATCACAGTTAATGAAGGGTCTTTTATCCCTATGAAAGTGTCAGTTCTGGATATAAATGTCCAGACACCTAAGACCTACTCTGAGATGACAAAAGATGAAGTTATTCTGGCCAATATGTACAAGGGGCACAGAACATAATTGTGAGTGTCATAGATGACTCCACTTTCTAAAATCTGGTTCACTGCAAGACTGAAAAGGAGGTGTGGGACACCCTAGTTGTCTGCATAGAAGGAATAGAGGAAGTGAGAGATGACAGGAAGTCCATGCTCAATCAAGAGTATGAGTCATTCAGGCAGAGGAAGACTGATAGCATAACTGAATGCTATGAAAGGTTAATCATAATTGTCAATGAGCTGAGGACGTATGGAAGAGTCTTCAGCATTTATGAACTGAATGACAAGTTTCTCAAATCTCTAACCAGAGATTGGGATACTAAGATTTGTGCAATCAGAGAAGTGGCTAAGCTAGCTGACACTCCACCAGAACCTCTTTTTGGGAAGATACTGTCCTATGAAATGAAGATGATAGTCAGGAAAGAGGAGGGGAAAGTTAGCAAGTCCCATTCTAAAGAAAAAATTGTGGTCTTCAAAGCTGAAGCCACAAGGAGGAGCAGAAGGAAGACATCATCTTCAGCAAGGAGGGATGCTGACTCTGACTCAGAAAAGTCAGAGACCAGCACATCAAACAGCCACATGTCTGATGAATACTTTGCTGCCTTCTCCAGGCAATTCCAGAAGTTTATGAAGAAGAAACACTGGAGAAGCAGGCCCTCCTCCTCCTCTCAGGAAGGAATCCTCTAAGGAGGACAGGTATGTCTCTAAACCTAACAAACATGTTTCATCTAAAGTGGTTTGCTATTATTGCAGCAAGCCAGGGAATGTAATAGTCGACTGCCCTATCAAAAGAAAGGACTCTAGTGAGAATAAGGACCACAAGCAAAAAGGAAATAAGGAGAAATCCTTCATTGCTAAGAAGAAAAGGAGTTGGATTGACTCTTCCTCTTCAGAGTCAGAAAGCGAAGAGGATGATGAAGCTTACATTGGGTTGTACTCTGCTGAAGTAGAAGCAAAAAAAGCAGACTTCATTAAGATGCTCGCAGATATTGCTGAAGAAGCTAATGTAGGTCATCCTGCTACCAGGATTGAAGTCAAGGCCCCTCTATCATAGTCAGATGGTGATATAGAGGTGGATGAAGAAGAAAAATAAGACAGATACTGTTATGGCCTAATGGCTATATCAGATGAAGAATCCAGCCAGGAACAGCCAGGTCAATCAAAGGTTAGTCCAAGTGGTCATTCCCCCTAAATGGTACTTGGGCAGTGGGTGTTCCCGGCACATGATTGGAATAAGGAGCAAGATGAAGGAGTACACTCTAGTACAGAATGGACCCAAAGTCATCTTTAGTGGTTTAGAAAGGGGAGTAACTAAAGGGTATGGTAAGATATCAAATGGCATAATCACTATCACACAAGTAGCTTATGTGAAAGGGTTGCAACAAAACCTCATAAGCATAAGTCAACTATGTGATCTTGGTTATGACATTTCTTTCCTCAAGGATGAGTGCCAAATTATGAGGTCAAGTGACCAAGGGGTCATCTTGACAGGCACTGGGAGAGGAAATATTTATTATCTAAATTTTGATTGTGAAAGTAAGGACTCTCTCATATGCCTAGTTGAAGATGAGAAAGCCTCATATTATGTCCAATGGCACAAGAGGCTGACTCATCTAAACTATAAGACTATAGGCAAACTATTTAGTGAAGAGTTAGTCAAAAATGACCCCAAGTTGAAATGCATTAAGGAGTGTATCTGCTCTACATGTCAAAAGGGCAAACAGACCAAGACCTCCTTCAAGATCATTGGGGATGAAGACTCGGTGAGGTGTCTATACCCCCTGTATATAGACTTATTTGGTTCTATGTTAGTTTAAAGTCTATGTAGGAAATTCTACACCCTTGTGATTGTCGATGACTTTTCTAGGTCTGCTTAGGTGTTCTTACTTAAGAGAAAGGATAAAACCATTGAAGTCTTCAAGACTTTTGTAAAGTAGATACAGAATGAACTAGACAGTACTGTGATACAAATTAGAAGTGACCATAGGACTGAATTTCAGTCTGCTAGCATGATAAGCTTCTGTGAATAGCATGTGATTCACCATGAATTCTCCTCACCAAGAACACCCCAGCAAAATGGAATTACTGAGAGGAAAAACAGAACCCTCATAGAGGCCGGTAGAACCTTGTTAAGTGGCACATCTCTCCCAGAATATTTCTGGGCTGAGGCAGTTAACAATACATGTATGTCCTTAACAGGGCTCCTAACACCAAAGGTGACAAGAAGACTCATTATGAGATCTTGAAAGGCAGAAAACCAAACTTGTCCTACTTCAGGATTTTTGGTAGCAAGTGTTATGTCCTAAACAATAGAAAGTCTTATGTGACTGAGTTTGCTGTCAAGTCCCATGAAGGGATCTTTGTTAGGTACAACAACAACAGTAGGGCATATAGGATCTACAACTTGACAAGTTAAGTTGTAGAAGAGTCAGTTCGTGTTATTTTTGATAAATCCAACATGATTAACTGTAGGATGTCTAGCTCCTCTTCTAGTTTTGCATGCATAGAGCAGGTGATGGACAATCTTACCATCAAGGATGATGCTCCGACAGTCCAATAAAAGGGAAAATTTATGTGTTGTCCAGAGGGAGCTCAAGACTATCAAGTTTAGGATGAAGAACAGCCAGCTGAAGACAATGAAGAGCAGCTAGCTAAAGTTAGATTTTCTCTAGCTGTAAGGCATCTAAGGGATCATCCAGCACACCAAATCATTGGTGAGGCAAGCCAAGGAGTACTGACCAGGAGTAAGAGTATCAACACAGCACTCTACTCAAGTTCTTGTCACAAGTAGAGTCCAATAAGTTTGAAGAGGCAATCAAAGACCAATTCTGGATTGGAGCAATGCAGGAAGGACTGAAATAATTAAATAGATGTAGAGTCTAGAAGCTGGTTCCCAGACCTAAGGGATATAATGTCATAGGAACTAAGTGGATCTACATGAACAAGTTAGATGAGAATGTCATTATTGTCAAGAACAAGGCTAAACTGGTGGCTAAAGGATACATGCAAGAAGAAGGAATAGATTTTGACCAGACATTTGCCCTAGTAACCAGATTAAAAGCAATAAGACTATTCCTTGCATTTGCTACCTAGATTCAAAGTCTACCAGATGGCTGTAAAGCCTGCCTTCTTGAATGGAGACCTAAAGGATGAAGTATATGTAGAATAGCCATCAGATGCAGATTTTGCAGGATGCAAAGAGGACAGGAAAAGTACTATAGGAATCTGTCAGTTCTTAGGAGGAAGACTAGTGTCTTGGAGCAGCAAGAAGCAAACAAGTGTAGTTATATCAACTATAAAGTCAAAGTACATTTTAGCAGGTAACTGTTGTGCTTAGTTGCTGTGGATTCAGCATCAGCTCCATGATAATGACCTCCTGGTGAGTAGAACCCCTCTTTTTATGATTTTACAAGTGTCATTTCTATTACTAGGAATCATGTCTCACACAACAGGAGTAAGCATATAGAAATTAGATATCATTTTATTAGGGAGCATGTGGAAAAGGAAGATATCAGCCTTGTGTTTATCCCCACAGACAAGCAAGTGGCTCACATCTTTATTGAGCCACTAGATGAAGCAAAGTTCAACACCTTCAAATTTGAGTTGGGTATGTTGAACCTAGTCTAACTTCAATCACTCCCTGTAGATTTGGTTTTGGTGCAAGATGTGTTTTTCTTGCAGGAGATGAAGACCTTAAGTGGTAAGAAGACTAAAGCAACCATCAAAAAATTTATGACAAAAGTGGCTCTTATTGAGGGGGAGCAAGTCATGCAGCTGCAGGAGCAGAATTAGTCTCATATAAAGAGGCATCTAACTGTACCAAGGGTATCAACTATAATCAGATAGGGGGAGAAGCACATCAACACAAGCCAACTCTTCCCTGACTATTCTTTAGAAGTCAAAAGGGGGGAGAGAAAGAAGAAATTCAAGTGGTATCTATTGAAACCGAAAATTTGGTCTCTTGTGGAGTTCACCCTTGGGTAAGGGGTGATCGTGCACCTACTTCTCTCATTCAAGCAAAATGACAAAGATAATAAAGAAGAACTGACCTAAGGGTTCGACATGGAGGACCCACCACACACCCGGAAGATCTCTGAGTGCTTCCCCTCCTTAGCCAAAAGGCCGAGCTAAGGCTACCTAAGAAAGCGCTAGAAGATCAGGGAACAAGAGAGCATAGGAAGCGTGCCTTCTGAGGTGCCCCTTGGGTCCTATTTATAGATTTCTGAAAATGTCCTGTAAATAGCGAACCTCCTCTATTCCAAACAGCTATGTGCAGTCCAGATTGGCCTGCCAACAGTGTAACTCCGATGTTCTGAAAGGCTATGGGCAGGCCAGCGAGGGCAAAATGGTAAACATACCTCACAAATCAATGTGCGAGCAGCCCTCAGCAACTTCTACTCGGTGAGGGTGGCGAGTACGGGCCCGGACTGCTCTGCTCGCGAGCTGTGATCTCGCTCAGCCACCAGGATTTGGCGAGTGATAATACGGTTTGCAGTCAATTTTATTAGGATATTTTCGGGGTTTTAAAGCAAATCATGTCTTGTAAAGTACTTATTTTGATTCCCCTTTGTATATATTTTTGTCGCTAATGCATTTTTTCTGCTTTTTGCAGGTTTTCACGGCTTTCAGCCGAATTTTGCTGTGACACGCCCCAAGGTCACGCCCTACCAGGGCGTGTACCTAGGGCGTGTAACCTAGAGGAATGAAGCAATTGGTCTGAAACTGCATTCCGTGGAAACTTAGTGTACACGCCCTCGGTCACGCCCGTGTCACATCCGACACGGGCGTGTTCTAGAGGCGTGTCCCCAGGTTCCGAGGAATCGCCGCAGCGCGCTCGTTTTTCCCGCTCCGCCGTCGCACTGAAAGTGTCACGCCCCCGGGTCACGCCTGACCCGGGCGTGACATATGGGCGTGTACTTCAGCAATTCCGCCCGTCACCTCCAGCATTCAATTGCAGCTCAACAAAGTCACGCCTCAAAGAACACGCCCCAGGTACACGCCCTACCAGGGCGTGACTTGTGGGCGTGTACTGCAACTACTTCGTCAGAATTCAATTCCAGCTCAACAAAGTCGTGCCGAATGTGTCACGCCCCAGGGTCACGCCCGACCAGAGCGTGACAGGGGGGCGTGACCCGACCCGAAAAATTCTATAAATAGAGCCCAACTCTAAGGGTTCAGGGACACCTTTTGCTTTGAGAGGGAAGGTTCTGTCCTTTATATTTCTGAACTTTTTAAGCATGTCTTTTCATTTTTAGTTTGTAGCTCTAGCTTTATGCTTTCCCTGTATTAGTTCCTAGCTTCGTTTTGTAGTATAATGTTAATGATAGCATAGTTTACCTTTCCATGCACTTGTAATCTCTGGTTTTCAAGCTGTAAGATCTCTGTTTCTATTAATAAAAAGTGTTGTTTTCTTTTACGTTTCTGCTCTGTTTTCATTTTCTTCTTCTACTCATCCCCCCTCTTCCACCTCACCATGATTAACTAATCCTCCATGTACTCGATCTTAATGATCCGAGGTTCGAGTGATTAGGTTATGATGCTTTGAATCTTACCTTTTCTTTTTAGGGTTTAGCTTTGAATTACTCTTGATTTATCACGGGTTGGAGGTATATCATCGATATATACTCTCCACCTTTGCTTTCATTCTGGGCTAGCCGAGAGGCCGAAAGTTTGAAATGAGCACTCAAGAGTAAAGGGAGTTGTTCGCACCCCTCAAGAGAGGCAGACGTTCAAATCTCCCGGATTGGAGTAAAATCCAATAGCGGGGTTCACCGCGTAAAGCGAGTTTTAGGCCTCCGATTTAGGCGAGAGTCGGTCAGACCTTCCTAAACTCAGTTAGGCACGACCTTCGAGAGAAGCGTGTCAATATTCATGGAACCTCCACGGTCAAGGACCTTTACCCTAATTAGCTTAGGTTTATTTATCGTATTTTTCTAACCACTCTTGCCGAGGTGATTTCTGATCGAGTGCATTTTCCCCTTCATCGTTACTAAGCTTAAGTTAATCGCTCTTTTAGCTCTCTTTATCTTTCATTACAAGTAGTTCTCTTCCTTTAGCACGTTTAGCTTTCTTCTAAAAAAAAACTTAATTTTTCCGTCGATAAAATAATAGATTTCGTGTGAGTAAGCTTACTCAACTGTTCCCGGATTTCAATACGACACTTGTGTCCCCTAGCTGCATTTCGATAGGTATACTTGACTTGATGAATTGTTAGTTTGGTTATGTTCTCCTTGCAGATATCTAAGAGACAATCAAGTTTTTGGCGCCGTTGTCGGGGAAGCAACGCTCGTTGATAAATTGAAAACGCGAATATATTAATTTTATCACTTCTCTTTCTCACCCTCCTTCTTAAAATTTTTCCGCCTACTCACTTGAGTTAAATGGCTGGATTGTGTTCGAGCAAGTGTGTGTATTTTTAATTTTTCCGCCTACTCACTTGAGTTAATTGGCTGGATTTATTTCAAGCAAGTGTGCGTCTTTTATTTTTCTGCTTACTCACTTGAGTTAATTGGCAGGCTTTATTTCAGTAGAGTGTGTTTACTTTCTGTAGAGTGGGTGTGTTTTAATTTTCTGTCGAGTGCGTGAGTGTAGCTTTTATTTTCTGCCTACTCGCTCGGAGTTAAATGGCTGGATTTTAATTACCGCCTACTTAATAGAAACCCACATCACAAATTTTCTACACCACCTAACTCTCTCGAAAAGGGCAAAGTGGCTCTAAATGCCACTATCTTGTCTAGTACCTTGCGAACCCTTCACCGGGTAGCCCTTGGGAAGTTCGGGAGTTAAAACATAAAAAAATCTATTTCAAAAAAAAAATTCGAACTTCACTAGCTCTTTTATTTTCTAGTCTTTCTTCTCCTCTCTTATTCTAGTGTATGACCCGCGGTAGTCCGTCGGTTACTTTGGACCTGGACCACGAAATTGAGCGTACTCTTCGGAGAAGATCGCGATTTCAAGGCCCTACTACCCAAGTGCTGGTTGAGGATTCCGAGTCATTTTCTACCTTAAGAATGGCAGAACCCAACGTGGAGGAAGCCGTGCATAGGCCTATGTCCTATTATGCACGACCGAATCTCGAGGGTACAGAAACTACTATAGTTCGCCCTGCAATAAATAATAATAATTTCGAACTGAAGCCTAGCATAATTCAAATGGTGCAGCAGTATGTGCAATTTGACGGGCTTCAAGATGAAGACCCAAACGCACACATAGCCAGCTTTCTTGAGATTTGTGACACCTTCAAGATAAATGGTGTCACAAATGATGCTATTAGGCTAAGATTATTTCCTTTCTCTCTTAGAATTAAGGCTAAGCAGTGGCTGAACACCCTTCCTAAAAATAGCATAACTACTTGGACGCAATTAACTGAAAAATTTTTGGCCAAGTATTTTCCGCCTGCTAAAACTGCTAAACTTAGGAATGACATTTCTGCCTTTGGACAAATAGACTCAGAGACCCTTTACGAAACCTGGGAAAGATTTAAAGAATTATTAAGACGATGCCCACGTCACGCTCTGCCTGTATGGTTGCAGGTGCAGACGTTTTATAATGGGCTAAATCAAAGCACGAAGCAAATGATAGACGCAGCTTCTGGCGGTACTTTAAACCATAAGACCCCGGAAGCAGCTCTTGAGCTGTTTGAAGACATGGCCATGAACACTTACCAGTGGAATGTGCCTAGGTCCCGCCCAAACAAACCTGCAGGTCTCTTTGAAGTGGACAACGTCTCCCAACTCGCACTGCAAGTTGAAATATTAAAAAACAATTACGGAGATGACTGCTTCCTCCGCCCCTCAGGTATGGGAATCTGCAACTCCTCCCGCCGAACATTTGGATTATGTAAATAATATGCCTAGAACTGCTTTTAATAATTTTTTTGCTGCGAATTATCATCCTCCTGGTTTTAATTTTCCGAATAGTTATAATCCTGCGTTAAGAAATCATCCGAATTTTTCGTAGAGCAATCCATCGAATGCTGTGCGCCCGCCACCGCAAAGTGATTTTTTTCCACCACCACCTCCTCAAAGTTTTCCAAAACCTCCAAATTTGGAGGAAGTGTTTTCAAAATACATGAATGCTAATGACGCTACGATTAGGACCTTAACCGGAAGTGTTAAACATTTAGAAAATCAGGTAGGACAGCTCGCTAAAATGATTTCTGAGCGACCCGTAGGGTCTCTTCCTTCCAATACCGAGCCCAACCCAAGAGAGCAAGCGAAAGCTATAACTCTTCGGAGTGGGAAGAAAGTTCCCGGTATGATAAGTGAAGAACCCGAGGCAATCTCCGCTTCCGCTTTAAAAAATCAAAGCTCTGTTCCTGTTTTAAAAATTCCACCCTCTACCGAAGAAATTATCAGTCCTATTTTAGAAAAACAACTCACTCCACCACCCACCTTTAAAAACAATCCATCCCCGCCATACCCTTCCGAACTTAATAAACAATGACAGGATGATCAATACACCCGTTTTTTAGAAATGTTTAAACAAATCCACATAAATCTGCATTTCCACGAAGCCATATCCCAGATGCCTAAGTACGCAAAATACCTTAAGGACCTCCTAACCAACAAGAAGAAGTTAGAGAACCTTTCTCATGTCATGTTAAATGTCGCGTGCTCGGCGGTTTTGACAAACGGATTACCGAAGAAAATCAGTGACCCGGGTAGTTTCTCTATCCCGTGTGTCTTTGGTGATCTCTTTGTCAAACACGCTTTAGCCGACTTAGGTGCGAGTATTAATCTTATGCCCCTCTCGTTGTTTAAAAGTTAGGAATTGGTAGTCTCAACCCCACACGCATGAGTATCCAGCTCGCCGACAGGTCAGTCAAATACCCGTTAGGAATAGTGGAGGACGTCCTAGTCAAAGTTGACAAGTTCATCTTCCCGGTGGACTTTGTCATTTTGGACATCGAAGAAGACGTCGAGGTTCCCCTGATCCTTGGCCGACCCTTCCTTGCCACCTCCCGAGCTATCATTGACATAAGCAATGGTAAGCTCTTCCTTCGAGTGGGCGACGATGAGATAACTTTCTCCATCACCCCCTCGATGAAGAACACACTAGCTAATGATGACTCCTGTTTTTTCATGGATACCGTAAGTGAAGAATCCTTCTCTCACACCTCTGCTTTTGAAGAAGAATTTTCCAATTTTTGTTCCTCTCCTCCTCCTCTAACTGAATCTCTACACCTAAGTGAAGAATCCTCCACCCGCCTTTCTGATTTTGAAAAAGAATTTTTTGATTTCTGTTCCTCTTCTACTTTTCCAACTGAATCGCTGCACGAAGCCGCCATGGCCGCTAGCAACACCCCTTTTAATTTTACATATAAAAAAGTGTACGAGGACATAGTTTTTGAAAAAGAACAAATTTCCAAAACCTCGTATGATGACCCCCCTACCTTGGAACTGAAAGAACTACCAGAGCACCTTCGATACGCTTTCTTAGAAAAGAACTCCAAGCTGCCTGTCATAATTTCGGCCTACCTCACGGATGCACAAAAGGATAAACTTCTTTCAATTTTACAAAAGCATCACCAAGCTATTGCTTGGCAGATATCTGATATCAAGGGCATAAGCCCATCTTTCTGCACTCATAAAATCTTAATGGAAGATAATTCACGTAACTCTATACAACCTCAGCGCCGTATAAACCCAAACATGAAAGACGTAGTTAAGGGCAAGGTTATGAAATTGTTAGACGCAGGAATTATCTATCCTATATCCGACAGTAAGTGGGTTAGCCCAGTACAGGTAGTACCAAAGAAGGGAGGGATAACGGTCGTAAGTAATGAAAATAATGAATTAATCCCGACTCGGACGGTGACCGGATGGCGAATGTGTATAGATTACCATAAGTTGAACGACGCCACCCGCAAGGATCACTTCCCCTTGCCGTTTATTGATCAGATTTTAGAACGACTTTCCGGACATAGCTTTTATTGTTTTCTCGATGGCTTCTCGGGGTATCTTCAAATCCCCATCTCCCCCGAGGAGCAGGAGAAAACTACGTTTACTTGTCCCTTCGGCACCTTCGCCTACCGAAGAATGCCGTTTGGATTGTGCAATGCGCCGGCTACATTCCAACGATGTATGCTCGCCATCTTTGACAAGTACGTAGAAAGCATTATGGAAGTCTTCATGGATGATTTCTCCGTCTTCGGGAATTCCTTCGATAGTTGCTTAGAGAACCTTGAAAAAGTCTTAGAGCGATGCGAAGAAACTAACCTCGCCTTAAATTGGGAAAAATGTCATTTTATGGTAAGGGAAGGGTTAGTTTTGGGACAAAAAATTTCTGAAAGGGGTATTGAAGTAGACGTTGCGAAAATAGAAGTTATCGAGAAACTGCCGCCACCTACGAACATAAAAGCCATAAGAAGTTTCCTGGGTCATGCGGGTTTCTACCGCCGCTTCATAAAGGACTTTTCCAAAATCACCAAGCCCCTTACCCATCTCTTAGAAAAAGATGCCCCATTCATCTTTGATGACCTCTGTCTAGCTGCCTTCAATTTAATAAAAGAAAAATTAGTTAATGCGCCAATCATGATAGCTCCGGTGTGGGATCTTCCATTTGAAATAATGTGTGATGCGAGTAGTTATGCGGTGGGAGCCGTACTAGGTCAACGTATTTCCAAAACTTCCACCCCATTTATTACGCTAGTAAAACACTCACATCTGCACAGGAAAATTACACCACAATCGAGAAGGAGCTCTTAGTTGTAGTATTCGCTTTTGACAAATTTCGCCCTTATATTACTCTTTCGAAAATTATTGTTTTTACGGACCACTCGGCCCTCAAATATCTTCTCTCTAAAACAGATGCCAAGCCTCGCTTGATTTGCTGGGTCTTACTCCTCCAGGAGTTTGACTTAGAGATCTGTGATAAGCGAGGTGCCGAGAATTTGGCCGCCGACCACCTTTCGCGCCTAGACAACCTATTTATAGAACAATTAGATGAAAATTCTTTTCATTACTATTTTCCTGATGAGAAGCTGTTCATAATTAACACATCTACTTCTCCTTGGTTTGCCCGCATCGCCAACTATCTAGTGGCCCGTGTGCTCCCAAAAGAGTTTTCATCTCAACAAAAGAAGAAATTCTTTTCTGAGCTGAAAAACTATTTTTGGGAGGACCCGCATCTTTTCAGAATTTGTGCCGACCAAGTGATCAGGAGGTGTGTTTCTTTTGATGAAGGATTAGATATTATTAAACATTTGCATGAATGACCGACAGGTGGGCACTATCAAGCTGCTCGCACCGCTCACAAAGTGTTAAGCGCGGGTTTTTACTGGCCCACCCTGTTTAAAGACGCGCATGCCTTTGTGAGTAGGTGTGATAGTTGTCAACGGTCGGGGAATATTTCGAATAAAAATGAAATGCCACAAAATTATTTCCTAGAGTGCGAAGTTTTCGACCTCTGGGGGATTGGTTTTGTCGGCTCTTTTCCTTCTAGCTTCGGGAATAAGTACATTTTAGTTGTCGTTGATTATGTTTCGCGTTGGGTCGAAGCCCAAGCTCTTCCTACGAATGACGCCCGAGTCATAGTTAATTTCCTAAAAAAATTATTCTTTCGTTTCGGTACGCCGCGCGCTATCGTTAGTGATAGGGGTTCCCATTTTTGTAACGCACAATTTTCAAAAATCCTAACTAAATATGGCGTTACTCATAAGCTTTCCACTGCCTACCACCCCCAAACTAACGGACAAGTCGAAGTAGTAAATAGGGAAATAAAAAGAATTTTAGAAAAGACTGTTTCAACATCTAGAAAAGACTGGTCCGCCAAATTAGACGATGCTCTATGGGCCTACCGAACAGCGTACAAAACCGCCCTCGGATGTACGCCATATCGGTTGGTTTATGGAAAATCGTGTCATTTACCCGTAGAGTTAGAGCACCGCGCCTTTTGGGCCTTGCGATTTTTAAACTTCGATCCCCACTCCGTCGGCGATTTTAGAAAATTTCAACTTAACGAACTCGACGAGTGGCGCTCTTACGCGTATGAAAATAACAGACTTTATAAAGAGCAGACGAAGCGTTTACACGATCGACATCTTAGGCACCCAAAAATCTTTAAGCCGGGCGACCAAGTGCTTCTTTATAATTCTCGTTTACGTTTATTCCCGGGTAAATTAAAATCACGTTGGTCTGGGCCTTTTACTGTTTTAGAAGTCTTTTCTTATGGTACTGTTTTAATTTCCCACCCTGATAAGGGTACTTTCAAAGTGAATGGTCAGCGTCTTAAACTGTATTTCTGTGATGATGTCAGTCTCAACCCTGTTAACTCTATCTTTCCGGTACTAACATTTGATTAATCTGAACTTTATTTTTCTCATAAACTTTGAACTTTATTCGAACTTTATTTTTAAACAATATTTGGGACAATCTTATTTTGATGCGTTGAGCTCAAACGACGCTTTAAACAAAGGGCGCTCTTGGGAGGCAACCCAAGTTATCTTTTTCTATTTTCTTTATTTTACAATTTTTGCCCCGACTGGCTCCGGCAAGCTGAAACTTCTGCGATCGCCTGCTCCAACGATTCTGATTCCATGACAAAGTCCACCAGACGACGTTTCTTGAAGATCCACAGCACACGCATGGAGGAGCGGCATCACTCAGCTTTCCCTGCCACATAAAACCGGGGAAGTACCTGTTTTTCAATTCTGTCTTTCATTTCTGTACTTTACTTTTCTCTCGTTCTCCGACCTCCTTCTCCATTGAGGACAATGTAGATTTTTAGCTTGGGGGATGAGTTCCTCATTTTTGCTTTTTGTAAATATCCAAAAAATCCAAAAAAATTCAAAAATTCAAAAAAAAACATTCAAAAAAAAATTATGTATATATATAGCTGCATTTTGGTATTTCAATAAGTACCCCATGATTATGTTTTGTTTTTCTCAAACTTCTTTATAAACAACGTAGTTAATTATAATTTTTCTAATCATTTTTTTTAATCATATCTCACAAGTAAAATGTTGGTCATACTGTGTTTCTAATTCACGGTAGCATGTTAAGGTAAAATATTTCTCTAAACTGTGCATTTCTATTATGGTTTTCCGTTCTTTATTTTCTTTACTTTCTCTAAAAATTTATCATCCACTATTTTCCTTTTCGTCTTTAGACGATTTTTGTAAGAACATATTTTGAATAACGTAGTAGATATGAACGATCCAAGTCACATATTATTTTTATTTTCAAGATAATTTCATCAATCTTCTTTTATTATCTCGAACTTGCTTTTTGAAATTTATCGACTCTATGTTTTAAATAAATTTAAAAAAAAGCGTGAAAATGATTTAGGCCATTTTTGTTTATGTTTGAGCTTTCCTGCCAACCTAAACTCTTTTACCACTAGTTAGCCGCTTTTGAGCATTTTTTCCAAATTCATTTGATAAACTCCACACAGCATTTCATTTTCACCAAAGCCCAAATTCCTACCTATCTAATCACGCTAATTTTTTTGATAGGAAATTTTGTGTTATCTTTGGAGAAATTGTTGAAAAAGGTGTACTCAAAAGCAATAAATTGAAAAAAAAAGAGAAAAAAATGAATGAAAATAATAAAAAAGAGATAAATAATCATAAAGAGAAAAAAAACAAATTTATTTATACATATTTTGTTTAAAATAAATTTATTTTTTTTTAAACTCATTGTTTTGGTTTAGTGTGATTTTTAAGCCTCCATGTTTATATTTGAATTCCACTCCTATTCATATTCCTAAACCAAACGTTTCGGTCCTATTAAGTCCTTTTGATTCACGCCCTTTTTTAATTTTATTTAACAACTAAGAAAAGAAGAAAAGTAAATCAGTTTTAGTTTTGGATTTAAACTTAGATTTTTGTTATTTAATTGATATAATTATAATGCGTTGCTTGGATCTAGTAATAACTCAATACGTTCTTTTCATTTTCATTGCCTTGCTTAAATCTATTTAAAGAAATTCGTCAAAATTCTGGATGATTTATTTTTATTAAGTAAAGTTTATAAAAGTTAAACCATACAAAAATAATTGTTTTAGATTTACGTTTTACATTCTCCCTACCTAGAATTTCGCATAGTACTTGTGTAAGTATGATTAAAACTTTTTGAATTAGTCACTCTTATGATTAGCTAGTCTTTATATCTTTGCTTGGGGATAAGCAAAACTTAAGCTTGGGGGAATTTGATAATACGGTTTGCAGTCACTTTTATTAGGATATTTTCGGGGTTTTAAAGCAAATCATGTCTTGTAAAGTACTTATTTTGATTCCCCTTTGTATATATTTTTGTCGCTAATGCATTTTTTCTGCTTTTTGCAGATTTTCACGGCTTTCAGCCGAATTTTGCTGTGACATGCCCCAAGGTCACGCCCTACCAGGGCGTGTACCTAGGGCGTGTAACCCAGAGGAATGAAGCAATTGGTCCGAAACTGCATTCCGTGGAAACTTAGTGTACACGCCCTCAGTCACGCCCGTGTCACATCCGACACGGGCGTGTTCTAGAGACGTGTCCCCAGGTTCCGAGGAATCGCCGCAGCGCGCTCGTTTTTCCCGCTCCGCCGTCGCACCGAAAGTGTCACGCCCCAGGGTCACGCCTCACCCGGGCATGACATATGGGCATGTACTTCAGCAATTCCGCTCGTCACCTCCAGCATTTAATTGCAGCTCAACAAAGTCACGCCGCAAAGAACACGCCCCAGGTTCACGCCCTACTAGGGCGTGACTTGTGGGCGTGTACCGCAACTACTTCGTCAGAATTCAATTCCAGCTCAACAAAGTCGTCACATCTGACACGGGCGTGTTCTAGAGACGTGTCCCCAGGTTCCGAGGAATCGCCGCAGCGCACTCGTTTTTCCCGCTCCGCCGTCGCACCGAAAGTGTCACGCCCCAGGGTCACGCCTGACCCGGGCATGACATATGGGCATGTACTTCAACAATTCCGCCCGTCACCTCCAGCATTCAATTGCAGCTCAACAAAGTCACGCCGCAAAGAACACGCCCCAGGTTCACGCCCTACCAGGGCGTGACTTGTGGGCGTGTACCGCAACTACTTCGTCAGAATTCAATTCCAGCTCAACAAAGTCGCGCCGAATGTGTCACGCCCCAGGGTCACGCCCGACCAGGGCGTGACAGGGGGGCGTGACCCGACCCGAAAAATTCTATAAATAGAGCCCAACTCTAAGGGTTCAGGGACACCTTTTGCTTTGAGAGGGGAGGTTCTGTCCTTTATATTTCTGAACTTTTTAAGCATGTCTTTTCATTTTTAGTTCGTAGCTCTAGCTTTATGCTTTCCCTGTATTAGTTCCTAGCTTCGTTCTGTAGTATAATGTTAATGATAGCGTAGTTTACCTTTCCATGCACTTGTAATCTCTGGTTTTCAAGCTGTAAGATCTCTGTTTCTATTAATAAAAAGTGTTGTTTTCTTTTACGTTTCTGCTCTATTTTCATTTTCTTCTTCTACTCATCCCCCCTCTTCCACCTCACCATGATTAACTAATCCTCCATGTACTCGATCTTAATGATCTGAGGTTCGAGTGATTAGGTTATGATGCTTTGAATCTTACCTTTTCTTTTTAGGGTTTAGCTTTGAATTACTCTTGATTTATCACGGGTTGGAGGTATATCATCGATATATACTCTCCACCTTTGCTTTCATTCTGGGCTAGCCGAGAGGCCGAAAGTTTGAAATGAGCACTCAAGAGTAAAGGGAGTTGTTCGCACCCCTCGAGAGAGGCAGACGTTCAAATCTCCCGGATTGGAGTAAAATCCAATAGCGGGGTTCACCGCGTAAAGCGAGTTTTAGGCCTCCGATTTAGGCAAGAGTCGGTCGGACCTTCCTAAACTCAGTTAGGCATGGCCTTCGAGAGAAGCGTGTCAATATTCATGGAACCTCCATGGTCAAGGACCTTTACCCTAATTAGATTAGGTTTATTTATCGTATTTTTCTAACCACTCTTGCCGAGGTGATTTCTGATCGAGTGCATTTTCCCCTTCATCGTTACTAAGCTTAAGTTAATCGCTCTTTTAGCTCTCTTTATCTTTCATTGCAAGTAGTTCTCTTCCTTTAGCACGTTTAGCTTTCTTCTAAAAAAACTTAATTTTTTCGTCGATAAAATAATAGATTTCGTGTGAGTAAGCTTACTCAACTGTTCCCGGATTTCAATACGACACTTGTGTCCCCTAGCTGCATTTTGATAGGTATACTTGCCTTGATGAATTGTTAGTTTGGTTATTTTCTCCTTGCAGATATCTAAGAGACAATCAGCGAGCGGCCTAGCAATCGACAAAAGGCCTGGGGGTCGACGAACTCCAAGCTCAGTTCGATAATCGCAGAGCTTGCTTTGTCGAACGCCGAGCTAGGCGAGTACTGGCCTTGCTGGCACTACTCGCGCGCGACTAACTGGACTCGCCTGGGCGAGCTGGATGCTACCGAGCCCTAGCCGGTCTAGCTCCTAGCGACCCCACTCACCGAATACTGGGTTGTACACAATCCCCGCTCTTTTTGAGCTTGACAAAGCTCAGAAAGAATCATCCAACCCCAAGTGTTCGGCGAGTGCGGGGGGAGCCAGAGAGAATCTTTGGGTGGGGTCAACTTGCGGCTATATATATATATATATATATATATATATATATATATATATATATATATATATATATATATATATATATATATATATACGCCTGCATACCTGGGTAACTCTTGCCCTTCCCTTCGCTTTAACCTTGTCGAGATGCCAATTCCCAAGGAGATCCAAGAGAGACTCGCTCGGGTCCGCGAGGCTTCCTCCGCTCACATAGCCGGCCTGACTGCAGTTCTGCTTGCCACCCCGTAGAGTGGCTCGGTTGAGCCCAATCCCGCCAAAAGGGCGAAACCATTTCCACCAGCGGCCGAACCCATCTTCGATGACCTGAAGAGGACCCTGGAGCATGGGACCGGCTCCACCAATTTGCCCACCCCTGAGAAGGGCAAAAATGTTGTTGACCTCTATAACGACCAGGACATCCACCGGGATGGCGTCGAGGATTCCATGCCACGAGTCAAGAACACCCTCGGCGACTCGCGGCTTAGAACCCCGAAGAATCGCCCTCGCGACCCGTCTCCTCCCTTTGGGACATTGGGGCTGGATTCGCAGAGGCCGAACTCGCCAATTCGCGTCCCTTCCCCTCAGCGGCCTATCGGGACAGTGAGGGCAGGCATCGAAGTCGTCCCCGTTCCGGGCTTCAACATCCTCTCGTTAGGAACGCGCTGCCCAGGCCATGGTAAGGACCTGAGATGGGTCACTCCCTGCACTACCCTAGAGGTGCCGAGCTCGTCAGGTAAGCTGGCCTTTTTCCTGTAATTTTTCGGGATGCTTGCCTTCCCATACTGATGCTTCTATCTTTACAGCTCTTCCCAGCCAATCCGCGGCTGAAGAATCTTCACGGACAGCCCGCTATTCCCCTCTCCCCTCCCGAGCTCGCTAGAATCCTTCCTGGGCCCTGAGGTGGAGAACGAGGAGCTGACGAGGAGGGGGTTGGGCTCTTCAATAAGCTCGTATGCGGCCTGCGCGAGGTGCAGTAGATCAATGAGACACTGCAGCGCGACTACGTGTGGCTCGCAGACGTGGTGAGGGGCGGCCCGGTCGGTGAGGTGATGTCCCCCTCCCGGCTACTAAACGGGATCGACAAGGGCCTCTCGGTGGCGCAGAGGAACTCGGGACGGATTCGCGAGCTTCTCCGCTCGCGGTAGTCTGGGGGCGGGGGATGCGAGGCCGGGGTTGATTGAAAACAGCTCCATCGCCGAGCCGACTGGTACTCGCCCCCGGACCCCCTTCTGCCCGCGCGCCTTATTTTCTTTTTTTTTTGATGTTTCTGATTCCTTCAGCGTTTCGTACTTTGGCCTGTCATAACTTCGAACATTTTTAGACTTTTAGTTCCTGGCATTCGAATAATATATATATTCCTTTATATTTAGCTCAGTATGTGATGGGACACGCTGGAAGTCGGCGAGTTGGGGATAGCCGAGCTTGGTAAGCAAGCTGGGCTGATTGGACAGCTCGGCCTCAGGCTTCTTTTTATATAAATAGCCCCCCCCCCCCCCCCATAACCCCGTACCACCGCCTTTACTACTTACTTTCTCTCTCTTCCGGTTCTCTTTCTTTTCGTACTCGCGCTCTAACCCTTCCGCGAGCATGGACAAGACTAACCCTGATGCCGACGGCCGCTCCAAATGCGATCAACACTTCGTCGATTACTGTTTCTTTGAAGGGAACACGACCGAGGCGGAGCTCGCCTAATTCATCAGCGACTATGTTCCGCCCGGCTTCGAGGCGCGCCGGCCGAGGGAATGGGAGGCAGTCAACACCTTCTACAACGATGAGCTCGCCTTCCCCATCTCGCATTTGAAGGTGGGGTTGCGCCTACCCCTCTGGCCGGAAGTCCGCCAGATCCTGAAGTACTATGGCGCGGTGCCCGCACAGCTCAACTCGAATGCCATCGCCATGATGGTGGCGTTCGTGTGCTTCCTCTGCCGGGAGCGGATAGAGTTCAACCTGACCGTGTTCAGGAAACTCTTCTCCTACAAGGCAACTCCAGATGGCATCGCCTACTTCGGTGGCTCGCTCATCAAAGTTCGTGAGATCGTGAACAAACATCACAACTGGATGACCAAGATCACCTTCATCAAGGGCGATCTCGACAACATCACCTACTCCCCCCAGCAGAAGGGCGAGGACATCTACCGCCCCCCAACCGTGTATGACAACGACGCCGAGCTCCACAAATTCTTCCACCACAAGGACTTCGAGGTCGCCTTCCTGCGAAGGGGCATCGACTCGCTTCGCCATGTCCTTCCCGGCGAAGGTATTCTTCTCCTTCACATTGCTCAGCTCACTGAATCTTGATGGAATTTTTTAAGCCTTTTTATGCATGGGAGTGACTGATTCCCGCGAACCCGCCGTTCGCGGACTCGAGGTTGCATCCAGACCCCCTTGCTCACGAGAGGGTGACGGCTGCGGCTTGCCGAGACAAGGCGGCTTCCTCCAAACCCTCGTCCAGCAAGAGGCGACCTGAGCCTGCGTGGGCGAGCCCGCCCCGTCACCAACAACTGCCAAAGAAAATGAAGAAAGCAGTGGTTGTCCCTCGGGCGAGACATCAACAACATCAACAACATCAACAAAGCCCCAAATATATGAGCTCGCCCGAGACCATCCCAGACGGGTCGCCGGAGAGCCCGCTGAAGGAAATCACCAGCAAGGGGTAGGGGACGGCGAGACCTCTCCTCTGCATGCTGTGAAGAAGGTGTCCCACGAGCCCGCTGTGCCGAAGGACCATCCCCTCTTCGGCTTTGGGGGAAGGTGGAAGGACTCGGCTGGCGAGCCAATGGTCCAGTGGGATGAGCTAGCCCACCGAGTCTCCATCTACACCTTCCACCCTGCTTGGGATGACCGCAAGCTCTTCACCAGTCATGCCTACGTGCTTGGCTTCGGCCTCTATGGCCTCGAGGATGTCGAGTCCTACAAGGGCATAGCCCTATGGTAGCTTGACCATGAGGGCATGCAAGCCCACATGCGGGCCATGGAGCTGCACCACATGATGGTCTACCACAGCTTCAACCTCAGCAACCATCTCCAGAAAGCCTAGCAGGCGCACAACGTCACCAGGGATAAGTCCATCGACCTGGCGAGGCAACTCGGCATCGCTGAGGGCTTATTCGCCCAAGCCGCCGGGGGACTGGTAAGCGTTGGACTGCTCCCTCCCCTTTTACTTAGAATTTTTTGCGATGTTACTAATGTGCTTCCTCTCTTCAGGATGCTAATGCTGTTGGGGAGTTGCGAGCTCGTGTCGCCAGGCTGGAGGATGAGAACGAATAGCTACGCGTCCGCCTCTCTGGGCTGGAGGGGGAGAATGTGACGCTGAAGGAGGAGAACACGGGCCTCCACCGTGAGGTCTGTCGCCAAGCGTAGATCTTCTTCCCTCCGGGTGACGTCGAGCCCACCTTCGCGTACAAGAGACCGAGGATCTTCACGAGGTCGACGTTGATGAGAGGCTGCAGGTCAACTCCATCGAAGCCGCTGAATGCACCCTTCTAATGATGAAGGATACAGGGGTGTTGGTGGAGGGCTGCGAGGAGATCACGACCCGGGACCTTATGTCAAGCTTGTTCCCGGCGACGCCGCCCAGCAAGAAGGAAGACACCCTCGATGCGCTCTTCGGCAAGGGCTTCAACAATGACCTATCTGCTGGATGGGGCAAGAGCTGATTTTTCTCCTTTTCGTTTTTTGTAACCTCGCCGAGGCGAGCCCCCCCCCCCCCCCCCCTTTGTAACTATGATTATATAATGAATATAATTTTGATATGATCTTTGTCTATTTTTTCTATCTTTTTTCTGGGCTTTCTTGTTGTGACGTGCTTGCTCGCGAGATCTACCCCTCGGCGACCTCGCGAAGATAGATCTTGCCATTAGGATGGTCATTAGGACATTCCCGAGAGCGGACCTTGAGAGCTCACCAACCCCAGAAGATTTGGGGATGGAGTACTCACCGCACTGGGCGCAACAGCCCCTCCCCCCCCCCCCCCTCTGCAGCTCGCTCGTGAGCTATCTAGCCTTTCACCAATCGTAGAACTAAAATTGAAATTTTTACAAGTGAAACTGAAGGGGGGTGAAGTGCCCTGCCAGAGCTTGCCTTCCTTGGCGGGTGCCAAGGACTCAGCTCGCCACCATTCTGTCGAGTTGTGGTTGCGAGTCCTTACTCGCCTGTGAAGAGTCTCCTTCCTATTTTTAAAGGCCAGACTTCTCATAATCTGTAGAGTATAGGACTTCGCCGAGTGACATACAACCCTACCAGCCAAGTGAGATCCTGGCAGCGAGATCCGCTCGGGATCCGGGGAGACACCATCGAGTGACATCCAGCCCTGCCAGCTAAGTGAGAGTCTTGCAGTAGGATTTGCTCGGGGTCTGGGTAGGCACCATCGAGTGACATCTAGCCCCTGCCAGCTAAGTGAGAGCTTGGCAGCGAGATCTGCTCGGGGTCCGGTTAGACAACATCGAGTGAAATTTAGCCCTACCAGCTAAGTGAGAGCCTGGCAGCAGGATCTACTCGGGGTCCGGGTAGACACCATCGAGTGACATCCAGCCCTGCTAGCTAAGTGAGATCCAGACAGCAGTACCTGCTCGAGGTTTGGGGAGACGCCATCGAGTGACATCCAGCTCTGCCAGCTAAGTGAGAGCCTGGCAGCGAGATCTTCTCGGGGTCCGGGTAGACACCTTCGAGTGACATCTAGCCCTGCCAGCTGAGTGAGAGCCTAGCAGCGGGATCTGCTTGGGGTTCGAGTAGACACCTTCGAGTGACATCTAGCCCTGCCAGCTGAGTGAGAGCCTGGCAGCGGGATCTACTCGGGGTCCGGGTAGACATCTTCGAGTGACATCCAGCCCTACCAGCTAAGTGAGAGCCTTGCAGCGGGATCTGCTCGGGGTCCGGGTAGACACCATCGAGTGACATCCAGCCCTGCCAGCTAAGTGAGAGCCTGGCAGCAGGATCTTCTCGAGGTCCGGGTAGACACCATCGAGTGACATCCAGCCCTTCCAGCTAAGTGAGATCCTGGCAGCGGGATCTGCTTGGGGTCCATCAAATGAACGATTCTCCCTCTCGTACGAGCTATTACAGTAAGATTAATACTTCAATAAGCTTGAACAAAACATGACTTACATATCTCAAGGATAAAACTGTTTCAAATCGTCACCGCTCCATGTGAGACTTAGGATCTCGCCCTCCACATTTTAGAGACGATACCCTCGGGATCTCAATGTTTCTTTTACAATGAATGGACCTTCCCAGTTGGGGTTGAGCTTCCCCACGATTGCTGATCTTCCTGCGGCATCCACCTTTTTCAGGACCAAGTCCCCCTCCGCGAATTGTTTGATTCTGACATGCTTGTCAAAGTACTTGGCCATTCTCCTCTTCACTTCTTCTTGTTGGACAGCGAATAGGTCACGCATCTCCTCCACCATATCAAGGGAGAGTCGCAACTCCTCCTCATTCTCAGCCTGTCATTCTTCCCTGCCTTCCTCTGTTGTGATAACTTGAGGCATTTGAACTTCAAATTCTATAGGGAGTACTGCCTCACATCTGTGGGAGAGCTTGAAAGGGGTCTCCCCTGTGGTCGTGTAAGGGATGGTCCTCAGGGCCCAGAGGACCGAGGGAAGCTGCTCCACCGAGCTCCCTTTCAGGTTCTCTACATTCATCTTCAGAAGGTTTACAATGATCTTATTCGCGGCCTCCACCTCCTCGTTGTTCCTGGGTGGTGGACTGAGGCGAACCTGAGGTCGATCCCGAGCTGCTCGCAGAAGATAATGAACTCTGCGCTGGCAAACTGAGGCCCATTGTCCGTCACGATGGCCTGGGGCAACCCATGGTGGCAGATGACCTCCCCCAAATAAAGTTCCTAATGACCTGGGAAGTCACCTTGGCCAGTGACTTTACCTCCAACCACTTAGAGAAATAGTCAATCATCACAAACAGGAACCTTCTCTGCTCACTGTCCTGGGGGAACGGCCCGACCAAGTCCATTCCCCATATTACAAAGGGCCAGGAGGCTGTGATGCTCTTGAGGCGCTGGGTCGGCTGTAGTTGGAGGGGGGCAAATAGCTGGCATTTGTGGCACCCCCTTCGTGAATTCCGCGGCATCATGGCCTAGGGTTGGCCAGAAGTATCCCTGCCTGACGATCCTCCCTTCCAGGGTCTGACTCCCAGAATGTCTCCCACACTCCCCGTAGTGGACTTCTTCCAAGATCATATGTACCTCCCTCTCGGCCACACAACGGGCCAACATTCACGAGAGAGTCTTCCGATACAACTTGATGCTTAAAACTCCAAAAATTATTAAGAGCCCGCGGCGCCCCTGGCGATTTATTTGAGAAAAGCGGATTTGGGTTTATTTAGAAAACGGGGTGCACGGATTTATTATTTTGATATAAAATGGATCAGATCGAGTTTTAACGAAAGGAGGCAAGTGCACCTATCGTGTGTAGTACAGGATATTCCGGTGTGGAATATCGAGGTCGTATTGTTCTCGGGGTCGGGTTGATTATTTCTACTCTTTACTGGAGGGGACTATTATTTTACCGATATTAAACTTGTCGTGTTAATATTTATATATATTAAAAAGGCAGAAAATAAAAGCAATAAAAAAATGGAGCCGATGAAAAGCTTAGCGCAACCGCATAGAATTGAATTAGAACTAAAATAAAATTTTAATAAAGAGATCCTAAGTTTCAAATTAATTAAGGGGGAGACTTGGCCGTGGAGGTTCCACTAAAATGAGCTCACTTGTCTCTAGGACTATCGCTCACCTGAACATTAAAACTATTCGACCGGGCTCTCGTCCGAGGAAGGATTCCTCTTAATGCCCGCATTACGCTAAGAACCCCGATATTGGGTGGGGAACCCAATCTGGTAGAGTTTGCGCGCCTCCTCTCTCGAGGGTTAGTGCAGAACTCCATTTATCATGGGGTGATCGGTCCATACGCACGGCCTCTCGGCTAGCTAGCGTATGGACTACGGAAATAGAGCCCACACATCGATTATGTGATCATATTCTTCGTTAACCCGGGGTAAACCTTAAGTAATTTTAATTAATTAGAAAAACAGTACCTTTAATTATTTAAAGTTATTTTATCTGTCCCAATGCTCTTCGATACTGAGGGCTAAGAGCGGTTAGCCACTCATCGGAATGGGGACGGCTTGCGATGAAAGCAATAAATAAAGAAGAAAATGAAAGAGAGAAAAGAAAGCGGAAAACAAAGCAGTAAATAAAGCATTAAAATTGTGATCCCTACTCGAACGAGTAGGGGGAAATGAAAATAGTAAATGACAAGTCCTACTCAAACGAGTAGGACTGAAATTAAAGCGAGTCCTACTCAAACGAGTAGGAGAAAATAAATGCACCCACACACACACACGACAAAAATGAAATACGCATACACACACTTGACAGAAAGTAAAAACTCACACACACAAGTCCTACTCAAATGAGTAGGTAGAAAATTAAAGCAGGTCATACTCAAACAAGTAGGAGAAAATAAATGCACTCACGCACGCACTCGATGGTAAATTAAAACACACTAACTCTGCAGAAATTAAAACACACGCACACAACAGAAATGAAAATACTCCACACACTCAAATTGAATTGAAAACGCACGCACTCTACAGAAAGTAAACACACACACACACTACAGGAATGAAATAAAGCGGTAAAAACTATCTCATACATGCACGCACACGTACAAAAAACACAAAAAAATAAAGTTATTGAAAAATTAAAACGATTGCATTTCTATCACTAGAATGCAGTAGAAATGCATAAAATGCAGAAATAAAAATTAAACGAGCAAAAATGTTTGCAAATAAACGCAAAATGCATGTGCTCGAAAAATTAAAACGAAAACATTTCTACCGCTAGAATGCGGTAGAAATGAATAAAAATAAGACAGAAAAATTAAACGAGCAAAAGTTTAAAACAAAATTTGAAATGCTCGAAAAATTAAAACGGCTATATATTCATTCCTATAACTTCGTAAGAGTACTAAAAAAGTGGAAATAAAGTAAAAAGAACGAGAAATTTTACGACCTAAACAAGAAAATCTAAGTTAGAAAAAATGAAAACCACTTTGAAAACACTTTTACAGATTTATAGGAATGTATAAAAAACTATAAAAATCCTAAGTTTAACAAGACTAAGTAAACAAAATAATGAAAACATAAAAGTAGAAACATATACTCATACACACACACACCCATAAAAAAGGAACAAAAACAAAAGATAAAAACAAAATAAAAATAAGATTGCTCAGGATGGGCACATAAATGAATTACAAAATCATATAATGGGGAAAAACTACATTTGCATTAATAATAAAAGATGATTACAAAGTTAAAACCAAAATAAAAGAGAGAGAGAGAGGGAGAAAATCCCATTACAAGGCTTTGGAAAACTCCTATGCAGCACCTCCTAAGAAAAATGATTCCAAAAAAGGGAACATGAACTCATACAGCACCTGGCTATTTATAGGGAAAATTTTCATGGTACAGGCCCTCGGTCACGGGCGTGTACCATGGGCGTGTCACTACTATACATATGGCAGTGCAGAGATTTGACGGCTCGGTTGACTTCGGCTGTACACGAGGATGTCACGCTCCTGGTCATGGGCATGACGCTGGGCTTGTCAGGGAGGTGGATCTGGGCGCGGGTTGCGTCTAAAAAGTCACTGGCGCGGTCTTTTCGGGCCAGGTGGAGGAGTCACACAATCGGTCACGGGCGTGACGCTGGGCGTGTCGGGTCGGACGACGAACGTTGAGCGACAAATTGTCGAGCTGGAGTGACACGGGCCTAGTACATGGGGCGTGTCATATGACACGGGCGTGTGGTCGGGCGTGTTGTGCTTTTTTTCTTCAAAAACTACTGCTTTCACGGGAATTGAAGTGTCATGCCCAGGTCACGGGCGTGACCCAAAGTACACGGGCGTGTACTTAGCAAAATTTGACATTTTCCTGAAAAATTTCAAAAAATCAAAATAAACTTAAGTTAGAATATATTTACAAAAAAGAAATATTTTATTAAAGAAATTTACCTAAAAATAACAAAAATAAATGAAAAGGACTTAATTAATGTACATAAAAATACGTATATTTACAACTCATCAAATACCCCCATACTTAAGCTTTTGCTATTCCAGAGCAACAATTGGAGATGAACTTATAATGAATTTAAGAAATCTTAAGTTTAGCTAACGCTTGACTTAATTGAAAGAAAGATCGAAAATAGTTATCCGGGGTATAAGAGTTAAGTCCTAAATTATGATAAAAATTTAAATAACGGAAGAGTTTCAGCTAAAAACTTCTCGTTAAAATCAAATAGATAGCAAAAAAATTTATTTTTTAGGTTAACAAAAATAGATTTTATTTATGAAAACTTAGCTTATAAGAATTATAGGAAATAATGAAATTTACATATTATGCTCTCAAAAAGATTTCAAAATTAAATCTGGAATTATTTGAAATTGGTGGAGGGGGATATCGTGGTATATGAAGAAGGCTTTGAATTTTTAGAGTCGAGGGTATATTTTTTCGCTCAAACCTCTAATGAATGTTTTGGTTTGAATGTGGATGTTAGGAAAACGAAATTGTTTTTCCATAACATGATATTTTTTAACAACTTCATAATAATCCAATGTATATGTATAGCAGCAATGAATTTTATCCTCTTAATCTGTAACATATAATCTTTTTAAATATTGTATGTCTATGTTTACGGAACGAAATCTTATTCCTATTGACATAGGATCTTTTAAGGATCAAAATCATGTCAAGTAAGATATGAAAAAAAAGGAGATAGGTTTTCTTTTTTTTTTGTTTTCAAAAATAAAATTAGGTTTAATAAAAAACTTTTGAGAGCAACCTTTATAAATTAAACGTTCCTAAGTTTCGAAAAAAGCTTGGAGTGAATATAATATGAAATATAAGGTTATTATATTCTAACAAAGTAAATGTGCAACTATTTAAATAAGTAAAAGTAATGCTGAAAACAGGTACCTTATCTAAAATAAAAAAAACATACGAAAATCTTTAAAACTTAACCCCAGATATCTAAATCTATCGATCTCCAATTAAAAAAATGAATAGTAAGTAAAGAATTAATAAAATTCGATTATAAATTAACTCGCAACTAAATTTTTGGACAGCGAAAAGGGGTTAAGAACGAGATATTCGATTTATTCGTTTCATAATAAACAAAACATTTTTTTTTTTTTTTATCTTTTTTGTATTTTTGATTATCATCTTTTTTTTGAATTTTTTTAGGGTTTTATCTTTTTTTTGTATTTTAAGTTATTATCTTTTTTGTTGGATTTTTAGAGTACTCTTTTTTTTAAAGCTTTTTGGTTTGTCTAAAAATTTTTTTTGAGTTTTTGACAGTTTTTATTGAGTTATATACAAGAAAGGGATGAGAAAGAAGTGTTATTTACGAAGAAAAGGTGGGAAAGAGAAAGATTTTTTACAAAGAAGAAGAGAGGGGGGAAAGAGAAAGATTATTTTTTTTTACAAAGAAGAAGAGAGGGGGAAAAAAGATTATTTTACAAAAATATTTACATAGCAAAATAAAAATATTTTGAATTTTTTTGTTTATAAGTTTTTTTTTGTTTTTGTTTTATGAAATTTTTTGAGTTTTTTGTTTAAGAAATTTTTTTTTTCAAGTTTTAAATAAATGTTTTTGATTTTTGCATTTTTTTTTGTTATTTTTGATGGGTACAGAAAATATAAGTGCAAAAAAAAATATGCGAGTAACGAGAACACCCCCATACTGAGTTCCAACATTGTCCCCAATGTTGCAAGATAAGCATGAGGAACGCTAACAAAAATAGAATGCACGTATGTACATAAATAAAGAGGAAGGGGATAGGAACTTCCCAGAGACGAGTTTGGGGAGGCCCTTTATTAATAACCATACATTATTTAGAAAAAAAAAAGAAAGAAGCAAAAAGATAACAGAAAAGCGAAAAAGTTAAATTCGGCCAAAAGATTGTGGGCGGTAGGGGGTGGCAAGTGGAGGTGACTCGAAGCTAACGTCTTAGCTTAGGAGCGTGACAGATATCCGAACCCCCAGCGCGCACAACAGTGTGAAGTGCATTGAAGTGACAAAATAAATATATAAAATTTGAATAATAGAAAAATATTATTTATGTCCAGTGTTTATTATTTGTTTTTTGGTAAAACTTTTTTGTGTTTTTGTGAATAAAAAGAAAACAAGTTAAAACAAAATATATATACAAAATTTTCTTGTGGTATTTTAGGAGAGAAAATTTTTTTGTGCAATAGATTTTTAATAACAAATTATAGTATTTTTGTTTTTTAAGTAAATTTATTTATTTATTTTGTTGGGTTTTAGGTGGGTTTTTTAGTTTTTTTTTTTGGTTTTGGTGTTTTGAAGGTTTTTATATTTTTTTTGGTTTTGTAGTTCTTAGATTTTTGTGTGGTTTTTAGTTTTATAAGTGTTTTGGATTTTTTAGATTTTTAGAGTTTTATAGTTTTTAGGTTTTTGGATTTTTTTAGTGTTTAGTTTTTTTTAGTTTGTTTTTTAGTTTTTTTAAGTTGTTATTATTATTAGTATTATTTTGTTGGCCATTTTTTAAATTTTTTTGATATATACAAAAATAGGTAAAATTAATAAATCTGCAGAGTTCAAAATAACGACACGAAATTTTCCCAGCAACGGCACCAAAAACTTGATGCTTAAAACTCCAAAAATTATTAAGATCCCGCGGCGCCCCGGGCGGTTTATTTGAGAAAAGCGGATTTTGGTTTATTTAGAAAATGGGGTGCGCGGATTTATTATTTTGATATAAAACAGATGAGATCGAGTTTTAACGAAAGGAGGCAAGTGCATCTATCGTGTGTAGAACAGGATATTCCGATGTGAAATATCGAGGTCGTATTATTCTCGGGGTCGGGTTGATTATTTCTACTCTTCCCTGGAGGGGACTATTATTTTACCGATATTTAACTTGTCGTGTTAATATTTATATATATATAAAGGCAGAAAATAAAAGCAATAAAAAGATGGAGCCGATGAAAAGCTTACCGCAACCACATTGAATTGTATTAGAACTAAAATAAACTTTTAATAAAAAGAGATCCTAAGTTTTAAATTAATTAAGGCGGAGACTTGGCCGTGGAGGTTCCACTAAAATGAGCTCACTTGTCTCTAGGACTATCGCTCACCTGAACATTAAGACTATTCGACCGGGCTCTCATCCGATGAAGGATTCCTCTTAATGCCTGCATTACGCTAAGGACCCCGCTATTGGGTGGGGAACCCAATCCGGTAGAGTTTGCGTGCCTTCTCTCTCGAGGGTTAGTGTGGAACTCCATTTACCAAGAGGTGATCGGTCCATACGCACGACCTCTCGGCTAGCTAGCATATGGACTACGGAAATAGAGCCCACACATCGATTATGTGGTCCTATGCTTCGTTAACCTGGGGTAAACCTTAAGTAATTTTAATTAATTAGAAAAGGAGATTGTTATTAGCACTACACTTTTGGATATTCGCACTACGTTTACATATAATTTTCCGCGCCTTTTGAAAATACTCCTTGTACATACATTTTTTGTAAAAGTGTTCAACAAAAAAGTTGTAGATCTCGACAAGATCTACAACTTTCGTGTTGAACACTTTTCCTAAAAATGCATGTACAAGACGTACATTAGGAAATACGCTCAGATTTCGCACCTTTTCGAAATACGCCTTATACATGCATTTTTAGGAAAAATGTTCAACACAACAGTTGTAGATCTTGTCGAGATCTACAACTTTCGTGTTGAACACTTTTCCTAAAAATGCATGTACAAGGTGTATTTTCAAAAGGCGCGAAAAATTATAAGTAAATATAGTGCGAATATCCAAAAGTGTAGTGCCAATAACACTCGCCTTAGAAAAACAGGACCTTTAATTATTTAAAGCTATTTTATCTATCTCAATGCTCTTCTATACTGAGGGCTAAGAGAGGTTGCCACTCATCGGAATGGGGACAGCTTGCGATGAAAGCAATAAATAAAGTAGAAAATGAAAGCGATAAAAGAAAGCAATAAAAGAAAGCAGTAAATAAAGCATTAAAATTGCGATCCCTACTCGAACGAGTAGGGGGAAATGAAAGCAGTAAATGACAAATCTTACTCGAACGAGTAGGACTGAAATTAAAGCGAGTCCTACTCAAACGAGTAGGAGAAAATAAATGCGCCCACACATACACTCGATAGAAATGAAATATGCACACACACACACACTCGACAGAAAGTAAAAAACTCACACACGCAAGTCCTACTCAAATGAGTAGGTAGAAAATTAAAGCGGGTCCTACTCAAACAAGTAGGAGAAAATAAATGCACTCACGCACGCACTCGACAGTAAATTAAAACACACTCACTCTGTAGAAATTAAAACACACGCACACAACAGAGATGAAAATACTTCACACACTCTACTTGAATTGAAAACGCACGCACTCTATAGAAAGTAAACACACACACACACACTCTACAAGAATGAAATAAAGCGGTAAAAACTATCTCATACACGCACGCACACGTACAAAAAAGACAAAAAAAGTAAAGTTACTGAAAAATTAAAATGATTGCACTTCTACCGCTAGAATGCTGTAGAAATGCATAAAATGCAGAAATAAAAATTAAACGAGCAAAAATGTTTGCAAATAAACGCAAAATGCATGTGCTCGAAAAATTAAAACGAAAACATTTCTACCGCTAAAATGTGGTAGAAATGAATAAAAAGAATGTAGAAAAATTAAACGAGCAAAAGTTTAAAACGAAAATTGAAATGCTTGAAAAATTAAAACGACTATATATTCATTCCTATAACTTCGTAAAAGTGCTAAAAAGGTGGAAATAAAGTAAAAGGAACGAGAAATTTTACGACTTAAACAAGAAAATCTAAGTTAGAAAAAATGAAAACCACTTTGAAAACGCTTTTACAGATTTATAGAAATGCATAAAAAGCTATAAAAATCCTAAGTTTAACAAGACTAAGTAAACAAAATAATGAAAACATAAAAGTAGAAACTTATCCTCATACACACAGCCATAAAAAAGGAACAAAAACAAAGGATAAAAACAAAATAAAAATAAGATTGCTTAGGGTGGGCACATAGATGAATTCTAAAATCATGTAATGGGGAAAAACTACATTTGCATTAATAATAAAAGATGATTACAAAGTTAAAACCAAAATAAAAGAGAGAGAGAGAGAGAGAGAGGGAGAAAATCCCATTACAAGGCTTTGAAGAACTCCTAAGCAGCACCTCCTAAGCAAAATGTTTCCAAAAAAGGGAACATGAACTCATACAGCAGTTGGCTATTTATAGGGAAATTTTTAATGGTACACGCCCTAGGTCACGGGCGTGTACCATGGGCGTGTCACTACTGTACATATGGCGTCGCAGAGATTTTGACGGCTTGGTTGACTTCGGCTGTACACGAGGATATCATGCCCCTGGTCACGGGCGTGACGCTAGGCGTGTCGGGGAGGTGGATCTGTATCACAACCCGCATTTTTCTCCGAATTTAAAAAGTATCAGATTACGAGAAAACGCGTGTCGTGATGCCACGTCGAACAGGGGATAACTGTCGACACTCAGGCGAACACCAACTAACTAGACTATGAAAATTCATGAGTTTAATGATTAGAAAAATCGGTTATATTTTAGAGGCCGTATCTCTCGGCTCAGTGGATCACCTAGTCCACAGTTTAAAACTATACTTATACGCGGCGGAAAATACTTTATTTATATTTGACATCCTATGAGAGTGCATAAGTGACCCCCGAGGTCAACTTATACTATGCAAGACTTTAGATTTATATTATATTATAAATAGGAAAACGATCTTTGTTTACGTTGCTTGTAAAGTAGTGTATGAGTTTTATAAAACATGTTGATCATGAGATTTACTTATTATAGTATTTTTAGGTTTAAAAGTAACTAGCAACCTAGCATAAATCTTCCCAAGAGCAAGTAGACTATCTCCAAAAAAGGTACCAGTAAAAGAAACATATCTAGTATCATAAGGTAAAACTACAGGTGGGCGCCAACAAACTGACACGAACCCACTAGCAAGCATGTATGTCTGTAAGAAAAGCAGAAAAAAAAAACAACCTCACAACAACAAGAGAAAGATCCCTACAACTCAAGGGATCACCAGCAACACCACATCAAATCTAGCCTTCTACCCGGCTACTAATCAGAACCTGAGGCATTCAGAAAAGAAAAGAATACCTCAGCAAGTAAAATAAGAAAATCTGAATTAGGGCATTAAATCAAAATGGACAAAGAGAGTAAGCAAACATGACAGTAAACACAAACACTGTCCCAAGTAAGCAAAAGTACACCAAGTACCAGGTAACAACAACAAGCCCTGCCCAAATCCTGCAGAGACTACAAGGCAAAAGACAAGAAAAACTTGCCACAATATGCTGCATTCTACCAGAAAGAAAACACCTAACAATCCTAATTTGTGAGTTAATGGCAGTAGTAAATAACATGGACCTGAGTTGGTGACCAAAAACAGTCCCCCAAACAAACAGTTCCAAGTAAAATAAAATTTCACTGTGTTAGCACAAAGCCACCTCAAACCCAGCCCGTATGTGGGATAAAAAGGGTGGCGGCCACATCAATACCCAGCCCGTACCTGGGACTAAAACGTGGCGGCCACATCTCGTACACAAAACATCCCGCTCCTTTAGAGCGTCAAAATACCACTACCTGCCATAACCCACGATTCGGCCCTCAAAATAAAGGAAGAACGAAAGGCCGACAAGACATCCCCCCTAGGAGGTATTCACTCGGGAAGAAGAAAAAACTGAGAAGAAATAAATCTCAACCTACAGGAATCGTCGAACGCAGCTCGACTCGTCGAGCGCGGGAAAATAGTCGAATGCATGAAAAATCGTCGAACGCAGCTCGACGATTTTCGTCAAATACAGACCACGGTGAATCGTCGAACTCCGTTCGACGATTTGCCGTTAAAAGCAGACCACAGGAAATCGTCGAATACAGGCCACGGGAAAATATCGTCGAACTCCGTTTGACGATTTTCCTTTCGTCGAACAAAGGTCACGGGAAAAATCATCAAACGCCATTCGACGATTTTCCTTACGCCGAACACTGGCCACGGGAGAATCGTCGAACTCCGTTCGACGATTTTCGTTGGACCCAGAACTAAGGCACATCGTCGAGCTCAGCTCGACGATAATCGTCGAACCCAGATCGACGATTTCCGTCGAACTGGCTGCATTGAGTGTACAGAAATCCTGTACCTCCAACTTCATTTTCGTCCAAACTTCTTAGCCTAATTCAATCCTATTACTCGTAATGAAAGTATGAAAACCCACTGCAACTAGTTCTAGGGCTGATAGGCTAATTGCTACCCAAACTCAGATTAACATGGAACAATTTGATAAAAGATAAGTCTACAGCAATCCAGCCGAAGTCTTGGAGTTTCAGAACTTGATAAAATGCAAAAAAAAAACATAAAGGTGAATTATGGTTTAAGATCCACATGATTTTGACGGAAAAACAGAGAAAATAACAATCTCAGGGAAAACTTGAATGATTATAGCAATTTGACCATGAAAATGAGAAGGAAAACTTGGCAAGAGTAAGAGCACCACTTGCCTCAAATACCAGCGACTTATCTTGCACAGCCCTTCCTCTCTCTCTCTCGGCTCTAGCCGCAATAACACCTAAACAGGGTTTCTAGAGTTTAATAGCGGAGAAGGATAAAACCAGAAATTCTGAGACCCCTAGAAACACCACGAAAATTGAATCTCTTACCGTAGGAATGAAGGTCTAGGCGAAAGCACTCCAAATCTGCTTTAGGAATCGAATTCCGTCCACTAACGCTCCCAGAATCGGCGTCTGAAGGGTAGCAGGGTTGGCGGTTTTTTTCTTCCTCTCGACACTGCGACGGTTACTCTTTCAAGGAAGGAGACAATGAATAGTCTTGATTTTGTTTAAGGCTTTATATATATGCATGGACACGTCTAATCAACCTTAACAGACACCTAAAAGCCACCGGATTCCTTCAAACTTAATTAATTAATTATTTGCATCATTATTATTAACACATCAAAACGACGCGAAAACTGAACCACCTCAGAATCCGACGAAATTCAAACCATAGCTAATTACCTATGCTACAAACGCAATGGCGAAGTCGAAATCAACTTTTGATGATCAAAACTCGGGTTATCACTACCCGAATCCAAAACACAAGCATCCCCTGAGAGGCCTCACCGGTCACCAAAACAGACCCGGCTTGCTAGGGGATCTTGCCAAAAAGGCTGCCAACAACCACACATGGAACCTAAAGAGCTAAAACCATGCTCTAACAAACGGCACATGCCATAAACGCGTCAACGTAATGCCCAACGAGAATTAAAATAATCGCAGAAAAAATCGGAGGCGTTACAGTCACCCCCCCCCCTAAAAGAAAGTTTCATCCCGAAACTTCACGTAAACAACTTCTACTATAGAAGGAAAGTAACAAAACAAGAGCTACAAGAAATAAAACGTACCAATCAAATCAAGGGAATAGATGAGGGTGAGCCTCCCTCATAGCCGACTCTAGCTCCCAAGTCTCACTTTCAAATCCTGATTCTTCCATAGAACCTTCACCATCGGGATAGACTTTGTCCGCAGCACCCGATCTTGAGTATCCAAGATGCGGACTGGCACCTCAACATATAAAAGATTAGGCTCCAACTGGGGTACCGCATCCAAGACTTGCCCACTGCTTCGCACGCACTTCCTTAATTGGCTTACATGAAACACATTATGAATACCTGGGAAATTTGCTGGCAAATCCAATCTATATGCTGATACGCCAATCCGCTCAACAATCTTGAACGGGCCCACATACCTCGGGTCCAATTTTCGATTCTTACCGAACCTCTTAACACCAACCATCGGGGAAACCTTAAGAAACACACGGTCCCCTACAGAAAACTCCAAGTCAGACTTACGCCGGTTGGCGTTCTTCTCATATCTTTCCTGAGCAATACGAAGCTTTTCTCGAATAAGCTTCACAGCAGTTTCCATCTCCTCGAGCGCATCCGGACCCAGCACAGGCCTCTCACCGACCTCGGTCCAAAACAAGGGAGTTCTGCAGTGCCTCCCATACAAAGCTTCAAATGGAGCCATTTGCAAGCTCTCCTGGTAACTGTTATTGTATGCAAATTCCATAAGCCGCAAATGCTCATCCCACGCTCCACCGTGGTCCAAGATGTAGCACCTGATCATATCCTCAACTCTCTGGTTCACTCGCTCAGTCTGACCATTGGTCTGTGTGTGGTAAGCTGTAGAATACCTCAAATCTGTACCCAAACCCTCTTGCAGACTCCTTCAGAAGCGAGATGTAAAACGGGAGTCTCGATCCGAAATGATGCTAACTGGCACACCGTGTAATCTGATGACTTCATTCAGATACAGCTCTGCTATCTTTTTCATCGGATAATCAATCTTGTACGGCACAAAGTGAGCACACTTCGTCAGTCTGTCCACTATAACCCAAACATAATCAAAACCTCTAGGAGATCTCAGCAAGCCCGTAATGAACTCCATAGAAATACTTTCCCACTTCCAAGTAGGGATCTCCAACAGAGTCAACTTGCCACCAGGCCTTCCATGATCGACCTTCACACGCTTGCAAGTGTGGCACTCAGCAACAAATCAGGCTATATCTCCCTTCATCTCATACCACCAGGCAATCTGCTTCAATTCATGATACATCTTTGTAGATCCTGGATGGTAGGCAACACTGGATCCATGAGCCTCTCTGCATAACATAACCCTGATGTCTCCAACAGCGGGGATGCAAAACCTGCCGCGGTACTTCAAAGTACCCGCATCATCGATAGAGAAATCCGGCAACTCCCCTCTCTCAGTCCTGAGGTATAAGTGCAGAAGGTTCGGATCATCCTTCTGGTGCAACCTGGTGAGTGCAATCCAACACGGCTCTGCCACTGCCAAACTGCTCTGCATGTCACAGCGTCCCACGAAAATATCCATCAGGAGGAACTCTTCAACTAAACGATCAGCGGTGAGATTAAAGATCTTCCCTGTCTTCCGGCTCAGGGCGTCGGCCACCACATTAGCCTTTCCCGGATGATACTGTATATCCACATCATAATTGGCCACATACTCCAACCAACATCGCTGGCGCAAATTCAGCTCCTTCTGGGTGAAGACATACTTTAGGCTTTTATGATCGGTGTAGATCTTGCACTGGGCACCATAAAGTAAATGTCTCCACAGCTTCAGGGCAAAGATCACTGCTGCGAACTCAAGATCATGCGTAGGGTAGTTCCTCTCATGAGTCTTCAATTGCCTCAATCCATACGCAATCACCTTCCCTTCTTGCATCAACACCCCTCCGAGCCCAACATGCGAGGCATCCACATATACATCACAGTCCTTGCCCTCTGTAGGCAATGTCAAAACAGGGGCAGAACACAACCTGCTCTTCAGCTCTAGAAAAGCCTCCTCGTATTTCTCGCTCCAAATGAACGCTGCATTCTTCTGCGTCAGCTTAGTCAAGGGGGCTGCCAAGGTAGAAAAGCCCTCCACGAATCTTCTATAATAGCCGGCCAACCCCAAGAAGCTCCTGATCTCCTTGGGTGTACTCGGCCTATGCTAAACCATCACAGCAGAAATCTTTTCCGGGTCCACCGAAATGCTGTCTTTGTTCACCACATGACCCAGGAAGGAAACTTGGGACAACCAGAATTCACATTTACTCAGCTTGGCGAATAACTGATGGTCTCTCAAAGCAGATAGAACCAATCGCAGATGTTTCTCATGCTCCTCAGCACTGTGAGAGTAGATCAACACATCATCAATGAATACCACTACGAACTTGTCTAGAAAGTCCTTGAACACCCGGTTCATCATATCCATGAATGTTGATGTCGCGTTGGTCAAACCAAACGACATAACCAGGAATTCGAAATGCCCATGCCTCGACCTAAAAGCAGTCCGTGGAATGTCCGACTCACGGATCATGAGCTAATGATAGCCTGATCGAAGGTCAATCTTAGAAAACACCGTGCTACCACGCAACTGATCAAATAAATCATCGATCCTCGGCAGAGGGTACCTGTTCTTAATGGTAACTTTGTTCAGCTCCCTATATTCAATGCACAGCCTCATCGACCCATCCTTCTTCTTCACAAACAGAACAGGAGCACCCCAAGGCGACGAACTCAGCCTGATAAAGCCTTTTGCCAACAGCTCGTCCAACTGGACTCGCAACTCCTCCAACTCACGAGGGGCCATCCGATATGGCGCCTTAGCAATAGGACGCATACCCGGTTCCAAATCAATCACAAACTCAACATCCCGCTCGGGGGGAAGACCAGGAAGGTCATCAGGAAAAACATCAGAGAAACCACGAACCACAGGAATCTCCTCCAAGCGCGGTACACTAACATCAGTCCCAACCACCGAGACTAAATAAGCAAAACAATCAGAATGAAACATCTTCTGATCACATATAGCAGAAATGATAGGAGAATCCTGGCACGGATCAGCATACACACTTCCAGGCTGACCGTTGTCCTTGATGAAGTCCAAGCGCTTCCCTTTGCACTGAATAACCGCATCATACTTAGACAACCAGTCCATGCCTAGAATAACATCGAAGTCCTCTAGATCAATCATCTTCAAGTCTGCCTTCGCAAGAAAGTCCCCCAACAAAATAGGGCAATCCAGAATGCCCAAATCTGACAACACAGATTCACCAGAAGGGAACTTGACGCGGAAGGTATCACGAACTTGATCTAGAATCAACCGATAACGCTCTACAAATGCTCTAGCCACAAACGAGTGGGTAGCGCCGGAGTCTAACAGAACACGTGCCCAGTGGTTCTTCACCTTAAATTTCCCTATAGGAGTATATATAAGCAACTAAGGAACTACCACAACAAAACTATAACCATTCTAGCAAATAAAACTTTCTGGCTAGGAAAACAACTAACCTGAGATGACCTGAGTCGAGGTCTGAGCCTCCATGGAAGAGATCACGTTCAGCTTCCCTTTGCCCTTGTCCCCACGCTGAGGCAGAGGTAAAGCCTGAAGTGGAACTGCCTGAAGAATAGGCTGGACCCGAGGACACCTTGTCTTGATATGGCCCTTCTGGCCACACTGATAGCAGACTTTATCCTTGGACCAGCACTGGGCAACATCATGCCCAGGTCGCTTGCACACAGAACAGGGAACATCCTTCCTAGGAGCACCTTGAATAGCATGAACTTGCTCCTTCTTCTGAGCTCCCGCCTTCTTGAAACACTTCTCAACAGGGTGGCCTGACCGGCCACAGAAGCTACACACCACCTTGCTCTTCTATCCTGAAGCAGCATCGAGTACCTGGGGGTTCTTCTCTTCAGCAAACTTCCTCTTGTCCTTCCTCATTTGCTGGCCTCTGTTCTTTGTGGTCTCAATTGCCTCCACTTTCAGAGCAGCCTCCACAACACCTGCATAAGTCTCTGATCCATATGCACTGGCCAACTGCTGAACCTCGCTCCTTAAGCCACCAAGGAACTGCTTGACTCGATCTGCTTCAACACTCACCAACCCAGGGGCAAACCGGCTCAACTTGCTGAACTCTATCTCGTACTCACTGACCGTGAGTTGCCTCTGCTTCAGGTGAAGAAAGTCGTTCATAAGTAGGTCACGCTCGACCAAAGGCAGGAACTTCCCCAACAGCATCTCCTTGAATAATCCCCAAGTGCAACCAGCCACCAAGCTCTCCTTTTCCCTAAGCCACCAGCTCTTAGCCAAACCCTTTAGCTGATAGGTGGCTATCATCACTCTTTGATCATCTGCAATACCGGAGTACGAGAACATGTACTCCATGGAGATCAGCCAATCATCTATGACCATGAAATCTGCCTTCACATCATATGTAGGAGGGCTAAGTCTTTGAAACTGAGAAATAAAGGCCATCTCTGCTGGCACCACCACTGGAGGTCTCAGGGGAGCAGGAGGGGGAGGAGCAGCTAACCCCCCTGCAGGGACTTGCACTCCCTGAGTTTGTCCTGCCACAACTGCCACCAGAGACTGGATCTGGGCCTGCATCTCCCCCAACTGCCTGGTCAAGGAATCATTGCTCTGTCGTAGGCTCTCGATCACCGCATCACTCTGCGCTCCTGAAGACTCACCCTTAAACAAGGGAATCGACCTGGTCGAAGGACGTCTCGTCATCCTAAAACTATAGAAAATGAGGTCAAAACCTAATTCATCAGTTGGAACAAACTACCAGTACAGACAATACATACATAAATATGAACTTTTAACTACTATACTTGCTCTGGGATTTTATTTTGTTTAACAAAAGTGATGCTATGCCTAACCTAGGATGGTTAACCACCATCATCTAACTCTTGTGCCTAGATCGGGAATGCATGAATTTATATTCTTTTTCTGATTTAAAAACCATGTGTGTACATATATCATCCTGCAAATCTTTAGCTTGGCACGTTGTGCTTATGCAATGTTATGTTATGCATGATTGTGTTATGCATTCTAAAAAGGCCCTAATGCATGTCATGAGCGGCGTATGCATGAAAATGTTATGCATCCCATACTACATAACATATTCATGCAACAAAAAATAAACGTGCTAGTCACATTCATGTGGTGAGGTTATGCATCTCATACTACATAACCCTCACATGTTGCCCCTATGGTGGATCCATATACAGACACATGTTATGCATCGCATACTACATAATATGCCCCGTATACTTCATGTTATGCTATGAGTGTAGTGTTCGTGCTTCAGCCAAGACGTGCTAATGACATATCAGTGTGTGTATGATATGATGCTAAACATCTAATACCTATAAGGAAAGGTTGCCTGACAAATTATCAAGCAACCTCCCTCTGATACCAACTGTCGCAACCCGTATTTTTCTCCGAATTTAAGAAGTATCAGAGTACGAGAAAACGTGCGTCGTGATGCCACGTCGAATAGGGGATAACTATCGACGCTCAGGCGAACACCAACTAACTAGACTATGAAAATTCATGAGTTTAATGATTAGAAAAATCGGTTATATTTTAGAGGCCGTATCCCTCGGCTTAGTGGATCACCTAGTCCACAGTTTAAAACTATTCTTATACGCGGCAGAAAATACTTTATTTATATTTAACATCCTATGAGTGTGCATAAGTGACCCCCGAGGTCAACTTATACTATGCAAGACTCTAGATTTATATTATATTATAAGTAGGAAAACGATCTTTGTTTACATTGCTTGGAAAGTAGTGTATGAGTTTTATAAAACATGCTGATCATGAGATTTACTTATTATAGTGTTTTAGGTTTAAAGGTAATTAGCAACCTAGCATAAATCTTCCCAAGAGCAAGTAGACTATCTCCAAAAAAGGTAGCAGTAAAAGAAACATATCTAGTATCATAAGGTAAAACTACCAGTGGGCGCCAACAAACTGACATGAACCCACTGGCAAGCATGTATGTCTGTAAGAAAAGCAGAAAAAAAACTACCTCACAACAGCAAGAGAAAGATCCCTACAACTCAAGGGATCACCAGCAACACCACAGCAAATCTAGTCGTCTACCTGGCTACTAATCAGAACCTGAGGCATTCAGAAAAGAAAAGAATACCTCAGCAAGTAAAACAAGAAAATCTGAATTAGGGCATTAAATCAAAATGGACAAAGAGAGTAAGCAACCATGATAGTAAACACAAATTCTGTCCCAAGTAAGCAAAAATACACCAAGTACCAAGTAACAACAACAAGCCCTACACAAATACTGCAGAGACTACAAGGCAAAAGACAAGAAAAACTTGCCACAATATGTTGCATTCTACAAGGAAGAAAACACCTAACAATCCTAATTTGTGAGTTAATGGCAGTAGTAAATAACATGGACCTGAGTTGGTGACCAAAAACAGTCCCCCAAACAAACAGTTCCAAGTAAAATAAAATTTCACTGTGTCAGCACAAAACCACCTCAAACCCAGCCCGTACCTGGGATAAAAAGTGTGGCGGCCACAGCAATACCCAGCCCGTACTTGGGACTAAAAAGTGGCGGCCACGGCTCGCACACAAAACATCCCGCTCCTTTAGAGCGTCAAAATACCACTACCTGCCATAACCCACGATTCGGCCCTCAAAATAAAGGAAGAACGAAAGACCGACAAGACATCCCCCCTAGGAGGTATTCACTCGGGAAGAAGAAACAACTGAGAAGAAATAAATCTCAGCCTACAGGAATCGTCAAACACAGCTCGACGATTTTCATCAAGCGAGGGAAAATCATCGAACGCATGAAAAATCGTCGAACGCAGCTCGACGATTTTCGTCGAATACAGGCCACGGGGAATCGTCGAACTCCGTTCGACGATTTGCTTTTAAACGCATACCACAAGAAATCGTCGAATACAGGCCACAGGAAAATATCGTCGAACGCCGTTCGGTGATTTTCCTTTCGTCGAACAAAGGTCACGAGAAAAAATCGTCGAACGTCATTCGACGAGTTTCCTTACGCCAAACACTGGCCATGGGAGAATCGTCGAACTTCGTTTGACGATTTTTGTCAGACCCAGAACTAAGGCACATCGTCGAGCTCAGCTCGACAATAATCGTCGAACCCAGATCGACGATTTCTGTCGAACTGGTTGTATTGAGTGCACAGAAATCATGTACCTCCAACTTTGTTTCCGTCCAAACTTCCTAGCCTAATTCAATCTTATTACTCGTAATGTAAGTATGAAAACCCACTGCAACTAGTTCTAGGGCTGATAGGCTAATTGCTACCCAAACTCAGATTAACAGGGAACAATTTAATAAAAGACAAGTCTACAGCAATCCAGCCGAAGACTTGGAGTTTCAGAACTTGAGAAAATGCAAAAAAAACATAAAGGTGCATTATGGTTTAAGATCCACATGATTTTGACGGAAAAACAGAGCAAATAGCAATCTCAGGGAAAACTTGAATGATTACAGCAATTTGACCATGAAAAGGAGAAGGAAAACTTGGCAAGAGTAAGAGCACCACTTGCCTCAAATACCAGTGACTTATCTTGCACAGCCCTTCCTCTCTCTCTCAGCTCCAGCCGCAACAGCACCTAAATAGGGTTTCTAGAGTTTAATGGCGGAGAAGGATCAAACCAGAAATTTCGAGACCCCTAGAAACACCACGAAAATTGAATCTCTTACCGTAGGAATGAAGGTCTAGGCGAGAGCACTCCAAATCCGCTTTCGAACTCGAATTCCGTCCACTAACGCTCCCAGAATCGGCATCTGAAGGGTAACAGGGTTGGCGTTTTTTTTCTTCCTCTCGACACTGCGATGGTTACTCTTTCAAGGAAGGAGACAATGAATAGTCTCGATTTTGTCTAAGGCTTTATATATATGCATGGACACGTCTAATCAACCTTAACAGACACCTAAAAGCCACCGGATTCCTTCAAACTTTATTAATTAATTATTTGCATCATTATTATTAACACATCAAAACGACGCGAAAACCGAACCACCTCGGAATCCGACGAAATTCAAACCGTAGCTAATTACCTATGCTACGAACGCAACGGCGAAGTCGAAATCAACTTTCGACGATCAAAACTCGGGTTATCACTACCCGAAGCCAAAACACAAGCATCCCACGAGAGGCCTCACCGGTCACCAAAACAGACCCGGCTTGCTAGGGGATCTTGCCAAAAAGGCTGCCAACAACCACACAAGGAACCTAAAGAGCTAAAATCACGCTCTAACAAACGGCACATGTCGGAAACGCGTCAACGTAACGCCCAACAAGAATTAAAATAATCGCAGAAAAAATTGGGGGCGTTACAATCTGGGCGTGGGTCGCGTCGAAAAAGTCGTCGGCGCGGTCTTGTCGGGCCAGGTGGAGGAGTCATGCCCTCTGACACGGGCGTGACGCTGGGCGTGTCCGGTCGGTCGACGAATGTTGAGCGGAAAATTGTCGAGCTGGAGTGACACAGGCCTAGGACATGGGGCGTGTCATATGACACGGGCGTGTGGTCGGGCGTGTCGCGCTTTTTTTCTTCAAAAACTACTACTTTCACGGGAATTGAAGTTTCATGCCCAGGTCACGGGCGTGACCCAAAGTACACGGGCGTGTACTTAGCAAAATTTGACATTTTCCTGAAAAATTTCAAAAAAATCAAAATAAACTTAAGTTAGAATATATTTACAAAAAAAGAAACATTTTATTAAAGAAAGTTTACTAAAAATAATGAAAATAAATGAAAATGACTTAATTAATGTACATAAAAATACGTATATTTACAACTCATCACAACTGTCCCCCTTGGAGGAGATAGTATGATGACTTGTACCTGAGCTTCTTCTTGTCCATCCCCTCCGGATACTCTCCTGTGGAGAGGAAGGTTGCGACCGGGTCCATCCACGAGGGGTGTCGATCAACCTCCATTAGTTCCCCCTCTTCAATAGAAGGGCGAAACAGATCAGTGATAGTACCCCCCCCCCCCCCCCCCACACACCTAGGGGTCGTCCTTTGTTAGTTGATTGACCAGCTCGTTTTCTTCCCGAGGCACGTGTGTAACACCCCCATCCGTCGTATGGCATATAGTAGAAGGTCTAGCTGGAACCCGACGCCATACACCATGGACAGTCGGAAGGGTTACGTATAAATAACCAAACTATCCAATTAAGATTACTCGTCCTAACACAGAGCATTCTAGCGGAAGCTTTTAAACAGTTGAAAGAACCCAAACTTGAATCCTATAATCATGAATGTCCAACACCACTATAACTGGAATGAAAACAAATACACTGAAAGGTACACGGCCTTATGGCCTTACAGAGGTTCACTTAATTAAATAAAGTTTTCCATACATCGGCTCGCGGGCCAGCCACACATGACAAAATAAAGTACAACTATTCGCTTTGGCCTTCTAGGGCCAGCACAGCAATATGGGCTCCAGCCCGCAATTTGGTACTCGGCTCCGCAGCACCTGCAAGCAACATTCAACAGCACGGTGGCAAATAAAGCAACGGTCAGCCAAAAGCCGACCAAATTATAACAACCACACCCCTAACTCGGGACGGCGGTGCTCCTTCCCTGCAATTCATTATCCCAGCTAAAATAATATAGTACAAACATGCTAGCCACAGGTGTAGGCTCGCACGGCCAAACACCCTGTGCACCCAGGGCACATTATCGGTGAATCCTGACACTTCAGCGACTTCACCACCACCCCTGGGATGGCAACAATGTGAGCATTTTAGCCTTTCTGACCACTGTCTAAGGCTCCCGACTATGCCAATGGCCAGTCCCCTTTTCGGGTCTCTCGCACCGAACCATATAGCTCAGGTCCGACTCCACTTGCTCGTTGCTCACAACGCGTAGTACACCTTAAGACGTATGTACGGGCCAAGTTTCTCTCGGATCCTGCCATTTCCAAACAATCACATAACCCAGTTATGTTCAAGGCCGGTTCCCAGACCGCCAAGTTAGCAGAACAACGATTCCGCTCAGTTTTCCTGGTGCGCCTTAGAGTTAATCCCCAAGGATCTCTGTTGCAATCTACCGTGTAGAAACCCGAAAACCCAAAGCACGGAGTCTTCTTTGGCAAATCATAACAAATGCAACATCACCGATCCAGACCAACATGTCCAGGTAGGCTTCACACACAATGCCTATGCCCGTACTTCGATTTCGAACTCTATATGCAACACAAGGGGGACTATTCCCGTCAACCCCAAGGAACACCGCACACTCGCTGCACACTCGTGGGAGCGGGTTTCCCTATGTAAAAAGGAAGAGAGCTTCACATGCTCAATAAGAGAATCGTTACCCTTGTAGTACGCTTTTGCGCCATGGAAAATTACACGGATAGAAGTCTTCGCAACGGGATTTCCTCCACGGATCCGCTCTCGGTTCTCTAAACGGTGCTCCGATGCTCCGCCAGCGGCCGGAATCCTCCTCCTTCTTCCTCCTTGCTCTAACTCCTTGGAAAGAGAAAGCTTAAGGGAGAAATGAGGAGTTAAACCACCATTCTCGGCCTTAACAGAGCAGGGACATGCCTGAGCCGTCAGTGTACAACCCCGTGTCCGGCGAGCAAGTTCAACAAGGGCCAAACAGGCGAGCTCAGCGAGCTCAGCAGCAGGCGAGCTCGGCAGCAGCAGGAGCGGGCCAGAGCTCGGCATCCGTCGACCAGAGATCGACGATCGACGACCCAGAGCTCGGCATTCGCCGAGCGAGCTGCAACTCGCGGCCCCGCAGTGGATCTCGGCAGCAGCTGGCGAGCAAAGCACGCCGAAGTGGCCAGGGGTCCCAGCTCGCCCGGGGATCAGAGGTATTTTTTACTATTCTATCCCTGCTGGCCTGCCCATAGCCCTTCGAAACAGCGGAGTTTGGCTGTTGGCAGGCCCAGCCAAGGGTTCCCAGGTAATTTCAGGTCAGCTATTTTGGTTATGGGCAGTCCGGGTTTCAAAAACTATAAATAGGACCCAAGGGGTACCCCAGAAGGCAAGCTTTTTCCCTGAGCTCCTCTCCCCAAATTCTCTAAGTGCTTTCTGAGGGTACCTTAGCTCGGCTTCAGGCTAAGGAGGGGAAGCGCTCTGAGATCTTCCGGGTTTGTGGTGGGACCTCCCCGCCGAGCCCTTGGGTCTGTTTTCTCCTTGTCTAGTTGTTTTTTCTTGCAGGAGCGAAGTAGGCGCGAGACCACCCCTTTTCCCAAGGGCGAGCTCCACAGGAAGCCGGGTTCCGGTTTCAACATTTTGGTGCGGTGAGCGTGGAGCGTGGTCAGCACAGAAAAGTTCCCGCGAGTTCAATGACGGGACAAGGATCCGACAGGTCGAGCTCGCCGCCCCCCCCCCCCCCCCCCGCCTCTCGCAACGGTGGGAATGTTCGAAGACTTCAGAAGCGAGGTGCTGAATTTGGTCAAGTTCGCACTCGGCACGCGGGCCGAGTGCTCGACTCCGGCGAACCAGATCGCGGCCACCCCCTCATTGGGCGAGGATGCTCCCGGCAGGCGAGCTGGGAAGGAAGTGGCCGAGGAAGGCCGAGGGTGCGAGCTCCCCGGGCGCGAGCTCTTCCCAGGCTCGGCAGGCCGAGGTCGCTTCGGCGAGCTGGGCTCGCGAGACTCGCCAGCTCGCCCAGTGGGAGGAGGGAGTCCCTTCAGCGAGCTGGTCTCTTCAGCTCCAGTTCCAGATGGGTTCAGGGAGCCCGAGATGTCCTATTACACTGGGAAGGGAGACCCGGTACAGCACGTCCAATGGTTCGAGGACGTGGTCTCGATCCGTCAGATGTCGGACGGATTCAAATGTCGGCTCTTTGCCATCACCCTCCGAGAGAAAGCGAGAGAATGGTTCCACCAGCTACCGGCCAGCTCTATTTATTGCTTCGAGGACTTGCGCCGAGGATTCATGCTGAGATTCACCACTTCGAAGAAGAGGAAGAAGGAGTCTGAGTCCCTGTTTCACATCAAGCAGGGGGTGAACGAGACGTTGGGAAGCTATGTGGACCGATTCCAGGAGGAAGTTACTCAGGTTCAGGAGATACCAGGCCATAGTCTGATGATGGCCTTCACCCTAGGCCTGCAGCAGGGCTTCTTCCGGATGGAGCTGAAGAGAGTTCCCCCCTTCTCCTATGAGGAGTTGATGGAAAGGGCGGCGAGAGAGGTTGACGGGGAGGCGTCAAACCCGGAGTTTGCAAGGAAATTGGCCAGGTGGGACACAGAGGAGGAGAGGGAGTCGAAGGGAGGAAGAGGTCAGGAGGAAAGAAGAGGGGAGCCCAGGAAGAGGGAGCAGAGGCAGCTCCAAGGGCAGCAGCAGCCGGGGTGGGGGCGTCAGGAGCCCGACCGTCGGCTAGGCTGGAGGCCAGAGTGGCAGGGGCAGGGGCCACAGAGGGGAAACTTCGGAAGAGGTCACTTCCAGGGGAGGCAAGACCAGTTCCACCCCCCAGGCTGGAGGCAGGGCCAGAGGCCCCGGCTCCCCGATCAAGAGGAGGCCATGGCCATAGCCTTGGGGGCCAGGAGAGGAGCGTGGAGGAGAAGAAGGAGGGAGGTTAGGGTGGAGCTACCCTACTGCGACTTCCATCAGGAAGAAGGGCACGCAACAGCCACGTGCCCGGAATTCTTGGAGATGAGGGGGAACAGGGAGCAGCAGCAGCAGCAGGGGGTGCGACAGGAAGTAAGGATCGAGGAGGTCCTGCCTCGGGCGGAGGAGGATCAGTGCGAAGACCGGGTGGATGTGGGAACCCGAGGAGGGATCGGGATGATCCACGGGGGAGCAGGGATCGAGGCCTCCCGCAAGGCTAGCCTCCACACCATGTACCGGCGAAGCGTCGCCTCTACATCCCAAACCCCGCCACCAGAGGAGAGGATCACCTTTTCCAGGAGTGATCTACCAGACCACGAGGACCCGTTCTGTGATGCGCTGGTCATCAAGACGGCCATCAAGAACTTCACCGTCTCACGGATCCTCGTGGACAACGGGAGTTCCGTCAACGTCGTCTTCAAAAAGGCATTTGACGCAATGAAGGTGGAGGCGAGAAGAGTGCTGGCCTCGGATGGCCCCCTGTTCGGGTTTTCAGGAGAAAGGAAGGAGGTAGAAGGAGGAGTCGGACTCCATGTCACCTTGGGGGGGCAGTCCCGAAACTGCAAGTTCGTCATTGTGGACGCCCCCAGCAGCTACAGCGCCATCTTTGGAAGGCCCCTGATCAGCGCCTTCCGCTGCGTCCCCTCATCTTTTCATCAATGCTTGAAGTTCAACACCGAGGGGGTCCAAGTCAGGGTTAGGGGAGACCCAAAGGTGGCGCGGGAGTGTTATGTCACTGCGGTGAACACCATCTCTTGGCAGGAAGGAGCCGAGGAGATGGGGCGAAGGATGGAGGAGGTCTAAGAGGAAGCTGAGGAGAAAGAGCTCGGAGAGAAGGGCTGCACAGAGGAAGCGGCCGGAGGAAGTTTGGAGGTGACCGAGGTAAGGGTCGAGGAGGAAGCGATGGAGGTAGAGGTCCCCGCCCCGGAGAAAAGGGACGCCGAGGGATGGGCGGAGCAATCCAGGCTGGAGGCAGCTGAGGAGGTGGTGGAGCTGGAGGTGCTCACCCGAGGAGGAAGGGTGGAAAAGATCCGCGTCAGCGGGGGGCTGACCCCGGAAGACCAGGGCAGGATGCTGGAGTGCATCCAGAAGAACGTGGACATCTTCGCCTGGAACGCCGCGGAGATGCCGGGGGTTGACGCGGATGTGGCCTGCCACCGCCTCAACTTGGACCCGGGAACACGCCCTGTTCAGCAGAAAAAGAGATCCACGGCGGACAAGCTGGCGGAACCCATCAGGGAGGAGGTGGCGAAACTTCTCAAAGCGGGCTTCGTGTCCGAAATTCAATACCCTGGCTGGGTCTCGAACGTTGTGATGGTCAAAAAGGGAGACGGCCGCTGGCGGTTGTGTATCGATTTTTCCCTTCTTAATAAAGCTTGTCCTAAGGATTGTTACCCCTTGCCTCGGATCGACGCGCTGGTTGACTCAGCCGTCGGCTTTTCTGTAATGAGTTTTTTAGATGCATTTTCAGGTTACCATCAGATCAGGATGCACCCCCCGGACATAAAGGATGTCTCATTCATCACAAGGGACGGCTGCTACTGCTATAAGATGATGTCGTTCGGGCTGAAGAACGCTGGGGCCACCTACCAGAAAATGATGGATAGGGTCTTCAAGGAGCAGAGGGGGAGGAATCTGGAGGTATATGTAGATGACCTCATGATCAAGAGCCGGGATGTGGACTCCCACCTCCGGGACCTGGAGGAGACCTTCGCCACCCTGCGCAAGTACAAGATGCGATTGAATCCACTAAAATGTGTCTTCGGGGCCAGCAGGGGAAAGTTCTTGGGGCATCTCCTCACCCCCACGGTGGTCGAGCCGAATCCAGACAAGGTCAAGGCCATCTTGGAGCTGGGATCCCCGCGGAATGCAAAGGAGGTCCAACGGTTGACAGGGAAGCTAGCAGGGCTGAGTCGCTTACTCTCTCGGGCAGGGGAGAAGTGCTCCCCCTTCTTCAAGACACTAAGGGGGGGTCAGAGGTTTGAATGGAGCAGGGAATGTGAAGAGGCCTTCCAGGCCCTCAAGGTGCAGTTGACACAGGCTCCGCTGCTCCAAGGACCGAAGGAGGGGGAGGACCTGTTCTTGTATCTGGGGGTCGGGACGGAGGCCTTGAGCTCGGTCCTGGTTCGAGAAGAGGGGAAGAGACAGCTCCCAGTCTATTATGTGAGCCGGGTCTTGAGGAAGGCCGAGCTCCGGTATCCGATCTTGGAGAAGCTTGCATTCGCCCTAATCATCTCGGCTCGGAGGCTACGACCCTACTTCCAGGCACACTCAATCCGAGTGGTGACCGACCATCCCCTCCGCAACATCTTTGAGGGGGTGGAGCATTCAGGCAGATTGGCTAAGTGGTCGGTGGAGATGAGCGAGTTCGACGTCTCCTTCGTTCCACGGCTCTCGATCAAAGCCCAGGCGATGGCCGACTTTCTCGCTGACTACGTGGTTGAAGTGGCGGAAGGAGAACTCACTCGCCCGGCTCCTTGGAAGGTGAGGGTGGATGGAGCATCAGGAAGGCATTCCTTAGGAGTGGGAGTGATCCTAGAAAGCCCTCAAGGGACCCGGATCGAGCAAACGGTGGTGGTGCACTTTCCCATTACCAACAACCAGGCCGAGTACGAGGCCGTGATAGCAGGGCTTCGCCTGGCCAGGGAGCTTGGAGTGTCAGATGTGGAGGTCCTCACAGATTCCATGGTGGTAGCCTCCCAAATCAACGGGGAGTTCGAGGCAAGGGAGCCCACCCTACGATCATACTTGGCCAAAGTAAAGGGGATCATTGGGACTTTCCAAACTTTCGCCATCCAACATGTGCCCAGGGAAGAGAATGAACAGGCCGATCAGTTGGCTAAGCATGGTCCCCAGGTGGGGGGCACCATCACCGACCTGTTCCGCCCCTCCATCGAAGAAGGAGAACTCATGGAAATTGATCAACAAGCTTCATGGATGGATCCTGTGGTGGTTTTTCTCTCCACGGGAGAGTATCCGGAGGGGGTAGACAAGAAGAAGCTGAGGCACAAGTCAGCATACTACCTCCTCCAGGGCGGGCAGCTATACAGAAAGACCCTCTCAGGGATGCTGGCCCGCTGCATAACCGAGGGAGAAGCGCGAAGGATCTTGGAGGAGGTCCACTCCGGGGAATGTGGGAGTCACTCCGAGAGTCGGACCCTGGAAGGAAGGATAGTCAGGCAAGGTTATTTTTGGCCCACCCTGGGCCGGGACGCTGCAGAATTCGCAAGGAGATGTCACAAGTGCCAACTGTTTGCCCCTCTCCAGCTACAGCCGGCCCAACGGCTCCGTAGTATCACGGCCCCATGGCCCTTCGCGATCTGGGGAATGGATCTGGTTGGGTCGTTTCCCCAAGCCAGCGGTCAGAGAAGGTTCCTCCTAGTGATGATTGACTACTTTTCAAAGTGGATGGAGGTGAAAGCGTTGGCTAAGGTGACCTCCCAGGTGATCAGGAATTTTGTATGGGGGGAGATCATCTGTCGCCATGGGCTGCCCCAGGCCATCGTCACAGACAATGGGCCCCAGTTCGCCAGTGCCGAGTTCACCAGCTTTTGCGAACAACTTGGGATCGATCTCAGGTTCGCCTCGGTCCATCACCCCAGGAGTAACGGGCAAGTGGAGGCTGCAAACAAGATCATCGTCAACCTTCTCAAGAAAAAGGTGGAGAACCTGAGAGGGAGTTGGGTGGAGCAGCTTCCCGCTGTCCTTTGGGCCCTGAGGACCACTCCCAACACAGCTACAGGAGAGACCCCCTTCAAACTCTCCCATGGGTGTGAGGCAGTGCTCCCCATTGAATTCGAAGTCCAAACGCCGCGAGTCGTGGCGGCAAAGGAAGACCGCGAGGAATGGCAGGCAGAGAATGAGGAGGAACTGAGGCTCTCCCTCGACATGGTAGAAGAAGTAAGGGACCTTTCTGCCATCCGACAGGAGGAGGTAAAAAGAAGAATGGCCAAGTACTTTGACAAGCATGTCAGGATCAAGCAGTTCGTGGAGGGGGACTTGGTGTTGAAGAAAGTAGATGCAGCAGAGAGGTTAGCATCCGTGGGAAAACTCAATCCCAGCTGGGAGGGACCGTTCATTGTAAAGGTGGCCTTGGGGTCGGGGGGCTATCGACTCCAAAATGTAGAAGGCGAGACCCTGAATCTCACCTGGAGTGGTGACGACCTCAAATGCTTTTTTCCCTGAAACATGTAAGCGACACCTTGATTATAAATAAATTCCTTCAAGCTCTCTGATATCATTGCAATTGGCCTGCATGGTGGAATGTGATGTATTTTGGACCCCGAGCAGATCCCGCTGTCAGGCTCTCACCTAGCTGACAGGGCTGGAAGTCACTCGGTGTCATCCTTGGCCTCGAGCAGATCCCGCTGTCAGGCTCTCAACTAGCTGACAGGGCTGGAAGTCACTCGATGGTGGTGGTAATGGACCCCGAGCAGATCCCGCTGTCAGGCTCTCACCTAGCTGACAGGGCTGGAAGTCACTCGGTGTCATCCTTGGCCTCGAGCAGATCCCGCTGTCAGGCTCTCACCTAGCTGACAGGGCTGGAAGTCACTCGATGGTGGTGGTAATGGACCCCGAGCAGATCCCGCTGTCAGGCTCTCACCTAGCTGACGGGGCTGGAAGTCACTCGGTGTCATCCTCGGCCTCGAGCAGATCCCGCTGTCAAGCTCTCACCTAGCTGACAGGGCTGGAAGTCACTCGATGGCGGTGATAGTGGACCCCAAGCAGATCCCGCTGTCAGGCTCTCACCTAGCTGGCAGGGCTAGAAGTCACTCGGTGTCATCCTTGGCCTCGAGTAGATCCCGCTGTCAGGCTCTCACCTAGCTGACAGGGCTGGAAGTCACTCGATGGTGGTGGTAATGGACCCCGAGCAGATCCCGCTGTCAGGCTCTCACCTATCAGGCAGGGCTGGAAGTCACTCGGTGTCATCCTCGGCCTCGAGTAGATCCCGCTGTCAAGCTCTCACCTAGCTAACAGGGCTGGAAGTCACTCGATGACGGTGATAGTGGACCCCGAGCAGATCCCGCTGTCAGGCTCTCACCTAGCTGGCAGGGCTGGAAGTCACTCGGTGTCATCCTTGGCCTCGAGCAGATCCCGCTGTCAGGCACTCACCTGGTTGACAGGGCTGGAGGTTACTCGATGGTGTCGGCCTTTAAGTCGTCAGGTGTAGGTCAAAGTCTGTGGCAGGAAACGAAGGGGAAGGGTTCTGACAGGGCGAGCCAGGTCTCGGCGAACTCAGCTCGGCATAGCCAAGGAGGCAAGCCGGACTAGAGGGCTCTGCATGGGCGAGTTCGGGCTCGACATTTCCGGCTCGGCATTGGAAAGTAGGCCGCGATCCCGGGCCTCGCCAAAGACAAGCCAGACCAGGGTGCCTCGCACCCCAGGCCCATCATACTTCGAAAAATTTCTTCTTCAATGCGCACAACCTGGGTGGCTCGCGTGCGAGTAGAGGTAGGCAGATAGAAGGCAGAAGGCCGCGCGCGAGTAGTAATGGCGTAATACGGGCGGAGAGTAACTCGCCGAGAAATCATTTGGGACTCGGCGAACACTCCAAACACACTTCGCTCGCGTGCGCGCTCTCATGATCACTCTACTCGCAGAACCTGTCTCGGCGAGGTCGCGGGAGAAAATACTCACATACATTCATGACACAATGAGCATAGTAAAAAAGGACACCGGTATGATCAAAACACTTTCATTTATTATTTACAAGCGTACAGGGAGCTCGCCTCTGCGAGTAGTCAAAAAAGAAAAAAGAAAAGAAGAACAAAAATACAGGGCCGTCAGCTGGCCTCGCCCCCTCCGCCGGACTGGTCCTCGCCGTCGCCCGAGTGGTCCTGGAAGCTCTTCCCGAACATCGCGTCCAGGCTATCCTCCTTCTCGCTGGGCGGCGTCGCCGGAAACAGACTCGGCATCAGGTCCCGAGCGGAGATCTCCCCGCATCCTTCCACCAGCACCCCTGAGTCCTTCATCATCGCGAGGGTGCACTCAGCGGTCTGGATGGAGTTGATCCGCAGTCTCTCGACGAGGTTCGCCTCGCCGAAGATGCGCGGGCTCTTGTAGGGGAGTGTGGGATCGATGTCGTGCCCCGGGAAGAAGATCTCCACCTGGCGACGCACTTCGCCGAGAAGGTGCTGGTTCTCCCCCTTCAGCTTCACGTTCGCGCTCTCCAACTCGCCAAGGCGTGCGCGCAGTTGGACGATCTCCTCCCCTCGCTCGACGTCGCGAGCCTGGAGCTCCCCAGCAGCATCGGCATCTACGGCCAGATGCGCGCGCAGGCGGCCGTTCTCCTCCTCTAGCTCAGTGTTGCGAGCCTGGAGCTCGCTCGCCGCTTTGGCATCCTGGAAAAAAGCTCACTTAGCAGCAGCACAAAGCTTTCCAAGTAAAAGAGAGTGGTGCGTGACACTTACCAGCCCGCCAGCAGTCTTGGCGAGAAGACTATCCGCGATGCCGAGCCGCCTCGCCTGATCGGCAACCTGCTCCTTGGCGAGGTCGCGAGCCTGCTCGGCCTTTTCGAGCTGGTGGCTGATGGCGAAGCTGCGGCGCGCCAGCATATGGTGCAGCTCCAGGGTCCGCAGATGGGACTGCAGCCCCTCATGGCCGAGCTGCCGGAGGGTCGACCTCTTGTAGGCCTCGGCATCCTCCCGGCCATAAAGGCCGAAGCCGAGGGCGTAGGCATGACCGGTGGCGGGCTCGCGGTCGTGCCAGGACGGGTGCAGGGTGGAGACGGAGACTCGATGAGCGAGCTCGTCCAACTGCAATATGGGCTCGCCCGCGGAATCCTTCCAGCGCGCGCCGAAGTTGAAGAGGGGGTGCTGCTTCGGCGGCGCGCGCTCGCGGGCAGCCCTCTTCGCCGAGGGAGGAGGGGAGATCGCAGCCGAGGAAGAGGGGGCCTTGCCACCCTTTCTGCCCTTGCTGGTAGTCTCCTTCAGCGGGCTCCCCGGGGACACGTCGGGAGGAGTCTCCGACGAGCTGATGTACTTGGGGCTGGACTGATGTTGTTGTTGTTGTTGCCCCCGCGGAGCCAGCAGGGCTCTCCGCATCTTCTTCACCTGACGGGGGCCAGATGGCGGGTTCGACCCCGCGTCCTCAGGTCGCCTCTTGCTGGAAGAGGGCTGCGAGGAGACCGTCTCATCTCGGCAGGCCGCTGCCGCCGCCCTCTCGCGAGCAAGATGGTCAGTATCAAGCCCCGGGTCCGCAAAAGGCAGGTTCGCGGGGATTATTCGCTCCCCTGCAGAAAAATACTTGGGAAGGTTAGAAAACTCAGGGATGATAATGTGTCGAGTCCGCGAGTAGGCGAGCTCGGCAAGAGGAAGGAAGCATACCTTCGTCGGGCAGAACCGGGGGGAGCGCGTCGAGGCCCCTCCGCAGGAAGGCGACCTCGAAATCTTTGTGGAGGAAGAATTTGTGGAGCTCGGCGTCGTTGCCGGACACGGCCGGCGGGCGGTACACCTCCTCGCCTTTTTGTTGCGGCGAGTAGGGGATGTTGCCGAGATCGCCCTTGATGAAGGCGATCTTGGTCATCCAGGTGTGGTGCTTGTTCGCGATCTCGCGAACTTTGATCAAGGAGCCGCCGAAGTAGGCGACCCCATCCGTCGTCGCCTTATAGGAGAAGAGTTTCCTGAACACCGTCAGGTTAAACTCGATCCTCTCCCGCCGGAGATAGCTCGCGAACGCCACCATCATGGCGATGGCGTTCGAGTTCAGTTGCGCGGGGACGGCCCCATAGTATTTCAGGATCTGCCGGATCTCCGGCCACAAGGGAAGTCGCAGCCCCACCTCGAAGTGCGAGATGGGGAATGCGAGTTCGTTCTCATAGAACGTGTTGATTGCCTCGCCCGGCCCCGGCCTGCGTGCCTCAAAGCCCGGCGGCACATATAGGGCCTTGAATTCGGCGAGCTCCTCCTCGCTGGTGTGGCCGTCAAAAAAGCAATAATCCGCGAAGTGCTATGCGCACTTGGAGCGGCCATCAGCGTCCGGATTAGTCTTGCCCATGGTTGCAGGAAAGAAGCAAAGCACAACGCGAGCAGAAGAAGGAAAAAGCAGGAGGGGAAGCAGAGCAATAAAGATAGTACGGGGGTAGGTGAAAGGGGGGGCTATTTATAGGAAAAAGAATCTGAGGCAGGCTGTCACATCGGCGCATCTCGCCACCCCAGCTCGCCGCCCCAGCTCACCACCCCAGCTCGCCGACTTCCGGCGCGTCCTCACTGAGGCTAAGTCAAAACATTACGACTTTTTATTTAAATAACAAATGAAAATGTTCTAAAAATTATTCATCCCAGCAGGGGAAAGTTCGAAACAGAAAACAAGGCGCGCAAGCAGGGAGGGCACCAGGACGCGAGCGTCGGTCGGCTCGGCAGGGGAGCCCGCAAAATTACCTACCCCGGCCTCGCGATCCCCGCCCCCCAAGCTGCCGCGCGCGGAGAAGCTCGCGGATCCTTCCAGAGTTCCTTTGCGCGACCAAGAGACCGTCATCTATCTCATCCAGGAGTCGGGAAGGAGACATCAACTCGCCAGGCCGGCCGAGGCGCACCTCCTCAGCAAGGCGCGCATAGTCGCGCTGCAACGTCTCGTTGGCTCCTTGCACCTCGCGCAGACCACCCACCAGCTTCTTGAGGAGCTTGACCTCCCTCCTCGACAGCTCGCCCTGATCCACCTCCGGACCCAGATAAGAGTCCAGCGAGCTCGGAGACTGCAGGGGAGAATGGTGGGCTGCCCGTGAGGACTCCTCGGCAGCCGACTGACTGGGAAGGGCTGTAAAGGCAGACGTCAGCAAGAGCAAAAGCTTGTGAAGCACAGAGTTGAGCGAGGCGGACCTGAAGAGCTCGGCAGCTCAAAGGACATGCGAGGAGGGATGAACCTCAGGTCCTTCCCGCGACCTGGGCCGCGAGCCCCCGGCGAGATGGGCTCGAAGCCCGGGACAGGAATGGACCCCAGGCCCCCCCCCCCCCCCCGGCGACCGCGTCAATTTGCCGAGGGGAGTCAGGTGGTGAGGCTGGCCTCTGCGAGCTCACAGGCAGGATCCCGAAGAAGAGCGGCGGATCCCGTGGATGGTTGTCCGGGGGTGAGAGTCGTGAAGTGGCGGGCATAACCTCGCCTTGCGGCGTAGGAACCCGCGGCACGGTGCCCTCGTCATCTGGAAGGCCGCCCTGATCGTCACCAACAACAACGACCTCCCTATCATTCTCCAGAATAGTTCGAGTAGAAGACCCGGTCTCGCGAGCCAAAGTGGCCCTCAGGTCGTGGAAGATGGGCTCGGCCGCCTCGGGAAATGGCCTTGACCTCTTGGAGCTCGGCTCGGCAGGGTCAATTTGAGGGACCTTTGCGGGGACAGCCGTCAGCGCGGCAATGCGAGCCTCGGAAGCCTGGCGGGCTCGATCTATGCGCTCTTGAATCTCCTTGGGAAGGGGCATCTTGGCAAGGCAGCAGGGGGAATGGCAAGAGCCAGGCAGCAGAGCAGGTGCATATATATAGCCGCAGGTGGCCCCCACCATAAGATTCCCTTCAACTCGCCAGCCGGAGCTCGCCGCACACTTCGGGTTGGATGTTTCTTTCCGAGCTTTTTGACAAGCTCGGAAAGAGCGGGGATTGTGTACAACCCCGTGTCCGGCGAGCAAGTTCAACAAGGGCCAAACAGGCGAGCTCAGCGAGCTCAGCAGCAGCAGGCGAGCTCGGCAGTAGCAGGAGCGGGCCAGAGCTCGGCATCCGTCGACCAGAGATCGACGATCGACGACCCAGAGCTCGGCATTCGCCGAGCGAGCTGCAACTCGCGGCCCCGCAGTGGAGCTCGGCAGCAGCTGGCGAGCAAAGCACGCCGAAGTGGCTAGGGGTCCCAGCTCGCCCGGGGATCAGAGGTATTTTTTACTATTCTATCCCTGCTGGCCTGCCCATAGCCCTTCGAAACAGCGGAGTTTGGCTGTTGGCATGCCCAGCCAAGGGTTCCCCGGTAATTTCAGGTCAGCTATTTTGGTTATGGGCAGTCTGGGTTTCAAAAACTATAAATAGGACCCAAGGGGTACCCCAGAAGGCAAGCTTTTTCCCTGAGCTCCTCTCCCCAAATTCTCTAAGTGCTTTCTGAGGGTACCTTAGCTCGGCTTCAGGCTAAGGAGGGGAAGCGCTCTGAGATCTTCCGGGTTTGTGGTGGGACCTCCCCGCCGAGCCCTTGGGTCTGTTTTCTCCTTGTCTAGTTGTTTTTTCTTGCAGGAGCGAAGTAGGCGCGAGACCACCCCTTTCCCCAAGGGCGAGCTCCACAGGAAGCCGGGTTCCGGTTTCAACAGTCAGATCTTACTTAAAGAAAACGAACGGCTCAAATCTGTACAGAAATCCTCAAACCTGGGCCGAACACAGCCTCGCACACGGCCGTGTCCCAGGCTGTGTGCCTCGATCCTGGCACGATCGTCGAACGCAGAAAAACCCACATGGGCAAGACATGCCCGTGTCTCAACCTGACACGCCCGTGTCGGGTCTTGGACACGCCCGCGACCGTAGGAGTGTCACGAATAACCATCACGCCAACCGTCACAACTCTAGGGAACACGGGTACTGGCACGGATAGGCACACGCTCGTGTCAAATGACACGCCTGTGTCATTTAGCTGTGTTTCTTGTCGTGTCCTTCTCGGGATACAATCGGCCAAAACACCACTCCAGACACGGCCTTGGACACGCCCGTCTCCTAGGCCGTGTACACCTATACAGGCACCAAAAATTACTTTTGGACGCGACCAGCTCGATAACGATTTTCGGGGTGTTACAACGTGTCGGATGGAGAAGGTTTGGAACGTGTCGATGACCACCTTTACTTTGGCTAAGTATAGTTGTAGGGTAGGCTCTCTCGCCTCAAACTCCCCGTTGATCTGGGAAGCCACCACCATGGAGTCAGTGAGGACTTCCACGTCCAGCACACCCATCTCCCTGGCCAGGCGTAGCCCCGCTATTACGTCCTCGTACTCGGCCTAGTTGTTGGTGATGGGAAAATGCACCACTACCATTTGTTCGATTCTAGTTATCTGAGGGCTCTCCAAGATCACCCCCACCCCCAGGGAATGCCTCCCCGAGACGCCATCCACATTCACCTTCTATGAAGTCGGACGAGTGAGCTCTTCCTCCACCACCTCAATTACGTAATCGGCCAAAAAGTCGGCCATTGCTTGGGCCTTGATCGAGAGGCGGAGGACAAAGGAGATGTCAAACTCGCTCAACTCCACCGGCCACTTGGCCAACCTTCCTGAATGCTCCACCCCCTAAAAGATGTTGCGGAGGAGATGGTTAGTCACCACTCGGATGGAGTGCGCCTGGAAGTAAGGTCGGAGCCTTCGGGCTGAGATGATCAGGGCGAAGGCCAGCTTCTCCAAAATCGGATACTGAAGCTCGGCCCTCCTCAGGACCCGGCTCACATAATATATGGGGACCTGTCTCTTCCCCTCTTAGCAAACCAGGACAGAGCTCAAGGCCTCTGCTCCGACCCCGAGATACAAAAATAGGTCATCCCCCTCTTTCGGCCCTTAGAGCAATGGATCCTGCATCAACTGCATCTTAAGAGCTTAGAATGCCTCATCGCACTCCTTGGTCCACTCAAATTTATGCCCCCCCCCCCCTTAGTGTTTTGAAGAAGGGGGAGCATTTCTCCCCGGCCCGGGAGAGGAATCGGCTCAACCCCGCCAACTTCCCCGCCAATCGCTGCACTTCCTTATTATTACGTGGTGACCCCAGTTCCACGATGGCCTTGACCTTGTTAGGATTCGGCTCGACTCCCGCGGGGGTGAGGAGATGCCCCAAGAACTTCCCCCTGCTGGCCCCAAAGACACACATCAGGGGGTTCAGCCGCATCTTATACTTGCGCAAGGTGGCGAAGATCTCTTCCAAATCCCGAAGGTGAGAGTCTACATCCTGACTCTTGATCATGAGGTCATCCACGTACACCTCCAAGTTCCTCCCCTTCTGTTCCCGGAAGATCCTGTCCATCATCTTTTGGTAGGTCACTCCTGCATTCTTCAGCCCAAATGGCATCATTTTGTAGAGTAGCACCCATCTCCCGTGATGAATGAGACGTCCTTGACGTCCAGGGGGTGCATTCTGATCTGTTGATAACCTAAAAATGCATCTAAGAAACTCATTACAAGAAAAATCGACGGTTGAGTCAACCAGTGCGTCGATCCTAGGCAAGGGATAACAGTCCTTAGGGCATGATTTATTAAGCAAGGAAAAATCAACACACATACGCCACCGGCCGTCTCCTTTTTTAACCATAATAATATTGGAGACCCAGCCGGGGTATTGTATTTCGGATACAAAGCTGGCCTTGAGGAGTTTGGCCACCTCCTCTCTGATGGGCTCGGCCATCTTGTCCGCGGTGGACCTCTTCTTCTGCTGGATGGGGCGTGCTCCCGGGTCCAGGTTGAGGTGGTGGCAGGCCACGTCCGCGTCAACCCCCGGCATCTCCGCGGTGCTCCATGCGAAGATGTCCACATTCTTTTGGATGCATGCCAGCATCCTGCCTTGAGCCTCTGGGATCAGCCTCCCGCTTACACGAACCTTCTCCACCCTTCCTCCAAGGATGAGAACCTCCATCTCCACCATCTTTTCCGCAGCCTCCAGCCTGGGTTGCTGCCCCCATTCTTCAATGTCCCACTCCTCCGGGACGAGAACTTCTGCTTCTATCTCTTCCTCCAAGGCCATCACCTCGGCCAACTCCGGCCCTCCTTCCACCTCTTCCTCGGTGCAGCTCTCCACCTCCATATCCTCCCTATCAGCCTCCTGCACCTCCTCCATTCTTCGCTCCATCTCCTCGGCCCTCTCCTATCAGGAGATAGAGTTTATGGTGGTGACATAACACTCCCTTGCTACTTTGGGGTCACCACGCACCTAGACTTGGATCCCCTCGGCATTAAACTTCAAGCATTGGTGAAATGATAAGGGGATGCAGCGGAAGGCGCTTATGAGGGGCCTCCCAAAGGTTGCGTTGTAGCTGCTGGGGGTATCCACGATGACAAATCGTCAGTTCCGGAACTGCCACCCCGACCCCCTGGGAGACATGGAGCCCCACTCCTCCTTCTACCTCCTTCTACCTCCTTCCTCTCCCCCGAGAATCCAAACAAGGGGCCATACGAAGCCAGCACCCTCCTTGCCTCCACCTTCATCGCGTCGAACGCATTCTTGAAGATGATGTTGACGGAGCTTCCATTATTGATGAGGATCCAAGAGATGGTAAAATTCTCGATGGCCATCTAGATGACCAACGCATCGCAGAAGAGATCCTCGTGATGCGACATATCACTCCTTGAGAATGTAATCTTCTCTTCTGTGGGTGGGGTATGGTATGTGGAGCCAATGCTGTGGTGGTGCATGGTGTGGAGGCTCGCCTTCCGAGATGCCTTAACCCCCATCCCCCCATGGATCACTCTGATCCCTCCTCGGGTCCCGACGTCCACCTAATCTTCACATCGATCCTCCTCTACTCGAGGCAGGACCTCCTCGATCCTCACCTCCTGGCACCCATGTTGCTAATGTTGCTCCCTATTTCCTCTTATCTCGAGGAACTCCGGGCATGTGGTCGTGGTGTGCCCTTCCTCTTGGTGGAAGTCGCAGTAGGGCAACTCCACCCTTACTTCTCTTCTTCTTCTTCGTGCCCCTCTCCTCCTCTACCCCATGGCTATGGTCATAGCCAGATCTTGATTGGAGAGTGGAGGTCTCTGCGCTTGCCTCCAGCCCGGGGGGTGGAACTGATCCTGGCCCCCCTGATGGTGGTCCCTTCCCTGGTATCCTCTCTGTGGCCCCCGGTCTTGCCACTCAGGCCTCCAGCCCAACCGATTGTCTGGCTCTTAATGCCCCCACCTGGGCTGTTGCTTCCCCCGGAGTTGCCTCTGCTCCCTCTGCCGGCGCTCGGCTCTCCTCTCTTCCTGCCCCCTTCCGCCTCTCAGCTCCTTCTCTTCCTCAGTGGCCCACCTGGCCAGCTTCCGGGAAAACTCCGGATTCGACACCTCCCCGTCGACTTCCCTTACCGCCCTCTCCATCAGCTCCTCATTGGAGAGGGGTGACACTCTCTTCAGCTCCATCGTAAAGAAACCCTGTTGCAGCCCTAGGGTGAAAGCCATCATCAGACTATGGCCCGACATCTCTTGGACCTGGGTGACCTCCTCCTAGAACCAGTCAACATAGCTCATCAAGGTCTCATTCTCCCCCTACTTGATGTGGAACATGGACTCCGACTCCTTCCTCCTCCCTTTGGAGCTGGTGAACCACATCATGAACCCCCGACACAGGTCCTCGAAGCAGTAGATGGAGCTGGCCGACAACTGGTGGAACCACTCCCTCGCCTTATCCTTAAGGGTGATGGCAAAGAGCAGGCACTTGAAGCCATCCGACATCTGCCGGATCGAAACCACATCCTCGAACCACTGGACGTGCTGGACCGAGTCTCCCTTCCCTGTGTAGTAGGACATCTCTGGCTCCCTGAACCCCTCTGGAACTGGGGTAGAAGAAACCAACTCGTTGAAGGGGCTGCCTCATCCTACCGGGCGAGCTGGAGTGTCTCGCACGCCCATCTCGCTGATGCGCCCTCCGCTTGTCGAGCAGGGGAAGAGCTCGCGCCCAGGGAGCTCGCATCCCCTTCCTTACTCGACGACCTCCTTCCCAGCTCGCCTGCCGGGAGCGTCCTCGCCCAGATACGGGGCAGCAGTAATTTGGGCAACTAGAGTCGAGCACTCGGCAAGCACGCTGAGTGCGAACTTGACGAGACTGAGTACCTCGTGCCTGAAGTCTTCGAACATTCCCACCGTGGCCAGAGGTGGGAATGTCTTCGAACATTCCCACCGTGACCTACCTGAGCCTTGTCCTCCCGTCATCGAGCCTACTGAAGATTTTCTGTGTTGACCACCCTCCACGCTCACCGCACCAAAATGTTGAAACCGAAAATTCGGTCACTTGTGTAGTTCACCCGTGGGGAAGGGGTGACCGCGCACCTACTTCTCTCCTGCAAGCAAAATGATAAATAAAACAAAGAAGAATTAACCTAAGAGCTCGGCGTGGAGGACCCACCACACACCAGGAAGATCTCAGAGTGCTTCCCCTCCTTAGTCAAAAGGTCGAGTTAAGGCTACCTCAGAAAGCGCTAGAATATCAGGGAACAAGTGAGCATAGGAAGCGTGCTTTCTGAGGCGCCCCTTGTGTCCGATTTTTAGATTTCTAAAAACGGCCTGCAAATAGCCAACCTCTGCTGTTCCAAATAGCTATGTGTAGTCCAGATTGGCATGCCAACAGTGTAACTCCGCTGTTCTGAAAGGCTATGGGCAGGCTAGCGAGGGCAAAATGGTAAAAATACCTCACAGATCAATGGTCGAGCAGCCCTCAGAAACTTCTACTCGGCGAGGGCGGCGAGCACGGGCCCGAACTGCTCTGCTGGCAAGCTGCGAGCTCGCTTAGCTGCCAGGGTTCGGCGAGCGGCCTAGGAATTGACAAAAGGCCTGGGGTTCGACGAACTTCGGGCTCCGTTCGACGATCGTCGAGCTCGCTTTGTCAAACGTCGAGCTCGGCGAGTGCTGGCCTGGCTGGCCCTACTTGCACGCGACTAGCTAGACTCGCCTAGGCGAGCTGGAGGCTGCCGATCCCTGGCCGGTCTGGCTCCTGGAGACCCCAATCACCGGATACGGGGATGTATAGTATCAAAGGATTCAAGTGGTATCAAAGGGCTTCAAAAAATTGATCAAGTGTGGCATTAGAGCTTGATCAAGTGTTGTCAAATCAAGGTGGAGAAAGATGCTGCTCGGATCAAGTGGTATTAGATTCAGAGAGAGAAAGAAATGCTCCCATGCAGCATTCAAATGGTCTCACAAAACTTGCAGCAAAACAGGGTGAGCAGGCAGAAAATGTGGTAACTTTCCCAAATCTATTCTGTTAGAATAAGACATTTTATTGTTGCATATGTTGTGTGTATCATTGAATAAGTAATGTGAACAATTTGAATAAGGGTTTTGACTTCTTTCAAATAGGGGGAGATTGTTGGGTCCATTGATCTATATGGCCCAGATTTGTAAGAAGTCAAACAAGTCAATGACATACACACAAGTTGTATTTGATGTGTGTTTGAGTTTATGCATGCAGGTAGACACCAAGTAAGCTGGTGGATAGGCAGAAATTTGCCTATATCCACAGGCGTTTAGTGAAGCAAGCTCACTCAACGTAAGTAAGTGAAATCATTGAATATAGCTAAGTTAGTCTAAGTTTAACAATTGGCAAGCTGAAAATGTGGCCAATGCCACTGACGTTGAGTGCAGTCAACTAACTCAACACCTTACAGCAAAAGGTTGTGAGATAGGCAAAGCCTGAGAAGGAACATCAAAAATATAGTTAAGGCCACAGACATTGAGTGTTGTCTACTCACTCAATGTCATACAACAAAAAGCTGTGAGATAGGCTGAGACAGTCAAAGCCTTAAGAGAAACTGGCTGCGAAGTGGTTATGTCCATAGGCATTGAGTGAAGACCACTCACTCAATGTCATAGCATCAAAATCATTGAGTATTGCTCTATTAACCCCGAAATCGGCGATCCTTCCCAAGGCAGCCAGCTCGCTCGTCGCGGCCTGCCCTAGGTTCCTCCTGGAGGTTATGACTCCTTAGTGTGGGCGGATAGAGTTCTCCGTCCGCTCAGGCTACACGGCTTGGGCGGTCTCAGCGGCCTGACCTCCCAGGCCGCGCGCCTTCCCTTGGTCGGCAGGGGCCGTAGACTGCTTCCGCAGGCCGCCTTTGCAGGCCGCGTCCTTTTTCAGCTTAATCGCAGCTTGTCTCCGCAGGTCTCTCTTTGCCGGACTCGGTTCCCTGTCCGCCCAGGTCGGCAATAGGTCGCGTCCTTTGCAGGAACTAGCCGCTCTTCCAGCCCGCTCCTGCAGGTCGCCGTTCAAGAACACTAGACCACTCAAACCGCCAAACAAGAGTGGCGACCTGCCCTCATGCTGCCAGCCAGCTACCTCGGCTTCCACCTTGCCAACACGCGCGGCCTGCCTCGTTAGTCCGGCAGGTCGCTCAGCCCTTGTCACCCAGAAGCAAGGGCAGCCAACTTCTTCAGTCCGCATGCAGAGCGCGGACACTCACTCCGGCTACCCGCAAATATCAGCAGCCATACCCAGTTCCTCGCGAGCTGGGCGGACTCGAAGTAGAGTCAAGACTTCTAGTCCGCCTTCATTGGTGAACCCAAACAGCTTCAACAGCCAGGCTCTTCATTCCAACATAAGCGGACTCAGCCTATCAGCAGGCGCGGACTCAGCGGACTCAGCAGACTCGTTGTGTAGCCCGCTATTCCTTATCCAGCACCTGCGTCCCGGCAGCAGCAGGGTCAAACTCCTCCCTCAGCCCATAGTCTTGGCGCGGGATCGATCAATTGTGGCAGACTCCGCGGATTCTCCCCGGAGTCTACCAGGCAGCAGAACTTCCTCAAGGCAGTCCCAGGCCGCATAGCCCCATGTGGACTCTACGGACTCGGCGGCTAGATTTCAGCCCGCACCCTTGGTGCAGGCTCGCTCGGCTCAGTAGTGATGAGTCCACATTTTACACTGATTTTTGGACTCATCTGGGCTAGTTTTATCGTCTTAGCACTACACTTGAGAGCCGTTATTGCTTATTTGTACTTATGTACCTATTTCACGATTAAGTGCATTGTAGGCCCGCTTCTGTGTGCTTTTTGTGTTTCCATTTTGTTGTTATTCTTTAGCCCTATCTCGGGGATGTGGTGTGCACGTTCTGGTGGCCTTTCTGCCCCTTCTGCTGGTACAGTGGTCGTGTGCGTGCTCCAAAACTGCTCGGGAGACTCCGACGATGCAGGAATACTGTGCACGACCACTGGACTTACTGCGCACGACCACTGGTCGTGCTCCACTGTTTTTGCGCATTACACCCCCTTTTTCATAACCCTGTCTCGGTAATCGCACGAGCACTGGCCATAGTGCGCACGACCACTGGTCATGCGCCACTGCTCGTGCGCTTATATGCTGATGCTTCTTGTCCAGGTTGCAGGTTTATTTGGAAAATCCGCACGATCATCGACCTACAGTGCACACGACCACTGCTCGTGCGCCACTGATCGTGTGCACTGCTTCTGTTGCCTCCGTATATAAGGCCCTGCTCCGCGTTTTAGGTCAACGCCTGTCATTTGCTGCGATCGGAGAGTGCGCGGGAATCGCCTTTTCACTTCTCCAGCTTCTCCATCACTTCCACCTTCGTCGGGAAGCCATTTCCAACTACTCTGAAGCTTTTCAACACTCCGGTGAAGCCCTCGGCCATTGATGACTTCAACTCCAAGCTTTCCTACAGAGTTGGTGAAGTAGATAACCTAGAGAACGGACTTAAAGGCCTTCGAGGTGACAGATCGTTGGTACCGGAAGCCTCCTTGGACTGAGCCCGGAAGCGGATTGACAACTCGCTACTCCGGCCACGACCCGCGGTGGATCTTCATTCTCTTTTGGTTTACTCCACTTCCCCTTCCTCTGTGTTATGAATGTTTGAGCAGTGTAATGAACAGTTCCATCCCTGAACATCAAGTTTACTTTATAGATAATGGAATGTTAGTCTCTTCTTATGCTTGTGAGTTCTGTCTGTGAATGCGCCTCGCTCACCCCACATCCACTTCATTCATGTGCCTTGTCCGATTGCAATCCACACAAGAACGCTGCAATCCATTATCTTCCCTTCCACTCGCCCAACTGAAGTTCGGCATAGCGGCCGACAAACCCACTTCACCTTGTGAAGCGGTGCCTTCGACCCGCATAGCTTTTACTAGTTCAGTAGATCAAACATCCACAATCTCCCCAGTCCGCTATTCCCTTTTTGTTCTATTTTTAACTCTCATAACGATATTCTCGGTACTGTTGCCGTTCTACGCTAATTACATTCCTCAAGAGACCGACACTTGGGGATTTATTCCCAAAAGTTTATTACTTGTGCGACCGGTGCGCTTGCCGAATTACACGCATCAAGTTTTTGGCGCCGTTGCCGAGGAATGTAACTGTAGAGCGACTTCGGATGATTGAGAATTTCGTTATACGAGTTGTTTTGTTGTTTTTGATCCCTTTTCTCTTGTGTTGTTATTCCGTCAGATGGAATTGTTAGTTTTATTCGCAGAATCTATGCCAAGTAGTTGTATCCCTTATATTTGAAGTCGCTGCAATGTGGGCCAATTTCAATATCAATTGCCGTCATTATGGAGACATCTCTCATGTCAGCGACAGATGCCCTCAGAAGTATAGTAGCCAGGAAATTCATGAATCGACATATTGTCGACATAAGCCGGTTAGCTACCGACCTGCGGAGCCATTGCCGCACTACTTTTATTTAGCTTCAGCACCAGTTGCACCGCCGAAGCCGGCTAAGCAGTGCCTTTTTTGTCGAAGCTGGGATCATGGATTGAAGGATTGCGCCGCGTACCTAGCTGAGCTAGCGGTGGATGACGAGCCGGATTTTCGGATTGTCTCCACTTCAACCTTGGGCAACATCCCTTCTGTATCGGGGTATGTGCCATTACCATCTCTATGTTATGGAGAAGACATCCCAGGTATGTGCACCAATACATGTGCTTATCCCCATTCCGACACTGCTATTTATACTCCTGAAGTGCATACTTCAACTAGCATAGAATCTTTTAGTTGTGAAGAGCCAGAGCTCAACGTCCTACCAAGCTTCGTGTCTTCACCTTCCTCTTTGCATAGTATTCTTTCTTCTTCTGACAGTGCTGTTGAGATTGAATCGCAGGTGGAAATTAGCATTTCCCGCGTTCTATTAGATCCAGTCGAGGAGGACGACTCCGTGGCAGAGGTTGTGACCTCCATCCCATGTGAGGATGCCCGAGGCATGGACGAGGCAGATGCAGCTTCAGAACATTCCTGCACTAGCGTAGACAGCTGTTTGGAAGCATCCATAATTCCGCCGACGGGGGATGACTCTGGGATCATCCCCAAGATCGAGGTCTGTTTATGTTATTCTTCTAGTTTATTTCTTGACCCTGCTCTCATGTCTACTCCCATGCAGGACCACATTGTGGAATTTGTCCAATCAGTACATGGGCCTGTAATGCGGCCTAGGACTTATTGTAACCAGATGTAGATGGAGTTGGAGCCGATGAGCTTCCCAAGTTAATTTCTGCCCATGCCCGACACTTCCGATAGTTATACGTATACAGGTATCGGGGCTTATGTTCTATCTCCGTTCCGGTACCCGCTACCGCAGCGCGACCATGAACCTCTGCCTAAGCATTTACAGTTTCATTCGCCCATCAGTTAGGAAATGCTCAGATTTTGAATAAGTCCTGTTGGGAGATAATAAACCCAACAGTTATCTAGGATAGTGTTTCTTTTGTTAAATTTTTGTTTGTATTTCATTATTTGGGTGTGGTAGCCCAGCTGTGTGTCGAACTCTCTATTTGAACTATTAATACAGGTATTTGGTCCACCTTAAGGACTATAAACAAAAGGGCTTTCGGGAGACAACCCAAGTTGGACCGTTTGGTCCTATGCTGTGTTTTGAGTTCTGTTTATTTCTTCATATATATATATATGTGTGTCCAGCTTTTGTTTGGCTTGCATCCTTTAATCGCAGGTGCAGGAATATTTGAGGCACGGCAACTTGGCCGCACTTGGACATCTCATTGTCCGACTGGTATGCTCAAATTTGAGCATAGGTACTTCCTACCCTAGCTATTTCTCCTATTTGGAATGCTTATTTTTACTTGTTGTCAACTTTAAGTCTGGGGGGGAGTCTGCCTTTGGTCACTACACCGCACTTTCTGTTGCATTCTAGTTTCTTGTTTACTTATTTCTTGCTTTTTGGTTGCATACACTGAATCACCCACACGAGTGCGCTCTTACCCACGCGCACAACCCGAGTTAAATTTATTGCTTTTGTGTAAACTTAAAAATAGTGGTACTGGCTTAGGATTTCGGGATTGAGTCGTTCGAAACTCATGCAGTGCTCCTAATCGAATACTCATGGTTTGTGTAGAGTTAGGATAGAACTAATTTTTCTTTATGCTCGTAGATTTATTCTTTTTTGCACACGTAAATATTGTTTGTACTGCTCAAAATCTGAATCTGGGATAATCAAACGATAGTGTAGGAATTTGTGTAGCCGCCACTAAACTCGTATTGCTCGAGTCTGGGGGAAGGATCATCTTTCTAGGTGGCTAAGAACTTGCCCTAAGCTACTCTCGAAGCATTGGTGCACGGTTAGTTAAGCGTGAGCATGACGTAGGCCTTCTTTTTGGCTAGTTTGAACCTTGTTTAGCCATTCCTACCCGTTAACCATTGCATGCCAAATTTGTTCCTACCCTTCCTTTGATCCAGCTCCACTCACTTTCACCAAGGCCTGAAGCTAAACCCACCTTCGCAATCAAATGCTTGAGCTGATTTGTATTTACTGTTTTGCCGAGGTTGTGATTAGTGGACATTATTTTTGGGGGTGCTGATTTTATTCCCGTTTTGATTGCTTCGTTTGGGGATTGCTAGTGCAGAAAAGAAAACAACAGTTTACGAAAATAAAAAGCTGATTCGCGCAATAGAAAAACAAATATATATATGAAAGAATTGCTTTGAGATCTCGATCCCCATCCTCTTTATTGAATTTGGTCGGGTTCAGTCGTGTTCACACCCGGATTTCAAGCTAAGTCTGGGGACGTGTGCCCCATTCTTTTCTAAGTGGCTGTTTTGGTTTGGGTTGTTTTCGCTCGCTTTGGTTGCATATAGCCTTCATGTTTATCTTTGACCACCAAGCCATCGCCTAAGCCCCATTTCCTCCTACAAGTCCTACTGATTCACGCTTGAGTCTAACCCGCGCCGCGGAGAGAGTGTGAACGTGCAAGCGTATGGTCCCCGACATTGGTGGATTCCTTTGGAGGTGATCCTGAGTCCCGAACTTTGGCAATGCTCACCTTAGTGGTCTGCCTACTTTCTTCCTGCACATGATCGCACGATTCTCCAGAATTCTAATTTTGAGCAATTACAATATTTATTTACGTCTGTTGAATAGTTTAAACTGCGTTGTATAATTAAAAAGCTTTTCTATTATATCTTATATACTCATGATATATTTTATTTCTCGTCTTACTTCTTTTTGAAATTTCTGAGCCAGTTAGCTATCTTCGAATCCATGGAGTGATGATTTGCTCGGGACATGCAAATTGTTAAGTCTGGGGGTGTGATGAGTCCACATTTTACCCTGATTTTTGGACTCATCTGGGCTAGTTTTATTGTCTTAGCACTACACTTGAGAGCCTTTATTGCTTATTTGTGCTTATGTACCTATTTTACGATTAAGTGCACTGTAGGCCCGCTTCTGTGTGCTTTCTGTGTTTCCATTTTGTTGTTATTCTTTAGCACTATCTCGGGGATGTGGTGGGCACGTTCTGGTGGCCTTTCTGCCCCTTCTGCTGGTACAGTGGTCGTGTGCGTGCTCCGAAACTGCTCGGGAGACTCCGACGATGCAGGAATACTGCGCACGACCACTAGACTTACTGCGCACGACCACTGGTCGTGCGCCACTATTTGTGCGCATTACACCCCATTTTTCATAACCCTGTCTCGGTAATCGCACGAGCACTGGCCATAGTGCGCACGACCACTGGTCGTGCGCCACTGCTCGTGCGCTTATATGCTGATGCTTTTTGTCCAGGTTGTAGGTTTATTTGGAAAAGCCGCACGATCATCGACCTACACTGCGCAAGACCACTGGTCGTGCGCCACTGATCATGCGCACTGCTTCTGCTGCCTCTGTATATAAGGCCCTGCTCCGCGTTTTAGGTCAATGCTTGTCATTTGCTGCGATCGGAGAGTGCGCGGGAATTGCCTTTTCACTTCTCTAGCTGCTCCATCACTTCCACCTTCGTCGGGAAGCCATTTCCAACTACTCCGAAGCTTTTCAACACTCCGGCGAAGCCCTCGGCCATTGATGACTTCAACTCCAAGCTTTCCTACAGAGTTGGTGAAGTAGATAACCTAGAGAACAGACTTAAAGGCCTTCGAGGTGACAGATCGTTGGTACCGGAAGCCTCCTTGGACTGAGCCCGGAAGCGGATTGACAACTCGCTACTCCGGCCACGACCCGCGGTGGATCTTCATTCTCTTTTGGTTTACTCCTCTTCCCCTTCCTCTGTGTTGTTAATGTTTGAGCAGTGTAATGAACAGTTCCATCCCTGAACATCAAGTTTACTTTATAGATAATGGAATGTTAGTCTCTTCTTATGCTTGTGAGTTCTGTCTGTGAATGCGCCTCGCTCACCCCACATCCACTTCATTCTTGTGCCTTGTCCGATTGCAATCCACACAAGAATGCTGCAATCCATTATCTTCCCTTCCACTCGCCCAACTGAAGTTCGGCATAGCGGCCGACAAACCCACTTCACCTTGCGAAGCGGTGCCTTCGACCCGCATTGCTTTTACTAGTTCAGTAGATCAAACATCCACAATCTCCCAGTTCCGCTATTCCCTTTTTGTTCTATTTTTAACTCTCATAACGATATTCTCGGTACTGTTTCCATTCTACGCTAATTGCATTCCTCAAGAGACCGACACTTGGGGATTTATTCCCAAAACTTTATTACTTGTGCGACCAATGCGCTTGCCGAATTACACGCATCAAGTAGCGGCGGACTTCGCGGGTTCTCCTCCCAGTCCGCCACTTAGCCTCTAGCGTCCACCACCCCAGCAGTAGGCGGACAACCTCAGCTCATCAGCAGCAGACTCGGCGGACTCTCCTTTGCAGCCCGCCACTTAGTCTCCTAGTTTGCCATCAGCAGCACCAGCTCCAGAAGCAAGCCCTAGTCCACGTGACCTATTGTGGACTCGGCGGGCTCCGTCTTCTTCTCGCTCCAGTTACCGTCTCACCGGGGGTAACGTCACCGCGAGCCGTTACCTCCTCGGGCCTATAAATAACCCCCCATGCCTCTCATTTAAGGGAGGATGGGACATCGCCAAGGTGCCCACACTCGAAGTCAGCCCACAGCAAGCTCAAGCCAGCAACTTCCTACGGACTCCATTTTCTAGTCCGCACCCTTCTCTTTGCCTTTAGTCGCGCGGCCTGCCGGATTTAGTTCCACGTTCGTGTAGCCTCTCTTTTCCCCTAACCGCGCGGCATGCCGACCTGGCTCTTCAGTCCGCGCGGTCTCTTCTGGCACTTCTTCCTTAGCCGCCAGCTTCCTTCTTGTACCCCTTTATTGCATTCTTGTAAAGGTGTATTGCCAAGCTGTAACTCTCGATATTAATCAAAGGAAAGCCTGTCGCAATAGTGGCATTTAAGCCGCGGCGGGCAAAGTCCGTTGTTGCCGCTACTAGCGGCCCTCTCTTTTCTTCTTAGCTCAGCTCAGCTCCCTCAGCACTCAACCTACAAGCACAACCATCATAGTAACTGTCTGCTCGACAGCTCCTGATCAACCTCCTCTTCTCGTCAGCCTCTTCTGGCTGCTCTCAGCAAACCTCTCCTCTATCCCCGCAACCCCTTTAACAGGCGCCTGCTCCACTCTCGAGCAGTCAGAAGCTTCCTCTTTCCCCGCAGCCTTCATCCTTTTCCTCTCCTAGCCTGTGAGATCGAACACCCCCTCCGTGTTAACTAGGCGGTGATGTTTTCGCGCATCAACAGTTAACACGCGACCTTCAGATCCGAACAGACGGTGAACAGCGACAGTTAGCCATGTCAGATCGTCAGCTAGCCGAGAGCTTTGCTCCAAGTCCTAGAGATGATCCTCTCTGGGTGGCCTTTGAGCAATCGCGCCATGAGAATGCTCAGCAGTTCCAAGCAATCAACCAAATGCTCGTTATGATCACACAGCGGTTAGACTCTCAACCTGCAGCAGCTTCAGTTGCTCCCGCTGCTCCAATCAATCCAACACCAGCATTGGATCATCAGCAAGCTTGTCCTCCAGCTTGCTCGCCGGTCTATCCTCCTTATACAACAACCTTCCTGCAAGGGCCTGCAGCTCTTTTGCGACCTCAAGATGAATAGTTTGCTGCTCGCCAAAACTTCTTCCGGGAAGCAACCCGGGGAAGTCCTGCTAGATTTCTCAACTTTCAGGGAAGTCATCCTTACCCTGTAGCTCCTGCCTTTGCTCCTCCTGCAGCAACTTTTCCCTTTTATCCACTTACTTCTTTTGCAGCTGCAGCTTATGCTCCTTTTCATCCTTATGTTGTAAGAGAACAAGAAGAGCCTTTGTCGTTTACAGAGAACATTCGTCATGAACCAACTCCAGCTAACTTCAGAGAGCCCCGGCTACCGATCTACACTGGAGAAACTAATCCAGTGAAGCATCTGCAAGCCTTCGAATCGGCCGTTGCTCTCAAAACTCTTTCAGATGTAACTAAGTGCAAGCTCCTTGTAACTACCTTTGATGGACAAGTGAGGGACTGGTTCTATGGTCTTCTCCCTCACTCCATCACTTCCTTTGTTGATCTGCGAAGGGAGTTCTTGCTCAGATTCTCTACCTCAACAAAGAGAAAGGGCGGTCCAGAAGCCCTCTTAGAGATCAAGCAGCGTGGCAATGAAACTTGGTCTCAGTTCGTTGATCGATTCCAAAGAGAAATCTTGGACATCGATATTGTTAGTCAAGCAATATTCCGAGTGGCTCTTATCCACGGTATTCGTGAAAGGCCTCTCAAGTTTGAAGCCAATGTCCGAGCACCAAGAACATACCAAGAGTTAATTGCGCTAGCCAACTCATACATCCGAGGCGAAAATAGCAACCCAGACTTCGTCTCCAAGCTCATATCAGAGAAAGATCCTTCTCACAAGCAGCCTTCGAGGTCTCCTCACAATGATTTCCCAACTCACTCAAGGAAGCTAATAAGGTTTCAGCGTCATCGATATCCCTTCCAAGACCATGATCGTACTCGAGATCCACTACTACCACCAGCTCCATCTTCACAAACAGCTGCAGTTTACCATCAGCAAGACGATGACTTGCATGAGTCCGAACTGGATGAGGCCATGCAAGAAGTGAGCCAGATCATGAAAGATAGGGCTAGCTACAAAAAGCTTTATTGGCCAGTTGATCAAAGGTCTAGAGACTCTGAACCATATTGTGAATTCTACAAAGAGTCAGGCCACCTAACTGAGAACTGTCGAGCACTCTGCCAGCTAGTGCAAAGGATGCTCCAGCAGGGTAAGATGCGCGATCTTCTTCCTAAATAAGATCGCCCTGATCCAGCAACCTCAAAGGGCAAAGAAGTTGCAGACATTCCTTGCAGCTCAACAGGGGTGAGCCTAGTCGAAGAGCTCCCTCTCCTCGTTATTAATAAAACTGTCGAATGCTTCGATGCCGATGACGAGGGCGTGCTTGGAATACTATTCTAAGCCAACAAAGGACTTCATAGTTCTCCAAATTTTTTCACAACCATGATGGGTTACTCCTACTCTTGCTCCTTCAAACATTTTTCTTTGCAAAGCACTTTTAAGTGTTCATTCTTGCTTTTCGATAAAGTTTTTATCCGGGATCTCATACTGACACAGTTCCCTTCTTGTAATGCTTCCTCCTCTATTCTCTCTTTTCCAAAAGATCGCTGAGCCACAGAGATGTTACCGAGTCTTGTTATAGGCCCCCTCGGGATTGGATTCTAGCGTAAGACCACAGTGACCACATATCGTGGGGATATTTCGCATATGTGTGTAGTGGGAGCTATCCAACTCTCATGCGGTGGAATACTGGACTTTGGATCCTAGCCAGCATCTGACACAGATTGCGTACTAGGGAGGCCCTATTTGTTAGCTCTGTTGTGCTCCATTAGGATACATTACAGTTACGGTGATCTTTGCTTGAAAAGCAATGGCGACCAAGCGTAGCATTATCTCTTTGATCATCTCACAACTGTGATGGCCGAACGCTCTCTAGTGCTCCCAATCCATGCTTTCGCGGGGTCCTCAACTCCACTGATCAATCCACAGACAAGATATAGGCCTCTTGGCGCAACCAGTCTCATTGATCAGTGACGTAGTAACCCGAAGCATGTGATCAGTGCATCTAGCAATCCTTCTTAAGATTTCCTATGCTTTTCTCTTTTGTGTGCCCTCCTAGAGGATGTGCGGCCAGCCCGCTTCGAGTAGGACTATACTCAAGATGACCTTCCTCAGGAAAGAGATGCATAAGGCCCACGGGTGATCTCCTATGGCAGCATCCAGTCTTTCTTGGTCATCTCCGAGTATAGACCTCTTTTTTGTCAACTGCCTTCTTTCACAGGTGAACAGGTTAATCCGACCTACCAAAAGGATTTCCAGCATTCACTTTGCTTATGCTTATTTTATATGCATTGTTTGCTCAAAGCTCTATCAAATGATCACTTATGAGCTCTTCACTACTCTTATCAAATGCCAAAACTTGACTTATTGATCTGGACTTCATGTTGAAGACATCTATAATATAGCAAGAAGATCACTGTTTTCTGCTTTGATCTTCATCTAATTACCGACAGAGTGTATCAGGCATTTCCTCTACTATATAATCATATTGATCTTACCTTATCTTATCAGCAGTTAACACCTGTAAGCCTCAGCTCAGGTACTTGCAGCTTAGCTCATTATTTTATGTTTGCTACTCACTCTTCTCTTTGCAGTGATTAGCAGGCACCTGCAAGTCATATCCAGGTACTTACAACTTATTCTTTATATGTCATACCTGCTCCTAACTCTTACTTTGTAGAAAACAGCAGGTCCTTGCAAGTTTCTTCACAGGTACTTGCAAGATATTTTCATGTTTCGTCTGCTCCTAACTCTTTTCTTGTAGAGATCAGCGGACACTTGCAAGTTTCTTCACAGATACTTGCAAGCTACTCTCATATATCATGTCTGTTCCTAACTCTCATTTTGTAGAGATCAGTCAATACTTGTAAGTTTCTTCGCAGGTACTTGCAAGTTACTTTCATATACTATGCTTACTTCTAACTCTTCTTTTGCAGAGGTCAGCAGATACCAGCGAGCTACCTTCAGGTATCTACGGTTTTCTTTACTCTCGAATTGGTTTCTAACTTCACTTTTGCAGAAACCAGCAAAGACTTGCAAGTTGCCTTCAGGTACTTGCAGCTCGTTTTTCTTTCTTGCATACTCCTCACTCTTCCTTTTGAAGAGGATAACAGGTGCTTGCAAGCCTCCATCAGATACTTGCGAGTTATTATGCTTCTATGTTTTCCTCTCACCTTCATTTTGCAGAACTCAGCAGAAAACACATCCTCCTCATTTTACAAAGGCAAACCCAGGTACACACGAGGTGTACCTTCCATACATGCCTACACTAACTTTGTCTTTACAGGAAATAGACAGGCAGCACCAAACTCCTAAGGAGAGGCATCAGGTTCTATCTCTCCTTGCCCCCTTCTCTTTCCGCTCAGGCCGCACGGCTTGGGCGGTCTCAGCGGCCTGTCCTCCCAGGCCGCGCGCCTTCCCTTGGTCGGTAGGGGTCGCGGACTGCTTCTGCAGTACGCCTCTGCAGGCCGCATCCTTTTTCAGCTTAATCGCAGCTTGTCTCCACAGGTCTCTCTTTGTCGGACTCGGTTCCCTATCCACCCAGGCCGGCAATAGGTTGCGTCCTTTGCAGGAACTAGCCTCTCTTTCAGCCCGCTCCTGCTGGTCGCCCTTCAAGAACACCAGACCGCTTAAACCATCAAACAAGAGTGGCGACCTACCCTTAGGCCGCCAGCCAGCTACCTCGGCTTCTACCTTGCCAACAAGCGCGGCCTGCCTCGTCAGTCCGGCAGGTTGCTCAGCCCTTGTCACCCAGTAGCAAGGGCAGCCAACTTCTTCAGTCCGCATGTAGAGCGCGGACACTCACTCCGGCTACCCGCGAAGATCAGCAGCCATACCCAGTTCCTTGCGAGCTGGGCGGACTCGAAGCACAGTCAAGACTTCCAGTCCGCCTTCATTGGTGAACCCAAACAGCTTCAACAGCCAGGCTCTTCATTCCAACATAAGCGGACTCAGCCTAGCAGCAGGCGCGGACTCAGCGGACTCAGCGGACTCACTGTGTAACCCGTCATTCCTTAGCCAGCACCTACTTCTCGGCAGCAGTAGGGTCAAACTCCTCCCTCAGCCTGCAGTCTTGGCGCAGGCTCGATCAGTTGTGGCGGACTCCGGGGATTCTCCCCGCAGTCTGCCAGGCAGCAGAACTTCCTCAAGGTAGTCCCAGGCCGCATAGCCCTGCGCGGACTCTACGGACTCGGCGGCTAGCTTTCAGCCCACACCCTTGGTGCAGGCTCGCTCGGCTCAGTAGCGGCGGACTTCGCGGGTTCTCCTCCCAGTCCGTCACTTAGCCTCCAGCGTCCGCCTCCCCGGCAGCAGGCGAACAACCTCAACTCATCAGTAGCGGACTCGGCGGACACTCCTTTACAGCTCGCCACTTAGTCTCCCAGTTTGCCATCAGTAGCACCAGCTCTAGAAGCAAGCCCCAGTCCGCGCGACCTGTTGCGGACTCGGCGGGCTCCGTCTTCTTCTCGCTCCAGTTACCATCGCACCGGGGGTAACGTCACCGCGAGCCGTTACCTCCCCGGGCCTATAAATAACCCCCCATGCCTCTCATTTGAGGGAGTACGGGACATCGCCAAGGTGCCCACACTCGAAGTCAGCCCACAGCAAGCTCAAGCCAGCAACTTCCTGCGGACTCAATTTTCTAGTCCGCACCCTTCTCTTTGCCTTTAGTCGCGCAGCCTGCCGGCTTTAGTTCCCAGTCTATGCGGTCTCTTTTTTCCCCTAAACGCGCGGCATGCCGACCTGGCTCTTCAGCCTGCCCGGTCTCTTCTGGCACTTCTTCCTTAGCCGCCAGCTTCCTTCTTGTACCCCTTTATTGCTTTCTTGTAAAGGTGTATTGCCAAGTTGTAACTCTCGATATTAATCAAAGAAAAACCCGTCACAAGAGTGGCATTTAAGCCGCGGCGGGCGAAGTCCGTGGTTGTCGCTGCTAGCAGCCCTCTCTTTACTTCTTAGCTCAGCTCAGCTCCCTTAGCACTCAACCTGCAAGCACAACCATCATAGTAACCGTCTGCTCGAAAGCTCCAGATCAACCTCCTCTTCTCGTCAGCCTCCTCAGGCTGCTCTCAGCAAACCTCTCCTCTATCCCTGCAACCCCTTTGACAAGTGCCTGCTTCACTCTCGAGCATTCAGAAGTTTCCTCTTTCCCCGCAGCCTTCATCCTTTTGCTCTCCTAGCATGTGAGATCAAACACCCCCTCCGTGTTAACTAAGCGGTGCCATTTTCGTGCATCAACATGCTCAGTCAGTCAAAGCCACAAAACTTCTGTGTAAATATTTGACTAAGTCCGCAAGCATTGTCTAAAGCTCACACACTCAACACCATGTGATAAAAAGCGTTGACTAATTCTCATTCAGTCATAGCCAATGTTTTCATACACAGAAAGTTGGCTAAGGTAAAAAAACTTAGAGTGTTGAATACACACTCAACGCTCTCAACGCCATGTGATAGAAACTTTGGCTAGGACAGAAAGAGTTGAGTGATGAAGACACGCTCAACGCTCTCAACGCTGATAATAGAAACTTGGCTAGGGCAGAAAGCGTTGAGTGATGAAGAAACACTCAACGCTCTCAACGCTTGGTAATAGAAAGTTGGCTAAGATAAAAAACGTTGAGGGGACTCAATGCTCTCAATGCCTAGTGTCAGAATAACTTGCTAAGTGTTTTGGCATTGAGTGAAGGTTGCTCACTCAACGCCTAATGACTGGAATATTATTCTAAGTGTTTTGGAATTGAGTGAAGGTTTCTCACTCAATGCCTAGTGATAGAAATATTTTCTAAGTATTTTGGCGTTGAGTGAAGGTTGCTCACTCAACGCCTAATGATAAAAAATCTATTTAAGTGTTTTGGCGTTGAGTGATGCTTACTCACTCAACGCCTATACTAATGTTTGATTTTGGCTAAGTCCATAGATGGCTAACGTCAGCATGGGTCAACAAAAGTCAACAAAGTCAACGCAATTCAAAATCATTGTGGGATAGATGGAGTAAGCCATTGATGGCGCCGGTGGCCAGCTTTTGTCATCTTTTGCATATGGAATGTGGTAAATTTGTAATTAAGGCTGGGCCCCTTAGCGCAAACAGCCATTGATTGCCAAGTAATAAAAGGGAAAGTTTGGCTGAGTTGACAACAAGAAATTAGGGTTTTCTGAATATGTAATTGCTACTGAGCATCGTCTTCTTCCTCGTCATTGCTGTCGATCCAGAAGGACCTATTCAGTTCAGTCAACTTGAAAGCGAAAAGAGATAGCTGAAGATATCATCATCTGCGACAGCAGGTACAGAATCGATTTTTGAGAAGCAAGAAATAGAGGCAGATCATACAAACTCTGCAAGAAAAGTTTTCTGATTGAAGAAGATTCAACTGTCAACTCCATAATCTTCATCAGCAAAAGCTTGGACTGATATCTGCTCAGTCCAGGAAGAAGTGGACACAGAGTCCTTACTCTATTGTCAATTCAAAACAAACACCTTTCATTCTTTCTGTAGGATTTTGTTTAGGATCTAAGTTGTAAGCCTTTCTGTTTAAGGCTGAGTGGTAGGATTCTATGTAGAGTCTGAGTTTGTTGGCCTAATTTATAAAGGTCGAGGAGTAGGATTCTGTAAGGAATCTCAGTGAGTTAGCTTGTGTTATAAAGTCTGAGTATAGAATCCATTGTGGATCTGAGTGTAGGGCTATCCTCCCAGCTTGAGTGGTAGGGCAGTTGGCCTGTGGTAGGTGGTTGTTTAGCCAATGAGTTATAGGTCTTAATGCCTGTGGAGTAAGTCTTGGAGGAGAATAAGAGGTCCTGCGTGATCGAGTTGTAAGCTCGTAAGGAGTCTAGTTTTAGGGGAATAGCCTGATCTAACACATTGTTAGAAAGACGCAGAGGGATAGTGGACGTATCCAAGATCGGGGAACCACTATAAACAGCTGTGTCGTCTGTGATTTATCTTGAAAGCTAAAAATAACCTAATCACTAAGGACATATATCGAGTAAAAGTTAAAAAGATTAAAAGTAAGACCAAAAACCTATTCCCCCCCCCCCCTCTAGGTGTTTAGTGGACCTTGAAAACAAGAATTTCAGCTATAATAGGCTCATCGCACAGAGACTCCTCGGTCAGGTCCTCCCCTCCACGGGGACAAGTTGGCAACCCTACAGCTACATCACCATTACTTCTCAAAGTAAGCTTCCTCTTGCAAGCTAAAGGCACTGCACGCTCGGCCATGATCGAAAGGCCACACAGGGATAGATGCTTCTCTTCAACGAACAAAGAAATGCTGAATAAACGGTTCGCCAACTCTCGAGAATCTGAAAATCCCAATATTAGTGTAAAGTCCCGATCTTACCCTCTCCTACATCGGTAACTGAAAATGTTTTAAGTTGTCTTACCTAAATCACCTAGAGGGTGGGGAATAGGTGAGTTGTGTGTCTTTTGCGGAATAAAAAAATTTAGCGATCTATGCACAGAAAATCAAACCAAGCAATCACAGACGACGGCAAGAATTATAGTGGTTCCCCAACCTTGGGTACATCCACTTTCCACTCACCGATCTAGCAAAGCACTAGACTCGACTACTCCACTAATCTCGGATTGAAACCAATCCTACACCTCGGAACAACATTCCTACGACTCGATCCCAAATCTGGATCTACACTCGGAAGATAAAAAGTTCCTACAAGAACTCGGAGAAAACAACTCCTACAACTCAGAGAAAGATCTCCTAAAAGAATAAAATGAAATAATGTATACAAACAGTGATATATTCTCAGATCTGAAATCCTTCTGCCTCTTCTTCTTTCTTTGAGCTTTGCGGCTTTACCAGAATATGTTGAAGAAGAATCAGCAATCTCTGGATCTGAAAATTTTTGGACTCACACGATCAAGTAGAGGATTTGTCGTTGACAGAAATCTCGATCTGTGAATCAATCTTCTCTGAATCAATTTGAATCGAAAGTGCCTTGGCGATGAAGAAGAAGATCGGCGGTTCTCGATTTGGAAAGAAAAATTGGATTCAGGAAACTTGGAATTTCTTCTTGCAGCGGCTGAAATTCTTCTTAAAATCTTCTTGAAAAATTCTTAGGGTTAGTCGAAAATGACAAGACCTTTTATAGGATTACCCTAACTGTCATAATCAGCATTAATGACATCCACGTGGACCAATCACGCATTAATAATATTTGAAATAAACTTTTGTCTGGACTTAGCAAATTTCAGAAAAATAGACCAGGGTGTTCTCAAGAAGTAGGTTTTTACTCGAGAACTAATGAATTCTGTTACTTGAGAACAATAAGGAAGTTCTCGAGAAGAAGACTTAGAGAAAAATGATATGGAGGAATAAAACAGCTTTCTCGGGAAAGAAGAAAATTACTCGAGAAAAAATAGCTTATAGTTCTCCAGAAGAATAATTTTGGTCCTCGAGAACAAAAGGCTGTCTCGAGAAAATTAGTTACAAAAATATATGGAGGTGGAAATCTGCAGTCTCTAGAATGTCAGGAAGTACTCGAGAAAAATAACATTTTGTTCTCGGGAAGAAAGATTCTAGTTCTCGAGAACAAATAACCATCTCGAGAACAAATAGCTATCTCTCAAGAAAAATGCTCTGGTTCTCGACAAATGACTTCTACATCTCGAGAACAAACTATAGTCTTCTCGAGAATAACTTTATTCTTCTCGAGAAAAAGACTTAGAAAATTTTTTATCTGGAAAACAAATATTCCGAGAAGAAATGCCATATATTACTCGAGAACAAAAGCCCTTCTCGAGAACAGCATGAAGCTTTCTCGAGAACAACTTCTGTTACTCAAAATGAAGATAACTCTTACTCAAGAATAGCCATAAGTCCTTCTTGAGTACAACTTATAGTACTCGAGAAAAAGACTTAGACTTTTTCTGAAAAACTTAAAATCTTCATTCTTCAAAAAATTCATCATCCATCTTTTCTCTTGCCCTTAGTGCTTGAAAATGAAGTGTGTCTCAATAGAGATGCTACACATGAGTCAACACCATGGATCACACAATGAGGGATCACATTGTATGGTCTTGTGTTTGGTGACTCATTTTAGACTGACATTGGTCTACACTTAGCAATTAAGTCATGTAAACACTTAACAAAAAGAGCATCAAATACAAACTTAATTAATCTTAGGTTAAGGGTGACTTCATATAAATCTGGGCTATTGTGGATGCAATACCCAACAATCTCCCCCTATTCGTAGAAGTCAGAACCCTCTACACTAAGGTGAATTACATTAAGAGAAAAACACATAAAGATACTAATAACATGATAATTTAGAGAAAAGCAGTAATATGTAAAAATCAGATCAGAATTAAAAGTTCATATAAGTAAAAAATTGTCCAAGAGAATTAAATCCTACAATTTCAAAAATGAACTTCTATCATCTTCAGTTTACTAATCCTGTGAAGGTTGCTTTCCTTGTCTCTCAAGCTTCTCTTGTTATCTCTTCTGATAACTGAAAGGCTTTGGGAAGTATTTAGATGGTCTAGGTGGAGCCTTAGGATTGTTTTTGCCATGTATTATATCATAAATCCTTCTCTTAGTGAGATACTTCTCATATAATTCTCATTCATCTGAACTGTAGTGCAAGTTTCTATTCTCATTAAAGTCAACTACTAGCTTTAAGGTTTTAAGAATGAGAGACTTAAAAGTGGGGCTCCAAACTTCAGTATATTCTTGAGGTTTCTTTCCTTGAGATTCTGGATGTGAAGTAGATCTGCTTGTAGAGGCTCCATCACCATACTTTCTTCCCTTTGCTTTTTGAACTTCTGGAGGATGATAAAGCAGTCTTGTTTGCTTAGATTCTCATACCTGTTCATAGACATCAGGAGGAGGTCCTTCATAGTAATCTGTAGGAGGTCCTTCATAGTGTGTCTGAGGAGGTCCTTCAAAATACTCTAGAGGAGGAGAGAAAGTAGGTCTGTTGACATCTAGATTTGCAGGGGGAGGTGCATTGGGATCCATAGCAAGTTCAGGGAACAACTGATTGTGCATCCATACAGAGGTATCATAAGTGTATAACTTAGTACTCTTGATTTCCTTTAGAACAGAGGTCTGAATTTCTTTTAACTGATTTTCCCATTGATTTTTCATAGTTGCAGCTTGTTTTTCTAGCAGTTCCTTCACTTTGTCCTTCCCCTTTCTAACTTCTACAGAGAGGGTGTTGATGACATGCTCTTTGAATTTTCCCACTTCTTCACAAGTTTTAAAGTTTCTTTCATCACCTCTTTTATCCAGGAGAATTTGATTATTGGCAAGAGTAACAGAATGCTCCATGACTGTTCTAATGCTAGTAATAGTGTGGTCAATGGCTTTGCCACCTATTTGCAGAAGCATTTTAAATTCATCTGTATTGTCTTGGATTTCAGCAAATCCTCGACTCATTTCTTTTTCTAAAGTTGTGACTTTATCAGTGACCACTTTCGGAGAATCATCAAAGTACTTTCTCTGTTCAACAAGCATAGTTTCAATGTTTTGTAGAATTGAACCTTCAGGGGAAGATTTCTTTTTGAGGAGATGGAAGAGGCTGAGCAGGAACAGTCCATGGAAGTATTTCTTCAATCACAATAGTAGAGGTAGAGGCTTTTCTTCTATTTATTGTACTGATTTCATCTTCATTAATTGTTGTTAGTATGGTTGGAATCTGAAAATGAAGGCCGGGAAGTCTTTGTTCAGCAGCTTCAACTGGAATGTCTTCATCTGAGTCATGGATTGAGACTACATCATCATCATGCATATCTGCAGCAGGAGACCTATCAGCTTCATGTATAAGAGATTTATCAGCTGGGGGGGAGGATTCTTGATGTTCTGGAGACTGTGCAGGAGATGGAAATTTTTTTTGTTTGAGCAGGAGATGATTGTGCTGGAGACTTAGGAGAAGTTAATGTAGATGGAGGAAGATCTTCATGAATATGAAAAGGAGCTTCTTTAGAGGTAAGTTCCACTATCATCTTATTGATATCCTCTTCAGTAGAAAGAATCTCAGCTTGAGTCTGAGCATCTGTCAGATCATCATGTAATGGAATTTCTTCAGCAGCAGGAAAGTGTGTATCTAAGTGTAACAAGGAAGAAGAAGCAGCAGTAGTAGGAGTAGATGGAAGATCTGCAGCAGTAGGAATATCTATAGCAGGAATCTCTTCTGAAGCTAAGTTAGCAGCAGCAGCAGGAGTGACTTGAGGTGGAAATTATGTGGTAGCAGCTGGAACATCTTGAGGAGGTATGGCTGAAACAGCAGGAGCTGGAGGAACTGAGGAAGATGCTGCAGGCTCCCCCTCAATAACTGAATCAGTTATTTGATGTGAAGGAGGAGATGGGGTCCTGTCCACATCTTCTATATCCTTTGGAGCTTTGTTAGATTTTTGTAACTTGACCTCCCATCTCTGGATGGAGTGTATAGACACCTTTTTCATGTGATGGAGGGTTGTGCCCTTTTTCATAGGAAAAGCAGTTGGATTCATTTGATTTAGATACAGAGAGATAATTCTTCCATAGTTGTGGCTCTTAATGCATGCCTTAATCTTTTCAAATAACATCGTTCCCCCATTGGAATTTCTTTCTACATATAACAGTTGTCATTAGATCAAAGAATTCTGGAGTAATATAACTGATTGAACTTGTTTTACACATAAGGACTTTTCCTAAGATGTCAGGCAATAGTTTACTTTCTGCATTCATATATTGCCTTCTGATGGTATTAGAAGACTGAGGAATACCACAAAAACTATATGCTCTCTCATAGTCAGAGCCTATTAAATCATCTTCCATGTCTATAATGGGCAGTTGCAGAAATTGAGAAATAGACAGAGCAGACATTTTTACCTTAACATTCTGAACCTTAGACTTAATGATTTTGCCATTTCTCTTAATCTTGGCATTCTACAAGAATTCGTCTACTTTAGAAGTGAAAATTCTGCAAGGATGTTCAAGAATAAATGACAAACCGGATGTGTCTAGCAGAAGAAGTATATTTCGGAAATCGTCTGATATCTCTGCAATCCCAAAAGAACAGAGTTCACTCCTGATCCCTAGCTTTGAGGACGAAGCCATTGTTGAAGAGAAATCGATCTTTGTTGGCTGGCAAATGAGAAAAGTGACTTGCGGCAGACGGAGGAAGACGAAGCGGCTTTTCTCGAGAAGGGTTTTGAAATTGAGACTAAAAATCTCTTAGACTTATTTCTATTTATATTTACCGCTAATTATGATGATTTAACATATAAATTATCATTAAAAATACCTGGAAGGAGGCGGCTAAGCGCCTGGCTGCCGATATGAAAATTTGACCTTGAAGAAGAAAATGACGCCACATTTCTCGAGAGGAATCATTGTTTTTGAGAAGAGATCATCTATCACTCGAGTATAATAAGCCTTTGTCTCGAGTGGGAATTCGCCTTGTTCTCGAGTATAGATACCCTATTCTCGAGTAGAACATTTCTTCTCGAGAAATAATCTCTTTATACTCGAGAGAGAATTTTGTTGTTCCCAAGAGGAAGTTGCTGTTCTCGAGTAGAATACTTGTACTCGAGAAATGAAGTCTAGAATCTGAAATTTTCTGATTTTTGAAGTAAAATTAGATATTGACCTTGCTTGTTACCTTTGTCTTTATTATCCTTCATCCTTGTTGAGCATGTCAAGTTCTGTTTTGAAAAATGAGAACTTGGCCTCATCCAGCGGCTTCGTGAAAATATCTGCAATTTGCCTGTCTGTTGGGACATATTGAAGATCTATGTCCCCATGCTCCCGGATGAAATGATATCACAACTTTATGTGCTTTGTCCGGCTGTGAGAGACTGGATTGCTGGTTATTGCAATCGCACTGGAAGAGTCGTAAAATAAAGGGATGTCTTGGACTTTGAGATTGTAATCTTCTAGCTGATTCTTTATCCACAGCAATTGTGCACAACAACTGCCGACAGAAATGTATTCTCACTCGGCCATTGAGATTGCGACACAATTTTGCTTTTTGCTACTCCAAGAAATGAGCCTCCTTCCAAGGAATTGGCAAGTCCCGGAAGTACTCTTTCTATCATCTTTACTACCTGCAAAGTCTGCATCTGAAAAACCAATTAGTTCGCAGTCATTACTTCTTGGGTACCATAAGTCAAGATTTGGTGTACCTTTAAGGTATCTCAAAATCCGCTTTGTAGCAGTGTAGTGAGATTCCTTAGAGTTTACTTGAAATCTAGCACACGCACATGTTGAAGACATTATATTTGGTCTACTAGCAGTAAGGTAAAGCAAGGATTCAATTATGCTTCTATATTTGGTTTCATCGAAAGGTTTCCCTTTCTCATCCTTATTCAGAGACATAGTTGAATCCATTGGAGTCCTCATAGAGGTTGCGTTCTCCATTCCGAATTTCTTAATCAACTCCTTTGTGAACTTCGTCTGAGAGATGAAAATTCCATCTTCAGATTGTTTCAATTGAATTCCTAAGAAATACTTCAGCTCTCCCATACTGCTCATTTCGAACTTCCCTTGCATAAGTTTGGAAAAATATTTGTAGAGGTTGTCGTCAATAGAGCCAAATATAATATCATCGATATAGATCTGCACTAGCAAAATCTTGTCTTTTATTTCCCTAAGAAATAATGTCTTATCTATCTTTCCTCTTGTGAACTTGTTCTCAAGAAGAAAGTTAGATAACGTCTCATACTAAGCTCGAGGAGCATGTTTCAGATCATGTAAAGCTTTAAACAAGAGATAGACATGATCAGGAAAGTTAGAATCAACAAAACCTGAAGGTTGTTCCACATACACTTCTTTCTTTATGTCACGATTAAGGAAGGCAGACTTCACGTCCATCTGAACGACGGTGAAGCCCTTAAGTGCAGCATATGCTAGGAACAACCTAATTTTCTCCAGTCTTGCCACTGGAGCATATGTCTGGTCGAAGTCGATTCCTTCTTCTTGTCGGTATCCTTTGGCTACGAGTTTGTCCTTGTTTTTTATGATAGTTCCATCCCCGTCCATCTTGTTCTTGTAGACCCATTTTTCCTGATGACATTTTTACCTTTGGGTCTTGCAACAAGCTTCCAGACTTGGCAACGCTTGAACTGATTCAATTCTTCTTCCATTGCCATTTTCCATGATGCGTCTGAGTTTGCTTCCTCAAACTTCTTTGGTTCAACCTGTGATAGAAAACTCAAAAATAAATTCTCATTAGCTATACCTCTATGAGTTCTGACACCATCTCGGGTATCTCCTATGATTTGGTCCATCGGGTGATCCTTCAAGTGTCTGAGCTCTAAGGTCCTTGCATCTGGAGCTTCTTCCACCACAGGAGTGACTTTATCAACTTGAATGGTTTCTTCATCTTGATCATCAACCTCTCCAATTGGGGTTGGAGTGGTGATCTTGATGAACTTTTCTTTTTTTTTTCCTCAATTAGCTCATCCAAGTTTAATTCGTTCAGCTTTGAACCTGCATCTTCAACAAACACACTAGAAGAATTGCCTTACAGCAAGCTTGTCTCATCAAATATAACATGAATAGATTCTTCTACAACCAGAGCTTTTCTATTAAAAATACTATATGTCTTACTATGGCTACTATACCCTACAAAAATACTTTCAAAACTCTTTTTGGTAAATTTGATAGTGTGATACTTGCCATTGTTAAGGACGAAGCACTTACAACCAAAGATTCTAAAATATACAACAGTCGGTTTCCTGCCCTTTAGAAGTTCGTAAGGTATCTTATTATGGTTCTTGTTTATGAGTGCTCGAATTTGCACGTGGCATGCAGTGTTGACGGTTCCAGTCCATAAGTATTCTGATAGTGAGGCATCACTCAACATGGTCTTGCAGGCCTCTATGAGTGTTCTATTCCTTTTCTCAGCTACTCCGTTCTGTTGAGGAGTACAAAGAGAGGAAAACTCATAAAAGATACCTAGCCTTTCACAAAATTCTTTCATGGCCCCATACTTGAACTCTGTTCCATTGTCACTTCTGATTTTGACTATGGAACAGTTATATTCATTCTGGATTTGCCTGACAAAATTAGTAAAGATGTCAAATGTATATGACTTGTGTTTTAGAAAGAACACCCACGCAAAGCGCGAGTAATCATCAACAATAACCAATGTATAATCCTTACCTCCCAAACTTCTAACTTGCAGTGGACTGAACAAGTCCATCTGAAGTAGATGTAAACATCTATTAGAGTCTTTGTTAGTAATGCTTTTAAAAGTAGTCCTTGTTTGTTTGCCTTTTACACATGCGTTATAAGGTCTATCTTTAGCGTACTTGATATTTGGGGCATCACGTACTAAATTAAGTGAAAATAATTTATTAATAGTTTTGAAATTAATATGTGCTAGTCTCTTGTGCCATTAGTCACCAAGAGACGCACTATTTTTAGCTAAAAAGCATACTGGTGTAGAAGAGTCTATACAAATAAAATTCAAACAAAATATATTCCCACTACTAGTGTCTGATAGAATCATTTCCATATTTTCAACTGATTTTATCAAGCACTTGTCAACATGAAATTCAACAATGTATCCTTTATCACAGAGCTGGCTTATGCTTATGAGATTGTGTTCCAATCCTTCAACATAAACCACATCTGAGAATGATACACTACTGTTAGTGATCATACTGTAGCCTTTAGTAATTCCTCGGTCTAAACCTCCAAAGATGACCTTTGGCCCGTTCAGGACTGGAGAATAGTTCTAGAGAAGGCTTTTTGTCCCAGTCATACGCCAAGAGCATCCGTTGTCCAAATACTAGATAGGAGTTTTGGTGGCCTTTGGACATACCTGCAATCACAAATCAATTTGCATTAGGAACCCAAACATGTTTGGATCCTTGGTCTCTAGTTAGAATACTCCCCCTACAAGTATTAGCATTATGAGTGGTCTTTATCACATTGCTAGCTTGAGGATTTGCAAAATTTCTGGAATTAAACCAGCAGTCATTGGCAAAGTGACCAATTTTGTCGCAGCACCAATAGGCAAACATGTATCTTTGCCTGAAATTCTCCTGCTTAACCTTTTGAGATTGTGGTCTAGCAGGGGAAGCAGTCTTGGAGGAATAAGCTTCATGGTGATGGCAATCACATATCTTCTTCTCCTTGAGAGGCTATTCTACAATAGGCTTTACTTTTGGTGTCTTCTTAATGTCATGACCATGATTATAAGGGTCATAGCTCTGAAGAGTAATTTCTTCATAAGGTGTATTAAAGACACTTTCACCAAAGTTCCGGGGACGAGCCCATCCTTTGTAATGAGACTTGGTCTTTACATAAGTAGGCCTAGCAAATTGACCATAGGACGAGTCAAGATCATACTCATTCGTTGGAAATATAACTTTCTTAAAAGAAGTCTGATCTTGAGGAGCTTTCCCCTTCTCCTTGGCCAAAGCCTTCTTGGTCGCCTTATTCTTTCTCTGAGCCTTATTTCTCATAGAAGATTTACTAGGAGCATCAACATGGCTTATCCCAGCACCTTTAGCCTTAGTTGAGAATTCAGCAATGAAAAGAAGGACAGTCTTGGGCTTTGAGAAACTTTCAACAAGTTTCTTTTCCGCGGCAAGTTGTTCTTCCAGTTCTATTATAATCTTCTCCTTTAGATCTAGGTGCTCGATAGGCTTGTTATATTCTTCAATAACAGGATTGAAGTTCTCTCTGAGTGAGTCCATCTTGGCGACTTCCCCTCTCAGAGTGCTCTCTTCAGCCTTGAGAGACTTTATCTCTTTGGCTTGAGTTTTCATGACTCTTCGACATTTGTTGTAAGCCTTGATCAACTCTTTGTACTGGGTCATGAGTTCAGACTCATCATTAGAAGAGTTGTCCTCATGATCATGTTCAGAAGCATCAGATTGAGAAAGAGGGGTATGAGAATTTACCTTCCTAATGAACTGGGGTTCTTGTTCATCATCAGTTTGTGTCATAAGCCCAAAGTAGGCTTCCTCTTCTTCACTTGACTCAGATGAGTCAGAGTCGCTAAGAGTCTTGCCCTTCTTGGCTATTAGGCTCTTTTTTGTCCTCTTCTTATTATATTAGGATTTCTTTTCCTCTCTCTTTCCACCCTCCTTCTTCTTGTGAGGGCAATTAGCAATGACATGACCTGGCTTATTACAATAGTAGCAAACGATGTCAGTAGAAATATGTTTATTCTGTTTAGTATTATACCTGTCATGGCTGCTTGAGCGAGGTGTCCTTGCCTCTCCATTGCTTCTTCTTGTTCAAGAATTTCTTGAACTGCCATAAGAGTAGAGAAAACTCTCCTTCCGATAATTCTGAGCCAGAAGTGCTTGGCTCTGAAGTTTCTTCTTCACTATCTTCCTGTGCAGGAGCAGGTGAAGCAGCTTTAATCTTCCTTGAGTTGTCTGCCTTCAGAGCTACAGACTTCTCCTTGGATTACAACCGGCTCTTCTCTTCTTTAGCTTTTCTAGAATTGATCTGCAGCTCATATGACATCAGCTTCCCGAAGAGATTCTGAGGGTCAGTCTCTGCCAACTTCCCAAACTCCCTGATAGCACAGACTTTATTGCCCCACTCCTTAGTCAGGGACCTTAGAAACTTATCATTCAGCTCACCATTTGTGAAGACCCGGCCATATACTCTTAGGCCATTAACAATCTTGAAGAAATTCTCAAAGGTATCTGCAATTGAATCCTTTGATCCTTGTCGGAAGGCTTCATACTTTTGGTTCAATATGGATCTTCTGTCATCCCTAACTTCTTCAGTGTCTTCCATCATGGTGATAAGAGACTGTCACATCTTCTTAGCAGATTGGCAGTAAATCAGATTCTACAACATAGAATCATCGACTGCACTTGCTATAATATTTTTGGCTTTCTTATCCAACGAGACAAGTGCAATCTCATCTTTATCTAGATCCATCAATTTCTTAGGAACCTTTTTATTAGGATCAATAGTGGAGATGATCATTGGAACATAAGGACCTTCTTCAACAATCATGAAGATCCATGGATCCATAGCTTCCATGAAGAACTTAATCCTTTCTTTCCACATGAGAAAGTTAGTCTTTGTGCATAGAGGAAGATTGGCAAAATCCTTGGCATTGTCCATGCTTGGATAACTCTAAAGACAAATTTGGGGCAGATCTGTTCAAGGTGTTAACCTTTTTTATGAACAACCTCCCTCTGATACCAATTGAAAATGTTTTAAGTTGTCTTACCTAAATCACCTAGAGTGGGGTGAATAGGTGAGTTGTGCGTCTTTTGCGGAATAAAAAAAATTTAGTGATCTATGCACAGAAAATCAAACCAAGCAATCACAAAGGATAGCAAGAATTATAGTGGATCCCCAACCTTGGGTACATCCACTTTCCACTCACCGATCTAGCAAAGCACTAGACTCGACTACTCCACTAATCTCGGATTAAAACCAATCCTACACCTCGGAAGAGCGATCCTACAACTCGATCCCAAATCTGGATCTACACTCGGAAGATAAAAACTTCCTACAAGAACTCGGAGAAAACAACTCCTACAACTCGGAGAAAGATCTCCTACAAGAATAAAATGAAATGATGTATACAAACAGTGATATATTCTCAGATCTGAAATCCTTCTGCCTGTTCTTCTTTCTTTGAGCTTTGTGACTTTATCAGAATATGTTGAACAAGAATTGACAATCTCTGGATCTGAAAATTTCTGGACTCACACGATCAAGTAGAGGATTTGTCATTGACAAAAATCTCGATCTGTGAATCAATCTTATCTGAATCAATCTGAATCGAAAGCACCTTGATGATGAAGAAGATGATCGGCGGCTCTCGATTTGGAAAGAAAAATTGGACTCAGGAAACTTGGAAATTCTTCTTGCGGCGGCCGAAATTCTTCTTAAAATCTTCTTGAAAACTTCTTAGGGTTAGTCGAAAATGACAAGACCTTTTATAGGATTACCCTAATGGTCATAATCAACATTAATGACATCCATGTTGACCAATCACGTGTTAATTATGTTTGAAATAAACGCTTGTCTGGACTTAGCAAATTTCAGAAAAATAGACCATGGTGTTCTCGAGAAGAAGGTTTTTACTCGAGAACTAATGAATTCTGTTACTCGAGAACAATAAGGAAGTTCTCGAGAAGAAGACTTAGAGAAAAATGATATGGAGGAAGAAAACAGCTTTCTTGGGAAAGAAGAATATTACTCAAGAAAAAATAGCTTATAGTTCTCGAGAAGAATAATTTTGGTACTCGAGAACAAAAGACTGTCCCAAGAAAAATACTTAAAAAAATATGTGGAGGTGGAAATCTGCAGTCTCGAGAATGTCAGGAAGTACTCGAGAAAAATATGTTGGAACCCTAGTTCTGATTTGTGCAAGGATCACTATTAGGTTTGTTTAGATTGACCCATCATGTATAGTCAGGGTTATGGTTGTGTCCTAGAGTCTAGGACAAGTCCTTAGAATCAACATCACATGGACCAGCCTTCAACAGACTGCCAGAGACTCAAGCAATTGTGTCGACACTTCAGAAAGGCTGTGTCGACACCAGAAGCCAGATTGTGTCGACACACAAGACTTGTGTCGACACACAAAAAATCTGTCGACATCAACTGTGTCGACACCAGAAGCCAGATTGTGTCGACACACAGGACTTGTGTCGACACACAAAATATCTGTCGACATCAACTGTGTCGACACCAGAAGCCAGATTGTGTCGACACACAGAACATCTGGCGACATCAACTGTATCGACACCAGAAGCCAGATTGTGTCGACATACAGGACTTGTGTCGACACACAGAACATCTGTCAACATCAACTGTGTTGACACCAGAAGACAGATTGTGTCGACACACAGGACTTGTGTCGACACACAGAACATCTGTCGACATCAACTGTGTCGACACCAGAAGCCAGATTGTGTCGACACACAGGACTTGTGTCGACACACAGAACATCTATCGACAGCAATTATGTCGACACACAGGACTTGTGTCGACACACTCTAGATTTCTGTCAAAACAACAACTATGTCAAGACAAGAAGCAATTGTGTTGACACACAGGTCTTGTGTCCACACATTCCAAAGAATCTATATCAAGAAGTTAAAGAAGAACTGTGGACTCAGCTCGACGAACTCCAAGCTCATGTCGACGATCGTTGAACTCAAGACAGCTCGACGAAATAAGAAACTGAGCTCGACGATCTGCGAGCTCCGGTCGACGAATTCTGTGCAATCAGTTACAGTTGGCAGAATTAATTATAGTTAATGCCCAAGACATTTAATTTTGAACATTCCCAATAGGAAATAACCGTTCAAAGGCAACATTAAATGGGGTTGTTTCAGAAGTTAATTTAGGATTAATTCCCAAGGCATCTTCTACTCTCGGGAATGCTTCTGCCGTCTTCAAGATAAATGAATTCAAATGTTTGAATTCGACAGAGAAGAGAATAACAAGAAACACAGAGTACCAGGGAACCGACAGTGAACAATAACACAGTGAAGGCTTTCCATTTTTACAGAAAAGGAGAAACTATGCATCAATCAAGACACACAGAGTTCTTCATCTGCTCCAGGCTTCTTAAGAGACACACAATCAATATCAGTCTAAGAAGCTTGTTGGAGACATCATCAATCTGAAGGCCTACTCACCCTGAAGCAAAGCTTCCAACCTTCATGAACAACTCAATATTTTAGGGGGAGCTTTGACATCATCAAATCCACTAAAGCCTTCTCTTAGACTGTTGATAGAGAAGACAACATCACTCTCTCACCCCTCCTGTATAAAGGGTTCTTTAACTCCCTTCAAAACTTATTCTTGTTTGCAAGTCTCCTGATCAAAAGACTTGAGGATTGGTTTTTGAGCACCTGATCAAATCCTCATTGGTGGTAGTCACCTGATCAAAACTTATAGTGGAATCCTACCAGGGTGGTAGAAGAGTGGATGTACCCAGTTAGGGGGAACCACTATATATCCTTGTGTCTTCTGTGTTGCTTGCTTTGTTCTTTACTTTTGTGTTATGATTTTCTTTTCTGAGAATATAGATATAACTCTAACTAGTGCAAGTTAAGATCTATCCCTATCTTTCAATTGGTATCAGAGCAGGTTTTCTTGGTTGTGCAGGCTAACACCTTAACCAAAACGATCTGATAGATCTTATACATCTTTAGAGTTTATCATGGCACAAAATGAAGATTTTTAAAGCACCAGACCTCCTATGTGTAATCTTGATAAGCTTGCACTATGGAAGACAAGGATTAGGTTTTATATGAACTCCATTGATGAAAATATTTTTAATTCCATTTTGACAGGACCAACTCAACCTCAGGAAACAACAAGTATCAATGTTGTTCCATCTCAATGGACAGATGCCCAGAAAAGGCTGAAGATTGCTGATGCACAAGCAATAAACATTCTTGCACAATCAATGTCTAATGACATTTTTCAGGAAGTTGTTGAATGTTCATCTGCAAAAGATATGTGGGACTCCCTCACAGCAATGGTTGCAAGATCAGCTAAAGAAAGAAACTTTAAAGCTGAAACCTGGAGTGAATCTGAAGCTTCATCCTGTACAACTGATGATGAAGAAGAGTCAAGAGCAAGAGAGTTATGCTTAATGGCAATAAATGCCTCTTGCAGCAACCTTGATGAAGAATCAGACTCTGATGAAGAATCAGAATGTGAATCAGAAGAAGATAAGGTAATCTCTACCCTTGAACTTTCATCTGAGGAATTTAAAACTGATTTTAAATTATTGTGTAAAGAATTAATTCAATCTGAGAAGGAAATAAAACTTCTCAGAGAGAAATTAAATACTGTATCCTTTGAAAATATAACACTCAAAAAAGATTTAAAGAATGCTCTTGAACAACTAAGTTATTTAGAATCAATTAAAGGAAAAGATAAGTTAAAGGACATTGAAAAAATTACTAAACAATTACAAAAGAATAAATCAAATCAATTTAAAAATCTTCAGAAATTTTTTGTTCAAAATAATTCGTCAAACCGAGATCGACGAAAACAACATCATTCATCGAACAAAGCTCGACGAACTATGAACAAAGATTTCAATCTTAACTGGTCAGGAATTTATGCTCGACGAAATAAATATGTTTCGTCGATTAGAGGTCGACGAAAATGGAACAGAGAAAATAATTTCCACTTTTCTCTGAGCAGAGATCGACGATCACAATACCATTCATCGAACTCACTTTGACGAAATGACCGTAATTCGTCGAACTCAAAATTTCAGAGCAGAAATTTTAACTTATTCCAAAATCATAATCAATATTTTACAAATCCTTTTACTGAGTGGATAATCCCTCCTAGAAAATATCATCCACTTGGTTATGAAAATCAACCTGGATATTCTTTTATTTCTAATTATTATAAAAGAGAACCAGGACCCCAGGTAATCTGGGTCCAGAACTTCTAACATCTCTTTTCAGGAAAAGACCTATCTTACCACAGAGAAACAGTGGTATTTGATAGTAACCAAAAGACTTCAGTCTCAGCCAATACTGGGGATACATCAGTGGCTGTATAGTGAGAGATTGTTTGAAAGGTTACAACAGTAGAAAGAGACTGTTTATTCTAATAGATTATAAAGTCTACTCAGATTAGGGGCAAGGAATGTGTGCAAGGAAAAGTTATTAGGGGAGATTATTTTATTGCTTGGAAGGATGCAGAAATAGCTTTATTTTATTTATTTTATTTTAAAAGCACCCATGTACATCTGCTGAAAATTTCCTATAAATCATGCAGATTGTTTTTTTGCTTTGCATTTTTTTTTCTTTTTATGTAAATAGTGTCCTCACCCAAATAGGGGGAGATTGTTGGAACCCTAGTTCTGATTTGGGCAAGGATCACTATTAGGTTTGTTTAGATTGACTCATCATGTATAGCCATGGTCATGGTTGTGTCCTAGAGTCTAGGCCAAGTCCTTAGAATCAACATCACATGGACCAGCCTTCAACAGACTGCCAGAGACTCAAGCAATTGTGTCGACACTTTGAAAATGCTATGTCGACACCAGAAGCCAGATTGTGTCGACACACAGGACTTGTGTCGACGCGGAGAACATCTGTCGACATCAACTGTGTCGACGTCAGAAGCTAGATTGTGTCGACACACAGGACTTGTGTCGACACATAGAACATCTGTTGACATCAACTGTGTCGACACCAAAAGCCAGATTATGTCGACACAAAGAACTTGTGTTGACACACAGAACATCTGTCGACATCAACTGTGTCGACACCAGAAGCCAGATTGTGTCGGCACACAGGACTTGTGTCGACACACAAAACACCTTTCAACATCAACTGTGTCGACACCAGAAGCCAGATTGTGTCGACCCATAGGACTTGTGTCGACACACAGAACATCTGTCGACATTAACTGTGTCGACACCAAAAGCCAGATTCTGTCGACACACAGGACTTGTGTCGACACACAGGACATCTATCGACAGTAATTGTGTCGACACACAGGACTTGTGTCAACAAACTCCAGATTTCTGTCAAAACAACAACTGTATCAAGAAATAAAGAAGAACTATAGACTCAGCTCGATGAACTCCAAGCTTAGGTCGACGATCGCTGAACTCAAGACAGCTCGACGAAATAAGAAACTGAGCTCGACGATCTGCGAGCTCCGGTCGACGAATTCTATGCGATCAGTTACAGTTGGCAGAATTAATTATAGTCAATGCCCAGGACATTTAATGTTGAACATTCCTAATAGGAAATAGCCGTTCAAAGGCAACATTAAATGGGGCTGTTTCAGAAGTTAATTCAGGATTAATTCCCAAGGCATCTTCTACTCTCGGGAATGATTTTGTCGTCTTCAAGGTAAATGAATTCAAATGTTTGAATTTGACAGAGAAGAGAATAACAAGAAACACAGAGTACCAGAGAACAGACAGTGAACAATAACACAGTGAAGGCTTTCCATTTTTACAGAAAAGGAGAAACTCTGCATCAATCAAGACACATAGAGTTCTTCATCTGCTCCAGGCTTCTCAAGAGACACACAATCAATATCAATCTAAGAAGCTTGTTGGAGACATCATCAATCTGAAGGCCTACTCACCCTGAAGCAAAGCTTCCAACCTTCCTGAACAACTCAATATTTCAGGTGGAGCTTTAACATCATCAAATCCACTAAAGACTTCTCTTAGACTGTTGACAAAGAAGACAACATCACTCTCTCTCCCCTCCTGTATAAAGGGTTCTTTAACTCCCTTCAAAAGTTATTCTTGGTCGCAAGTCTCTTGATCAAAAGACTTGAGGATTGGTTTTTGAGCACCTGATCAAAAGCTCATTGTTGGCAGTCAACTGATCAAAACCTGTAGTGGATTCCTACCAGGGTGGTAGAAGAGTGGATGTACCCACTTAGGGGGAACCACTATATATCCTTGTGTCTTCTGTGTTGCTTGCTCGGTTCTTTACTTTTGTGCTGTGATTTTATTTTCTGAGAATATAGATATAACTCTAACTAGTGCAAGTTAAGATCTATCCCTATCTTTTAATTGGTATTAGAGCAGGTTTTCTTGGTTGTACAGGCTAACACCTGAACCAAAACGATCTGATAGATCGTATACATCTTTAGAGTTTATTATGGCACAAAATAAAGATTTTTCAAGCACTAGACCTCCTATGTGCAATCTTGATAAGCTTGCACTATGGAAGACAAGGATTAGGTTTTATATGAACTCCATTGATGAAAATATTTTTATTTCCATTTTGACAGGACCAACTCAACCTCAGGAAACAACAAGTATCAATGTTGTTCCATCATCTCAATCGACAGATGCCCAAAAAAGGCTGAAGATTGCTGATGCATAAGCAATGAACATTCTTGCACAATCAATGTCTGATGAGATTTTTCAGGAAGTTGCTGAATGTTCATCTGCAAAAGATATGTGGGACTCCCTCACAGCAATGGTTGCAGGATCAGCTAAAGAAAGAAACTTTAAAGCTGACACCTAGAGTGACTCTGAAGCTTCATCTCATACAACTGATGATGATGAAGAGTCAAGAGGAAGAGAGTTCTGCCTAATGGCAATAAATGCCTATTGCAGTAACCTTGATGAAGAATCAGACTCTGATGAAGAATCAGAATGTGAATCAGAAGAAGATCAGGTAATCTCTACCCTTGATCTTTCATCAGAGGAATTTAAAACTGATTTTAAATTATTGTGTAAAGACTTAATTCAATCTGAAAAGGAAATAAAACTTCTCAGAGAGAAATTAAATACTGTATCCTTTGAAAATATAACACTCAAAAAAGATTTAAAGAATGCTCTTGAACAACTAAGTTATTTAGAATCAATTAAAGGAAAAGATAAGTTAAAGGACATTGAAAAAATTACTGAAGAATTACAAAAGAATAAATCAAATCAATTTAAAAATCTTCAGAATTTTTTTGTTCAAAATAATTCGTCGAACCGAGATCGACGAAAACAACATCATTCGTCGAATAAAGCTCGATGAACTATGAACAAAGATTTCAATCTTAACTGGTCAGGAATCTATGCTTGACGAAATAAATATGTTTTGTCGAACAGAGGCCGAGGAAAATGGAACAGAGAAAACAATTTCCACTGTTCTCGGAGCAGAGATCGATGATCTCAATACCATTCGTCGAACTCAGTTCGACGAAATGACCGTAATTCGTCGAACTCAAAATTTTAGAGCAGAAATTTTAACTTATTCCAAAATCATAATCAACATTTTACGAATCCTTTTACTGAGTGGATAATCCCTCCTAGAAAATATCATCCACTTGGTTATAAAAATCAACCTGGATATTCTTTTATTTCTAATTATTATAAAAGAGAAACAGGACCCAAGGTAATCTGGGTCCAGAACTTCTAACATCTCTTTTCAGGAAAAGACCTATCTTACCACATAGAAAGAGTGGTATTTGATAGTAACCAAAAGACTTCAGTCTCAGCCAATACAGGGGATACATTAGTGGTTGTATAGTGAGAGATTGTTTGAAAGGCTACAGCAGTAGAGAAAGACTATTTATTCTAATAGATTATAAAGTCTACTCATATTAGGGGCAAGGAATGTGTTCAAGGAAAAGTTATTAAGGGAGATTATTTGATTACTTGGAATGATGCAGAAATAGCTTTATTTTATTTATTTTATTTTAAAAGCACACATGTACATCTGCTGAAAATTCTTATAAATCAGCCAGATTGTTTTTGCTTTGCATTTTTATTTATTTTTATGTAAATAGTGTCCTCACCCAAATAGGGGGAGATTGTTGGAACCCTAGTTCTGATTTGGGCAAGGATCACTATTAGGTTTGTTTAGATTGACCCATCATATATAGTTAGGATCATGGTTGTGTCCTAGAGTTTAGGCCAAGTCCTTAGAATCAACATCGCATGGACCAGCCTTCAACAGACTGTTAGAGACTCAAGCAATTGTGTCGACACTTCAGAAAGGCTGTGTCGACACCAGAAGCCAGATTGTGTCAACACACAGGACTTGTGTCGACACACAGAACATCTATCGACATCAACTATGTCGATACCAGAAGCCAGATTGTGTCGACACACAGGACATGTGTTGACACACAGAACATCTGTTAACATCAACTGTGTCGACACCATAAGCCAGATTTTGTCGACACACAGGACTTGTGTCGACACATAGAACATCTGTCGACATCAACTATGTTGACACCAGAAGCCAGATTGTGTCGACACACAGGACTTGTGTCGACACACAAAACATCTGTCGACATCAACTGTGTCGACACCAGAAGCCAGATTGTGTCGACACACAGGACTTGTGTCGACACACAAAACATTTGTCGACATCAACTGTGTCGACACAAGAATCCAGATTATGTCGACACACAGGACTTGTGTCGACACACAGAACATCTATCGATAGCAATTGTGTTGACACACATGACTTGTGTCAACAAACTCCATATTTCTGTCAAAACAACAACTGTGTCAAGAAGTTAAAGAAGAACTATGGACTCAGCTCGATGAACTCCAAGCTTAGGTCGACGATCGCTGAACTCAACATAACTTGACGAAATAAGAAACTGAGCTCGACGATCTGCGAGCTCCGGTCGACGAATTCTGTGCAATCAGTTATAGTTGGCAGAATTAATTACAGTCAATGCCCAGGACATTTAATGTTGAACATTCCTAATAGGAAATAGCAGTTCAAAGGAAACATTAAATGGGGTTGTTTCAGAAGTTAATTCAGGATTAATTCTCAAGGCATCTTCTACTCTCGGGAATGCTTCTGTCGTCTTCAAGATAAATGAATTCAAATGTTTGAATTCGACAGAGAAGAGAATAAAAAGAAACACAGAGTACCAGAGAACAGACAGTGAACAATAACACAGTGAAGGCTTTCCATTTTTACAGAAAAGGAGGAACTCTGCATCAATCAATACACACAGTGTTCTTCATCTGCTCCAGGCTTCTCAAGAGACACATAATTAATATCAGTCTAAGAAGCTTGTTGGAGACATCATCAATCTGAAGGTCTACTCACCCTAAAACAAAGCTTCCAACCTTCCTGAACAACTCAATATTTCAGGGGGAGCTTTAACATCATCAAATCCACTAAAGTCTTCTATTAGACTATTGACAGAGAAGACAACATCACTCTCTCTCCCCTCCTGTATAAAGGGTTCTTTAACTCACTTCAAAAGTTATTCTTGGTTGCAAGTCTCCTGATCAAAAGACTTGAGGATTGGTTTTTGAGCACCTGATCAAAAGCTCATTGGTGGCAGTCACCTGATCAAAACCTGTAGTGGATTCCTACCATCGTGGTAGAAGAGTGGATGTACCCAGTTAGGGGGAACCACTATATATCCTTGTATCTTCTATGTTGCTTGCTCTGTTCTTTACTTTTGTGCTGTGATTTTCTTTTCTGAGAATATAGATATAACTCTAACTAGTGCAAGTTAAGATCTATCCCTATCTTTCAATTGATATCAGAGCAGGTTTTCTTGGTTGTACAGGCTAACACCTGAACCAAAATGATCTAATAGATCTTATACATCTTTAGAGTTTATCATGGCACAAAATGAAGATTTTTCAAGCACCAGACCTCTTATGTGCAATCTTGATAAGCGTGCACTATGAAAGACAAGGATTAGATTTTATATGAACTCCATTGATGAAAATATTTTTAATTCAATTTTGACAGGACCAACTCAACCTCAGGAAACAACAAATGTCAATGTTGTTTCATCATCTCAATGGACAAATGCCAGAAAAGGCTAAAGATTGCTCATGCACAAGCAATGACATTCTTGCACAATCAATGTCTGATGACATTTTTCAGGAAGTTGTTGAATGTTCATCTGCAAAAGATATGTGGGACTCCCTCACAGCAATGGTTGCAGGATCAGCTAAAGAAAGAAACTTTAAAGCCGAAACCTGGAGTGACTCTGAAGCTTCATCATGTACAACTGATGATGAAGAAGAGTCAAGAGCATGAGAGTTCTGCTTAATGACAATAAATGCCTCTTGCAGCAACCTTGATGAAGAATCAGACTCTGATAAAGAATCAGAATGTGAATCAGAAGAAGATTATGTAATCTCTACCCTTAATATTTCATCAGAGGAATTTAAAACTGATTTTAAATTATTGTGTAAAGACTTAATTCAATCTAAGAAGGAAATAAAACTTCTCAGGGAGAAATTAAATAATGTATCCTTTGAAAATATAACACTTAAAAAGATTTAAAGAATGCTCTTGAACAACTAAGTTATTTAGAATCAATTAAAGGAAAAGATAAGTTAAAGGACATTTAGAAAATTACTGAAGAATTACAAAAAAATAAATCAAATCAATTTAAAAATCTTCAGAAATTTTTTGTTCAAAATAATTCGTCAAACCGAGATTGACGAAAACAACATCATTCGTCGAACAAAGCTCGGCGAACTATGAACAAAGATTTCAATCTTAACTGGTCAGGAATCTATGCTCGATGAAATAAATATGTTTCGTCGAACAAAGGTCGACGAAAATAGAACAGAGAAAACAATTTTCACTGTTCTCTGAGCAGAGATTGACGATCTCAATACCATTCGTCGAACTCAGTTCGATGAAATGACCGTAATTCGTCGAACTCAAAATTTCAGAGCAGAAATTTTAACTTATTCCAAAATCATAATCAACATTTTACAAATCCTTTTACTGAGTGGATAATCCCTCCTAGAAAATATCATCCACTTGGTTATGAAAATCAACCTCGATATTCTTTTATTTCTAATTATTATAAAAGAGAACCAGGACCCAAGGTAATCTGGGTCCAGAACTTCTAACATCTCTTTTCAGGAAAAGACCTATCTTACCACATAGAAACATTGGTATTTGATAGTAACCAAAAGACTTCAGTCTCAGCCAATACAGGGGATACATCAGTGGTTGTATAGTGAGAGATTGTTTGAAAGCCTACAACAGTAGAGAGACTGTTTATTCTAATAGATTATGAATTCTACTCAGATTAGGGGAAAGTAATGTGTGCAAGGAAACGTTATTAGGGGGAGATTATTTGATTGCTTGGAAGGATGCAGAAATAGCTTTATTTTATTTATTTTATTTTAAAAGCACCCATGTACATCTGCTGAAAATTCTTATAAATCAGGCAGATTATTTTTGCTTTGCATTTTTATTTGTTTTTATGTAAATAGTGTCCTCACACAAATAAGGGGAGATTGTTGGAACCCTAGTTCTGATTTGGGTAAGGATCACTATTAGGTTTTTTTAGATTGACCCATCATGTATAGTCAGGGTCATGGTTGTGTCCTACAATCTAGGCCAAGTCCTTAGAATCAACATCACATGGACCAGCCTTCAACAGACTGCCAGAGACTCAAGCAATTGTGTCGACACTTCGGAAAGGCTGTGTCGACACCAGAAGCCAGAGTGTGTCGACACACAGGACTTGTGTCGACACACAGAACATTTGTCGACATCAATTGTGTCGACACCAGAAGCCAGATTGTGTCGGCATACAGGACTTGTGTCGACACACAGAACATCTGTTGACATCAACTATGTCAACACCATAAGCCAGATTGTGTCGACATACAGGACTTGTGTCGACATACAGAACATCTGTCGACATCAACTATGTCGACACCAGAAGCCAGATTGTGTCGAGACACAGGACTTGTGTCGACACACAAAATATCTGTCGACATCAGCTGTGTCGACACCAGAAGCTAGATTGTGTCGACACACAGGACTTGTGTCGACACACAGGACTTGTGTCGACACACAGAACATCTGTCGACATCAACTGTGTCGACACCAGAAGCCAGATTGTGTCAACACACAGGACTTGTGTGGACACACAGAACATCTGTCGACAGCAATTGTGTCGACACATAGGACTTATGTCGACACACTCCAGATTTTTGTCAAAACAATAACTATGTCAAGAAGTTAAAGAAGAATTGTGGACTCAGCTCGACGAACTCCAAGCTCAGGTCGACGATCGTTGAACTCAAGACAGCTTGACGAAATAAGAAACTAAGCTCGAAGATCTGCGAGCTCCAGTCGACGAATTCTGTGCGATCAGTTACAGTTGGTAGAATTAATCACAGTCAATGCCCAGGACATTTAATGTTGAACATTCCTAATAGGAAATAGCCGTTCAAAGGCAACATTAAATGGGGCTATTTCAGAAGAAAATTTAGAATTAATTCTCAAGGCATCTTCTACTCTCGAGAATGCTTCTGCCGTCTTCAAGATAAATGAATTCAAATGTTTGAATTTGATAGAGAAGAGAATAACAAGAAACACAGAGTACTAGAGAACAGATAATGAATAATAACACAGTGAAGGCTTTCCATTTTTACAGAAAAGGAGAAACTCTGCATCAATCAAAACACACAGAGTTCTTTATCTGCTTCAGGCTTCTCAAGAGACACACAATCAATATCAGTCTAAGAAGCTTGCTGGAGACATCATCAATCTGAAGGTCTACTCACCCTGAAGCAAAGCTTCCAACCTTCCTGAACAACTCAATATTTCAGGGGGAGCTTTGACATCATCAAATCCACTAAAGTCTTCTCTTAGACTGTTGACAGAGAAGACAACATCACTCTCTCTCCCCTCCTGTATAAAGGGTTCTTTAACTCCCTTCAAAAGTTATTCTTGGTTGCAAGTCTCCTGATCAAAAGACTTGAGGATTAGTTTTTGAGCACCTGATCAAAAGCTCATTGGTGGCAGTCACCTGATCAAAACCTGTAGTGGATTCCTACCAGGGTGGTAGAAGAATGGATGTACCCAGTTAGGGGGAACCACTATATATCCTTGTGTCTTCTGTGTTGCTTGCTCTGTTCTTTACTTTTGTACTGTGATTTTCTTTTCTGAGAATACAGATATAACTCTAACTAGTGCAAGTTAAGAACTATCCCTATCTTTCAAAATAACATATTGTTCTCGAGAAGAAACATTCTGGTTCTCGAAAATAAATAGCTAGCTCTCGAGAAAAATACTCTGGTTCTCGACAAATGACTTCTGCATCTCGAGAACAAACTATAGTCTTTTCGAGAATAACTTTATTCTTCTCGAGAAAAAGACTTCGAAAAATTTTTATCTAGAAAACAAATATCTCGAGAAGAAATGTCATATATTACTCGAGAACGAAAGCCCTTCTCGAGAACAGCATGAAACTTTCTCGAGAACAACTTCTGTTACTCGAAATGAAGACAAGTCTTACTCGAGAATAGCCATAAGTTCTTCTTGAGTACAACTTATAGTACTCGAAAAAAAGACTTAGACTTTTTCTGAAAAATTTAAAATCTTCATTCTTCATAAAATTTAGCATCCATCTTTTTTCTTGCCCTTAGTGCTTGAAAATGAAGTATGTCCCAATAGAGAGGATACACATGAGTCAACACCATGGATCATACAATGAAGGATTACATTGTATGGTCCTGTGTTTGTTGACTCATTATAGACTGACATTGGTTTACACTTAGCAATTAAGTATTGTAAACACTTAACAAAAAGAGCATCAAATACAAACTTAATTCATCTTAGTTTAACGGTGACTTCATACAAATCTGGGCTATTGTGGATGCAATACCCAATAGTAACGATCGGGTAAGGAATTTTAGAGCTCGGTTAAGCTCTAGGAATTCTTGATATAGCCAAACAAAGTATTCTCATGACGACAGTCCGTCCAGGTCTCAAAGTATTCCCATGGCTGCAGTCTGACGCATAGAATGCTTTCCGCGACCGCAGTCCTCTCCCGTCATGGCCGACCTATTTGCCGACCATGAGCCTTCCTCTTCCCTCGCCGGCGTTCAACCACCGCATGTGGTTGACCACCAATTCGTAGTATAATTTATGCACCGCCCGATTGTTTTGATGTGATCGTTGTTGTTAAATTCACGAGTAACTACCCACTAACTGTTATGATTAGTGGGGAAGAATTATTATTTAATAAATTGGTGTGCAGGTAGTGGGATTAATGATTTAATTCCATACCTTTAAATGTGCGAAAAATAATTATATCAGTGATTATGGTGTGCGGATAGCCGCATAACCACTGTAACCACCTCATAGAGGCTATAAAAAAGCACCAGGCCTCCTCATTTCTCACCTTTTTCCTCCCAGTCTTCTTCTTCCTCAGGCCACATCTTTGCCGAATTCCTCCTACGAACAACATTCAAACCATCTTCAAGCCAACTTCAAGCCACATTCAAGCCATTTTTGAGTCGCGTTCAAGACATCTTTGCGCCGTCCAACAAAGCCTATTTCATAACTTCCTGAAAGTCCCTACCAACGCAATTCTAAGTGCTCCACTCCTGCATTCAGCACCATCGCAACGCTCAGAGACACCCATCACCGCTAAGTGTAATTTGTCGAAGACACCGAACGTGACAGTTTGTCGTCCGTCAAGTGCAAAGTGTTCTCTCACCTCCAAATTATAATGAGGAGCGGTCTGTCTCCCTCGATTCAGTAAATAGATTGTAAGCGCGAGCAAATAGTGGACTTTGACCGGCGCAGATCCGATCACGTGGCTTTTTACGCAGTTGGGGGGGTTTTCCATGTTAAACCTTTGTGTGCACGATTGTTCCATCTCATTGACTGTGTGCGTACTCGACCGTTCCGAAAGTTAAGGCGGTGCAGGTTATTCCGATCCCATCGGGACGTCGAGTTCGGTCGCAACAAATATCATGAGTATAATTATGTCACTAAATATAATAAGTCCAATTTATTATGTTCCACGCTTGACTAAAGTGCATATATTTAATGGATAAAATCAAATAAAAAGTGTCAAAGAAAGCGAGGGATCATATGTTCCCTGAACATCACAGATAGACTATACTTTATCCACCGCTCTCCTCAAACGGTAAAGTTTGAAGAACAAGACAATCAATGGATGGAAAAGTGTCTCCCACACAATGTCGATTCAAACATTAAAGTAGGATTGCAATATGATTATTAATAAGAAGAATATATTAACGCTCATAAAATGGATAAATACTACCAAAAGATATCAACAATGTCAAATACTCGTGGATTTGGTTGAGATTGATAACATAATGTTGTGAATGCAGACAATGAAGATGTTTAAGTAAACTATGTTAATATAATAGTTTATTTTAACTATTAATTACATATTTAAACATTTTAAAATTTTGAGTCTAATCTAAACTAAGCTTGTAGGCACACTCGACTGTAAAAAATTATCACAACAAAGCAACAATGAATTAGTGCAACTTAGTTATGATATGTGGGTTGATAGATCTACTGAAACTCATATTGCCACGACATTTGAGGCAATGAAAGAAATTTGCATTGATGATTTAGTGGACGACAATGTAGTCGAGGAGGTCGAACCACAACCCAAGAAGAAGAAAGTGGTGGTGATAGATATTATTGTGAATGTTGTTTTTTGCAATTGCAAGAAACATGGAACAAGGGAGCAGTGTTGTTGAAACTGAGAATCAGTTTCTGTGAAGTTCAAACCCTTAGGGAAGGGGCTACCCATTAGACCCGCTTGCCTGCTTAGTGGATGTTGGCTGGCTCGCTCACCTGGGACCCTCTCGCCCGCTTAGCAGATGCGGGCTGGCTCGCCCGCCTGCCTGGCGAATGCGAGTCGGGTTATATAAAGGGCCCCTCTTCTGCCTTGTCAGACTCACTCGGCGAACACTGGGTTGTACAAGTGTGACATCTCAGCCTACACCACTGATCTCAAGAGCAGACAAAAATACATGAGACCATTGTAGTTATATGAGACCATTGTAGTTATTTCAGATCTGACTGATCTCGAGATCATTGAAACCATTGATATGCTAAGTGCTAGAGACATGAAGAACGATGCGTTCATGACTTTGTTGGTGCCAATACAAAGGACTTGCTCACGATTACATTTATTCGATTGATTTTATGTGAATTTATGTTTTTATTTTGTGAACATTATTAATATGTTTTTAAATGTGTGGACTTTATTTTGTAGATTTTATTTATCATGATTTATTTTATTATGTGAATTTTATTTAAATTTGTGGATTTTATTTATATTTTTTAAATCTGTGAACTTTTGTTATCGTGATTGTTACAGACTAACTCGACGTCCCGGTCAGACCAGAATACCTGGGACCGTCTTAGCTCTCGGAAGGGTCGAGCGCGCACACAGTCAAAAGAGTAGGTTGATTGTACACAAACAGTTTTAACATGGAAAAACCCCTCAACTGGGTAAAAAATCACGTGACCGGATCTATGCTGGTCAAAGTCCACTATTTCCTGGTGGTTACAACTCGTTTGTGAAGTCGAGGGTGATAGGTCACCTCTCGTTATAATTTTGGGGTGAGAGAACACTTGGCACACGACACACGACAGTCTGACGTGTCGAGAGTTGTTACAAATTGTGTTTCACGCTGGTGGTCTTCGGATATCGACTTGCTGATTCTGGATGGGGGCGGAGCACCTGGACTTGTAGTTGCAGGGGCTGCTTGGAACTTTAATGATTTGGTTTCATAAGATGGATTTGACTTGACCCGCTTGTAGCTCGGGTGTGGCTCTGGTGCGACTCAGGTGTGGCTCAGAGGCTGCTCGTAGGAGGAATTCGGCAGAGCTTCAACCTGAAGAAGAAAAAGACTCGGAAGAGAAAGGTCGAAAATGAGGAGGCATGTGGCTCCTTTTATAGGCTCCGGGTGGCGGTTATGGTGGTTACGTGGCTATGGGCACAATATAACCACCATCATGATTATTTTTAGTATAGTTTAAATGCGTGTATTTCGCTATTTGGAGACCATTATAAATAAATTATGAAATATTAATTAAATCCCCTCACTAACCCCAATGGTTAGTTGGTGGTTACGCATGAATCGGACGGCTGAGGACGCTCCCCATCGATCGGACAATGGGGAGCGGGATTCCATGGGCAGCTGGTGAATTTACAGCCAAGCTCGTCGGTGAGCGGAGGATCGCCGACGACGGCCGGGGAGGAGCGGCCGCTCCCCGGGGCCGCGCGCTAATAGCCGAGGGAGGGGGCTGTCAGGGTGGCCAAGGTGGCCGCTCCCTGGGCTGCGCTTGCAGGCGAGGAATGGGCGGCCCAGGCGGCCGCACTGGCGGCCAAGAGAGGGGGTGGCCAGGGCGGCCGCCCCCTGGGCCGCATCGACGGCCGAGGATGGCGCGGCCCGGGCAGCCGCTTCCTCGGTCACGGTAGGGGCCGGCGCGGTGAAAGAGGGCGGGCGGCCCACGTCTAGGGAGGATGTCGGCTGCCTGTCGTCGGCGTGGTGGGGCTCGCAGCAGTTTTCCCATTATGCGTAATGGGATCGGTGCACGGGGGATCGGGCGCGGTGATCGCACGCGCAGTCAATCACATGATCCCAGTTCTTTTGAGGTGGGGATCGTGGGTGTGTGGTTATATGCACACCTATTTCCTATAAAATGGGGGTCATCCCCAACAATTTCCCCTCAGATCCTTGTTGCACGAGACCGCTTCGGGCGAAGAAAAACAAGATTCTTTCTCGGCTCATTCTTATGGCGGCGACGAAGGCTAACGGTGATAGACTTGAGCCAGCAAGTGGTTGCACCCTGCAAGCTCGGGTAAAAATGTCAGCATATATTATAGTGTAGGAGTGGTGATGAACGTGCCTGGGGGAGGAAGTTGTTGCTCCCGTAGTCGCGAATATGCGGCGGATGCGTGAACGGGGCCATGCATGGGCACGTGTGATCTCGGCCGCGTGCGAGCATGCGCGCACAGACATGTGCAAGAAAGCGTGGGGGCTCACTTGCGAAGGTGCGGGAGGGTGCGCCCGCATGGGCGCGTGCGCGCCTGGTCGTGCGTGCGAGCACGTGTTTGTGTTCGGGCACGTCACGAATATTTTTTATTTTATCGGGTGACACGCCTTTTTGTGCATGATGGGGGTGGATGGTCTTTGATCAGACTTTTTAGTCAAAATTAATTTTTAATTTTAGCGACAGGGCTCAAAGCGTACTACGAGGCCGATGCGTCTTTGCTCCTCTCTTACTGAGTATCAAGTTACAATTTGGAGGAGGAGGTTCAGCCTGCCTTCTGACCTTGAAGTGAGGATACCACGTGTTGAGGAGAGGGTCCAAAATCCTCCTCATTGCTGGTTGACGATCTGCGAGACCACCTTAAGATCGGTATTTTGGCTCCTCCCGTGCGAGGAAGTGATTGAGATTCTGAAGTTCTGTGGCGTGCCAATTTCCTAGTTTACTCTATTGGGGGTGGTATGCCTTATGCGTTTGGTTGTCTTCTTTTGTGAGCATGGTGGGAAACTTTCTTTGGACTGCTTCCGGGATTGGTGGGATGTTCGCTCTGATGGTTGTAAGCATGTGGAGATTCATAGTAACAAGAGCTGGCTTGATTTTGAGATTTGGACGGACTGCCGTCGCGGAAATACTTTGTTTGGTTACATTAGAAATTCTCGGGGCTTGCCGGAGCTGTAGAATGCATTGTCTGACCGTTGTCGTCGTCAAAAAGGGAGAGAGCGAGAGTTTTCTCAAATACTTGGATTTTCGGAGCCTCGTGAGTTGGTGAACCGTCTGTTCAGCATTTCTTTATTTATGGAAGAGAATCACTTGTCGCGGTGTGACATTTCTTCAGTCTCTGGGCGGACCACTGAGACGTCTTTGGGTAATCAGAAATGGAAGGCCATTGTAGTTTCTTGGGGTGGCGGTGGCGCGACGCCTTATTCATTTTCTGTGAGTGGCGACTCCCCTTCTGGTGGGAGTGGCAATTCGCCTCCCGAGGTACATGTGCTTGGCTCGTCTGCCCCCAGTCTTTCCCTATGGAGGCTACGGCTCTGAGGCTATCTTCTTCTTTGAAGGCGATTAATGAAGTGGTAAGTGAGCTTGATCATTTTTGGCTCTTCTTTATTGTTCTATTGTGCTGACTTCTCTCCATTATTTTCTTTTGCAGATTGAGGCTCAGGTTCAGATTATCGTTACTTGGAACGATCATTATATGAGTTTGAAGGACAGATATCTGACCCTTCAGGAGAAGTTTCAAGCTATGACAGGTTCCCTTGTCGCCCTGAAGGATGATCACGACTGGGATGTTTCTCGATTTCGCCGGATTGGATCAGAGCTGAAGGCAGAAATGGAGGAGCCTCAATCATTTTTGGAGGTGGAGAAATCTCTGGTGGAAAGGACCACTCTAACGCTGTAGCGTGATCAAGAGAAGACTTCTCATTTGGAGACGGAGCTTTGTGCAGCGAAGGCCCAAGTGGAGGCGTTATCTTCTGATAGCCGTGTGTCAGAATTGAAGGTTGTTGGTCTTGTAAAGTACATGGACTCTGGATTACATGCAGGATTGGTGCTTGATCAGCAAGGAAGTTTGTGATGAGATCTGGATCAAGGTGGCGGAGCCTTAGATAGAAGACGTTCAAGAGTTGGCCCTCAGACGTGGAGTCTCAAAAGCTTTTCATCTTGTTGGTAGGAGCTTGGGATGTGACGTATCCGACCTTAGCTTTGATGATATCTCTGGTGACAAGAGTTCCGATGTTGACGCGACCAACGTGTAACAGTATTGTTTCCTTGTATAAGTGTGTGCTTGTATTTTTTGCTTTTCCAATTTGGTGTCTTATAGGCCGTCAATGTTATTTGATGGTTCTTGATTGGCGCGCTTGCGCATGTATTTGCATGTTACTGTGATGATTGTGCTCTTTTTCTTCTTTTTGTCAGAGCCCTGGTAGCTGGTGGGATGCAAGCTCCTGGTGGCATCAGAGAGTGTCTTAACTCAATCCAAGGGTCGGAGAATGGAGGGATTTTATCCAGTTGCGAGGCCAAACCTAGCCAAGGGAGTATTGCTGGAGAATGTGAATACTCAATCAATGTGTCGGAGAATGTAAGTATTCTATCCGGTTGCGAGGCCAAACCTGGCCAATAGAGTATTGCTGGAGATTGTGAATATTCAATCCAGGTGTAGGAGAATGTAAGTATTCAATCCGATTGCCGGAGAATGTAAGTATTCAATCCGGAGGTGCGATCGCGATGGGGGCAGACCTTGGCGATGGCGGGACATTGGCTTGCAATATCAGAGGAGAATGTGAGTATTCAATCCAACTACCGGAGATTGTAAGTATTCAATCCGGAGGTGCGGTCGTGAGGGGGGTAGGACCTGGCGATGGAGGGACGTTAGCTTGTAGTATTAGAGGAGAATGTGAGTATTCAATCCAACTGCCGGAGAATGTAAGTATTCGATCTGGTTGCACGACCTAGCCTGAAAATGAGCCGATTGCCAGAGAATGTGAGTATTCAATCCGGAGGTGCGATCGCGAGGTGGGCAGGCCCTGGTGATGGCAGGACGTTGGCTTGTAGTAGCAAAGAAGAATGCGAGTATTCAATCCAACTACTGGAGAATGTGAGTATTCTGATTGCACGACCTAGCCTGGGAGAAGAGGCGGCTTCCAGAGAATGTAAATATTCAACCTGGAAGTGTCCGATCCTGGTCGGAAATGGCTCATGGATAATGTAAGCATTCAATCTGGGGAGTGGCCTACCCTAGCTAAAGAAGTCTCAAAGCGAAAATAAGAGAAACTAATGCGATATAATTAAGTCAAAGATAGTCTGCGCGAGTCATGGCTCACAACTTGTACGTCACCCCAAGTTTAAGAAAATAAAAAGGGCAAATATAAAGTCTTGCTCTCGGCTAGTGTGAGGGCTTCTTCCCTTACGAAGAGCTTTCAGGTTGTACGACGGCTTTGTTGTACGGGTTGATATCTCAGACTTCAAATACAACTGTTACTTCCGGCTGAGCTTGCTTTAGGTGGCAAGCGCGGGCTGCTTCTTGACCACCACGAATAACCCCTATGCCTCCTGGTGTCGAGAACTTCATGGATAGGTGAGGAATTGACAGGATTGCCCCAAATATTGACTGGACCAGTCTTCCGAAGATGGCGTTGTAGGGTGAACTTGAGTCGATGATGATGAACTAGATATTTTGAGTAACCTGTCTTGGGAATTTTCCTAATGTCACTGGTAGGATGATTATTCCCTTAACGAAAATCGGGTGGTTTCCAAAATCATATACGGGCGTTGAAGCGGGACAGAGATGCTGTAAATTAAGTTTCATGCTGCAGAGAGTGGACAAAAACAGAACATTGATTGAGCTCCTATTATCTATTAGAATTCTTTTAACAATGAAACAATGATCTCCTATCCTTTCTCTTATGACAAGCAGATCTTTATGAGGGATTTGCACCCCTTGGAGGTCCTCAGCTCCGAAGGAGATAGTGGAATCTAGATCGAGTCCCAGATTCTTTGCGGGTTTCATATGCAGTTTCTACTGAAAACATCTGGTCAGAGAGGAGTGGGTGCCCGACGATCGTTTCGATGTTACCCACTATTTGCGTGGTGCCAGGAGCCCCCTGCAGCGCGTTCTGCTAGTTTCTTTCTGGATGCTGTGCTTGTTGGCCTTGTGCTTGTCCCTGTAGAAATCATCCGAGGAGCCCTTGTCGGACAAGACGCTCGATTTCATTTTGCAGTTTAGAATACCCCTCAGTGGTGTGACCAGTTGCGCGGTGAAACTTACAGTGTTTTGTTTGGTCGGCTTTAGGGTTTAGAAGCGATTTCCTTGGTCATCGAAATGTTGGATCGTCTTGTATTGCATACGTCACGTTCGTGCGGGTTGTATTTAGTGGAGTGTATTCTTGAGGCGGACCCTGACCCCCATTCCTTGGTGGGTCACGTTGACGGTTATCACTCCAGTAGTCATTCTGGTCGCGCCCTTATTGCCTTGCATGGGTTAGTTCCTGCCCCTTCTTCCTTTTCTATCTGCCCTCAAATTTTTGGTGATGCGCTTCGATGGCCTCATCGGCTGCTATTTGCGTCTCTACGCGATGTACAAGGTCTGGATAACTGGGTACAGTTTCCCTTATCAGTGTAGAGCAGAAACCACTGGGGCAGAGCCCTCCAAGAAATACTCCCCTCAAGAGTTCTAGGTCTACTCCCGGAATCGGCGGGCTTCTGCGGTAAATTAGCAAAAAAACTCCTTCAAAGACTCCCCTTCGTTTTGTCAAATCCCTGACAAATGTGAAGGGTCTCGAACGATTCTTCAGTTCGCGATGAACTGGTCAGCACATTGTCTTGTTAATTATGTAAAGTTTGTGATAGTTCCCTCCCTCAGAGAGTGGAACCAGGTCTGATCTTGGCCTTTAAGAGTGATTGGGAAGTCTTGACAGAGTAGCTGATCAAGTGCGTTATAGATGCCCATGATCGTAGTAAAGTGGTTGATGTGTTCTAACGGGTCGTCCGTCCCATCGAAGGTTTCGATATTCGGCAGTTTAAAGCCATGTGGGATTGGATGAGCCAAACCGGGGGTGCAAACAAGTAGCCTTGGTGAAGTGGTCGACGGGATAGAATATTACGTCGGCTAACCTGTCTGCATTCCTCGGCGATCACTTCCCATATCTCTCCCCGAGTGAATCTTTCGCGTGGCGGTAAGCGGGCTTCTTCTTCCAGGATGTGATTATGACGACCAACTCTGGTTCCCCTATGAACCAGGTGAGTGGAACCAACGACGTCAGAGAGCTCTTTTGGCACTTCTTCTCTTTGCGGGGCTTCTTGTTCCAAGCCATGATTCAGCTGCGGTGGGGGATTGGCCGGTGTTGGTGGCTGAGGATGCGCGGGAGGCGCTCCCATGTTTTTGAGCAGCACAAACATCTCAGTTTGTTTTTCCTCCATCAGCCAAACTCGTGTTTCTAAAGTTGTTACATGTGCTAAAATGGTCTCTGCTTCGAGGGGCACATTCACGAGTGAATGAGAGTGGGATGGTTCAGCGCGTCCTCCTGGGATGGATCCTTCAGCTGTTCGGGTGCTTCTTCTTGCCATTAAAACTAGTGCTAAGTACTGCAGGGATGAGGGTACTGTCTTCTGAAGATGTTGTCAACTCGTTTCCCACAGACGGCGCCAAACTATTGCAGATTAACTCGACGTTTTGTTCGACCGAAATACCCTAGACCGTCTTAGCTCTCGGAACAGTTGAGCGCGCATATAGTCAAAAGAGTAGGTTGATTGTACATAAATAGTTTTAACGTGAAAAATGATGATTTGCTTTGCTAACAAGTAATAACTCAATGTAATTTCATTCTACATTCTAGTATAACTATGTAGATGGGCATAAACTAGATTGAATTAACATTCAGGCAAGTGCACCTATCAATCATAGTACAGGAGAAATCTACATCTCGTGTTGTATTCCACAGGGCCCTTTCAAGTATTCTTACTCATCCTCACTCTATTATCATACCTATAAGTAAAATTGATTTCTAACCTAAATTAACCTAACTATGACTATTGGATAAATCAGCATTAGAGAAGTAAAAATGATAAAAGGCATGAAGCTTTTAAGAGATTACATGAACGAACTCATTTATTAGTTCAATCCTAAGTGATCATGAAATTAAAAGATTATTAAATTCGTTGTAATGTAAAGGTTAAATGTTCATCAAATTCTCTCTCGAGCAATTCCAAATCTAAACCTAAGATAGTAAATTTTCTCTCGAACAATTTACAACACTCAAGTTTGCATTAAGTAAAGTACCCTTATTACTACATAAATTTTTGAATTTTATCTCTAAATTACCATGAATACTTTTACTCGTGTTCTAATTTTTCAAACAACATATCTCTCGATCATAGAGTTTGATTCACAAAGAGAGTTAACACCACAATATGAATATACAAATATCATTACAAAGAACCAATTTCTCAATCTAGCAATTTGCAAATTATGTAAAGCAAAGAAGCAATTCATAATGAAGATTAAACTCTTTGTTTACAATCCTAAACACGAATAAAATACCACAAATTTAACATAAACAAAACGATACATGATTACTAGAATGTTCAACTATAAGTTCATGCAAAATTAAAAGATAATTGAAGATGAATCACCAAGAGAAAAGAGAGATTGAAAGGAATTAATGAATAGATAAAATACATAAACAAATACCCTTCAATCCTCCTACTCTTGGATGCTCCACTTCGGCCTTCAGCAGTTCTTCAATCCCAGAATGATCCAAAAGTTCTTCACAAATTTTTCTGCAGGAAATATATAGTCCCTTTGCAAACAGGTCGGACACGGGTTCGCTCACGGCCGTGTGTCAGGCCGTGTAGACGGTTCCTAGGCGGTTCCCCACGAGCAAGTGTGTCTGGTAGTGGGCCGTGTCAGATGACACGGGTATGGACACAGTCGTCTGTCCTGCCGTGTTCCTCAAACACGGTTTGGTCAGCATCCGTGTTCAAATATGACACGGGTAGGCACACGGGCGTGTGGCCTACCCGTGTGCGCCAAATTTTCGTCCTGTCATCAGCCATGTTGACTCTGTGAACTCCTTTGTTTGCTCCAAGACTTTTAGTTCCACATGTTAGCATTACCTGCAATAGAAAAATGAAAGAATCAGTAAATAGTTTATTACAAGGGATGCCAAAGACTTCTAAATGCGCTCTTTTATCTATGATACAACAATTTCTTTACTATTATCGTGAAATCACCACAAAAAGGGGCAGGAAATAGTAGACATGATTACAATTATAATAGTAAAAAGCCTATCATAATCGTACTCATCAAATACCCCCAGACTTAGATGTTTGCTTGTCCCTAAGCAAACTAATTCAAAAATTCGGGTTACTAATAAATAATTTTGCCTCCGCACACTGGTTGCTATGAATTTAAGAGAACTTTGATGATGTAATCGTATAGGAAATAGTTTAGCAGACTTTTCTAAATATAGATTTATCTTAAAATTCCTCTAATATATCATTTAACTATCCTCCACTCTTTCTTAGAAATAAAAGTATAGCCATCTAAAACAAATGTGAGGAGAAAATAACAATCTCAATAAGATACGTATTAGTATTTCAAAACTTATAAGTATCCATAATGATAATCATGAGCTTACCCTTTTTACACCCTCATCACAGCACTAGTTAGAATTAGTAAGGTCGGATCCATAGGACTTGTATTATGGTGTAGCCTTTTTGGCTTAGGATAGCAGATTAAAGGTGAGGTAATCAAAGATAAGTTCGATGAAATTTTTTTTCACACCTAAATCTTGATTGAGCCTTATGTTGGAAGATACCTTAACATACTTCAATTTTATATAAACACCCCCAGACTTTGCAATTTGTATATTTCCCACACTTTGAAGGGCACTCTATTTTTTTATATATATTTTTTTCTTAACCAAGGGACCATAGTAGGGATCATTCCAAGTGGGTGCAAGTAAACACGCACTCAGGCCACATATCACTATGTCTTTTTTTTAAGGGTTCAAAGTAGGGATCATTCCAAGTGGATGCAAGTATACACGCACTCCGGCCACATATCACAATGAACAAATCATTCCAAGAAGGCATCAATGATAGGTGTACTAATAGGTAAGGATTTGGCCTTGGTGAATTTTGGTGGTAGAGCATCAAAAGGATGGGGATTAGGTTCAAATTGGGTGTGCAAGGGTATCATGTTAAAGGTTTTGGGTTAACAAGGCTCAAGCTATCCAAAAGGAGGCCTAAGTCATTTCCGCCCTTACTAATTAACCTATGTAATGTTTTGAGGAATGTTAGAGGGTAAGTCCTAGACATCAATAGAGAGTATTTTTCATTTTAAACCCCTAAAACCAAATTATACAAATGTTACACTCATCGACTCACTTTATTATAGATAAGTATATTTTCTAAAATAGAGTGTTGGATAGTTACTAATATAGAGGAGTAATCTTAAAAGTAAATTATATAGAGAAAATTAAGCTAATGAATTTCTATGCTTAATTACGAAATCAACAAAGGTTAACACTCTATGAGTCTACATCAATTCATTTTAATCAGCATGGGAAGTTAAATTAGATAGTTATAATCCCAAATGAATGAATAATGAGAGCTTAAAGGGTCAAACAAAAATTTTTAGGGGGGTATAACAAACTTGAGTATTATGATAAGCAAATTAGAATCAATTGTAACCACGTGAATAGCCATTCCACCCCCAGACTTAAAATTTGCAATGTCCTCAGTGCAATGTAAAAAGCGGACATAGAGTAATTTCACTAAGACATAAGAAAAAAAATTGTTATCATAAAAGGTAGAAGATCATAGTAAAGAAACAGGAGTTGTAATGAAATGCACTGATATATAATAGCTGACAGAACTAAATACACTGATATAAAAAAAAGTACAAGACATAATACATAAAGATAACACTACATAGATACACATCAGAAGTATGCAGGGTGGTCGGTCGCATCGTCAGGGAGGGAAGGCGGGGCTGGAGCTGGTGGCTGGCGAGGAGCGATCCCTAGGTGGTCTCTGATCTAGATGAGGAGGTCATCGGTCCGCTGCTGCGACTCCTCAATATGTTGTAGGCGCGGTGATAGCTCGGTGTCGAAGAACTGTCAAAACTCCTGCGAGTACCATGAATGAGGTGGAGGGGGTGCAGTAGAAGACTCACCATGAGCGTAAATGGAATGGGGCGGAGGTACCAACGACACATCGAGGTCAGGATCCACCTCGTCATCACTGTCGTCCTGTACATGCAACCCACATCATGCAATATAATGTGTGACGCCTCCTCGACCCTGACGGGTGGTGACGAGGCAGAGGGAGCGAAGACTGGCAATCGTGATAGGCACGGTCTTCGCGACCACTGTCATCTGGGGGAGGGCTGAGAATATGTCCATATTCTTCACCAGGCGAGTAATATAGGGTGCTACACAAATAGACCCTCCGCGGGTGGTGTCAGCCTGATGGAGAATGAATTGGGCCAGAAGGTAACCGAGATGTCGAGGATAACGTAAAGTCATGTTGTAGAGGTATAGCAGGTCCTGTCGACTGACAACACCGGAGCTTTCGCCCCGGCCGCTTAATGTGTGGCTAAGGAGATGGTGAATGTAATGGAGGGAGGGAGAAACCAACTTAGAGGCCTTAGATCACTTGGCCTCGTAGGCGCTAGTGTCAAAAGAAATCTGGCGCCAGATACCGCCGGCCATATCGCGATTGGGGAGGTCGAACTGGAGCTCGGAGTAGGCAGCACTAAAGAGGAATGAATCCTCATACACCCCTTAATACTGGGTGAACTGCAGCATGGTGAGTGTATAAAATGTGCCACCCACTCGAAACGAGATTATCCCCTCGAGCCCGTGCGGCGCATCGATGAAGTTAGGCCGAAAGTTGCAATAAAATGAGGACATGAACTCTAAAGTGAGTTCCCTAAATCCTAACTCCTCTATGGTGAAAAATTGCCCCCACCCGTTACAGATATTAATGCCCTGACATCCCCAGCTAAATTTATTTCTTCAAGCATGCTCCAATCAATCCTGCGAATATCTTGATATTTCTTTGATTGCAGGCGGTTGAAGCAGGCGGTGTGCGATGCGTCGGTGAATATTAGCGGAGCAGCGGCATCCCGCCTCTCCGTTGAGACTTGCAGCTCTGATCGATGACGGCGACCGCCTTGACTTCTTCCAGACGACATGATGTAGAAGGAGGGAAGGATGAGAGTAAAGGGGGGCAAGATTTGGAGAAGATGGCGCCATTTAGCTCAGGCCACGAGGAGAACTTGTGCTGGGAGAGGATTTGGAATGAGCAAGAAAAAACAATCACACGGACCCAATTTATAGAAGTTGAACACGGGTTCGCACACGGCCGTGTGTGAACCCATGTTAGGGGAAACCGCAGCCTCGTGGAATACGAGGTGCGTCGATCCGTGTGTAGGAGCTGAATACGGGCGCGCACACGGCCGTGTGTGTGCACCCGTGTTAGGGAATCCGAGGCCTCGTGGAACATGGGCTACCTCGGTCTGTGTGGTCAAACTGACAGGTGACAGCGCGGCAGGAGGACACGGGCAACGACACGGCCGTGTGTTGTCCCGTGTCTAAGCTGGCATGACGAATCAGCATGGGTAGGTAGGCGACACGGCCGTGTGTAATCCGACACGGGCGTGTCGGATGTCTCGACACAGCGGTCTCGACGATTTTCGAGCGAAAGACACGGCTAGGCACACGGGTTGGTGCGAACCCGTGCTGTGCTCGGGAAGAATTTGGCTTTTTGCGGAATTAATTCACACGGCTGGGCCTGAGCCTGTGTCGTGTACACGGCCACCCACACGGGCGTGTGGTGACCCGTGTGCCCCTCCAGTATTGCATTTCTCCAAAACAATTTACAGAAATTTTTCTATTAAAATTTTTTCATTAAATTTTTCATTACAATTAACTAGATTTATACTAAAATAGAAATACTTAGAAACACTTACTATATTTTAACATGAAACTAATCTAGACGGAGGAAGGTCTCTAGACAAGTGAAGTCACTAGGAAGTTCACCATAATAAGGCTTAAGTCGGTGACCATTAACCTTAAAATCTCCCTTCTCAGGGTGAGTTAGCTCGACGGTACCGTAGGGAAAGACTTCTTTAACCGTAAAGGGTCCGGACCACTTAGACCTTAACTTCCCTGGGAATAAACATAATCTGGAATTATAAAGGAGGACTTGATCACCTTTTTGGAATACCTTGGGTTTGTGAAGGTGACGGTCATGAAATAGCTTGGTTTTCTCCTTATAAATCCGGGAGTTCTCATAGGCCATAGTTCTCCACTCATCTAATTCGTTAAGTTGGAGTTTACGCTTCTCTCCTATAGAACTAGTGTCAGAATTTAAAGAACGTATTGCCCAATACGACTTGTGTTCTAATTCTATAGGCATGTGATAAGATTTACCATAGATTAATCTAAAAGGGGTGGTCCTTATAGGTGTTTTGTAGGCGGTCCTATATGCCCACAAACAATCGTTAAGTTTCCTAGACCACTGCTTCCTATTCCCTTCTACAGATTTTTCTAGGATCCTCTTAAGCTCTCTATTGGATACTTCAACTTGCCCACTAGTTTGAGGATGATACAGAGTGGCTATCTTATGTGTAACTCCATATTTTTGTAATACTTTGTCTAGTTGTAGATTACAAAAGTGTGAACCCCTATCGCTAATAAGTGCACTTGGTGTGCCAAATCGTGCGAATAAGGATTTCAAAAATCTAATTACAACCCTACTATCATTAGTAGGCAAAGCTTGCGCTTCAACCCACCTTGATACATAATCTACAGCTACCAAAATATATTTATTCCCAAACAAAACTGGAAATGGACCCATAAAATATATACCCCACACATCAAATACTACACATTCAAGAATAAATTTTTGCGGCATTTCATGTAATTTAGAAATATTACCTACTTTCTGACAAGAATCACATGAAAACACATACCTTTGGGCATCCCTGAATAGAAGGGGCCAATAAAAACCGGAATCAAGAACCTTTTTAGCAGAGCGATTCGCTCCATAGTGACAACCAGCAAGCCCTGAATGACACTTCTCCAAAATCTTCCAATCCTCCTCTGACGATACACACCTTCGTATAACAGAATCTGCACATATCCGAAAAAGAAAGGGGTCCTCCCAAAAGTAATATTTCAAATCAGAGAAAAATTTCTTTTTCTGCTGATATGAAAAGTCTTTTGGAAGGACCTTAGCCACAAGATAGTTTGCATAGTCTGCAAACCATGGATAATCAAGATGTACATTTGTAGATATGGCTAATAGTGATTCCTTAGGAAATCTATCAGAAATTTCAGATTCATCTAACATTGATCGTAGTGGATTTTCTAAACGTGAAAAATGGTCTGCCGCTAAGTTTTTCGCTCCTCGTTTATCCCTAATTTCTAAATCAAATTCTTGCAACAGAAGAACCCAACGGATTCAATGGAACTTTTCTTCCGCTTTGGCTAGCAAATATCTAAGGGCAGAGTGATCCGTGTAAACTACCACTTTGGACAATGTTAAATATGGTCTAAATTTATCAAAGGCGAATACCACTGCTAGGAGTTCTTTTTCGGTAGTTGTATAATTCTCCTGTGCATTATTAAGTGTTTTGCTAGCATAATATATAGGGTGAAAATGTTTGTTTCGGCGTTGTCCTAAAACAGCCCCTACCGCAAAACTACTAGCGTCACACATGATCTCAAATGGTTGACAAAAATCGGGTGCGATCATAATAGGAGAATTAATTAATTTCTCTTTTAAGAACTCAAAGGAATGTAGACACTCTTGTTCAAAAATAAAATGTGTGTCTTTTTCTAAAAACCTTGTAAGTGGTTTAGCTATTTTAGAGAAGTCTTTAATAAACCGGAGGTAAAATCCCGCGTGTCCTAAAAAACTTCTCACTGCCTTAACGGAGGTTGGTGGTGGTAATTTTTCTATGGTCTCTATTTTTGCTCTATCAACTTGGATTCCTTTGCTTGAGATTTTATGGCCAAGTACTAAACCTTCTTGTACCATGAAATGGCACTTCTCCCAACTAAGCGATAGGTTCATCTCCTCACACCTCCTAAGAACTTTCTCTAAGTTATTCAAACACAACTCAAAAGAGTCGCCAAAAACAGAAAAATCATCCATGAACACTTCCATGATATCTTCAACATATTCGTTAAAGATGGCTAGCATGCACCTTTGAAACGTGGAGGGTGCATTACATAACCCGAAAGGTATATCTCTATAGGCAAAGGTAACAAATGGGCAAGTAAATGTTGTTTTCTCTTGGTCTTCTGGTGCTATAGGAATTTGGAAGTATCCAGAAAGTTCATCTAGAAAACAATAATAAGAATGTCATGATAAGCGTTCTAATATCTGGTCAATGAAAGGAAGAGGGAAATGGTCTTTCCTAGTGGCATCGTTTAATTTCTTATAGTCTATACAAACACGCCAACATGTTACCGTTCGCGTTGGAATTAATTCATTTCTATCATTTGCTACCACTGTCAGGCCACCCTTCTTAAGAACTACTTGGACAGGACTAACTCATGAACTATCCGAAATAGGATATATAATACTAGCATCTAATAACTTAACAATCTCAGCCTTAACTACCTCTTTCATATTAGGATTTAGCCTACATTGCGGTTGAATAGAAGACTTATAGTTTTCTTCCAAAAGGATTTTATGAGTACAAAAACTAGGATTAATACCCTTTATATCAGATATTTGCCACGCTATTGCACCTTTACATTTCTTCAATACAGTTATTAATTTATCTTTTTCAATATTGAAAAGATTTGAAGATATGATAACTGGGTACGAAGAGTTAGTTCCTAAGAATGCATACTCAAGATGATCCGGTAGTTTTTTTAATTCTACTATTGGTGGATTCTTAGTATTATTCTTAAGAGTTTCATGATCTCCTTCAGTAATTAAACTATATTCAATTGTTCTATTCATGGCAACACAATTTTCTAGAAAAAATAAATGTCCAACAATGTCATCATTTTTATCATCTTCTAGATAGCTGTTAGTTATGCAAATTTCTAAAGGATCTTTATAATAAAAATTAGAATTTATAGAAGTCATAAAGTCATCAATACCATGAGAAAAATAGCAATAATCATCGTTATCTAAAGATTGTTTCATAGTATTGCCAATTTGAAAAGTGACTTCATCTTCCCCTACTCGCAAGACTAATTTACCATCAAAAACATCAATAAGTGCTCTAGATGTTGCTAAAAATGGACGACCTAGTATGAGTGGTACTTCGATATTTTCATCCATATCTAGAATAACAAAATCAGCAGGAAATATAAACTTGTCTACCTTGACCAATACATCCTCTACTATTCCTCTAGGATACTTAACTGATCGATCTGCTAGTTGAATACTCATTTTAGTTGGGCTAAGTTCTCCTAGGCCTAGTTTCAGATATAGTTTATAAGACATTAAATTTATACTAGCTCCTAGATCTGCTAAAGCCTTATTAACTTGTAAATCACCGATTAAACATGGAATTGAAAATGAACCGAGATCCTTAAGTTTCTGTGGCAATTTATTTTGCAAAATAGCAGAACATTCTTCACTTAATGTTACTAATGATAATTCTTCTATTTTCGTTTTATTAGAAATCAAATCCTTAAGAAATTTTGCATATTTAGGCATTTGAATAATTTCAGAAAAAAGGTAAATTGACATGTAATTGCTTAAACATAGATAAAAATTTACCATACTGCTCATCCATGCGCTCCTTGTTAAGCTTTGCTGGGTATAGTATTGCTGGTTGGTACTCCATCGGTTGCACATTCATCTCGCTTGGTCCTTCGCCGCTAGACTCCATTTGGGGTGCATCCTTCACAGGCCTTGGGTCTTGTAACTCCTTTCCGCTCATCAATTGAACGGCTTTTGCATGCTCCCTTGGATTTATCTCAGTGTTCCCCGGAAGTGTTCCTTGCTGCCTTTCAGAAACCATCCTTGCAAGCTGACCAATCTAATTCTCCAAGTTCCGAATTGAACCCTCTTGATTCTGGAAGGCTATATCGGTAGTTTGCATGAACTTGGTAAGCACATCTTCCAATGTAGGCTTCCTTGGTTCCGGTTGTTGTTATCCAAACATGGGTTGCTTCCCTTAATTTCCTTGTCCTCCCCAAGAGAAATTGGGGTGGTTTCTCCATCCAGGATTATATGTAGAACTATATGGGTTGTTGGCTTGATTGAAAGGAGGTCTAATATTGTTGCTCATATAGTCAACATGCTCTTGAACTTGAGGTTCACAACCAGGCATTCCACTGTATGAAGGGTCCCATTGTTGCGGTGCCATGGAGGGTGATGTTAAGGCAAGGTTGTCCATCTTTTGGTGAAGCTTCTCCACTTGAATAGCTAAGGCGGTGACGGCATCTACTTCATAAATTCCTGCAGGCTTGCTAGGCTTTTGTCTTACGGTAGTCCATTGATAGTTGTTCATTGTCATGTCCTCTATCAAATGCTGAGCCGATTCAGGTGTCTTGTTGTTCAAAGTGCCTCCACTAGCCGCATCGATCATCTGTTTAGTGGCCGGATTAGACCTTTATAGAAGGTCTGAATCTGAAGCCATGAAGGTAGAGCATGGTGGGGAGATCTCCTTAACAACTCCTTGAATCGTTCCCATGTGTCGTATAACGATTCAGACTCCAATTGAATGTACGTAGAGATGTCATTCCTTAACTTCGCATTATTCGCAGGTGGGAAATACTTCATCAGAAACTTCTCAACCATCATGTCCCAAGTAGTGATCGACCCTCTAGGTAATGAATTCAACCACTACTTCGTCTTATGCCTTAAAGAAAATGGAAACAATCTCAATCATATGGCGTCATTGGAAACACCATTGATCTTAAATGTATCACATATCTCCAGGAATCCGGCCAAGTGGGTGTTAGGATCCTCATCTTGCAAGCCATCATACTGGACATACTGTTGAACCATTTGTATCACACTAGGCTTCAATTCAAAATTATTGGTAGCTATCGGTGGTCTAACGATGCTCGACCCAGTTCCTTGGAGATTAGGTCGAGCAAAGTCAGACATGGTTTGCTCATTTTGGTTGGCCATGGTATCTAGGTTTTCAGGATGATTCTCTCCTTGGTTTACAGTCTCCTCTTCTGATAGTCCGTTTGAAATATCTGTGTTATTAATTCCCACGTCCCTTAGGTTAGTGTTATGGATAAGTCGTTCTGGGTCAGGATGAAATGGTGCTAGCCCAGAATTTCTACCCCTAGTCATAGACTAACATATTACAAAACAGAAATTAAGCGATATAATTATTCAAATACTAATTTACAACTATTTATTACTAAACAAAAACTGGTAGATTAATAAAATTCAGACTTTCGAAATATTAAAAACGATCCTCGGCAACGGCGCCAAAAACTTGATGATTTGCTTTGTTAACAAGTAATAACTCAATGAGATTTCATTCTACATTCTAGTATAACTATGTAGATGGGCATAAACTAGATTGAATTAACATTCAGGCATGTGCACCTATCAATCATAGTATAGGATAAATCTACATCTCGTGTCGTATTCCACAGGGCCCTTTCAAGTATTCTTACTCATCCTCACTCTATTATGGTACCTATAAGTAAAATTGATTTCTAACCTAAATTAACCTAACTATGACTATTGGATATATCAGCATTAGAGAAGTAAAAAATGATAAAAGGCATGAAGCTTTTAAGTGATTACATGAATGAACTCATTTATTAGTTCAATCCTAAGTGATCATGAAATGAAAAGATTATTAAATTCGTTGTAATGTAAAGGTTAAATGTTCATCAAATTCTCTCTCGAGCAATTCCAAATCTAAATCTAAGATAGTAAATTTTCTCTCGAACAATTTACAACACTCAAGTTCGCATTAAGTAAAGTACCCTTATTACTACATAAATTCATGAATTTTATCTCTAAATTACCATGAATCCTTTTACTCGTGTTCTAATTTTTCAAACAACATATCTCTCGATCATAGAGTTTGATTCACAAAGAGAGTTAACACCACAATATGAATATACAAATATCATTACAAAGAACCAATTTCTCAATCTAGCAATTTGCAAATTATGTAAAGCAAAGAAGCAATTCATAATGAAGATTAAACTCTTTGTTTGCAATCCTAAACACGAATAAAATACCACAAATTTAACATAAACAAAATGATACATGATTACTAGAATGTTCAACTATAAGTTCATGCAAAATAAAAAGATAATTGAAGATGAATCACCAAGAGAAAAGAGAGATTGAAAGGAATTAATGAATAGATAAAATACATAAATAAATACCCTTCAATCCTCCTTCTCTTGGATGCTCCACTTCGGCCTTCAGCAGTTCTCCAATCCCAGAATGATCCAAAAGTTCTTCACAAATTTTTCTACAGGAAATATATAGTCCCTTTGCAAACAGGTCGGACACGGGTTCGCACACGGCCGTGTGTCAGGCCGTGTGGACAGTTCCTAGGCGGTTCCCCACGAGCAAGCGTGTCTGGTAGTGGGCCGTGTCAGATGACACTGGTATGGACACGGATGTGTGTCCTGTCGTGTTCTTCAGATACAGGTTGGTCGGCATCCGTGTTCAAATATGACACGGGTAGGCACACGGGAGTGTGGCCTACCCGTGTGAGTCTCTGTCTCCTGCGTCCAATTTCTTTAGCTCCATGGTGCATATGACACGGGTGGACACACGGCCGTGTGTCCACCCGTGTGCGCCAAATTTTCGTCCTGTCATCAACCGTGTTGACTCTGTGAACTCCTCTGTTTGCTCCAAGACTTTTAGTTCCACAGGTTAGCATTACCTGCAATAGAAAAATGAAAGAATCAGTAAATAGTTTTGTTGGAACACCATATTACTGATTTGGGCATGGATCACTATGTACTTTAGAAACTTTGTTTTGACCTCCTTGTATAGATCTAAAGGTCAATTAGATTGAGTCTAAGGGTTAGAATTTAGGCTTGAAAGCTGCCCTCAAGACCCTTAAGACCAGATATTTCAATTCAGGAGACTAAGTCATTTCGGCGAGCTCAGGTCGACGAATCGTCGAACTCCATTCGACGATCTCTGAGCTCACTTCAATGAATCGTCGAACTCCATTCGACGATCTCTGAGCTCACTTCAACGAGTTGTCGAACTCCGTTCGGCGATCTTCGAGCTCAGATCGACGTTCATGTCTCTAGTTTGTTTCCCTATCTCTGAGCTCAGTTCGACGATAGTTGAGCTCAGATCGACGATTTCTGCTTTAGTCTAAGTCCAGTCGCTGAGCTCAGTTCAACGATAGTTGAGCTCAGGTCGACGTTTTTCTGGAGAGATCGACGTTTTTCAAGATTCAAATTCAGTCAGTTTTGGTATTCCCTTCTATTTATTCCCAGCATTTATTTCAAGAATCTTGTAGCTGTTTCAATTAATCTGGAGCAAGTTTCAAGGAGATTTTAAAGGAATGTTTTATTGGACTATCCTCCAGAAGACAAAATGCATTTAAGGAAGTCATTTATGACAGGCTAACGGCTATCTTGGATAGAGAATTATTCTATTCAGATCTAAGGAATAAAAGATTATTCATTCTGCTGGTTAAACATAATAACAACAACAAGAAGGAGAGAAAAAGTGGCGGATATTCACAGTCATAGAATTCTTACAGGAACACACATCACTGAAGGAGATCAATATACTGAAATTTCTAGATCCCTTTTGATTCCAGTGTTCAATTGCCTTATCATTCAAGACTCCAGACACCACACATTTCAGCTGCTGCTGGAATCATCTTTTGCTGGAGATCTAATCTTCTGAAGGCCTATCACCCTATTGCAAAGCTTCACTTCCTGAACAACTCATGATCTCGGGGGGAGCTTTGACAACATCCATTATCTTCTCTCTGATTGTTGACAGAGAAGATCATCTCACCTCTCTCTCTGTTGGGTACATTGAAAATGTGTACCAGATTTGAAGAAACCTCACCCTACTCAATGATATACATCAAGGTGTATTTGATGTGTTTTGAGTTTATATGTGCAGTTTAAGTAATTGCAGGAAATGCAGAAAATTTCTAAGTCCATGTGTAGACACCTAGAGAAGCAGTGTCGACACTTATGAAGGCTTGTATCGACACTGAAGAAAAGCTGTGTCGACACTTGGAGTAAATTGTGTCGACACCAGAAAAGGCAGAGTCGACACCAGAAGAAATGTGTCGACACATACAGGAAGTGTCGACACACTGTGAAGAATTATCAACATAAATTATGTAGACACTTAGAGGCAGTGTCGACACCCAGAGAAGCTTAGTCGACATCAAATGTGTCGACATCAAATGTGTCGACACCAAGAGGCAGTGTCGACACACAGAAGTATTTGTCAACATCAACTGTGTCGACACACAGGACTTGTGTCGACACACAGTAAAGCTTCAACAAAGTTAAAGTAAAGAAGTACTTGTGTCGACACAAAGGAGATGTGTCGACACTCAGCAAGTATCAACAACAAAAGAAGTTGTGTCGACACAAAGGAGATGTGTCGGCACACAGCAGAATTCAACTAAGTTTTAAAGAAGAAGTACTTGTGTCGATACACTCAATCTGTGTCGACACATTCAACAGAAGCAGTGTCGAGAAGCTGTTACAACAACAGAAGGAGTTGTGTCGACACCACCAAGTCATGTGTCGACACTTAGTCTACTTATGTCGACACTTAGTCTATTTGTGTCGACACATAATGAAGATCAGTCTCGACACATTCAGACAGAGACAGTGATTTTAAGAAGTGACTGGATGACTTGACAGCTGTCATTTCAACCGGTCTACTACAACTGTCAAAGCTGTCAGAAGGTTGTTAGAAACCTGATCAGCCGGTTACCATGGAGGAAGACTATATAAAAGCTTTATCCTTCAACAGAAAGAGATGATCAATCACAACCAACTAACAACAACTAAGAGAGATGTAATTATACAGAAGATTTTCGATAGAAGATCTAGAAGAAGTTAGAGAGAGAGATCCTTCTAAGAAGAGCAGTTGCTGAACCAGGCTGCAAAGAAAGATTCAGATTGATTTCTGGATCTTAAGTCAAAAGCTGATTGAAGATCAACTTCACAGAAGATTCAACCCTACTGAGTTCAAATTCAAGAAGCTTTGAAGAAAGCTAAGGGAGGTTGATCTCTGCAAAGTTCTTCCAAGAACTCATCAAGAAGCCAGCCAACTCTTCTCTCTCTATCTGGGTTGTGGTTAATTACTTTATAAACATTATTTTCTGTAGGATCCTAAGGGATCTGAGTTGTAAGCCTAAATTTATAAAGGCTGAGGTAGGGCTTTTGAGCCTGAGTGTAGGAGAATCTATTCTCTGAGTGTAAGTCTTGTTGAAGACTGAGTGGTAGGGCTTTGTGCCTAAGTTGTAGGATACTGTTTTCTCTGAGTGTGGGCCTTGGTGAAGGCTGAGGTAGGGCAGCTTGCCTGAGTTGTAGGAGTGGGGACACTCTGAGTTGTAGGAACCTGGTTTGGGGTTCTGAGCTGTAGGATCTGAGGATCTGAGGAGAAGTGCAGAAGTTAGGCCGAATCTAGTGTACTACTAGATAGGCGAAGGGGGAAAGTGCATGTACCCAGACATTGGGGAACCACGATAAAATCTGTGTGCACTCTGTGAATGTTTATTTCTGTGATTGCTGTGCTGATAGCTGTAGAATTTGCAATTGCTGTTTAAATTTCAGCACAGATTGTCTGTCTTTAAAGCAAAAGAAAAAATACACTTATTCACCCCCCCTCTAGGTGTTTAGGCACTAATTCTTTCAAGTGGTATCAAAGCGAGGTTACTCAAAGAACAACTTAACAGTCAGAGTAAGATCCTTAAGGCAGATTTAAGAATCAAGAAAGAATCAAGAAAATGGGTTCTAGTGAGAATCACAAAGAGCTGGGGTCAATGAAATTGCCAATATGTAGAAAAGAGATATTTGGCATATGGAAAGAGAGGGTCAGACTCTTTATGGAAGCTTCTGACCCAAGGATATATATTACAGTCAAAGAAGGCCCATATGTGCCAATGAAGATATCCATTCTGGATGCAAATCAGAAAACTCCCAAGAACTTTTCTGAAATGACTAAAGATGAAATCATCCTGGCCACTATGGACAAGAGAGCCCAGAATATCATTGTTAGTGTCATTGATGATTCAACATTTCAGAACTTAATTCATTGTAAAATCTCTAAAGAAATGTGGGACACATTAATAGTGTATATGGAGGGATCAGAGGAAGTAAGACAAGATAGGAAGTCAATGTTAAATCAGGAATATGAAAGCTTCAGACAAGGAAAATCTGATAGCATTACAGAATGTTACAAGAAGTTCTATAGGATAGTTAATGAGTTGATGTCCTATGGAAGAGACTTCAGTAACTATGAGCTGAATGACAAGTTCTTAAGATCCTTGACTAAGGACTGGGACACCAAGATTTGTGTCATTAGGGAAGTGGCCAAACTTGTTGATATACCTCCTCCAACTTTGTTTGGAAAACTGCTATCTTATGAGATGCAGTTAATGGCTAGAAAGGAGGAAGAGAAGAATACTAGAGTGGAGCACAAGGAAAAGTCTGTGGCCTTCAAGACTGAAGCGACTAAGAAGTATAGAAGCAAGTCTCCATCTCCACCTAAAATAATTGTTGAGGCTATCACAGATAATTCAGATAGTAAGAGTTCTGATAGCAGTGAAAGTGATGAAGACTTTGCTTCTTTTACTAGGCACTTTCAAAGATTTTTAAAGAAAAGGTAGTGGAGGTCTAAGCCTTCCACTTCTCAGCCAAAATATGACTACTATCAGAAGAGAAAGTCATCCATGAATGACAGAAGCAGGTCCAAGACAAGCAAAGCTTCATCTTCAAAGATTGTGTGTTATTTCTGCAATAGACAGGGACATGTAGTGGCTGACTGTCCTGAAAAGAGGAAGGAGTCAGCTGACAAAAAGAAGACTCAGGTTAAGAGCAAAAAGAAAAGTCCTTTGTTGCTAAGAAAGACAAGAGTCTGACAGACCAGTCGTCTTCAGAAATAGAATCAGAAGCTGAAGCCTACATTGGATTATTTGCTGAAGAGGAAGAAGATGATTTCATGCAGCTAATGAACTCAATTTATGAGCATGAAGACCATCAGTGCAAGGGACTGATGGCTATATCTGAAGAAGACAAGAGCCAGGATCAGCCTGGACCAAGTAAGGTACAAAGTTGTTCTTCTTGTTCAATTTATAGTACTGAGTCAGAGTCAGATACATCTGCATCAAGTGATGTGGGTGAGTCTGAATCTGAAGGAGATATTCATCAATTAATTGATGAATATAGGGACTTATTGCAGGCCTTGAAGAAAAGCAAAACCTTGGCCAAAACTCAGGCAAAGGAGATTGCTAGTCTTAAGTTGGCTGCAGTAGATTCAGAGAAGTTGTTAGATCAAAAACTGAATAAGATTGCCAGATTGAAAAACATAACTGTTATTCAAATGGGCACAATCAATTTCAAGAATGATCAGATTAGAAATCTGGAGGTTAGAATTCAGAAGGAGAAAGAGATTGTGGCTAGCTTTTCTAAACCTAAATATGTTTTACCCTTGATAGATGAGTTTGTACCTCAAATGGGTAAGGCTGGATTAGGGTTTAAAAAACCTGCCTGGACTGCTAGGTCCAAATCTAAAGGCAAAGCCCCAGCACAAAACAAGAAGCTTGCTGTAAATAATTCAGCCAGGGTAGTACCTAAATAAAGGTACAACAAGTTTGAGTGCTGGTGTTGTGGCAAGGTAGGCCACTTTGCCATAGATTGTTGGCACAATTCTAGTGTCAAGGAGAATAACAGTCTGTCTGTGAGAAGACCTACAGGCAGATTAGTTAGATTTCAGGCTAACATGAACCAAGGACCCAAAACTCATTTGGGTTCTAAGGTTAACTAGTCTTTATTGCAGGTGAGTCCAAGTGGCCATGCCCAAATATGGTACTTGGACAGTGGATGTTCCAGGCACATGACTGGAACAAGGGGGTTGCTGAAGGACTACACACCTATCATGGATGGCCCTAAAGTTACCTTTGGTGGTTCAGAAAAAGGAATCATCAAAGGCTTTGGTAACATTTCTAGTAACCAGATTACTATCACTCAAGTGGCCTATGTGAAGGGTTTGAAACATAACCTCATTAGCATAAGTCGGCTGAGTGATTTAGGATATGACATCTCATTTGTCAAGAATGGTTGTCATATCAAAAGGTCAAATGATCAAAAGATCATGTTGACATGATATAGGAAGAGGAATGTTTATTGTCTTGACTTTGTGTGTGAGAGCAATGTTTCTCCTATTTGTCTTATAGCTGATGAGAGAGTCTCACATTGTGTTAAATGGCACAAGAGGTTGGCTCATCTTAACTATAAGACTATTGGCCAACTCTTTAGCAAAGAGTTAGTGAGGAATGGTCCTCAAGTTAAGTGTATAAAGGATGGGATATGCTCAGCTTGTCAAAAAGGCAAGTAGACCAAATCCACCTTTCATAGCCTTGAAAATAAGGATTCAGTGAGGTGTCTATACCTCTTGCATATGGATCTATTTGGTCATATTCTAGTTCACAGTCTAGGTAGGAAGGTCTATACATTTGTGGTAGTAGATGACTATTCTATATATTCCTGGGTGTTCTTCCTAAGACAAAAATCTGAAACCCCAAGTATCTTATATAGTTTTGTCAAAAAAATTCAGAATGAGTTGGACAGTACAGTGGTCAAAATCAGAAGTGACCATGGTACTGAATTTCAGTCTGAAAGTATGACAAAACTGTGTGAAGAATTTGGGATTTTTCAGGAATTTTCCTCACCAAGAACACCATAGCAAAATGGTATTGCTGAAAGGAAGAATAGAACATTGATAGAGGCTGGTAGAACCCTGTTGAGTGACACTTCTCTCCCAGAATACTTCTGGGCTGAGGCAGTAAATACTGCTTGTCATGTGATCAATAGGGCTACTATCACCAAGTGTCACAAAAAGACTCCCTATGAGATAGTGAAGGGCAGAAACCAAATTTATCCTATTTCAGGATCTTTGGTTGCAAGTGCTATATACTTAACAATGGCAAGTATTATCTAACTAAGTTTGCTGCCAAATCCCAAGAGGGGATCTTTGTTGGGTACAACAACAATAGTAAGGCTTATAGGGTCTACAACTTGGTTACTCAAGTTGTAGAAGAGTCTATGCATGTAGTCTTTGATGAAACAAGACTGATTAACAGTGAGTTGCCAAGTAGTGTATGCAGCTCTATAGGTATAGATGAGAGGATGGACAAGATTACCATTACAGAAGGTTCTATTGCAACTCAGCAAGTGGAAAATGGTGGCAGCTGTCCAAGGGGAGTACAAGACTCTCTAGATGCAGAAGAAGACCAAGAGGTGCAGCTAAATGAAGATGTTGAAGGTGTACAACCTGAAGACAAACTACCTCCAGCAAATAGACACTTAAAGGATCATCCAGCCAATCAGATAATTGGTGATCCCAGACAAGGAGTGCAAACAAGAAGCAGGAATCTGTGTACAGTTCTTTACTCCGGTTTCCTATCACAAGTAGAACCAAAGAAATTTGAAGAAGCAGTTCTAGACCCTCATTGGATTGATGTCATGCAAGAGAAGCTGAATCAGTTCAAAAGATGCAAGGTCTGGGAGCTAGTTCCTAAACCAAAAGACCACAACATCATTGGAACAAAGTGGATCTCTAGGAACAAATTGGATGAGAATGGAATCATTATAAAGAATAAAGCTAGACTTGTTGCAAAAGGATATAGGCAGGAAGAAGGTATTGATTTTGATCAAACCTTTACCCCAGTAGCAAGACTGGAGGCAATCAGGATGTTCCTTGCTTATGCAACATATCAAGGTTTCAAGGTATTCCAAATGGATGTGAAATCAGCATTCCTGAATGAAATTTAAAGGAAGAAGTCTATGTAGAATAGCCCTCAGGTTTTGTTGATCCTCTCAAACCTGATTATGTTTATAGACTTAGGAAGACATTGTATAGGTTGAAACAAGCCCCAAGAGCTTGGTATGAAACCCTGTCTAGTTTCCTCATTGAGAACAAATTCTCAAGGGGGAAAATAGACAAGTCTCTATTCCTTAGGGAATCTAAAGGCAAGATTATCCTAGTCCAAATTTATGTTGATGACATAATATTTGGGTCTACTGAAAGTAATCTTTGCAGAAAGTTTGCAAAACTTATGCAAAGAAAATTTGAAATGAGCAGTATGGGGGGAACTTAAGTTCTTCTTGGGTCTCCAAGTAAGACTGACTGAAGATGGCCTATCCATATGTCAGTCTAAGTTCACCCTAGAGTTAATAAAGAAGTATGGTATGGAATCATCCACTACCATGAAAACTCCTATGGGGTCAAGTGTGTCTCTTAGCAAAGATGATACAAGGAAACATGTAGATGAAACTTTATATAAAGGGATAGTTGGCTCCCTTCTGTATTTGACTGCTAGTAGACCAGATATCATTTATGCTACATGTGTCTGTGCTAGGTACCAAGCATGCCCTAAAGAATCTCATCTGACTGCAGTCAAAAGGATTTTGAGATATCTTAAGGACACACCTTATCTAGGCCTTTGGTACCCTAGGAATGGAGATTTTGGACTGACAGGTTATTCAGATACAGATTTTGCAGGTTGCAAAGAAGATAGGAAGAGTACTACAGGAACCTGTCAATTTCTAGGTGGAAGACTGGTGTCTTGGAGTAGTAAGAAGCAAACCAGTGTGGCAATTTCCACAGCTGAGTCAGAATATGTTGATGCAGGAAGCTGCTGTGCACAACTATTGTGGTTTCAGCATCAGCTAGTAGACTATGGTATTCAAGTAAGTAGAACACCTTTACTTTGTGATTCTACAAGTGCAATTTCTATAGCTAATAATCCTGTCTCACATAGTAGGACTAAGCATATAGAAATTAGATACCATTTTCTTAGAGAACATGTAGAAAAAGAGGATATTTCCCTAGAATATGTTAAAACAAATAATCAGATTGCTGATATGTTTACTAAGCCTCTTGATGAAACTAAATTCAATAAGTTTAAAATTGAATTAGGAATGTTGAACTTAGAATAGTTTAAAAAAATTGGCTAAGTAAAATAGTGTCGACACAAGGAGTTGTCTGTGTCGACACATAAAAGTGGTGTCGACATTTCAGAGAAATGGTGTCGACACATCTAGAAAGTCTGTGTCGACACTTCAGAGAAGTAGTGTCAACACATCCAGAGTAGGTGTCGACACATCCAGAAGTGTTGTCGACACTTAGGATTAACACAGAATTCGTCGAGTGGAGTATCGACTAATCGTCGAGCGCAGATGTTTAAGTGTCGACACATATATTTTGTCGACTATATTAGTGTCGACACATAAAAGTCAACACTTATGTTGAGACATTAGAAGTAAGTGTCGACACTTTTCAACAGTGTCGACACATTAGGAGTATTATGACGCGCCCTTTCACCTTCGTTTTTAGAAAGGTATAAATAGGTCTTCAACATTGTTTGTCGACACACTTTCAATAGTTTCGAGACCAAAACTTTATGTCGACATCTCTCTCTTCTAAATTCAAGATTTCTCAAAACCCTAATGGCGCCTAAGCTCGAAGAGAACGTCAATGAAGGATATGAGCTAGTACGACATGCCTTTGACAATGCGGAATCAGAAATTAAGGAGGTAGTAACCCTAATTACAGAGAATGGGTTGGAGTATCTAGTTTCTGAGCAAACCAAGATTTGGAAGAAGGAAGTACTCGAATTCTTTGGTGCAGCTACACTTGATGAGACTGGACTCAAGATTAAATCCATAATCCATGGAGTAAAAGTAAAACTCACCTAGAAGAGTCTAAGAAAAGTTCTACATCTACCAAGAACTAAAGAAGAGAAAGATGTACCTACATCTAAGACAAGGGAGGCACTGCAATGGTGTGGATTAGATTCAACCATGAAGATTGGTTCAGTTTTTAACAGGAAAGGCATGAACATGCAAGGCAAGTTCTTGTCTGAGGTAGTAGGAAAGGTGATTCTGAGAAAGCCAGGTGGGCATGATAGGATATCAGCTCACATGTTCAGTTTAATGACAAGGATCATTTTCAAACTAAAAACTGATTGGTCAACAGTGATGTTTGAGAAGATTAAGGAAAGTCTGAAGAAGCCCAATCTGGGTAGGATTATGAGTTTGTACTTAGCTGGAACTATTCCATAAGTGATGAACCAAGCTGCAGGTTCTAAGATAAATCACATGAGGAGAATGGATGTTAGGATTATCTCAAGGTGGGATAGGGTGTTAACAAAGGACATGCCTACTCCAGAGAAGGAAGTTCCTCCACAAAAGAAGAAGAAAGCCATAGTGGCTCCTGAATCCTCCAGTAGTTCAGAGGAGCAGGTAGTCTTCAGTTCAAATGAGGAAGAAGGTGATAATATTGGAAGGTCCCCAGTAAGGAATGAAGATGCACAGAGGCAGGGGGAGCAACCATCTACTAGCCCCATCCACCTGGATCCACTCCAGGGGGAGCCTCAACATATGTAAAAGCCAACTCACTTAGATAGTGAAGTGACAACTCAAACAATCCTTGAGGTAATACATGAAGTTAATCAATCTATTTTCCATATTGAGGATGATGTATTAACTGAGTCTTTAATTGATGTTGATCAGCAAACTCAATTACATAGTCAACCACAAGATGTTGTCATGGAAGACACATCAGTTGCTGATAATGTTCCTGAGATAAGAAACTCTCCAGTCCCTTCTCAACAGGAGTATACCCTAGAAGAGTTGTTCCCTGATTTGCTACAAACTAATTTTGAGGGAGAGAAAGCAGTTTTTGAGGGGGAGAAGGTAGATCTTTAGGGGGAGCATGCGAGATCTCATGAGGAGACTGTAAGGAATGATGAGGAGCTGTCAAGGACTGAGAAGGAATTGCCTCCTAGTCCAAAGGATAGAGTTGACATAGCTAGTACCTCAGAATCTGAAGATGCTGCTGAGGTTCAAGCTAAGAAGAGGAAGCTCATGGTCTTCAAAATAAGAAGCCAGAGCTACAAGAAAGCATTACAAACTGTGGCTCCACAGCCTGCCCCAACAATTGATTATAGTTCTTTGTTAGTATCCATGCAAGTGAAGTTGGATGAACAAAAAGTTGCAATGGAGAAGTATATAGATGAAACTCACAAAGATCTTCAATTCTCTTTAGCAACAGATATAAAATCTATAAGATTTGAAGTCAATCAAAATAAGAAGGAGATGACTGACTGCTTCCACAAGGGTGGAAATGCTGTTCTTTACCTAGCTACTCATCAGGAAAAGATAAAGACTCAAGTGGATGATATGGCTGTAAAATAAGGATATGTTCTTGAGAATCAGATTAGAATGAATGAAAATCTAACTGAATCACATAATGTGATAGTAACTGAAATGAAGACTATTGCAGCTGCTCAGACTGAAGCAAGGACTGCTGCTAAGGCTGAGTTTGACAAGCAATTACAAGAAGGAATAGTTGCTGTAAAAACTGCTATTACAGATTCCCAAAAGACAATTTCTGGACAGCTACTAAAATTAAAAGCATTCTACAAAGATGGAGTCAATTTTATGGATGAACAAGTCAGATTCCAAAAGGATGATCTCAGAGATCATGTGGCTAGAGAAGTCATAAAAGGGTAGAGGGTTTTAGTCAAAGCTGGATCTGACCATGCTAAATGGATTTCCAATAGCATCAGAGCCACACTTGGATATCCCCCCCTGTGTGATGATGACAATGTTGCCTAATCTGGAGTGCATCCTGCTAATTTTGGAGGTGAACAAGCTGAAGTTGCTCAAGTAATCTATCCTCCAGTAGATTTTGAAATGATACATCAAGAAGTCCAATCTATGTATAGCCCTCCTAAAGGTAATCAAAATGTGATCATTGAGAAAGTAGACAAGCCTATGTCAGAGGCAGTTTTGAAAGAGCAAGAAGCTCTATTATCAAAGAAGAGATTCCGAGAACAGGGAGAGTTAAGGCCTGATTTTGAATAGTGGAGCCCAACTTCTAGAAATATTATACTAACTGCTTGGAAAGCTGCAAAGGACAATATTCTAGAGAGGGGTAAATGGTATTCTGAACAAGAGTGGAGAAAGCATGAAGCCAGGCAAGAGGCTATTGTTCAGTATAGAAGAAAGGCTAAACTTGGGAAGCTACCTCCTAATGCACAGGATCCTAGCAAGTATTTCCCTAAGCCTTATCATTATTTTGAAAGACAAAAGATAAGGGCTGAAGAGCTAAAGAAGAAAGATCTTAAAGGCAAGAAGCCAGTTGATGACACAGATGTTCCAGTTCAAGCCAAGATTCAGTCTGGCAAGGGCATTGTCATCAAAGAGCCAGAGCAGCCTTAGTATAGAATTTTCTTAAGTTTACAACTTTGTAATCATTTGTGTTGAAATCCATGTAAACTTTTGATTAAAGAAACTTTTGATAGTTGAAACAAATCTTTTATGAATGCACATTGTGTTAGCATTAAAATTTTGTGATAAAATATTTTATATGCTTTGTTTCAGTAATTACCCTGTCATATAATGATGTTATACATCATATTGTGTATTTGTTATGTATGGTGTATATCATTGACTAAGGGTTATGACTTCTCCAAATAGGGGGAGATTGTTGGGTACATTAAAAATATGTACCAGATTTGAAGAAGCATCACCCTACTCAATGATATACATCAAGGTGTATTTGATGTGTTTTGAATTTATATATGCAGGTTAAGTAATTGCAGGAAATGCAGAAAATTTCTAAGTCCAAGTGTCGACACCTAGAGAAGCAGTGTCAACACTTATGAAGGCTTGTGTCGACACTGAAGAAAAGCTATGTCGACAGTTGGAGTAAATTGTGTCGACATCAGAAAAGGCAGAGTCGACACCAGAAGAAATGTGTCGACACATACAGGCAGTGTCGACACACTGTGAATAATTGTCAACATAAATTGTGTCGACACTTAGAGGCAGTGTCGACACCCAGAGAAGCTTAGTCGACATCAAATGTGTCGACACCAAGAGGCTGTGTCAACACACAGAAGTATTTGTCAACATCAACTGTGTCGACACACAGGACTTGTGTCGACACACAGCAAAGCTTCAACAAAGTTAAAGTAAAGAAGTACTTGTGTCGACACAAAGGAGATGTGTCGACACTCAGCAAGTATCAACAACAAAAGAAGTTGTGTCGATACAAAGGAGATGTGTCGACATACAGCAGAATTCAACTAAGTTTTAAAGAAGAAGTACTTGTGTCGACACACTCAATCAGTGTCGACACATTCAACAGAAGCAGTGTCGAGAAGCTGTTACAACAACAGAAGGAGTTATGTCGACACCACCAAGTCATGTGTCAACACTTAGTCTACTTGTGTCGACACTTAGTCTATTTGTGTCGACACATAATGAAGATCAGTCTCGACACTTTCAGACAGAGACAGTGATTTCAAGAAGTGACTGGATGACTTGACAGCTATCATTTCAACCGGTCTACTGCAACTGTCAAAGTTGTCAGAAGGTTGTTAGAAACCGGATCAGCCGGTTATCATGGAGGAAGACTATATAAAGGTTTTCTCCTTCAACAGAAAGAGATGATCAATCATAACCAACTAACAACAACTAAGAGAGAAGTAATTATACAGAAGATTTTTGATAGAAGATCTAGAAGAAGTTGGAGAGAGAGAGCTCCATCTAAGAAGAGCAGTTGCTGAACCAGGCTGCAAAGAAAGATTAAGATTGATTTCTGGATCTTAAGTCAAAAGCTGATTGAAGATCAACTTCACAGAAGATTCAACCCTACTGAGTTCAAATTCAAGAAGCTTTGAAGAAAGCTAAGGGAGGTTGATCTCTACAAAGTTCTTCCAAGAACTCATCAAGAAGTCAGCCAACCCTTCTCTCTCTATTTGGGTTGTGGTTAATTACTTTGTAAACATTATTTTCTATAGGATTCTAAGGGATCTGAGTTGTAAGCCTAAATTTATAAAGGCTGAGGTAGGGCTTTTGAGCCTGAGTGTAGGAGAATATATTCTCTGAGTGTATGTCTTGTTAAAGACTGAGTGGTAGGGCTTTGTGCCTGAGTTATAGGAGACTATGTTCTCTGAGTGTAGGCCTTGGTGAAGGCTGAGGTAGGGCAGCTTGCCTGAGTTGTAGGAGTGGGGACACTGTGAGTTGTAGGAACCTGGTTTGGGGTTCTGAGCTATAGGATCTGAGGATCTGAGGAGAAGTGCAGAAGTTAGGCCGAATCTAGTACACTACTAGATAGGCGAAGGGGGAAAGTGGATGTACCCAGACCTTGGGGAACCACTATAAAATCTGTGTGCACTCTGTGAATGTTTATTTCTGTGATTGCTATGCTGATAGCTATAGAATTTGCAATTGCTGTTTAAATTTCAGAACAGATTGTCTGCCTTTAAAGCAAAATAAAAATTACACCTATTCACCCCCCCCCCCCCCTCTAGGTGTTTAGGCACTAATTCTTTCACTCTCTCTCTCTATTGTAAAGGGTTTATCAAACTCCCTTTAAAAGTTTGTGTTGGTTTCTGAGACCTTGTCAAAACTCAGTGGTGGCAAGACATCTGATCAAAAAATCTAGTATGCTTTTTGAGCACCTTATCAAAAGCTCATTGGTGCCCAGGACACCTGATCAACTCATCCTGCAGTGGATTCCTACCTAGGGTGGTATAAGAGTGGATGTACCCAGATTGATTGGGGAACCACTATAGCTCCTTGTGTCCTCTGGTTGCTTCTTTGTATTTTGCTGTGTGTTGTGTTGTTTTATTTCTTGCTTTCATATTTTTATTTTCTGCAGCACTATACACATATTATTTAAATTAAGTCTTCCACTGCAAATAATTTTTAACTTGAAAATTATTTTAATATACTCTATTCACACCCCCCCCCCCTCTAGAGTTAAGATAGATCTTATCCTCCACTTTCAATTGGTATCAGAGGGAGGTTGGTTAAAAATACCACATCTTAATTGGTTGGTTGTTTTCCTACAGGCTAACACCTGAACCAAAAGATCTCTGATAAGATCAATCTTTCATAGAGGGTTTTTTTTATTATTATTCGTATTATATTTATCCTTATATAAAACCATGGCACAGAGCAAAGATTATGCTAGCACCAGACCTCCAGTGTGCAATCTATCTAAGTTTGCACTTTGGAAGGCAAGGATAAGATTATACATGAATTCTATTGATGAAGATATTTTTAATTCTGTTTTGACAGTGTGTCCAAGACCACCAGAAAATACAAGTACAAGTGTTGTTCCACCTCCTTCAGGAACAGATGCAGAAATCAAGAAATGGAAAGTGGCAGATGCTAAGGCAATGAATATTTTAGCTCAAACCATGTCTGATGACATATTTCAAAAAGTAGCTGAATGCAACTCAACAAAGGATATCTGGGACAAGTTATCTGAGATAGTCTCAGGATCTACTGATGAGAGAAAAGATAGAAGATCTCATCTCATAACCCAATATGAGAACTTCAAGAAAGGAGAAGCTGAGTCAGTATCAGATATGTATAATAGACTCAGTCTCATAGTCAATGAGCTGAAAACATTGGACAAAGATATCACATTGACTGAGCTCAATGATAAAATCCTAATGTGCTTCCCAAGCACTTGGGACTCAAGGATCTGGCCAATCAAGGATGCCAGAATCCTGAATGAGATCACAACTAAAGCTCTCTTGGGCAAGCTCAAGTCTTATGAGCTGCTCATCAAGAATAGAGAAGAAGAGCAAAAGGCTGCTTCACCAGCAGTCAGAAAAGAGAAATCAATAGCATTCAAAGCTATTGAAGATCAGCCTGAAGACAAGGTCACGGGCAATTAAGAGCTACTAAGCTTACTGGCCAGAAGGTTTTATAAAATGGCCAGGAAGGATTTCAGGAAAAGATCATACAGAGGGCATGACAAGCCAAGGTATGACAAATCAAATAACAAAGAGATTATTTGTTTTGGATGCAGGAAACCAGGCCACATTGTGCCTGACTGTCCAGAAAATAAAAACAAGGACAAGAAGGACAGGAAAGAAAGGAGAAAAGAAAAGGACTTCAAGAAAAATAGCAATGACAAACCCTCCTCCAGCAAGAACAAAAATATAAGGAAGGGGTTTGTTGCTGAAACTTGGAGTGAGACAGAAGAAGAATCTGAAGCTTCATCCAGCTCTAGTGATGATGAAGATGATGCTGATGAAAAAGAATTCTGTATGATGGCTATCAATGCCTCACAACAAAATTCTGATGCAGAAGAGTCAGAGTCAGAATCAGAGACTCAATCTGAAGAGGACCAGGTAATAAATTCTTTTGATTTTAATTCTGAGGACTTCAAGTGTGAGTTTAAAGCACTGTGTTTAGATTTAATAAAATCTGAGAAGGAAATCATTTCTCTCAGAAATCAGCTATCTGAATACAGCACTTTAAAATCAGAAAACCTCAAACTCTCTGAGGAGTTAGATTGCTATAGGGAGCAGATAGCTTCACTGAATAGTGAGCTATCAGAGGCCAAAAAGTTTGAAGAATCTCTTAATAGGAGAAGTATCAAACTAATGGACATCACAAGCACAGTGAACTCAAGATTCAATAGTACACTGGGCTTGGGTGCCTCATCTAGCCAACCTATAGTTTTAATAACCCCAATAAAATTTATCTCTGATAAAGGTAAGGGAGTTGTAGAGGTGGCTAGGAAGAATTCTGATTTAATTAAGAAAACAAAAGTTCAACAGAAAACGTCGAACGGAGCTCGACGATCGCCGAATGGATCTCAACGATCTCAGGCTGAATCGTCGAACTCAGGTCGATGATTTCTGAACCCTGAACTCTGGCAACAACCAGAGATGTCTTTTATTTCAGAATTTAAAGGTTATCAACCTAGGCCCAAGGTAAACTGGGTCAAAAACAGATAAATTGTTTTATGTGCAGGAGAAGACCTATCCAACATCAAACCAGTAATGGTATCTGGATAGTGGGTGCTCAAAGCACATGACAGGAAACAAGGAGAATTTCACTTCCTTCAAAGTCAAGCTTGGACCCAAAGTAATATTTGGTGATTCAAACTTTGAACTAACAAAAGGATATGGTGAAGTCTAGATTGGCACAGTCACTTTCAAGAAAGTAGCCTATGTGGAAGGACTGAAGCACAACTTAATCAGTATCAGTCAACTATGTGATGAAGGCTATCAAGTGACTTTCAACAAATCCTCATGCAAAATCAAATCAGAGGACAACACAATTGTGTTGACAGGTAAAAGGAAAGGTAACATTTATCTTGTAGATTTTCTTTCAACTAAGGTAGATATATGCTTGTTTAACTCTATTTGTAGACCTAATAAATTATGCATAAGAGACTAGGGCATATAAACCTTAGAACCATTGCTAGGCTATCCAAGGACAACCTTGTTAGAGGACTACCTTTTGGCCCCTACAAGAAGGAAGGACTTTGCAGGACTTGTCAATTAGGCAAGCAAACCAAAAATAGTTTCAAATCACTTAATAAGAGTGATTCTCCTAGGATTTTGTATCTGTTACACATGGACCTTTTTGGACCCATTACAGTACAAAGCTTAGGAGGGAAATCCTATACTTTAGTGGTTGTAGATGACTTCTCTAGATTCACATGGGTGTTCTTTCTGAGGAAGAAGTCTGATAACTGTAAGTGTTTGACAGAGTTTCTCAAATGCATACAGAGTGTGTTCAATACTCACATTGCCCTGATCAGAAGTGATCATGGGACAGAGTTTGATTCTCTTCTTATGCAAGAGTTCTGTCTGAGTGAAGGGATCAGGCACACTTTCTCAGCTCCTAGAACTCCTCAACAAAATGGGGTAGCTGAAAGGAAAAAATAGAACCCTTATTGAATCTGCTACTACATTGTTGTCAGATGCTCATCTTCCTCTATCCTTTTGGGCAGAGGCAGTGAACACCTCCAACTATGTGTTGAATAGAAGTTTAATACATAAACTGAAGGGCAAGACTCACTATAAATTACTCAAAGGGAAGAAACCTAAAGTAGATTACTTCAAAATCTTTGGTTGTATTTGCTACATTCATAATAATGACAAGAAATACTTAGTAAAATTTCAAGCTAAAGCTGATGAAGGAGTGTTTCTGGGATACTCCATGATCAGTAAAGCTTATAGGGTATATAATAAATCTACTCTCAAAATTGAAGAATCTGTTCATATATCTTTTGATGATTCTAACATGTCTTTCAAGGAGAAGAATACTTCTACCATAGAACCTTTGTAGGTACACTCTCTTACTGAAGACTTGGACAGGTTACAAATTATTCAAAAAGATGAAAGCAGTGAAGATGAAGAAGTCACTCAACATCTTGAAGAGAATCTTCTTGAAGAGCCAGTTGTTGTACCACAAGAGAAAACAACAACACAGGTTGGTGAACAATCAACACCCCATGTTGATTTAGTAACATCAAGAGACCATCCAATCTCCCAAGTGATTGGAGACATCTCAGCTGGTGTGCAAACCAGAAATCAAGTCAACCAAAACCTGATGCACACTTGCTTTCTTTCTCAAATTGAACCTCAATCCATTCAAGATGCAGAGCAAGATCCACACTGGATCATTGCAATGTAAGAGGAGTTGCATCAATTTGAAAGGAACAAAGTTTGGGAACTAGTGCCAAGGCCAAAGGATCACTCCATTGTTGGAACAAAATGGGTGTTCAGAAATAAATTGGATGATCAAGGAGTCATTGTAAGGAACAAGGCAAGGCTGGTTGCTCAAGGGTACTCTCAAGAAGAAGGGATAGACTATGACCAGACCTTTGCACCAGTTGCAAGGTTAGAGGCCATAAGAATCTTCTTAGCCTATGCTGCACACAAAGGATTCAAAGTATACCAGATGGATGTAAAGAGTGCTTTTCTCAATGGAGATATCAAAGAAGAAGTCTATGTCAGACAACCCCCAGGTTTTATCTCTTCAACTCATCCTGATCATGTTTTCAAATTGCATAAAGCATTATATGGTCTAAAGCAAGCTCCTAGAGCATGGTATGAGACCCTAGCATGCTTTCTTCTGAAAAATGATTTTATAAGGGGTAGAGTAGACCAAACTCTTTTTATTAGAACCCATAAGTCGCATACCCTACTAGTACAAATCTATGTAGATGATATTATATTTGGTTCTACTGATTCAAATTTGTGCAGAAGGTTTTCCAACCTAATGCATTCTAAATTTGAAATGAGTAACATGGGTGAGCTATCCTTCTTTCTATGATTGCAAATCAAACAACATGCTGAAGGCATATTTATTTCTCAAACCAAGTATGCAAAAGAATTGGTTAAGAAATTTGGTATGTCTGAAGCATCATGTATGAAAACACCTATGCCTACTAATGCTGTATTAGATGCTGATGAACATGGGAAATCTGTTGATCAGACAACATATAGAGCAATGATTGGCTCTTTATTGTACCTTACAGCTAGTAGACCTGACATAATATTTGCTACATGCATATGTGCTAGATTCCAAGTGAGCCCTAGAGAGTCACACTTAACCTTAGTAAAAAGGATTCTTAGGTATGTGAAAAGTTGTCCAAATTTAGGTCTCTGGTATCCAAAAGATTTAGCATTTGACTTAACTGGATTTTCAGATGCTGATTATGCTGGATGCAGAATAGATAGGAAAAGCACTAGTGGAACTTGTCAGTTTCTTGGTGACAGACTTATCTCCTGGTTTTGCAAGAAACAAATATCTGTGTCAACTTCAACTGCTGAAGCTGAATATATGGCTGCAGGTAGTTGTTGTTCACAAATCTTGTGGATTCAAAACCAACTCCTAGACAATGGCTACAACTTAGAGAAGTCTAAAATATTTTGTGATAATACCAGTGTTATTTCCATTGCACAAAATCCAGTCCTTCATAGTAGGACAAAACACATAGAAATTAGACATCACTTTCTAAGGGATAATGTTGAGAAAAACAAAATTGAACTTCAATATATCCCCACTGATTTGCAAAGGGGAGATATTTTCACCAAACCATTGGATGAAAATAAACATACATTATTCCTGAATCAGTTAGTAATGTTAGATGGAGGAAGTTTAAAATAAGATCCAAGATTTTAAAAAATCTAAAAATGACCAAGACTAGGCAAATCAAAATGTTTTTTCTAGTGTATAGAGTATTTTTCTGGTCTCTGAACTGCGCTCGACGATTTTCCCCAAGATCGTCGAACGGAGATCGACGATTTCAGAAATCGTCGACCAGAGTTCAGCGCTTCTCAGATAGTGCTAAACTATCTTTCTTTAGGTCAGCGATCATCGAACGGAGCTCGACGCTCTCCAATACCGTCGAACGGAGATCGACGATGTTGATGACCTTTCAGTTTCCTTTAGAAGCCCAGATCGTCGAACGGAGTTCAACGATCTTTCCATATCTGTGTCGAACCCTAATATAAAACTCATTTTTCGGTCGTCGTTCTGCCTTTGCGCTTTCATACTCTCTGCAGAATTTCTCTTTCCCTCCAAACTTTTCTGCACTTGCTCTTGTGTTTGTTCATTTTTTGCAGGAATTAATGGAAGTTTCAGTCGCAATCTTGGCAGCCGTGAAATTTGATAATGGCTTTGATATAGACATGGATTCTTTCGATAACAGCGATCAAATATTCAAGGACATTCTGGAACTCTTCAAGAACCAACAGTTAGTTAACATAATGTCTACAAGGATCAAATTGGCCGCAGATGAAATAAAGGAATGAGTGTATACTGCCCACAATCTGGATCAGAACACTGTGATCGGAACCATCTCAGGAACTCATGTACCTTTAACACCTGTTGTTTTGACAGAGGTATTTAAATTAAATTCTGGTGAAAATTCTATTGAGCTTTTTGGAGAAGAATTTTCAATTATGCTTGAGAGGATGGGCCATTTAGCAGCTAACACTAATAAATTGCTTAAGAAGAATCTGTCAGTTGAGTACAGATTTCTTGCTGATGTAGTTGGGAAAGTGTTGTTGGCAAAACACTCTGCTCATGATACCATCTCTAGGTATCAGCTCTGTTTGATGGGTGCCTTGGTGGACAAGAAGCAGCTGAACTGGGGAGAAGTGTTTTTTGATTTGATCAAGAAGAAAATTAACAAGAATTTTGTTAATTTCGGGAGGATTTTAGGGCTGGTTCTTCACAATAGATGCCCTGACCTGCTTGTGTCCAATGGAATACACATCAATGCCTCAAAGAGGCTTACCTGTGCCCTATTTGGGAAATGGGACAGGCAGATTGTAAAGCCCAGCAGAGCCTTTGCAATCTCTTCTTCAGGCACAAGGACCATTTCAGTCTCTTCCCCTCAGGTTTCTGCCCCTGTAGAAGATTTGCCTGCCTCATCATCTCCTCCTTCTCCACCTATTGTTTCATCAACAACAATCACATCCACTATCACAATTTCATCCCCAAGTTCCATCCCATCTCCAACTTCAATCCCTTCTCCAACTCCAACATCAACTGAAGAAATCTTCCATCCACTACATCACTACCCACACATGGACATTGATTCATCATCTCATATTCCATCATTCACTCTTCTAGATGATTCTTATATGGATGATTCTCCTTCATCCCCTCTTGATCCACCATCATCATCCACTTCTTATCAACAATTACTTCAGGAAATCATTGCTCAACCATCATTCACACCATCCATCTCCACTCCATTATCTTCCATCTCCACAATTCCAATATCTCAACAATCACTTCCACCATCCACAGTTTCTCCAACAATAACTTCTGCTGCTCCAACTTTCATCTCTACCACATCCATCCCTACCTCTACTCAAGTCCCTCTTGAGCAAGTAGACCTTCCAGCTATTGCAGACAAGCTATATGAGTTGATAGCTCCAAGGCTATCACTACTGCTGGAGACTTCATTGGCTCCACTTCTGAAAACTGTTCAGGAGTTGTCTGCTAGGCTATCCTCTATTCTTCCTCCTCAGGCAATCCCTTCTACTGGGTGCCTTGATCCAGTTATCACTGAATCTAGGCAGAGGGAGATGCCTTATGAAGCTAAGAGATTGTCTGCTGCAATAACTCCAGTTCAAGCTCCAGTTGCAGTCATTACAGTGGACCTCGGGTCACTGCTATCAGTATTTGATTCTGTATACTTCAGCTGCCTTCCAGACCAGTATACTGAAGACCTTACTAAGGCCATTGTGCCTATTTCTTGCTGTGAGCCCAGCATTTTAGCCTCTTTTATAGATTCTGTCCAGGTTGTGGACAATATTTAAATTGCTGCTACTGTTGTTGATGTTTTAGTTAGTTCTGATGTTGATGTTTCAGTTTCTGAGGATGTGCATATGACAGAGGCAATTAATTTTGAGCCTGTTGTATCTGAGCTTATTGTTTCTGAAATTTTTGTTTCTGAACCTGCTGTTATAGTTCCTTCTGCCAGTATTGTTTTTGTTACAATTCCTGTTATTGTTGTTGCTCATGTTGCTCTTCTTGCTGTTATTTCTTCTGCTCAGTCTCAACAACAGAAAGAATATATCAAAAGGATTGATACATTGTATGCTAATCCACAAAGTTCAGACAGTGATCAGTTTAGAACTAACTCTGATGATTTCTCTGCAACCATTGCAAGGAAAAGGAAAGCAAGAAGCAAGGCCATGAAGAGAGTTCTCCCAGAGAAAATCAAAGATACAAATGATGTTCCTTATTATATATTGCATGATTGTCAGATTACAGAACCATGGATGCAGTACTCCAGAAATCAGCTGAAAGCCATGAAAAAGAAAAGGAAGTATGACAAAGGTTCATCCCTTTTCAGTCCTCCTCCTCCTCCTCCTTCACCTGATGCAGGTACAGGTGGAAGTTCTGCCTTTTAATCTACTGCTAGAAGCCAAAGTTCATATCAATTTCAAGAAAGATCTCAGCAAAGAGGAAATCAGTCTAGAGGTTACCAACCAAGAAGAGGACAGTTCAGAGGTAATCAAAGAGAACTCAGAGTGTATTCTAAAGGATATTCCAGGAAACATCCTTATCAAAGGGAAGGACAAGGCCCTACAGATTCTACTTCTGGTCCTTTCCCTTATAAGCTTAAAGATCTTGTCTCTTCCAGAGCTCCTGTTGATGAGTCAACTAATAGATATGAATCTCCTGTTGCATTTGAAGACCCAGAGAACAATCCTAATTCCTCGACAGCAAGGATGAATGAATTGGCTGCACTAGATCAAATTAAGAAGGCAAGAGAACAAGGAAAAGATACATCAAGCTTCACCACTCTATCAGAACAGAGAAAGAAAGAACTTGAGAGATATTCTTCCAGCAAATTCTTTGACTCAGAAAGTTACATGAAGCTGCACCCAGAAGCTGTAGTTCCCAGGCCAAAACATCAAACTTTTCTAGGTGCAAATGATGACAGGAGATCCAAGAAAGAAGCTCTCAACCCTAACAGAGAAATAGTTCTCAAAAAGGTCAAGGAAAAAGAATGATTTTGTAAGCTGACAGTGATACCTATTTCTGACTATCTGTGATTATATCTGTGTTTCTGCAATGTTTTTCTTTGGTTATATTTCTGTATTGTATGTTTTTCCAATTTTTCCAATATCTGTAAATAGTAATCCTAACCCAAAGAGGGGGAGATTGTTGGAACACCCTATTACTGATTTGGGCAAGGATCACTATATCCTTTAGGAAATTTGTTTTGACCTCCTTGTACAGATCTAAAGGTCAATTAGATTGAGTCTAAGGATTAGAATTTAGGCTTGAAAGCTGCCCTCAAGACCCTCAAGACCAGATATTTCAGTTCAGGAGACTAAGTCATTTCATCGAGCTCAGGTCGACGAATCGTCGAACTCCATTCGACGATCTCTGAGCTCACTTCAATGAATCGTCGAACTCCATTCGACGATCTCTGAGCTCACTTCAACGAGTCGTCAAACTCCGTTCGGCGATCTTCGAGCTCAGATCGACGTTCCTGTCTCTAGTTTTTTTCCCTATCTCTGAGCTCAGTTCGACAATAGTTGAGCTCAGATTGACGATTTCTGCTTCAGTCTAAGTCCAGTCGCTGAGCTCAGTTCAACGATAGTTGAGCTCAGGTCAACATTTTTCTAGAGAGATCGACGTTTTTCAAGATTCAAATTCAGTCAGTTTTGGTATTCCCTTCTATTTATTCCCAACATTTATTTCAAGAATCTTGTAGCCGTTTCAATAATCTGAAGCAAGTTTCAAGGAGATTTTAAAGAAATGTTTTATTGGACTTTCCTCCAGAAGACAAAATGCATTTAAGGAAGTCACTTATGACAGGCTAACGGCTATCTTGGATAGAGAATTATTCTATTCAGATCTAATGAATAAAAGGTTATTCATTCTGCTGGTTAATCATAATAACAACAACAAGAAGCAGAGAAAAAGTGGCAGATATTCATAGTCATAGAACTCTTACAGGAACACACATCACTGGAGGAGATCAATATACTGAAATTTCTAGATCCCTTTTGATTCCAGTGTTCAAAGGCCTTATCATTCAAGACTCCAGACACCACACATTTCAGCTGCTGCTGGAATCATCTTTTGTTGGAGATCTAATCTTCTGAAGGCCTATCACCCTATTGCAAAGCTTCACTTCCTGAACAACTCAAGATCTCAGGGGGAGCTTTGACAACATCCACTATCTTCTCTCTGATTGTTGATAGAGAAGATCATCTCACCTCTCTCTCTCTCTGCTGTAAAGGGTTTATCAAACTCCCTTCAAAAGTTTGTGTTGGTTTCTGAGACCTTGTCAAAACCCAGTGGTGGCAAGACACCTGATCAAAAAATCTAGTTTGGTTTTTGAGCACCTTATCAAAAGCTCATTGGTGCCCAGGACACCTGATCAACTCATCCTGCAGTGGATTACTACCTAGGGTGGTAGAAGAGTGGATGTACCCAGATTGATTGGGGAACCACTATAGCTCCTTGTGTCCTCTGGTTGCTTCTTTGTGTTTTGTTGTGTGCTGTGTTGTTTTATTTCTTGCTTTCATATTTTTATTTTCTGCAACACTATACACATATTATTTAAATTAAGTCTTCCACTGCAAATAATTTTTAACTTGAAAATTATTTTAACATACTCTATTCACACCCCTCTAGAGTTAAGATAGATCTTATCCTCCACTTTCAAGTTTATTACAAGGGATGCCAAAGACTTCTAAATGCGCTCTTCTATCTATGATACGACAATTTCTTTACTATTATTGTGAAATCATCACAAAAAGGGACAGGAAATAGTAGACATGATTACAATTATGATAGTAAAAATCCTATCATAATCGTACTCATCAAATACCCCCAGACTTAGATGTTTTCTTGTCCCTAAGCAAACTAATTCAAAAATTCGGGTTACTAATAAATAATTTTGCCTCCAAACACTGGTTGCTATGAATTTAAGAGAACTTTGATGATGTAATCGCATAGGAAACAGTTTAGCAGACTTTTCTAAATATAGATTATCTTAAAATTCCTCTAATATATCTTTTAACTATCCTCCACTCTTTCTTAGAAATAAAAGTCTAGCCATCTAAAACAAATGTGAGGAGAAAATCACAATCTCAATAAGATACGTATTAGTATTTCAAAACTTATAAGTACCCATATTGATAATGATGAGCTTACCCTTTTTACACCCTCATCACAGCACTAGTTAGAATTAGTAAGGTCGGATCCTTAGGACTTGTATTATGGTGTAGCCTTTTTGTCTTAGGATAGAAGATTAAAGGTGAGGTAATCAAAGATAAGTTCGATGAAATTTTTTTTCACACCTAAATCTTGATTGAGCCTTATGTTGGAAGATATCTTAACATACTTCAATTTTATATAAACACCCCCAGACTTTGCAATTTGTATATTTCCCACTTTTTGAAGGGCACTCTATTTTTTATATATATATATATTTTTCTTAACCAAGGGACCATAGTAGGGATCATTCCAAGTGGGTGCAAGTAAACACGCACTCAGGCCACATATCACTATGTCTTTTTTTTAAAGGGTTTAAAGTAGGGATCATTCCAAGTGGATGCAAGTATACACGCACTCAGGCCATATATCACAATGAACAAATCATTCCAAGAAGGTATCAATGATAGGTGTACTAATAGGTAAGGATTTGGCCGTGGTGAATTTTGGTGGTAGAGCATCAAAAGGATGGGGATTGGGTTCAAAATGGGTGTGCAAGGGTATCATGTTAAAGATTTTGGGTTAACAAGGCTCAAGCTATCCAAAAGGAGGCCTAAGCCATTTTCGCCCTTACTAATTAACCTATGTAATGTTTTGAGGAATGTTAGAGGGTAAGTCCTAGACATCAATAGAGAGTATTTTTCGTTTTAAACCCCTAATACTAAATTATAAAAATGTTACACTCATCGACTCACTTTATTATAGATAAGTATATTTTCTAAAATAAAGTGTTGGATAGTTACTAATATAGAGGAGCAATGTTAAAAGTAAATTATATAGAGAAAATTAAGCTAATGAATTTCTATGCTTAATTACGAAATCAACAAAGTTGAACACTCTATGAGTCTACATCAATTCATTTTAATCAGCATGCGAAGTTAAATTAGATAGTTATAATCCCAAATGAATGAAGATTGAGAGCTTAAAGGGTCAAACAAAAATTTTTAGGGGGGGTATAACAAACTTGAGTATTATGATAAGAAAATTAGAATCAATTGTAACCACGTGAATAGCCATTCCACCCCCAGACTTAAAATTTGCAATGTCCTCAGTGCAATGTGAAAAGCGGACATAGAGTAATTTCACTAAGACATAAGAAAAAAAATTGCTATCATAAAAGGTAGAAGATCTCAGTAAAGAAACAGGAGCTGTAATGAAATGCACTAATATATAATAGCTGACAGAACTAAATACATTGATATAAAAAAAGTACAAGACATAATACATAAAGATAACACTACATAGATACACATCAGAAGTATGCAGGGTTGTCGGTCGCATCGTTAGGGAGGGAAGGCGGGGCTGGAACTGGCAGCTGGCGAGGAGCGATCCCTAGGTGGTCTCTGATCTGGATGAGGAGGTCCTCGGTCCGCTGCTGCGACTCCTCAATATATTGTAGGCGCGGCGATAGCTCGGTGTCGAAGAACTGTCGAAACTCCCGCGAGTACCGTGAATGAGGTGGAGGGGGTGCAGTAGAAGACTCACCATGAGCGTAAGTAGAATGGGGCGGAGGTACCAACGGCACATCAAGGTCAGGATCCACCTCATCATCACTGTCATCCTGTACATGCGACCCACATCGTGCAATAGAATGTGTGACGCCTCCCCGGCCATGACGGGCGGTGACGAGGCGGAGGGAGCGAAGACTGGCCATCGTGATAGGCACGGTCTTCGCGACCACTGTCATCTGGGGGAGGGCTGATAATATGCCCATATTCTTCACCAGGCGAGTAATGTAGGGTGCTACACAAATAGACCCTATGCGGGGGGTGTCGGCCTGATGGAGAATCAACTGGGCCGGAAGGTAACCGAGATGTAGAGGATAACGTGAAGTCATGCTGTAGAGGTATAGAGGTCTTGTCGACTGACAACACCAGAGCTTTCGCCCCGGCCGCTCAATATGTGGCTAAGGAGATGGTGAATGTAATGGAGGGCGGGAGACACCAACGTAGAGGCCTTAGATCGCTTGGCCGCGTAGGCGCTAGTGTCAAAAGAAATCTGGCGCCAGATACCGCTGGCCATATCGCGATTGGGGAGGTCGAACTGGAGCTCGGAGTAGGCAGCACTAAAGAGGAATGAATCCTCATACACCCCTAAATACTGGGTGAACTGGAGCATGGTGAGTGTATAAAATGTGTCACCCACTCGAAACGAGATTATCCCCTCGAGCGCGTGTGGCGCATCGATGAAGTTAGGCCGAAAGTTACAATAAAACGAGGACAGGAACTCTAAAGTGAGTTCCCTAAATCCTAACTCCTCTATGGTGAAAAATTGCCCCCAACTCGTTACAGATATTAATGCCCTGACATCCCCAGCTAAATCTATTTCTTCAAGCACGCTCCAATCAATCATGTGAATATCTTGAAATTTATTTCATTGCAGGCGGTTGAAGCGGGCGGTGTGCGATGCGCCAGTGAATATTAGCGGAGCAGCGGCATCCCGCCTCTCCGTTGAGACTTGCAGCTCTGGTCGGCGACGGCGACCGCCTTGACTTCTTCCAGACGACATGATGTAGAAGGAGGGAAGGATGAGAGTAAAGGGGGGCGAGATTTGGAGAAGATGGCGCCCTTTAGCTCAGGCCACGGGGAGAACTGGTGCTGGGAGAGGATTTGGAATGAGCAGGAAAAAACAATCACACGGCCCCAATTTATAGAAGTTGAACACGGGTTCGCACACGGCCGTGTGTGAACCCGTGTTAGGGGAAACCGCAGCCTCGTGGAACACGGGGTGCATCGATCTGTATGTAGGAGCTAAACACGTGTGCGCACACGGCCGTGTGTGTGCACCCGTGTTAAGGAATCCGAGGCCTCGTGGAACACGGGTTGCCTCAGTCCGTGTGGTCAAACTGACAGGTGACAGCGCAGCAGGTGGACACGGGCAACGACACGGCCGTGTGTTGTCCCGTGTCTAAGCTGGCACGGCGAATCAACACGGGTAGGTAGGCGACACGGCCGTGTATAATCCGACACGAGCATGTCGGATGTCTCGACACAGCGGTCTCGACGATTGTCGAGCGAAATACACGACTACGCACACGGGTTGGTGCGAACCCATGTTGTGCTCGGGAAGAATTTGGCTTTTTTGCGGAATTAATTCACACGGCTGGGCCTGAGCCTGTGTCGTGTACACGGCCACCCACACGGGCGTGTGGTGACCCGTGTGCCCCTCCAGTATTGCATTTCTCCAAAAACATTTACATAAATTTTTCTATTAAATTTTTTTCATTAAATTTTTCATTACAATTAACTAGATTTATACTAAAATAGAAATACTTAGAAACACTTACTATAGTTTAACATGAAACTAATCTAGACGGAGGCAGGTCTCTAGACGAGTGAAGTCACTAGGAAGTTCACCATAATAAGGTTTAAGTCAGTGACCATTAACCTTAAACTCTCCCTTCTCAGGGTGAGTTAGCTCGATGGTACCGTAGGGAAAGACTTCTTTAACCTTAAAGGGTCCGGACCACTTAGACCTTAACTTCCCTGGGAATAAACGTAATCTGGAATTATAAAGGAGGACTTGGTCACCTTTTTGGAATACCTTGGGTTTGCGAAGGTGACGGTCATGAAATAGCTTGGTTTTCTCCTTATAAATCCGGGAGTTTTCATAGGCCATAGTTCTCCACTCATCTAATTCGTTAAGTTGGAGTTTACACTTCTCTCCTATAGAACTAGTGTCAAAATTTAAAGAATGTATTGCCCAATACAACTTGTGTTCTAATTCTATAGGCAGGTGACAAGATTTACCATAGACTAATCTAAAGGGGGTGGTCCCTATAGGTGTTTTGTAGGCGGTCCTATATGCCCACAAACAATCATTAAGTTTCCTAGACCACTGCTTCCTATTCCCTTCTACAGATTTTTCTAGGATCCTCTTAAGCTCTTTATTGGATACTTCAACTTGCCCACTAGTTTGAGGATGATACGGAGTGGCTATCCTATGTATAACTCCATATTTTTGTAATACTTTGTCTAGTTATAGATTACAAAAGTGTGAACCCCTATCGCTAATAAGTGCACGTGGTGCGCCAAATCGTGCAAATAAGGATTTCAAAAATCTGATTACAACCCTACTATCATTAGTAGGCAAAGCTTGCGCTTCAACCCACCTTGATACATAATCTACAGCTACCAAAATATATTTATTCCCAAACGAAACTGGAAATGGACCCATAAAATCTATACCTCACACATCAAATACTTCACATTCAAGAATAATTTTTTGCGGCATTTCATTTAATTTAGAAATATTACCTGTTTTCTGACAAGAATCACATGAAAGCACATACCTTTGGGCATCCCTGAATAAAAGGGGCCAATAAAAAACGGAATCAAGAACCTTTTTAGCAGAGCGATTCGCTCCATAGTGACCACCAGCAGGCCCTGAATGATACTGCTCCAAAATCTTCCAACCCTCCTCTGCTAATACACACCTTCGCATAACAGAATCTGCACATATCCGAAAAAGAATGGGGTCCTCCCAAAAGTAATATTTCAAATCAGAGAAAAATTTCTTTTTCTGCTGATATGAAAAGTCTTTTGGAAGGACCTTAGCCACAAGATAGTTTGCATAGTCTGCAAACCATGGATAATCAAGATGTACAATTGTAGATATGGATAATAGTGATTCCTCAGGAAATGTATCAGAAATTTCAGATTCATCTAACATTGACCGTAGTGGATTTTATAAAAGTGAAAGATGGTCTGCCGCTAAGTTTTTCGCTACTCGTTTATCCTTAATTTCTAAATCAAATTCTTGTAATAGAATAACCCAACGGATTAAACGAGACTTTGCTTCCGCTTTGGCTAACAAATATCTAAGGGCAGAGTGATCCGTGTAAACTACCACTTTGGACAATGTTAAATATGCTCTAAATTTATCAAAGGCGAATACCACTGCTAGGAGTTCTTTTTTGGTAGTTGTATAATTCTCCTGTGCATTATTAAGTGTTTTGCTAGCATAATATATAGGGTGAAAATGTTTGTTTCGGCATTGTCCTAAAACAGCCCCTATAGCAAAACTACTAGCGTCACACATGATCTTAAATGGTTGACTAAAATCGGGTGCGATCATAATAGGAGAATTAATTAATTTCTCTTTTAAGAACTCAAAGGCATGTTGACACTCTTGTTCAAAAATAAAAGGTGTGTCTTTTTCTAAAAATCTTGTAAGTGGTTTAGCTATTTTAGAGAAGTCTTTAATAAATCGGCGGTAAAATCCCGCGTGTCCTAAAAAACTTCTCACTGCCTTAACGGAGGTTGGTGGTGGTAATTTTTCTATGGTCTCTATTTTTGCTCTATCAACTTGGATTCCTTGGCATGAGATTTTATGGCCAAGTACTAACCCTTCTTGTACCATGAAATGGCACTTCTCCCAACTAAGCGCTAGGTTCGTCTCCTCACACCTCCTAAGAACTTTCTCTAAGTTATTCAAACACAACTCAAAAGAGTCGCCAAAAATAGAAAAATCATCCATCAACACTTCCATGATATCTTCAACATATTCATTAAAGATGGCTAGCATGCACCTTTGAAACATGGCAGGTGCATTACATAACCCGAAAGGCATACGTCTATAGGCAAAGGTATCAAATGGAAAAGTAAATGTTGTTTTCTCTTGGTCTTCTGGTGCTATAGGAATTTGGAAGTATCCAGAAAGTCCATCTAGAAAGCAATAATAAGAATGTCCTGATAAGCGTTCTAATATCTGGTCAATGAAAGGAAGAGGGAAATGGTCTTTCCTAGTGGCATCGTTTAATTTCCTATAGTATATACAGACACGCCAACCTGTTACCGTTCGCGTTGGAATTAATTAATTTCTATCATTTGCTACCACTGTCAGGCCGCCCTTCTTAGAAACTACTTGGACAGGACTAACCCATGAACTATCTGAAATAGGATATATAATAACAACATCTAATAACTTAACAATCTCAGTCTTAACTACCTCTTTCATATTAGGATTTAGCCTACATTGCGGTTGAATAGAAGACTTATAGTTTTCTTCCAAAAGGATTTTATGAGTGCAAAAACTAGGATTAATACCCTTTATATCAGATATTTGCCACGCTATTGCACCTTTACATTTCTTCAATACTGTTATTAATTTATCTTTTTCAATATTGGAAAGATTTGAAGATATGATAACTGGGTACGAAGAGTTAGTTCCTAAGAATGCATACTCAAGATGATCCGGTAGTTTTTTTAATTCTACTATTGGTGGTTTCTTAGTATTATTCTTAATAGTTTCATGATCTCCTTCAGTAATTAAACTATATTCAATTGTTCTATTCATGGAAACACAATTTTCTAGAAAAATAAATGTTCAACAATGTCATCATTTTTATCATCTTCTAGATAGCTGTTAGTTATGCAAATTTCTAAAGGATCTTTATAATAAAAATTAGAATTTATAGAAGTCATAAAGTCATCAATACCATGAGAAAAATAGCAATAATCATCGTTATCTAAAGATTGTTTCATAGTATTGCCAATTTGAAAAGTGACTTCATCTTCCCCTACTCGCAAGACTAATTTACCATCAAAAACATCAATAAGTGCTCTAGATGTTGCTAAAAATGGACGACCTAGTATGAGTGGTACTTCGATATTTTCATCCATATCTAGAATAACAAAATCAGCAGGAAATATAAACTTGTCTACCTTGACCAATACATCCTCTACTATTCCTCTAGGATACTTAACCGATCGATCTGCTAGTTGAATACTCATTCTAGTTGGGCTAAGTTTTCCTAGGCCTAGTTTCAGATATAGTTTATAAGGCATTAAATTTATACTAGCTCCTAGATCTGCTAAAGCCTTATTTACTTGTAAATCACCGATTAAACATGGAATTGAAAATGAACCGGGATCCTTAAGTTTTTGTGGCAATTTATTTTGCAAAATAGCAGAACATTCTTCACTTAATGTTACTAATGATAATTCTTCTATTTTCTTTTTATTAGAAATCAAATCCTTAAGAAATTTTGCATATTTAGGCATTTGAATAATTTCAGAAAAAGGTAAATTGACATGTAATTGCTTAAACATAGATAAAAATTTACCATACTGCGCATCCATGCGCTCCTTGTTAAGCTTTGCTGGGTATGGTATTGCTGGTTGGTACTCCATCGGTTGCACATTCATCTCGCTTGGTCCTTCGCCGCTAGACTCCATTTGGGGTGCTTCCTTCGCAGGCCTTGACTCTTGTAACTCCTTTCCACTCCTCAATTGAACGACTTTTGCATGCTCCCTTGAATTTATCTCAGTGTTCCCCGGAAGTGTTTCTTGCTGCCTTTCAGAAACCATCCTTGCAAGCTGACCAATCTGATTCTCCAAGTTCCGAATTGAACCCTCTTGATTCCGGAAGGCTACATCGGTAGTTTGCATGAACTTGGTAAGCACATCTTCCAATGTAGGCTTCCTTGGTTCCGGCTGTTGTTGTTGTCCAAACATGGGTTTCTTCCCTTGATTTCCTTGTCCTCCCCAAGAGAAATTGGGGTGGTTTCTCCATCCAGGATTATATATAAAACTATATGTGTTGTTGGCTTGATTGAAAGGAGGTCTAATATTGTTGCCCATATAATCAACATGCTCTTGAACTTGAGGTTCACAACCAGGCATTCCACTGCATGAAGGGTCCCATTGTTGCGGTGCCATGGAGGGTGATGCTAAGGCAAGGTTGTCCATCTTTTGGTGAAGCTTCTCCACTTGAATAGCTAAGGCGGTGATGACATCTACTTCATAAATTCCTACAGGCTTGCTAGGCTTTTGTCTTACGGTAGTCCATTGATAGTTGTCCATCGCCATGTCATCTATCAACTGCTGAGCCGCTTTAGGTGTCTTGTTCTTCAAAGTGCCTCCACTAGCCGCATCAATCATCTGTTTAGTGGCCGGATTTAGACCATTATAGAAGGTCTGAATCTGAAGCCATGAAGGTAGAGCATGGTGGGGGCATCTACTTAACAACTCCTTGAATCGTTCCCATGTGTCATATAACGATTCAGACTCCAATTGAATGTACGTAGAGATGTCATTCCTTAACTTCGCAGTCTTCGTAGGTGAGAAATACTTCATTAGAAACTTCTCAACCATCATGTCCCAAGTAGTGATCGACCCTCTAGGTAATGAATTCAACCATTGCTTTGTCTTATGCCTTAAAGAAAATGGAAACAATCTCAATCGAATGACGTCGTTGGAAACACCATTGATCTTAAATGTATCACATATCTCCAGGAATCCGGCCAAGTGGGTGTTAGGATCCTCATCTTGCAAGCCATCATACTGGACATACTGTTGAACCATTTGTATCACACTAGGCTTCAATTCAAAATTATTGGTAGCTATCGGTGGTCTAACGATGCTCGACCCGGTTCCTTGGAGATTAGGTCTAGCAAAGTCAGACATGGTTTGCTCATTTTGGTTGGCCATGGTATCTACGTTTTCAGGATGATTCTCTCCTTGGTTTACTGTCTCCTCTTCTGATAGTCCGTTTGAAATATCTGTGGTATTAATTCCCACGTCCCTTAGGTTAGTGTTATGGATAAGTCATTCTGGGTCAGGATGAAATGGTGCTAGACCAGAATTTCTGCCCCTGGTCATAGACTAACAGACTACAAAACAGAGATTATGCGATATAATTATTCAAATACTAATTTACAACTATTTATTACTAAACAAAAACTGGTAGATTAATAAAATTTAGACTTTCGAAATATTGAAAACGATCCCCGGCAACGGCGCCAAAAACTTGATGATTTGTTTTGCTAACAAGTAATAACTCAATGCGATTTCATTCTACATTCTAGTATAACTATGTAGATAAGCATAAACTAGATTGAATTAACATTCAGGCAAGTGCACTTATCAATCATAGTACAGGAGAAATCTACATCTCGTGTCGTATTCCACAGGGCCCTTTCAAGTATTCTTACTCATTCTCACTCTATTATCGTACCTATAAGTAAAATTGATTTCTAACCTAAATTAACCTAACTATGACTATTGGATAAATCAGCATTAGAGAAGTAAAAAATGATAAAAGGCATGAAGCTTTTAAGCGATTACATGAACGAACTCATTTATTAGTTCAATCCTAAGTGATCATGAAATGAAAAGATTATTAAATTCGTTGTAATGTAAAGGTTAAATGTTCATCAAATTCTCTCTCGAGCAATTCCAAATATAAACCTAAGATAGTAAATTTTCTCTCGAACAATTTACAACACTCAAGTTCGCATTAAGTAAAGTACCCTTATTACTACATAAATTCATGAATTTTATCTCTAAATTACCATGAATCCTTTTACTCGTGTTCTAATTTTTCAAACAACATATCTCTCGATCATAGAGTTTGATTCACAAAGAGAGTTAACACCACAATATGAATATACAAATATCATTACAAAGAACCAATTTCTCAATCTAGCAATTTGCAAATTATGTAAAACAAAGAAGCAATTCATAATGAAGATTAAACTCTTTGTTTGCAATCCTAAACACGAATAAAATACCACAAATTTAACATAAACAAAACGATACATGATTACTAGAATGTTCAACTATAAATTCATGCAAAATTAAAAGATAATTGAAGATGAATCACCAAGAGAAAAGAGAGATTAAAAGGAATTAATGAATAGATAAAATACATAAACAAATACCATTCAATCCTCCTTCTCTTGGATGCTCCACTTCGGCCTTCAGCAGTTCTCCAATCCCAGAATGATCCAAAAGTTCTTCACAAATTTTTCTACAGGAAATATATAGTCCCTTTGCAAACAGGTCGGACACGGGTTCGCACACGACCGTGTGTCAGGCCATGTGGACGGTTCCTAGGCGGTTCCCTACGAGCAAGCGTGTCTGGTAGTGGGCCGTGTCAGATGACACGGGTATGAACACGGCCGTGTGTCCTGCCGTGTTCTTCAGACACGGGTTGGTCAGCATCCGTGTTCAAATATGACACGGGTAGGCACACGGGCGTGTGGCCTACCCGTGTGAGTCTCTGTCTCCTGCGTCCAATTTCTTCAGCTCCAGGGTGCATATGACACGGGTAGGCACACGGCCATGTGTCCACCCGTGTGCGCCAAATTTTCGTCCTGTCATCAGCCATGTTGACTCCGTGAACTCCTCTGTTTTCTCCAAGACTTTTAGTTCCACAAGTTAGCATTACCTGCAATAGAAAAATGAAAGAATTAGTAAATAGTTTATTACAAGGGATGCCAAAGACTTCTAAATGTGCTCTTCTATCTATGATACGACAATTTCTTTACTATTTTCGTGAAATCACCACAAAAAGGGGCAGAAAATAGTAGATATGATTACAATTATGATAGTAAAAAGCCTATCATAATCGTACTCATCAAAAAACCCCTAAACTTGGTAAAAAATCACGTGACCGGATCTGTGATGGTCAAAGTCCACTATCTCCTGACGGTTACAGCTCGTTTGTGAAGTCAAGGGTGACAGTGTACAACCCCGTGTCCGGCGAGCAAGTTCAACAAGGGCCAAACAGGCGAGCTCAGCGAGCTCAGCAGCAGCAGGCGAGCTCGGCATCAGCAGGAGCGGGCCAGAGCTCGGCATCCGTCGACCAGAGATCGACGATCGACGACCCAGAGCTCGGCATTCGCCGAGCGAGCTGCAACTCGCGGCCCCGCAGTGGAGCTCGGCAGCAGCTGGCGAGCAAAGCACGCCGATGTGGCCAGGGGTCCCAGCTCGCCCGGGGATCAGAGGTATTTTTTACTATTCTATCCCTGCTGGCCTGCCCATAGCCCTTTGAAACAGCGGAGTTTGGCTGTTGGCAGGCCCAGCCAAGGGTTCCCCGGTAATTTCAGGTCAGCTATTTTGGTTATGGGCAGTCCGGGTTTCAAAAACTATAAATAGGACCCAAGGGGTACCCCAGAAGGCAAGCTTTTTCCCTGAGCTCCTCTCCCCAAATTCTCTAAGTGCTTTCTGAGGGTACCTTAGCTCGGCTTCAGGCTAAGGAGGGGAAGCGCTCTGAGATCTTCCGGGTTTGTGGTGGGACCTCGCCGCCGAGCCCTTGGGTCTGTTTTCTCCTTGTCTAGTTGTTTTTTCTTGCAGGAGCGAAGTAGACGCGAGACCACCCCTTTCCCCAAGGGCGAGCTCCACAGGAAGCCGGGTTCCGGTTTCAACATTTTGGTGCGGTGAGCGTGGAGCGTGGTCAGCACAGAAAAGTTCCCGCGAGTTCAATGACGGGACAAGGATCCGACAGGCCGAGCTCGCCGCCCCCCCCCCCCCGCCTCTCGCAACGGTGGGAATGTTCGAAGACTTCAGAAGCGAGGTGCTGAATTTGGTCAAGTTCGCACTCGGCACGCGGGCCGAGTGCTCGACTCCGGCGAACCAGATCGCGGCCGCCCCCTCATTGGGCGAGGACGCTCCCGGCAGGCGAGCTGGGAAGGAAGTGGCCGAGGAAGGCCGAGGGTGCGAGCTCCCCGGGCGCGAGCTCTTCCCAGGCTCGACAGGCCGAGGTCGCTTCGGCGAGCTGGGCTCGCGAGACTCGCCAGCTCGCCCAGTGGGAGGAGGGAGTCCCTTCAGCGAGCTGGTCTCTTCAGCTCCAGTTCCAGATGGGTTCAGGGAGCCCGAGATGTCCTATTACACTGGGAAGGGAGACCCGGTACAGCACGTCCAATGGTTCGAGGACGTGGTCTCGATCCGTCAGATGTCGGACGGATTCAAATGTCGGCTCTTTGCCATCACCCTCCGAGAGAAAGCGAGAGAATGGTTCCACCAGCTACCGGCCAGCTCTATTTATTGCTTCGAGGACTTGCGCCGAGGATTCATGCTGAGATTCACCACTTCGAAGAAGAGGAAGAAGGAGTCTGAGTCCCTGTTTCACATCAAGCAGGGGGTGAACGAGACGTTGGGAAGCTATGTGGACCGATTCCAGGAGGAAGTTACTCAGGTTCAGGAGATGCCAGGCCATAGTCTGATGATGGCCTTCACCCTAGGCCTGCAGCAGGGCTTCTTCCGGATGGAGCTGAAGAGAGTTCCCCCCTTCTCCTATGAGGAGTTGATGGAAAGGGCGGCGAGAGAGGTTGACGGGGAGGCGTCAAACCCGGAGTTTGCAAGGAAATTGGCCAGGTGGGACACAGAGGAGGAGAGGGAGTCGAAGGGAGGAAGAGGTCAGGAGGAAAGAAGAGGGGAGCCCAGGCAGAGGGAGCAGAGGCAGCTCCAAGGGCAGCAGCAGCCGGGGTGGGGGCGTCAGGAGCCCGACCGTCGGCTAGGCTGGAGGCCAGAGTGGCAGGGGCAGGGGCCACAGAGGGGAAACTTCGGAAGAGGTCACTTCCAGGGAACGCCGCGGAGATGCCGGGGGTTGACGCGGATGTGGCCTGCCACTGCCTCAACTTGGACCCGGGAACACGCCCCGTTCAGCAGAAAAAGAGATCCACGACGGACAAGCTGGTGGAACCCATCAGGGAGGAGGTGGCGAAACTTCTCAAAGCGGGCTTCGTGTCCGAAATTCAATACCCTGGCTGGGTCTCGAACGTTGTGATGGTCAAAAAGGGAGACGGCCGCTGGCGGTTGTGTATCGATTTTTTCCTTCTTAATAAAGCTTGTCCTAAGGATTGTTACCCCTTGCCTCGGATCGACGCGCTGGTTGACTCAGCCGTCGGCTTTTCTGTAATGAGTTTTTTAGATGCATTTTCAGGTTACCATCAGATCAGGATGCACCCCCCGGACATAAAGGATGTCTCATTCATCACAAGGGACGGCTGCTACTGCTATAAGATGATGCCGTTCGGGCTGAAGAACGCTGGGGCCACCTACCAGAAAATGATGGATAGGGTCTTCAAGGAGCAGAGGGGGAGGAATCTGGAGGTATATGTAGATGACCTCATGATCAAGAGCCGGGATGTGGACTCCCACCTCCGGGACCTGGAGGAGACCTTCGCCACCCTGCGCAAGTACAAGATGCGATTGAATCCACTAAAATGTGTCTTCGGGGCCAGCAGGGGAAAGTTCTTGGGGCATCTCCTCACCCCCACGGGGGTCGAGCCGAATCCAGACAAGGTCAAGGCCATCTTGGAGCTGGGATCCCCGCGGAATGCAAAGGAGGTCCAACGGTTGACAGGGAAGCTAGCAGGGCTGAGTCGCTTCCTCTCTCGGGCAGGGGAGAAGTGCTCCCCCTTCTTCAAGACACTAAGGGGGGGGGTCAGAGGTTTGAATGGAGCAGGGAATGTGAAGAGGCCTTCCAGGCCCTCAAGGTGCAGTTGACACAGGCTCCGCTGCTCCAAGGACCGAAGGAGGGGGAGGACCTGTTCTTGTATCTGGGGGTCGGGACGGAGGCCTTGAGCTCGGTCCTGGTTCGAGAAGAGGGGAAGAGACAGCTCCCAGTCTATTATGTGAGCCGGGTCTTGAGGAAGGCCGAGCTCCGGTATCCGATCTTGGAGAAGCTTGCGTTCGCCCTAATCATCTCGGCTCGGAGGCTACGACCCTACTTCCAGGCACACTCAATCCGAGTGGTGACCGACCATCCCCTCCGCAACATCTTTGAGGGGGTGGAGCATTCAGGCAGATTGGCTAAGTGGTCGGTGGAGATGAGCGAGTTCGACGTCTCCTTCGTTCCACGGCTCTCGATCAAAGCCCAGGCGATGGCCGACTTTCTCGCTGACTACGTGGTTGAAGTGGCGGAAGGAGAACTCACTCGCCCGGCTCCTTGGAAGGTGAGGGTGGATGGAGCATCAGGAAGGCATTCCTTAGGAGTGGGAGTGATCCTAGAAAGCCCTCAAGGGACCCGGATCGAGCAAACGGTGGTGGTGAACTTTCCCATTACCAACAACCAGGCCGAGTACGAGGCCGTGATAGCAGGGCTTCGCCTGGCCAGGGAGCTTGGAGTGTCAGATGTGGAGGTCCTCACAGATTCCATGGTGGTAGCCTCCCAAATCAACGGGGAGTTCGAGGCAAGGGAGCCCACCCTACGATCATACTTGGCCAAAGTAAAGGGGATCATTGGGACTTTCCAAACTTTCGCCATCCAACATGTGCCTAGGGAAGAGAATGAACAGGCCGATCAGTTGGCTAAGCATGGTCCCCAGGTGGGGGGTGTAACAACCCCATCCGTTCATATGATATATTCTAGAAGGTCCGGCCGGGGCCCCACAGGATATACCACAAAACAGTCGGTGAAGGTACAGGATGATACCAGAGTAGCGCATCGCACCTATCACATGCATTCTAGCGGAAGCCTAAACTACTTGAACTCCTCATGAATGTCCAAACATAAAACTCCACATTTTATATACATATAGGAATGTCTTACAATAAGAACAAGTGTTGGCCTTATGGCCTTACATAGCTTTCATACAGTGGCTACAACTATGGGCGCGCAGGCCGGCCACAACAAAAGAAAACACACATCTCAAACATAGCCTTCGAGGGCTAAACAGCAGCAGCAGCAACACCAGCAGGAGCATCAACCTCTATGCGTCCCGCTCGGCTCTCCAGCACCTGTGCAAGGGACAATCCACCCACCGGTGGCAAACAAAAGCAACGGTCAGCGTTCAGCTGACCAAATTATAACGACCCTACCCCTTCTCTCGGGGCAGCGGTATTTATCCCTGCAGGCATATCATATCACAAGTATGGCAATATATCAAAATGTGCTTTCACGCACACAAGCCATCACAACCGTTCGCCACCCGGCCCAACGGTCCGTGCACTCATGGCACATTCTTGGTGTTCTGGCAACCTCTTGCCCACCACCGTATCAGGGTTATCACCCAACGGTAAATCTCTTGAGCATTTACTCCATGGCGTGCAGCCGGAGTTAGTCCTCGGACACCGGGATGGCCCGTAGCCCCCCATTGTGTCATGGCGCGCAGGCCGAAGACTCTTGCTATGCGCTCCAACAGACCGTACCTTTGGTCTCACATCGGACGGACATAGCGCAGGTCGGATCCTCCACCCCCCGTTGCTCAAATCGCCTTGCCTTCTCCGAGTACAGCGTACTCATGGCTATATCAAAGGCGCGGGTCGGTCTCACCAATCCTGTTCCTGGCATTTAAGCCTGGGCATAAGCCTTACACCCATTTTCTCACAACAACAGCGGGTCTTTCCTGGGCACACCAGTACTTCCTGTTACTCTCTTCACAGGTGGACACCGCACAAGCACAAATGTCAGGGGTCTTTCCTGGGCATGCCAGTACTTCCTGTGACTCGCTTCACAGGTGGACACCCTATGACATCAAGCATCACAAAAAGGGCCTTTCCTGGTCTCACCAGTACTACCTGTGCCTCATTCACAGGTTGGACCCAAAACCATCACAAGGCTATTTTCCTGGGCTACCACCCCAGTACTTCCTGCTACTCCTTTTCGCAGGTATAACCCGAGACTCCTTACACTACACGGTATCACGGAGTCTTCTCCGGTTCGTATGCAACATCACCAATCCAGACCAACCTGTCCAGATGGGCTTCACACAGCATGCCTATTCCGTACTCCATTTCCGGATCTATATGCACAACAAAAGGGGATTTCAAGAATCACCCAAATGACTCCCAAAAGCAGCCACCTCTTGGTGGGGGAATCAAAAGATATGCCAAAATAGAAGCCTTCACATGGCTAGGAAGAAAAGTCGTTACCCTTGACGATCGCTTCGGTGCCATGGCTTGAAAGCTAGCTTGCAAGACTCGCAAGATCGTCTCCTCCGCAACGCTGGCTTCGGATCTCTCGCCGGTAAACCGCAGCACCACCAACAGCAGCCCCCTTCCCTTCTTCCTCCTCCTTTCTCTCACTCTTTCTCTCTCTCTTGAAGAAAGATGAAGGCCAATTCAAAGTGAGGATTCTTTTCTGAATTCGGCCCTTAAGGAAAAAGAAGAAGAGCTTTCAGCCCTTGGATTCAGACTGAAGAAATGGACGGCCACGATTCTGCCAAAAACACACATTTTGACCCGACACGGCCTCGAACACGGCCGTGTGCCTGGCCGTGTGCCTCAAGCGGTGGTCAACCGACCTATCCAAACCAGTGACACGCCCATGGGACACGCCCGTGTCATGGGCCGTGTCACCAACACGCCTTCAGACACGCCCGTGTCTGTGGCCGTGTACCTGGGTGAAAAAATCCCAAATCATCCCGAGACTTCACACGGCCTGGGACACGCCCGTGTCCCCGGCCGTGTGCCCAGACACGGCACCCAGACACGCCCTGTCAAAATCATTCGGCGGGCTGAGCTCGTCGTTCCGATTTGACACGCCCTGTGACACGCCCGTGTCACAGGCCGTGTCACCTATCTCGACACTCGACACTCGACACTCGACGATCTCGACACTCGACGATCTCGACACTCGACACTCAACGACACGGCCATGGACACGCCCGTGTCCTAGGCCGTGTGCCTCCTCTCGACGATCGTCGAGCAAAAATCGTCGACACCTAAGTCGACTGTCGACACTGCCTTGACACGCCCTGCGACACGCCCGTGTCGCAGGCCGTGTCCACCTGACACGCCCTGGGACACGCCCGTGTCCCAGGCCGTGTCACCCAAATTTTCCCGTTTCAGAACTTTGGGCTGTTACAATCCTCCCCTCCTACAGGAAATTTCGTCCTCGAAATTTGGAGACAGGAAAGCAACAGAAACCAGCAAGAAAAAGGGTACAACATATAAAATTTAATGTTACAACTTTTTCGCTCCAATTTACACAAACAGCTCAGGGAACTCTTCTCGCATGGTCTGCTCACGCTCCCATGTCAGTTCTTCACGGCCGCAGTTGTCCCACCGGACTTTTACCATATCGACCGTCTTGTTCCGCAACTGTTTCTCGGCTCGATCTTCGATCTGAATGGGTCTAACTCTCGTTGTTAGCCCATACTCCACCGGCACACGATCATCCGCGATCATTTGAGCTGGATCTTTCACGGCTTTCCGCAGTACCGAGATGTGAAAAACATCATGTAATCCACCCAAGTCCGCCGACAGAGCTAGCCGATAAGCCGCTTCGCCAATTCGCTCAACTACTTCAAAAGGACCTAAATATCTTGGACTCAACTTTTTCAATCGTCGAATCCTGGAGACACCTTTGAATGGCTTGATCTTCAAGTAGACCCAATCGCCAACCGCACATTCGACATTCCGGTGCTTGGCGTTGTAGTACTTCGCTTGTCGATCTTGAGCAATCAGCAATCTCTCTCGAATAGTCCGAATGGTTGAGTTTGCTTCATCCACCTCATTTGGTTTAACAATCCGAGCTTCACCCGCTTCTACCCAAGCCAAGGGAGTACGACACTTCCTGCCATATAGAGCTTCATATGGTGCCATCCCAATGCTTGCTTGGTAGCTATTATTATATGCAAACTCGACCATATAGAGATGATCTTCCCATTTCTTTCCGAAATCAAGGGCGCACATTCGGAGCATGTCCTCCATTGTTCTGTTGGTACGTTCAGTTTGGCCATCCGTTTGGGGATGAAAGGCCGTACTGAAAGTCAATTTCGTGCCCAACAGTCGGTGAACTAGCCTCCAATCATTTGACGTAAACCGCCCATCTCGATCACTTACGATGCTCCGAGGAACACCGTGAAGCCGCACAATCTGGTCAACATATAACTTTGCCAAACTTTCAACTGAATCATCCTGCCTGTTCGGAAGGAAATGTGCTACTTTGGTTAGCCGGTCAACTATCACCCAAATGGAATCATTTCCTCGCTGCGATCTTGGCAACCCATGCACAAAATCCATGGAAATATCATCAAATTTCCACACTGGGATCGGCAGTGACTTCAAATATCCGCCCGGCTTTTGGCATTCCGCCTTCACCATCGCACATGTTTGGCATTTGGCCACGTAAAGGGCAACATCTTTCTTAAGCCCTGGCCACCAGAAAAGCTTCTTCATATCGTTGAACATCTTTGTGCTCCCGGGGTGAATGGAATACTTCGTATAATGTGCTTCATACATCAGTTCTTCCCTCAGTTTCCCCACATTTGGGATGCACAATCGGCCTTCTTTTCGCAACAGACCGTCAATCCAGGTAAATTTGCCCTCTGGCCCTTCATTCACATAGCGTAAGAGATCTTCATCCAACTCCGTTGCCCGTCGAACTCGGTCCGCAAGGTCACATTGCACCTCGGTCCAGTTCAAACACGCAATGGCAGTGGAATTTTTGTCAACACAATAGATCTCCAATGCCTCCAACTCCTGGATCAGACGTTCATCATGCCTTTGTAACCAATTCGCTCTAGCCGGAACTCGCCGACTCAAGGCATCCGCGACAACATTTCCCTTCCCGGGTGTATAGTGAATCTCGAAAGTGTAGTCCCCAAGGAACTCCAACCACCTTCGTTGTCGCATGTTCAACTCTTTCTGCTCCAAAAGGTACTTGAGGCTCTTATGATCCGTATAGATCTCCACCTTCACGCCATAAAGGTAGTGTCGCCACAGCTTCAGTGCAAAAATCACCGCCGCTAGTTCCAAATCATGGACGGGATAATTTCGCTCGTGCACCTTCAGTTGGCGTGAGCCATAAGCAATAACTTTTCCATTCTGCAGAAGAACGCAGCCTAAGCCGCTCCCTGAGGCATCACTATAAATAACAAAACCATCGGTCCCACATGGCGAAGACAACACCGGCGCCGTGGTCAACCGAATCTTCAGCTCTTCAAAAGCTCGTGCACACTCTGGCGTCCAAACGAACTTCTGATCCTTCCGTGTCAGTGTGGTTAGCGGCAAAGCGATCCGCGAGAAGTTCTCCACAAATCTTCTATAGTAGCCCGCAAGTCCAAGGAAACTCCTGACTTCGGCCACGGAAGACAATATTGGCCATTCTTGTATGGCTCTTATCTTCGCTGGATCCACTGCAATGCCCGCTCCACTCACCACATGGCCCAAAAATGCTACTGACGATAGCCAAAACTCGCACTTCGAGAACTTGGCATAGAGCTGATTTTGCCTCAACGTGTTCAACACCAACCGCAAGTGAATCTCATGTTCAGCTTTCGACTTTGAGTACACCAGGATATCATCAATGAACACTATCACAAACAGATCCAGGTACTCACGGAAAATGCGGTGCATCAAATCCATAAACACAGAGGGCGCATTGCACAGTCCAAAGGGCATGACTGTGAACTCATAGTGCCCATAGCGTGTTCCAAATGCAGTTTTGGGAATATCACCTTCCCGAATCTTTAACTGGTAATAACCAGACTTCAGGTCCAACTTCGAATAGACAGTAGAACCTACCAGCTGATCAAATAACTCATCAATCCGGGGGATCGGATATTTATTCTTCTCGGTCAGCTTATTCAGTTCACGGTAGTCGATGCACAATCGCAATCCACCGTCTTTCTTCTTTACAAAAAGCACAGGCGCGCTCCAAGGTGACATACTTGGGCGTATATACCCTTGCTCTAGCATTTCTTGCAGTTGAATCTTCAATTCCGCCATTTCTTTTGGCGCGACGCGATATGGCGAGCGGGCCACAGGTTTCGCACCTGGCACCAACTCGATCGTGAAGTCAATCTCCCGCTGGGGTGGTAGCCCAGGGAGATTCGTGGGAAACACATCTGTAAATTCTGCCACAATCGGAACCTCGCACACACTGGCCTTAGGCTCAACAGCCTGAATTAGTGCAAAGTAACACTCCGCACCCTTCCGAACAGCCTTGACTACCTGGAGTGCAGACATCAATGTCCCGCCCACTCCTCGCATACCCGCGAACTTTGTCTCCTGTTCGGTATTCTGGCCCAACGTGATTTCTTTGGACTGACAATCAATCATAGCATGCTGTTTCGCAAGCCAATCCATCCCAAAAATCACATCGAATTCCGAAATTGGCAAAACAAATGCGGTTAAACAAAAATCCCGACTTCCTAGCTGAACCGCCACATCGCAAGCTTGATCCGCAAGCATCCAACAGCCATTCGGCAACACCACTCTGACCTTATCTGTCTTTGCACGACTGGGTATCCCAAGCCGCGTTATAAAATCACAAGACAGAAAAGAATGTGATGCACCTGTATCAAACAGTGCTCGCGCCAGCGTGTCCCGAATCATCACAAAACCTATGACAACCATGTCACACATACAAATCGCAAACAAAGAGGTACTAAGCTAAGCAAAACTAAACTCATACCTGTGACCACGTCACTCTGCTTGATGGCCTCCTGCAGGCCAAGATTGTAGACCCGGGGTTGCGCTTGCGAGGCCGAGGAATCCACCACCGCCTTTCCTTTCTCCGCATACGATGCTCCCGCCTTCTTTTCACTCTTCGGCGGCATCCGACAATCTCGCGCAATATGCCCCATGCGGCCACAATTGTAGCAGACCCGAGTATCTGGCTTGGAAGTAGCCCCTGACGTTGCTCCCGTTGCAACTGATGAAGGAGCTTGTCCACTCGGCTTGGACTTCTTACCCCATTTCTTCTTATAGAATGGTTTCCCAGATCGGGGCGCCTTCCACTCCGGTTGCGTCACAGTCAAAGCTCTTTTTCCTTGCACCCTTTTCATATCCTTTTCCAACGCGGTTGCAGTGTCAACCAATGCTTGGAAACCTTGGTTCACAGAACTTGACACAAGGAACCTCAACTCGTCCCTCAGGCCTTCATAGAACCTATTGGTCTTCCGTTGCTCATCAGCAAATATCGAACCCGCATACCGCCCCAAGCGCGTAAATTCATGCAGGTACGCGTCAACACTGCCCTCACCTTGAGTCAACCGTTGGAATTCATTTTCCATGGCTATCCGCTGAGCCACAGGAAGGTGCTTTGCTAGGAACAATCGAGAGAATTCATCCATGGAGACTTGAGCTAACGGACGACCCGCCAAATGATGTAACTCTATCTCATCCCACCACAAGCGAGCTTCTCCTTCAAGCAAGAATGTAGCTAAGGTAACCTTCTGACGCTCCGCCGTGCCAATCGCCGCCATAACTCTCTTGACGCGCGATAACCAATCCTCTGCCTGCGTCGGAGTACCCGCTCCCGAAAATGTAGGCGGATGGAAACTCATGAACCGTGTTAGTTGCTTCTCAGCTGCTCGAGGAGCCACATCCACTACAGGTTCCGGCCTTGCCTCCACCTGTTCTGGCCTAACATCCACTTGTTCCTGCCTAAGTGGCTGGCCTTGGATCATGGTAAATAATGCCTCCGCAACTAACCGCACATGCTCGGCAGACGGTGGAGGTGTAGGCACCTCAGCTGGTGCCCTACTCTCATCAGAACGCTGGGGCTCAGACGGCCCAGCTCCACTTCGTGTCACCTAAAGGTGGACAAGACACATACATTAGCGGTCGTACCCAAGCAAACAACACAAAATAGGAACACGCAGGTTCCTCAAACAAACCAATTTGCATTCCTATCATGGACATTCAGGAGTTCATTCGTAGACTTTGGGTTGCACAAACACGTGCTCGCCACCCCACAAAAGAAGTCGACCACGACTTCGAGAGGGAAAGACCAAAACAACCGATACCAAAAATGTAACAACCCCATCCGTTCATATGATATATTCTAGAAGGTCCGGCCGGGGCCCCACAGGATATACCACAAAACAGTCGGTGAAGGTACAGGATGATACCAGAGTAGCGCATCGCACCTATCACATGCATTCTAGCGGAAGCCTAAACTACTTGAACTCCTCATGAATGTCCAAACATAAAACTCCACATTTTATATACATATAGGAATGTCTTACAATAAGAACAAGTGTTGGCCTTATGGCCTTACATAGCTTTCATACAGTGGCTACAACTATGGGCGCGCAGGCCGGCCACAACAAAAGAAAACACACATCTCAAACATAGCCTTCGAGGGCTAAACAGCAGCAGCAGCAATACCAGCAGGAGCATCAACCTCTATGCGTCCCGCTCGGCTCTCCAGCACCTGTGCAAGGGACAATCCACCCACCGGTGGCAAACAAAAGCAACGGTCAGCGTTCAGCTGACCAAATTATAACGACCCTACCCCTTCTCTCGGGGCAGCGGTATTTATCCCTGCAGGCATATCATATCACAAGTATGGCAATATATCAAAATGTGCTTTCACGCACACAAGCCATCACAACCGTTCGCCACCCGGCCCAACGGTCCGTGCACTCAGGGCACATTCTTGGTGTTCTGGCAACCTCTTGCCCACCACCGTATCAGGGTTATCACCCAACGGTAAATCTCTTGAGCATTTACTCCATGGCGTGCAGCCGGAGTTAGTCCTCGGACACCGGGATGGCCCGTAGCCCCCCATTGTGTCATGGCGCGCAGGCCGAAGACTCTTGCTATGCGCTCCAACAGACCGTACCTTTGGTCTCACATCGGACGGACATAGCGCAGGTCGGATCCTCCACCCCCCGTTGCTCAAATCGCCTTGCCTTCTCCGAGTACAGCGTACTCATGGCTATATCAAAGGCGCGGGTCGGTCTCACCAATCCTGTTCCTGGCATTTAAGCCTGGGCATAAGCCTTACACCCATTTTCTCACAACAACAGCGGGTCTTTCCTGGGCACACCAGTACTTCCTGTTACTCTCTTCACAGGTGGACACCGCACAAGCACAAATGTCAGGGGTCTTTCCTGGGCATGCCAGTACTTCCTGTGACTCGCTTCACAGGTGGACACCCTATGACATCAAGCATCACAAAAAGGGCCTTTCCTGGTCTCACCAGTACTACCTGTGCCTCATTCACAGGTTGGACCCAAAACCATCACAAGGCTATTTTCCTGGGCTACCACCCCAGTACTTCCTGCTACTCCTTTTCGCAGGTATAACCCGAGACTCCTTACACTACACGGTATCACGGAGTCTTCTCCGGTTCGTATGCAACATCACCAATCCAGACCAACCTGTCCAGATGGGCTTCACACAGCATGCCTATTCCGTACTCCATTTCCGGATCTATATGCACAACAAAAGGGGATTTCAAGAATCACCCAAATGACTCCCAAAAGCAGCCACCTCTTGGTGGGGGAATCAAAAGATATGCCAAAATAGAAGCCTTCACATGGCTAGGAAGAAAAGTCGTTACCCTTGACGATCGCTTCGGTGCCATGGCTTGAAAGCTAGCTTGCAAGACTCGCAAGATCGTCTCCTCCGCAACGCTGGCTTCGGATCTCTCGCCGGTAAACCGCAGCACCACCAACAGCAGCCCCCTTCCCTTCTTCCTCCTCCTTTCTCTCACTCTTTCTCTCTCTCTTGAAGAAAGATGAAGGCCAATTCAAAGTGAGGATTCTTTTCTGAATTCGGCCCTTAAGGAAAAAGAAGAAGAGCTTTCAGCCCTTGGATTCAGACTGAAGAAATGGACGGCCACGATTCTGCCAAAAACACACATTTTGACCCGACACGGCCTCGAACACGGCCGTGTGCCTGGCCGTGTGCCTCAAGCGGTGGTCAACCGACCTATCCAAACCAGTGACACGCCCATGGGACACGCCCGTGTCATGGGCCGTGTCACCAACACGCCTTCAGACACGCCCGTGTCTGTGGCCGTGTACCTGGGTGAAAAAATCCCAAATCATCCCGAGACTTCACACGGCCTGGGACACGCCCGTGTCCCCGGCCGTGTGCCCAGACACGGCACCCAGACACGCCCTGTCAAAATCATTCGGCGGGCTGAGCTCGTCGTTCCGATTTGACACGCCCTGTGACACGCCCGTGTCACAGGCCGTGTCACCTATCTCGACACTCGACACTCGACACTCGACGATCTCGACACTCGACGATCTCGACACTCGACACTCAACGACACGGCCATGGACACGCCCGTGTCCTAGGCCGTGTGCCTCCTCTCGACGATCGTCGAGCAAAAATCGTCGACACCTAAGTCGACTGTCGACACTGCCTTGACACGCCCTGCGACACGCCCGTGTCGCAGGCCGTGTCCACCTGACACGCCCTGGGACACGCCCGTGTCCCAGGCCGTGTCACCCAAATTTTCCCGTTTCAGAACTTTGGGCTGTTACAGGGGGCACCATCACCGACCTGTTCCGCCCCTCCATCGAAGAAGGAGAACTCATGGAAATCGATCAACAAGCTTCATGGATGGATCCTGTGGTGGTTTTTCTCTCCACGGGAGAGTATCCTGAGGGGGTAGACAAGAAGAAGCTGAGGCACAAGTCAGCATACTACCTCCTCCAGGGCGGGTAGCTATACAGAAAGACCCTCTCAGGGATGCTGGCCCGCTGCGTAACCGAGGGAGAAGCGCGAAGGATCTTGGAGGAGGTCCACTCCGGGGAATGTGGGAGTCACTCCGGGAGTCGGACCCTGGAAGGAAGGATAGTCAGGCAAGGTTATTTTTGGCCCACCTTGGGCCGGGACGCTGCAGAATTCGCAAGGAGATGTCACAAGTGCCAACTGTTTGCCCCTCTCCAGCTACAGCCGGCCCAATGGCTCCGTAGTATCACGGCCCCATGGCCCTTCGCGATCTGGGGAATGGATCTGGTTGGGCCGTTTCCCCAAGCCAGCGGTCAGAGAAGGTTCCTCCTAGTGATGATTGACTACTTTTCAAAGTGGATGGAGGTGAAAGCGTTGGCTAAGGTGACCTCCCAGGTGATCAGGAATTTTGTATGGGGGGAGATCATCTGTCGCCATGGGCTGCCCCAGGCCATCGTCACAGACAATGGGCCCCAGTTCGCCAGTGCCGAGTTCACCAGCTTTTGCGAACAACTTGGGATCGATCTCAGGTTCGCCTCGGTCCATCACCCCAGGAGTAACGGGCAAGTGGAGGCTGCAAACAAGATCATTGTCAACCTTCTCAAGAAAAAGGTGGAGAACCTGAGAGGGAGTTGGGTGGAGCAGCTTCCCGCTGTCCTTTGGGCCCTGAGGACCACTCCCAACACAGCTACAGGAGAGACCCCCTTCAAACTCTCCCACGGGTGTGAGGCAGTGCTCCCCATTGAATTCGAAGTCCAAACGCCACGAGTCGTAGCGGCAAAGGAAGACCGCGAGGAATGGCAGGCAGAGAATGAGGAGGAACTGAGGCTCTCCCTCGACATGGTAGAAGAAGTAAGGGACCTTTCTGCCATCCGACAGGAGGAGGTAAAAAGAAGAATGGCCAAGTACTTTGACAAGCATGTCAGGATCAAGCAGTTCGTGGAGGGGGACTTGGTGTTGAAGAAAGTAGATGCAGCAGGGAGGTCAGCATCCGTGGGAAAACTCAATCCCAGCTGGGAGGGACCGTTCATTGAAAAGGTGGCCTTGGGGTCGGGGGGCTATCGACTCCAAAATGTAGAAGGCGAGACCCTGAATCTCACCTGGAGTGGTGACGACCTCAAACGCTTTTTTTCCCTGAAACATGTAAGCGACACCTTGATTATAAATAAATTCCTTCAAGCTCTCTGATATCATTGCAATTGGCCTGCATGGTGGAATGTGATGTATTTTGGACCCCGAGCAGATCCCGCTGTCAGGCTCTCACCTAGCTGACAGGGCTGGAAGTCACTCGGTGTCATCCTTGGCCTCGAGCAGATCCCGCTGTCAGGCTCTCAACTAGCTGACAGGGCTGGAAGTCACTCGATGGTGGTGGTAATGGACCCCGAGCAGATCCCGCTGTCAGGCTCTCACCTAGCTGACAGGGCTGGAAGTCACACAGTGTCATCCTTGGCCTCGAGCAGATCCCGCTGTCAGGCTCCCACCTAGCTGACAGGGCTGGAAGTCACTCGATGGTGGTGGTAATGGACCCCGAGCAGATCCCGCTGTCAGGCTCTCACCTAGCTGACGGGGCTGGAAGTCACTCGGTGTCATCCTCGGCCTCGAGCAGATCCTGCTGTCAAGCTCTCACCTAGCTGACAGGGCTGGAAGTCACTCGATGGCGGTGATAGTGGACCCCGAGCAGATCCCGCTGTCAGGCTCTCACCTAGCTGGCAGGGCTGGAAGTCACTCGGTGTCATCCTTGGCCTCGAGCAGATCCCGCTGTCAGGCTCTCACCTAGCTGACAGGGCTGGAAGTCACTCGATGGTGGTGGTAATGGACCCCGAGCAGATCCCGCTGTCAGGCTCTCACCTAGCAGGCAGGGCTGGAAGTCACTCGGTGTCATCCTCGGCCTCGAGCAGATCCCGCTGTCAAGCTCTCACCTAGCTAACAGGGCTGGAAGTCACTCGATGACGGTGATAGTGGACCCCGAGCAGATCCCGTTGTCAGGCTCTCACCTAGCTGGCAGGGCTGGAAGTCACTCGGTGTCATCCTTGGCCTCGAGCAGATCCCGCTGTCAGGCACTCACCTGGTTGACAGGGCTGGAGGTTACTCGATGGTGTCGGCCTTTAAGTCGTCAGGTGTAGGTCAAAGTCTGTGGCAGGAAACGAAGGGGAAGGGTTCTGACAGGGCGAGCCAGGTCTCGGCGAACTCAGCTCGGCATAGCCAAGGAGGCAAGCCGGACTAGAGGGCTCTGCATGGGCGAGTTCGGGCTCGACATTTCCGGCTCGGCATTGGAAAGTAGGCCGCGAGCCCGGGCCTCGCCAAAGACAAGCCAGACCAGGGCGCCTCGCACCCCAGGCCCATCATACTTCGAAAAATTTCTTCTTCGATGGGCACAACCTGGGTGGCTCGCGTGCGAGTAGAGGTAGGCAGATAGAAGGCAGAAGGCCGCGCGCGAGTAGTAATGGCGTAATACGGGCGGAGAGTAACTCGCCGAGAAATCATTTGGGACTCGGCGAACACTCCAAACACACTTCGCTCGCGTGCGCGCTCTCATGATCACTCTACTCGCAGAACCTGTCTCGGCGAGGTCGCGGGAGAAAATACTCACATACATTCATGACACAATGAGCATAGTAAAAAAGGACACCGGTATGATCAAAACACTTTCATTTATTATTTACAAGCGTACAGGGAGCTCGCCTCTGCGAGTAGTCAAAAAAGAAAAAAGAAAAGAAGAACAAAAATACAGGGCCGTCAGCTGGCCTCGCCCCCTCCGCCGGACTGGTCCTCGCCGTCGCCCGAGTGGTCCTGGAAGCTCTTCCCGAACATCGCGTCCAGGCTATCCTCCTTCTCGCTGGGCGGCGTCGCCGGAAACAGACTCGGCATCAGGTCCCGAGCGGAGATCTCCCCGCATCCTTCCACCAGCACCCCTGAGTCCTTCATCATCGCGAGGGTGCACTCAGCGGTCTGGATGGAGTTGATCCGCAGTCTCTCGACGAGGTCCGCCTCGCCGAAGATGCGCGGGCTCTTGTAGGGGAGTGTGGGATCGATGTCGTGCCCCGGGAAGAAGATCTCCGCCTGGCGACGCACTTCGCCGAGAAGGTGCTGGTTCTCCCCCTTCAGCTTCACGTTCGCGCTCTCCAACTCGCCAAGGCGTACGCGCAGTTGGACGATCTCCTCCCCTCGCTCGACGTCGCGAGCCTGGAGCTCCCCAGTAGCGTCGGCATCTACGGCCAGCTGCGCGCGCAGGCGGCCGTTCTCCTCCTCTAGCTCAGTGTTGCGAGCCTGGAGCTCGCCCGCCGCTTTGGCATCCTGGAAAAAAGCTCACTTAGCAGCAACACAAAGCTTTCCAAGTAAAAGAGAGTGGTGCGTGACACTTACCAGCCCGCCAGCAGTCTTGGCGAGAAGACTATCCGCGATGCCGAGCCGCCTCGCCTGATCGGCAACCTGCTCCTTAGCGAGGTCGCGAGCCTGCTCGGCCTTTTCGAGCTGGTGGCTGATGGCGAAGCTGCGGCGCGCCAGCATATGGTGCAGCTCCAGGGTCCGCATATGGGACTGCAGCCCCTCATGGCCGAACTGCCGGAGGGTCGACCTCTTGTAGGCCTCGGCATCCTCCCGACCATAAAGGCCGAAGCCGAGGGCGTAGGCAAGACCGGTGGCGGGCTCGCGGTCGTGCCAGGACGGGTGCAGGGTGGAGACGGAGACTCGATGAGCGAGCTCGTCCCACTGCAACATGGGCTCGCCCGCGGAATCCTTCCAGCGCGCGCCGAAGTTGAAGAGGGGGTGCTGCTTCGGCGGCGCGCGCTCGCGGGCAGCCCTCTTCGCCGAGGGAGGAGGGGAGATCGCAGCCGAGGAAGAGGGGGCCTTGCCACCCTTTCTGCCCTTGCTGGTAGTCTCCTTCAGTGGGCTCCCCGGGGACACGTCGGGAGGAGTCTCCGACGAGCTGATGTACTTGGGGCTGGACTGATGTTATTGTTGTTGTTGTTGCCCCCGCGGAGCCAGCAGGGCTCTCCACATCTTCTTCACCTGACGGGGGCCAGATGGCGGGTTCGACCCCGCGTCCTCAGGTCGCCTCTTGCTGGAAGAGGGCTGCGAGGAGACCGTCTCATCTCGGCAGGCCGCTGCCGCCACCCTCTCGCGAGCAATAGGGTCAGTATCAAGCCCCGGGTCCGCAAAAGGCGGGTTCGCGGGGATTATTCGCTCCCCTGCAGAAAAATACTTGGGAAGGTTAGAAAACTCAGGGATGATAATGTGTCGAGTCCGCGAGTAGGCGAGCTCGGCAAGAGGAAGGAAGCATACCTTCGCCGGGCAGAACCGGGGGGAGCGCGTCGAGGCCCCTCCGCAGGAAGGCGACCTCGAAATCTTTGTGGAGGAAGAATTTGTGGAGCTCGGCGTCGTTGCCGGACACGGCCGGCGGGCGGTACACCTCCTCGCCTTTCTGTTGCTGCGAGTAGGGGATGTTGCCGAGATCACCCTTGATGAAGGCGATCTTGGTCATCCAGGTGTGGTGCTTGTTCGCGATCTCGCGAACTTTGATCAAGGAGCCGCCGAAGTAGGCGACCCCATCCGTCATCGCCTTATAGGAGAAGAGTTTCCTGAACACCGTCAGGTTAAACTCGATCCTCTCCCGCCGGAGATAGCTCGCGAACGCCACCATCATGGCGATGGCGTTCGAGTTCAGTTGCGCGGGGACGGCCCCGTAGTATTTCAGGATCTGCCGGATCTCCGGCCACAAGGGAAGTCGCAGCCCCACCTCGAAGTGCGAGATGGGGAATGCGAGTTCGTTCTCATAGAACGTGTTGATTGCCTCACCCGGCCCCGGCCTGCGTGCCTCAAAGCCCGGCGGCACATATAGGGCCTTGAATTCGGCGAGCTCCTCCTCGCTGGTGTGGCCGTCAAAAAAGCAATAATCCGCGAAGTGCTGCGCGCACTTGGAGCGGCCATCAGCGTCCGGATTAGTCTTGCCCATGGTCGCAGGAAAGAAGCAAAGCACAACGCGAGCAGAAGAAGGAAAAAGCAGGAGGGGAAGCAGAGCAATAAAGATAGTACGGGGGTAGGTGAAAGGGGGGGGGGGGCTATTTATAGGAAAAATAATCTGAGGCAGGCTGTCACATCGGCGCATCTCGCCACCCCAGCTCGCCACCCCAGCTCACCACCCCAGCTCGCCGACTTCCGGCGCGTCCTCACTGAGGCTAAGTCAAAACATTACGACTTTTTATTTAAATAACAAATGAAAATGTTCTAAAAATTATTCATCCCAGCAGGGGAAAGTTCGAAACAGAAAACAAGGCGCGCAAGCAGGGAGGGCACCAGGACGCGAGCGCCGGTCGGCTCGGCAGGGGAGCCCGCAAAATTACCTACCCCGGCCTCGCGATCCCCGCCCCCCAAGCTGCCGCGCGCGGAGAAGCTCGCGGATCCTTCCAGAGTTCCTTTGCGCGGCCAAGAGACCGTCATCTATCTCATCCAGGAGTCGGGAAGGAGACATCAACTCGCCAGGCCGGCCGAGGCGCACCTCCTCAGCAAGGCGCGCATAGTCGCGCTGCAACGTCTCGTTGACTCCTTGCACCTCGCGCAGACCACCCACCAGCTTCTTGAGGAGCTTGACCTCCCTCCTCGACATCTCGCCCTGATCCACCTCCGGACCCAGATAAGAGTCCAGCGAGCTCGGAGACGGCAAGGGAGAATGGTGGGCTGCCCGCGAGGACTCCTCGGCAGCCGACTGACTGGGAAGGGCTGTAAAGGCAGACGTCAGCAAGAACAAAAGCTTGTGAAGCACAGAGTTGAGCGAGGCGGACCTGAAGAGCTCGGCGGCTCAAAGGAGATGCGAGGAGGGATGAACCTCAGGTCCTTCCCGCGACCTGGGCCGCGAGCCCCCGGCGAGATGGGCTCGAAGCCCGGGACAGGAATGGACCCCAGGCCCCCCCCCGGCGACCGCGTCAATTTGCCGAGGGGAGTCAGGTGGTGAGGCTGGCCTCTGCGAGCTCATAGGCAGGATCCCGAAGAGGAGCGGCGGATCCCGTGGATGGTTGTCCGGGGGTAAGAGTCGTGAAGTGGCGGGCATAACCTCGCCTTGCGGCGTAGGAACCCGCGGCACGGTGCCCTCGTCATCTAGAAGGCCGCCCTGATCGTCACCAACAACAACGACCTCCCTATCATTCTCCAGAATAGTTCGAGTAGAAGACCCGGTCTCGCGAGCCAAAGTGGCCCTCAGGTCGTGGAAGATGGGCTCGGCCGCCTCGGGAAATGGCCTTGACCTCTTGGAGCTCGGCTCGGCAGGGTCAATTTGAGGGACCTTTGCGGGGACCGCCGTCAGCGCGACAATGCGAGCCTCGGAAGCCTGGCGGGCTCGATCTATGCGCTCTTGAATCTCCTTGGGAAGGGGCATCTTGGCAAGGCAGCAGGGGGAATGGCAAGAGCCAGGCAGCAGAGCAGGTGCATATATATAGCCGCAGGTGGCCCCCACCATAAGATTCCCTTCAACTCGCCAGCCGGAGCTCGCCGCACACTTCGGGTTGGATGTTTCTTTCCGAGCTTTTTGACAAGCTCGGAAAGAGCGGGGATTGTGTACAACCCCGTGTCCGGCGAGCAAGTTCAACAAGGGCCAAACAGGCGAGCTCAGCAGCAGCAGGCGAGCTCGGCAGCAGCAGGAGCGGGCCAGAGCTCGGCATCCGTCGACCAGAGATCGACGATCGACGACCCAGAGCTCGGCATTCGCCGAGCGAGCTGCAACTCGCGGCCCCGCAGTGGAGCTCGTCAGCAGCTGGCGAGCAAAGCACGCCGAAGTGGCCAGGGGTCCCAGCTCGCCCGGGGATCAGAGGTATTTTTTACTATTCTATCCCTGCTGGCCTGCCCATAGCCCTTCGAAACAGCGGAGTTTGGCTGTTGGCAGGCCCAGCCAAGGGTTCCCCGGTAATTTCAGGTCAGCTATTTTGGTTATGGGTAGTCCGGGTTTCAAAAACTATAAATAGGACCCAAGGGGTACCCCAGAAGGCAAGCTTTTTCCCTGAGCTCCTCTCCCCAAATTCTCTAAGTGCTTTCTGAGGGTACCTTAGCTCGGCTTCAGGCTAAGGAGGGGAAGCGCTCTGAGATCTTCCGGGTTTGTGGTGGGACCTCCCCGCCGAGCCCTTGGGTCTGTTTTCTCCTTGTCTAGTTGTTTTTTCTTGCAGGAGCGAAGTAGACGCGAGACCACCCCTTTCCCCAAGGGCGAGCTCCACAGGAAGCCGGGTTCCGGTTTCAACAGACAGGTCACCTCTCGTAGCAATTTTGGAGTGAGAGAACACTTGGCACACGACGGACGACATGTCGTCGCGCCGGGAGTTGTTACAAATTACGCTTCGTGCTGGTGGTCTTCGGATAGCGACTTGCAGATTCTGGATGGGGAGCAGAGAACCTGGACTTGCAGCTGCGGGGGCCGCTTGGAACTTGAATGATTTGGCTTCGTTGGATGGCTTTGACTTGACCCGCTTGTAGCTCGGGTGCGGCTCGGTTTTGGCTCGGAGGCTGCTCGTAGGAGGAATTCAGCAGAGCTTCAATCTGAGGAAGAAGAAGACTCGGAAGAGAAAGGTCAGAAATGAGGAGGCCTGAGGCTCCTTTTATAGGCTTCAGACGGTGGTTATGGTAGTTACGCGGCTATCCACACACCATAACCACCATCATGATTATTTTTAGTATAGTTTAACTGCGCGTATTTCGCTATTTGGAGACCATTATAAATAAATTATGAAATATTAATTAAATTCTCCCACTAACCCGGTGGTTAGTGCATGATTATGCGTGAATCAGACGGTCGAGAACGCTCCCCATCGATCGGAAGACGGGGGAGCGGGACTCCATGGGCAGCTGGCGAACTCGCTGCCAAGTTCGTCGACGAGGGGAGGACCACCAACGGCGGCCAGGGAGGACCACCAACGGCGGCCGGGGAGGAGCGACTGCTCCCCTCGGCCGCGGCCGAGGGAGGCGGTTGCCCCCTAGGCCGCGCGTCGGCGGCCGAGGGAGGGGGAGGTTGCCCCCTAGGCCGCGCGGGCGCCCGAGGAAGGGGGCGGCCCGAGCGGCCACCCTCCTCGGCTGCGCCGGGGGCCGAGCAAGGGGGCAGCCCGTACGACCTCCCTCTTAACCGCGCCGGCGGCCGAGGAAGGGGCGGCCCGGGCGGCCGCCCCCCCGGCTGCGCCGGTGGCCGAGCGAGGGGGTGGCCCGTGCGGCCGTCCCCATAGCCGCGTCGAAGGCCGAGGAAGGGGGCAGCCCGGGCGGCCGCCCCCATTGACGCGTCGACGACCGAGGATGGTGCGGCCCGGTCGGCCGCTTCCTCGGCGGCGGCCGGGGTCGCCGCGGCGAAAGAGGGCGGGCGACCCGCGTCCGGGGAGGAGGTCGGCCGCCCGCCACCGGGGAAGGTGGGGCTCGCGGCGGTTTTCCCATTACGCGTAATGGGATTGGTGCGCGGGGGATCGGGCGCGGTGATCGCGCCCGCGGTCAATCCCATGATTCCACTTCTTTTGAGGTGGGGATCATGAGTGTGTGATTATGTACACACCTATTTCCTATAAAATGGGGGTCATCCCCAACAGTGATAATTTTATTCCAATACAGTTTTAAATTTAGAATTCTAATTTCATATACTGAATTCTACTATTCAACCAAACTTCAGAATTATAAATTTCAATTTTTTTGACCAAATTACTGTATTCAGTCCAACAACAAAATGTAATAGACTTCAATTCAGAAATTGGTTATTGTTAACCGCAACCCGTTATTTTGTTAGTCGCACCCCAAAATCTCCCAATTTTCCGCGCCTTTTCGAAATTCGCCTTGTACATGCAATATCAGGAAAAGTGTTCACCACGAAAGTTGTAGATATCGACGAGATCTACAACTTTCGTGCTGATCATTTTTCCTAAAAATGCATGTACAAGACGCACATTGGAAATATGCCCAGATTTTGCGTCTTTTCGAAATACTCCTTGTACATGCAATTTCAGGAAATGTGTTCATCACGAACGTTGTAGATCTCGTCGATATCTACAACTTTTGTGTTGAACACTTTTCCTGAAATTGTATGTACAAGACGTATTTCGAAAATGCGCGAAAAATGGGAGATTTTGGGGTGCGGCTAGCCAATTACGGGTTGCGGTTAACAATCGCCCAGAAATTTGAATTAGAACAATTTCAATTTCTAAATAACAATCAGATACTACAAATAAACAAAATTTCTTAGATAAGATCAAACGTTCACGGGAACGACGGTTTATAAACACCCCTAATAAAATTTCTATTTGTTTGAGCGTTTCACTACTCCGTTTTGGGCAAATGCTTCCAAAAGGAGGGTAAACAAATTAATTTCCGACAGCGTTTGCTCCGTTTTCACCCGCCCGCCCACTCGCCTTGAGAAGTGCCTCAAAAAGCTCTGCTTTGAGCAGACACCTCCCCCTTTCGATTCAAACACTCGGTTTCAACCCACTGCATCCACCCGCCAACACCAAAACAAATAGAGCCGAATTTAAGGAAAAAAAACGCAGCGAAGGGGTGAACACGTGAGCAACAGTTTGTGTAGTAATTTGAAGGAACCAGCAGATCCTTTTGCACGCTGAAATCGTCTCAAAAGCATAATGGGTAAAAAGGAGAAGAAAAGAAAGTAAAAAAGTACCGAAGTAAAAAAGCGTAAAAGTCGGAAAACCCTTCTTCTCTCAACTCGGGCGGTCATTCCTCCGGAGTCTGGATGCCGTTCCCTATTTGATGCCACTGGATAGAAAGCATAAAGTCCCGGTCTCTCTCTCTGCTCTTCTGCTTTGTGGAACTCATCTTCTCGATAGAGTTCCCACGGAAAACCCTTTTTCTAAACATATTAAAGCAGAGGCGAGTGGCGCTTTCCAAGGTGATCGCCATGGCGGTAGTTCCTACGGTGGCGTAGTTGGCGTGCCAAAGTCCTCAGAGCAACTAGGACTCTTGTGGTCCCTTCCTCCTAAAACCCTAAATTTCTCCTTTCTCCTTTCTCCTTTCCTTATTCTCCCTCAATTGAGTGATTTGAGTGTGTGCTGCGCTCGTGTCAGAGTCTATCGAGTGAGTAGTGGTGGGAGGGTGGGTATTTGGGTGAGGGCAGTGGAGGATGAGAGAGCGGATTCACGATGGGAAATTGCGGAACAAGAGAGGAATCTGCAGCCGTAGCATCTCATGCTCAAGGTTTTGCTCTGCCCTTCAATTCTATTCTCTGCTCTTTTCCTTTTTTTTCCTCCATTTGTTCTCTCGGATTCTCTTCCTGGTTTAAGCTAGCCCTTGACTCCAAATGTCGTGTAATCTTATATAAATCCACTTCAGGGCGAAGCAGCACAAAACCAGGGTGGGAGGAGTATTCCTTTCAGATTCAAACTGATTTTTATTGTTCTTTTTTTGAATTTAATAACTTCATATTATCTCATGAAGATCACCTTATAACTCAATCCTTTTCTTTTTCATTTTATTTTTAGCGTTTGTCGGAATTTTAGTGTCTATGTGTCTTATGGTGGAATTCAACGCCGTTACAGTTTGAAAAAATAAAGCTAAAACGTGATGGCTTGAATATTTGGCTTTAATTTCAGCGCCTAGCTCAGATCTAAGTTGGTGTGTATTGATATTTGGCCTTGACTGTTGTTAAAAGCTCCAAGGTATACAACGACAGGCTTTTGAATAGTTTGACCGTTTCTGAATTCAACTTTCATTATACTGAGATTCCTAATTTTTTTTACATGTACAATATTTGTCTTATTTACACGCTGCTTTATAGTTAGTTTTACTCATAAAGGAAGGTTTAGGAACCTAAAAAATATCATTTATGTAGTTATCAATCATCTTATTTGCAGTGCAACATGTCCAGTTGCCTCAACTACCTGCAAGAAACTCCTCTGGGAAGAAGCATAACGTCTTCTTCTCAGACATGAGTGACCCATCAACTCCTCGAAATTTTGCAGACTCCAGGAATATTGCAATATACACGGGCATGATAGCATTCACATTATTTGAGCTTGAGACCATCACAAAAAGCTTCCGTTCTGATTATGTTCTCGGCGAAGGCGGATTTGGTACAGTTTACAAGGGATATATTGATGAGAATGTGAGGACTGGTCTCAAATCTTTGCCAGTTGCTGTGAAGGTGCTTAACAAGCAGGGCCTTCAGGGACACAAGGAATGGCTTGTGAGTTACTTCAGTCTCTTTCTAAAGAATTATCTGTCAATAATCAAGTTTTCTTACTTTCCTCACGTCTCTCCTTTTTTCTTTAACATATTTGATGATTTGATGATTTACACGTCTTTGCATGAAGTTTTCATTCCACGTTTCTATGCTGATGAGTAGCAAATATTCTATGTTTTGGATGAGAAATATTATTGGGTTTGTTTACTCTTTTAATCCATGAAAATGTAATATGTAATTGTTTTAGTGTACCAATTTTGTTGAGAGCGGAGTTGGTGACATGCATGTGATATGCATAGACTTAAGTTAATTCGATCTATTTCTTCTAGACAGACAAATATAATAGGTAATGTTTGAAAAGCCAATTTTCAAATGTTGACATTCTTTGGAAAATTAGTATAATTGACATAAGATTGCAAGATCTAAATAACATTTTATATGATGCTAAATTCTTTTTCTTATGCTTTCCCTTCAATTATGAAGATATTATTTGTTTCCTGTATAGTTAACTGTCTCAGAAAAGCTCAAAGCTTATCCATTTATTTGAAAATTAGCCTTTGATACTTCTTCAATTTTCTTGAATGAAATACTTGCATTTTATGACCCAAAGGTACTAGTTTATGAAAAAACTCTGCCAGCAGAGTTTGGAATCAAATCATTTTCTCTCTTTTTGTAGTATTTATTGATTACATGCATATAGATTATGTAGAATAAAAGGAAAAAATCACAGTGATCTTAATCTTTTTGTGAGTTCATTATATGTTCTTCTTTGCCCATTTGAAATTTTTTCGAGTTAACCGTGTTTTTTTCCTCTTTTTGCCAGACGGAGGTTAATTTTCTTGGACAATTAAGACATCCTAATCTAGTGAAACTGATTGGATATTGCTGTGAGGATGATCACAGGCTCCTTGCTTATGAGTTCATGTTTCGAGGAAGCCTCGAGAACCATTTATTTCGAAGTAAATAAATCAAGATTTTTTTTTTGTATTCTTCATGTGCTTTTCAAGCTAATTGTTTTACATATGTATTTTTTTATATTTTCACGAGTGTACTTCTTTATTGCATGCAAATCTGTTTATTTATGGAAATTCTCCTTATCAACATCTGTGCCATCAATATGGATTAGATTTCCTCTACTACACTTCAGATATGATTTCTTTTGTTCACATTGTTTGTAAAGGATAGGACTAAAGTTATACATGTTGAATGACGGCACTTCAGTAATTATGAAATTTACTTCTACGGAGCTCATGATTTTCAATCAAATTATAGTCAGTCTATGCAAACTCTTGAAGCTTGAGCTTTTGAACTATTTATGCCATTCTCCTGCTAAGAGTTGCACTTGATGTTAAGAGTTGCACTTGAATGGTAAATCTCATGTTTATATATGAAGTTAGACAATGATCACTGTTATAGGGTTAATACTTTAATAATCCTATAAAATTCAGGAAATATGACCTAAACAATTCCTAGATCAAGGTAATTAAATAGAATACCCAATTTACATTATAAACAAGCTGAGATAGAATGAAGATGCGGGGTAGAGTTGTGAGAGTGGGACTCTAAAGACTATTCAAACCCTATTGCCCCGTTCGTTACGCGGGAATTGGGCCGTTGGAATTGGTATTCATTTACCAATTCCAATTAGGGCCATTCGGTATGCCAAAAAAACCGTGGGAATCAGAAATGAATCGGAATCCGTCGGAATTGGGTATAAGGTAAACGCGCGACGTTTATTTCCGACCTCGCTAGGCCGGATTTCGCGATTCCTGCTCCCGATCTCAAGGGCAGACATGATATATGCCGCCATTGCAGCTATTGCAGATTTGACTGAGACTGAGGTCATACAGGCTATCGATATGCTGAGTGATGACGACAAGAAGGCCGACGTGTTCATGGCTTTACCGATGCCAATTAGGAGGACCTGGCTCCGCTTACATCTACGCGATTGATTTGATTATGTTAAGAACTTTTGGCATCATGTGCGGACTATTATAATGCTGTAGACTATTTGAATTTTTTTTAATGTTCGGTTCGTGGACTATTAATTTTAATTCTGTTGAAGTATGATTTTTGTTTAGCAATTTCAATTCAGTTTATAATAAAAATTACAAATTTGAATTCTGTATTTTGAATTCCATACTACAGCTGAACATCGGAATTGCTAATTCGAATTCCTGTTACAGAATTCCTGCATTCAGCCGAACAGCAGAATTGGAATTGAATTCAATTCCAATTCCTGCGGGAATGAGAATTGAATTCAATTCCAATTCCAACGGTCCAATTCCCGCGTAACGAACGAGGCCTATGTGTAATTCCGGGGAAGTAATCTTACTTAATCCTAAGATGCATGCATATGAGGTGGTCCAACAAACACTATTCAAACCCTATGTGTAATTCTAGGGAAGTAATCTTACTTAATCCTAAGATGCATGCATATGAGGTGGTCCAACAATGTGTTGCAAAAAATAATTGACACAATTAACCACATAACACGAGTGATATTCAGATGAATTTTAAAAGCAAGCAAGTTCATTTTTCCTTCGATTGGATGGACAAAAGCTAATATGTGCAAGTGATAAAGGTCATACAAGTCAAGATTAATTATTGACGAATATACTAGCATATCAAGACATCCATAATCATGTAGGAAGCCAAATTCATTCAACAATGATAAAAATACTGAAACCAATCAAGAAAAACTCTCGAGGGGTCTGTGGGAGTGGGCAACGAGATACAATGATTAGAGATGTGTTGGTGGCTGTCCGGAGGGGTGAAGGGTGTTGTATGGTGGTTGCCGAAGAGAGGGAGGGGATGTTTTTGGCCTAATTTTTATGGGTGTTAATGTGTTATGGAGAGATTTGGTTTAGGGTTTAGATGATGGAAGGTGAAGGGTGGCTGTGAGAGTGTTAGGTGAGGATAGTTTGGGGAGAGAACATCAGGGCTCGTAGCTGTAGGGGTCAGGGGGACTTGATCAGTTGAGTTTGGTGAGAGCTGAGAAGGGTCGACTGTAGTGTGGAATGGCTGTAGATGGGGTGGATGGGTGGAAACAACAAATGCTGTTGTTTGTGGATAATTTAGGGTGGGGTGGCTACAGTTTTGAGGGGTTGAGGTGTAGTTGGACTTAGGAACGGAAGGAGAGATGCGACCAACACTTGGAAACAAGAGGAAACACAAAACTTACTAAGGAGTTGGCACCTTAGGATTTTGTGGAATCGACACTGCGAGTGATCACCGAATTCCGGGATCTCCAGAATTTGTATATAGCCTCCAATGCTAGCCCCTTCTTATTTATAATAAAATAAGCTTAGGACAACCATCCATGGTTCAAGATGTTTGCTTGATTTTGCTAAACAAAACACTAAAAAACATTAGAATTATCGAATCCTCACTCCAGACATGGCTACGAACTCGGATAGTCCATCAGGCGAATATGACAGGTGACAAAACGACCCCGTACTCACCCAAAGTTCATACTCCAAATATCTCGTTGGTCCTGTCAAATGACTTTGAGCTTCATTTTGTTAATGATAGAGTACATTAATCATAGTATTATAATTAATTAGACTTTTTTTATGAATCCTCAAATTTAATTATTTATGTGCATTTTATAATTTTCAGAACATACAACTATAATTAAATGGATTTCGTGTTTATGAATATTTAAATTTAGTTATTTAAGTACATTTTGTAATCATAGGAACAAGATATTATGAGAATACTTAAATTTAGTTATTTATGTCCTTATAACCATTGAAATTTAAGTGGGTTGTACCGTATCTTATGTTGTGATTAAAAGACAAATTCAACTTCCATGTTTGTTTTCTTGATGAAATGTTATTGTATAATCTTTGTTAGAACCTAAACATGCAATCTAAAATCATTTTGTTGTAGGTGAAAGGGCCCAAGATCTATATTAACTCACAAAGACGCATAAATTCCCAATGTGAGACTAATGAAGCAAGTGGTGCGGAAAGCATGGAATCCACCGGGAAGAAGCCGACCCTAGTAGAGCTTGATAGAAAGGCAGGAAACAGTTCTTTGATTTTGTTTTTCCAAAAGATAAGATCTCCATACAGGCTCTCCCAATAAATATATCTGTGCTTGGGGAGGCTCACCCAAAAAGGAATAAAATAACAAAAGATAGAAGATACTAATTAACAAAATTCCCAAAAAGACAAGCAATACGAACTAAAAGAATGATGCAAAATAAACGACAATGCTGCTATGCCTCGCAGGCAGACTTGTGCTTCACGTGATCTCGACGCTCCAGGGAGTCAACCTCCACACGTTCTACGACAGTCCCTCCAACATCAAGAGAACTCGACCCCGAGTTATCCGGTGGGTGCAAGGCAATGTCCGAAGGGTTGATTAGCTGAGAGGTCTGCCATGTTGAATGTGCTGGAAATGTTGAGGTGTGCTGGGAGGTCGATGACATACGCATTGTCGTTAATCTTCCGACTGATGCAAAAATGACCATAATGTTGAGGTGACAGCTTAGTCTAGGTACCGGTCAGGTAGTGCTTTTTGCGCAAAAATACCCCTACCAGATAACCAACAATGAATGTCTTGTGCCGACGGTCGGCCGGCTGTCGCCTCGTATGCATCATTGGAGGCAATCAACTTTTGGCGAATTTCCTCCTGTAGAGAAGACACCTGATTTCCAAAATGAGTTGTCACATTGTTATTACCTAAACCTGGAGGGGACCACACCAAATCTACAGCCTGCCTTCGTGGTTTGGTGTACTCGATGGAGAATAGAGACTTGTCGGTGGACCGGTTCACCACGCTGTTGAACACAAACTTCTCCCGGGCCAATGTGTAATCCCATCATTTTGGCTTGTCACCGCAAATGCTTCAAATCAAATTACCCAAAGAGCGATTCACTACCTTGGTTTAACTGTCAGATTGAGGGTGGGTGGTGCTGCTGTAGTTGAGGGAGGTTTCGAACATCCGTCAAAGGGTTTTCCAGAAATGTGATAGAAACTTCGTATCTCAATCCAATGTGATGGATTTTGGGACGCCACAATGCCACAAAATATAGTTTGACAACATGAGACGCATTGGAGGTCTTGCGACAAGCAATAAAGTGCGCCATTTTGTAAAATCTATCAACGATGATAAAAACTGAATCCACGCGACGTTGGGTGCGCGGGAGTGCCCAACACAAGGTCCATCGACAAGTATTCCCAAATAGCTTCTGGAACAGGGAGCGACATGTACAACCCGGTGTTTGGGGCTTGACCTTTATCTACTAGACAAATGGGGCAATGCATAACCAACTTGTACACATCACGTTTGAGTTGTGGGCAATAGTTGCGTTCCTCAACAATTGCATTGGTCTTGTCACGACCGAGGTGCCCTGCCAAGCCTCCGCCATGCAAGTCATGGAGGAGCTTCTTCCGAAGAGAAGTTCAGGGAATGCACAAGCGGTTGCTACGAAAGAGGAAACCGTCATGGAGGTAAAAATCATCACTCGGCCGACCCTCCGTACAGGACACCCAAATGGACCGAAAATCCTCATCATTTGCATAAAAATCCTTTTGGAAACCGAAGCCCTCCACCTCATGGTGCACAATGACTAGAAGTGCAGCTCTACAATTAAGAGTCTCTGCAACGCGATTTTGTGATCCGAATTTTTGGTGAATCACATATACGAACTTTTGTATGAAGGCGGTCCAACGACCATGCATTCTGTTGATGTGCTTTTGGCTTGGAGATACTGGAGCGCCTGATGATTGGAGAAGATGATGAGTTCGCGTTGGATCAAGTAAGGTTCCCATAATTTTAGCTCCTGAAAAATAGCAGAAAATTCTTGACCGTTTTGACGGGCTTCACACAACTTTTTGCCCATGAAAGCGATGGGCCGACCCTCCTATATGAGAACGGCCCAATGCCCACACCACAAGTGTCGCACTTCACTGTGAAGAGCTTGTCAAAATTAGGAAGAGCTAAGACAAGCACCGCACACAATTTGTCCTTAATGGTCTTGAAGCTCTGGTCGGCCTCCTCCGTCTAGTGGAACGTCCACTTCTTCATACATTCGGGTATGGGAGCCATAATGGAGTTTAAATTGCGGACAAAATGTCGGTGAGGTCATGGAAACTTCAAACCTCGGACACCATAGGAGGCGGCCATACTTTAATAGCCCGAACTTTATCCTCATCAACAAAGATACCATCTGCAGATATCATGAAACCCAAGAAGATGAGACGGGGTTGCAGAAAGGCACACTTCTTGAAATTGATAAATAGTTATACATCCCTCAAAGTGGATTAACATGCCGAAGATGCTCCATGTGTGTCGTTGGCTTGACTATAAATTAAGATATCATCAAAATACACAACTACCAACTTGTTAGGCAAGGGCTTGAGAACTTGAGGCATTACTCGTGTGAACGTACTTGGCACGTTGGACATTCCAAAATGCATAACAAGCCATTCGTAGAGGCCAATTGGTGTTTTGAACTCCGTCTTCCATTCATCACCCTCCGCACCCAGATTTGGTGATACCCGCGTCGGTGATCCAACTTGGTGAAGATTTGACCATCGCTTAGTTGATCAAGCATGTCATACAAATGAGGAACAAGAAATCGATACTTCACCGTCAACTTGTTGATATCGCGACTATCCACGTATATTCACCAACTCCCATCTTTCTTGTGAGTAAATAAAGCAGGAACTGCACAAGGACTACGACTTTCACGAATTAGCCCCTTCAACAACAAATATTCAATAATTTTTTGGAGTGTTTCTCTTTCTTTGGGTCCCATTCGGTAGTGCGGGAGATGGGGCAAGCATGCTTCCGATAATAGGTCAGTTTGGTGCTGAACCGAATAGTTGGAATAACCGGGGGCGGATCATCATGCATCACATTTGCGGATTCCTCGAGCAAATCCTGGATGTTGGGCGGACACACAATGTAGTCATCATCCAACCCATCGCTGTCTCGGGAAACTTTAATGACCATCAGGAAAAGGTCTAGCTCCGCTTGTCCTGTAATATCATCACAGCATTCCCGCCCAGTGACAACAGGACAGGCTGTGGTTGATCATGCATTGCAGGTTCTTTTGACGTCTTGTCCTGGTCAAAACTAGGCAGCAAAGCAATTCGTCGCCCATGCCACTTGAACAGATACATGTTGCTTCGTCCCTTGTGACGAGCGCCTACGTCGTATTTCCACTGCCACCGAAGGAGGAGATGGTTGCAGTTCATGTCTAAAATGTCACACCAGATCTTGTCTTGGTACGAGCGGCCCGAGGAAACGGGAATGCAACAAACACACGTAACTTGAATGACATCACCCTTCCGAATCCAAGCAATGAAATATAGGGACAGATGTGGTTCGGTCGCTATCTGCAAATGAGTAACCAACACCAAGGAGACAAAGTTCTCAGCACTTCCATTGTCTATGCTCAGACGTCACACCTTACCCTTAATGGTGCACCCTGTGCGGAAAATATTGGTACTTTGGGAGGACTCCGTTTTAGGCGCATATAACAGTCGTTGCACCTCACAACAAAGCTCACCACCCTCGCTAGTTGCACTAAACTCGTCAACATTGCTGTCGCCTGTAAATCGGTACCACCAACATTGTCCGGTTCCACTAGATGGGCTGGTTTACGAGTTGGGGAATTATTCAATCGTTGTTTGATCTCTTGGCAACGGTAGCACTTGTCACCGGTTGGCTTCACATACACATTTTTTCCATCATCACGAGGTGGGCGAATAGAAGGGCTGGAAGGGAGATTTCGTGCGGGAAGCAGGGAGGGCACGAGGAATTGCTCTGGATGATATTCTCGTCGATTGCTCACATTCCGAGCAACTACACTACTGAGTTGAATCTCAACTTTTAGGGCCATGTTGTGCGCCTCATGCATCGAGTGGATATGTTGTAGCAGAATACGGTCTTGAGTAGCATAGTCCAATCCCCCCACATAGCAAGCCACTTGTTGAGAGTCAGACTTAGGCTCTGTTTGGTTCGGCTGTTGCTGATGAAAAGCTGCTGATGAACTGTTGCTGATAGAAAAAGTGCTGATTCTGAAAAACAAAGTTTTGTTAGGAAACTGTTTGGGTGAAACAGAGTTTACAAAACGGAGTTCTCGAAAAGTTGTTTGGATACAAATGAAGTTTTGAGCGAAATCTTTTTGCCTAATAAAACATAATCACCGAGCACAACAGCTTAGAGAGGGGAGAATCACAACAGTGCACCACAAATACCAGCAAATCATTACTACTACCAAACCATCATTTTTGAAAATAACTAATGGAAAACTATTTTGTTATTAGGAAGCCATTCAAAAAAAACACAATCATAAACTAATTTGTATTCATCCATTCATTCTTACATAACATAGTCCCCCAAAATAGCATCCTTTTTTTCATTAAGAAGTTTCATCAAACAAGTAATATGCATTCCAATTCATAGTGTTGGATTGTGCTTCTAACTGCTGGAATGATTAAGGTGGATGCATTTCAACTAAGGGTGATGTAAAGGAAATGATCAAGATGAAAAGGAATTGTTTAAGTTGGAATGCAATGCAGTTAAGCAAAAAGGAGTTTGAGGAAGAAGAACCACGATTCTTGAAATAGCCAAAATCACGAACCCTAATGGTTCCCCGGGCGGCGGCGGCGGCCGCAGCGTGGGAGAAGAATGACGAGGAGGATCGGTCGGGGAAGAATATCCGCCAACCTCATAGATGCAGGAACTGCGAACTCTAATGGTTCCCCGGGCGGCAGTAGCGTGGCAGAACAATGGCGTGGATGAGGTGTCGGGGAAGAACCGCCAGCCTCGTCGTAGATGCAGGAATCGTGAAACCTAAACCCTTATTCGCCGGGGACAGAGGGTGGAAGAGGAATCGCGAAGCATGTTTCGTAGGATGCGGCGGACTGCGGGAGGAGGAAAACCTTGGTTTGCTAGCAGTCTTGGCGATCAAGGCTGCGGAGCCAGCAAGACAAGGGATCGGGAGGAGGTTGAAGAGGCGGACGGGAGCAACAGCTTTTGCGGTTAACCTCAGAAAAAAGTTGCGGCCTGCAACATCAAGAAAACAACGGACCTAAATAAACGATGGTTTTGAGAAAATTCGAACCAAACGCTGCTTATTCCCAAAATGCCGGTGCGTTTCCACCGCACCACAGGCCATCAGCCCAACCAAACACCACCTTACTCAAATTATTCTAAGCAGACAACCCGAAGAAATCAGAGGTGTAATCGCCCACCGAGCATTGTCGTTGCTTGCTATTCTATAGCTCTTGAAATAAAAATTGTTCGTAATTTTGCGGCAAGAAGAGGCCCTTCAATAACTGCATCATCCGGCGTCAACTTCTCACCGGCGGTAGGCTTTAACGCTGCGGTTGATCTGCAACTGATCCCAACATGAGGAGGCACCACCCCCTTCAAGCTGTAAGCCACCATTTTCTCTTGTTGGTTGTCAGCATGTATGTCAAATACACCGAAAAAATGATCTACTTCGGAAAGCCAGTAAAGAAATATTTCAATGTTCATTTTACTAGCAAATGGGGGGATGTCTGCCTTAAGGAGGAAGTCATCGTGGTGGGTGTGGAAGCGGCGGCCCCACTGATCACCAACGAGAGCATCAAATCCTCCATCTTTGTCACCATCGTCGTCGGCCCCAACAAGAAAACTAGGACGAGCAGGGGAGCGGGCCTGCACAGGAGGGAGGCGAACCGGTTCCCGTTCCCCATCTCCATCAATGTCGAGCGGTCGGTGCTGAAAATTCAGACCTACAACCAAATCACGAATCTCACGCAGCTGCCGACTGACTTGCTCTTCCATCCTTCCAAACATTCGCTCCAAGTATTGATTCACCGCCGCCTAGTCCTCACCCCATGGGGTTTTACTCCCCTGCTCGTTGGCAAGGGGGTTGGTGTGTGCGCCGCCGCTGTGAGCCATGTTAAGCCACCTGCCATAAGTGTAGGTCGGAAGCTTTGATACCACTTAATGAAACATGCAGTGCAGAAAGCCTAGAATCCACCAGAAAGATGCTGACCCTAGCAGAGCTTGGGAGAATGGCAAAAAATAGTTTTTTGATTTTGTTTTTCAAATAGATAAGATCTCCATGCAGGCTCTCTGGTGGAGACCAACCCAGATCAAGTCGTCGCAAAAGTGTCCGACGCCGCGCCCAACCGACCCTAATTTACAGCCTTTTAATTTTTATTAATTTTTCGTTTTGCAATTTTATGTAATTTTGCAAATTTGTAGCTGTGTATTTATATTTTATTTTAATTGTTGTAAGATATATATATATATATATATATTATAACTGTTAATTAAAGCACTGGTCAGAAATCCTCCCAGCCGGTCCAGCTCTCAACTAAACAAAGCCGTAGGTTTCCGATAATGGCGGAAGCTCACGCTGGGGTTCCGAAACGTGGCCTTCCTGCACATTCTCACCCCCCGATGCAGCCACGACGACACCTTCAACGCATCTAACGCCGGTCCCTGCAACTGCCGCCATGTCCATGGATGCAGCCCCACACACGATTCGCAATGGCCGTTCAACCCGCATCTGCCGGGCTGCGTGCAGGTTCTGTTTTTCTGATGGAAACCCTTTAAGGGAGGGGACGATTGTCTATTTGAGGAGGATGAATGAAATATTGAAAAGTTTTTTTGCTGTGAGATCTTGCTGTGTGCTTCCTGTTAGATGATTAGGCGCGAGTAAAAGCTCTGCGTGAGCACTGTAGTTGTTAGGCGTGTTTGAATGTTGAAATGGCATTTTTGTGTGACGCCGCTGCCTTCCTCTGGAGACGATGAGCAGTGCTGCTTGCGGTTGTGATCTTCCTGTTTGAAGTAGTACTGTAATGTTAGTAAAGTTAATGTTGTTATAGGAGTTAGGCTATTTTCTCTTGAGCTGAGTTTCCTGTTTGAAAGAAGAAGATAAACAGTAATTTCCTGTTCCCTTGTGTTAATTCCCGTTGGAGAGGGAGCTTTGCCGAGTAAATGGTTTGCTGTTGATATTGATGAACAGTAAATCAATTTTACTGTGCTAAGGGTTTGATTTCCCCTATGATTGCTATTGTTGCTTCCATGTGGAGGAGTCCTGTAGGTGAATGTTGATGTTGAAAAAAACCAGAGATTGATGTGTGATTTCTTAGCTTCCTGTTGGAGGAAAATGAGTAGTGAGGTTAGCTTTTGAGAGTAGTTATCGAATTTTAGTTTAGGTGTTAAAGATTTCGTGGAGCCATTTGTGTGAGAGCGAGTGAATTTTAGGTTTGTTAGATTTGTGGCTTCCTTACTTTGTTGAGTCATTCCGTGGAACCACCTCGTATGAGAAAGTGACTTAATTCCTTGGTGCCCGTATGCGATAGCGACCGACCTCGGAGCGGAGATCGAAGGTGACGAGGAGTTTCTCGCGTGATCGCCATCGATTTCGAAACACGGAAGACGTCTCTTCCGTGGGTAATTGTTTCTCTCTTCCTTTGTGTGTGCCTCCATAATTTCTCGTAGGAAAATAGTCTCATTGCTGGGTTTTCGCCCGAGTTTCGTCAGCAAACGCTACGTCGAAAATTCCAAACGGAAACGTATTTGGAGTTCACGATTTCCGCGTTGCTACGACAAGGAGAACAGAGCGAAAGTTGCAAACTTCTTTTCCGGTATTTAAATTGAACCATTTTTAAGAAATTTTAATTTTAAAACAAAATAGCGACTTTGTGCCTTATTAAAAAACATAGTCGCCTCATTTTAAGTTCATGCAAATTTCGCTCAAAACTTTGCAAAATTAATTTAACCATCACATGCATTTAGGGTTTCCTAGAAAAGCCGACAGACGTGTAAACCCTACGGGTCGTCCTGTATCAATTTGGTATCAAAGCGAGGTTCCAAAAATTTTTCTAAGTTTTGAGATCCGCCCTGTGTAGAGTAGGACCCGCATATCATTTTGAATTTTTCCAAAAAAAAGAGATTATTTTTGATCATCATTGCATTTAATTTTTGTTAGCATGTATCGGCGTAGAGATAGGATGCATCGTGTTGAACGTGGTAAATCGAGCCATGGGAACGAAGGGGAACAACCACTCCAATGGTTTTTACCTTTCGCCCACCAAATGGCGGCATTAACTGAGAGTACTTCCCAATTGCGTGAAAGGTTAGCACACCTTAGAGGTAGGGTGAGTTGATTAGAAATACCCCCTCGAGCGTCAATGCCGCCTCAAATTCGAGATGAGCATTCAGTCCGTGAACATTACGATGTTCCTCATCACTATGTGGAAAGATCTACCTTTAGGAGGAATCCTTTATTTGAGGATCACGACTACCCTTACACTCACACCCATAGTGCCCAGTCGCGGAGATCTTTACGATACTACGATGATTGTACTCTAGCACCGTATACCACTTCCCGAGATCGTGTTGACCCATCAACACGTTCGCAGTATGTTAGGGACGATCAGTACGATGACTATCATCGTTATTATCCCAGTACTCCAGTGGATCATACTAGTCCTTCGATACCATATTATGAGGATAGAGTTCAGTATCACTCTAGTTATCGATACTACACGTTTCCTTTATATGAGGACTCTGAGTCGGCATATGTGCGACCACCACCACACGTTCATAGGACTCACGATCATCCACGTGCACGACATGATTATGATCTGGGCGATCGTCACGACTACTCTCACGAATCCTATAGAGGTCACTATCGTCGAGAGTACATCACACCTAGTGATCCTCCTAGTGTCCCGAGGACAAATATGATGATAAACGTTAAGGGTCAGCAAGAGCTTTCCACTGTCCACACCAGAGAGATATCACCCACTAGGTCTGATATTCTAATGCCGGATGTGTGGAGTCGACCCACATGTGAGTCTGCTTCACTTAGTGAACCCTCCCATGAGGCTATATCTACTAACTCTCTTTTGAGTGTAGATTCCTTGCACACTTCACCTGGTGGTGCACCGAGTCACATCACCATACCCGATGGCGCATCGAGTCACGACACCACACCTGATGGCGCACCGAGTGATATTACGATCGAGAGTCGAGAGCTTAGTAGTGATCTCGAGGTAGTCACTTCTACCCTTTCTGAGAGTATGACCCCTTCTGATGGTTCGTTTCTGGAGGATCGTCACTCTACTGATAGGTCATTTGACGACCCTCCTATTGAGCCTACAGATGAGCCACCACGTCCATGTGTGGATAAGCTTATTCGGAGTAGTACACTTGCGAATTTTAAGACATAGATACCTGCTCCATTGTCTCACTTGAAGTCCATAGTGCTTGAGTATAACTGTCTAGTCACTCACACTCTAGATAAGTTATGGGACGTACCACTTACTGATCATCGTATTTGCGATGAGTTTTTATATGTCCCACCCGGTGAGCCACCGGATGCCTCACTTTTATTTAGAATATTTATCACGAGTGACACACTTCACATGCATTGTCATGAGAGCATTTCATATGTTTCTGGAGCTTACGTGTGTACACGTCACATTTGCGACGAATTTTATTATACTCCTCCTGGTGAACCCCCAGATGAAAAACTTATGGGTTTACCGCACAGTTGAGATGTATTTATTCTTAACAGCACAGTCGAGTTTGAGGGTGCGCTCACTACACTGTTGTTGTTATATCTTGTGACCCGCACGTTCAGAGACGGTCCGCACAGTATGTTGACACATCTGATCACTGATGTCTCTGATTTGCACTTGAGTGTTCATCGCCCCCGCGATGAATTCTTTTATGTTCCACCCTCCGAGCCTCCTGATCATGTGCCTCTTTCAGGAGTTGCTTTAGTATCTGAAATCATCAATTTGTGGTGTTAGTCATATTAGTAGTTCATTTACTGCATTTGCATGATTTATATAAAAAAAATTTCTTGAGCGAAAAAGTGCATAGTATTTATGATTTTTATTCAACTCAATTTTAAAAAGAGCATAAAAGAGCTACTAGTTTTAAAATGAATGACTTGATTATGGTTCAGCTAAATCCGGAACGATTACCTTCTGGTACCATAAAGAAGCTAGCTACTGTAGAACTGGACCCTTTCGAGTAGTAAATCGGAATGGGCAAAATGCGTATGAACCTGAGATGCCTTCCGTTTGGGGAGCAAATCTTGTTTTTAACGTAGCCAATCTGACTTAATTCTACGATTACTCGCATGAGTCTTTAGAATCTCCATTGTCTTCTTCTTCATTTGATTCTTCTGGGTTGGTGAGTGAGAGTGAGGAGCCACATTCAGGACATACCTGCATTCATTTCGCTACTGACACTTCTATTGTAACTCCTTCTGTTTTCATTGTCAATTTCAGGTTGAGCATGAGACACCAGGAGATTATTCTATTCCAGTTCCCGAGCAGATATTGGACAGTGACCACTACTGATGATGATTTTCAGAGATACTTGCTTCATTGACATGGATGTTGATTTCTCCCGCACGTCGCTCGGAGCACTCACCAGAGATGAGTTTTTTCGAGAGGGAGAGAGTTGGTGGAGACCAGCCCAGATCAAGTCGTCGCAAAAGTGTCCGACGCCGCGCCCGACTGGCCCTAATTTACAGCCTTTTAATTTTTATTATTTTTGTGTTTTGCAATTTTATGTAATTTTGCAAATTTGTAGCTGTGTATTTATATATATTTTTAATTGTTGTAAGATATATATATATATATATGCTTATAAAAACATATATATAGATATATATATTATAACTGTTAATTAAAGCGCTGGGTCAGAAATCTTCCCAGCCGGTCCATCCCTCAACTAAACAGAGCCGCATCATGAATATAATCTTCCTTTGAAACATTAGGCAGGAAATCAGTTCAGTCCGTATGGGTGTTCTGGGTGAAATAAATTCATGATGCTATTGTGGAAAGGTGCATTGTATGATTGTCTAATGATATATCCTTATATATAAAATATGGGGTCGGTTACATGGAGATTTTTACCCCATGACCACAATGACAAAAATGCATTTTCTTTGTGCTATTATCTCATGCTGCTTGTTCTTTAGCAGCTTGATATCAAAAGATGTATTTCTCCAGGGGACCTAAAGGAAGAATGTCCTTTTTCCATTTGCTTATTCCGAAAAGTTCAAAATGGAAGTTGGCTATTATATTAGAAAGTCTTTATGCTAATTTAAGTGGTCATCGGGGTCTTGATTTGTAAAGCCATGCAGAACTTTTGTTACAAACAAGGTTATTCCAATCATACTCTTTTTGCGAAGAGAAAAGAAGGAACAACAACAATCCTGATTATCAATGTTGAGTCATAAAGTTTTAAGAATTTCCTATCCAAAGTGTTGGCAGTGAAGGATTTGAAATGCTTCAAGTATTTTCTAGGCATTGATATTGTGAGATCAGATCAAGTGATTTTCTTATTCCAACAAAGTATGTTTTTGATTTTCTCGAGGAGATGATGTATGTAGATGTACACCTATAAATACTACATTTGAATCAAAATCACATGACTGATGAAGACAAGAATGGAGAGAGTGTTGAAGTCACCAATTATTAGAGAATAGTTAATCTTTGATTTATTATCGCCTACTCATCCATATATCACTTATGTTGTGGGTATATTAAATAGGTTTATGCATTCCCCTTGCGTTAGACATCTGAAAGCTCCACTTCATGTTCTTCGATACCTAGAGAAGGTTTTGGTAGATGTGCTATATTTTCTCGGATCAACCATTCTGAAGGTCAAAATTGTCACATATGTTGATCAGTTTGGTTGCCTGGATTATCAAAAATTGATTTTAGGATATTGTTCCTTTTTTGATGGTATTTGGTTATATAAGTAGCAGATTGTCATAGCATCCTTGTTGTATTGTGATAACAAGGACTCCATCAACATTGATCCCAATTCTTTGCGACTTGATAGGACCAAACATGTAGAACTAGATGGAAATTTCATTGAGGATCATCTAAATTGTGGTAATGTTTGCATTCCTTTTGCTTTGTAAAAGATCAGTGAGCCACATACTACAAGTGCTATGTTGTGACATGTTGAATAGAGATCTCTCTATTAGAACTGGCGGACTGGCGGTCTGACCTGGCGGACTGGTGTTGGTGATCTGGCGGTCTGACAGTTTGACGGATTGGTGTTGGTGATCTGGCGGTCTAGCAGTTTGGCGGACTGGCGGTCTGCAGGAACGGTCTGGTCCTGGCGGTCTGGTTTTGAAGGTTTGGCAGACTACGTTGGCGGTCTGCTTCCGGTGGATGTTCTGGCGGTCTAGCTCTTGCAAACTGACTGTCTCCTCTGGTGGTCTGCCTTGGTGAATTGGTTCTGGCGGTCTGGTTTCAGCAGTCAAGCTATCTTGAAGAGGACCAATAAGATCGCATCTCTGATGGAGCAAGGGTGTGCCTGGTGGAGGTTTAACCGCTGTTGCGGTCTAGCGGTTAGAGTTTGCTAACCGCTCCTGTTGCTCCTGGCGACTTTCTGCGGTCTGTAGATGAGTGACCACTGACCAACAGGAACATTGCTCTCTATTACTGGGCGGTTAGCTAGTCTAACCGCAAAGCTCGCCGCGGTCTGTAAATATTAGTTCGCAGAGTTTTCTTGTTGTAATTTAGTCACGCATCGTCTGTTGTATTCTCTTTCTCTCCCCTCTCCCCTATAAATAGGGGTCATACCCTTGTAAAGTTAAGTTCTTCGAGCAATAAAATTTTGTTATTTAGATGTTTTCATATGATATCAGTGAGACGTTGTGTAGGATAAATATATTTGCCACTAACTTGAGGGCAGAGTCAAATAATACAATAGTTTTTAGTTTTGTTTAGTTTCTGTTTTAATCACACATCACTTTGGTTTTGATTTCTATATCACTCTCAACCTATATGTAAAGGTGATGTTTCTTTTAATAAAGTTTGACATATATATTATTTTCTGACTACTTATATTCCCCTTAAGAAATTGTTTATTCAGGTCTGAGGAGCCCATTAGCTTATCCCAAATCATCTTCTAGCTAGAGTCCCTCTCCGTTCATTTTTGTTGAGTGTTAACTCTTTTTTATCACTACTTTTAACCATGTTAAGTTGGGGCTATTCATTTCTTTCGCATTCTTTCCTATTGATTGAATCAATTTATCTTATTCGTGCAACTTTACTCTCTTTGACGTACCCAAACCATCATCTATACTCCATGTTGAAACCCAAATTGTTTGTCGGAACTCATACTGAAATGTTACTACCACAACACTCCATATAGAGCCCTCTAAATAACCAAAAGAGAAGAAATGAAAATAGAAGCTTATTAAGTGGATGTTCTTCCTTCAACCCCAAGAGATTTGAATATCTCCTTTTCCAATTCATCTGAGTAATTACAAAATTTTAACAAAGGATCACGCACTAAAATTTAATGTCTGGTTTAACTTTTTTTGCGTGTATTTATACAAAAGTTTTCGGCATTTTGCAAATCAGATGATATTGATGAGGATGATTTAATTGTTGGAGCTGAAAGGTTAATATGTCGGTATGAGATGGTGACTTTAAGTAACCGCCCATGGTTAATACTCATGTTAGATACTCTTGTCAAATTCCCTCTCAGACTCTTTCTTGTAATCATAACATTCTGCCAAGAGTCACCTTTTATCTGTTGATATGGCATTCTGGTACAAACTTGGGGGGGGGGGGAGGGGGCGGTGGATGTGGTCGGCGGCAAGGGAAAACGGGAAGAGGAGTGGAAGAGAGAAAAGAAGAAAGAGAGAAAGAAAGGGAGAGAATTAGGGTTAGGAGAGAGGGAAAAACTCAAATTCATCCCGCATAGTTTCAACACAACATGCGCTACCCCTTATAGACATCTGGGGTGCGAAAACATAAATGCAAAAACATAAAATATGGTGCAAATAATTCCCAACATAATTGCTGAAAATAAAATATAAATGCTAAAATTAAATAATGAGGTAATAACTAAGGCGTGATCTCCTCCGTGGCTCAGTCCGGTCGTCCGATGTCCGTGCTTGGCGTGTGTAAACCCGTCATGGGGGCTCGATGTCATGTAGTTCTGTGACAATGTCACCGGCTGAAAAATGTGCCTTGTCCTCGGAGCAGTAGTCGACAAACTGGCGGCGGAAGTCATCCTGGGGCATCCAAGTCGTGTCCGAGTTGGGGCGGCTGGTCCAAACCACAAGAAACTCGTCCAATGTTTGGTCCCCCATGGTGCGGCATCTACGATCGAGGATCGTGGCGGGGTAGTACGACACCTCCCCTGTGAGGTCGTGGTCGGCCGAGAAGTGATCCGTGGTGGCGTGCTCACCCACCACGTGCCGAAGTTGTGAGACATGGAAGATCAGATGGATGCGCCTCCCGGTTGGGAGGCGAAGTGATGCAAGACAGACATCAACACCTGTCTACCACCCTGTCGCCAGGAGTCAGCACCTGCCCAGGGGTCCCACCGGGAGTCCACCCGATAGGCCTTATCAGGTCCGTGGACCGTACACGCCAACCCATCTCCGGTCCCACCACAGGAAATCTGCGGATCAGTTGGTGATGAAAAGCTCGCCTGGGAGCTCTTTATCAAGGAGGTCGGGTGGAATCCCGCCTCAAGGCCTGTCGGGTGATCGAATCCCGCCTCAAGGCCTATGAAGGCGGTGGGACCGGAGATGGGTTGGCGTGTACCGTCCACGGACCTGATAAGGCCTATTGGGTGGACTCCCGGTGGGACCCCTGGGCAGGTGCTGACTCCTGGCGCTAGGGTGGCAGCCAGGTGCTGACTCCTGTGCCGCATTACGAAGGAGGTAAACGACTACCCCGATGCGGGCGAGGATCTCAAATGGCCCGAAGAATCGATGTGCTAATTTCGTGCACGGACGGAGGGCTACCGAAAGCTGACGGTGGGGATAGAGCGTGATGAAGACCTCTCCCACCTCGGAGGAGAGGTGCCGTCGTTTCCTGTTGGTGAAGGAAGCCATCTTCTATTGGGCTCGTCATAGGTGGTGCTTCGGATGATCCAGAATGGTGTTCCTATCGCGGAGAGCGGTGGCCAGGCTCTCCACCTGGCATTCCCCTGGAAGGTGGCGGACAATTGACGGAGGTGGACGACCATAAAACTGCCTCAAACGGGGTAGTGTCGGCCGCTTGGTGGTAGGCGGTGTTGTAAGAGTACTCGGCCCACCCGAGCCACTTGGCCCAACTACAAGGCTACTCTCCTACGAAGCAGCGGAGGTACGTCTCCAGACACCGGTTGAGTACCTCCGATTGGTCGTCGGTCTATCGGTGGTACGCCGTGCTCGTGCGCAGACGGGTACCCTGCTAGCGGAACAGTGTAGTACAGAAGGTACTTAGGAAGAGCGGATCTCGGTCGCTGACAATCGACCGAGGGAAACCGTGGAGGCGCACAACCCCCCGGATGAAGCTGTCGGTGACGCTGGCTGCAGTGTATGGATGACGGAGGGGAATGAAATGAGCATACTTCGAGAGCCGGTCCACCATGACCAGGATGCAGTCGTGTCCTTGTGAGAGGGGCAGTCACGTGATGAAGTCCATGACGATGTCGTCCCAAACCCGGTCGGGAATTGGAAGGGGCTAAAGTAGACCTCCCGGGAAAGCGGCCTTAAATTTGGCCTTCTGGCAAATGAGGCAGGCGGCCACGAACGCTTTGACTTGGCGGAACATTTATGGCCAGTAGAGGGAGGCTGCTAGTCGACGGTACGTCCGGTAGGCGCCGACGTGTCCCCCCGTCGGAGAAGCATGGAACTCGGCCAACAACAAAGGGATGCTCGAGGAGGAGGGGACGAGTACGAGGCGGCCCTTGACGAGTAGGCGGCCGTCGACCCTGGAGTATGGGGGTCGAGCGTTCGCGACCCTGAGGAGTGCTGTCCGGATCCCATTGAGTGCCGGGTCGGCTTCGACTTCTCGTCGGAGGGTATCCGTATCTTCCCAGACCGGACGGGAGATGACCGCTTGGATGAGGTTGCGAGAGAGGGTGTCGGCCGCGCGATTCGCCGTTCCCGGCTGGAACTCGATACTAAAGTCATAGCCTAGGAGCTTGGCCACCCGCACCTGTTGAGCGGGCGTATCACTCTTCTGCTGTAGGAGGTAGCGGAGGCTGTGATGGTCGGTGCGGACCACAAACCGTCGACCTAAGAGGTAGAGGCGCCAGTGCTGAATTGCGAGGACGAGGCCCATGAGCTCTTTCTCGTAGGTGGAGCGGCTGCAGATAGTGTCAGAGAAAGCGCGACTAAAATAAGCTACAGGGCAGCCAAACTGCATGAGTACGGCTCCTACGCTGTCGCCCGACACATCGCACTCCACAAGGAATGGCTGATAGAAATCTGGCATGACTAACACCGGGGCTTGTACGAAGGCCTGCTGACGAGTGACAAAAGCGGTGTAGGACGCCGCCGACCACTCGAAGGGGCCCTCGACAGATTTCTTCAAGAGCTGAGTGAGGGGTCGGACCATTGTGCTGTATCCCTGGATGAACCGACGGTAGTACCCTGTCAGTCCCAGGAACCCGCAAACATCGCAGAGAGATGATGGTATTGGCCACTGGAGTGCCGCTTCGATCTTGTCGCTATCCATTGCAACTCCCGCGACGGAAATGGTGTCCCAGGTAGCACACTTCCATAACCCCAAAAGAGCGCTTTGTTGGGTGGAGCTTAAGGTGGTGACGCCGTATAGTGGCCAACGTCCGGCGGACGTGCTGAAGATGCTCTTGCCAAGAAGAACTGTAGACCAAGATGTCATAAAAAAAACAAGAACACGCTGTCGAAGTACCAGACGAAAAATGTCGTTCATCGTAGCCTGAAAGGTGGCTGGCGCTTGGTCAGGAACTCATAGTGGCTGTCATGTGTCCTGAAGGCCGTCTTGGCGACGTTGGCTGGCCGGATGCGAATTTGATGGTAGCCAACACCGAGGTCCTGCTTGGTAAAGATTGTTGCGCCGTGGAGCTCATCTAAAAGCTCCTGAATCACCGGGATCGGGTACTTGTCTTGTACAATGGCTTTGTTGAGCTCCTGATAGTCCATGCAGAAGCGTCAACTGCCATCCTTCATACTCACCAGGAGGATCGGGGTGGAGAAAGAGCTTGCACTGGGGCGGATGAGGCCCCCCATCAGCATGTCGCAAACGCGCCTCTCGATCTCACCCTTCTGCACGTGCGCATAGCGGTATGGTCAGACCGAGACTGATGATACGCCGAGCTGAAGAGGATTGCATGATCGTGCGGCCTAGCCGGATGGTGCAATAAATAGGTCCGCAAACTCGGACAGGAGAGCCTGAAGGGCTGGTGGTGGTGACGACGCGGTGTCTGAAATGAACCAGTGCCATGCCGAAAAGTCGACGTCCGAAGTCCTCTGAATTGTGCGAAAGGAGATGGGGGAGCGAAGTAGGGCGGCATCCCCCACAAGGCAGCACTCCCGACCGTCCTGGAGGAGTCACATCGTCATCGTCCCCCAGTTGACCCGCACGTCGCCCAACGTGCAGAGCCACACCACTCCCAGGATGACGTCAATCCCGCCAAGACCGAAGGTGTGGAAGTTCGTCATCACCGAGTAAGGGCCCACTGAAAGCAAGACAGACAGATAAAGGCCCTTGATCGAATGGCGGCGACCATCGCCCACACTGACAGTGAAGTCCGGTGAAGGCTCCATCGGCAGATGGAGTTGCTGGACCAATTGAGCGGAGAGGAAATTATGGCTCGCCCCGCTGTCCACCATGATGACAATGTGGCGTTCGCCCAACTTGCCCGCCAACTTCATGGTTTGAGGCACTGAAATGCTGCCAACAGAGAAGCATGGGAGCGCCAAACTGTGGAGGCCTGCGTCGACGGCGCCCTCGGTGGTGTCCTACTCAGTGATCTCAAGGTCCTTAAAATCCACCAAAGTGATCTCCGGTTCGAAGTCGACGATGATGACGCGGAACTCCTTGACCGTATAGACATGGGTCAGGGAGTAGGGCTGACGGCAGCGAAAACAAAGCCCTTTGCGACAGAGGCCGTCAAACTCGCGGTTGGAGATTCGCTGCGGAGGGCCTGGACGGCCTGGCCGAGCGGCTGGAGGGGCCCGAGGAGCTTGGGGTTTTGGAGTAGCGTCTGCAATGGTCGACCCTCGGAGCCGGCGGGGTCGAGGAGACAAATCCGCTTCCACGAAGCGGGCCATGTCGAGGGCCTCAGAAATCGTCCGGGGTGATGAGTGCGGTGGCGGGACCAAATGTGGGGCAAAAGACCCTGCATGAAGAAGCCGAGATAATGATCCGGTTGCAGGCCCAGAACATAGGTGACGAGGGAAACAAACTCGTCGATGTAATCATTCACAAACTGATTTCCTGCCTAATGTTTCAAAGGAAGATTATATTCATGATGCTATATCAAATCAGTTCAGTCCGTATGGGTGTTCTGGGTGAAATAAATTCATGATGCTATTGTGGAAAGGTGCATTGTATGATTGTCTAATGATATATCCTTATATATAAAATATGGTGTCGGTTACATGGAGATTTTTACCCCATGACCACAATGACAAAAATGCATTTTCTTTGTGCTATTATCTCATGCTGCTTGTTCTTTAGCAGCTTGATATCAAAAGATGTATTTCTCCAGGGGACCTAAAGGAAGAATGTCCTTTTTCCATTTGCTTATTCCGAAAAGTTCAAAATGGAAGTTGGCTATTATATTAGAAAGTCTTTATGCTAATTTAAGTGGTCATCGGGGTCTTGATTTGTAAAGCCATGCAGAACTTTTGTTACAAACAAGGTTATTCCAATCATACTCTTTTTGCGAAGAGAAAAGAAGGAACAACAACAATCCTGATTATCAATGTTGAGTCATAAAGTTTTAAGAATTTCCTATCCAAAGTGTTGGCAGTGAAGGATTTGAAATGCTTCAAGTATTTTCTAGGCATTGATATTGTGAGATCAGATCAAGTGATTTTCTTATTCCAACAAAGTATGTTTTTGATTTTCTCGAGGAGATGATGTATGTAGATGTACACCTATAAATACTACATTTGAATCAAAATCACATGACTGATGAAGACAAGAATGGAGAGAGTGTTGAAGTCACCAATTATTAGAGAATAGTTAATCTTTGATTTATTATCGCCTACTCATCCATATATCACTTATGTTGTGGGTATATTAAATAGGTTTATGCATTCCCCTTGCGTTAGACATCTGAAAGCTCCACTTCATGTTCTTCGATACCTAGAGAAGGTTTTGGTAGATGTGCTATATTTTCTCGGATCAACCATTCTGAAGGTCAAAATGGTCACATATGTTGATCAGTTTGGTTGCCTGGATTATCAAAAATTGATTTTAGGATATTGTTCCTTTTTTGATGGTATTTGGTTATATAAGTAGCAGATTGTCATAGCATCCTTGTTGTATTGTGATAACAAGGACTCCATCAACATTGATCCCAATTCTTTGCGACTTGATAGGACCAAACATGTAGAACTAGATGGAAATTTCATTGAGGATCATCTAAATTGTGGTAATGTTTGCATTCCTTTTGCTTTGTAAAAGATCAGTGAGCCACATACTACAAGAGCTATGTTGTGACATGTTGAATAGAGATCTCTCTATTAGAACTGGCGGACTGGCGGTCTGACCTGGCGGACTGGTGTTGGTGATCTGGCGGTCTGACAGTTTGACGGATTGGTGTTGGTGATCTGGCGGTCTAGCAGTTTGGCGGACTGGCGGTCTGCAGTAACGGTCTGGTCCTGACGGTCTGGTTTTGAAGGTTTGGCAGACTACGTTGGCGGTCTGCTTCCGGTGGATGTTCTGGCGGTCTAGCTCTTGCAAACTGACTGTCTCCTCTGGTGGTCTGCCTTGGTGAACTGGTTCTGGCGGTCTGGTTTCAGCAGTCAAGCTATCTTGAAGAGGACCAATAAGATCGCATCTCTGATGGAGCAAGGGTGTGCCAGGTGGAGGTTTAACCGCTGTTGCGGTCTAGCGGTTAGAGTTTGCTAACCGCTCCTGTTGCTCCTGGCGACTTTCTGCGGTCTGTAGATGAGTGACCACTGACCAACAGGAACATTGCTCTCTATTACTGGGCGGTTAGCTAGTCTAACCGCAAAGCTCGCCGCGGTCTGTAAATATTAGTTCGCCGAGTTTTCTTGTTGTAATTTAGTCACGCATCGTCTGTTGTATTCTCTTTCTCTCCCCTCTCCCCTATAAATAGGGGTCATACCCTTGTAAAGTTAAGTTCTTGGAGCAATAAAATTTTGTTATTTAGATATTTTCATATGATATCAGTGAGAGGTTGTGTAGGATAAATATATTTGCCACTAACTTGAGGGCAGAGTCAAATAATACAATAGTTTTTAGTTTTGTTTAGTTTCTGTTTTAATCACACATCACTTTGGTTTTGATTTCTATATCACTCTCAACCTATATGTAAAGGTGATGTTTCTTTTAATAAAGTTTGACATATATATTATTTTCTGACTACTTATATTCCCCTTAAGAAATTGTTTATTCAGGTCTGAGGAGCCCATTAGCTTATCCCAAATCATCTTCTAGCTAGAGTCCCTCTCCGTTCATTTTTGTTGAGTGTTAACTCTTTTTTATCACTACTTTTAACCATGTTAAGTTGGGGCTATTCATTTCTTTCGCATTCTTTCCTATTGATTGAATCAATTTATCTTATTCGTGCAACTTTACTCTCTTTGACGTACCCAAACCATCATCTATACTCCATGTTTAAACCCAAATTGTTTGTCGGAACTCATACTGAAATGTTACTACCACAACACTCCATATAGAGCCCTCTAAATAACCAAAAGAGAAGAAATGAAAATAGAAGCTTATTAAGTGGATGTTCTTCCTTCAACCCCAAGAGATTTGAATATCTCCTTTTCCAATTCATCTGAGTAATTACAAAATTTTAACAAAGGATCACGCACTAAAATTTAATGTCTGGTTTAACTTTTTTTGCGTGTATTTATACAAAAGTTTTCGGCATTTTGCAAATCACATGATATTGATGAGGATGATTTAATTGTTGGAGCTGAAAGGTTAATATGTCGGTATGAGATGGTGACTTTAAGTAACCGCCCATGGTTAATACTCATGTTAGATACTCTTGTCAAATTCCCTCTCAGACTCTTTCTTGTAATCATAACATTCTGCCAAGAGTCACCTTTTATCTGTTGATATGGCATTCTGGTACAAACTTGGGGGGGGGGGGGGGGGGGGCGGTGGATGTGGTCGGCGGCAAGGGAAAACGGGAAGAGGAGTGGAAGAGAGAAAAGAAGAAAGAGAGAAAGAAAGGGAGAGAATTAGGGTTAGGAGAGAGAGGGAAAAACTCAAATTCATCCCGCATAGTTTCAACACAACATGCGCTACCCCTTATAGGCATCTGGGGTGCGAAAACATAAATGCAAAAACATAAAATATGGTGCAAATAATTCCCAACATAATTGCTGAAAATAAAATATAAATGCTAAAATTAAATAATGAGGTAATAACTAAGGCGTGATCTCCTCCGTGGCTCAGTCCGGTCGTCCGATGTCCGTGCTTGGCGTGTGTAAACCCGTCATGGGGGCTCGATGTCATGTAGTTCTGTGACAATGTCACCGGCTGAAAAATGTGCCTTGTCCTCGGGGCAGTAGTCGACAAACTGACGGCGGAAGTCATCCTGGGGCATCCAAGTCGTGTCCGAGTTGGGGCGGCTGGTCCAAACCACAAGAAACTCGTCCGATGTTTGGTCCCCCATGGTGCGGCATCTACGATCGAGGATCGCGGCGGGGTAGTACGACACCTCCCCTGTGAGGTCGTGGTCGGCCGAGAAGTGATCCGTGGTGGCGTGCTCACCCACCACGTGCCGAAGTTGTGAGACATGGAAGACCAGATGGATGCGCCTCCCGGTTGGGAGGCGAAGTGATGCAAGACAGACATCAACACCTGTCTACCACCCTGTCGCCAGGAGTCAGCACCTGCCCAGGGGTCCCACCGGGAGTCCACCCGATAGGCCTTATCAGGTCTGTGGACCGTACACGCCAACCCATCTCCGGTCCCACCACAGGAAATCTGCGGATCAGTTGGTGATGAAAAGCTCGCCTGGGAGCTCTTTATCAAGGAGGTCGGGTGGAATCCCGCCTCAAGGCCTGTCGGGTGATCGAATCCCGCCTCAAGGCCTATCAAGGAGGTGGGACCGGAGATGGGTTGGAGTGTACCGTCCACGGACTTGATAAGGCCTATTGGGTGGACTCCCGGTGGGACCCCTGGGCAGGTGCTGACTCCTGGCGCTAGGGTGGCAGCCAGATGCTGACTCCTGTGCCGCATTACGAAGGAGGTAAACAACTACCCCGATGCGGGCGAGGATCTCAAATGGCCCGAAGAATCGATGTGCTAATTTCGTGCACGGACGGAGGGCTACCGAAAGCTGACGGTGGGGATAGAGCGTGATGAAGACCTTCTCTCCCACCTCGGAGGAGAGGTGCCGTCGTTTCCTGTTGGTGAAGGAAGCCATCTTCTATTGGGCTCGTCATAGGTGGTGCTTCAGATGATCCAGAATGGTGTTCCTATCGCGGAGAGCGGTGGCCAGGCTCTCCACCTGGCATTCCCCTGGAAGGTGGCGGACAATTGACGGAGGTGGACGACCATAAAACTGCCTCAAACGGGGTAGTGTCGGCCGCTTGGTGGTAGGCGGTGTTGTAAGAGTACTCGGCCCACCCGAGCCACATGGCCCAACTACGAGGCTACTCTCCTACGAAGCAGCAGAGGTACGTCTCCAGACACCGGTTGAGTACCTCCGATTGGTCGTCGGTCTATCGGTGGTACGCCGCGCTCGTGCGCAGACGGGTACCCTGCTAGCGGAACAGTGTAGTACAGAAGGTACTTAGGAAGAGCGGATCTCGGTCGCTGACAATCGACCGAGGGAAACCGTGGAGGCGCACAACCCCCCGGATGAAGCTGTCGGTGACGCTGACTGCAGTGTATGGATGACGGAGGGGAATGAAATGAGCATACTTCGAAAGCCGGTCCACCACGACCAGGATGCAGTCGTGTCCCTGTGAGAGGGGCAGTCACGTGATGAAGTCCATGACGATGTCGTCCCAAACCCGGTCGGGAATTGGAAGGGGCTAAAGTAGACCTCCCGGGAAAGCGGCCTTAAATTTGGCCTTCTGGCAAATGAGGCAGGCGGCCACGAACGCTTTGACTTGGCGGAACATTTATGGCCAGTAGAGGGAGGCTGCTAGCCGACGGTACGTCCGGTAGGCGCCGACGTGTCCCCCCGTCGGAGAAGCATGGAACTCGGCCAACAACAAAGGGATGCTCGAGGAGGAGGGGACGAGTACGAGGCGGCCCTTGACGAGTAGGCGGCCGTCGACCCTGGAGTATGGGGGTCGAGCGTTCGCGACCCTGAGGAGTGCTGTCCGGATCCCATTGAGTGCCGGGTCGGCTTCGACTTCTCGTCGGAGGGTATCCGTATCTTCCCAGACCGGACGGGAGATGACCGCTTGGATGAGGTTGCGAGAGAGGGTGTCGGCCGCGCGATTCGCCGTTCCCGGCTGGAACTCGATACTAAAGTCATAGCCTAGGAGCTTGGCCACCCGCACCTGTTGAGCGGGCGTATCACTCTTCTGCTGTAGGAGGTAGCGGAGGCTGTGATGGTCGGTGCGGACCACAAACCGTCGACCTAAGAGGTAGAGGCGCCAGTGCTGAATTGCGAGGACGAGGCCCATGAGCTCTTTCTCGTAGGTGGAGCGGCTGCAGATAGTGTCAGAGAAAGCGCGACTAAAATAAGCTACAGGGCAGCCAAACTGCATGAGTACGGCTCCTACGCTGTCGCCCGACACATCGCACTCCACAAGGAATGGCTGATAGAAATCTGGCATGACTAACACCGGGGCTTGTACGAAGGCCTGCTGACGAGTGACAAAAGCGGTGTAGGACGCCGCCGACCACTCGAAGGGGCCCTCGACAGATTTCTTCAAGAGCTGAGTGAGGGGTCGGACCATTGTGCTGTATCCCTGGATGAACCGACGGTAGTACCCTGTCAGTCCCAGGAACCCGCAAACATCGCAGAGAGATGATGGTATTGGCCACTGGAGTGCCGCTTCGATCTTGTCGCTATCCATTGCAACTCCCGCGACGGAAATGGTGTGTCCCAGGTAGCACACTTCCATAACCCCAAAAGAGCGCTTTGTTGGGTGGAGCTTAAGGTGGTGACGCCGTATAGTGGCCAACGTCCGGCGGACGTGCTGAAGATGCTCTTGCCAAGAAGAACTGTAGACCAAGATGTCATAAAAAAACAAGAACACGCTGTCGAAGTACCAGACGAAAAATGTCGTTCATCGTTGCCTGAAAGGTGGCTGGCGCTTGGTCAGGAACTCATAGTGGCTGTCATGTGTCCTGAAGGCCGTCTTGGCGACGTTGGCTGGCCGGATGCGAATTTGATGGTAGCCAACGCCGAGGTCCTGCTTGGTAAAGATTGTTGCGCCGTGGAGCTCATCTAAAAGCTCCTGAATCACCGGGATCGGGTACTTGTCTTGTACAATGGCTTTGTTGAGCTCCTGATATTCCATGCAGAAGCGTCAACTGCCATCCTTCATACTCACCAGGAGGATCGGGGTGGAGAAAGAGCTTGCACTGGGGCGGATGAGGCCCCCCATCAGCATGTCGCAAACGCGCCTCTCGATCTCACCCTTCTGCACGTGCGCATAGCGGTATGGTCAGACCGAGACTGATGATACGCCGAGCTGAAGAGGATTGCATGATCGTGCGGCCTAGCCGGATGGTGCAATAAATAGGTCCGCAAACTCGGACAGGAGAGCCTGAAGGGCTGGTGGTGGTGACGGCGCGGTGTCTGAAATGAACCAGTGCCATGCCGAAAAGTCTACGTCCGAAGTCCTCTGAATTGTGCGAAAGGAGATGGGGGAGCGAAGTAGGGCGGCATCCCCCACAAGGCAGCACTCCCGACCGTCCTGGAGGAGTCACATCGTCATCGTCCCCCAGTTGACCCGCACGTCGCCCAACGTGCAGAGCCACACCACTCCCAGGATGACGTCAATCCCGCCAAGACCGAAGGTGTGGAAGTTCGTCATCACCGAGTAAGGGCCCACTGAAAGCAAGACAGACAGATAAAGGCCCTTGATCGAATGGCGGCGACCATCGCCCACACTGACAGTGAAGTCCGGTGAAGGCTCCATCGGCAGATGGAGTTGCTGGACCAATTGAGCGGAGAGGAAATTATGGCTCGCCCCGCTGTCCACCATGATGACAATGTGGCGTTCGCCCAACTTGCCCGCCAACTTCATGGTTTGAGGCACTGAAATGCTGCCAACAGAGAAGCATGGGAGCGCCAAACTATGGAGGCCTGCGTCGACGGCGCCCTCGGTGGTGTCCTACTCAGTGATCTCAAGGTCCTTAAAATCCACCAAAGTGATCTCCGGTTCGAAGTCGACGATGATGATGCGGAACTCCTTGACCGTATAGACATGGGTCAGGGAGTAGGGCTGACGGCAGCGAAAACAAAGCCCTTTGCGACAGAGGCCGTCAAACTCGCGGTTGGAGATTCGCTGCGGAGGGCCTGGACGGCCTGGCCGAGCGGCTGGAGGGGCCCGAGGAGCTTGGGGTTTTGGAGTAGCGTCTGCAATGGTCGACCCTCGGAGCCGGCGGGGTCGAGGAGGCAAATCTGCCTCCACGAAGCGGGCCATGTCGAGGGCCTCAGAAATCGTCCGGGGTGATGAGTGCGGTGGCGGGACCAAATGTGGGGCAAAAGACCCTGCATGAAGAAGCCGAGATAATGATCCGGTTGCAGGCCCAGAACATAGGTGACGAGGGAAACAAACTCGTCGATGTAATCATTCACTGCCCTGGTTTGGCGTACCCCACACAATCGTTCGTTGGCGGACCCTGAGTAGCGGCTGTTGTAGCGGCGGATCATCTCCTGTTTGAGCTCCGACCTAGAGATAGTTGGGTTGGTCTGTTTAGTCCACCAGGCCTAATGGAGGGTGGAGCCGTCGAGTCCCATGACGAAGGTCGAGACCTTGTCCTGCTCTGGAGTGTGGTGGAGGTCGAAGTATTGCTCTGCCTTGGCAATCCATCCAATTGGGTCCACACCGACAAAGGTGGGAAGGTTTAGGGCGAGGGTTGGACGGTCGGGCAGAAATGGGGCCGCGGAGTCGCTGTTGTGCGGCAAGGGTGCCGCTTTGAGGATAGACGTGTCGTTGGAAGGGCCCGCGGATTCGTTGGCAGAAGAAGCGGCGGAGGATTGGAGGGCGTCGAACTTGGCGTGCAGGGCGAGGAGGTAGGCATGCATGGAGGCCACGAGGGACTCCTGGGCATCGACACAGCAGATGAGGGCCTCGTTGGAGTCCGTCTGTGTTGTTTCTGCAGTCGAGCAGGTGGCTGGTGCCATCACAGAGGGCCGGGGTGAGCCGGAAGGTGACACTGTCGCGGTTGTAGGGCAGCAACGGTGGCACGGTGCGGGGAAGCGCGGCGCGAGCTGTGCGGCGCGGGGAGATCGGGCGCTGCGGCGCGGGTTGTGCGGCGTGGAGAGATCCCGCGTGAAGTCGCGGGGTGGGGGCATGGTCACGGCGCGGGCTGTGTGGCATGGGGGCGGCGACGCTGGAGGTGCTGCACGGGGAGGCGGGCGGTCCGGGGTGGGACCGGGAGAGCTGTTGCGGTTTATTGAGGGCCTGACGGGGGCTGGCGGCTTGGAAAGAGAGTTCACTGGTGGCCGACGACGGGCGGGACAGAGGTCAGACCAGTTGGTACGAACTTGGGGTGGGGAGGGGGTGGTGGATGTGGTCGGCGGTAAGGGAGAACAGGAAGAGGAGAGGAAGAGAGAAAGAGAGGGAGAGAATTATGGTTAGGAGAGAGAGGAAAAAACTAAGTTCATCCAGCATAGTTTCAACACAACAGGCGCTACCCCTTATAGGCATCCTGGGTGCAAAAACATAAATACATAAAACACGGCACAAACAATTCGTCAACTTAATTACTGAAAATAAAACATAAATGCTGAAATTAAATAATGAGGTAACCCCTAAGGCGTGATCTCCTCCGTGGGCTCAGTCCAACCATCCGATGACCGTGCCCCACACATGTAAACCCGCCATGGGGGCTCGACGTCATGTAGTTCCGTAACACATTCATGTTGGTGCAATCATGTTGGACCATGTAATGGGGTACGCTCCACATATAATTTGAGTAGATGTCAGTCTGTTACTGCCCGCCAATTGGGATTTGGTGCGCAATTGTGAGAGGGTGAAGTCAAAAATGAAACTTCTTTGATCCTTCTTGGGCCTAGTTCTTAATGGTGTGATAGAGGAGGAGTCATGCTCAACCGAAGGAGAGGATGACGACAAGGGAAGCCTTGCACAACCCAAACCTTAATTTAGGGAGTAGAGGAACTAAGATGAGATATGATGATTCCTTCTTGCTTGGATTCCATACCCCCTTGCTCACTTTTAAGTAGCGAGACATTTTTAAAATATTATAATTACGTCCCCCTCACTCAAGCTATATGATTTCTGAGTAAAGAGTGTGCACGAAGGAAGAGTTATTGTGCGAGAAATAAAGACAGGTGACCATTGCCACATGTAGTCACCTCTGTTGTGGACCCGTAACATCACCTTCCCCTTGAAAGGGTTTTGGTCCTCCCCCATCTTTGCATCCTTGTCATCTTCTAATGGATCAAATTCTAGCCAAAGATACGTTTACGCTTGTGCCCTACTATATATAACTCGTCGCGGTTGAAACTATGTCATTGGATGCGTTGTTTTACTAGTTTTGCTCTCAATAAACACTTGAAGACTAGGATACTACTAGAATCCTTGCTCTTGATTGAGATTCAGAAGTTACTAGTGCAATTAGAATGGGTGTTCTTCCAATTGTCCTCGTTCCTTCCGTGACGTTGCCATACAGATTGCCCATGAGGAGACACTTCTCATAGAGGTTGGAAAACTTCATGGGAGTATAAGATCTCGCAATGCTTCTAATTTGACGTCGAGACTCCAACGTATTTTCAAACCAGCAGTGAAGATATGTGCTTAGTGTTATGTTAGGACATAGGGAACACGAGCTGATAGCATTTGAAAATTTTCCATGTGATCATTCATGGGCCCGTTTGTTTAAGGCAGATGAGTTTGCCCAATAGGGTGTCACAGAGAGGTGGCCTGTAGCACAATTTACAATAGTGTTTAAAGGCTACCCAATTCAAGTTGCGTGTCTCCTCAAGTTGGACTTACTACAACTATGCTGAGCCCTCGAGGTGGAATGATGCCAATCCTTCAATTTTATGCTGGTTGGTGAAGAAGTGATTACAACAGGAGAGCTAGACTCGGAGTTTCTCTTGACGTCCAGGTCCAATAGGGGAATATTCATCTTCACACAACGCGAGAAATTATCCCCTTTTGGTTGACTTACGTGGGCATCAAAGTGCACATGGTAATGCATTCTGTTCTGCCCTGATTGGAGCTCTGCACCAGGTGACGCCTTAGCGATTAGAGCCTCATATGCAAAGATGGACAGCTTGTTGCTAAGCTTCATGGGCTGCTTGGTCAGCATCATCTTTTAGAATGGCTCCGTGATCCGAATGAGAGTAAGTCCACCCTTGTCCGTGAACGCTAAACTATCTTAGGAGCTGCATGAAGGCAGTGGAAGTGGTGGTTGAGGTATACATTTCCCGATTTAGAGTGCTGGGCACTCCGACATTAGGTATAGATTGGAAAAAATGGAGAAGCATTGTAGGAGGAATGGGGAGCCCTTTGAGAGTAAGTATGAATCTGTTAACTTACTGTGATTAGAGTTCCAGGGGCTTATGGAAGCTGGAGTGAGTATTGGGCATCAGGGAAGTTGTGCGTCGTGCGAGGACGACGACAAAGTGTCATGCCAGGACTTTGTTTGGAGGAAGTGAGTGGAGAAGGTTGTTCCAATGGGCGCGGAAGGAGTTGACTCTGATATAAATATGTTATGGTTTGGTGATTGGGATCGGGTTCGCGGTCGTGAGAGGTTGAAGCCACAGAGAAGATTCCTTCGATCCCTCTTGACCTAGGGTTCCTAATGATGGGATAGAGGCGAGAGCTGTGCTCAACCGAAGAAGATGAGATATGAAGAGGTGATGTAGGACGAATTTACATGTGACAGGCGCGTGATGCTCTAACCCTTTTTGGAATGCAAACAATCACTAACAAATACAATGGATCTATGGCCAACTCTAAAATGAGGATGCAAGTACTTGAGCCTTACAACATAAACTCTAACTCTAATGGTAATGCAACACTTCAATCATGCAGTTTGTTCCGACGTGCAATTAATTAATGCTAATTTTAAAGCATTGCACTAATATTACGATTGATCACGAAGTTATCAATGTAAGTAAGCAAATAACAATTTCAATTAAGTGAGTGTACATAAAATTAGACGCAGACAAATAAGTGTTTCACGACTACATTGAAATACAATTGTCAAACTAATTGTGTGAAATATTACTGATAATAATTGAGAATACCCGTACAATGTAAGGAAATGAAACTAAAATGCAAAACGCACTGAGTAATCAATGTCGTTGGTGGCGGGGAAGATTTGGTGGAGGTTGTAGCTCTCCGGAAGGGAGAATGCTTTGAAAGGGTTGTTATCTGAGGGGGATAAATTGGTGGAGGGGACTGAATATGGTAGGGAGTTGGCTCAGGAGGGTCAACCACAAATTCTTGGGGTTTGGGATGGGGTGAAGAGGCTTGCAATGCCTATTGGAGGAGGTAGAATGGACTAGGCCGTTCCTGGAGGTTTTGATATTGGCTAGAAAAGTGATGAAAGAGGAAAAACAATCCGCGGTGACTAGGGAGGCTGGCGTTGGGGTGCTGGGGAGGCGAGAGAGGGCTATGGAGGTGGAGCTTTTGGAGGTCGGAGCGAATGGAGGAGGGTTGGCAGTTGGTCTAAAAATGGTCACGAGGAGTAGATATATCACCGAAAGCTTGGAATGGAGACAAGGGCAGATGGATGCTTAAAATGGGGGAGGAGGGAGGCGGTGACGAGAAGCTAAGAATGGAGGGGGGTAGGCCGCTGGAGGCACCATTGGAGGCGCGCCACTGCTCCTGGCTTCGACACCAAGGAGTAAGGGGTCCAAGCGACGTGCTCTAACCGCAACTCTCGATCCCTCCTTAGCCCTAGTACACACATAAATATATTGGAAATTAAGTTAAGTGCATCTAATGACTTGAATCATTTGAACAAAGTTTTTAGCCTAAGTTTCAAAAAAGAACTCAAAAAATTAAAAGAAAAATACATAAACATATGAAATTTTGAGCTCGCTGTAATCACGGTCAGTCGGTCACCGATTGTCTGTCCGACGATCCAAAAAACTCAACCACATATGCTTAATTCCAAAAATAGAATTTGATTTTAATTTCAATGTTGCCTAAATTAAAATATGTTTAATTTTAATGTATTTTTTGAGTGCTTAATTACCTGTATACCCAATTTGGCGGAATTTTTAATTCATGGACTTATTGGACAATCAACCCAATAAGTTGTAATCAGTGCATGAAATAAAATGTACGGGTGATAATACATGCGCTATAAAATATTAAATAAAATGCATGAAATAAAATAAGACACTGGTTTTAATCAGGTTGCATCAATTCTCACGAGGCTGAATGAGCTCGACCCCGAAGAGACTAGATGTCACCTACTACTAGGATATCCAAACGTCAGTGTAGAACTGCTCAACTACTGTCATGTTGTGGGTTGAGGCAGGTAGCAAGATAAAGGAAGGATCCTTCGTAGTAGCTTATGACCTGTAGGTAAACTCTCTTTCCTGAAAATTGCAAGAAACCATTCTCAAACGGAAAAATATTAATTTCAGGTAATAAAATCAACCTTGGAATTATAGTTTTTTCGAAGATGCTCGCAAATTGTTAGTCATAATTTTATGCATAATATTTAATTGTTCAGTAAAAATCAGAGTATCAAAAAGTCGGGTATCAGAAAGTGGGGGAGGTGGGGATCAAAAAAACTGGGTAGAAAGTAAGATGATTTGACCCGCGGAATCATTAATCACGTTGCATCAATCGCTCTCCTGTCAGACGTATACGAGCTTCCACTAAACCAAGATCAACTACCCCAAACATCTTACCTAGTAGAATATGACTAACACTACAAAATATAAAATTGATATCAAACTTTTCTGAGAAAACCTTTAAAGCTTGTAACTTTATTTGGAGTGAAAGTTTTTGGAGTTCTCTCTGTCTTTATAACAATAATTTTGATAAAAATATTAATAATTTGACAATGAAGTTTGTCGAACATGTTTATATTCGTATGATAATGTAGTGACATAAATGGACGATTTCCAATTATAAATTCAATATTTTGTGTTTTTTCTTGTACCACGGGCAAGTAATCGTCATATTCAATATTTTTGCCTGAACTCGGCAGATGGTGAAGTAGGCCAAGCATGTAATCTCCAAATACAAACTCAACATACGGTGGCGACTCTAATGTTAAGGGTAAGTGACCAACAATCATAATGTCAATGAGCTCAAGTGTATGCGACTGAAATAGATGAGGAGAGTTTGGAATGACAGAGATTGGCTCAGTGTCATCTAAGATGAGCGACACACCACTAATTAGTTCTTCTTCAAGCGGGGGTGGTAAGACTAGGGGCGTCTATGATCTTTACTAGTGGGGCACTGACGAGACTAGAGAGATGCCTATCAGTAGACCTAAACTCAGACTCAACTCTACAGGCCATGCTAGAAACTTCGTTTAAATTGCAATAATTGTTTAACTCTAGTTGGTTCCTAATGGAATAATATAACCCATGCAGGTAACGGGATACGGTCATCCATCACCTTCTTGAATATCTAGCCTAGACTGAAGGACTAAAAATTTGTAGGTTTACTCTTCTACCGATAAACTCCTTTGTTGTAGATATGAAATTTACGATATAAAATTTGCAGGTAGTCGGGGGAGACAGTTTTTGCAACTCCATTTAACCTCAACCCTGGTAGTTGTCGGAGGCAACCATACTTATCTCTCTAGCTTTCTTGTTGTTTCCACCAATCTAATGCGGGTCCGTTTAGTCTCCAGGTCACATACTCGATTTGCCTACTCAAATGTATTTGACTCGGACTCGTGGAATATTCCGGCCTATGACACTAATCTAAGCATTCATCGGGTTCTAAAAGTCTATAAAAATTGCTCGGGTGTGTGCTCTAAGCGCTTAGGATTAGTGTGTTCTTCATGCCATGAGTGTTTTATATTGGCGAGAGATGTTACACTTTCTGATTAATAGACACTTTAATTTTAAGATGTTTGATTTTTTAAAATTAGATTATTTTTTTTATGAGAGATAAAAAATTCTTTTTTTAATTACTCGACAGAATACATGATAAATTTTTTTATTTTATTTTCTTTATTCTTTTAAGAACTTTATTGAAACTATTATATATTTTCAAAAAAATTTAAAACTCAAAGAGCAACTTTTTAAAAAAAGAAGAATAAAGATCCTCATGAAATAGTTAACTTTAAAACATGAAATAACTTTTTTTTTAAATTACAAAAACTTCCTAAAATAGTTTTGTTCTCTTTTAAAATACTCAAGCTAAATTTCTTTTATTAGCAAAAATTTTCTTATTATTAAAATACTTGAAACTATTCATTAGAAAAAAAGATTTTTTCGTTTTGTTTTGTTTAGTTCTTGGATTTTAAATAAACAATCATTTAAAATTTAAATAAGTATCGTGTGATTCATTATAGAAGTGAATCACATACCTGCCTCTGTTACCAAATGGATGTAAGTTGGAATTTCAAAATTATTTTTAAATAACTAATCATTACTTGTTTTTAAACATGTAATGCAAGAGAGATTTTCATGAGTAAGTATAAGCGATAATCAACTACGATCTCGTAAATGCGCATATGATCAACACAATTGAACGCAATTAATGTAACGTCCAGAGTTTGACGTCGCGCTAATATATATAAATTTTTTTGTACAAGGTCCGATTTCGAGCAAAACTGACCGAGGCGACGACTCGTGGAGGTAATAATCTCTGGTTGATTAATTTTTCTAGTTTAGTCATGACATTTTTTTGGGTATGCGCTTGTGGTTGGAAGAAAAAATAGTCTTTGTGTTTTATAAAAGTGATTTTGTTGATCCAGTCAATAAGAGTAAACCCTTAGCTTTAGAATCCAGTTCACGTTTAAGAAACCGCAACCCGAACCATCGCCATTTAAGAGCCGCGCCCCCCCCCCTCTCCATCCCGATAACTCTCTTATCTCAAACCGAGCGGAAGAAGAATCCGCATTTTCGGAGCCGCATTTCCCATCTACCGCAGTCTCATCGCAAGGAGAGAGAGAGAGCCCTAGCCCTAGCGACCCTTCCCCCTTCATCGGAACCCGGTGCCGACCTCTCCTCTTGCCTCTACTGAGTCTGGCGACCTCCCTCCTCTCCAGCGCAGCGGAAGGTTCCGTTTTCCAACCCTAGCCGGTGGAGGAAAGTCCGGTTTTTGGATTTTGGGCCCGGTGAGTTCTGATTCTCACCTGTCTTCATTTCCTAGTGGAAATCTTTCTAGTTGGTAGTCGATTTTAACCGCCTTCTCTTTCCATCATGCCCTATTTAGGGATCAGAATGCTCGATCCACCGCAACCTGGAGTTGATCGCTTAGTTGGGACCTAACAGCTCTCATATAGAGGTATTGCACCATTTTGTTGTTCATATTATGAACCTAGTCATTTTGAGTTTTTTTACCGAAAATTCTAAAAGGGAAGAGTGCTTAATTTAGAGTTGACATGGATTTCAGATTTTGGTGGCATTTGGGGCAAAGTTCTGGGAAGTCCTTAGTAGTCAGATCTGTTGGGAAGGAACACCATGGCACCACGTCACGTGTACGAGCGTCGAAACGCCACGGTGAGAAAATTGACTCCTTTTAGTTAAGCATTGTAGACTTATTTTCATGCTAAATCAAGTTAGAGTACGTATATAGAAATTCCAAGTTCCTGTAGTTAGAACTGAGATAGCGGGGTAGGTGAACACTTGGAGTAATCAGACGATACAGTGTCTTGAAAGATCCCAAGTCCAGTGTACTTGACTAGAGCGCTACTCCGTAATTACTTCAATGAACTCTAGTATAAACCTATTCAGAAAGTAGCGCGGAAGGTTCACCCCGTGTAGCTGGTGGGTGCACCCCACAGTATTTTTCAGGGCCAGTAAGCCGCTACATAATTGCAAGCTCAGGGTAGATGACCCTTGTTACAGATATGACACTCCTCAGATAGGAGTTAGTGACCCACTTGAGGGACACTTAGTTTAGGGCACCATCAGGTTTGCCACTTAGACCACAGTTATTAGTGGTGTCTAGTCGCCCTTAGCGACAAGTGATAGCATGGAAATGTTGAATCGAGTGGATACTCATAAAAATCGCGATTCCGAATCTTCAGGAACCACGACTTAGAAAATTCAGAGATTAGTGTGACAAGGTCACACTATAAGTCGTTTCATGTCAGATCATAAACCTAGGTACCAATGTTTATTTTAGGGAATGTTGCATAACTTAATTCATGTATTAATCACTTAAAAATATTTTTTTTCATTTAAGTGTTGCTGGAGGGAATAGTTTTCTTACTCTTCGGTGGGCCTGACCCCTTTGGAACTTGTTTCTGCAGGGGGCTCAGGTCAGGGGATCCATCTAGGATAGGCGGTTCAGTTTCCAGTTGTCAGTTTGTACCAGTGTAGCACTGTAGTTGTACCTTGCTTTTTATTTTCAGACATTTTTACTTGTTGTACTTTACTCACTGTGATGATTCAGTTAATTCAGTTTGTTGGTATTTCAGTTCTTTAGTATTATTTTTCCCTATTAGTTGGCTCTGTGGATGCTGCTTGACAAGGTACACTTTTACCCATAGTTTTACTTCACCTTTCGCTGTAAGTATTACTTTTCAGCATCTTTGTTTCTTTTACCAGCTTTATACCAGTTTATATACTCTCTTAGTTTACTTGTTATCACGGACCCGGCCGGACTGCTGATTCCTGTCAAACTTGATTAGAGTGTTACAATTAACAATATGAAATAATTATTCCACAAGACTACAAGAGAGAAAAAAATGCGAGAATGTGAAAATTAACGACAAACAGACAACGTGATAATTAACGACAAGCATATTTTAAAATTTACTATCAAGATTAAATAATGCATATTAAATTACTAACACATAAGGTGCAAGGAGATGAGTTAGGAGATATACCATGGGCGCATGAGCATACAAGCTAGGGTTCACCATGGGAGCAGGCTGGATCGACAAAGGCTGGAGATGGCTCGACTTCAATGGGAGAGGTGTGAGGTGATGGGAATGGTAGAAAACATGAATCGGCATAAGGTTGGAGAAAATACGATCCGGCTAGAGTGCTGGATCCAACAAGGGAAGTGACAATCCCATCGTTTGGTGGGAGAGGATTGGTCGCCGGAGCCCACCTAAACTAATGACGGCGACGAAGTCCTGGAAGAGTTCAAGGAGGACCGACGAGCGCATGTATGCTGTGAACCAGATCCGCTGAAGGAGGCGTCAAAACCGTGGGGGAATAGAAGGGGATGGGGAGTTCTCCAGAGCCCACATAGGCTGTCGGCCTCGGCGGTGAGGACGACGAGACGACATTGGTGGCTGGGAACGGGTTAGATCGTCGTAGAGGAGTCAGGCTGGAATATCTGGAAATAGAGAGAATTATCTGTTCTGATTTTGTCCAAGTTAATTGATGTAGGCTAGGCTACGTGGGTGCGCGACTAACATGCAATCCTGAGTAAAGTTCCAAGAAAACAACTCGACAAACCCCAAATTACTATATGTAAGATGCATGATCCGACGACGAAATCAAATTAAGCAGTAGGCTACGTGGATTCGAAAGCTTTGGTTTTCCTTCGTGTGGAAGACAAAGTGCAAGTGTGCGACAAATGGTTACTGCAAATCACGAGATATCTCAAACAAAATTGTACGATGCTATTTATCTAAACAAATCTGAAATTACATCTCCATATTTTAATATTGAAAAACACGATCCATACAACAAATATCAACTAAAAAAGCATGGGGGCTGCCGTCGGAGAGTAGATTTGGCGATGTTCACCGTGAAGGTGGCTGAAATTTGAAGATGTAGCGGGTGGTGGATTTGATCTGAGAAGAGGGGGTGGATTTGGAAGGAGAGGGCTTAAGAGGGGTAGGCGGCTGCAGGGCTTGAGATGGAGGGTTGTGGCTTAGGTTTTAAAGGACTAGAGGTGGATCTGGGAGGGTTGGAGGTGGAGATCTGTGCAGCTATTGGAGTGGCAGTAGGGTGTACGGTGGTTTGGGGGGGGGGGTGGGCTGCTGTTTGGGTAAGACCTGGGCAGGATTTTGAGAGGACTGGGCAGTTTTGGAGGGGCAGCAGGGTGGTTGAAGGAGTGCAGGAGGGGAGGCTTTTGGGATGTGTTCTGAGCGGGATTTGTCGAGGGGGTCTGGACGGATTTGGGAGGGAGCAACAGGTAGGTATTGTTCGGCTGAGGATTTTGTGGAGTTTGGGCATTGTGACTAGGGTTTTGGGAGGGGGGAATGAAGATTAGGGATAAAGGATACCTTGGGGATAAAGAAAACCACATATGAGTCGTCTAATAGGGCCTCACAGAGTCGTCACCATGCGGGGATCACCAGTTTTCCGGAATGATCTCTCCAAAATTTGCAATGCCACAAAAACTCTCCGCATCCATACCTCTTATTTTTAATAAAACACAATTAGGGCACCTCGGTATCAAGGACTATGATTGGCGGGATGCAGAGGGCCCGATTACATTAAATAAAACAGAAACACAATAATATAATATATGAAAATTTAGGTAAACGACGAGCCGAACACATCCCTGGAGTCGGATCGTCGATCCAGAGATGCCATATATGACAGGTGGCCAATAGGCATTGAAGGGGCCCAAAACTCATCCACCGCCGCGGGTCCGCTTCTTCATTCCACATCATTCTCCCCGACTTGAAAGAATTCATCTCCTAATAAATAGATATCAGAATTCTCTCGGTGTATGTCTGGTAAGGATCGATGAGGTCCATCAGAGGTCGTCCAAGTATCGTCGATAACAGAGCATCCTCGCCAATGGTACTCCCGTGTCTGGCTCTCTGGCACGACTTTGCATGCGTGAGCCACAATATCAATAATGCTCTCAATAATCCATTGTGTTGGAAGTCCTGGTGCGATCGTTGGGGTAGATGGTGAAGCCATAGTCGACTGCCCCAAAGGCGGGGGAGGGTCAGAAGTGGACTGGGTGCATGACTTAGGATGTGGAGGTGTGGGCTCAAAAAGATGTGGAGGTGTAGGTTCAAAAGGATGTCGTGGTGTAGGCTTAAGAGGATCTATTTGAAATGAGTCCACATACTTTTGAGGCTTGTAGTATGACATCAGGTTCTCAACATTAAATATGAGATGTATATTCATGCTCGTAGGGATATCAAGATCATTTGTATTTGCTCCATCCTTCTAATGATTGTGTCGGGATTTATTCGCCTAATGCTCAAACTTTTAACAGGCCTTTCAAGAATCCTCACAGTGCGGATTCTCACTATCACCTGTTCGCTTTCATGAAACTCCTGCTCTTGTTAATGAACATCTGCGTGCGTTTTATAAGATTTATTACCAATATTGATCCTCCGTCAGACTGACTCATGAAACATAGCAAACACAGACACATACAAATGATGAACAAATGACTCCACAGACTCATGTAAATGATACAATTGAAACATGAAAGATACAACACGTTCTTGAGGGGGCAGTCTGACAATGACCTGCAAATATTTAAGACGGGACGACCTATCAGTAGGCTCTTTCGGTGGAGTGTAGAAAAACTCATCAGGCGTGCAGCGAGTATCTAGATGACTGTATGAGACATCAGCACAAATACGAGCTCATAAAGAGCCAAATGTATCTCAGGAAATGTGACGCATCTGGGGGTTCACCAGGAGGTATGCATGAAAATTCATCGCGAATGCTACGACCACCATAGAGAAAACCATATACATCGACTAGAAGACGTGAATCGAGTGTTGCAAGTGACCCTCAAAAGAAATAACTCATCTGGTGGGTCATCATGTAGCGTGTCCCAAAACTCATCAAGAGTGCGATGTGTGACATGTGTCATAAGATAGGTCCTCGAAATATCAAGAGTATGCTCAAGTGTACAAGGAAAGCCCAAAATACTTGATGGTCAACATAAGATTCATTCTCTGGGGCAATAGCATGGACGGTAACGAACGAGACACCAATAACTCGATTCTTCTAAACGAGTGGCCCACCTGAATCTTACCCTCGCCAAGACGTGGTGGCTCATCAGGAGGCCCAACGGGGCGCTCGTCAAAGAATCTATCAACAAGGCTATGATCCTCCAGATGAGTACCAATGTAAGGGGTAGTGTCCTCATAAACAAGTGAGACAACCACTATGAGAGTAATATCAGTCTTTTGGCTATTAGTCGTGATGTGGCTCAGGACAATGACAGAGGGAGAGTGAAAAAGACACTCAAGAATGGTCGATTGGTATGGTGTCATGGGTCTATGGTAGGAGCAATCATGAAGTCAACGCAGGAGGGAGGGTAAGAACATATCACTATAGGATTGCTAGGTCACCCAGACTCATTCTCAGTCGAGATCACAGGAAATGAGTCAGAATCAAAAGATGAGCCACTCGTCGGACTAAATACCTCACTGAGGTGAGAGAAATCAGACTCCAGTAACACTTCTGTTGTGTCTGATAGGACAAGGGTGGTCTCAGTACGAGAGAGACTCGTACTAGGACAGTCAAGGTGTGAATCCGCTCGACTAACTCTAGATTGTTCATGATGAAGGGCGAGCTGGTATGTCTGCTCAAGGGACTCCGAGCGGTGATAAACCAATTTAGTGCGCATGTCAGATCGTAGTCCAAACCGAAACCGGGAAGTGATCATAGTTGGCTCTTCTCGGTTGTCACTCTTCACTACAAGTTCATCAAAATGATCCTTGTACTCAAAGACGGATAGGGATCTTTGCCTTAAATAGCTAATCGAGCAAGCGATACAAACAATTACCTATGACACAACCCACACTTCATCTCCACCCAACTAGTGATGCGATGTGTCTTTGCTGTCACTAACCGCTGCGACTTCGCCCTGCCGCACAGATTACTTCTTGTCGCTGTCCCTTTGCCCATGGCTGCCCATTCTAATTCACAAAGCCTTCCGTATGACATTGCTGACTTGCGCCTCCAAATCCAGCAACTTCAAGGGATGGTCGAACATTCTTCGAGCTCTATTGTGTCCATATCTGGTGGTGTATTTTCCTGTCTTGCCCATAGTTCGTCCTGGATCTTGGATTCAGGGGCCTCCCACCATATTACCTTATGACAACCATCTCACTATTTGGACTCGGTGCATCCCAAGTCTATCACTGTTGCAAGTGGGGACATCATTCCTGTCTCTGGCTTCGCCGACATTCACATTACTCCCTTCATCACTCTTCGCTCAGCTCTTCATGTTCCGGGCTCTCCTTTCAACCATCTCTCTATTAGTCGTCTCACTCAATACCTTGATTGCTACGTAACATTCTCCTCCACCTCTTGTGTTATGCAGGAGCGCAAGACACAGTCTATCATTGGAAAATGACATCTGTCGAATGCTCTCTACATCCTTGACCCCTCTCCTCCGACGGTTTTGTCCTCTGTTAGCTCCTTTGAGTGACATCGGCGTCTTGGACACCCTCCTCTAAACATACTCCGCAAAGCTCTTCCCGATGTTTCCATCCGAGAATTCACTTATGAGTCCTGTATCTATGGAAAACATCACCGGTCTACGTTCTTGCCTCATCCCACTCGGAGTACTGCTCCCTTTGATCTTGTTCACTCTGATATCTGAGGACCATACAAAATCACCAGTGTTTTTGGCTATCGATACTTTGCTACATTTGTAGATGATTACTCTCGAGTGACATGATTATATCTCATTTGTGATCGCTCTGAACTGTCGGGTGTTTTTCGTGCCTTTATCACTGAAACTCGCAACCAGTTCTCCACTACAATGAAAACTCTCCGTTCTGACAATGCCCGTGAATACACTAGTCATGCGTTTACCAACCTATGTGCTGAGTTTGGAATCATCCACCAAACCTCTCGTGCCTATACCCTCCAACAAAATGGCGTTGCTGAACGCAAGAATCGCCACCTTCTTGAGGCTACCCGCTCTCTTATGTTTCAAATGAATGTTCCCAAGCAATATTGGAATTTCGCGGTCTCTACTGCATGTTCTCTTATTAACCGCATGCCTTCATCTGTTCTCGACTTTGCGGTTTCCTTCAAGCTTCTCTTTCCCTTCACACCTCCCTTTTCAGTCACGCCTTACGTGTTTGGTTGCGCGTGCTATGTTCATAATCTTGGCCCGTCCACAGACAATCTCGCTTGTCGTGCCACGAAATATATGTTTGTTGGTTACTCCCGTACTCAGAAGGGTTATGTCTGCTTCTCTCCTAAAGATCGTAAGGTTGTTACTTCTGCTGATGTCACCTTTCTCGAAAACCAGACATATCATTCTCAACCAACTGATTCTCTCCTTCCACCACTCCTTCTGCGGCCTGATGTCCCTGTTACTTCCAACCTTTCGCCTCTCCTTCCTTCACCACTCCCACCAAACCCACCTCCTCTTACCACGCCACTTCCACACAAACCACCTATTACTCGTGTGTATACTAGTCGTCCTCCTTCATCCACTATGAAAGTGAGCAGTTAGATCAGGAATACTCTACAGGGGGGTGAATAGAGTATCTAGAGTTTTATAAAATTCTCTGCTGAATAATGCAAATTAGTCTGAGTGCAGTAGTGAATAAATCAAAATATAAAAGCACAGAAACTAACTACCACAGCCACAACAAAAAAACAAAAGAAAGAGGGCAATCAGACGACACAAGAAATTTATAGTGGTTCCCCAACCTGGGTACATCCACTCTTCTACCACCCTGTTAGGAATCCACTCAGGTTTTTGATCAGGTGCCTGACACCAATGAGATTTTGATCAGGTGCTCAAAAACCAAATCGCCAAGTCTTTTGATCAGGTGATTTGTAATCAGGAATCACTTTTGAATGGAGATGACAACCCTTTACACAGTGGGGGTGAGAGAGTTGATTATGTCTTCTCTGTCAACAATCAGAGAGAAGACTTGTGGATTATTGATGGTAGCAAATGGCTCCCCCTGAGATATTGAATGGTTCAGGGAAATATGGAAGCCTTGCTGCAGGGTGATAGACCTTCAAGCTTTTAGCCTTTATCTGCAGGATCTTCTTGACAGATTTGATAGTTGTTGTCCTTGGAAGTCCCGGAGTATTGAATTAAGAAGACTCTTGATTTTGTATGATTGTTCTTCTTCTTCTGAGAGTAGATCTTCTTTTTGTATCAGAGCTTTTGTGAAAGGAGCAGAGAAGCTGTTGAAGACAAACTGACTGAAAATCTCTGTGTCTGTGTATGCTGTGTCTCTGTAATTGCTCTAGTACTCTGATTGTTCTTACTTGCTTGCTGTCAGAAAAGAGAAAAATCTCTTTTGTTTCCTGAGGGAATTTCCTTTCGAAATTTGAATACTTCTGCGACAATCAATGTTGGCGGTCCTTGATAATAAACTGCATTAATTTCTTTCCCTAACTGTCCCTTGGAAAAATAGAAAACAATAATTTTGATGAAAGCCGTGATTAATGTACCGTCCAACGATAATATTCAGAGAATATTTTATCATTAATCATTCAGAAATTATTGCCATAGACTAAGTACAGAAGGAATAAATGCTAAGTCTGGAATCGTCGAACTGATAACAGAATTCGTCGAGCTGATAACTGTGTTCGTCGACTGGAGTTCAGCAACTATTCTGGTCTTAGAATATTCACAGTTGTATCTGAAATGAAAATTAAAGTCTCCAGAATTCGTCGACCTAAGATTTGATTTCGTCGAGCTGAGTTTCTGGAGTTGTCAAATATTTTGTGTGTCGACACAATTACTCCTGGTGTCGACACAGGTGGTGTCGACTGATATCCTGTGTGTCGACACAAGTGCTTCTAGTGTCGACTCAGTTGGTGTCGACATATACTCTGAGTGTCGACACAAGTCTTCTGTGTGGTGTCGACACAACCTTTCCAAAGTGTCGACTGATGATCTGTGTGTCGACACAAGTGCTTCTAGTGTCGACTCAGTTGGTGTCGACATATACTCTGAGTATCGACACAAGTCTTCCGGTTCTAAGTTGTTGAAGTAGATAATCTAGAATTCATCGGGCAGAGAACTAAGTTCGTCGACCTGAGACTAGAGAACATAGTCTTGACAAAATGCTGTAGTAGTCCAAAGATTCGTCGACCAAAGTCTGATTCTAAGGACTTGGGATATCTTGATCTTTCCTGAACTTGAAGTGTTGTTGTAATCCAAGTTTTCGTCGATCAGAGAATGTAGTTCGTCGAGCTCAGCTCAGAGAATTAACTTTGAGATCGTCGAACTGAGCACGACAATCGTCGACCTGAGTTCGACGAACGTCGAACTCACTTTACAGAGTTTTGAAATCTTCTAAGCCTTGAGTCTCTGACAGTCTTGTTGATAGCTGGTTCATGTGATATTGACTCTAAGGACTTGGCCTAGACTCTAGGACACAACTATGACCCTGACTATACATTGTGGGTCATATGATCCTAACTTAGTGAACCTAACCCAAATCTTACTAGGGATCCAACAATCTCTCCCTATTTGGGTGAGGTCACTAATTACAGACTCAAATCAAAATTGAAAAATAAACAAAACAGAAAAAGCATATATCTGGCAGAGATCAATAACACATGCAACAGATATATATATACATAAGCTTTGTTCAGAATATAGAGCAGTTATAGATAATTGTAGAAAATAAAAGAGTTCAAAATTTACTTCTTATGTTTTTTTCCTTTAATATTTCTTGCTTGCTTTTCTCTCCAGGCTTTGTAAACACAATCTCTCTTTTGGGATCTGAAGCTTGCACTTTTGTCATGGTCATGTCAGCAGCCCCTATAATTTTCAAAGATGTAGCTCTGGGGACAACTGCTTCTGGGTGCAACTTCTTTTATCAAATCTTTTAAGTTTCTATTTCCTGTACTTTGACATTGTTGAATATTCAGAAGGATCCTTTACTTCAGCTTTGACTTTGTTAATCATAGAAAGACCTACAATTTCCTGGAACCTGACCATTCTAGCAGTAGTAGCTGTTTCAGGATCTTCAAAAGGAACAGGAGGAGAAGATGGTCTTTTAGAGCCTTCAGCTGGTTGATGTTCAGTGGATTATTGTTGTTGTTGTTGATGTTGCTGCTGCTGTTGATGTTGCTTTCCTGAAGAATGCTGCCTGTGCTGACTGTTTCCATATGATCTCCCTTGGTGTCTTTGATATGTTTGAAGTGGGGCAGATCTTTGAGAAGATGTGCTTGAAGCACCAGCAGCTGGAGGAGGTGGAGGAGGTGGATCTTTTCTGAATTTGTGAACTGGAGGAGGAGAGTACCTTCTGCTTTTCTTTCATTCCTTCTGCTGGTTTTTAGATAGCCACATCCAAGATGACATCCCTTTGTATGAAGTTATCTTTTGGAGAATATAATAAGGAGTGTCATTGTTTGGATTAGGCTTAGGAGCAGGAGGAGGAGAGACTTTCCTTTTCTTTGATACTAACTTCCTCTTAGGTTCATCATCTGAATCATCTTCCTCATCCTCATCCTCATCATTATCATTATCTGATCCCCGAGGGTTATCATATAGGTCATTGAGTGCTTTCAGAGCCTCAACAGAAATGATTGGCTTTTCAAGAGCTTGAGCAGAAACTTCAACAGGACCAGGAGAAGAAGCCATATGAGAGACTGGAGAACTGGTTCTGACAGTGCTTTCAACAGCTGCCTTACTTTCTTCTTCTATATTAGCCAAAATCAAATCATCCAGATTTGGTATGGGTAAGTCATCCATTACAAATGTTGGAACAAAAATAACTTCTTCTGGAGATGGCATGACTGCTGGCTTTGAAATAACAAAATATCTCTAAGTTGCTTAGCAACTTTTGAAGAGATTGGAGAAGTATATGGTACAATAGCCAAGGATGGCTTAGTAGGTACTGCTGGAATATAATTCAGAAAGGCAGTATCAAAACTTTTCAATAAATCAACTAAGTTTACTGTGAGATTAATTATGAATTCAGAAACAGAAAGAATGTCTTCAGCAACTGTCTCTTCAGGGACTGACTCATCAAGGTCCATGTCAGTCTCAATGAAATGAATCAAATCAATTAAATCTCTATCATCAGGAATAAAATCTGCATCCCCTGGAATTAAATCTATATCTGCTGGTAGTGTTTCTGCCTCTGCTGTTACTGTAGCTGCTGGAGCTGAGATTTCTGCTTCTGCTGGAGGTGCTGCAGCTTCTTCATTAAGCATCTCCCCCTGCCTGGTTTCAGTGTATACTGGAGCCAGACCCCTGAATGAAGAGGGGGCAGCAGTGAAGACAGAGAGTTGAGCAGAAAGGGTGGAGATAGTAGTAGCAATAGGTGTAAGAGATTTGAGTAGAGGAGTGATGAGAGTAAGTACAGAGGAGATGGTGGAGGGATCCAGAGGTGGAGTAGCAGATGGTTCAGTAGAATGTTGGGTGGAGACATTTTTAGGGATGGTAGATGTTGGTGATGATGAAGGAGGGACATCTTGCATGTGGATATCCTGAGGAGGAGGAGAATTGAGGGGGGAAGTCAGAAGATCAAAAGTTGGAATGGAGGATATGTGAGGTGGGGGAGAGGAGATGAAGGTGGTGTTGGAGCTGGTAGATCATTGGGGGATAAGGGTGATTGAGGTGGAGTGGGTTGATGGTAGTCCTGAATAGGAGATGAAGGGATGTTGGTAAGGGGGGATAAGGGTGATTGAGGTGGAGTGGGTTGATGGTAGTCCTGAATAGGAGATGAGGGGATGTTGGTAAGATCTAGTGGTGGAGAGGTGACAGAAGATGTAACTATAGTGGAAATATGAACATAGGTTGTTGGTTGTTGATGTGGTTGAAGTTGTTGTTGGAGTTGTTGTGGTTGGTGAATTGTTGGAAGAGATGGAGATGTGGGGATGATCTCTTCAGTAGGGTGGGGAGTGACTCTTACAGCCCTGGTGCTTTCAGAAGCTGTGGTGGAAGAGGTTGAAACCTTAGATGGCTTGGTAATGGTCCTCTCCCACCGGCCAAACTAGGTGCATGTGAGCCTCTTGCTGGCATTGATGAATATGGTCTGTGAGACCAGAGATTCAGCAGTTTTTTCTTTCAGAAAGATCCATAGGATCCTTCCAAAGCAAACTTCTTTCTTATTACGCTTTTTCTTAACAAGATCAAAAATGATCTGTGCCCAATCCACTTTCTTTTTTTTGACCACTGCACACATGACCAGGAATTGATGCCTGGTGATGTAGTCATGGGCAGTGTGCTTGCCCAGCAAGACCTTTCCCACTATATCTTCCAGAAATTTGTATTCGGCAGATAAGTGTTTCTTCAACAACTTATTTGGGTTATCTCCAGCATAACCCATCAGACTCAGTATCATATCATATTCTTCAGAGTCTATGTCTAATTGTTCTTCTCCATTGACCAATCCAAAAATTTCAGTAAGTACGGCGGGAGATAAAGATACAGAGTTACCCGCAATTGTTCCGATCATAGTGTTCTCCTCTGATGTAGATGTATAAATCCACTCTCTGATTTCAGTTGCAGACAGTTTTATCCTTGTTGACATCAGATTTTTCAGTTTCTGTTTCTCCAGAAGTTCCAGTATATGCAAAAATATTGGATCTGAATGTTGAAAGGATTCGAAGTCGACGTCAAAGCCAGTGTCAAACTTCATTCCGGTTAGGGCACCTGCTGGAATAGCCATTGGAATCACCTGCAAGAGAGACAAACGACGATCAAGTGCAAGAGAACAGAAAGTGCGGGACAGAGAGATATAAGGTTTTGCAGAATATGAATCGACAAACTCCGTTCCACGAAAATTAAGAAATTCTTCGACCTGAGATCGACGAAATAATTAATAGTCAAATAATTCGTCGAGCTCTGTCTGAAGATTTGAAGATATTTCGTCGAGCTCCGTTCGACGAAAGTTTTCTGAAGTGAATTCGTCGATCTCTGTTCGACGAAAACAACTTCACTCACAGAGAGCTCGTCGTCCTGCGTTCAACGAATATCTCACAAACTTTCCATAGTTCGTCGAGCTCCGTTCGACGAACTTTGGCAAATTCGTCGAGTGCAGACTTAAACTAAACTAAGTCTTCTCCATTGATCATTCCCAGCTGATTTATAAAGAAGAGATGATTTCTCTCATCCAGAGGTTTGGTGAATATATCAGAACTTTGTAAATCAGTGTAGATATAGACAAGCTTAATTTTGTTTTTGTCTACACATTTTCTAATGAAATGATGTCTAATGTCTATGCTTTGTCCTAATGTGATGGACTAGATTCTGTGCTATGGCTATAGCACTTGTGTTATCACAAAGTAGAGTTAAATTATTTAAGTTGATACCATAGTCTAGTAATTGATTTTGTATCCACAGCATCTGGGAACAACAGCTACATGCTGCAATGTATTCTGCCTCAGCAGTTGAGGTAGATACAGATGACTGTTTCTTACAAAACCAGGATACTAATCTCTCATACCCGGGAACTGACAAGTTCCTGAAGTACTTTTTCTATCCACCCTGCATCCAGCAAAGTCAGCATCTGAGTATCCAGTTAACTCAAATTCTGATTCTGTGGGATACCATAGGCCTAGACAAGGACAACTCTTTATATATCTCAAAATTCTTTTTAAAAAAATAAGGTGAGATTCTTTTGGGTTCACCTGGAACCTAGCACAAAGACATGTGACAAACATGATATCAGGTCTGCTTGCTGTAAGGTATAACAGGGATCTAACAATGACCCTATATAGTTTCTGATCCACAGGTTTCCCATGTGCATCTGAATCAATTATAACATTTGTAGTCATAAGTGTCTTCTTTGTTGAGACATCAGCCATCCCAAATTTTTTGATAAGCTTTTTAGCATACTTAGCTTGGGAGATGAAGATGCCATCAGGGAGCTGCTTCACTTGGAGACCAAGGAAGTAGGAAAGCTCACCCATGCTACTCATTTCAAATTTAGAATGCATGAGATCAGAGAATCTCTTGCACAATTTTGAATCAGTAGATCCAAATATTATGTCATCCACATATATTTGTACTAACAGTATTTGATCCTTATGATGCCTAGTGAAAAGTGTTTTATCTACAATGCCTCTAATGAATTTATGTTCTAACAGAAAGCTGGCTAGAGTATCATACCAAGCTCTTGGAGTTTGCTTTAGACCATAGAAAGCTTTATGCAATTTGTAAACATAAGAGAGATGAGTTGGAGAAACAAAACCTGGAGGTTGTTCAACATACACCTCTTCCTTGAGTATTCCATTCAAGAATGCACTTTTCATATCCATTTGATAGACCTTGAATCTCTTGTAAGCTGCATAGACAAGGAATATTCTGATTGCTTCCAATCTTGCAACAGGTGCAAAGGTCTGGTCATAATTTATTCCTTCTTGCCTATATCCTTGTGCAACAAGCCTGACTTTATTCCTCACTATTACTCCTTGTGCATCCAGTTTGTTTATGTAGATCCATTTAGTTTCAATGACTGGGTAGTCTTGAGGCCTTGAAACCAAATCCCAAACTCTACATCTCTCAAACTGATTTAATTCCTCCTGCATTGCAATGATCCAGTGGGGATCTTGCTCTGCATCATAGATGGATATAGGTTCAATCTGAGAGAGAAAACAAGCATGCATCAAATCTTGGTTGAGTTGATGCCTTATCTGTACACCTGCTGATATGTCTCCAATAACTTGAGATCTGGGGTGATCCCTAAGTGTAACAAGATCAGCTGGTGAAGTTGGTTCTGCAACAACATTTGGAATTAATTTCTCCTGTAGAATTATGTTTGCTGTTGGTTTATATCACTCCCTTCAATGCCTTCATCTTCACTTTCTTCAATGTTGCAATATGGAGGTCGGGCGATCTGTTACTGTTCGGAGACCGGGAGGTCTGCCGGTTTATTCTGGCGGTCTGTCTGCCGGGCTGGTGCTGTTTGGTATCCCAGCGGTCTGGCGGTTTGTCTCAGACGACTTGGAGACCGGACGGTCTAGCGGTCTCCCGCGGCGGCTTGATCTTTGTGGTACATGTTATCTTCTATTGTTAGTTGACGGGCGGTTAGCCGGCATGTCTAAACGCCCGGCCTGTCCGGTTTGCCTTTTGTAAAGCCGCATATACTTGTAAATTTTTAGTCGCACATTGCTTAATTATATTCTCTCTCATCTCCTCCATTGTATAAAATGGAGGCTATACCATTGTAATCGATACCTTTTTTGGATAATAAAGTTTACATTACTGCAAATTTTCGGTCTGCTCTTTTCTGTTCGCACATGGTATCAGAGGACTCGGTCCTTTCCTCCTGACTGAGCTCTCTCTACGCGTGCAGCTTGTTTTTTCTTTCCGCGACCTGTTCTCGCGACTTGTTTTCTCTTCTGACCGCTGCTCTGTTCGCGCGGCTTGTTTCTCCCTGTTTGCGGCCTCTTGCTTCTTCGCTTTTCTAGCCGCTCTCCTCTACCGCTCTCCTTTTCTTTGTCGCCGCGACCGGTCCTTACGTCGCTGTGGCCTCTTCTCGCCGTTCTCCTCTTCTTTGTCGCCGCGACCTGTTCTTAAGTCGCTGCGCCCTGTTCTAGCCGCTCTCCTCTTCTTTGTCGCCGCGACCTGTCTTTAAGTCGCTGCGGCCTTTTCTCGCCGCTCTCCTCTTCTTTGTCGCCGCGACCTGCCCTTAAGTCGCTGCGACCTGCTCTAGCCGCTCTCCTCTTCTTTGCCGCCGCGACCTGTCCTTAAGTCGCTGCGGCCTGTTTCGGCTTCTTCTCCTTCTAGCCGCGACTTGTTTCTCCCGCTGCTCTCTTCTATGGCCTCCATCTCCTCCACGCAGTCCGCCTCGGTGGTCACCTCTTCTGGTAGTCCCACGTTGTTACTCACGACCGATGGTTGATCGACTCTGGTGCTACCAATCATATGACGGACAATCCTCAGTGTTTTTCTCATCTCGAAACACATGATCGGTTGCCTCCGGTCTTTGTTGCTGACGGCTCTTCATCTCTGGTGAATGGGACGGGGGTGGTTCAGGTCACTCCGTCTCTTCGTCTGGCGGATACCCTCTACGTGCCCCTGTTCCCTTGCAATTTATTATCGGTTACATCTCTATGCAATCAATTACGGTGTTCCGTCACATTCACTTCTACTTCTTGTTCTTTTCAGGATCCGGACTCCCAACGGACGATTGCTACTGGGACTGAGAGTGGCGACCTTTACTTCCTCGACAACTTTTCCGCTCTATCCGCCTTTTACTCCTCCTGTACAGATCTTCTCCAATGGCATCTTCGCCTTGGACATGCTCCTCCACGGCTTCTGCGCCAGCTTCCGCCCCACCTCCCTCCTCATCATCCTCCTCTAAACTGTGATGCATGTCAGCTCAGCAAGCATCATCGCTCATCCTTCCCGCCAACGCAGAGTCGTGGCTCTTCCCGTCCCTTCGACCTCGTTCACTCTGACATGTGGGGTCCTGCTTCTACCCTCACCATCGGTCGGGGTATTTCCTATTTTGTTACATTTATTGATGATTTCTCTCGGTGTACGTGGGTGTACCTTCTCAAGGATCGCTCCGAACTGTTCTCTGTCTGGACATCCTTTTATTCTATGATCAGACTCAGTTTGATACGTCTATTAAAATCCTTCGTTCTGACAATGCTAAAGAGTATCTTAGCCATGATTTTTCTTCTTTCTGTATGCATCATGTATTATTCGTCAAACTAGCTGTGTCTACACCTCCAAACAAAATGGGGGTGGCGGGACATAAAAACCGTCAGCTCCTTGATGTTGTTCGCACTCTGCTGACCCAAATGCATGTTCCTCGCTCCTATTGGGGCTATGCTGTCCTCCTCTCCTGTTATCTCATCAACCGCATTCCCTCCACGGTTCTCCGCGGTGCCACCCCATTCTCCATTCTTTATCCCACCATGAATCCTTTTCCCCTTACTCTGCGCATCTTTGGGTGCACCGCCTTTGTGCATTCTCCCGCCGCCACCTGTGACAAACTCTCCCCACGGGTCACTAAATGTATCTTTCTGGGGTACTCTGCCACTCAGAAAGGCTATTGTTGCTTTGACCCCGTTACCCGCAAGCAGTTTGTCTCTGCGGATGTTACGTTCTTTGAAAATGCCTCTTACTTCTCTCTTGCTTCCTCCTCTACTCCTGCTCCTACTTCTCAAACCAACCCATCTATTCCCTCTGCTCCTACTGACGTTTCGCCATCTCCACCGTCTCTACCCTCTCCACCATCTCCACCCTCTCCACCATCTCGACCCATGCTACTCATTTCCTCCCTCGATTTCTCCCTTCTCTCCACAGTCGTCTCTCTCTACTCCCGGGCCAGCTCTCTCCACCACGGACGCTCCAGATACTGCAGAACCAGCTGCCCTGAATCTCCCCATTGCCCTTCACAAAGGGGTTCGGGCATGTACCCAACACCCGCTTGCTGCAGTTGTTTTCTATGATCGTCTTACCCCTTCTCGCAGAGCTTTTGCACTGGCTATCTCGGCCACTGCCACCCCCCGTTCCTACCAGGAGGCTCTTACTACTCCTCATTGGAAAGCTGCCATGGATGAGGAGATTGCTACTCTCACTGAACGGGGTACCTGGACCCTGGTTCCTCCTTTCGACACAGATGTTGTTGGCTGTCGCTGGGTATTTGTGGTGAAATTCCTTCCCGATGGCAGTGTGGATCGTTATAAGGCTCGACTTGTTGTCAAGGGTTTTACCCAAACTTATGGGGTTGATTACTTTGACACTTTCTCTCCAGTTGCTCGTCTTAGTACTATTCGAGTTCTCTCTGTGGCTGTCAACCGGGATTGACCCATTTCACAGCTGTATATCAAAACTGCCTTTCTTTATGGGGATCTTCAGGAAGATGTTTACATGGAGCAACCTCCTGGGTATGTTGCTCAGGGGGAGACACGAGTATGCTGGCTAAAAAGGCTATCTATGGCGTGAAGCAAAGTCCTCGTGCCTGGTTTGACAAGTTTAGCGGCATCGTTGCGGCCATTGATTTTACAAGAAGCTCAGCCGATCACTGCTTGTTCGTTCGGAAAACTGCCTCTGGTCTGGTAGTTCTTGCGGTTTATGTTGATGACATTCTTCTTACTGGCGATGATCAGGATGAGGTAATGTTGACAAAGAAATACCTCCGTCAGCACCTGGTCACGAAGGATATGGGCTCCCCGAAATACTTTCTGGGAATTGAAATCTCTAGGAAGCCCAACTCCATGGTCCTTTCCCAACGGAAGTATGCTCTTGATCTTCTAAAAGAGGCAGGATTGACTGGTGCTAAACCTGCCCGTTCTCCCATGGCTATTGGGGAAGACAAAACTTGGACAGATGACTCGCCTCTTCTATCCGATCTTACGAAGTACCTGCGTCTGGTGGGCAAACTCATTTATCTCACGGTAACCAGACCCGACATCTCTTATGCAGTTGGCAAGGTGAGCCAGTTCATGCAAGCTCCTAGAGAGTATCATTTACAATCTGTCTTGAGGATATTGAAGTATATTAAAGCAGCACCAGGGAAAGGACTCCTTTTTCAGAAGAATGGTCAACTAAGGGTTGAAGCGTACTCTGATTTGAGATATGCTGATGACAAATGGGATCGCAAGTCGACATCAGGTTTCTGCACGTTTGTTGGAGGCAATCTTGTGAGTTGGAAGAGCAAGAAACAGTCTGTGGTCTCCAGGTGCAGTGCAGAGACAGAATATCGCAGTATGACATCGACCACATGTGAGTTGAAATGATTATGAGCTCTCATGCTTGATTTAGGAGAGGTGTATAACTATCCTCTTCCTATGTTCTGTGACAATAAAACCGCGTTATACATCTCCAAAAATCCGGTCTTTCATGAGAACGAAGCACATAAAAGTCGACTGTCATTTCATTCGGGAGGAGATCTTGAAGAAACAAATTTGTACTCCGTTCGTCACTTCAGACAACGAGTTGACCGACATCTTCACCAAGCCGATGTCCGCTTCCTTTTTTCACATTTGCGACAAGCTGGACATGATTGATATCTATCTCCAGCTTGAGGGGGAGTGTTGCAATATGAAGGTCGGGCGGTCTGTTGCTGTTCGGAGACCGGGCGGTCTGCCGGTTTATTCTGGCCGGTCTGTCTGTCTGTCGGGCTGGTGCTGTTTAGTATCCCAGCGGTCTGGCGGTTTGTCTCAGACGACTTGGAGACCGGGCGGTCTAGCGGTCTCCTGCGACGGCTTGATCTTTGTGGTACATGTTATCTCCTCTTGTTAGTTGACGGGCGGTTAGCCGGCTTGTCTAACCGCCCGGCTTGTCCGGTTTGCCTTTTGTAAAGTCGCATATACTTGTAAATTTTTAATCTCACATTGTTTAATTATATTCTCTCATCTCCTCCATTATATAAAAGGGAGGCTATACCATTGTAATCGGTACCTTTTTTGGATAATAAAATTTACATTACTCCAAATTTTCGGTCTACTCTTTTCTGTTCGCACATTCAATGACTTGTGGAGAAGGATGAGTTGGAACCTCTTGGGTAAGGTTTAGTCCATCCAAACTCTCACACAAGTGATGTACCTGCAAGTTACTTCTGGTAGAAAATTTTTTCTCCTTGCAAGACATGTTAGCTTCATCAAAAGTAACATGGATAAACTCCTCAATTTTTAATGTTCATTTGTTATAAACCCTATAGCCTTTGGTTACTTGGGAATATCGTAGAAAAATTCCCTCTTCAGCCTTTGCCTCAAACTTTTTAATATATCTTTTGTTGTTTGTGTGAATATAACATATACAACCAAAGATTTTAAAATAGTTTATTTTAGATTTCTTCCCTTTTAGTAATTCATAAAGAGTCCTATTATTTAGCTTATGTATCAGACTTCTGTTCAGGACATAGTTTGCAGTGTTCACAGCCTCTGCCCAAAAGGATAGTGACATGTAAACATTTGCAAGTAATGTACTTGCAGATTCAATGAGTGTCCTATTTTTCCTTTCAGCTATCACATTTTGTTGAGAAGTTTTAGGAGCTGAGAAACAATGTCTGATACCTTCCTTCTCACAGAACTCATGCATAAGAAGAGACTCAAACTCTGTGCCATGATCACTTCTGATCAATGCAACATGAGTAGAGAACTCAATCTGTATGATCCTGAGAAAATCTGTGAGAACCTTGAAGGTATCTGACTTAGTTCTCAGAAAGGATACCCAAGTGAACCTGGAGAAGTCATCTACAATAACCAAAGTGTAGGATTTTCTTCCTAGGCTTTGCACAGCAATAGGTCCAAATAGATCCATGTGTAGCAAATACAAAATCCTAGGTGAATCACTTTTATTAATGGATTTGAAACTAGATTTAGTTTGCTTGCCTAATTGACAAGCCCTGCAAAGGTCTTCCTTCTTGTAGGGACCAGAAGGTAGACCTCCGACAAGGTTGTCTTTCGATAGCCTTGCAATGTTTTTCATATTAACATGACCTAGTCTTTTATGTCATAAGTCATTCTGATTACTAATTATATTAAGTAAACAGATATCAGAATTGACAGATAAAAAATCAAATGAATATATATTGTCTTGTCTATTCCCAATTAAAACTGTTTGATTTTCTTTATTAGAGATAATACATGAAGATGAACTAAAATGTACCTGATAACATTCATCACATAATTGACTTATGAAGATGAGGTTATGCTTCAGTCCTTTGACATATGTCACTTTCTTGAATGTAACAGCTCTAATCTTCACTTCTCCAAAACCTTCTGATTGGCCACATTTGGAGTCACCAAAGATGACCTTTGGCCCCAGCTTGGACTTGTAGTTGGATAGAATGTCCTTACTGCCTGTCATATGTTTGGAGCAATCACTGTCCAAGTACCAGGTCTGATTCACACTTGGATAACTCTTCACCTGTAATGAAAAACAGTTAAATGTTCTTGACCCAGGTTACCTTAGGTCCTTTGTTTTCCTGGTATGAAAAGCTGGAAATAACAGAATATTCTGGTTGGAATTTATATCCTAGAGGGTGATATCTTCTAGGTGGTATAACCCAATCAGCTAGTGGATTGAAAGCTTTCCTGGAATTATTTAAGTTGCTGTTATAATTAAAGTTTTGGTCATGTCTTTCTGGGTTCGACAAATTTCTCTGAGTTCGTCGACCCGAGTTCGACGAATAGGGTTGAGATCGTCGATCTCTGCCCAGAGAATGAATATATTCATTTTCTGTACCCCTTGTTCGTCGACCTCTGCTCGACGAACCATACAGAGTTCGTCGATCGCAGTTAGACGAATAACTATACTGTAGTTTGCGTTCAGAGTTCGTCGATCTGGGTTCGACGAACTGACTAGATTTCGTCGACCTAAGTTCGACGAATTCTGCTGAACCTTGTTACCTATGGTTTTCTGGTTGTTGGTTTTTTGACCTATTGATTTAAAAACATTTTTTGTTGTTTGTTTATTGATTACTTTTTCTTTTCCCTTAGCAGTGACAAATTTTATGGGGGTTGTTAAGATGTTCTTCCTGAGAATGGGGGGCAAACCTGATGAAGCACCCAAACCTAGCTTACCATTAAGTCTGACATTCACAGTGCTTGTGATGTCCATCAGCTTGAGACTTCTTCCATTAAGAGTTTCCTCAAGTTGTTTAGCCTCACAAAGCTCAGTTTTTAACAATGTTATTTGCTCATTAGCCAAACATAATTCATCTTTTAACCTATTATTTTCAGAGTTAATGTTTTCTAAATTTCCTAATTTTTCCCTAAGGGGTTTTTAATCTTTTTCTCTGAATTTATTAAGTCTATACACATTGATTTAAATTTAATTTTAAAAGAATCTGAAGTGTAATCAAAAGAAGATAATACCTTATCAGCTTCTGAATCTGAAGCTTCTTCATTGTCTAATTCCTCTTCTTCTGAATTGCTCCTGGAAGCATCAATTGCCATGAGGCAAACCTCCTTAGCCCTTGCTTCTTCCTCATCTTCACTGGAGCTGGAAGATGTTGATTCATCTTCAGTTTCACTACAGGTTTCAACCACAAAACCCTTTTTCTTTCTCTTGTATTTGCTGGAAGAAGGTTTGCTAGTGTGCTGTTTTCTGGTGTCTTTCTCTCTTCTCTTCTCTTTATTCTGGTTCTCTGGACACTCAAAGGGGAAGTGACTAGGTTTCCTGCACCCAAAACACACCACTTCTTTAGTTGGTGTTTTATCATACCTGAGTTTGTCATCTTGCCTAGATGCCTTTCTTCTGAAGTCCTTTCTTGGCATCTTGTAGAATCTTCTGGCAAATAGATCATGAGCTCTTCATTTGATGTTGATGTCTCTGTCTCCTCAGCAGCCTTGAAAGCTATACTTCGCTCTTTTCTGGCTGGTGGAGGTGTCCTTTACTCTGCTGCCTCCCTGGACTTGATCAGTTGTTCATATGACTTTAACTTACCCAATAGAGATTCTGTAGATATCTCATTTAGGCTTCTGGCCTCCTTGATGGGCCAGATCCTTTAATCCCATGAGTTTGGGAAGCACATTAAGATCTTGTCATTCACCTCTGTGAGAGTGATGTCTTTGTCCAAGGATTTTAGCTCATTGATGATTGTGCTTAACCTGTTATACATATCAGCTACTGATTCAGCTTCTTCTTTCTTGAAGTTCTCATATAAGGATATGAGGTTGAATCTCCTATCCTTTCTCTCATCAGCTGAACCTGCCACCATCTGATTTAGTGAATCCCAGATGGCTTTGGCTGAGGTGCATTCAGCCACCTTCTGAAAAATATCATCTGACATAGTCTGTGTCAGTATGTTCATAGCCTTGACATCAACTATCTTTGCCTTCTTCTGGGCTTCAGTCCACTCAGGTGGTGGAACTGCAGTAGTGCTTGTAGATGTTGCAGAAGTTGAAGCTTGAGGGGACCTGTCAAAATAGAGTTGTATATATATTCTCATCAATAGAATTCATGTATAATTTAATTCTTGCCTTCCAAATGGCAAACCTGTTTAGGTTGCAAACTGGAGGTCTGGTGCTTGCATAGTCCTTGTTTTGTGCCATAGCTGTGTATATAAATCTAATATGGAAATAAAAATAAAATTTAGATCTAACAAAATATATTTGGTTCAAGGGTTAGCTTGCACAACCAAAAGAACCTCCTCTGATACCAATTAAAAGTGAGCAGTTAGATCAGGAATACTCTACAGGGGGGGGGGTGAATAGAGTATCTAGAGTTTTATAAAATTCTCTGCTGGATAATGCAGATTAGTCTGAGTGCAGTAGTGAATAAATCAAAATATAAAAGCACAGAAACTAACTACCACAGCCACAACAAAAAAACAAAAGAAAGAGGGCAACCAGACGACACAAGAAATTTATAGTGGTTCCCCAACCTGGGTACATCCACTCTTCTACCACCCTGGTAGGAATACACTCAGGTTTTTGATCAGGTGCCTGACACCAATGAGCTTTTGATCAGGTGCTCAAAAACCAAATCGCCGAGTCTTTTAATCAGGTGACTTGTAATCAGAAATCACTTTTGAAGGAAGATGACAACCCTTTACACAGTGGGGGTGAGAGAGTTGATTATGTTTTCTCTGTCAACAATCAGAGAGAAGACTTGTGGATTATTGATGATAGCAAATGGCTCCCCCTGAGATATTGAATGGTTCAGGGAAATATGGAAGCCTTGATGCAGGGTGATAGACCTTCAAGCTTTTAACCTTTATCTGCAGGATCTTCTTGACAGATTTGATAGTTGTTGTCCTTGGAAGTCCTGGAGTGTTGAAGTAAGAAGACTCTTGATTTTGTATGATTGTTCTTCTTCTTCTGAGAGCAGATCTTCTTTTTGTATCAGAGCTTTTATGAAAGGAGCAGAGAAGCTGTTGAAGACAGACTGACTGAAAATCTCTGTGTCTGTGTATGCTGTGTCTCTGTAATTGCTCTGGTACTCTGATTGTTCTTACTTGCTTGCTCTCAGGAAAGAGAGAAAAATCTCTTTTTATGTTTCCTGAGGGAATTTTCTTTCGAAATTTGAATCCTTCTGCGGCAATCAATGCTGGCGGTACTTGAAAATAAACTGCATTGATTTCTTTCCCCAATTGTCCCTTGGAAAAATGAAAAACAATAATTCTGATGAAAGCCGTGATTAATGTACCGTCCAACGGTAATATTTAGAGAATATTTTATCATTAATCATTCAGAAATTATTGCCATAGACTAAGGACAGAAGGAAAATATGCTAAGTCTGGAATCGTCGAACTGATGACAGAATTCGTCGAGCTGATAACTGTGTTCGTCGACTGGAGTTCAACAACTATTCTGGACTTAGAATATTCACAGTTGTATCTGAAATGAAAATTAAAGTCTCCAGAATTCGTCGACCTAAGATTTGATTTCGTCAAGCTAAGTTTTTGGAGTTGTCAAATATTCTGTGTGTCGACACAATTACTCCTGGTGTCGACACAGGTGGTGTCGACTGATATCCTGTGTGTCGACACAAGTGCTTCTAGTGTCGACTCAGTTGGTGTCGACATATACTCTGAGTGTCGACACAAGTCTTCTGTGTGGTGTCGACACAACCTTTCCAAAGTGTCGACTGATGATCTGTGTCTCGACACAAGTGCTTCTAGTGTCGACTTAGTTGGTGTCGACATATACTCTGAGTGTCGACACAAGTCTTCTGGTTCTAAGTTGTTGAAGTAGATAATCCAGAATTCGTCGGGCAGAGAACTAAGTTCGTGGACCTGAGACTAGAGAACATAGTCTTGACAGAATGCTGTAGTAGTCCAAAGATTCGTCGACCAAAGAATAAAGTTCGTCGACCAAAGTCTGATTCTAAGGACTTGGGATATCTTGATCTTTCCTGAACTTGAAGTGTTGTTGTAATCCAAGTTTTCGTCGATCAGAGAATGTAGTTCGTCGAACTCAGCTCAGAGAATTAACTTTGAGATCGTCGAACTGAGCACGACAATCGTCGACCTGAGTTCGACGAACGTCGAACTCACTTTACAGAGTCTTGAAATATTCTAAGTCTTGAGTCTCTGGCAGTCTTGTTGATAGCTGGTTCATGTGATGTTGACTCTAAGGACTTGGCCTAGACTCTAGGACACAACTATGACCCTGACTATACATTGTGGGTCATATGATCCTAACTTAGTGAACTTAGCCCAAATCTTACTAGGGATCCAACACACTACCCTACGAGAGATGCCCTCATCTGATGATATTTTGCAGCCTGCGGATCCGGCAACTACTTCTCCACACCCAATGAAGAATTATGTCTCCTTCCACCGCCTCTCCGGAACTTCGGCAGTTTGCTCTTTCTTTATCCTCTATTACTATCCCTACTTCTATGCAGGAGGCTCTCCAATATCTGGGATGGCGAGCGAAAATGTCTGCTCTTTGGGCAAACCACACTTGTGATCTTGTCCATTTTCCTTTTGGACAGACTTGCGTGGGTAGTAAGTGGGTGTTTGCCCTCAAACAGGGACCCGATGAGGTGGTTCAACGTTTGAAAGCTCATCTGGTGGCTCATGGTTTTACTCAACAACAAAGTCTAGATTATGATGAGACATTTTCTCCAGTTGTCAAACTTAATACTGTTCGTGTGTTGATCTCCCTCGCTGTTCATCAGCACTGACAGTTGCACCAACTGGATGTCAAAGTTTTTTTCTTAATGGTGATTTACAGGAAACTGTCTATATGACAACCGCCCGGGTTTGAGAACACGAGGGAGTCTTTTGTCTGAAAAAGTCACTTTATGGTCTCAAACAGTCGCCTCGGGCATGTTTTGACAAATTCAGTCAGACTGTTAGTGCTGTTGGGTTCACTCGGAGTTCAACCGACTTCTATTATTCACTTGGCATCTTCCAACATGCATAGTGATTCTCTTGGTATATGTTGATGATATTCTGATTATGGGAGATGATCTTACAGGAATACATATGATTAAACAATATCTGACGACTATGTTTCAAACAAAGGATCTGGGAAGCCTTCGTTACTTTCTTGGTCTCGAGGTGTCTCAGTGACCTGATGGACTGGTGTTATCTCAAAGGAAGTACTGTTTTGACTTGCTTCATGATGCGGGCTACTCTGGATGCAAGCCTGCTGACACTCCCATGGATATTAATCACAAGCTCTGCTCTCATGCCTCAGACTCTGATCGACTCCTTCCAAACCCAGAGTATTATCGTCGTCTTGTGGGAAAATTGGTATATCTCACTGTTACAAGACCTGATATATCATTTGTGATTGAGATTGTCAGTCGATTCATGCATGAGCCACACATCTCTTATCTCCAGGCAGTTGAGCGCATTCTTCGATACTTGAAGACTGCTCCTGTACATGAATTTGTATACAAGCTTGCTTCGTCTCCCTTATCTCTCTGTGTTTATTGTGACGCTGATTATACTGGTTCATTGGATGATCGACGTTCCACAAGTGGTTACTGTATTTTTTTGGAGGACATCTCATTACATGGCGTAACAAGAAACAGTCTGTTGTTGCCCGTTCATCCGCTGAGGCCGAGTATCGTTCAATGACAGTTGTTGTGTCTGAGCTCACTAGGCTTGAGGGTCTCCTTGATGATTTAGGAGTCAAGCTTTCCGCACCGGCCACCCTATTTTGCGACAGTCAGGCTGCCGTACACATTGCCAAAAATCTTGTTTTCCACGAACGGACGAAGCGCATTGAGGCTGATTGTCATTTCATTCGAGAAAAAGTTAAATTAAAGAAGATAGAATTAATGCATGTTTCAGCTACCGAGCAAGTTGCTGACATCCTCACCAAGGCCATACCATGATCTCTGTACTATCAGTTCTTGTCCAAGCTCGTTGCCTACAATTTGTACGCTCCAACTTGCGGGGGAGTGTTGAATGATATATGTAAAGGCCCATTAGTAAAGACCCATTTCGCCTCTTAACTAGGAGGTTTAGTCCCACATCGTGTAATAGGGATTTCTCTCTCTCTCTCTCTCTCCCTATATATTTGTACTCACATTTGTAATTTGTTTTTCAAGAAGTATATACAAGGTTTACTCAACGCTTCTACAAGTCCCAACATAAAGAAGAAGGTAAATAATTGCTTTTAAGAGAAGGAATCAAATGTGGTATTCACAAGATTTCTTTTCATATTAACTTAATTCCAAAAGTAGAATTTGATTTTAATTTCAATGTGGTCTAAATTAAAATATGCTTAATTTTAATGTATTTTTTTGATTGTTTGCCTTAATTACCTTTATACCTAATATTACATATTTTTTTATTCAGGGATTTATTGGACAATCAACCCAATAAACCGTAATCAATGCGTGAAATAAAATGCACGTGCACTAATGTATGTGCTACAAAATATCAAATAAAAATACATGAAATAAAATAAGACATGGGTGCGACTCGGGTTGTGCATTTGGAAGAGAGTGATTTTTATTTTTATTTTGTTTTTTTCTCTTAAAATTTCGTTTTTATTTCTCTTTTTTTAACAAAAACTTTTTTTTGCATATGTATATTTTTAATAATATTATAGCTTCTCCTTGAAATAAATTGGCTTAAGCTCAAATTTAGGATTAAGGCTTAACAGAAGACTTGGAAATTGAATTTTGCTCAATCCAACCGAATTAAAATCATATGCCTCCAACTAATCTAGTGAATTGTATCATAGGGAATAGTGGAATAAACCACAACTTTTACAACAATTAAAACAACAACACTCAAGCCTTTATCCCACTACAGTGGGATCGGCTATATGGATCCTTTGTCTCCATTGCGCCCTATCTTTTGTCATAATATCACTAATGCCTAAGTACATCATGTCTTTTCTTATAGTTTCATTCCAAGTCTTTATTGGTCTACCCCTCTCTTGTTTAACATACCTAGTGACTAGACTCACAACGCCTAACAGATGCCTCTAATGGTCTCCTTTGTATGTGTCCAAACCATCTTAGTTGAGCTTTTCACATCTTCTCTGCAATTGGTGCTACTTCTGTCTTATCCCTGATACATTCATTCTTAATTTTTTCTAGTCTCGTGTGTCCACACATCCACCTAAAGCATTCTTATCTCCGCAACTCCCATTTATTGCTCATGTACACAATTCACTGTCCAACACGCAGAACCATTGAGCATCACGGGTCTAATTTCAGTATGGTAAAACTTGCCCTTAGGTTTTAGTGGTACTTTATGATCACATAAGATCCCTAACGTGCCTCTCCACTTCAACCAACTCGCTTGGATTCTGTGTCACATCTTTATCAATACCTCCGTCTTTTTGAACTATCGATCCAAGATATTTAAAACACTCACTACGTGAAATATCTTGATCTCCCATCTTAATAAAGAAGTCATCTGCCCTTCTTGTACTGCTAAATTTAAGCTCCATGTACTCCATTTTTGCCTTGCTCAACCTAAAACCCTTTTTTTTAAAGTATCTCGCCAAGATTCAAGTTTTGCATAAAGTAAAAACAGTTAAAAATTGAAGTAACAATTGAAAAAAAATAAATGCGCAAATTGAAAAAAACAATATTTGACATAAATCTAATTCAATAAAAAGTAAAAGTTTTATTTATTTTCTCCTTTTTAAAGGTGCAGGGATGATCTCCATATATCTGTGCGAACAACTGAAAATTGAGAGACAGAAATAGTCTGACTGGTAGAAAAGGCACTAGCATCATGATGAACACTAGTAAAACCAATGCAATGTGCAAGAGATTTTGCAACAACTTCACAGTACACCTGAAGACAAGAATGCCTGAAGGTGTGGTAGAGAATATGCGTTGATCTTCTATGCCAGATGTCGAAAGCAGAGGAATGGTTCTAAGGTTGAGGCAAGTGGTCGTTGCAATAGCTGACACCAAAGAGGTGAGGTGATCCATCTAATGTTGACCATCACGTCTATGATTGAACCCAACAATCCTTCCTATATGAGGATCCTGTATGGTATAAATAGAAATAGTGAATGAAACAATTTAACACACGTGAATCTGCCAAAAGATTTTTTGTGAGATGATGAACATGATAGACATCAAGAATAATAGAGGGAAGACTAATCAGATGATGTTACGTAGGGGAACGACTCAAAGGATGGAGGCGCATCGACCACGTGGAGGGTGTACTTTTGACAACCGAAAGCTTCTGATCTGGCGACAACCGGTTGAGTGTGCGACTCTCAAGTTATCTCTATTTTCGCTTATGTTGTTATGTTGGGCATATATAAACCCACTCTATTGTCTTTTGAGCTATCTTTGGATTTGGACTTTGGTATATTTTGAATCCTAGGGTTGACAAGAGGTTCCCTCTTGAAATTTATCTAAAGTAATTTCGGTTTTCACTTCTTCAAACCTTAGCGTATCATTTTGGTCTGACCTGCACTTCCCGCCTGCCTTTTCAGCCTAACAACAATCTCTGGTATCTGCCATAGTCTTGGCCATGCTCGACTTGTCTCGGACATTCATGGTGGAGTGTGACACCTCGAGCATTAGCGTCGGGGTTGTACTCATGCAAGCCGGTCGGCCCATTGCGTACTTCAGCGGATCCTTCTTCGCGACCATTCAATCCATCTCCGCTTACGACGAGCTAATGACACTCGTTCTGAAGGTCCAGCTTGGCGACCCTACTTGATTGGGCGACCATTTGTCGTGCGGACGGACCATCACAGCCTTCGCTACCTCCTGAGCCAGGAGATGCCCACCTCCACATAGCAAGTGTGGGCGACCAAACTGTTGGTATATGATTTCTCCGTGGAGTTCATTCGGGCATGACTAATGGCGACAGATGCACTTTCTCATCTGCAGTGTGCAACAGAGTTGACAGTGATTTCACGATCGGTATGACATGAGTCAACCATCTTACAACGCAAGGTGGAGGCTGATTCGGCACTGTAGATCATCATGGACTGCTCACGGACAAATGCATCCGCGTACCCACCTTACGCCCTCATTGGGGCCCGACTACTCTACCGAGGACGCATAGATCTATCGGCTTCATCCACCAACATTCCTCGTCTCCTGGCCTAGTTTCATGCAACACCATCCGCCGACCACGCGGGAGCACTCCACACCTAATTCCGCCTTGCGGCGGCCCTTTACTAGAAGAGTATGATGTGCCATATGGAAAGAATATGTTGCGGCTTGCCTAGTCTGTCAACGTTCCATGTATGAAGCCACATTTCCAGGGGGGCTCTTGCAGCCCTTGACTCTTCCTGAACTCATATGGAAGGACTTGGCGATGGACTTCATTACGTGTTTTCCCCGTTCCTCTGGGTATGACTGCTTTCTCGTGGTGGTAGACCATCTGTCTAAGTATTACCACTTTCTTCCCTTGCAACATCCCTTCACAACACTGATGGTGGCCTACGCCTTCGTCATAGGAGTGGTGCGCCTCTATGAGTTTCCCCGATCGATCGTTAGTGATCGCGACCCGATCTTCATGAGCAATTTCTGGTAGGAACTGTTCAAACTCTAGAGTACACAACTCCAGATGAGTACAACTTATCATCCGCAGATCGACGACCAGTCAGAGGTCTTGAACCATTGCCTTGAAACTTGTGTTGTTTTACATAAAATCGATCGAAAGATTGGAGCAAGTGGGCAGAGTTCTCCTATAACACCACCTTCCACTACGCAACATGCATGACTCCCTTCCAAGCCGTGTATGACCGACCACTACCCACCGTCATGTAGCATCTTCCGGGGGAGTGCCATGTGGGTGCAGTACGTGATATGTTGAATACCCACCTCCTTGCCACTCCGCAAAAGATGGTCCACCGGGTCCACAAGCGACACCGCCACGTTTAGTTCCCGGTGGGAGAGGCAAATTTTGTCAAACTCTGCCCTTACCGCTAGTCCTCCATCTCACATCGGGCCCACGCCAAGCTAGTCACCCGATACTACGAACCATTTGAGGTGATTGTGCGCATTGGCAAGGCTGCATATCGCATCCACCTTCCCTCCCACAGTTGGATACACCCAGTCTTCCATATCTCCCCAACTTAAACGGGTGATAGACGATCACACCATCGAAGACTCGTTTCCATCACATTTTGGCTCGGATAGCTCCATCATGTACCTGTTGGAAGTCATACTGGACCGCACATCGGAATCCCCAACCAGCTTAGCACAGGTGGTGGCGGCATGGAAGCATCACACTTACTTCGACGCGACCTGGTGGGACCATGACGATTTCCACGCCCAGTTTTCAAAGTTTTGCCTTGAGTGCAAGACAAATTTTTTCAGATGGGTCATGAGGTTATTGTTATGGAGGGGATTGACTCAGAGGATGAAGGCGCATCGATCACATGGAGGGTGTACCCCCATCAACCGAAAGCGACAGACCAGGCGACAACCGGTTTAGAACGTGGCTCTCAAGTTATCTTTTATATTCGCTTATGCCATTATGTTGGGTATATATAAACCACTCTATTGTCTTTTGAGCTATCTTTTAATTTGGACTTTGGTATGTTTTGGTGCCTTGGACTAACAATAGGTTCCCTCTTCAAATTTATGGAAGCGTCCCATCAACCATTCAAATGAAGGCAACTGATGGAAGAGGGATAAAGGTGACTGTAACAAGAAGCTTCACTAGTTATATGGTAGAAAGCTTTATAGTCCAAAATCCATGGGTCAGAAAATACCTGCAAAGAAAGCAAAGGAGGTGGCATGATTAGATAGTTGACTAGTTATTTGGAGCATGCTCATTAACTGTTGAATTTGATTTGAAGTGAAGACGCCAAGACGGGCTGATGTGGTTGTCCAGCAGAAGTAATATCTACTGTTGTGGTCTATTGAAGATGAGGATGCCATGAGCTCTACCAGAGGTCGTGTTATGCGCCTTGCATTGAACAAGAATGTGATACTTCTGAGCACGGTGTACCAAACACACTTCTGAATGGGGTGATGTTGTTAAAGTCTAGTCGTGTTGTGGATATAGATGAACATGACTGACATAAAGGTTTAATGGACAAAATGACATGTTTCCACAATTTTTTTATTAAAATATCTTTTTGAAATATAACGACTGATATATCCGCTATCGACCAATATATTGGCCGATTATACCCTAACGGTATATCGCCTGACTTTTTTTAAAAATTTTATTTAGCATATATGGTTTAATTGACATCAAAACAAATTGTTTTGTGGTCTAGGTTGTTTTGTACCCTAGATCTCAGCTATCTTCCCACTTCCTTTGACTTTTTTCCCTGCACTCGTTCGAGAGCGAGCAATGCCACACTGAAAAGCTGAATTGAATGCATATAAAACCGAAGTTGGAAAGCCGAATCGTGATAATCTTTATTTTGATTTTCAAGTGGCCAGGGAGACGGGATGCTGAATTAGAAAATTGGAAAGTTGGAAAGCTGCACGAGCCACCACTCCTGCTTCAGTCTTTCAATGACGAAAACTTATCAAATAAAATACAACAAATTATTAATAAATAACAGCTCATAAATAATAGAACTAAATCGAGCCGACTCGAATAAAAAATCGAGTGACTTGTGTGAGGATCGAAATCGGCTCGAAATCAATTTTGAGCTATTTTGATTCCAATCATTTTTTTATTTTGATTTGACTAAAAAATCGAGCAATTTTTGATTTCATAAATATATTATATATGAATGAAAAATCTAATTGTGATATCCCTGATGAGCAGACTGAATATTCTATAAGAGCTGAAATCATAAGAGCTGTTAGTCTTTGTGAAGTATTGCTATAACTGAGTCCACATGGTAGCTGCCATGTCATAAGATTATAGTTGAAGCATGATGGTTGGAGAGACAATTTGTAGAGCCAAATCAATTGCACAATATTTATCGTTGATTCATGTGTCAAATTGACTTTGAAAAACTGCAGGGGTCGCTTTTTTCTATGGAGGCGGGGCATGGTTGAAGAGTTGAACAATCCATACATCCCTAAAGGTGTCAGATCCATAAGTGACTCTTAACTGCAAGGGCCGAAGTGCGATAGTTGAGACCCTCCACGATCACATAATGATGAGACTTGATGATGTCAGACGTAATTAAAAAAGTAGTTGTGGTGGGGCGAGAGGCTACCGTATAAGAGTTTTAATATCAAGAATTAGCAAAATTGAGTCTTTGTGAATTGTTTGCATTGAGGATTGACAAAAAGGGGCTCTTTGTGAGAATCAGTGAAATCGAGGTCGACTTTAACAAAGATTACTGTGATCGAAGTCTTCAGCGAGAACGTCATTTGGAGAGAATTAGCGAGTTCTCTGATCATGAGCGTAATGTTTCGAATCCAATGACGGTCGTCCGATGAAGGCAAATAGTGCTTTGGGGGTAGGAATCCCGGATAAATCCGCCCCTGACAGACTTCTAGAATGGTAGACTCCTAGGCGAAAGCTGCAAAGAATGAATCGAATTTCACATTGAAATTGATGAGAATGTTACTGGGATTAAGCAATAATTTCGACCATAAATATTAGAAGCTCTTTTTTAGAGCAGGTGGTAGAGTTGAGTTGCAAGCTTCATTCTTAAGCGTGTTCTGGTGGGAGTAGTTCTGGGATGAGTGACCTCTTGAGTTGTGCTCGTAGGCTATACCTATGAATAAGAGATAGCGAGCTCTGCCAGGAGACCGAATAACAAACCAGAGCAAAGGACTAGTTAACTCTGATACCATGAAAGAAAACAGGTAAATAACAAAATTTTATTGCTCCAAAAGTTACATAATACAAAGGTATGCCCCCTATTTATAGAAGATGAGGGAAGAGAGGAGAATACAACATGCGATGTGAGACTAAATACAAGCCGCATGGGCTCTGCGGTTTGAATAGGTCAAACCACATGACTATACAGCTGGTGAAACTATCTACAAGTCGGCTTCCGGTCTCTATCCGATTGCATGGTGCAAACACTAGAAACCGCCAAGCTTCAATAGCGGGATGCCACCAGGCCGCAACAGCGGGATGCCACCAGGCCGCAACAGAGGGATGCCACCAGGCCGCAACAGCGGGATGCCACCAGGCCGCAACAGCGGGATGCCACCAGGCCGCAACAGCGGGATGCCACAAGGCCGCAACAGCGGGATGCCACCAGGCCGCAACAGCGGGATGCCACCAGGCCGCAACAGCGGGATGCCACCAGGCCGCAACAACGGGATGCCACCAAACCACAATTGTGAGTTGCCAAACCGCCCGGTCTGAACTGTGGGTTGCCATACTGCACTACGGTTTGCCAAACCGCCAAGACTGAACTACGGATTGTCAAACCGCCAGGACTTGCTAACCAAACCTCCAGTCTGCCATGACAGACCATCAGTCCGCCCGGACACGATGGCCAAGCCAAATCGCCAAACCTAACCTCCAGTCCACCCGGACTCTTCAAGCTCTAACAACAGGTTAACCAAGGGCTCTAGTCATCAGATCGCCAACCCTGTCCTCCAGTGTTAGCCTCCAGACCGCCTAAGAACACAGGTTCTGACACCTATGAATACGGGCAAAACCATATGGTTCAACTCAATATAGGCTTAAATGAACCAAAGCGGACAATATTTCTTATATTATGAGGGCTAGGTCGTTACAAATGGTATCAGAGCTAGACCTCCTATAGTAGGATGTGTGGTTCGGGGATGTACTACGCGGAAGATGGTGGACCTGAAAAATTCTGAATACCATGATGGCACTTCGTTGAGGGAGAGGAGTGCTTAAGGGGAAGTAAAGCCCAAACAAAGCCGCTCCTGGAAGGCTTCTGGGATGACAAACTTCTAGGTGAAAAGTGCAAGAATAAACTTAATCTCACATTATTAGAACCATGCCTCCTACAATATGATATGCGTCTGGGGATGAACCATGTTGAAGCTGGTGGGCCTTTGACATCTTGATTCCGATGAGTGCGGGGAGTGCTTTGGCCGCAGTGAAGCTCATACAAAGCAGCTCCCGATAGATTTCTATGATGACATGCTCTTAGGTGAAAGGAGGTGCATGAATGAGCCGAATCTCACATCGGTTTCGAAGGGAAGTTGTTGGGCTTAAGTCATTACTTGAACCCTAAATATTAGAGGTGCCTTCTTTGAGTAAGTGGTGGAGCTGAGTTTGAAAATCCATAGTTACTCTAGTGGAAGTAGTCATGTGATGGGTGACATTTTGAGAAGCACTCGTAGGCCACCTATGGGAAAAAGGGCAAAATCATGCGGTTCAGTTCAGTATTTACTCTGATGAACCAAAACTGATAGTACTCCTGATATTGTGAGGATTGAGTCACAAAGGGTTTGTGAGAACAAGAGCAATGAACTAGATTGAGAACTCCCTAGTGAGAATAAAAGCTTGGCGAGAATCAACTAGTCATTTGACCAAGAGTCAGCGAGAACAGGAGCAATAATCATGATCAATAATTCTAAAGTCGTCATGCTAGGGGTGTCTTTTGCATGTGCAAGAGTCAACATTATTCCTCGATTGTCTTCGACAATGATCAATACCAAGAACATGAGTAGACGTCTTCGAGCAGTGCAAGATTGAGAATAGGAGCCAGCGTCATCGGCATAGGAAGCATGTGATTAAATTAGTGAGTCAATGTGATCAGGTGATGAGATTAGCGAGGCCTTTGAGCACCCCTAGGCAATGTCTTTTCTACGAGAGACTAAGGTAGAGCCGACGAGATCGTCTCGCATAAGAGTTGTGCAGGAGCTTGAGAAGTCCGGTGTGTGTGTGTGATTTCATCGATTAATAACCTTGCTTTGATACCACGTTAAAGATGTAATAAGTATAATAAGAGAGTTCCAGCTTTTATTCATCCCTTTAAAGGGTATATAAGGAGGAAAGGCATTATACAAGAAATGTGCTGTACAATCTGGGATTAAATCTATATGGCTAGTATTTAACTCTTCCTAGTTTATCTATGCAAATATCTAAACATTCTCATTTCCCCTAAATTCATCGAGGGCTAAATGGTTACTTTTTTATCACTAAAAAAAAAATATAGTTGATCTAATCACGTAAGTCATGAATTTTATCATTAAATTCTCCATAATTGTAGTAATACTCATGCGCCCGTCAACTTTGCTTCTTGTTTTCAGAGACAACTGCTCCGTTATGCTGGGCTACAAGGATGTTGATTGCACTTGGTGCTGCCAGAGGGCTTGCCTTCCTCCACAATGCAGAAAAACCTGTGATTTATCGGGATTTTAAGACCTCAAATATCTTACTGGACTCTGTTAAGCACCAATCTTTTATTATATCATATTTTTTTCACAAGAAATTTCTAGTTGCCTCTCTTAACATTCTTTCTTCCTCACTTTTTCAGGATTATACTGCCAAGTTATCTGATTTTGGGCTTGCTAAAGCTGGGCCACAGGGGGATGAGAGCCATGTCTCTACACGGGTTATGGGAACGTATGGATATGCTGCTCCAGAATATGTGATGACTGGTATGATCTCCTTTTTGTTTTCTCGGGTTTAATTCAGACTCTGTTTGGGAATCCCTTCAAGCTCCGCTCATTCTAGTAAGGGCCCATTTGGTGGAGGGGCGGAATAGCTCTAGCAATCCCCGTTTTTGGATAGAGGACACATGATTGGACTCAAAAATGGTGCTTTATCTCCGATTCCACCGTCTTCTTAGCTCTCACAGATGGTATTTTATGCTTGGTGGTGTTCAGGGTAGACTGAGTGTCGACGCAAATGGTCTCTTTTTATGATCAAATCAGTTTTCAAGCTTTTCTATCAGCATTTCCAGCCAGTTCCTTTCAGTAATGTCAACCAGCTCTCTTAGTAAAAGTTTAGCTGGAAGTTTCACTTCAACATTTATTTGGATCCTGGGGTATCTAGCTGGGTTTGAGCTTAACCGGCCTCAACTTGAAATCAGAGATTAAGATTTTGTGAGCGAACTATGAATCGAGTTGAGTGTGATCAACTTGAGTTGAGCTTTAGTTTATAAAACATTTTTTTAATTATTAATCATTATTATTACAAATACGCGAATACGCTTGGTTGATTTTGAGGGATCAAATTAATTTGATCAGCCATCCTCTTAGAGCAGATTGATTATGAGATACTTAAAAATGGATCAAGATCTAACATTCTGACTCATAGTTATCATCATGCCTCTATGGAACGAGACAGACAAACCTGACCTTTGAGCTGTTTTATGTGTTTCTCTGCTTGTTTTCATGCAATTATCATTTGTTCATATTCAAGAAAAAACAATTAGCCCATATTTCATTCACCATCCTAGTCTTTCTGTCACGTTCACTCTACCATCCTGGTTCAGTCTTTCTGTCAAATTGGCTTTCCGTTCTAATAAATCTTGAAGCGAACGTTCTGAGCTAAGCTCGTATTGGATTGTATTGAATGTGTTATAAAACATAAGGATAAATGATGTAAATGCCCATTTATAGGCCCTTTTCTTCCTTCTCCTTTAGTCCCACATCTATTGTATAGGATTCTTCCTCCCTCTCTTCTCCTATATATTTGTACTCTCTCTTGTATTTGACATATGAAAGAAGGATATACAAGGTTTGCCCATTGTTTCCTACATGGTATCAGAGGGATACGGTCCGGTCTGCCTGTTTCTGTCCTCCTGGCTCTCGTTTTAACCGGGCGGTTTGTTCTCCAGTTTATCCGCTCTATCTTGCGGCCTTCCCTGGTTCTCCTGCTTCTAATCGCGGCTTCCCGCGCGGTCTATTGTTTTCTTACTGCTCCTCTTTCTCTCTCTCGTGGCCTCCACCTCGTCTTACCCCCCCGCCCCTTTTATAAACCTCTCAGTCTGGTGGGCCCTTCCCCCTAACTGACCAGTTTATTCTTTCTTCCCGCCCGACTTCCCGCCCTCTCGCTATAGTTTCTTCTTCTACCCGCAATCTCTCCTTTTATCTTATCGCGCGACTTCGTTCCTTATCGTTGCGACTTATTTTTCTCGCTACGTTTTTTTTCGAACCGCTGCGAGCACCGCGTCTGGTCGCGGCACCGTTCGGTGCCGCTGGTGTTATCACCGAGAACGTGCGGTTTTCCTTGCTTCAGTTTTTGCGGTTTCTCTTACCGCTGCTCTCCTACCCGCTGTTGTCTCCCTTATTCACTCTTTGCGGGCGTCCTGCTTGGCCCTCTCTTAGCCGCTGCGGCTTCTCTACCCGTTGCGAGCTCCGCTCTTGGTCTCGACATCTTTCCTTGCCGACGGTGTGCTCACCGTGACCGTGCGGAGTTCTCGCGCTGCTCCTTCTCTGCTTAGTCGCTGCGACTTGTCTTGTCGCTAGCGGCCTCTCCTCTTTGCTGCGGGCTCCGCATATTGGTCGTGACATCCTCCTTGCCGCTGGTTTGTTATCACTGTGACCGTGCGGCTTCTCGTGTCTAGGCGCGGCGGTTTCTTCCAGCTAACCGCTCCGCATCTTGGTCACGGACTCTTGCCGCTGGTATGTTGATATCGAGACCGTGCGGCTTCTCTTGCTCTCTAGTATTGACAGCTTCTCTTCTCTTACCGCTCTAGATCTTGGTGCGGTCTGTCGCTACCCGCCCGGTCTAGTGCCTGTTCAGTGGCCTCTATTCTTTCTAACCGCTGCCGCTCAGGGTTCTTCCCGCCGCGGCCTGTTTCTTTTCGCTACGGGCTCCCTTCTACTCGCTGCTTCTCACGTGATCTCCTCTAGTCGTGCGCGACCTCGTCTTACCGCTGGTGCCCGCACGACTTCATCTCTCGCTGCCCTCATCGTTCTTCCGTAGTAGCCACTGGTTCTGTCCGGCAAGCCGCGTGCCTTCTTGCCGCCTGGCTTCTGTGCCTATTCGCAGCTTAGAATTATGGCATCCAGTTCCACCACTGCTGATGATATTGCTGCGTTGCGTGCTCAACTCCATCCTCTTCAAGAGGTGGTTAGTCGCTCCTCTGGCTCCGTGACCTCAATCTTCAAGAAAGGTATATCATGCCTTTTGCACAGCTCTCACTGGATTGTGGACTCAAGTGCTACACATCATCTCTCTCTGCAGCAGCCGCCCAAATACTTAGATACTGGTTACCCCAAGCACATCACTCTGACCAATGGTGACAGGATCCCGGTTTCTGGCACTTCACATCTGCCTCTTACTCCTCTCTCCTTATCCTCAGTTTTTCATGTTCCGGGCTCTCCTTTTAATCTCCTTTCTGTTCGTCTTACGGAAAACCTTGATTGCTGTGTTACTTTCTCACGCTCTTCCTTTGTGGTGCAGGTTCGACTAACACAAAATATACTTGGTAGAGGGCGACTGTCTAACAAGCTATATCTTCTTGATGTTCCTCCCACTGCTCTCACCACTGTCTCCAACACTGATTGGCTTTGTCTTCTTGGGCATGACTCTTTTCCAATTCTCAAGAAAGCTTTTCCTACTGTCTCTCTTCAAGAGTTTTTCGGCAAACAACACAGTGTTTCTTTTTCTCCTTCATGTACCCGAAGCGATGTTCCTTTATTCTTAGTACATTCTGAAATCCGGGGGCCCTATAAGGTCCCTAATGTTTTTGGGTATCAATAGTTTGTTACCTTTATCGATGATTACTCACGGGTTATCTGGTTGTATTTACTTCGTGATCGTATCGAACTCCCAACCACGTTCCGTACGTTTCTTACGGACACTCACACTCAGTTCTCTATCTGTGTCAAAACCCTTCGTACAGACAATGCTCGAGAATATACTGGTCGCATCTTCTCCAATCTATGCGCTGAGTTCAGTATTATACATCAGACGTCATGTGCCTGCACCCCTCCACAAAATGACATAGCGGAACGAAAAAATCGCCACTTCCTTGATGTGGCTAGATCTCTCATGATCCAAATGCAGGTTCCTCCCCTCTATTGGAACTTTGCAGTCTCTACTGATTGTCATCTCATCAATCGTGTGCCTTCGTCTGTCCTCAACTTTGTGGCACCCATTACTCTCCTTTACCCATCCACGAATCCCTTCTCTCTCACACCTCGTTTTTTGGTGTACCTGTTATGTCCACCATCTTGGTCCTTCCAATGACAAGCTAGCCTCTCGTGCTGCCAAAGCTATGTTTGTTGGGTACTCCCGCACTTAGAAGGGGTATGTCTGCTTTTATTCTATCACTGGTAAGGTGGTTGTGTCTGCTGATGTTTCCTTTCATGAAGACCAACCATATCACGCTAGTCCTTATGATCCCCTTCTTCCTCCCCCGCTACCTCGACCTATCATTCCCGTAACGTCTCCGCTTCCACCACTTCTCCCTACTCCTCTTCTACCGATTCCTACACCACCACCAGTACCCTCCAAACCAGTCCCCTCCAAACCTCCTGTCATTGAAGTTTACACATCATCCTCCACGTCCAAATGCCCAGCAACAAATTTCCTCCACCGGTGTGATCTCGCGGTCTGTTGATCCATCTTCCTCCTCGGCGGCTCATCTCTTGACAAATTATGTCTCTCTACATCGGCTCTCTACGCCTCTTCTTACCTTTGATATCTCTCCTCTATCTTTATTCCTAACTCTGTGCAGGAAGCTCTCCAGCATCCGGCGTGGCGTGCCGCCATGGATGAAGAAATGACTGCTATGTGGGGTAATCATACTTGGGATCTTGTGTCTCCTCCTGGACACAGTTGTGTTAGGTGCAAGTGGATCTTTACAATCAAACATGCCGCAGATGAGACAGTTGATTGCTTAAAGGCTCGGCTTGTGGCACAAGGTTTTACTCAACAGTACCGTCTTGATTATGAGGAAACGTTCTCCCCAGTCGCAAAATTAAATACGGTTCGGGTCTCGCTCTCCTTAGCTGTTCATCGCCACTGGCCCCTCCATCAGCTGGATGTCAAGAATGCCTTTTTGAATGTCGATCTTTTTGAAACTATCTATATGCAACAACCGCCCGGGTTTGAGACCACGGGGGAGTCTCGTGTATGTTTACTTCACAAATCTATTTATGATCTCAAACAGTCTCCACAGGCGTGGTTTGGCAAATTCAGCAAGGCTGTTTGTGAGGTTGACTTCAAACAAAGCTCGGCAGATTCCTCTCTCTTCACTCGTCACCAATCAACTGGGATTATAATACTTCTGGTTTATGTGGACAATATTCTTATCACTGGTAATGACTCAGCTGGGATACAACATGTTAAACAACATTTAAATTCTATCTTTCAAATCAAAGATCTGGGAAATCTTCGATATTTTCTTGGACTAGAGGTAGCATGACGATCTGATGGCCTTGTCTTATCCCAGCGTAAGTATTACATTGACCTTCTGAATGATGCTGGTCTCTCGGGTTGCAAACCTGCGGAAACCCCAATGGAAGTCAACCATATGTTGTGTGCTCAGGGATCTGAGGCTGTTTCTCTACTTCCAAATCCGGAATACTATCGTCGTCTTGTGGGAAAACTGATATACCTAACCGTTACAAGACCAGATATATCATTTGCGGTTGGAGTGGTTTGTCGGTTTATGCATACCTCATGGGTTTCTCACCTTCAGGCAGTGGAACACATTCTCAGATATCTGAAGAATGCCCCTAGGAAAGGACTTGTGTATAAGCCATCTTCCTCCCTTTCTCTTATTGCATACTCTGATGCGGATTATGCAGGCTCGTTGAATGATCGACGTTCTACTACTGGTTTTTGTACTTTGGAGGAAATCTTATCACATGGCGGAGTACGAAGCAGACGGTGGTTGCTCGCTCGTCTACTGAGGCTGAGTACCGTGCGATGGCAGCTGTTACATCAGAACTAACCTAGCTGGAAAGTCTTCTAATGGATTTGAGAGTTACGTTGTCCTCACCATCAACGTTGTTTTGTGACAGTCAAGCTGCAATACATATTGCGAAGAATCCTGTGTTCCATGAGCGGACTAAACATATTGAGATTGATTGTCACTTTGTTCAGGAAAAGGTTCAATCAAAGGTGCTAATGCTTGAACATGTTCCTGCGTCTGGGCAAGTTGCTGACATCCTTACCAAGGCATTACCTCGCAAATTGTATTACCAGTTCTTGTCCAAGCTTGGTGCCTACGACTTGTACACTCCAACTTACGGGTGCGTGTTAGAAGACATAATGATGAATGATGTAAAGGCCCATTTATAGGCCCTTTTCTTCCTTCTCCTTTAGTCCCGCATCTATTGTATAGGATTCTTCCTCCCTCTTTTCTCCTATATATTTGTAGTATTTCTTGTATTTGACATATGAAAGAAGGATATACAAGGTTTGCCCCTTGTTTCCTACAGAATGCATGAATAAATATACACTCAGTTGTGCATGGGTTCCCTTGTTCCTTGACTCATAGTAACACCCGTCGTTCGTCATCCTTGTACAAATACAAAATTAGTAAAGATTCAAAAAATAAGGACGTTTTTTAAAATAAAATAAAAAACATAAATTATCATTACAAATTGTAATAAAGAAGAGCTAAAATTGGAAAGATGAATATGCGTTCCACCAAATTGTGTTTTTCCCTTGTATATAGTATCTTCCTCTCTCTCTCTCTCTCTATATATATAATATTTCAATTTTACCCTTTGTAATAACTCTACATTGGAAGGGGTGTGTTACATTTTACCCATTGTAATTAATCTAGAATCATTATAAAAGGATAAACTTGAAAAATCATAAAATATTTTGGCTTATTTTATCATTTTCCATTCATAATTCTAACGGAAGGAATATTTTTGTAAGCTGGGAAAACTGAGGGGAGGTAAATGTAATTTTGAAAGATAGAAGGATGCAACCTGTAATTATGCAAACTCCAAGGGGAGGTCCTGATAATTAACCCTATATATATATATTTAAACTACATATAAAAATATCTATTCTAGGCATACCATGCAACCATGGCGTGTCATGGAATCAATCAGGTCCATTCGATCTGATTAGATCGGAACATCTCAACCGTTCGATTAGACGAACGAATCCTGGCCGGCCGTCGAGATTTTCATAAGGTTCTTAAACATATAGTAGTAGGGTGTCCTAAATCTAAGCCACCTACCCTACAATGTGAAGTTACTTTTTACCAATCAAAAAAATATACAATAGACTTGGCGGCTGAATATCTCAAGCCCTGCATTCAACCAGGGCCCGCCACTAACCACGAGCTCACGCAGTGCCTGATATGTATAGCCACGCCGTGTTAACTGCTCTGTGCACCAATGCAATAACAATTAATATATACCCGAAATTAATTTGGAATCTAGCGATGTGGGACTAATCAGCCCGCCGTGCACTATTCATCCGCCTGAATCTCGATATTATGCTTAGTTTTATTAAAATATTAAAATATTTTTAAAATTATAAAAGCAGGTGGATGAACATTGGCGTGAGCCACTATTCATCCGCCTATTATAGTTCTATGTAATAAAATATTTTCTTTTTATTTTTAATATTACTTCAAAAAATAAATTTGTTTTTTAAATTTTTTAAAGGGGCATTTACCGGGACTCCCCTAACTTTGAAAAATTATAGACATCACCCCTCTTATTATAGAAATTACAAAACATAACATTTACCTCCCCTGAATTACACATTTCATAACATTCATGCACAAAAATACCCCCCTTAGAATACATTTCCAAGGGGGGTATTTTGTGCACGGATGTTATGAAATGTAAACTTCAGTAGAGGTAAATGTTATGTTTTGTAACATTAAGGGGAGGTGTTTGTAATTTCCATAATAAGAGGGGTGCAAGCTGTAATTATGCCATCTTCCAGGGGAAGTTTTGGTAATTATTCCATTTTTTTAAATTGTTAAATTATATTAGGTTAACAATAAATTAAATTTCTAAGAACTGCCCAAGAGTGGGCGGAGCCCGCCGCCGCAGCCTGGGTATTGTTGCGCGGGGCACGCGGGGCGGGCGAAGCTCGCCGTCGCATGCGGGGCACGAGGGGCGGGATAAGCCCGCCGCCGGGTACTTCCGCGCGGAGCACGAGGGACTCCCCATGCAGTGTCACTTGTATATATATATATATCTACTATATATAAAGAAATAATTTTGTCATACCGTGTAACTTAGCATATGTTGCGCGTTCGGGAAGTGCACCGGTCGCTCAAGTAATATAAAATCGGTGAATATCGCCAGTATCGATCTCTTGAGCAATGCAGAGTGAGTGCGTGATTCAATTGTTTAGAAAATTAATTATAAAGGTAAAATGAAAATACGGGGTTTGGTTTTGGGTAGTGATCGTGAAGAAAATACTAAAACTACTAGTGCGGGTCGCTTTCACCGCTTCGCAAGGGTGGATGGAATAGTAGGCTAATGGAGACAAATGGATGAGGTTCACAAACACCTCTTTGTAACGCACACAACTAGCAATTACTAGCGCGACACTCGCACAACGGCGGGGGTGACAATATGAAATGGGGGCGCTCCTCACATTTATAAACCACAAATCAAACACATAAACATGTAAGATAACATTAACGAAGTTAGGGTTTACACAATCATCCAAACTTAACCATTTGCTCGTCCTAAGCAAATTATCTCTCAGTGGAAATAGAAAGAACCAGCTGGCAAAGCAATTGCAAGAACGAAGTAGCATGCGAAGTCGCATGCTAACGCGCACAGAGAAGCAGTAGAAGAAATTTCTAGCTATTCATAGTGATTTATAATTTCTAGGAGTGTATAAATATATTATTTCTACTCAAAATTTGAATCACCATGAATCATCCATCATACGTAGGACAAAAGTAGATTGAACGATAAGTTGAGCATTGGCAAAGACTTGGCCTCGGGATAACCTCCAAAGAAATCCATCAATGTCGATGGTCATACGTTTTTCCGTTCATACTCTCTCCACGGTACTAGTTTGACTCAAAGCGCGAATCAGTAGAACTTAAGGTTTAAGGCGGGGCTTGAGTTTAGGTGAGTTATACAATGATAAAATCGATGGCTCGCACACCTAACCCAAATGAGCTAGCACAAAACACTATCCTTCAGCACCGCAAAATAAATGCTAGTGCACCACACTCCCAGATTTAGGCTCGACTACTTGGGTGTGTGCAGCGCCTACTTCAACAAAAATTCCACACAGATTTCCAATTGACCTTTTTTTTCACAATTTTTTTCATCCACATATCCACACATATGAACACCCCATCAACACCCCCAAAATAGATATGAAATAAAAACTGAGGCTCAAACTTGGTTGTGCGACTAGGATCGACATTTTGACCTTTTGGTGAGAAAATAGTGGAGCTGAATCAACGGATGGGTAGGCACAATGAGGCTAATAAGGATAAGATGATAGGATGGGCACAAAAGCTCAACCGAGATAAAATAATGGCCTACATCACAGTCGCGCGCTTGACTAACCGTGTACCCATGCTTCAAGAGTAGCTTGGGGAAAGTTCTTAGTCACTAAGAGAGACTAATCGTCATCCCGACTCGAGCAATACGAGACTACCGAACATCTACACACAATCCTACGCTACTGTTTGATTCACACCGGATTCGTAGATTTTGAGTAAAATAAATAATGTCTGCGCTAAAAGAAAAATATAAACTACAAGCGTAAAAAGAAACTATATCTACACAAATCTCTGAGTGAGACGTGAGCACTCGACTAAAGAGCACTACATGAGTCAACATTTTACTCTGTATCACAATTCCTAAGCCAACACGACGATTTTTTTAAATCGCGCACAAGAGAATGAAAAAAAATACTTCGCACGTGCGAACGATTAAGCACGCTCTCAAGTGGGTGCAGTGGTGTGCGGTGAATATGAACACGATAATGTATAAAATGAAACAAGAAATTCTTCTACTGTGTTGTGCAATGTGCATGAGCACGAGCAACAAACGATATCACTCTCTCCCCCATATTTAGTCAAACAATACGAGCAAGATAAGCATGAGAAATAAATAATAGCGCTGAGGAAGGATTATCCATGCTCAGAAATGAGCATGCCAAAAGATCGCAGTGAAGAATAACTACCAAACGTCACCAAATTACATAAAATTTAATTTCAACACATCCGCTCCCCATGCGGACAAAAAAATCTCCAAACTAAATACAATATATACATATACATGAAAGGAAAAGTCATAGGACTACACTGCAGCAATAAATATTAACACAGTTTAAGAGATCCAACAAAGAAATGGCAGCACAGGGTTGTCTCCCCAAAATCCCTTTTGTTTATCGTCCTTAAGGTGAACCAAATACCTGTATTAGCAGTTATAGAAAAAGAGTTTACTTAAATTAAGAGAATGAAGTAAGTCAACTAGAACCAAAGAGAACAATAAATGCAGCAAAAAGAACTAGCACAAAACACCACAAGGCAATCCTAATTTGAAGCGATTATGAAATCACAACTAGCATCGTCCGGTGCTCCCAGATCAATTCGGTGCACTGCCTCCTCAATCATCCCACCTTCGAAGTGCTTTAATCTTTGACCATTCACCTTGAAAGCTCCTAACTTGTCTCCATGAATTTCGATTGCCCCAAAGGGGTTCACACTAGTCACCACAAAGGGGCCGCTCCACCGCGATTTGAGCTTCCCTGGAAACTGCTTCAACTGAGAGTTATACAAATTAAGTTATACAAAAGGACCCGGTCGCGTGGCTTAAATTCTTTCGGTACAATATGACGATCGTGCCAGCGTTTGGTCCGCTCCTTGTAGATCTGAGCATTCTCATAGTCTAAAAGCCTAAATTCGTCCAACTCATTAAGTTGTAATAGTCGCTTGCTGGTGGCGGCGATGAAATCCAAGTTAAGAAGTTTAGTTGCCCAAAGGACCCGATGCTCCAATTACACAGGTAAATGGCAGGACTTCCCGAACACTAATTGGAAAGGGGACATCCCGATGGGGGGTTTTATAGGTAGTCCGTTAAGCCCACAACACCTCGTCAACCTTTCTTGCCCAGTCTTTTCTGTTTGAGTGGATGAACTTCTCAAGAATACATTTAAGCTCGTGATTTGAAACATCGACTTCCCCACACTTTTGTGGATGGTAAGCCAGCGCCACACAATGATGAACCCCCAGGCGCTTTAGTAACTGAGCGAACGGCCTATTGCAAAAGTGGCTACCACCATCACTAATATTGGTCCGTGGAGTTCCAAATCTCGTAAAAATGTTTTTATGCAGAAAATTCAAAACAGTGCGTGCATCATTAGCAGTAACAACTTCAGCTTCTACCCACTTCGACACATAATCCACCACCACAATGTTATAATTTTTGCCGAATGAAGGAGGAAAGGGTCCCATGAAATCGAGGCCCCACACATCAAAGGGTTCACAAACCAACATATTATTAAGGGGCATCTTGTCCCTCCGCAAAATGTTTCCTGTCCGTTGGCACTCGTTACATTCCTTGACGTAAGTGTAGGAATCCCGAAACTAAGTAGGCCAGTAGAATCCACATTGGAGTACCTTATGTGCAGTCTTAGTAGCGCCCAAGTGTCCATCGGCCTCACGATCATGACAGTGCCGTAGAATCAAGAAATGCTCATCATCATTAACACACCGGCGGATAATCCCATCAGCGCAAGTGTGGAACAACAAAGGATCCTCCTAGAAATAATGCTTTGCGTCCGACAAGAATTTCTTCCTCTGCTAAAACGACAAATTTGGGGGCAGTTCACCACATGCTAGAAAATTTGCGAAGTCAGCAAACCAAGGAGAGGAAGAAGTTGACCCGACAGTGAAGAGCGTCTCGTCAGGGAAGAAATCAAAAATTGGCGCGTCATGACCTTGTAAAATGCCATCAGTTTCGAGCCTAGATAAGCGATCTTCTATCACATTCTCAACTCCTTTCTTGTCACGAGTAGCAATGACATACTCCTGCAACTTCAGGATCCAACGAATGAGCCTGGGTTTGACATCCTTCTTTCACATGAGGTATTTCAAGGCAACATGATCTATGTAAATGATCACTTTGGATAGGACAAGATATAGGTGGAACTTCTCGAGATCGAAGACCACCGCCAAGAACTCCTTTTCTGTAGTTGTGAAATTTTTTTGAGCATCATTCAATGTGCCACTAGCATAGTAACTTGTATAGAAAATATTCTCTCCTTTGCAACAGAACAACACCTACCGCAACATCGCTGGCATCACACATCAACTCGAAAGGGAATGAACAATCTGGTGACGTCAACACAGGAGCAGTTGTCAAACAAATCTTTAACACGTCGAATGCGTGCAGGCATTTATCGTTGAAGTCGAATTTCACATCCTTCCTCAGGAGGTTACACAAAGGCTTAGCGATGGTGGAGAGGTTTTTAATGAAGTGCCGATAGAATCCAGCGTGGCCCAAGAAGCTGCAAATTCCTCTCAACGATGTAGGAGGGGGAGGCTTTCTGATCGTATCTATCTTGGCATGATCGACTTCAATTCCCCTGTTTGAGATTTTATGCCTCAACAATTCCATCACGGACCATGAAGTGACACTTTTCTCAATTCAATACCAGATTGGCGTCCTCACAATGCTTAAGCACAACAGAGAGGTTCTTTAAACAAGAATCAAAATCCACAACAAAAAGGATTAAATAATCCATGAAAATCTCCAAAAACTCACTGAAAGTCTTTTTTTCAGGGGGGGGGGGAGTCAATAGGTTTATTAGTTCTTAGTGACTCTTTTATTTTCCTTTACTTGCTTTATTAGTTGATTCAATTCTGCTTTCAAGACATGCAACCTGCAATAACAAAAACAACACATAACAACACACACAGATTTATATTGGCTCCCATAACAAGGGTATATCCACTGTCCCTCCCACCTTTCTAACTCTTGTTAGACAAGGCCAAATTCCTCCAAATATGCTTCTCTGAGCTTACACCTCAGGCCATCAGCATTACACTCAGAACTTCAGCATGTTTCTACACTCAGTATCCTTTTCAAGACACCTACCTCAGAACTAACAGGTTCCTACCTCAGAGCTCTGTAGTGCTCCTACACTCAGTAACCCTCAAGCCACCTACCTCAGCCTTACACAAAGGCCTACAACTCAGGCTTCTCACCCCCACAGTTTCAGGCGCACAACCCTACTCTCAGATTGCTGCAGCACTCATACAGCTCAGTACCCAGCAGGTACCTACCTCAGTGCCCTTCTAGGCACCTACAGCTCAGTGATTAATTAATCACGTACCTCAGGCTGTAAAGCCCTACAGCACAGATCCAACAGATCCTACAGGATGAAAGTGGGTTATGTGGTTACTCTTAACACAAGAGATGTTTCTCTATGTCAAGCTTCTTGACTGAGATAAACTCAGCCCAACAACGACTACAAAAAATTATTTCCCGAGTCTATCTTTATTGAACTAAGAAATACTTAGTCCTAACTTCTTCTTCACAGTACCATGGATATTTCCAGCTGGAGCTGTGAAGTTACTGCAACAATACTAGCTGCAACTGAGCTGAAGGTTTCTCAGCTCAACTTCTTCACAACAACAATGATACTTGTGCTGCAAGCAACTTGCAGAACCCTGTTCTTCCCTTTCTTTCCTGGCTGAGGTGATTCAGCCCTAATTTTGACTCATGAGGAATAGTCCCCTGAGCGTTCTTTCAAATCTCTGCTTCTTCAAGCTTTTTTCTCTTCACAGCTTCCAGATAAAGATCTTCAGGTTATTGCTTGTATAGCTGGAACTGAGAAGGACCTGCAACAAGGGTCGGCCCTTGGCTGCTTCCTCTTTCTTCAGAGAAATACTCTGAACTTGCTTGCTGGTGCAGGTGAGAATGACACCAGCAATCTTTCTTGAGATCACAGATCCTGCAGTTGGGGTTAGGCCTTGGCTGCTTTCTTTTCCTCAGAGTTTAACTCTGAACTCGCTGATTGTTGATGAAGAAGACTATCAGCTAACTTCTTTTTGCTCTTCGTCTTACTGACTTGGGATTCTTGTTCTTCAGCACAGCAACAATGACGGTGAAGGACCTGATGACTCCTCTCAAAAGCTCTCCCTCTGTAAAGCTTTTCTATTTTATTGATTATGACCCAACGGCTCTTTGATCAGTGGGCCCCACACATTTAATGGCTTCAGCCCTAATTTTGACTCATGAGGAATAGTCCCCTGAGCCTTCTTTCAGATCTCTGCTTCTTCAAGCTTTTTTCTCTTCACAGCTTTCAGATAAAGATCTTCAGGTTATTGCTTGTATAGCTGAAACTGAGAAGGACCTGCAACAAGGGTCGGCCCTTGGCTGCGTCCTCTTTCTTCAGAGAAATACTCTGAACTTGCTTGCTGGTGCAAGTGAGAATGACACCAACTATCTTTCTTGAGATCACACATCCTGCAGTTGGGGTTAGGCCTTGGCTGCTTTCTTTTCCTCAGAGCTTAACTGTGAACTTGCTGATTGTTGATGAAGAAGACTATCAGCTAACTTCTTTTTGCTCTTCGTCTTACTGACTTGGGATTCTTGTTCTTCAGCACAACAACAATCACTGTGAAGAAGGACCTGATGACTCCTCTCAAAAGCTCTCCCTTTGTAAAGCGTTTCTCTTTTATTGATTATGACCCAACGACTCTTTGAGCAGTGGGCCCCACACATTTAATGGCTGCAACAACTTTGCTTTAATGCCAACTGTTGTACAGTAGGTCTGCGTCCATAATTGTCGCGTACTGTAGGCATCCCGCCACTAATTTGAATCGTGTTGACTAGTTGACTTGCTGATGTCACCAGCTGTGGAATTAGCAACCAACATTAGTATAGGCATTGAGTGAGCAAGCCTCACTCAGCACCAAAACACTTAGACAGATTTTTGTCTATATAGGCGTTGAGTGAGTAAGCTACACTCAACGCCAAAACACTTGGGCAACTTTTCTGCCTTTAGGCGTTGACAACGTTGAGTGAGCAGGGCTCATTCAACGCTTTTTGCCTTGGCTTATTTTACAGCCTTTTGGCGTTGAGAGCGTTGAGTGAACAAGCCTCACTCAATGTTTTTTAGCTTAGCAAAATATTTCTGCTTCTCTAGCGTCGAGAGCGTTGAGTGTGTCTTCATCACTCAATGCTTTTTGCCTTGAAAAAGCTTTCTGCATCTTAGGCGTTGAGAGCGTTGAGTGAGCATGCCGCACTCAACTCTTTATGCCTTAGCCAATTTTCTGCCTCAAATTCTCAAACACTGAGCTTAGTTCGACGAACGATGAGCTCAAGTCGACGAACTATGAACTCAGTTCGACGAATTCTGAACTCAGTTCGACGAACAGATTTTTGTTGTATGGCGTTGAGTGTGTCTTCATCACTCAACGCCAAACTACTTGGCCATTTTTGCCTTTAGCTGTATGGCGTTGAGTGAGTTGACTTCACTCAACGCCTGTGGACTTAGCCACTTTTCTGCTTATTTCTCCTTAGGCTTTTACTGCTTTAGCCTGTCTCACAGTTTTTTGTTGTACGACGTTGAGTGAGTTGACTTCACTCAACGTCTGTGAATTTAGCCACTTTTCCAGCTTGTCAACATTCTTCCTTACCTCTGGCGTTGAGTGAGCTTGCTCCACTCGACGCCTGTGGACTTAGCTGCATTTTCAATTGCTCCTTGACTTCTGGCGTTGAGTGTGCTTACCTCACTTAACGCCTGTGAACTTAGGCAAATTTCTGTCTTTCCAGCATCTTCACTTTCTGACCACCTGTCACATCACTTAGACAATCTGTCTAGACTTGTTCCAAGGAACATCCTGCAAATGATGAGTTTAAACAACATCAAATACAACTATGCTTTTAGTGTTGATGGAGATGCCTCTTCAAATCCAATTTAGAGAACATTGTGGGCAATGGACCCAACACTCACCCACCATGTCATGAAAAATAGAAACCATGCAACGCTGAAAGGTGGCAGGGGCGTTGCATAATCCGAAAGACATTCTCTTGAAGGCAAAAGTATCGGACGGGCAAGTGAGTGGTTTTTTCCTGATCTTCCGGGTCAATGAGGATCTGATTATATCCAGAATAACCATCCAAGAGACAATAATAATCCTGACCTGTCAACCTTTCAAGCATCTGATCAATGAATGAAAGAGAGAAGTGATCCTTGCGTGTTACCTCATTGAGTTTCCTGTATCAATACATACTCTCCAACCTGTAACAACGCGAGTTGGTATCAGTTCATTATGCTCATTTTCCACAACAGTGATTCCTCCTTTTTTCGGGACCAGGTGAACTGGGCTCACCCATTTAGTCTCACTGATCGGGTAAATGATCCCTACATCAAGTAACTTAATCACCTCATTCTTGCAATTTTGGATTGACACGCTGCTGAGGTTGTGCGGTAGGTTTAAAGCTCTCCAACAAAATCTTGTGCATGCACATAGTGGAGCTAATTCCTTTCAGATCAGAAATTCTCCACCCAAATATACCCCTATGCATCCACAAAAGATCGCTCAACCGCCGTTCGTGCTCAGGAGGAAGTGAAATAGAGATGATGACGAGGTAAGTTTGATTCTCTCCCCAAAACAAGTGTTTTAAGTTGTCCGGTAGTGGCTTGAGTGCCACGACCACTGGTGTCGAGAAATAAGCTGCGGACGTACACTCCAAGTATGATTCTGGTGGATGTTCCATTGTCGCCAAAGCTTCGTTATCAAAATCCACATCGGACATTGTGTCACCACCAGCCCACAGGAGTACATGCAATGGGCAGGATTCGCCCTCCAAGAGATCTGAGACTTCCACATCAGTACATCCGTCCCGTTCCATCACCTTGTACATATCAAAAGTTGTAGTAACATCACCTAAAAGAAGCGTCAACACCCCCTTCCATCCCGTTCCATCACCTTGTACATATCAAAAGTTGTAGTAACATCACCTAAAAGAAGCGTCAACACCCCCTTCTCGGCATCAATGAGGGCGCGCCGTGGCAAGAAACGGCCTCCCCAGAATGAGTGGAACTGCCCGATCAGAAGCGATATCCATGACCACAAAGTCCGCAGGAAACACCCAATTATTAACACATACAACAAGATCTTCAACAACACCAACGGGCCTCGTAACCGAACGATCCGCCAACTGCAAGGTGATGTTCGTGGGTTTCAGATCACCGGACCCCAACTGCCGGAAAAACAAGAGAGGCATCAAATTAATAGAAGCGCCAGAGTCGCATAAAGCGCGGTAGCTGCCAGAGTGCCCGATGGTGAATGGAATGGTGAAACTGCCGGGGTCCTTCAATTTATCGGGCCAATGCTCCATAGAAAAAGTTACAGTCACCCACGATGGAGATAGCACTGGAGTTTTCCACCCGTTGAGTCTGAACCAATAGGCCTTTCAAATATTTGGCATAGTTCAGAATTTGAGAGAGGGCGTCCATGAGAGGGATATTAATTTGGACACCATTCATCAGGTCTTGAAATTTATGATATTCCTTTTCCTTCCTTAAAATTTTCAACCGATGAGGGAAGGGTGGACGAGGCGTAGATTGGGTCGGAACTGAGACGGGAGAGGGATGAGACGCGCTGATATCGACAGCTGGCTCATTACCCTCAGAAGGGCCGCATTGTTCTGCAGGCGAATCACATCGTCCACGGGGCTCTCCAGTTGACTTACCACTTCAGAGTTGCATCGAATTCAGTGTCTCATTCGGGGAGGACACCAACGCAGAGAGCGTTGTCATGACACTATTAGCCACAGTCTGCAATCGCTGAAAAGCACAACTCTTGACTTTAAAACAATCCATGATACACTTAGTGAGTGTGCAAAACTTATCCATGGTACGATCAGACGTCCGAAGTTCATCAAGAACACATGCAGTACCTCTGACATTCACAGCACCAACGTCTACAATAGCTGGGTGCCATATCTTGCTTGTGCGAGAGATTCTATTCACAATCTGTCATGCGTCAGAACTTGACTTACTCAATAGAGATCCCCCGGCCGCCAGGTCGAAATATGATCTATAAAAAGCCAAAACCCCGAAGTAAAATATCTGGAGGCGTGCTGGCTCAGAAAGGGTGTGCACAAAGCATAATTTTTGTAGGAGGAATCTTTCCCAAACTTCCGACAAAGTTTCCTCCTGTTCCTGATTAAACAACAACCTGTGATGCATCTCAAATAAGTGCCAGTGCGGATAGAAGTTTGCAAGGAACTCCTCTTCCACATTGCAACAGGAATGCATTGGATTAGTCTGAATTTCCTGGTACCAAATTCGCGCCTTCCCTGTCAAAGAAAATGTGAATAACAGAATCCCGATCCTGTCTCCTCCTTCCATATGCTAAAATGTGCTGCAAACTTCAAGAAAATCCTGTAAATGTGATCGCGCATATTTGCCACGGGCGCGACTTAATAGTTTCCATTGAGAGATAAAGGAAACTAATTCTGCAGGAATCTCAAAACAAATGTTAGCGATGATTAATTCTCTAAACCAAAGATTCACACACGTTTGCGTTCCTTGACAACGGCGCCAAAAATTTGATGCGCGTTCGACAAGTGCACCGGTCGCTCAAGTAATATAAAATGAGAGAATATCCTCAAGTATTGATCTCTTAAGGAACACAAAGTGCGTGATTCAATTGTTTAGAAAATTAATTATAAAGGTAAAACGAAAATACAGGGCTTGGTTTTGGATAGTGATCGTGAAGAAAATACTAAAACTACTAGTGTGCGTCGCCTTCACCGCTTTGCAAGGGTGGATGGAGTAGTAGGCTAATGAAGGAAAATGGATGAGGGTCGCAAGCAGCTCTTCACAACACACAAATAGCAATTGCTAGCGCGACACACACAACGGCGGGGGTGACAGGATGAAATGAGGGCGCTACTCACATGCATAAACCACAAATCAAACACATAAACATGTAAGATAGCATTAACGAAGTTAGGGTTTACACAATCATCCACAAAACACCCAAAAAATTGACAAAGAGAAGTTTACTACAAGCGAAGAGGAGGGAATAATACAACTGATGCACAAAGACTCATTAAAGGTTCACGGTCGGAGTCGAGGGTTGTCAATCCTCCTCCGAGCTCGGGCTTCGACTGCCGTCCGGGGTCCAGAAGAGCTGTCACCTTATTTCACGTTACCCGTCTTCTTCGTCAATAGTCTCTGGTCACGTCTTCACCAGAGAGCTCTCCGAGTGCAACGAGAAATCCCACGAAACAAGGCTTGGACGCTTGCGAATGATGGAGGTGGCTGAGAGGAAACTCTAGTTTGAGATTTGCAAGGAGAATGTGGCCGGAGCACCTTGGGATGATGGGCTGTGGTGGAGCGGCGGACTGACGCGAAGCAGTAGCTCTCGAGCGGCAAAATGAAAATCGATCCCATAATAAGGCAAATCCTGCGGCTTAAATAGTACCAAGTCAGAAAATAAGGAACGCACGGTCGAACGCACGACCGTGCGTTCATCGCGCGATAATTACAACGCAGAATCACCCAACCTGGAATAAAAGCCAACCGTGCGATTTTGAACACGCACGGACAAAACAACCCGGGCGAAAACAAAACGCACGAGCGGGGACAAAACGCTGAAAACCCAGGCAAAGAAGCTCATCGTGCGTTTTCCTTCGCGGACGGCTGAATCCAACCGTGCGTGAAGAGATCTCACAGGCAATAATTTTATAAAATTTTAGACAAAAAGAGGAGGTCGTGCGATTTGGTCACGCACAGGCAAAACAGCCCGTGCACGAGCAAATCGCACGGCCCGGGGCAGAGCACCCGAAAACAAAACTGTAGGCATCACACTATCACGCCGATCGTGCGTGGAGAAAAACACACGACCGTGCTATTCCTATAGGAAAGAACTGGACTAGAATGGGGCTATGCCCACTTGCACAGAAAAACCCCAACTGGGGCATAGGCCTCCAACACTCACAGAAAACCATAAAAGCAACGAAAAACGATGGGGAGCTCGAAGTGCTTACCCCCAAGCAAAGAAGTGTGCAATTGCACACACCGGGCCTAAAAGTGCGCTATGTACAAACACAGATTAAATGAAATATGAGCAATAATGAGCCTAAAGTGTAATGGCACGTGCGTGAAATCCAGCCCGGATGGGTCCGAAAAACGCTATAATTATCGGACTCAACAGCATACCATCCAATCAATCTGGACCGTCCGATCCGGTTAGATCATAATTTCTCAGTCGTTCGATCATACACACAAATCAGAACCGTCCATCCACATTTTATTAGGTCTCCTAAACATAGATAGTAGGGTGTTATAAACCTATAAATTTAACAAAACTCCTACCCTACAATGTGTAATTACAATTTTGCTCTTTTAATTTTGAAAAAAACCCGCAAACATGCCTCGCCGGCACCAAAACTACACGAGCTTAGACCAGCCATTCTGGTTTTGGTTTGCCAGCCCGATATTCTTAGCCGGCCCAAATGTTAACTTTCAAACTAAGGAGCCCTCTCTTATTTTTTATATCCGAAAAATGCATTGCAACTCAGGAGGACTAATGGTAATACTATATTTAAAAATACCACGGGCCAGGGGTGAGATTAGAACACAACCTGAGATTCGTACACAGAACCTCAACTATAAACTATTAAGATTCAACCAACTGGGGTGCCAAAGCAATATTGAAATATACAAATTTAATATTTATAAATATACAAACAATATAACTAATTTAAGAGAGAGTTACAAAAACTTTAATACATTTATATAATTTACATTTTAAAGTTATAAATTTCTTAAGGGGGGCCTACTCCAAAAAAAAAAAAAAATAGATTTAAGATTTAAGCAAAGTCGGGCGGGGCAGTGGGGGCGGCTGGCGGGCATTTACCGGGACCTCCCCTCTATCTTTTTAAAATTACAGATTGCACCCCTCTTATTATTGAAATTACAAAAATCTCCCCCAAATGTTACGAAACATAACATTTACCTCCCCTGAAGTTCACATTTCATAACATACATGCACAAATATATGTGTGTGTATCAGTATATATGCATGTTGGATTACAAATGACTTAAAAGAGAAAAAATTGATCCAAATCAGAGAGTAATTACCGAGTTAATCATAGTTTTTTCTTCCTAATTCAACTACTGATCAAAAGTAATTATGTCCTAACAGGTCATCTGACTGCGAGGAGCGATGTCTACAGCTTTGGAGTTGTTCTTCTCGAGCTCTTGACCGGTCGGAAATCGATAGATAAAACTCGTCCTGCCAGGGAGCAGAGCCTCGTCGACTGGGCACATCCCAAACTCAACGACAAGAGGAAGCTGCTCCAGATTATCGATCCCAAGCTCGAGGGGCAGTACTCGATGCGAGCGGCGCAGAAGGCTTGCAGCCTCGCGTACTACTGCCTGAGCCCGAACCCAAAGGCGAGGCCTCTCATGAGCGATGTGGTTGACACCTTGGGTCCCCTCCAGGAGAGCAACAATGTGAATTTCACATTGGACCAGCGCATGCACAAAAGGCTCATGGCCACGGGCATGGGCTGCCGTTCCATTCCCGCAGCGAAATGTTCTTCTCCTGGTACGGTGGTCGCGTGTCGGGCAAGGTGACGGTTCTCTTGTACATTTGATTGTGCCACCTGTTGGCTTCGTGTGGGTGCAAGTGTGTATGTGTGCGTATATTTTATGATTTCGTGAAATGCAAAAGCTTTGCCAAAGGGCGGGTTTTACCGAAGAGATCGCTGTGTAGTTTGTCTGCTCAAGGGCCTGATGATTTTTGATACTTCAGTGCTGGTTTGAGGATGTTGCGAGTGAGATAGTTTGTGCCTGCTGCTTCAGTTTCCAAGTGTCGCTTGGTTTAGTGTTTTCAGTAATTGTGCAGGAAGTATACAATTCTACTTGCCTACTAGCTCATCGTACTTTTTTTTCTTTAAAAATCATGTTATCAGATTTTTTTTTTGTTGGCCTTCGTTGATTATTTTGACTAAGGTTCCGTTTGAGGGGATTTATTTTCACCGATCAAGCGGTTACGAGAAGATCCAATTCATGTGGTTGTAACCGCTTGACCGGTAAACTGAAAGTCCGATTCATGCGATCGTAACCCCTTGACCGGTGAAAATAAGTCCTAAACGAAGCCTAAAATTGCTGCTTATTATCAGTTGATATGAGGATTGAAATACATAAAACATAATCAGTCAGATCCATGGCTCAAAATTGGTTTAAAAAGGGTCTGTTTAAGGCTGTGGTTTAGCGGTTGACCCTTAAATTTATCCTTTTTTGAGCTAATTGTAAACCAATTTTGGTGAAACATTCATCTTTTTCTCCACTTTGCCTTTTTTTTAATTTTTCATTTTGCAAAATTTTTAAAGAGATTGGCTCCGTTTGGTATGGTGGTGGCCGTCATGAACATTGGGGTTAAATTGTCATTCATTAACGTCCATATAAGGAACTTCACCACTTTTATGTTCAAATAGATGAAATTTTTTAGGTGGTCGTTAATGAGTGAAGATTTAACCCATGGATTTATGACCGCCACCGCTGCGCCAAACATAGCTTTAGGCTCTATTTGGTACTGCGGTGGCAGTCGTGAATGCGGTGGTTTTGAACTGTTCGTGAACTCTTGACCTCACTTAAGAACATCCATTTATGTTCAAAACTAGTTTTCTTTAGTTGGTGGTGGTTGCAGTCATTGTCTTGTCAAACATTTTATTTTATGATGGTGTTTTTGTCCAAACTCACCGGATCAAAAAATTGTGAAATAGATCCTTAATTTATAAATTTTAATAAGATTTTGCATGTGTGCTCGTCCCCTCCATTTCTATGAAGTGTTGTATTGGGATGGCAAGTAGAGGTCGTACTGTCACCGAGGGTTTTAAGTATTGTTGCGAGGTTTTCGACGCTCTTCTTGGCGAGGATCTTTGGGAGGTCATCGGTGGAGATGACAGACAAGAGGTGGTTGCTGCTACAGGAAATGCTGAGGTGGTGAGAGCTTGGAGGAGGACGAATGTTAAGACATAGTTCACTCAAATGCGGGCTATCTCACTGGAGCTCTTTGATCACATCATTGGATGTCAGTCAGTTGTTGAGATCTGGACGGTCTTGGATGACATGTTTAACAATAAGAACGTAGTTCAGCTACAGTTCTTGGAGAATGAGTTAGTGAAGGTCACTCAGGGTGATTTGTTCATATACTCTTTCTTTCTGAAGATGAAGAACATCTGCGCTGAGATATCGACATTGAACCCGAAAGAGGCGAAACTAAAGAGCCACATCATCCGCGGGTTGTAGAAGGAGTATGTTGCCTTCGTGACTTATGTGCAGGGCTATGCCAATCAACCATCTTTGCTCGAACTGGAGAACCTGTTAGCTTCAAAAGAGAGTTTGGCGAGGCAAATGACCAGAGTATCTATCTCAAGAGGAGAGAGCGAGGTTCTTTATTCTGACAAGAAGAAGATATGAGACAAGAAGAAAAAACAGTCATCTGTCGGCGATGGTCCATCTACTTCATTTCAGCAGAAGAGGAGCAAGAATCCTAAACAGGATGAAGGGAGAAAGAGAGGAGCAAGAATCCTAAACAGGATGACGGGAGAAAGAGAGGACCATGATGCTACATGTGCAATAAGCTTGGTCATATCTGGAAAGACTGCAAGGTCAATCTTCAGTCGGGGCATGCTACAGGAAAAGAAGAGGTTGAATCCAGGGTTGATGAAGGTGTATGAGGGAGTGCTTTCATGACAGACACTTGTGTTCGTGCGCTGTCCTCCATCACATATTATGAGGTCTGGATCGTTGACTCAGGGTGCGAACATCACCTCACATGGGATGGGTCAAAGTTCTCTTCTCTGCAAACGTACAAATGTAATGACACTATTATTATTGCTGACGATACTGTACATGGACTCGAGAATGAGAGGATGTTAAAATTTTCTCAAAGCGGTCAGTAAGGTAGCCTAAAGCCAAATTAATATTCTTAGAACTACCCAATTCACACTTTGATCAAGCGGAAGCCCAAGGAGCAAGTTTAACACCAACCACAAATGGAAGAACAAGTAGGTCTTATATTCATTCACACTTCTTTACAAGGTGAGGTATACATAGCGAGACATGATTTCGCTAGTATACAAGCTACAAACAGAAAGAGGAAAACAAGCCGGGCGGACAGCACTGGAGACCGCCTCGTCCGCCAAGGCCGCCCAAGCCGCCCAAGCTGCAACTGCTACAAGCCGAATAGCACACGGAGTCCGCCGAATAGCACACGGAGTCCGCCGAGACCGCGTGGTGAAGCGGACACACCGTTATTCGCTGCCTGCTGAAGAACAGAGGAATAGACCGCCTACCCGCCTGAGACCGGCGGACAGGTTATTGGAACTTGATCAAGCTAAAGCCGAAAAACTGACAAGCCGCCAAAGCGACCAGCTGAGACCGCACACTTCAATGCCCAACTCCTGGCTCCTTGAAGCTAGCCGCGCGACCTACACACTGCAATCCGGCAGCAATATTCAACCCACGCGGACAGGAAACTGCAGACCGCAACACTTGCCCAAGCCCAACTTACTGTTCACTCCGTTACTGTAGACATGCCGGGGGGGGGGGGGGGGGAGGTTCTATTTATAGGCGAGGTGAGGAGTGTGGTCACCACCCTAGTGAATAGAATCACCGCCCCAGCCCGCGCGCTAACACAACCCAGTCTGCCAAGTCCACACGGACTTGACCAAACCTCCAGGAGCCAGAACAAAAAAGGCCAGTCCGCCTCTATGCGGACTCACATGCTGCCGACCTGCCTATCACTGGCACAAAGCCAGTCCGCCCAAGGCAAACAAAGCTAGGCCACCACCCAATACAGCACGCGGACACCCCCGCAACATAAGCTGCAACAGCCCGCAATACCATATCACGCGGACTCAGGAGACAATCCGCAGAGCTCGACAAACAATGCCACCCCGCCGAGTCCACGACCAACAGGCAGTCCGCCTGGTCAACAACAGACTCATTGGACAATGCGAACACAGAGAACTTATCATAGCAAATGACCAAGTCCAGCAGCCCACCAAGCACTGGCGCGAGCATGGCAGACACAAAAGCTCCAGACCGCCAACCCTCAGTACAGTCCGCCCCAGGATGGATAACTTCCACTTCATCATGGATAGCTCGATAAGAAGCAAGGCACCGTCCACACAGATGCGGACTCTGCGGACGCCAAAGTACGGAAAAGGGCAGAATATGCAAGCTCTACCCGAACAGCTCTCCACAAAGTTCACCTGCCGGACTCCAACACTAGTCCGTGCAGTCCTCCACAGCAGAACATCGCCTGCTGTACCAACAGAGCTCGGCAAGGGCCACAGCCAAACACCAAGGCCAGTCCGCAACAACGGACACCACGGACTCGTCAGTCCGCAAGCCTCCCGCGGATAAGGCACACAACCCGCTGGTTAGCACAAGCTTGCAACGCACAAGGCCGCTGAACAGAACACAGCCTACAGCCCGCAAACCTCTGTCCGCTCAGGCCGCTCAAGCCGCTTCTCAATCAGCCAAGCCACCAAGACAGCCAATGCTCAGGCCGCAAAACCAGTCTGCACAGGCCGCCCGGCTTATCCATCACCTACTTCCACTTCACAAGTTTCAACACTCCCTCTTGAAGTGAGAAGTGGTGATCAAGCCCAGTATGCTTCGTAACCGCTGAAATGGCCCCTTCGACAGCGACTTCGTGAAGATGTCAGCAAGATTATCTTCACTCCGAACATGCCCGACCAGAAGATATCCCTCCAACACCTTCTCCCTTATGAAGTGGTGTGCGATCTCAATATGCTTGGTCCTTGCATGACACACTGGATTGTTTACTAGTTTGAGAGCACTCTCATTGTCACCCAGGAGTAAAGTAGGCCCTTGCACGTCTTCATGAAAATCCTCTACAAGCCTCCGCAACCAGATAGCTTCCCGAGCAGCCAAGGCCAAAGCCTTATACTCAGCTTCCGTAGTAAACACGGACACAGAATCCTGCTTCTTGCTACACCATGAAATACCAGCTGAACCATAAGTGAAAACATAACCCGAAGTTGATCTCCGATCATCCGAGTCACCACCATAGTCAGCGCCCGTGTATCCAAGCAAAGCAAAGTACGCATCCCTACTATAGAGGAGTCTCATATCAAAAGTTGACTTGACATACTTCAAGATGTACTTTGCCTCTACCAGATGAGACTTCCTTGGTTCAGCCATAAACCAACTTACTCGGCCAACAACATAAGCAATGTCTGGCCTAGTAATCGTCAGGTAGATCAAACTGCCTACAAGAGCCCTGAGCACCAAGGGATCAGGAAGAATCCTTCCTTCATCTCGTCGAAGCTTCAACCCATGTTCCAGTGGAGTAGAGCAACACTTCCCTTCGCCCATGCCGAATTGAATTACGATGCGATCCGCATAACCCTTCTGGAAAATGAGAATTTCGCACTCCTTCCTCTCCACTTCAAGACCGAGAAAGTGATGAAGCTCTCCTAAGTCTTTCATCTCGAAGCGTATAGCAAGCTCAGCCCTGAGCCTTGCTACTTCCTCCTCCGAATTCCCTATGATGATCATATCATCCACATACAGCAGAACCAAGACTTGAAGCTCACCCTTCTTCTTGACGAACAAGCTAGAATCCGAGTTGGAAGCAAGATACCCGCAGAATTGCAAATACTATGCTATCTTCCCATACCAAGCTCTAGGAGCTTGCTTCAACCCGTAGAGAGCCTTCCTGAGCTTACAGACATAGTCCGGATGATCTTCAGAAACAAATCCAAGTGGCTGATCCATGAAGATGTCCTTGTCAATCTCTCCGTAAAGAAAAACATTCTTCACATCAAGCTGCCATATCCTCCATCCCTTGCTAGCAGCCAAGGTGATCACCACTCTAACTAAAGTCATCTTTGCAACCAGACTAAATGTCTCCTCATAGTCTTCTCCATACTACTGTGAGAATCCTCGAGCAACCATGCGAGCTTTGAACCTATCAATGCTCCCATCAGCCTTCTTCTTCAACTTATATACCCACTTCCAAGTCACTAGAGTAATTGCATCAACCTTGGGCACAAGGTCCCAGGTTTCATTCTTCTTGAGAGCAACAATCTCTTCCTTCATGACATCATCCCACTCCTTGACTCCAGTGGCCTCATTGAAGTTTGCAGGCTCTCGCTCATCTAGAGGACCTGCAAAGAAGCAGGAGACAAAACTCACTGCATTCCCATCACAGTACCGAGCAGGTGTCTTAATAACCCTCTTCGATCTCCGAAGGCTCTGCTCCTTGCTTACTACCTCCGTTGCTCCTTCAGGCTCAGCACCACCTTCAGGCAAACTTTGAGCAATGCTCCCCCTGCTTCCTGAGTCAGAAGCCTCAGCATCAGAACTTGAAGCAACAGGAGCTGCTGGTGAAACAACAAGCTCCTCTTCCAGGCCTTCAGCAACCATCATCTGTTCTTCATCAACCTTACTTCCGGTTAGCTCAACCGAGCCACCTCCATACGATGTCAGCTCGTCAAAGACAACATCTCTTGACACAACGAACTTCTTCGTCGCAGGATCTATACATTTCCATCTCTTCTTCCGCTCATCATAGCCAACAAAGACAAGCTTCCTTGCCTTTGCATCCAGCTTAGTCCTTGAAGCATCCAGGACATGCACATAGCAAGTTGAACCGAACACCCAAAGGTGTTCCACACTAGGCTTCTCCTTCAGCAATATTTCAAAGGGAGTCTTCATGTTGATCAGGCTAAGCGGCATCCGATTGATAACATAAGAGGCACAAGACATCCCCTCCGCCCAGAAGGACCTTGGAATGTCTTTCGCGTGAAGCCAGCATTTGCAAGTCTCCGTCAGATGACGGATCTTCCGCTCTGCTACTCCATTTTGTTGTGGAGTGTGAGCACAAGTGAGCTCTCATTGGATCCCGTGTTTCCTGCAGAAGTTAGAAAACTCGGAGGAGATGAACTCACCACCGTTGTCTGTTCTAAACTTCTTGATCCGCAAGCCAAGCCGGCCCTCCACCAACTCCTTGAACTCCACAAACAACCGGAAAGCTTCAGACTTCTCTTTCAAGAAATATACCCAAGTATATCTTGAGTAGTCATCAATCAGAACCAGCATGTATCTGCTCCCACCAAGGCTGGCAGTGACGGTTGGTCCCATCAAGTCTCCATGGATGCATTCCAATGGTCTCTTGCTCCTCGTTTGTGATTTATCAAACGGAAGGCGATGAGCCTTGCCGTACTGACATCCCGCGCAAACATGACCGTCACCAAATGAAGAAAGCTTAGGCAAGCCTCTTACAAGGCTTTTGTTTGCCATAGCTTTCAATTTCTCCATTCCTACATGCCCCAGTCTTTCATGCCATATAGTCGCGCTATCGTTAGCTCTCATCCGATCAACATAAGAGTTAGTTGCAAGAACAAATAAGTTCTTAACTCTTCTCCCAACATGAGCAACATCAGCCGTTACCGCTGATACGTTGCGAAAGAACTTCACTTCTGTTGGCCCAAACAGAATGTGATAACCCGCATCGACCGCGTTGGTCATAGAGAGGAGGTTCTTATTCATGCCCGGTACGTGATACACACTCCTTAATGGGAATGGCCCCTTATCACTACCCAAATACACAACTCCATACTTCTCTACTGCATAAACAGTATTATCAGCAGTTATAATAGCTTCATTACCTGAGTAAACTTGCAGAGAAGAGAACTTCGACTTGTCTCCGGTGAGGTGGTGACCACACCCAGAGTCCACGATCCAATCATCGTTGAAGTCGACAGCGGACAAGGCACGGACACAAGTGCCCATCATGAAAGATCCGCCCCATTCAGCTTCTTCGCTCTTAAAGCAAGCTTCTTCTTTGTCAGCAACATGCCCAGGTTGCAGTTTGACCTTGCAGTCATGCTTGAAGTGTCCCCGGTGATGACACCTGTAGCACTTCAGGTTCTTCTTCCAGTCCTTCTTAGGAGCAGTGCTCCTCTCTGCCTGCTAAGAAGTTGAAGGCTCATTCTCAGCAGCGACTTGCTTCTTCTTCCCTTCCCATCTTTTCTTCTTCTTGCCCGTGAAGAGTGCTTCACTGCTCTCCTCAGAGACAGCGACTCCAGCCATCTGCCTTGCCAAGCTTTCCTGTGAAGCAAGCAGATTCTCAAGCTCCAGCAAAGATGGTTGAGTAACCCAGCCTTGAACTGATGTCACAAAAGCAACATACTCCTTCTGCAAGCCGCGAATTATGTGTCTTTTCAACTTGGCCTCAGAGATAGGCTCATCAGGATCAAACGCTGATATCTCTGCACACAGACTCTTCATCTTCAAGAAGTATTTAGAGATAGTCAGGTCTCCTTGAGTTGTCCTGGCCAACTCATTCTCCAAGAATTGTAGACTTGCTACATTCTTCCTATTGAACAACTCATCAATGGTTGTCCAAATATCAACAACTGATTCACATCCAATGATGTGATCAAACAACTCCGGTGAAACAGCTCTCTTGAGAACAAACTCCGCCTTAGCATTTGTGTTTCTCCAGAGCCTTACCTGCTCAGCAGTTCCAAAAGCAGCAGTCACTTCCTGTCTGTCGTCACCACCGACGACCTCCCATAGCTCCTCACCAAGAAGGTAACTCTTTATGCACGACTTCCACTTCTTGAAGTTAGTCGATGTTAAGAGTTCAATGCCAAGACCTCTTGCGTAGCTCACTTCCATTGCAACAATCGTTGGTTAAGCAAACTTCCAGAAGCACAGAGCACCAACACAGGTTGATCACCACTCAAGCACAGAGCAACAACATTGGTTGAACACCGCTAGAGCAACTGAACCTCCCTCTGATACCATGTTAAAATTTTCTCAAAGCGGTCAGCAAGGTAGCCTAAAGCCAAATTAATATTCTCAGAACTACGCAGTTCACACTTTGATCAAGCGGAAGCCCAAGGAGCAAGTTTAACACCAACCACAAATGGAAGAACAAGCATGTATTATATTCATTAACACTTCTTTACAAGGCGAGGTATACATAGCGAGACATGATTTCGCTAGTACACAAGCTACAAACAGAAAGAACAAAATAAGCCAGGCGGACAACACTAGAGACCGCCGAGACCGCCTCGTCCGCCAAGGTCGCCCAAGCCGCCCAAGCTGCAACTGCTACAAGCTGAATAGCACATGGAGTCCGCCGAATAGCACACGGAGTCCGCCGAATAGCACACGGAGCCCACCGAGACCGCGAGGTCAAGCAAACACACTGTTATTCGCTGCCTGCTGAAGAATAGAGGAATAGACCGCCTAGCCGCCTGGGACCGGCGGATAGGTTATTGGAACTTGATCAAGCTGAAGCAGAAAAACTGATAAGATGCCGAAGAGACCAGCTGAGACTGCAGAGACCACATACTTCAATGCCCAACTCCTGGCTCCTTGAAGCTAGCCGCGCGACCTGCACATAGCACACCGTCAGCACTACTTAACCCGCGCGGACAGGAAACCGCAGACCGCAACACTTGCCCAAGCCCAACTTACTGTTCACTCTGTTTCTGTAGACATGCCGGGGGGGGGGGGGGGTTCTATTTATAGGCGAGGTGAGGAGTGTGGTCACCACCCTAGTGAATAGAATCACCGCCCCAGCCCGCGCGCTAACACAACCCAGTCCTCCAAGTCCGCACGGACTTGACCAAACCTCAAGGAGCTAGAACAAAAAAGGCCAGTCCGCCTCTATGCGGACTCACATGTTGCCGACCTACCTATCACTGGCACAAATCCAGTCTGCCCAAGGCAAACAGAGCTAGACCACCACCCAATACAGCACGCGGACACCGCCGCAACATAAGCTGCAATAACCCGCAATACCATATCACGCGGACTCAGGAGACAATCCGCAGAGCTCGGCAAACAACGCCACCCCGCCAAGTCCACGACCAACAAGCAGTCCGCCTGGTCAACAACAGACTCTTCGGACACTGCGGACACAGAGAACTTGTCATAGCAAATGACCATGTCCAGCAGCCCACCAAGCACTGGCGCGAGAATGACGGACACAAAAGCTCCAGACTGCCAACCATCAGGACAGTCCGCCCCAGGATGGATAACTTCCACTTCATTATGGATAGCTCGGCAAGAAGCAAGGCACCGTCCATATAGATGCGGACTCCGCGGATGCCAAAGCACGGAAAAGGGCAGAATCTGCAAGCTCTACCCAAACAACTCTCCACAAAGTTCACCTGCCAGACTCCAACACTAGTCTGCGCAGTCCTCCACATCAGAACATCGCGTACTGTACCTACAGAGCTCGGTAAGGGCCACAACCAAACACCAAGTCCAGTCCGCAACAGCGGACACCGCGGACTCGTCAGTCTGCAAGCCTCCCACGGATAAGGCACACAACCCACTAGTTAGCACAAGCTTGCAACACACAAGGCCACTGAACAGAACACAACCTACAACCCGTAAACCTCTGTCCGCTCAGGCCGCTCAAGCCGCTTCTCAATCAGCCAAGCCACCAAGATAGCCAATTCCCAGGCTGCAAAATCAGTCCGCACAGGCCGCCCGACTTATCCATCACCCACTTCCACTTCACAAATTTCAACAGAGGATGGTTTCTTTATGAAGTGATATGGGTCCGCTCATGTTGAGGAGTGTATATCACGTGCTAGGAATGAAGATGAACCTCTTCTTAGTGACCAATACTGTGCATGTTGGATATCACATTCTGTTTGGCCTAACAGAAGAGAAATTTCTCCGGAATGTGTCAGCAGTGAAGGGTGATGTCACTCATGCTGGAAGACATGTTAAAAACTTATTCGTGTTTGCCACAAGTTCCTACGTTAAGAAGATGAGGGCAAACGATAGTGCTGCTATCTATCATGATAGGCTGGAGCATGTTGGAATGGATAAGCTGAAGGCTATGACAACAAGAGACCTAGTGCATAACCTGCCTAGTGTTTCATCTTTTGGAGATGGTCATGTCTATACGGGGTGTCAGTATGGTAAGGCTCATTGCCTTCCATTTGACAAATCACAGACTAGATGCAAGGCACCGTTGGAATGCATCCACGATGATTTGACGGGACTGAGGTTCACTCCCAGTCTCGGAGGTAGAAGGTACATGCTGGTTCTAGTTTATGATTTTTTAGGTACACTTGGGTATATTTTATGAAAGAGAAGTCAGAGGCATTCAGGAAGTTTGTGGAGTTCAAGGAGCTCGTGGATGATCAACTTGATCTACGGATCAAGAAGTTGAGAACTGACAATGAAGGAGAGTTCAACTCAAATAAGTTCTTCAACTTTTGCAGAAAGCACGATATCCATAGAGAGCTTACTTGTGTGCATGCTCTACAACAGAACGGAGTTGCAGGACAGAAGATCTGTCATTTGATAGAGACCTGCAAGTTCTAGCTTCATGCCAAAGGCATTCCCAGGGCTTTCTAAGTGGAGGGAATAGTCTGTATGGCATATGTCATAGGGGTGTGCAAGGTGCGGTTTGGTGCGGTTTTGTCCCAAACCGCAACCGCACCGTAAGGGCTCGGTTTTTGCCCGAGCAAAACCGCACCGCACCAAAATTATGTGGTGCTATTTTTTGCGGTGTAGTTGCGATTTCAGTGCGATTTTTAACATGTATTTTACATATACTACAGCTAAGCATCAGAACTATGAATGTTGCTTGATAATTTATGAGTTCTTTTATGTTTTGCTGTTTTTCTCTCTTTATTGTATTAAATTACATCATTTTCTTACAACAGGTGATTTCATTTTCATAAATTTTGATGCAGTTATTTATCTTTTTTTTTGGAGATGTCATACCAACTTATGAACTATATAATATTTTGTGAATATCATATTTTATAGACAAATATTTTCACGCTAAAATTTGTTGCAGGAGATTCATTCATTCTTATATATCAACACTTTTTATTCAATATTTTGTTTTAATTTGGATTATTAAAGAGATTGTTCTAATTGATATCCAAGTTGTCTGTGTGTGGAAGAGATACAACAACACTCAAACCTTTATCTCACTATAGTGTGGTCGGCTATATGGATCATTTGTCGCCATTGTGCCATATCTTCACATATTCTCACTAATGCGTACATCACGTTTTCCTTATAGTTTTAAGCCTTTATTCCACTATAGTGTGTGTGGAAGAGATAATTCAGTAAAATATCTCACCTAATTATAACAACTCTGATGGTAATGTATCATATAAATATATCAACTCTTACTTAATATACTTATATGTGACGTCACATAATTATAAAACATTAAATACACAAAATTTTCGGTGCGGTGCGGTTTTCAAAATCCAAAAACCGCACCGCACCGAACTGCGCTCGGTTTGTAAAATTTTAAAACCGCACGACACCTAAACTACGCGGTGTGGTTTAAAAATCGGTGCGGTTTTTGTGCTGCGGGCAGTTTTTGCGGTTTATGGTTTTTCATGCTCACCCCTAATATGTCATCAGCCTGATGTCCCTCAGTCTCAACAACATGAAGTATTCACAGGAGCTGATGTTTAAGGAGAAACCCGGTATAGAATATCTTCGGGTGTTCGGGGTCTACCTGCTACATGCATGTTGCAGATGCTCTCGGAATGAAGCTAGATGCAAAGCATGGAAACTAGTCTTCGTCGGTTATGATAAGAGGAAGAAAGGCTAGAAATGCATGGATCCCGAGACATGGAAGTTTGTGGTCTCTAAGGGCGTAGTATTTGACGAGCTGACATCACACCGGGGTAGTTCCTATGTGGAACTACAGGAGAGCGGGGGAGACGGAGGGCAAGGTAAAGCTGCTCATGATTTTCTGGTGGAGTTTCCTGTATCACCAGATGCTCTGGTTACATCTAGCTCTAGGGCAGGTTCTTCTGGATCTGGAAGCAGGGGGAGCGATGCTCCAAGTGTGCCCGAGATCAGAGCTAGTTCAGAAGAAGCAGCAGAAGTGGTGGATCAGGGTCAAGCCCTGCGGAGGTCCAAAAGGACCATTATTCTACCGGCTCGGTATGGGGACATGAACATGGTGAGTTTTGTTTCATGTTTCTTCGTAGGTCTGATGGCGACGATGTCCCGCCATGTGTTCGTGATGATGTTGCTGATGTGGTCGTTGATCTCCGCCTCAGAAAATTCGATGATTGTGACGACCGTTGCTGCAAGCTCGAGGATGAGATTTCTACCACGATGTTCGCCGCCATCGCCGCTACATGTTTTGCACGATGTCCGCCGCCGTCATTAAATAAAATATATAATTATAAATTAAATAATTATAATTATATATTTTATCAATTATTACTTTTAGCAATTTCTATTTAATCTAATTTTTAATTTAAGCATTTTTATTTCCAAACATTTCATTATTGTTTTAATTTCATGTAATGATAGGTGTCTATAACTATCAAAAGTATTTTAATTTCATGCATTTAAATTTTGTATTGTTTTTATGATGAGTGCGTATAACCATCATAGTTTCATTTTGAATTTTGAATTGGAGGAGATGAAGTGGTGTAGGCTATATATAGTCATGTTATGATGGATTTTAGTAGAGATGAATGAAAAGTTGAAAACCTAAAATTTCAAATTGGAATCACCCCTCCTCTCTTGCTTTCCTCTTTGGTCGCCGGCCTCCTTCCCCCATCCCTTGTGGTTCGACCACCTTCTCCGCCCCCCCCACCCCCCCCGCCCCCCCCACCCCCCCCCCCCCCCCCCGCTTCCTTCCTCTATTCTCCACCTTAACTCTCTCTCTCTCTCCTCTCCAAACGATTTGTAACAAGCAAAGGTGACTTCTCCCCCTTGAAGGAATTCGGCCTAGACTTGGATCTCCCTCTAGGATTCGGCCAACCCATCATCTTCCCCTTGAAGATTTCGGCAAACCAAGGAGTTCAATCTTGGTGGATTTTGGCCAAGGTGCAAGGCCCTCCGTGGTTTCGTGGAACCATCTCCGATGTGAAGCAAGGAAGGAGGATGAGTTTCTTTCCATTCGGCGCGACTCTGGCGGATCCGTAGAAGAGCGAAACTTTAAATCAGAATCATCTATTTCGATTGGGGTAACGAAATTCCTTCCTTTGAGCGTTTCCCTCTAGATTAATCTTGTGGTGGTTTTATTTTGGCGTTGATTTCGAAACTTTTGAATTCATCGTGATTTTTTTGATCCGAACAACTTTGTTATTTTTTTGATCTATTTATATTCGTGAGAATTGGCGGAGCTCGTTTTCTTTTTGTTAGGAGAGATCTACCATTTTCCGAATCGTTTAATTTCGGTGGATCTCTTTGGTACAACACACGCTCGAACGGATCGGGTTGGTCCATTTCGCTTGAGAGAATATTGGTTCATCGCCTCTATTTGACCTCTAAGGGTGTAGCGAACCCGTGCGTTAGCATTAGATTTATATTATTGTGAATCGGGTATGGTGCGTTTAAATTGTGCGAGCGTAGAACTAGAATGTGTAAGAACAATTCAGTGTCATTTGTCCGTTGCGGTTCGTCAGGAGACGTAACGTGCATCAATTTAGTATCAAAGAGAGGTTCATGTCAATTTTCTAATTGCCACCCTCTCCCTTTCATTAGTACATCGTCACGCACTTGTCTTGCACGTTTATTTGTCAAAATTCCTTATTTTTTTCTGGTCTGCCAATAACGGCCTAAAATTCTTATTTTTCTGCCAAAAAAATAAAAAAATATATTAATAATCTTCATATTATTTTCAGCAAGAAAATCAAAAAATATATATATTTCCTTAATTATTTAGCGGAAACAATTCCATCTATCTTAGATTATAAGCGTCAGAATCCTTAATTTATTGCATGTGCACTAGAGCCGGATCGTGTTTTCTCTCCGGTTCTCACTAAACATGCCATATGACGTTTATGCATCCCATTTAGACTATTAGTATGATAAAGTCATGGCTAATCACATCCCAGCCGTGCTTACATACCATAGGAATTCCAACCATCCCCACACATTCCTACTTATGACGGTTTAGGGTGCCCCCAAATTTTTAGAGACTGGCTTAAGGGGATAGAAATTTATTTTGACTGCCACGTATGGGACAACCACCAAAAGGTTGTCGTCGCCCGAGAGCGGTTAGTAGGTCAAGCCCGTGTGTTTTGGTTAAACGAAGAGCATCGTGTTGGTACCTATCAATATGTTTGGCCGCACATGCGTAGCTTACTTGCGGATCAATTTGACCCCGTCTACCTTTGTACTAATAGCACTACAACCATTAGCAAAAATAGTTATGTCACTAGATCCCCACCTGATCATAGGAGTAACATTTTCCATCAGGATAGACCTTTTTCCCAGATTGGTAGAGTTACCCATAACATACCTGCACCCACCTATGGAGGAAAGGAAAAGGTGAGGTCCCCTATCCCTAGTTCTGTACAAGTGACTGCTAGGATTGCCATGAGCCCGCGGGGTGATAGTAGTCCTATCTGTAGGGGTAGACAGACGATTATGACATGTGAGTCTAGTGACATATCTGATCTTGGTTCTATTGTGCGTTCTATTCTGAATACGCCCGTAGTCCCTTTTGAGTCTCCCCCTGAGTTACCTGATCTAGTCGTTGACTCTCTGAAGAGTCTGAGGCAGTGTCTAGGACTGAGTCAGCCACTAAGGGCGAGGATGATTTGACTGATGATTTTAGTGACGATGAGGAGCTTGGATATCCTAGTGATTTGGAAGATGATGTATGTGATGAAGATATTCTAATCTGTGAGAGTATCCAGTTGCCTATTACTTGTCCTGCGAGTGTTTTGACTGATCACCCTAGTATTGAGTGCACACTCCAGGCTATGATCCCCATCGTGATGGAGCCTATGATTACACCCACTGAGAATGTATCTGAGTCATCTGAGGAGCATGAGAGTGAGGATTTCTCTAGTGTTATTATGAATGATTTACCTTATGAGGGAAGGTTAATTTTGGATGACTTTAACGCTGAGAGTCCGAAGGATATTTCTTTGATGTTATCACCATTTCCTGAAGCTACATGTGAATTAGAACTTTTGCCGGGTTCTATTTTGCCCATTTCTAAGACCTTTACTGATTTTGAATCGGACAATGCGACCAATGTGTTAGAAAAATTTCCAAGTGGAAGAGTTGTACTTTTGGATGACGATATTGAAGTAGACCTGGATGAGCGTCCCTTGATGTTGTCTCCGTTGTGTGAAATTGAAGATGATTTTGATTCTCTCCGGGGTTTAGTTTTACCGACTCTCCCTCCTGAGTCCTGATCCGTTGACTCGACTAGTGAACTCTTTAGGATACGAGTTAGGTATGTCTGATCTAAGTCGTTTTATTTTGCCAACCTTGCTGGGCCCTCCATTGGACATGGCTCGTCATACAAGTTCTAGTGAGTTAGGGTTGTTAGATTTTGTTGCCAGTTTTTTGACTGCGCCTCCTGGATCTAACTACGTGTCACCTTTGACCGTGCATTTTTTTGTGTGTCTATCTACGGTTTTGTCCTAAATTGCAATCGATTCTGATTCTGTGGCAACTGTGCCTCGTATCTTAGCTTTATCACGACTTGCTAACTCCTCCGATAAGGTTGCACATATTTTTTCCCACCTGCTTACGACGTTGGTTTGCCCGTGACTATGTCGATAGTTGAGATAGGTATTAGTGAGTTGATAGAATTCATGTTCGGTCTCGTCACAAATTTTTCTAGTTTTGTATCCTCCAAACTTCCTATGAATAATCAATTCTCTGATTATACATTTACGATGAGGTCGTCTATCGTGCCCATTTTAGATTTCGTGACAGGTGTGCCCATTGGTTTGCATCCGCTAAACTTTAAATATAAATTAAATCGATTAAATCATTTAGCACTAGTGCCACCTGATTTAGTTCTATTACCTCCAACGTATAAATCAAGTGAGTTTGCGCAAGAATTCGCTCTTCATGTTCACAATTTACATAAGCACAAATATGTAACGTTAGTCGCCCCATATGCGTTTTATAAATCTCATGCTAACGTACGTAGGAGAGCATCTCACATTAATATTAATGATTTAGTCATGGTGCATCTCATCCCTAAACGGTTGCCTTCGGGCTCCATAAAAAAGTTTGCGAATCGGCGAGCCGGTCCTTTTCGAATTTTAAAGAGGTTAGGAGAAAATGCATATCTTTTGGAGATACCCACTGATTGGGGTATATCCCCTATTTTCAATATTTCGGATTTAACGCCTTATGTCTCTCCACCACTTGAATTATCTGCCTCTCTGTTTATTCCATCCACTATGTCTTCTAATCGGTTGAGGGGTGAGCTGGGTCTTGGATCGCTCTCTCCTATGGTTTCCACTGGAGGTATGTTGAATGTTGATGTTGAAACGTTTTCTCCTTCTTTGACTAATGCTTTTCCAAGGTTCCCCAAGACCTCCTTTTTGCCTGACAGGTTCTCTTTGATGTCATATGACCACGCTACTACGACTTGGATTGTGGGGCTATATTTGCCCTCTGTGGCTGCTGCCTTCGATTATTTTCCCCTCCCGGGCCACTCATCAGTGATGAATGATTTTGAGCTGGGGAGGATTGATGGCGATGATGTCCCGCCATGTGTTCATGATGACGTTGCTGATGTGGTCGTTGAACTCCGCCTCAGCAAATTCGATGATTGTGACGACCATTGCCGCAAGCTCGAGGATGAGATTTCTACCACGACGCCCACCGCCATCGCCGCTACATATTTTGCACGACGTCCGCCGCCTCCATTAAATAAAATATATAATTATAAATAAATAATTATAATTATATATTTTATCAATTATTATTTTTAGCAATTTCTATTTAATGCAATTTTTAATTTAAGCATTTTTATTTCCTAGTATTTCATTATTATTTTAATTTCATGTAATGATGACTGTCTATAACCATTAAGAGTATTTTAATTTCATGCATTTAAATTTTGTATTATTTTTATGATGGGTGCATATAACTATCATAGTTTCATTTTGAATTTTGAATTGGAGGAGATGGAGTGGTGTATGCTATATATAGCCATGTTATGAAGGATTTTAGTAGAGATGAATGAAAAATTGAAAACCTAAAATTTCAAATTGAAATCCCCCCTCGTCTTTTGCTTTCCTCTTTGGCCGCCGGCCTCCTTCCCCCTTCCCTTGTGGTTCGGCCAACTTCTTCCCCCCCCCCCCTCTTCCTTCCTCTATTCTCCACCTTAACTCTCTCTCTCCTCTCCAAACGATTTGCAACAAGCAAATGTGACTTCTCCCCCTTGAAGGAATTCGACCTAGCCTTGGATCTCCCTTTAGGATTCGACAAACCCATCATCTTCCCCTTGAAGATTTCGGCCAACCAAGGAGTTCAATCTTGGTGGATTTCGGCCAAGGTGCACGGCCCTCCGTGGTTTCGTGGAACCATCTCCGCCGTGAAGCAAGGAAGGCGGACGAGTTTCTCTCCATTCGACGCGACTCCGGCGGATCTGTAGAAGAGCGAAACTTTAAATCGGAATCATCTATTCCGATCAGGGTAATGAAATTTCGACCTTTGAGCGTTTCCCACTAGATTATCTTGTGGTGGTTTTATTTTGGCGTTGATTGCAAAACTTTTAAATTCATCGTGGTTTTTTTTTATCCGAACGACTTCGTTATTTTCTTTTGATCTATTTATATTCGTGAGAATTGGCAGAGCTCATTTTCTTTTTGTTGGGAGAGATCTACCAATTTCTGAATCGTTTAATTTTGGTGGATCTCTTTGGTACAACACACGCTCAAACAGATCGGGTCGGTCCATTTCGCTTGAGAGAATATTGGTTCATCGCCTCTATTTGATATCTAAGGGTGTATCGAACCCGTGCGTTAGCATTAGATTGATATTATAGAGAATCGAGTGTGCTTCGTTTAAATTGTGCGAGCATAAAATTGGAACGTGCAAGAACAATTCAGTGTCATTTATCCGTTGTTGTTCGTCAGGAGACGCAGCCTGCATCAAGGTCCCTTAGATGAGCGGGAGTCATCATGATTTGAGAACACCACTAGCATTAAGGAGTGGGAAGATGTTATGGATGAGGAGATCACGCCCTCAGGAAGAACAAGACTTAAGATCTTGTGCCCAAGGTCGATGACATCACTCCTGTGATATGTAAGTAGGTTTATAAGCTAAAAAAGAAGGTTGACGGCAGCATTGAGCGGTACAAGGCTCGCCTTGTAGCTCGAGGGTTCTCATAACAGTACAGAGAAGACTATGAAGAGACGTTCAATCCTGTGGCCAAGATGACTTCGGTGCGGGTGGTGATTGCTTTTGCGGCTTGCTAAGGGTGGAGGATTTGGCAACTCGACATGAAGAACACGTTCCCTTATGATGAGATTGACGTGGACATCTTCATGATGCAACCACCTAGTTATGTATCTGAAAAAGATCCAAGACATGTCTGCAAGCTCAATAAGCCACTCTCTGGCTTGAAGCATGTGTCTCAGGCCTGGTATGGTAAGATCGCATAATACCTCTAGTTTTGGGGATACTTTGCCTCAGACTCGGACTTGAGTTTGTTTGTCAAGAAGAGGGGGAGATTGCAGCCTTGGTGTTGTTGTACGTAGATGACATGATCGTCACAGGGAACTCAGAGGAAGAGGTAGCTTGGCTTAAGGGAGAGCTAACTATCTAATTCGAGATGAAGGATCTTAAGGAGCTCCACCATTTTCTTGTGAAAGTTATTTAACTTAAGGTTAGCTAGTCATCTAGAGGGAGGGGGGTGAATAGGTCTTTGATATTTTTAAGACTTTTCACTAATTTCTTACTAGGTGATCTAGAGCTTGTCTTTAGCACCTGCAATATAAAAATCCCGAAAAGGAAGGATTGGAAGTTAACACGCAATGGTAGTGTTAACGCCGACGTTAGCCCTTAAATTAAATCGACTGTCAGCTCGGGTATCTACCGCGCGACGGAAGTGGTATATCACATGGCGGTACCACTCAATGCCTTCAACGAAGCATTGAGAGGCCTACCGTATAGTGGTAGTAAGCTAGCGCGTAGCGATATCACTCGACGCACTCAATGCTTTCGACGAAGCGTTGAGTGACTACCACACGGCGGCAGTGCGCTAATGCGCAGTGCTAAATGATTAAATTGACCTATGCCTCGGGAAGTTACCACCCGACAGTAGTGAGTTAACACCGGCGATAGCTTGCCACGTGGCAGTGCGGTGGAGGCTGCTTTGGGCGACAGAGGGATGTTCATTGGGCTAAGCGGTGACCGCCTCAGATACCGCACGACGATAGCAAATACAGCGTGGCGGTAGCTTACTGTTAAGGGCTGGATTTGAGATTTCATTCTCATTTTCCTCTCATACTTTCTCTCTTGGTTCTTGAAGTTCTTGAGGGAAGAGGAGGAAGAAAACCCAGGAAGCTAACAGGATAAGCAATCCAAGGTGTGCTTGTGATCAAAATTACGAGTCGACGCTAGATCCACAGAGAGGAAGCTGTGACGATCAATTTCATCCGGATCAAAGAACATGGACATAGCTCCTAAGCGATCGAAAAGGGTAACGACTTTCTCCTTGTACAAGTGAAGTTCTTAATTTGCATTCATGCATGGAACCCCTCACCAAAAGGTGAAGAAAAAGGTGATTTCCAACGGGTAGATCATTGTGATCTCCGATAAAACTTGTATTTAGATCCAGAATCGAAGTACGAAATATACATGTTGTGTGAAGCCCATCTAGACATGTTGGTCTGAATTGGTGATGAATTGATTTAAGTACCAGAGAGGACTCTGTGGATAAAATATATGGTAAAATGTGTAGAATCCGGGGACTGGGGGTGTGCATGATGCTGCAGTGATAGTACTGGAGGTGATCTCCAGGAAAACACCCAAAAATGGGGAAGAAGCGACTTCTGTCCCTAAGGCGCGGTGGTAGTGCTACCGTCGGCAATAACTTCTAGTAAGCTATGAGCCCTATCTCTGAGAGACCTGGGGCCATTATTTGAAGCTGTGAATTTAGCTAAGGTGGCCATGCGAGCCAGCCTGAATGTTGTTGCGAAGCCTGTGTCCGTGAGACAAGCTGCGTAGCATGAGAAGTTGTAAGCCTGAAGAGCCCATCTATTGGCCATGAGAGCTATGTGTTGGTGAAATAATAGTGATTTGGAAGTGATCAAGCATGTGGCTTCACTGCCAACTCAGTATGAGACTATCAGGGTCGCACATAAGATTATGAAGAAATTGGGAGTTTGGATATGTATGATGTAGCTCATATGATGAGAAAAAGGGGTGAAAGAATTGGTTTCAAGATATCCTAAACACCTAAAGGGGGGGGGAGGGTGAATAGGTTCAATTCCTTTTTTATTAAGGCAAATAATATATGTCACTAGTAAACAACTTATGCAACAACTATCACAACACAGATTAATAGAAACACAGCCAATCACATCATACACACAGATTTATAGTGGTTCCCCAAGAGATGGGTACATCCACTTTCCCCCTTTGTCTATATAGCAGTAAACTAAATTCGACCTAACTCCCTTCTTCCTTCTCAGATCCTCAGATCTTACAACTCAAGAACCCAGAATGGTTCCTACAGCTCAGACTTCAGAAAGTCCTACAACTCAGATTCTATCAGAGAATCCTACCTCAGAGTGAGTCTACACTCCTACCACTCAGGCAATCAAGCCCTACCTCAGCCTCTTCCACCAGGCTTATAACTCAGAGAAATCAATCTCCCACCTCAGGCACTCAGCCCTACGTCAGCCTTTATAAACTTAGGCTTACAACTCAGAGAGATAACTCTCTTACACTCAGATCTATAAAAGATCTTACAGAAAAATTGATTATAAAAGAGATAAATCCTTCACCCAGGTAGAGAGAGAAAGGGGTGAAGGCTTCTTGATCAGTTCTTGATTGATCTGACTCCTTAAGATTCAACCTGTCTTAGCTTCTTCAAAGCTTCTTGAATCTGAACAAAGTAAAGTTGATCTTCCTGTGAAGCTGGAGATGATCCTCAATCCAGCTTCCTTCTCCTATTCAGAATTTGATCTGAAATATTCTTGCAGACTTGTTCAGAATCTGCCTTATCTTGATGACTTGAAGATTTCAACTGTTAGTAAAATGTCAAGTCCTTTCTTCTTAGATTTTTTTTGATGATAGAACAGGTCTTTATATAGAGCCATCTGAGGTTACCGGTTGTTCCGGTTCATAACGGCCTTCTGACAGCTCTGACAGATGCAACAACTTGGTTAGTTATGACAGCTGTCAAGTCTTCTGTCTTGACACCTGATACCTCATTGTACTATATCTCAGCAAAAAAGCGTCGAGACAATACTTCAAATGTGTCAACACAAATAGACCATGTGTCAACACAATTTTTGATAATGTCGACACAACTCACATATTGTCGACACAACCCTTCTTTATCTACTCGACACCGCTTCTGTGGATTGTGTCGACACAAGTCCTGTGTGTCGACACAATAGCTTTTAGTCTCTACTTAGTTGGTGTTGATAGAATTATGGTGTGTGTCTGTTGAAATTTGTGAAGTGGAAGTGGTTGACGGGACAGGCCGGACGGCCTGGGCGGACAGCATTGGCGGACTAGGCGGACTGGGCGGACTGTGATGTGCGGCCTGGTGGAAGGTCTAGTGAAAAGCCGGCTGTCTTCTGAGCGGGTTGTTTGCATGAAGTCCGCGGACTGTGCGGCCTGGGATCTGCGGATAGGACGTTGGCTGTGGTTTAGCCAAGGAGCGGCCTGAGCGGATAGAGGCTTGCGGACTGGTGCATTGCTCAATTGCCATGGTGCACGCTTATGCTGTTTGGCGGTTTGGCTCGTGTCCGCAGGAAGCTTGCGGACTGGCGTGTCCGCGGTATGGGTTGTTGCGGACTTGGCTTAGAGCTTGGATGAGGCCTTGTCGAGCTCTGGTGATACAATAGGTGCTTTGCTGTGGAGGTCGTTGGCGGACTGGTTTTGGAGTCCGGGAGATGGTTGCTGCGTTGGGCAGGAGTGCGAGGAGCTTGCAGACTGCTAGCGGTCTGTGCTACGGTGTTTGGCGGACGGGAGTTGTGTCCTCCATGCTCGCATTGGCCTTTGATGGTTTTGGACTTGGTCACACTCTGTGCCAAGATCATGGTGTCCGCCGTATCCGCCAAGTCCGCTGATTGACCGGGCGGACTGTTGTTGTCTGCCTTTGGTCGTGGACTTGTGGCGGATTGAGGTTTAAGTCTTGCGGACTGCCTCGGGTTGGTGCAGACAGCCATTGAAGGGGGTTGCTGCCCTGCAGTGGTCGGAAGCTTTGCGGGCTGATGCCTTGTCCGCATATCTTGGGCGGACTGGAGAGGGTTCGCCATTGTTGCCTTGCTCCTGGCGGTTTTCCTTGGTATCCGGCTAAGTCCTTGCGGACTCGGCGGATGGTGTTTTGCTATCGCGCGGGCTAGGGCGGTGTCGCTATCTCGAGGGCGGTGACCACACTCCTCACCTCGCCTATAAATAGGACCCCCCTGGCACATCTACAGTAACTTGAGAGAACAGTAAGTTGGGTTGGGCAAGGAGCTGCGGTCTCAGTTTGTCTGTCCGCGCGAATTGTTTCAGTGCTGATGTTTGCTGTGTGCAGGTCGCACGGGTAGCTTCAAGGAGCCAGGAGTTTTGCTTTGACTTCGGTCAAGTACTTGGAAGTGTGCGGTCTCTGCGGATTCAGCAGGAGGTCGCTCTACGGCTTGTCAGCTCTGTTTCATCTTTGCCAGCTTCAATAACCTGTCCGCCGGCTTCAGGCGGGTAGGGGGTGTTCCTCAGTTCAGCTTCAGCAGGAGACGAATAACGGTGTGTCCGCGCGGCCTCGCGGCTTCGGCGGACTCCGTTGCTATTTGGCGGATTGCAGCTTAAGTTCGGGCGATCTCAGCGGACTCGGCGACCTCGGCGGACTCCGGTGCTGTCCGCCCGGCTTGGTTTTTGGTGCTTTCTGTTTACAGCTGTTATACTAGCGAAATCATGTCTCGCTATGTATGCCTCGTGTTGTAAAGAAGTGAATGAATAAAAGATCAGCTTGTGCTTCCATTGTTTGTTGGGATTAACCTTTGTTCCTTGGTTTTCCGCTGGTTCAACGTGAGAACTGGGTAGTTCCGAAGATATTAATTTGACGTTTGGGCTATCTTGCTGACCACGTTGAGAAAATTTAACAGTGTCGACACAAGTCCTGTGTGTCGACATAATTGTTGTCGATAGAATTTCTGTGTGTCGACACAAGTCCTGTGTGTCGACACAATCTGGCTTCTGGTGTCGACATATCTCCTTCTCAAGTGTCGACACTTGTACTTAGAAAATTTTCCTGCAATTCCTTAACCTTCACATTAAAACTCAACACCCCATCAAATACACATTGATGAATATCATTGAGTTAGGTGAGGATTCTTCTAAATCAGATACACAGTTTCTAATGTACCCAACAATCTCCCCCTATTTGGAGAAGTCATAACCCTTAGTCAATGCTATACATCACTTATAATGAAATAAAGATTATGATGTATAAAAGCATTACTCAGACAGGGTAACTCATAAAAAGAAACAACATGTAATATTATCACAAAATATGAAAAAAATACAGTAAATAAGAATCAATTTTTTTGTTACATTACAAGGATTTTAGAATAAAAGATTACATAGTTCTAAACCTAGTCAATCTATCCTAGGATTGATCAGGATTCTTGATGATAATTCCTTTGCCAGACTGAATCCTAGCTTGTACATTAGCTTCTGTGTCATCAACCGGCTTCTTTCCTTTCAGATCCTTCTTCTTGAGCTCTTCAGCCTTGGTATTTTGCCTTTCAAAGTAATGATAAGGCTTTGGAAAATATTTACTAGGCTCCACAGAGTTAGCAGGTATTTTCCCAACTTTGAGGTCTCTTCTGAACTGATATATGACATCTTGCCTCTTCTGTTATTTGCTCCATTCCTGTTCAGAATACCCATTGCCTCTATCATGCATATTTTCTTTGACAGCTTGCCAAGCAGTGAGAATAATATTCCTGGAGGTGGGCCTCCATTGTCCAAAATCAGGCTTTAATTCTGCCTGCTCTCTGAACCTTTTCTTAGATAGTTGAGCTTCTTTCTAAGCATCCCTAGCTCTCTGTGCTTCTTGCTCTCGTTTCAAAGCAGCTTCAGACATTTCAACCTTTTCAATAATAACATTCTCTGCCTCCTTTGGAGGACTATACATTTGTTGTACTGTAGACTGAATTTCTACAAAGTTTGAAGGTTGATAAATGATTTGGGCTACTTCTTGCCGAACCCCTTCAATGTATGTAGGTTGAATTCCTGATTCAGTAGTGTTGTCATTATCACAAAGGGGTGGATAACCAAGAGTGGCTCTGATAGAATTGGTTATCCATTTAGCATGATTTGAGCTTGCTTTGACTAATATTCCCCCCCCCCTTTATGACTTCTCTTTCGATATGGGCTCTTAGATCATCCTTCTGAAATCTTATCTGATCAGCTACATAATTTGTGTCTTCTTTATAATAGGATTTGAATTTCTGCATTTGATCAGAAATTGCCTTTTGAGAGGCCTGGATAGCGGTGTGGACAGTAGCTAAATCCACTTTGATTTGTTTATCAAACTCAGACTTTACTGTTGTCATGTGTTTAGTGAAATCAGGTGCCTGATGCTTGAGTTCTGTGATAATAGCATTATGGGATTCTGTGAGATTGTCATTCATTCTGATTTGCTTTTGCAGGGCATAACCTTGTTTTACTGCAATGTCCTCTAATTTAGTCTGGGCCTCATGTTGTTGTTTGGCCAAGAAGACTACAACATTACCGCCCTTGTGGAAGCATTCAGTCATTTCTGTTTTGTGAAAATTGACTTCAAAGCTAATGGATTTGATATCCTGAGCCAAGGTAAATTGCGGATCTTTATGACTCTCATCCACATATTTTTCAAGAGAAACTCTTTGCTAATCCAATTTCAATTGCAGTGACACTAAAAGTGAACTGAAGTCTACTGCAGGAGCTTGTTTTTGTGGGGCAGTTTGCATGGTTTTCTTATAGCCTGAGCTCCCCTTCCTGAGCTCCACAAGTTTTCTTTTCTTAGCCCTGGAGGCTTCTTCATCTTCAGAGGAATCAGATGAAGTAGCTATATCCACTGTGTCTTTTGGACTTGGGGCAACAATTGGCAGCTCCTTCTCAGTTCTTGGCTTCTACCCCTTAGTCCTTGACATCTCCCCCTCAGTTCTTGCTTCTTATAAGTCAGGAAATAATTCTTCTAATGTTACTTCTTGTTGTATCTAAACTGGAGGAATAACTTTCTCTTTCTCAACAGATGGACCCCCTTCAAATTCAAAAGTTTCTTCCATGGTTAGGTCATGTCCAGAAACTTTGTCATGGATATCTTGATCAACAACATTCATGAGCACGTCCAGTGCATCATTCTCAGTGCCTATAGCAGCCTGATTTATATCATGGACTACCTTAAGTATAGATTAAGTGGTCGTTTCACTGTTCAATGTAGCTGTTTGGACATTTGGCTCTTGCTCATTAGATCCCCCTGAAGTTGATGTCACTTGTGGAGCCGGAGCTTAAAGAGGCTCATTATCTCCCCCTTGAAGAGGCTCTTCCTGGACCTGATCCACTGAGATGTTGCTTGCAGTAATCTGCTCCCCCTGCACCTGACCATCATTTACAGTTTCTAGAGCAGGTGATTTTCTATTCCTTTCTGATCCATCGTTATCTGAGCTGAAAACTACTTCTTCTTCTGAATCACTGGAAGATTCAACTGTCTTGTGTGGAGTGTTCTTCTTTTTCTGAACCAGTTTCTGGTGTTTCTGAGGTGTAGAGACATCCTTGGTAAACACCCTATCCCATCTGGATAGTATTCTTAAGTCCATTCTCCTCATATGATTTATCTTAGAACATGTAGTCTGATTCATCACCTCTGGAATATTCAAAGCCAGATACAAGCTTAGTATTCTGCCCAGATTAGGTTTCTTGATACTTTCTTTGATCTTTTCAAAGACAACAGCAGACCAGTTAGTTTTCACCTTGAATATAATTCTGATCATGAGATTGAACATATAGGCTGAAATCCTATCACGACCTCTTGATTTGCATAGAATAACCTTGCCTATAATCTCAGACAGGAATTTGCCCAGGGATTCATTCCCTTTCTGTTCATTGAAGATCCAATCTTGGTAGTGGGATCCAGTCCACACCATTGGAGAGCATCTTTTGTCATGGAAGATGCTATGTCATCTTTTTCCTTAATCCTGGGAAGCTGAAGTGTCTTACTTAAACCTTTTGTGTGAGTTTTACCTTAGTTCCTTGGAAAGATGATTTAATTTTCATGCACTTCAAATCCATTGATGCCGATGAGTAGAATTCAAGAATCTCCTTCTTCCATATCCTGGTAGGTTCTGAGACTAAGTACTCCAATCCATTATCGGTGATTAGGGTAATCACGGCTTGGATTTCTTGCGTGGCAGACTCAAACATATTGTGAACCAGTTCATATCCCTCGTTGATGTTCTCTTCCATCTTTGGCACCATTAGAGATGAGAGAGAGAGAGAGATTGAGGAGAAGAAAGATGAAGGTCTTATTGACACAAATGGTTTGATCTCGAGAATTCTGAGAGCGTAGTCGACATGGTCTTGTTGCCACCTATTTATACAGCTCTAAACAAAGAAGGCCAAAAGGCGGGCGAAAATTTAATTATTGTGCCGACACAGTTGGGATGGTGTCGACACAGACTACTAAAGTCTCAATAGAGAATTTAAAGGTATTACAATACTATGTGTTGAGACCAATTGCGATGTGTCGACACAGACAACCTTAAGAGTCTACACTAATTTCTGAGTGTCGACATAGACGACTGTATGTGTCGATACCAATATCTAAATGTCTGGAGAGCTATGTGTCGACACCAACTTCTGAGTGTCGACACAATCTTCTTGATGTGTCGACAGAATTTTCCTTATGTATCGACACCAACTACTAAGTGTCGACTCAGATTTCTTTATGTGTCGACTTAGAATTACTTAGTTATATTTACCATTCTATTCCAAGTTTAGCATGCCTAATTCAATTTTAAAGTAATTGAATTTAGTTTCATCCAGTGGTTTTGTGAACATGTCAGTAATTTGATTATTAGTATTGATAAATTCTAAACTTATGTCTTCTTTTTAAACATGATCTCTAATGAAATGAAACCTGATTTCTATGTGCTTAGTTCTGCTATGTGAAATAGGATTTCTAGCAATAGATATGGCACTTGTAGAATCACAATATAATGTAGTTCTACTTACCTTGATGTCATAGTCTTCAAGTTGAAGTTGTATCCATAACAGCTGTGCACAGCAATTGCCTGCAACTACATATTCTAACTCAGCAGTGGATATAGCCACACTTGTCTGTTTTTTGCTGCTCCATGACACCAATCTTCCACCTAGGAATTGACATGTGCCAGTTGTGCTTTTTCTATCTTCTTTGCATCCTGCAAAGTATGTATCTGAATAACCTGTTAGTAGAAAATCTCTATTCTTAGGGTACCAAAGGCCAAGATTTAGTGTTCCCTTAAGATATCTCAAAATTCTTTTTAACAGCAGTATAATGAGATTCTTTTGGGCAATCTTGATACCTAGCACAGATACATGTAGCATACATGATGTTTGGTCTACTAGCAGTTAAGTAAAGAAGGGAGCCAATTATCCCTCTATACAAAGACTCATCTACAGGTTTTCCTGCATCATCTTTACCTGTAGGCATACTTGATCCCATTGGAGTTCTCATGGTGGAGGATGACTCCATGCCATATTTCTTGATTAACTCCTTGGTGAACTTAGACTCAGATATGGACAAGCCATCATCAGTCTGTCTAACATGGAGTCCCAAGAAGAATTTGAGCTCACCCATGCTGCTCATCTCAAACTTTCCTTGCATAAGTTTAACAAACTTTCTACAAAGGTTGTTTTCAGTTGATCCAAAGATAATGTCATCAACATATATCTGGACTAGGATGATCTTCCCTTTTGATTCCCTTAGGAATAGAGTTTTGTCTATTTCCCCCCTTGAAAATTTGTTCTCAATGAGGAATGTAGACAATGTTTCATACCAAGCCCTAGGGGCTTGTTTCAATCCATATAGAGCTTTCTTAAGCCTATAAACATAGTTAGAATAAAGAGGATCTACAAAATTCGAGGGTTGTTCAACATAAACTTCCTCTTTTAAGTCACCATTCAAAAATGCTGACATTACATCCATCTGGAATACCTTGAACCCTTGGTAAGCTGCATAGGCAAGGAACAACCTTATTGCTTCCAACCTTGCCATTGGGAAAATGTTTGGTCAAAGTCTATTCCTTCTTCCTGCTTGTAGCCTTTTGCCTCCAGTCTTGCTTTGTTCTTGACTATAATTCCATTTTCATCTAACTTATTACTGTAGATCCACTCAGTCCCTATGACATTGTGATTCTTTGGTTTAGGAACCAACTTCCAGACTTTACATCTTCTGAATTAATTCAGCTCTTCCTGCATGACATCAATCCAGTTTGAGTCTTGTATGGCCTCTTTAAATTTCTTAGGTTCCATCTGGGATAAGAAACTTGAGCAAAGAACTGTGTTCAAGTTCTTGCTCCTGGTCAGAATACCATGTCTTGGATCACCAATAATTTGGTATGCTGGATGATCCCTTAGATGTCTATTACTGGAGGCAATCTATCCACAACTTGATTTCCTCCAATCTCCCCATCAAGTTGTACTTCATTGTCTTCATCATCAGCTTGTGGGTCTTGTACTCTCCCTGGACAGCATCCATCATTTTTCTCATCCTGAGTTGCAGGTTGGTCTTCACTAATGGTTAGCATGTCCTTATTTTCCTTCAAACCTGTAGAGCTACAAGAAGTGCTAGACAGCTCACATTTGATTAGCTTAGATTCATCAAAGACTATATGGACAGATTCTTCTACAGCTTGAGTAGTCAAATTATAGACCATGTATGCCTTACTGCTGTTATTGTACCCAACAGATATCCCTTCTTGGGATTTGATAGCAAACTTAGTTAAATAGTGCTTTCCATTATTAAGAACATAACAATTGCTACCAAAGATGCTAAAATAGGATATATTTGGTTTTCTGCCCTTCAGAATCTCATAGGGAGTCTTCTTGTGGGCTTTGTTGATGGAAGCTCTATTGAGAACATGACAAGCAGTATTTACTGCCTCAGCCCAGAAATATTCTGGGAGAGATGTGTCACTTAGTAGTGTTCTACCAACCTCAATAAGTGTTCTATTTTTTTCTTTCAGCTATGCCATTTTGCTGGGGAGTTCTAGGTGATGAGAATTCTTGAGAAATTCCAAGTTCTTCACAGAACTTTGTCACGTATTCAGACTGAAACTCAGTTACATGGTCACTTCTAATCTTAACCATAGAATTGTTGAACTCATTTTGAATTTGCTTAACAAATGTTTGGAAGACAGTTGGAGTTTCAGATTTCTTACTCAGAAAGAATACCCATGCAAATCTGGAAAAGTCATCAACAACCACAAAGGTATAGACTTTCCTACCTAAACTATGAACTGGCATAAGACCAAATAGATCCATATACAGGAGGTATAAACACCTCACTGAATCTTTGGTATCAAGACCGTGGAAGGAGGTCTTGGTCTGTTTGCCTTTTTGATAAGCTGAACATACACCCTCCTTGATGCACTTGACCTGAGGACCATTTCTCACTAACTCTTTACTAAAGAGTTGACCTATAGTCTTGTAGTTAAGGTGAGCTAGTCTCTTGTGCCATTTGACACAATGAGAAGCTTTCTAATCTACAACTAGGCAAACAGGAGAATCTTTATTCTCACCCACAAAATTTAGACAATAGACATTTCCTTTTCTATAACCTGACAGGATGACCTCTTGATCACTTGTTTTTCTAATCTGACACCCATTCTTAATAAAAGAAGTGTCATAACCAAGATCACTTAGTTGGATTATGCTTCTAGGCTATGTTTCAGACCTTTCACATAAGCCACTTGGGTGATAGTGATAGAGCTATTGGAAATGTTACAAACCCTTTGATGACCCCCTTTTCAGATCCACTAAAGATCACTTTGGGTCCATTTTCTATGGGAGAGTAATCCTTCAGCATCCTTCTTGTTCCAGTCAAGTACCTGGAACATCCACTGTCCAAGTACCATATTGGGGTATGACCACTTGAACTCATCTGCATCAAATAAAATTACCCATCCTTAAAACCCCAATTGTTACTGGGTCCTAGGTTTAGGTTAGCTTGAAATTTGACATACTTGCCTGCAGCCTTTTTGACAGGTAATCTGGCATTTTTCCTGACACTAGTGTTGTGCCAACAATCAATGGCATAATGATCCACTTTGCCACAACACCAGCACTCATATCTATTTTATCTTCTTTTAAGTACAATCTTAATATAATAGCTATCAGCAGTCTTTAATTCTGTAGGTACAGTGGTCCTTTTATTGAGTGCTGGGGCTGGTGCATCAAACACTGATGATTCCTGAAGAACATGGTGTGTTTGATCATGAGCTACCCTATTGGCATTTACACCCTTGTCATTCTGATCACCATGCTTACAGTGACCATGTGTGATGTCATGGTCATACCTGTTAGTAGGCTGCATCACTTTCCTGAAAAAAATAGGGGGTTTGGAGGCTAGTGGCTGAACTGGGCTTTGCCTTTTCTTTTAGAATTAGCTGCCCTTGTTCTTCCCTTGAAGCCTAATCCTATCTTACCCTTTTAGAGGATGAAGTTATCAATTAAGGGTAAGACTGACTTTGAGAATTTAGCCACAAGATCATTCTCTCTTTGAAGTCTGACTTCCAGACTCTTGATGTGATCATTTTTGAAGGTAATTGTACCCATCTTAATAATAGTTATGTTTTTCAGTTTGGCAACTTCATTCAACTTCAAATCCAGCATTTTTGCAGAATCTGATGCAGCTAATTTAAGAGGTGCAAATTCCTTAGCCTGTTTTTTGATAAGGATTCTGCTTCTCTTAAGAGCTTGCAACAGATCACCATACTCATCAATTAGATGATGAACAACACCTTCAGATTCAGAACCATCCTCATCTCTTGATGCAGATGCTTCTGATTCTGATCCAGTATAATAATCAGAAACTGAAGATAGCTTGTTTACCTTACTAGGACCAGGCTGATCCTGACACTAATCTTCCTCAGACAAAGCCATCAGCCCTCTACAATGATGATTTTCAATCCCATTTATGGAGTCCAGCATTTGCAAGAACTCAGATTCTACTGAATCCTCTTCAGTAGTGAACAATCCAATATAGGCTTCAGCTTCAGGCTCTTCTCCTGAACCTGATGATGAGGAGTCAGTCTAACTTTTCTGCTTCTTTGCAACAAAGGATCTCTCCTTCTTGCACTTATTTTGATGCTTCTTCTTGTCATTAGATTCCTTTCTTTTATCAGGCCAGTCAGCTACAACATGTCCAGACCTGTTGCAACAATAACAAACAATCTTAGAAGAAGTTATTTTGCTAGGTTTAGTGTCATACCTATATTTCTTAGAAGATTTCTTTTTCTGGTAATAGTCATCCTTGGACTGTGAGGAGGATGGCTTGGTTCTCCACTATTTTTTCTTCATGAATCTTTGGAATTGCCTTATGAAGGAAGCAAAGTCTTCATCAGAATTAGGGCTGTCTGATGTGTTGTTGTCAGAATTATCTGAGATAACTTCAGCAGCTTTCCTAGGAGGAGATGGAGACATCCTCCTGTCCTTCTTTGTGGCTTCAACCTTAAAGGACACAGATTTCTCTTTGTACTCAGACCTATTGCTTTTCTCCTCCTCCTTTCTGGCCATAAGCTGCATCTCATATGATAGCAGTTTTCCAAATAAGGTTGGAGGAGAGGTGTCTGCAAGTCTGGCCACTTCCCTGATGACACATATATTGGTATCCCAGTCCTTGGTTAGTAATTTGAGAAACTTATCATTGAGCTCATATGTGCTAAAGACACTTCCATATGACATTAACTCATTAACTATTCTGAAAAACTTCTTGTAGCACTCAGTTATGATGTCTGTTTTGGTTTGTCTAAAAATTTCATATTCTTGATTTAGCATAGACTTTCTGTCATCTCTTACTTCTTCTGATCCCTCCATGTAGACAATCAAAGTGTCCCACATCTCCTTGGAGGTTTTGCAGTGAACCAAGTTTTGGAAAGTTGAGTCATCTATAACACTAACTATTATGTTCTGTGCTCTCTTATCCATAGTGGCTAAGATGATCTCATCCTTTGTCATTTCAGAGTAAATTTTTGGAGTCCTAAGGTTGGCATCAAGAACTGAGATGTTCATAGGAATGAATGACCCTTCTATAACTGTGATGTAGATTCTCGGGTCAGAAACTTCCATGTATAATCTGACTCTCTCTTTCCATATGCAAAAAATTTCCTTTCTATATATAGGTAGTTTCATGGATCCAAGTTCCTTGTGATTTTCACCTGAACCCATTTTGTCTAACTGATAACTGCCTTAGAGATCAACTCAGACTGTTAAGTCTATTCTTGAGTAACCTCGCTTTGATACCACTTGAAAGATTTGGTTTCAAGATATCCTAAACACCTAGAGGGGGTGGGTGAATAGGTTTAATTCCTTTTTATTAAGGCAGATAATATATGTCACTAGTAGAGAACCTATGCAACAACTATCACAACACAGATTAATAGAAACACAGCCAATCACAGTATACACACAGATTTATAATGGTTCCCCAAGATATGGGCACATCCACTTTCCCCCCTTCGCATATCTATTAGTATACTAGATTCGGCCAAACTCCCTTCTTCCTTCTCAGATCCTCAGATCTTACAACTCAGAACCCAGAATGGTTCCTACAGCTCAGACTTCAGAAAGTCCTACAACTCAGATTCTATCAGAGAATCCTACCTCAGAGTGAGTCCACATTCCTACCACTCAGGCAATCAATCCCTACCCCAGCCTCTTCCACCAGGCTTATAACTCAGAGAAATTAATCTCCTACCACAGGCACTCAGCCTTTATAAACTTAGGCTTACAACTCAGAGAGAAAACTCTCTTACACTCAGATCTATAAAAGATCTTACAGAAAAATTGATTATAAAATAGATAAATCCTTCACCCAGGTAGAGAGAGAAAGGGGTGAAGGCTTCTTGATCAGTTCTTGATTGATCTGACTGCTTAAGATTCAACCTGTCTTAGCTTCTTCAAAGCTTCTTGAATCTGAACAAAGTAAGGTTGATCTTCTTGTGAAGTTGGAGATGATCCTCAATCCAGCTTCCTTATCCTATTCAGAATTTGATATGAAATCTTCTTGCAGACTTGTTCAGAATTTGCCTTCTCTTGATGACTTGAAGATTTCAACTATTAGTAAAATGTCAAGTCCTTTCTTCTTAGATTTTTTTGATGATAGAACAGGTCTTTATATAGATCCATCTGAGGTTATCGGTTGTTCCGGTTCATAACGGCCTTCTGACATCTCTGAAAGAAGCAACAGCTCGGTTAGTTATGACAACTGTCAAGTCTTCAGTCTTGATGTAACGTCCCCTGGGCCGTCTGTGGGCCTCAGCCCACTAGGCCTCCGTTAGACCGTTACCGGGCTGCAGCCCAAGCACCCCAACCCTTCTCTAGCCCACTGGCTGGTTGTTGGTGGCCACAACCTCCCTTTGATGAGTGAAAATCTCCCGTTAAGCGGACAGCACGGGGACTTCCCAAGAGGTCACCCATCCCAGGACTTCTCCAGCCTGAGCATGCTTAACTATGGAGTTCTTTCAACTCTCATCACCAATTAACCCCTCTCCATCACCTTGGCGCAGATTTGTCGAACTTTGTTCGACGAATTTGGCCTTTGGCGTTGAGTGTGTTGTGTTCACTCAACGTCACGGTGCAAAAGGCATTGACGGCGTTGAATCCATTCAACGCCTTCATCTATTTAAGTGTTAATTCAGCTGGAGGTTGGCATTGAGTTCGTCGTATATGTGCTATAAGATACTCAACGATTCGATGAGTATAAATTGATACTCGACGATTCGTCGTATATCCTGTAGATATTTGACGATTCGTCTAGACAAACTATTGTCTGGCCGAAGGTCCATTTTGTCTAAGTCCTGGGTCTGCGATTAGCGATGAACTACTTTGTTTATTCCCTTTGGGTATAAATAGGAAGTTTTAGGGTTTGACCAAGTGTGACTATTCTTTTTGTCTAAGCACACGAGCCATCACTGTGCGTGTAACATCCCATTTTCAACTAGACCCCTAAGAGTGGTTTTGGCCATGACTAGGTCATGACAAAACCCTAGGAAGCCAGAAATGGGCCAAGAGATAGAAGGCCAAGGTGAGGATCACCATGTTCTGCCTATGACACAACCTCATCACCAAACCAAGGGTTTGACCTTAGGGCTTCACCATGACTCCATGACCCCACCACAACATCACTAACCCATCAGAGGGTCCACTAGAGCCTTAAGGGTCCATTGGAGTCAACCCCAAGTGGCCAATTTGACCTAGGACCACCATAGGCCTAAATAGGGCAAGGTGCCCTAATCAAGGGCAGTTGACTTCTAATGTGCCTAACCAACCTTACTCAGGGCTTCCTAAACCTAAAGTGAGGTCAATGAGTCACTAGGGACCCATTGAAGTCAAACCTAGTGGCTAAGTTGACCAGAGTTAATTCAAGCCCCAAAGTGGTCAAAGTGCCCTTACCAAGGGTCAAGTGACCTCCAAGGTGCCAAGTTAACCCTACCCAACCCTACATAGACATTAGGGGAGGCCCATGGGTCACCAAGGATCCATTGTGGTCAGTCCTAGTGGCTAAATTGACCAAAGTCAACTTTTGGGTCAAGATGGTCAAACTAGCCTAAATGGCTAACTCAAGCCCAATTCAAGTGGGCTAGGCCTAGGCAAGTGTGGCTCATAGGTCTAGGAGGTGGTGAGACATATTTTGGGCCCATCAAATTCAGAAATGGGTGACTAGGAGAGAGAAAGAGGGAGTTACCTACATTTGGAAGAGAGAGAAGAAGGAGCTTAATGGCCATCATGGCTATGGAGGCTCCATAACCCCCTCCTTGGAGGTAGGGGATGAGTTCTCAAGTGGTGGCCGGCCAGTGGAGGAGCTCAGCCATCCAAATTTAGTGAAACCGAAAATCCCCCATTAATGGCCTTAATGGTGTCTTGAAGAATTTGGGAGTTACAAACCTCCTCTCCACAATTCCTTTACTAGACACCTTCACCAGGGCAAGGGGAAACGTTTCAACCGATCAGATCTCAGTTCAAGAGGGGTTGGTGTAGAAGTTGCAGAGGAGCTCAAGCTTGGTGGCCAGCAATGGCGAGGAGGCACAACACCCGCTCCCAGGCCGCAATTCAGATCCTCCTCCTCTCCTTGTCTCATGGTTAGATCATAGAAGTTCTTAGGTCCAAGGTTCGGGCTCAATTGAGCCCGATCCAAGCCCAAAATTTCTGGAATTTTCCGCAAAAATCCAACGCTCGGGTTTGCCGGAATGTGGCTCTCCAGCGTCTGTGCCGCCGCCTGGTGACAGCCACCACCTCAACGGAGGTGGTGGTGGCGGTGGCCAGCTGGGGAGGTGGCCAGATCACCGGCAGCAGCATCTAGAAGAAGCTCCAGGCGGGATGGATCCAGGTCATCGGCTGAAGCTTGAAGATGACCAGATGCCATCCACCGGTTGCGCCAAGATTCGTGCTTCATCAAATATTAAGCTATAGGATTTAATTTCTTGATTATTTCAATTTCTGTCACAGATTTTATATTTTTTGGTTTTAAAATTTAAAAATACTTAGGTGCTAGAATAGAAAGAGTAATCAACATAGAAAATGTAGCCCTGGATGTCTAGTTTAATTTAAAATTGCTTTTATTCAATTTGGAGTCTTGGTTAGACCTCAGCACTCATTTTGGTGAGGTCTATCCCTAGGGCTATCCTGAGATTCAAATGGATGCCCACCCTTCATCCCTTGTCCAAATGGGATGGAATTTGGACAGGGGATCAGTCTTAACTATATCTAGAGTCTGGCCAAAATTGGGATTTTTTTGGAGACACTTTGCCTAAAGTTTTTACTTTTATTTAAATAATGCTAGGGTATTTTAATTAAGTGGTCTAATGACCTCCAAACCATCCCAAATTTTGGTGAGTGCTCCCTGACATCAATACCTAGCTCTGTACAAACTTTCAACTCATTTGAATGAATTTTGGTTAGGGAATCACCAAACTCTTGTTTGGCCTTAAGGAGGTGTTTTTGATTAAAAGTGCACGATGGGCTTATGGTGGTCACCTCCCCTCAACAGAGGCTGAGGTTTTGGACACTGACATAGTATGGCTAATGTCACCCTCTTAAGGAAAATGGGGTGATTTAGGCTTGATTTACCCTAGGGTTTAACCTCAAACCCTAAGGAAGGACTTTTGGGGGTTGGGAAGGACATGGGGGCTAATGCCTTTGTATGACCTTGAAAACTTAGTATAATTGAAGGTAGTGTAAACTAAGTTATCTGGAAGGAATCTTAGAGGACTTGGAGGAAGGTAGACACCTCAAAACCCTAACCCTAGGTTTAGGGTAGAAGCACAATTTTGTAAATTCAGCCACTAAACTTTATTTAAAGGTTGTGAAACTTGGGTAGAGTAAGTTTTAAACTATCTAAAACCCCTAGTAATTTTATGGATTACAGTTCTAGTACTTTATTTGTTAAATATCAACATGCCCAAAATGGTGTTTTAATTAATTTGATTATTCTGTTCATTTGAAACTGATGAAACTTGGTAAGTAGATGATCTAGGTCTAAGTGAATATCCTTGAATTTTGTTACAATTTTAATTGATGATATTTAGTACTTCCTTCACTAGTTTCAAAAATGGGCTTTGGTGGTATAAAATTATTTATAGATGATATATCTGTTGAAAAATCATGAGACTTAGGTACTGATGATTTCAGGACAAACTATGCTTGTAGGAATTTATTCATAATTTTTAGAGGGTTGATTACAGTACTTTCTTTACAAGTCCATAATATGAAGATTTTTGATAATTAATTTATTCAGGGATTAATACTTACTGAAAAATTATGAAACTTGGCCAATGCTACTTTTAAGGTTGTATCTGCATAGTATATTAATTCATAAATTTTGGATGGATATTTTCTGTACTTGATTCATGAACAACAGAAGATAGTAAATATTGCTAAAATAGTTTTAGTGCCCTTCTGATGATAGAAAAATTATGATACTTTGGATTTACGATATTGAGATAACCTAATATTTATCATAATTTTGTTAGGCATCTTGCATGAGTACTTATGGTAGTTCATGTTCAAACAGGTAGCCTTTGGAAGCTTTAAGGAAATTAATTAAATGCCAGATAAATTAGGAAAATTATAATTTCCTGGATTTAGTCTATTTGTGTCATGATAAGTCTTCAGTAAATAAGGTAGGACGTTTGGATGAGTATTTGAATTATCTCCTGTCCGGTCCGACATATAACCTAGGATGGTCTGCATTTGGCAAGATGGGTAAATTGCAATAAAATACGATGAGACATGGTGTAGGAGTTACTCATTTTGGATAGATGTGGATGAGTTAACCATAGAAGGATAGGAAGAGTGGTGAGAAATTGGGTTGACTAGAGTTTAGAGGCGCTCGGGTTCGACGAAAGATCGTCTTCCTCGAGGTGAGGTAGAGTCAAATCACCCTAGGATTAGCCTATTGTAATATGAGAAGGTAATGGGTAAGGGAATCAACCAATAATAATAATAAGTACCTTGTGAAAGGGAACGCTGGGCGTAAACCCAACATAGTTCCTAGTGCCCCTTGAGAGCCCTTCACAGGAAATGTCGGGGGCAGTCCTGGGTTAATGTAAACTGTATTAACAAGCTGAAAAGAGTAACTTGGTAATTAGGGTTGCACATTTCACGAACATAGATAGCACATGAAGATAGTTGGGAGCTTCGACTTGGATAGTTAAGAGACGAACGTTTTGGTCCGGGGAGTTTCGGCTCGATTATTTGAGACAGACATTTTGGTCCGGGGAGCCTCGGCTCGGTTTTGAATACGATAAATTTGCATGTGCATAAAAGGAAAGAAAATTAAGGTGGTGGCTCTTCGGTATTGGAGGGTCGATGCACCGACGCCAATATGCTGACTCGGCAAGTGTGGCTAGCACTTTGCCAACAGAAGTCCGGTTTGCCAGCCGGCAAGAGTACGCAGGAGCTCCGCTTTGTGCACCAGCGTTGAGGCGTACGATAGGTCTAACCGGAAGTGCTTTACTGGTTTAGAGGTGGGCGAGGCCCAACCCACCGCTTTCGCCTGCCACTACGGAGGTATCCTGGGAGGTTACGGCTCCAGAAAGGGGGAATTAAAGGTCTGTGTGCACATAGTCGGGTGTGTGTGTTGCACTTGCATGTTCCATCATACCCAATTGTATGTCATAGCATAATCGATTTATTTAACCCCTGACACCTAAGGTATAAGTGGAATGGGAAGCTTATACATTAGGACTTGCAAAACGACCCCTTGGTCTATAATCTTGTGTGGGCAAGTTTATAAATTAAGGTCAATTTTGATATATATTTACTACTGTTTGATAACCGACACCCCAACGTATAAATTGGTATGGGACTTTTTATACGATGGGAGCCTTGCAGAAGACCCGTTGGCTTATGCGTTCTCAAATAAGTGAAGGTTATCTTTCATATTTCATCTTATTGTCAGTATCTATTATAGAATTGCTAGTATAAGTCCGCTGCCATCTGTTTTTGATTATTCTCCACCTTCAAGTCCTCCCCTTTCTTCATCTCCGCTCGGTGCCTAGGAGCCATGGGGGAAGGGGTGGGGGATGATAGGGCTTAGTCTTTTAGACTAACGGTTTTCAAACCGTATCATTTAGGGAATCGTGGAGCCCAGTACAGGGGAGCAACCCCAGAGACCGGTACGCTTGGAGATGGGGCAGTCTAGCTCCGGAGTTCATACAGCCGGAGACGTGAGTCTCGACCTTGACTAGATGTTCTGTTTTTGCTTCCGCATGAGTGATTTGTAGTGAGGACATGATGTACCGGGCATAATCCCGTATTTTAGTACTCTGATATATTTTTCTGTGGACACTCCATTCGTGGAGATTATCTATATGATATGTGATTTTCTGTGGACTGCTAGTTTGTGTTTACTTTATTTTGCTACTTTTCCGTGATCGAAGTGGCCGGCAGAATCGGCGCTTTGTGGTGATGACCCTTCGGGGCGTGAAGGAGTCACCGCAAAACGGCGGTTCTGGGCCTAAGACCCCGGTGTTTTAAAAGAAAACAAAAAGGGGGTCTTACAAGTGGTATCGGAGAAAACCTCGATTGAAAAGTAACAGTCCACAACCCCTGGGTCAACCCCGCATGAGTTTAGTTTGGGGACAAACTAAGCAGCGGAAGCAGTGGTGTGCCCATAAGGGGAATCACATGTAAAGTCCACCTTTTCATTAATTCCACTTGTTCATCAGCTAATAATTGGAATTCTTCTTTATAGCCTGCGGCAAACCCTGCCCCCAGCAGGTAGCACCTCCGGCTGCAAAGATCCCATCTTATAATTCTTTAGTCAAAGAGTTAGACTCAACCCACTAGGAGACATGAATAACCACAAAAACTTATAGTTTGCCCTAGTCGGAAATAGACCTTTAGTATGAACTTGGTTAAGATAAGGAGAAACCTAAAGAGAATAAAGGAGGAGTATAACACGAGAATGGCTACCTAAGCCATAAACTCAGGTAGCCCTACATTCCCTATCAAGGATTACTCAAACCGGAAGGACTGCTTTAAGGAGAATTAAGACCAATAATCCATTAGCAGAATGGTAGAAGACACATAGTCTCAACCCTCGTACCAGTAACAAGATTACTTAGAGACCACCACCACGACAAATACCGAAGGTTGGATAGGAATTCAAGTTCAGAAGATACCCAGTTGGGATTGGGAACATTTTAACCTGGATAAGGTTGTCGTAAATATGACTTGGAGGGTTTAAAGTATGAAGTATATCAACAGATTCAGGTTGGAACCCCAAGTCAAGGATTGATGCCCTAGGGATTGTGCACCCAGCTAGGATGGATATAACATGGTAATATCAAAGATACTAGCCCAAGAGAGGTAGAGGCTTATCTTTTGTTTATTGGGGGCGTGTCTTTTGGTTATTGGGCAAATTAGTTACTGACTTGGGTTTCCCTTAGATCTCATCTAGAAAATTTTGCGTCGTAAATATAGTGAAATGGACGTAAACCGTATTCGATGCTACTCGGGCGTATTCGTAAGGATAAGAATCTGATTGCGAAGTGGAGATTTTATAGTGTCATTGGCTACCCATATAAATGAGAAATTTAATCATCGGAAGTTTGGTGTATCTCTGAATGTGTATCTCCCTGGAGTGAAGAAGGGCGTCATGAATTTTGTGATGCACGGTGAGGTCCGTCGCCCGATGAAGGTTAAGTGCAAGAACTTTTGGGAAACTATTGCAGTCACTGCCCGGTTAGAGTGAAAGTTCGAGGATATAATTAGGGATTTTCATACACACGATTCCTCATCCGCACTCCGGGCATAATTATAATTGGAACATCAACGATAGGCTAGCCGAGATATCTAGGGTCACCCTGACCCGAAAGAAAACTCCCGTAGATGTTTCATAAGTTTTGTGAGTAGTTGTTCATTATCATGGTGTGCTCAAGATGATCGTGTTGAATCAGGATGGATAGTGTACGTCCAAGGAGAGAAGATCAGTCCATGCTTATCTGGGCACTCAGTCGACATTCAACACAACTCTCCACCCTTGTATGGAAGGAGATGTAGGACTCCACTTTCATGGATTCAGGATGAGGATCCGAAGGCGTTGGGATCGGATTTTATCGAAGACACCGAAGCTCAGGTGAGACTGATACGGGAAAGAATGCTGGAAGTGAAGAGCCGACATGCTAAGTACTACGACGCCCGACACCGTTAGGTAGAGTTTCAGGTGGGGTACCAAGTGTTTCTGAAGATCCGGCCCATGCATGGAGTTTCACGGGTGCGTGGTCGGAAGAAGAAGCTCAGCCCTAGGTATATGGGCCCTTACAGGATCTTGGAGCGGATCAGACTCCTAGCTTACAGGCTGGAGTTGCCACCAGAGCTGGCAGCCTTGCATGATGTGTTCCATATTTCCTCGCTCAGGAGGGCTCTACTACGCCCGGAGTAGCAGATTTCGACCACAGATGGACCAGTAGCTTCAAACCGGTCAGTTCGTTTAGAGCCGGTTCGGATCGATGACAGAGGAGTACGGATCTTGCGTCGCAAGAAGGTTCCATTAGTCAAAGTTCTGTGGAGGAACCATGTCCAGGAGGAGCATACCTGGGAACCGCAGGACCTACTGCGACAAAAGTACCCAGAGCTGTTCAGTCAGGTATACCTCAAAACCCCTCAAGATGTTTAATTTATTTTCCTGCTTTAAACTAGTAAGGCTGCTCCAGGAAGAGTAGAAGCTAATCTTTTGTTTATTGGGATCTTGGTCTGCCAATTAGGAGAAGTGGTCATAGATTTAGGTTCCCCTTTAACCCTAATTTAGTAAACATGGCGTCGTGATAGGATGTTACAAGTTTCTTTTCTTCGGTAGAAATTCCCGCAGGCTTAACCTTGATTTCGGGGACGAAATCTTTGTTTTGTTTATTGGGATTTGCAACATCCCATTTCCAACTAGACCCCTAAGAGTGGTTTTGGCCATGACTAGGTCATGACAAAACCCTAGGAAGCCAGAAATGGGCCAAGAGATAGAAGGCCAAGGTGAGGATCACCATGGTCTGCCTATGGCACAACCTCAACACCAAACCTAGGGTTTGACCTTAGGGCTTCACCATGACTCCATGACCCCACCACAACATCACTAACCCATTAGAGGGTCCACTAGAGCCTTAAGGGTCCATTGGAGTCAACTCCAAGTGGCCAATTTGACCTAGGACCACCATAGGCCTAAATAGGGCAATGTGCCCTAATCAAGGACAGTTGACCTCTAATGTGCCCAACCAACCTTACTCAGGGCTTCCTAAACCTAAAGTGAGGTCAATGGGTCACTAGGGACCCATTGGAGTCAAACATAGTGGCTAAGTTGACCCAAGTCAACTCAAGCCCCAAAGTGGTCAAAGTGCCCTTACCAAGGGTCAAGTGACCTCCAAGGTGCCAAGTTAACCCTACCCAACCCTACATAGACCTTAGAAGAGGCCCATGGGTCACCAAGGATCCATTGTGGTCAGCCCTAGTGGCTAAATTGACCAAAGTCAATTTTTGGGTCAAGATGGTCAAACTAGCCTAAATGGCTAACTGAAGCCCAATTCAAGTGGGCTAGGACTAGACAAGTGTGGCTCATAGGTCTAGGAGGTGGTGAGACATATTTTGGACCCATCAAATTCAGAAATGGGTGACTAGGAGAGAGAAAGAGGGAGTTACCTACATTTGGAAGAGAGAGAAGAAGGAGCTTAATGGCCATCATGGCCATGGAGGCTCCATAACCACATCCTTTGATGGGGCTTTAACTCCTTGGAGGTAGGGGATGAGTTCTCAAGTGGTGGCCGGCCAGTGGAGGATCTCAGCCATCCAAATTCAGTGAAACCGAAAATCCCCCATTAATGGCCTTAATGGTGTCTTGAAGAATTGGGGAGTTACAAACCTCCTCTCCCCAATTCCTTTATTAGACACCTTCACCAGGGCAAGGGGAAACGTTTCCCCCGATCAGATCTCAATTCCAGAGGGGTTGGTGTAGAAGTTGTAGAGGAGCTCAAGCTTGGTGGCCAACAATGGCGAGGAGGCACAACACCCGCTCCCAGGCCGCGATTCAGGTCCTCCTCCTCTCCTTGTCTCATGGTTAGATCATAGAAGTTCTTAGGTCCAAGGTTCGGGCTCAATTGAGCCCGATCCAAGCCAAAAATTTCTGGAATTTTCCGCAAAAATCCGACGCTCGGGTTCGCCGGAATGTGGCTCTCCGGCGGCTGTGCCGCCGCTTGGCGACAGCCACCACCTCAACGGAGGTGGTGGTGGCGGTGGCCGGCCGGGGAGGTGGACAGATCGCTGGCGGCAGCATCTGGAAGAAGCTCCAGGCGGGATGGATCCAGGCCATCGGCTAAAGCTTGAAGATGACCAGATGCCGTCCACCGGTTGCGCCAAGATTCGTGCTTCATCAAATATTAAACTATAGGATTTAATTTCATGATTATTTCAATTTCTGTCACAAATTTTATATTTTTTTCTTTTAAAATTTAAAAATACTTAGGTGCTAGAATAGAAAGAGTGATCAACATAGAAAATGTAGCTCTGTATGTCTAGTTTAATTTAAAATTGATTTTATTCAATTTGAAGTCCTAGTTAGACCTCAGCTCTCATTTTTGTGAGGTCTATCCCTAGGGCTATCCTGAGATTCAAATGGATGCCCACCCTTCATCCCTTGTCCAAATGGGCTGCAATTTGGACAGGGGATCAGTCCTAACTATATCTAGGGTCTGTATAAAATTGGGATTTTTTAGAGACACTTTGCCTAAAGTTTTTTACTTTTATTTAAATTTTGATAGGGTATTTTAATTAAGTAGTCTAATGACCTCCAAAGCCTCCCAAATTTTGGTGAGTGGTCCTTGGCATCAATACCTAGCTATGTACAAAATTTCAACTCATTTGGATGGATTTTGGTTTGGGAATCACCAAACCCTAGTTTGTCCTTAAGGAGGTGTTTTCGATTAAAAGTGCACCATGGGCTTAGGGTGGCCACCTCCCCTCAACAGAGGCTAAGGTTTTGGACACTGACTTAGTATGGATAATGTCACCCTCTTAAGGAAAATGGGTTGATTTAGGCTTGATTTACCCTAGGGTTCAACCTCAAACCCTAAGGAAGGACTTTTGGGGGTTGTGAAGGACATGGGGGCTAATGCCTTTGTATGACCTTGCAAACTCAGTATAATTGAAGGTAGTGTAACCTAAGTTATCTGGAAGGAATCTTAGAGGATTTGGAGGAAGGTAGACACCTCAAAACCCTAACCCTAGTTTTAGGGTAGAAGCACAATTTTGTAAATTCAGCCACTAAACCTTATTTAAAGGTTGTAAAACTTGGGTAGAGTAAGTTTTAGACCATCTATAACCCCTAGTAATTTTATTAAAATTTTATGGATTATATTTCTAGTACTTTTTTTGTTAAATATCAACAGACACAAAATGTTGTTTTAATTAATTTGATTATTCTGTTCATTTGAAACTGATGAAACTTGGTCAGTAGATGATCTAGGTCTAAGTGAATATCCTTGAATTTTGATACAATTTTTAATTGATGATATTTAGTACTTCCCTCACTAGTTTCAAAAAGGGGCTTTGGTGGTATAAAATTATTTATAGATGATATATCTGTTGAAAAATCATGAAACTTAGGTACTGATGATTTCAGGCCAAACAATGCTTGTAGGAATTTATTCATAATTTTTAGAGGGTTGATTACAGTACTTTATTTACAAGTCCATAATATGGAGATTTTTGATAATTAATTTATTCAGGGATTAATACTTGCTGAGAAGTTATGAAACTTGGCCAATGCTACTTTTAAGGTTGTATCTGCATAGTATAATTAATTTATAAATTTTGGATGGAAATTTTCTGTACTTGATTCATAAACAACGGAAGATAGTAAATATTGATAAAATAGTTTTAGTGCCCTTCTGATGATAGAAAAATTGTGATACTATGGATTTACCATATTGAGAAAACCTAATATTTATTATAATTTTGTTACGCATATTGCATGAGTACTTAGGGTAGTTCATGTTCAAACAGGTAGCCTTTTGAAGCTTTAAGGAAATTAATTAAATGTCAGATAAATTAGGAAAATTATAATTTCCTGGATTTAGTCTATTTGTGTCATGTAAGTCTCCAGTAAATAAGGTAGGCCGTTTGGATGAGTATTTGGATTATCTCCTGTCCGGTCCGGCATATAGCCTAGGATGGTCTGCATTTGGCAAGATGAGTAAATTGCAATAAGATACGATGGGACATGGTGTAGGAGTTAGTCATTTTGGATAGATGTGGATGAGTTAACCATAGAAGGATAGGAAGAGTGGTGAGAAATTGGTTTGGCTAGAGTTTAGAGGCGCTCGGGTTCGACAAAAGATCGTCTTACCCGAGGTGAGGTGGAGTCAAATCACCCAAGGATTAGCCTATTGTTGTTGAAATCGAAAATCGGTCTCCTGTGGAGTTCGACCCTTGGGGAAGGGGTGACCGCGCACCTACTACCCTCAAGTGAACGATCTAGGCATAAGACTAGGAACACGAGGGACAGACCCAAGGTCTCAGCGTGGAGGACCCGCCGCATACCCGGAAGACTAACAAACTCTTCCACTCCCAAGCCAAGGGCTGAGCTAAGGCACCTTCGGAGGGCTCTATTGGCCGACCGGAACATCCAAGGAGGATCCCGAGATCCACTCCCAAACTAGAGGTGCCACCTCGAGTCTATGTAAAATGTTCCCCGCCCGCCTTACTATTGGCACAAAACCGCCAAGCAGCCCTACTCTACGCAGCCCCAATTGGGTCGCTAACAGCGGAACTCCGCTATTCTGAAAGGATGACAACAGGCCATCAGGAGCTTCCCGACATCTATACCTCGGGGCCCACACGGGGGGAGCGGTTCGCGAACACACCGCTCGCCCAAGACAGGAGGAGTAAACTATATTCGCAGAGCATCACAAATATGAAAAAATATTACAGGAATATAAATTCCATACTCAGCACGGAGGCCGGCAATATAAACAAAAAGGCCTTCGAGGGCCGGCACAGGCTTGGGCTTAAGCCCGCTACTCCCCTCCTGGTACTGCAACACCTGTACGCCAACGTCTCGACGAGCGGCGGCCAACTAGTCATCGGTCGGCTAATATAAGCGGGCCAAATATATTGCGCACGCCCCCTTTTTTGGGGCTATGGTGCGCATTCCCTGCAAGCGGCTAAATAAACAACTTCCTCGGAGTCTTCTCCGGGAACCCCAGAACATCACCAATCTGGCTCACACGTCCGGATGGGCTTCACACAGCATGCCTAAACCCGTACTCATGCTTCCGGACACTAATGCAATTAACTGCGGGGACGTACACGTCAACCCGTCGGAAAGCTCCCTTCTCCCCACCCATTGGTGGAGAGGGGCTTCCATGCAAATATGTAAACTGAGGGCTTCACCTGCCCAAGTTGAAACATCATTACCCTTGTCGCGTGCTTGGCGGCGGGGCCGGGAGAGGAGCTCCGGGTCGATCCTACTGCATGCGGCCGCATCGGTGGTCGATCTCCACTCTAGGCCGAGCCTTGCTCCAGGACGAGCCTCGCTCCAGGCCAAGCCTCGCTCCAGGCCGAGCCTCGCTCCAGGCCAAGCCTCGCTCCAGGCCGAGAATGAGAGAGGGAGGCGGGGCTCGGGCTGCCACTTCAGGCGGCGGCGGCGAGGGAGAGGGGTTGGCTAGTACTGAACCGCCTTGGCTCACCACCGCTGAACCGCCTTGCTCCAACAATCACATCGCTGGCTAGTACTGAACCCCCAGCCACAGTTGGATCAATACTAGCAGCAGCATTCACAACATTAATCCCAAAATTAGCATTCATCACATTCACCACCGCACCGACATTCACCACATCAGAAGCACGCACACCCAGACTCTCCCAGGGGGGATGAGGTATACCCGCCTGCACTGCGCCAACATTGCCAGCCTCCATCGCCGGCAGCAGTGTTGAAACCCTAGATCTGCACATGGAGAAGTGGGGGATTCCTTCCCTCCACCAAGGAACGTTGCTCCGGCCGCCGTCTTTTCAGATCCGTCCAGATCGGAGCCGAAAAAGCCCGATCCAGAGCCCAGTAACATTGATCCAGTAGGAGAAGCTTCGGGACGAGACCCTGTAGAACATGCCGAAGCAGATCTATCGCCATCTGCACTGGAACTGCACAAGGACCCACCATTATTAGAAAGGCCCGCTGCCGCCACCGGAGGGACCAGATCCACCACCGCCTTAGTTGAAGAAGGAACCCGCGACCCGAGCCCTACCTTTCTTTCTCCAATCCCCCCCAGCTCTCCCTTTCTTCATTTCTTTATTTTAATCCCCCTCCATTTCCCCCCATCTCAATAAATAATTATATATATATATATATATATATATATATATATATATATATATATATATATATATATATATATATATATAATATAGCCTTTACAAACAAAACCTCCACGCGATGCACGAGCACTTGCATGTCTCCGAACGGGGCTGTACCAGAATGTCGCTCATAGCATGACCCTAGGCTGATATTTGGGGAGGGTCCCACTCGCCCGGCTATGGGATTGTACACAATCCCCGCTCTTTTCGAGCTTGGCACAAGCTCGGAAAGAATCATCAAACCCAACGTATCCGGCGAGTGGGAGCCGACCCAAAAATTTTTTTTGAGAGAAACTGAAATCTGCGCTTGGAGGATCAATCTCTCCATGACCTTTCTGATCCTTTTGAATCACTCGATACCTTTTGGCTCACTGCTATCGAATTACCCTTATACCATTACTTACAACAAGTATACAATTTCTCGTGACATCGTGAAACAACAAAGCCATATATTTTGTATCCTCTTGCACACACGGAGCTAATCCTTTCCCCCCAGGTGTGCCTACAGCCCTGCCAGCTAGTGAGAGCCTGACAGCGAGTCTACCCGAGGCCGAGCAGCACTCGGGGTCCCTTACCCCCCAGGTGTGCCTTCAGCCCCGCCAGCTAGTGGGAGCCTGACAGTGAGTCTACCCGGGGCCGAGCATCACTCGGGGTCCTGCAAAATATCCAAACTCTCTCTCCAAACTCCAAACTATCTCCCTTACCCCCCAGGTGTGCCTACAGCCCTGCCAGCTAGTGGGAGCCTGACAGCGAGTCTACTTGGGGCCGAGCATCACTCGGGGTCCTGCAAAAACCTCCAAGAACCAATCCTCTCCCCCTAGGTGTGCCTACAGCCCTGCTAGCTAATGAGAGCCTGACAGCGAATCTACCCGGGGTCCACTACTACCGCCATCGAGTGACTTCCAGCACTGCCAGCAGGGTGAGAGCCTGACAGCGGGATCTGCTCGAGGCCCACGGATGACACCGAGTGACTTCCAGCCCTGCCAGCTTGGTGAGAGCCTGACAGCGGGATCTGCTTGGGGTCCACTACTACCACCATTGAGTGACTTCTAACCCTGCCAGCTAGGTGAGAGTCTGACAGCGGGATTTGCTCGAGGCCCAAGGATGACACCGAGTGACTTCCAGCCCTGCCAGCTAGGTGAAAGCCTAACATCGAGATCTGCTCGGGGTCCACTACTACCACCATCGAGTGACTTCCAGCCCTGCCAGCTAGGTGAGCGCCTGACAGCGGGATCTGCTCGAGGCCCAAGGATGACATAGAGTGACTTCCAGCCCTGCCAGCTAGGTGAGAGCCTGACAACGGGATCTGCTCGGGGTCCACTACTACCACCATCGAGTGACTTCCAGCCCCGCCAGCTAGGTGAGAGCCTGACAGCGGGATCTGCTCGAGGCCCAAGGATGACACCGAGTGACTTCCAGCCCTGCCAGCTAGGTGAGAGCCTGACAGCGGGATCTGCTCGTGGTCCACTACTACCACCATCGAGTGACTTCCAGCCCTGCCAGTAGGTGAGAGCCTGACAGCGGGATCTGCTCGAGGCCCAATGATGACACCGAGTGACTTCCAGCCCTTCCAGGTTGGTGAGAGCCTGACAGCGGGATCTGCTCGGGGTCCACTACTACCACCATCGAGTGACTTCCAGCCCTGCCAGCTAGGTGAGAGCCTGACAGCGGGATCTGCTCGAGGCCCAAGGATGACACCGAGTAACTTCCAGCCCTGCCAGCTAGGTGAGAGCCTGACAGCGGGATCTGCTCGGGGTCCACTACTACCACAATCGAGTGACTTCCAGCCCTGCCAGCTAGGTGAGAGCCTGACAGCGGGATCTACTCGAGGCCCAAGGATGACACCAAGTGACTTCCTGCCCTGCCAGCTAGGTGAGAGCCTGACAGCGGGATCTGCTCGGGGTCCACTACTACCACCATCGAGTGACTTCCAGCCCTGCCAGCTAGGTGAGAGCCTGACAGCGGGATCTACTCGAGGACCAAGGATGACACCGAGTGACTTCTAGCCCTACCAGCTAGGTGAGAGCCTGACAGCAGGATCTGCTCGAGGTCCAAATTCACTTCACTTCTTCATGCGAGCTCATTGCAATGGTATTGACGTGTTTAAAGAACTCTTATTAAAAATCAGAGCACCACTTACATACCATAAAGAAAAGAGTGCTTCAAATATGTGCAAATCCTACCACGAATGCTATGGGATTCCAACAATATCTATAGGATGGGCCGACTCCGGGTATGAAGACCTTCCAAACAAAGTGTCAGCGCACGACCCTGGTCGTCACCTGGTTCCACTTCTATTGCCATGATGTTCGCCTGAGTTCTTCTGTGCTGGTCACTCTCCACGCTCACCGCACCAAAATGTTGAAACCAAAAATCGGTCTCCTGTGGAGTTCGACCCGTGGGGAAGGGGTGACCGCGCACCTACTACCCTCAAGCGAACGATCTAGGCATAAGACTAGGAACACGAGGGATAGACTCAAGGTCTCAGCGTGGAGGACCCGCCGCATACCCGGAAGACTAACAAACTCTTCCCCTCCCAAGCCAAGGGCTGAGCTAAGGCACCTTCGGAGGGCTCTCTTGGCCGACCGGAAAATCCAAGGAGGATCCCGAGATCCACTCCCAAACTAGAGGTGCCACCTCTGGTCTATGTAAAACGTTCCCCGCCCGCCTTACTATTGGCACAAAACCGCCAAGCAGCCCTACTATACGCAGCCCCAATTGGGCCGCTAACAGCGGAACTCCGCTATTCTGAAAGGATGATAACAGGCCATCAGGAGCTTCCCGACATCTATACCTCGGGGCTCACACGGGGGGAGAGGTTCACGAACACACCGCTCGCCCAAGACAGGAGGAGTAAACTATATTCGCAGAGCATCACATATATGAAAAAATATTACAGGAATATAAATTCCATACTCAGCGCGCAGGCCGGCAATATAAACAAAAAGGCCTTCGAGGGCCGGCACAGGCTTGGGCTTAAGCCCGCTACTCCCCTCCTGGTACTGCAACACCTGTACGCCAACGTCTCTACGAGCGGTGGCCAACTAGTCATCGGTCGGCTAATATAAGCGGGTCAAATATATTGCGCACGCCCCGTTTTTTGGGGCTATGGTGCGCATTCCCTGCAAGCGGCTAAATAAACAACTTCCTCGGAGTCTTCTACGGGAACCCCAGAACATCACCAATCCAGCTCACACGTCCGGATGGGCTTCACACAGCATGCCTAAAGCCGTACTCACGCTTCCGGGCACTAATGCAATTAACTGCGGGGACGTACACGTCAACCCGTCGGAAAGCTCCCTTCTCCCCACCCGTTGGTGGAGAGGGGCTTCCGTGCAAATATGTAGACTGAGGGCTTCACCTGCCCAAGTTGAAACATCGTTACCCTTGTCGCGTGCTTGGCGGTGGGGCTGGAAGAGGAGCTCCGGGTCGATCCTACTGCATGCGGCCGCGTCGGTGGTCGATCTCCACTCTAGGCCGAGCCTTGCTCTAGGCCGAGCCTCGCTCCAGGCCGAGCCTCGCTCTAGGCCGAGCCTCGCTCCAGGCTGAGCCTCGCTCCAGGCCGAGAATGAGAGAGGGAGGCGGGGCTCCGGCTGCCACTTCAGGTGGCGGAGGCGAGGGAGAGGGGGTGGCTAGTACTGAACCACCTTGGCTCACTACCGCTGAACCGCCTTGCTCCAGCAATCACATCGCTGGCTTGTACTGAACCCCCAGCCACAGTTGGATCAATACTAGCATAAGCATTCACAACATTAATCCCAGCATTAGCATTCATCACATTCACCACCGCACCGGCATTCACCACATTCACCACATCAGAAGCACGCACACCCAGAATCTCCCAGGGGGGATAAGGTATACCTGCCTGCACTGCGCCAACATTGCCAGCCTCCATCTCTGATAGCAGCGTTGAAACCCTAGATCTGCACATGAAGAAGTGGGGGATGCCTTCCCTCCACCAAGGAACGTTGCTCCGGCCGCCGTCTTTTCAGATCCGTCCAGATCGGAGCCGAAAAAGCCCGATCCAGAGCCCAGTAACATTGATCCAGTAGGAGAAGCTTCGGGACGAGACCCTGTAGAACATGCCGAAGCAGATCTACCGCCATCTGCACTGGAACTGCACAAGTACCCGCCATTATTGGAAAGGCCTGCTGCAGCCACCGGAGGGACCGGATCCACCACCACCTTAGTTGAAGAAGGAGCCCGCGACCCGAGCCCCACCTGTCTTTCTCCAATCCCCCCGGCTCTCCCTTTCTTCATTTCTTTCTTTTTAATCCCCCTTCATTCCCCCCCATCTCAATAAATAATTCTATAATTCTATATATATATATATATATATATATATATATATATATATATATATATATATATATATATATATATATATATATATATATATATATGCATAAATATAGCCTTTACAAACAAAACCTCCACGCGATGCACGAGCACTCGCACGTCTCCGAACGGGGCTGTACCAGAATGTCGCTCATAGCATGACCCTAGGCTGATATTTGGGGAGGGTCTCACTCGCCCGGCTACGGGGTTGTACACAATCCCCGCTCTTTTTGAGCTTCGCACAAGCTCGGAAAGAATCATCCAACCCAACGTATCCGGCGAGTGGGAGCCGACCCAAAAATTTTTTTTGAGAGAAACTGAAATCTGCGCATGGAGGATCAATCTCTCCATGACCTTTCTGATCCTTTTGAATCACTCGATACCTTTTGGCTCACTGCTATCGAATTACTCTTATACCATTACTTACAACAAGTATACAATTTCTCGTGACATCGTGAAACAACAAAGCCATATATTTTGTATTCTCTTGCACACGCGGAGCTAATCCTTTCCCCCCAGGTGTGCCTACAGCCCTGCCAGCTAGTGAGAGCCTGACAGCGAGTCTACCCGGGGCCGAGCAGCATTCGGGGTCCCTTACCCCCCAGGTGTGCCTTCAGCCCTGCCAGCTAGTGGGAGCCTGACAGCGAGTCTACCCGGGGCCGAGCATCACTCGGGGTCCTGCAAAATATCCAAACTCTCTCTCCAAACTCCAAACTCTCTCCCTTACCCCCCAGGTGTGCCTACAGCCCTGTCAGCTAGTGGGAGCCTGACAGCGAGTCTACCCGGGGCCGAGCATCACTCGGGGTCCTGCAAAAACCTCCAAGAAACAATCCTCTCCCCCCATGTGTGCCTACAGCCCTGCCAGCTAATGAGAGCCTGACAGCGAATCTACCTGGTGTCCACTACTACCGCCATCGAGTGACTTCCAGCCCTGCCAGCTGGGTGAGAGCCTGACAGCGGGATCTGCTCGAGGCCCACGGATGACACCGAGTGACTTCCAGCCCTGCCAGCTTGGTGAGAGCCTGACAGCGGGATCTGATCGGGGTCCACTACTACCACCATCGAGTGACTTCCAGCCCTGCCAGCTAGGTGAGAGCCTGACAGCGGGATCTGCTCGAGGCCCAAGGATGGCACCGAGTGACTTCCAGCCCTGCCAGCTAGGTGAGAGCCTGACAGCGGGATCTGCTCGGGGTCCACTACTACCACCATCAAGTGACTTCCAGCCCTGCCAGCTGGGTGAGAGCCTGACAGTGGGATCTGCTCGAGGCCCACAGATGACATCGAGTGACTTCCAGCCCTGCCAGCTTGGTGGGAGCCTGACAGCGGGATCTGCTCGGTGTCCACTACTACCACCATCGAGTGACTTCCAGCCCTGCCAGCTAGGTGAGAGCCTGACAGCGGGATCTGCTCGAGGCCCAAGGATGACACCGAGTGACTTCCAGCCCTGCCAGCTAGGTGAGATCCTGACATCGGGATCTTCTCGGGGTCCACTACTACCACCATCGAGTGACTTCCAGCCCTGCCAGCTAGGTGAGAGCCTGACAACGGGATCTGCTTGAGGCCCAAGGATGACACCGAGTGACTTCCAGCCCTGCCAGCTAGGTTAGAGCCTGACAGCGGGATCTACTCGGGGTCCACTACTACCACCATCGAGTGACTACCAGCCCTGCCAGCTAGGTGAGAGCCTGACAACAGGATCTGCTCGAGGCCCAAGTATGACACCGAGTGACTTCCAGCCCTGCCAGCTAGGTGAGAGCCTGACAGCAGGATCTGCTCGGGGTCCACTACTACCACCATCAAGTGACTTCCAGCCCTGCCAGCTAGGTGACAGCCTGACAGCGGGATCTGCTCGAGGCCAAAGGATGACACCGAGTGACTTCCAGCCCTGCCAGCTTGGTGAGAGCCTGACAGCGGGATCTGCTCGAGGTCCACTACTACCACCATCGAGTGACTTCCAGCCGTGCCAGCTAGGTGAGAGCCTGACAGCGGGATCTGCTCGAGACCCAAGGATGACACCGAGTGACTTCCAGCCCTGCCAGCTAGGTGAGAGCCTGACAGCGGGATCTGCTCGGGCTCCAAATTCACTTCACTTCTTCATGCGAGCTCATTGCAATGGTATTTGCGTGTTTAAAGAACTCTTATTAAAAATCAGAGCACCACTTGCATACCTTAAAGAAAAGAGCGCTTCAAATAGGTGCAAATCCTACCACGAATGCTATGGGATTCCAACAACATCTATAGGATGGGCCGACTCCGGGTATGAAGACCTTCCACACAAAGTGTCAGCGCATGACCCTGGTCGTCACCTGGTTCCACTTCTATTGCCATGATGTTCGCCTGAGTTCTTCTGTGCTGATCACTCTCCACGCTCACCGCACCAAAATGTTGAAACCGAAAATCGGTCTCCTGTGGAGTTCGACCCTTGGGGAAGGGGTGACCGCGCACCTACTACCCTCAAGCAAACGATCTAGGCATAAGACTAGGAACACGAGGGACAGACCCAAGGTCTCAGCGTGGAGGACCCGCCGTATACCCGGAAGACTAACAAACTCTTCCCCTCCCAAGCCAAGGGCTGAGCTAAGGCACCTTCGGAGGGCTCTCTTGGCCGACCGGAACATCCAAGGAGGATCCCGAGATCCACTCCAAAACTAGAGGTGCCACCTCGGGTCTATGTAAAATGTTCCCCGCCCGCCTTACTATTGGCACAAAACCGCCAAGCAGCCCTACTCTACGCAGCCCCAATTGGGCCGCTAACAGCGGAACTACGCTATTCTGAAAGGATGACAATATGCCATCAGGAGCTTACCAGCATCTATATCTCGGGGCCCACACGGGGGGAGCGGTTCACGAACACACCGCTCGCCCAAGATAGGAGGAGTAAACTATATTCGCAGAGCATCACAGATATGAAAAAATATTACAGGAATATAAATTCCATACTCAGCACGCAGGCCGACAATATAAACAAAAAGGCCTTCGAGGGCCGGCACAGGCTTGGGCTTAAGCCCGCTACTCCCCTCCTGGTACTGCAACACCTGTACGCCAACGTCTCGACGAGCAGCGGCCAACTAGTCATCGGTTGGCTAATATAAGCGGGCTAAACATATTGCGCACGCCCCCTTTTTTGGGGCTATGGTGCACATTCCCTGCAAGCGGTTAAATAAACAACTTCCTCGGATTCTTCTCCGGGAACCCCAGAACATCACCAATCCGGCTCACACGTCCGGATGGGCTTCACACAGCATGCCTAAACCCATACTCACGCTTCCGGGAACTAATGCAATTAACTGCGGGGACGTACACGTCAACCCGTCGGAAAGCTCCCTTCTCCCCACCCGTTGGTGGAGAGGGGCTTCCGTGCAAATATGTAAACTGAGGGCTTCACCTGCCCAAGTTGAAACATCGTTACCCTTATCGCGTGCTTGGCGGCGGGGCCGGGAGAGGAGCTCCGGGTCGATCCTACTGCATGCGGCCGCGTCGGTGGTCGATCTCCACTCTAGGCCGAGCCTTGCTCCAGGCCGATCCTCACTCCAGGCCGAGCCTCGCTCCAGGCCGAGCCTCGCTCCAGGCCGAGCCTCGCTCCAGGCCGAGAATTAGAGAGGGAGGCAGGGCTCGGGCTGCCACTTCAGGCGGCGGCGGCGAGGGAGAGGGGGTTGCTAGTACTGAACCGCCTTGGCTCACCACCGCTGAACCGCCTTGCTCCAGCAATCACATCACTGGCTAGTACTGAACCCCCAGCCACAGTTGGATCTATACTAGCAGCAGCATTCACAACATTAATCCCAGCATTAGCATTCATCACATTCACCACCGCACCGGCATTCACCACATTCAACACATCAGAAGCACGCACACCCAGACTCTCCTAGGGGGGATGAGGTATACCTGCCTGCACTGCGCCAACATTACCAGCCTCCATCGCCGGCAGCAGCGTTGAAACCCTAGATCTGCACATGGAGAAGTGGGGGATGCCTTCCCTCCACCAAGGAACGTTGCTCCGGTCGCCGTCTTTTCAGATCCGTCTAGATCGGAGCCGAAAAAGCCCGATCCAGAGCCCAGTAACATTGATCCAGTAGGAGAAGCTTCGGGACGAGACCCTGTAGAACATGCCGAAGAAGATCTGCCGCCATCTGCACTAGAACTACACAAGGACCCGCCATTATTGGAAAGGCCCGCTTCCGCCACCGGAGGGACCGGATCCACCACCGCCTTAGTTGAAGAAGGAACCTGCGACCCGAGCCCCACCTGTCTTTCTCCAATCCCCCCCGGCGCTCCCTTTCTTCATTTCTTTCTTTTTAATCCCCCTCCATTTCCCCCCATCTCAATAAATAATTATATATATATATATATATACATACATATATATGTATAAATATAGCCTTTACAAACAAAACCTCCACGCGATGCACGAGCACTCGCACGTCTCCGAACGGGGCTGTACCAGAATGTCGCTCATAGCATGACCCTAGGCTGATATTTGGGGAGGGTCCCACTCACCCGGCTACGGGGTTGTACAATTGTAATATGAGAAGGTAATGGGTAAGGGAATCAACTAATAATAATAAGTACCTTACGAAAGGGAACGCTGGGCCTAAACCCAACATAGTTCCTAGTGCCCCTTGAGAGCCCTTCACAGGGAATACCGGGGGCAGTCCTGGGTTAACGTAAACTGTATTAACAAGTTGAAAAGAGTAACTTAGTAATTAGGGTTGCACATTTTACGAACACAGATAGCACAGGAAGATAGTTGGGAGCTTCAGCTTGGATAGTTAAGAGACGGACGTTTTGGTCCGGGGAGTTTCGGCTCGATTGTTTGAGACGAACATTTTGGTCCGGGGAGCTTCGGCTCGGTTTTGAATACGATAAATTTGCATGTGCATAAAAGGAAAGAAAATTAAGGTGGTGGGTCTTCGGTATTGGAGGGTCGATGCACCGACGCCAATACGCTGACTCGGCATGTGTGGCTAGCACTTCGCCAACAGAAGTCTGGTGTGCAAGCCGGCAAGAGTACGCAGGAGCTCCGCTTTGTGCGCCAGTGTTGAGGCGTACGATAGGTCTGACCGGTAGTGTTTTACTGGTTTAGAGGTGGGCGAGGCCCAACCCACCACTTCCGTCTGCCACTACGGAGGTATCCTAGGAGGTTACGGCTCAAGAAAGGGGGAACTAAAGGTCTGTGTGCACAGAGTCGGGTGTCTGTGTTGCACTTGCATGTTCCATCATACCCACATGCATGTCATAGCATAATCGATTTATTTAACCCCTGACACCTGAGGTATAAGTGGAATGGGATGCTTATACATTTGGACTTGCAAAACGACCCCTTGGTCTATAAGCTTGTGTGGGCAAGTTTATAAACTAAGATCAATTTTGATATATATTTACTGCTGTTTGATAACCGACACCCCAACGTATAAATTGGTATAAGACTTTTTATACGATGGGAGCCTTGCAGAAGACCCTTTGGCTTATGTGTTCTCACATAAGTGAAGGTTACCTTTCATATTTCATCTTATTGTCAATATCTTTTATAGAATTGCTAGTATAGGTCTGATGCCATCTGTTTTTGATTATTCTCCACCTTCAAGTCCTCCCCTTTCTTCCTCTCCGCTCGGTGCCTAGGAGCCATGGGGGAAAGGGTGGGGGATGATAGGGCTTAGTCTTTTAGACTAACGGTTTTCGAACCGCATCATTTAGGGAATCGTGGAGCCCAGTACGGGGGAGCAGCCCCAGAGACCGCTGTGCTTGGAGATGGGGCAGTCTAGCTCCGGAGTTCATACAGCCGGGGCCGTGAGTCTCGACCTTGAGTAGATGTTCTGTTTTTGCTTCCGCATGAGTGATTTGTAGTGAGGACATGATGTACCGGGCATAAGGCCGTATTTTAGTACTCTGATATATTTTTCTGTGGACACTCCCTTCGTGGAGATTATCTATATGATATGTGATTTTCTGTGGACTGCTAGTTTGCGTTTACTTTGTTTTGCTACTTTTCCGTGATCGAAGTGGCCGGCAGAATCAGCGCTTTGTGGTGATGACCCTTCAGGGCGTGAAGGAGTCACCGCAAAACGGCGGTTCTGGGCCTAAGACCCCGATGTTTTAAAAGAAAAAAAGGGGGTCTTACAGTGCGAAAGACCGATAATGCTAAAAGCCAAACAGAAAATATTGCGCCTTTGTCGTCCCGATCCCGATCCCGGCGAGTATCTCCGCCGCCTCTCCTACAACAGATCTAGCAGTCTGTGGAGACTCTAAGTGTCCTCTCCCGACCTTGTTCTTGAGCGAAAATTTGCTACGGGTTCTCCTGATCTTGTGGATTTCCTGTAGAGGCGTGGATATACTTTCTGCACTCAAGACTCAAGCCCCTATGTGACCAGTTGGATATTTCTGGATCATCTAGGTTGAGTTCAGACTCAATCCCTCAAAGGTAATTTTATTACAACACACTTTACTTCTTGATTCATGAATATTGTCAGATCTGAACTCGTTTGAGTTTTCTTGTTCTTATTTTCGCTGCGTGCACAAGTATTATGCCATTCCCAAAAACCCAACACCATGTTGATCATTGCAGGCTCAGGTCCTGAGGACATCTGAGCGGCAATTGATGCTGAGAGCCTGAAGTACCCACCAAAAAGCCCAGAGAGCCGAACGAGCAGAGGGAGGCTGACCCGCGCCTTGTCATTCGCCATGATGGCTATGACCGTTGGCGTTGGCATGACGATTTGAGCAACATGCTGTGGCTGAACTGTACCCGCGTTATGTCATTTGGACCAAGATCACCTAAAGTATCTGGCTTTTGTCATTGGCATAATGAGAGTCTTAGGCCCCGTGCTGGAAAGACTAGAATGCTCAAGTATACCATCAATTCTGTGACTGTGGATGGTGGTAGGACCCGGAAAGTCTGGTACACCGAGAATGTACCCTGAGTACATGGGGCGTGTGGCCGATCGAGCTTGCGTCTATGACGAATGATGCTTAAGTGCACGTTGTTATTTGCCAAAAGATATATATGCTGGTGCTTGTAGGGAAGGAGAACCGCCGCCCCGAGTGAGGGGTCAGGTCGTTATAAATTTGTCAACTAATGCTGACCGTTTCTTTGTTTGCCACGTTTTGGTGGGTCGTGCTATGCAGGTGCTGGAGAACCAAGTGAAAAGGTGCAGGATGAAGTCCTTTATGCTGCAATTGGTTGGCCCTTGAATGCCCAAAGGCAATCTTTTATTGTTTCATATGTGGCCGGCCTACATGCCGATGTATGAAAACACTTTTTGTAAAGGAAATAGTTGTAAGGCCTTAAGGCCAGAACATTTGGTGTATTTGGTTATATCATTCCTATATTTGTGTCGTGGACATTCCTAGTACATGGGTTCTACAAATTAAAATGCTTCTGTTAGAATTCACTTTGTGTTAAGATGTTATACGATAATATGGTTTCAATGCGTAACTCCGCTGACTGTCTATGGAATATGGCGTGGGGCCCTGGCCAGACCCTCTGTTCTATTTCATCTGACGGATAGAGGTGTTACAAATATCATGGATATATTCACAAAGCCACCGTAGAAGGGACCGTTAACACGATTACGGGGTTTACTCTGGCTGGTTTCCACCTCCCACTTCAAGGGGGAGTGTTGAAATTGTTGAAGTGGAAGTGGGTGGTCTGATTGGGCAGACCTCACAGTTTACTGTCGGTTAGGCGGCTAGGTGTGACAGATAGCTGGGTTTCGACTTTTGTTCTCTGTTTTGCGGTCTAGTTCAACAAGCATCCTGGGAGGTAACCGGGCGGTTAGCATTGGCTAACCACGACTGTCGTGGTCTGGGTTGAGAGACTGCAGAGTCCGTTTGGAGCTGACAGGTTCTCTGGCTTGCATAGCGGCAGATGGTTAGCGCAGATAGTGGAGGCTAACCACACAGTTCGCTGTGATCTGCTCGCATGGTCCGAAGCCAGAGTTTGCTAGAGTATATTTACTTGGCCACGGTGATATGCCAAGTCCTTGGTGTTGCCTAGTCACAGAGATCGCATGTTGCGCGGTCTGCTTCTGGTGTTCGCGGAGACCGCTTATGCTGCACGGTCTGGATGTAGAGATGATAGATCGTATATCACGAATATGGCTCAGGTCGCGTGATTGTCAGCTTAGTTGTTTAAGTCCACACAGATGATGATGTTGTCTACATATCTATGCAGATTGGTGGATCTTATCGCGTGAGAAAATAGATGGTTTATCTCTCGAGGTCTGACTCTGGTATCCGCACTCTTGTGCGGATATGTGATGCTAGTTGCGGAATGATGGACAGTTATCCTATCGCTATGGGCGGTGACCACACTCCTCTTATCTCCTATAAATAGGGGTCCCTAGCTTGTCATATATAATAAGAACAGTGAGAACTTAACTTGCAGTTAGATTTTTCTAACTGGGCGACTAAGTGAAGTTGTCTTATGCTTTACCGGCTGTGCGGCTAGCACCAGACGACTAGGCAACTAGTTGTGAAATTCACTGTGGAACAGTTCGCGGATAACATTCTGTGGTATACAACAAGTCGCGGTTAGTGCGGTCAGAAGTCTTCTTCCTCAGGGTTGCGGATAGTTCAAGCGGTTCACTTGGTCTCAACAGGTAGACTGTTTTCCCAGTCCATTAGCAATCAATAACAAGGCAGTTTGCACGAATTAAGTTGCGGCCTGGAAGCTTGGCGGTTTTGGTGGACAGGCCCGACGGTTTCGGCGAACAGGCCCCGACGGTTAAGAGCTCGGGCGGTTACTCTTGTCTGTCCGCCGGTTTTCTTATTTGTAATTTTTTGCTTCCATTGGGTGCACTGTGAATCATGTCTCACAATGTATACCTCGCCCTATAAAGAAGATTGTTAATTCCATAATGGCTCTTGTTCCTCTGTTGTTTCTGGAAATTACTTGACTTTGGTTTGGTTTAGTGTTCTTGCGACCTTGCTCAGCTTCTGAGAAATTTTCACAATCGGTCGTTACAATGAGAATTTGGTAGAATGCAAAAGTGAGATTTTCGAGCCGCTTTCGAAAGGGAAAGAGATTTTCAAGGGTTGAATAAGATCCTAGAGTGAATCTTCAAATACTGAAGGAGAACATTAAAGAATCTTTAAAGGAGCTTTCTCTAGTGCTCAAGGCAAGGCGCCCTCAAATGAGGGCCTTGGGCTCCTTTTATAGCTTTTGACAGGAGGGGCTGCTTGGTAACTGTGTAATTGTAACCGCAATAACTACTGGATAAATGAATCACGTTCCCAAATATGTAGTACACAGATTGTCATTTTTGCGGATATGACGATTTTGCCACTCAGGCAGTTTGGGCCATTCTGGTAGGACCGACAATGATGACGATAGTGAACGTGAACAATCCGACAATCTTTGTGAACAAGAGGCAAAATTGTAAATTGTAGTGCGCGACCGGAAGGAATCCACATGGTTGCATGTGCGAGAGTTTTAAGAGAGTCCCGTGAACTCGAAGGTGTTGTGAAAGCTCCGTGAGCGCAGAAGCGTTGGGTGAGCATCGTGAGCATCGAGGCGTTGTGAAAGTGACATGAGCGTGCAAGTATTGTGAGCATGGAGGCATTGTGAGCGCATCGTGAGCATGGAGGCTTTGTGAGCGCATCGTGAGTGCAGAGGCATTGTGACACATAGTGGGCGCGGAGGCGTTGTGAGCACGCCTTCTGTGCGGAGGCGTTGTGAGCGTGTTGTGAGCGCGGAGGCGTTGTCAGCTTGCCGTGAGTGCAGAGGTGTTCTGAGCACGCTGTGAGTGCACCATGAGTGCGAAGGAGATGTGAGCGCGATGTGTGCACGGAGGTGTTGGGAACACGCCATGAGCATGGAGGCTTTCTGAGTGCGCAGAGAGCTCAAGAGCATTGTGACGGTGGGGGCGTTGTGAGGGAGGAGGCATTGTGAGGGCGGAGGCGTTGTGAGCGTGTAGACGTTGTCAGCACGCCATGAGATCGGAGGCAATGTGAGGGAGTCCAGGCATTGTGAGGGTGACGTTAGTGCAGAGTCATTGTGAACGCGCCGTGTGCGCAGAGGCATTGTGAGCACACCATGTGCGCGTAGGCGTTTTGTGTGAAGACCCAAATTCCCGGGCTTCCCAAATGATTTCAAAAATTGAACATCATTTCAATAAAAGAGTCGCAGCATTTGAAATCACAGTGAATTGAACAGCATTTTAATAAAAGAGTCACAACATTTGAAAACACAATACAAATAACAAAAGCACCAGTATTTTTATTCATTTATTACTTATTTAATTACATCCTTCGAAAAAAGAAAATATGAGTATCTATTTATACTCAATTTTCTTATTTCGAAGGATGTAATTAAATAAGAAATAAATGAATAAAAATACTGATGTTTATGTTATTTGAAATTATAGTACAAATAACATAAATACCAGTATTTTTATTCATTTATTTCTTATTTAATTACATCATTTGAAAAAAGAAAATTGAGTATAAATAGATACTCATATTTCTTTTTTTCGAAGGATGTAATTAAATAAGAAATAAATGAATAAAAATATCGTTGTTTATGTTATTTGTATTGTGGTTTCAAATGCTGCGTCTCTTTTATTGAAATGTTGTTCAATTTTTGAAATCATTTGGGAACCCCGAGAATTTGGGTCTTCACATTTTGATCGCGCCGTGAGCACACAGGTGTTGTGAGCGCGTAGTGTGCGCAAAGGTGTTGTGAGTGTGTTGTGAGCACGGAGGCGGTTTGAGCGCGTCATGAGCTCATAGGCGTTGTGATCACGTCGTCAGCGCAGAGGCGTTGTTGTAGATTGCAATATCAGCATCTCGCACATTGCACGTGAGAGCGATCCCGTGTGGGGGAATGCAAGAGCGCTCTGGGGGGCTTCAACCCGCAAGATGCTTGAGCGCATGATATGCATAGCATGGCACGGCTTATGAGCACACACACATTGCACGTACAGGTGCTTTGGCGTCCATTTGGGGGATCAAACAGACTCGAAATTGCACAAGAATGAACTCGCTGGAATTGTATTGACGAGTTGATTGAGAGCACATCAAAAAAATCTCTTATTCTACAAAGAAAATTTTTAGGTACCCATCAAACATTTATGCATGGTTGTTTACCGAGAACTCCCATGTGACTGAGTAATGCTAAATTACAAGCTGCGTTCATTTATTTTTTGAAATTACAAAAATGCTCTGTAATTCCATATCTTATATTTCATAACCTCCATGCACAAAATACCATATTTCGGCAGTAGGGGGTGCGTCATGGTAATTTCGCGACTTGGGATTGCGGCTATTCGTACCCTCATGATTGTAGTTTTAACTGTCTAGACCCTAATGATGGGGTGGGGAGTGCGTCTATTCATAACCTGCATGCACAAACATTTTACTATGCATACCCCCGTGATGTGGGATTTTACAATTCTCAACCTCATGGTGGTAGATTTTACAATTCGCATTCCATGATGTTGAATTTGACTATTCACACCCATGATGAGAGAATTTTACTATTCACACCTCATGGTAGAGAATTTTCCAATTCACACCCCCATGATGAGAATTATTTTTTTCACACGCCATGATTGAGGGTTTTACTATTCGCACCACATGTCTGGAAATTTTGCTATTAGCACCTCCATGGTTGGAATGCGACGACGACCGTAAAGAGGCGACGATGACGGGTGTCGGACGGCGAGTGAAAATGTTTAAGTTGTCTTGCCTAAATCACCTAGAGGGGGTGAATAGGTGAGCTGTGCGTCTTTTTGCGGAATAAAATATTAACGAGTGATGCACAAAAAATTAACCAAGCATTCACAGACGACACCAAGAATTATAGTGGTTCTCCAACCTTGGGTACATCCACTTTTCACTCACCGATCTAGCAATGCACTAGAATCCGATACTTCACTAATCTCGGATTGAAAACAATCCTACACCTCAGAACAACGTTCCTACAGCTCGATCTCAAAAAATGAATCTACACTCGGAAGATAAAACTTCCTACAAGAACTCAGAGAACAAAGCTCGTACGACTCGGAGAAAGATCTCCTACAAGAATAGATTGAAATAAACAAATACAAACAGTGATTTGATCTCAGATTTTGAAAACTTATGCATGTTCTTCTTCTTTGAACTTTGCGTCTTTATCAGAAATTGTTGAAGAAGAATCGGCAAGATCTCTGGATCTGAAATTCTCTGAACTTAACAAGATCAAGTATTGGATCTGTAGATTGTAGAATGACTCGATCTCTGAATCAACTTCCCTGAATCGATCTGGATCGAAAATGCTCTTGGCGATGAAGGCGATGAGCGGCGGCGCTTCCGATTATGGAAAGTAAATTAGGGATTCAGAATTCTTATTGTTCCTTCTTGCGACTGCTTGTTATTCTTCTTATTACGGTTGGTCGAAAATGACAAGACCTTTTATAGAACATGCCTAACAGTCATAATCACAATTAATGACAGCCACGTGAACCAATCACTCGCTAATGACATTTGAAATTCACTTCTGTCTGGAATTAGAAGATTTTTAGAAAAATAGTACGGGTGTTCTCGAGAAGGAGGATTGTACTCGAGAAAAAATCTTACTGGTTCTCGAGAAAAATAATGAGAATCTCGAGAAAAACACTTGGAAAAATATGTGGAGGTGAAAATCTGCAGTGTCAAGACAAAAATAAGTACTCGAAAAAAATATACTTTTGTTCTCGAGAATAATCATTCTGGTACTCGAGAACAGATAATCATCTCGTGAAAAAATATCTGATTTTCGAGAAAAATACTCTGGGTCTCGAGAAATATCTTCTGCATCTCGACAACAAACCATAGTCTTCTCCATAATAATTTTGATCTTCTCGAGAAAAAGACTTAGAAAAATAATTGTTTGGAAAAGAAACAACCCGAGAAGAAATGTCATATAATACTCGAGTACATAAGCCCTTCTCGAGAACAACATTAAGCTTTCTCGAGAACAACTTCTGGCAGTTGAAATTAAGACAAGTCTAACTCGAAAAATATCTTAAGTCCCTCTCGAGTACAAATATAGTACTCGAGAAAAATACTTAGACAAATATGATAAACCAAAAAACTTAATTCTCCATTAAAATCAGCATCCATCTTTTCTCTTGCTCTTATTGCTTGAAAAGAAAATGTGTCCCAATAGAGAGCCTACACATGAGTCAACATCATGGATCACACAATGAAGGATTACATTGTATGGTCCCGTGTTTGGAGACTCATTGTAGACTGACATTGGTCTACACTTCTCAATTAAGACATGCAAACACTTAACTAAAAACAACATCAAATACAAACTTAATTCATCTTAGTTTAAGGGCGACTTCATACAAATCTGGGCTATTGTGCATGCAATACCCAACAACGAGCGTGGCGGAGGGCCTAATGGGAGGTGAGCTTGTTGGGAGGCGACAAGAGATGCGTGCCGGGTGACACCCCTACGTGCTAGTGTGCTCCGGGGGCGATCCCGCGTGGTGGCTGTTGAATTCTGTGAAGTGAAAGTGGGTGAATGGAAGGCTTGGGAAACCTATCAGCGCGGACTACGCGGACAGGGTTGGCGGACTGCTAGGTCGGCAGGGATGTTGCAGGCGGTTTGCTCTGTGGCGGCCTGGGCGGTCTGTTCGCGCGGACTGCGCGGACAGCAGCGGCGGTCTGACAGGCCAGTGTATGCTCAGCAGACGGTTTACTCCCAGGAAGTAACCGGGCGGATAGGACTGTTATCCGCGGGGTCCGGCTTGAAGCGGACTGAAGAACTGGAGCTCGGCAGACCGGTTTGGCAGATGTCTTGGTCTTGCTCTAGTGAAGCGGCAAGTGGAAGCCGTGGAGACCGCCAGTCAGCGCGGACAGGAACTGGAGGTCGCCCGGTATGGCGGGCTAGATCCAGTGTCCGCCTGTAAGTACGGACTGGCCCTTGCGGCCAGTGGGCTGGACTTGGTGGGAATTGAACCAAGTCCAGGATGGCTCAGTCCGGGGAGATCGCGCAGTGGAGCGCGGGCTAGTTTCTCAGTCCGCCAAGCTTAGTAGAAGTGTTGTTGCCTTGTGTGCTAGCTTGGGGATATGCGGACTGAAGAATTGCTTGTGCAGGAGCGTGCGGACTGGAGCCAGAGTCCGCTGAGTCCGGTTGAGCCTTGTGATGAGGTTATGGACTCAGGGAAGCGGACTGGAGTTCGCTGTATACGCGGACTGGGGTCTGCTGTTAGCGGACTGGATTGGCGTGTCCGCTAAGTCCGGAGGTGCCTTGGAGTTGAGGTAATGGACTTGGGATATGCGGACGATAGCCGGGTATCCGCTGAGTCCGGCAGGTGCCTTGATGGCGAGGCTGCGGGCTCGGGTTTTGCGGGCTGATGCCTTGTCCGCAGAATGGCGGACACGGCTGTTGTGGAGTCCGGCTGTTGTCCTGGCTTGGTCTCTGGCGGCAAGGCGGACTGGATATTGGAGTCCGGCCTTGGAGAAGCTGGGGCGGACTGGCTATCTGCACAGGAGCGGCGGACTGGATTGTGTGTCCGCGGGCTGGCGGACACACTATGTTCTAGCTGCGGGTTGTGGCGGTGATCCTATCGGGAAGGGCGGTGACTATACTCATCGTCGTGCCTATAAATAGGACCCATGTCACATCAGGAAACAGAGAGAACCAGGAGGAACCTGGACCGAAGTAAGTGAACAGTTATTGAGCTCGCGTAAGTTGCTGCGGCCTGGACTTTGTGTCCGCGCGGATAGAGTTGACCCGGTTGTGCTGTGCAGGTTATGCGGATAGCGCTGGAAAGCCAGGACTTGGCTCTGATTGCGGTCAGGGACAGTGCGGACTCTGCGGTTTAGCAACAGGCGGTAAACAGCAGGTCGCGGATAGCGACCAGGCGGTCTTCTCTTTGGCGACTTGGTTCGGGGTTCAGGAAGTCGCCTGCTTCAGGCGGACTGTTCCATTCGGTGTCGCAGCTTGTGCGGTCTGGCGGCGTGCAGATCGGCGGTGAAGAGCTAAGCATTGGAGAGAGGGTGAGTCCACGCGGCTTGGGTTGCGGTCTGGCGACCTGGCGGACTGAGCGGACTCCACAGCAGTAGGTCGGCGGCTTGTTGATTGAGTCCGCGCGGCTTGTTTGTGTTCTTGTCTTTGTAACTATCTCTGCTCTCCCGGTGTTGGGTTTTGGTGAAGCATGTCTCGCCATGTATGTCTCGCCTTGTAAAGAAGTTTGCTCTTGATCAATAAAGAAGCTTGTGCTGCATGTGTTGCTGGTTGTTACTGCTTTATTGAGATAACCCCTGCTAACTCCACGATCCGGGAAAACTTTCAACATATAAGTGGGCGTATTCTCCTTCGGTTTGTTGAATTTTCAGCAGGGTATCCAAGGGGGCGTCTGCGGTTTGTTGAATTTTAACATGGTATCAGAGGGAGGTTGTTGGAGTGGTCAAGCAGTGCTCAATGGAAGTAGTTGCTCTTCTGAAGAGGAAACCAGTGGTAGAACCATGGCAGTGGAGGATGCAAGTTGTCTTGGTATTGATCTTCTTACAGAGGCGAACTGTGAACGGTGGAAGTCCTGTATGAAGAGCTTTCTTCTTGGCGAGGACCTTTGGGAGGTTGTATGCGGAGCAGGAAGACAAGAGGATACTGCTGGCAATGCTGAGGCGATGAGAGCTTGGAAGGAGGCAAATGCGAAAGCGGAGTCTATTCTCAAGCAGGTGATCTCATCGGAGCTCTTGGACCACATCAGTGGATGTCGGTCAGCTGCAGAGGTTTGGACTTCCCTTGATGGGTTGTTCAGGAAGAAGGTGAAGGTTGCTGCGGATGATGGTCCCTCTACTTCATATCAGGAAGAAAGGAGTGTTTCTCCTAGGCGTGATAGGAAGAGGAAGGAAGGACCACGGTGCTATAAATGCAAGCAGCAAGGTCATCTTCGGAAGGAGTGCAAGGTTACCTTGCTCTCGGCGAACGTTGCTCAGGTAGGGAGGAAGGAGAAGAACGTAGTTGGGACTTCAACTAGTTCTGAAGCTGATCGGCTGGATGCCAATGATAGTGCAGCTATCTGGCATGAAAGACTGGGGCATGTAGGGATGGACAAGCTGAAAGCAATGGCGGAAAGAAGACTCGTAAGAGGCTTGCCTAGATTGTCATCCTATGGCGATGGTCGGGGGTGTGCGGGATGTCAGGAAAGTGGAGCCTATCGCTTCATGGTCGACAAAGCACAATCCAGGAGTAATGCACCATTGGCAGTTGTCCATTGTGCTCTGGTGGGACCGACCGTCACGGCCAGTCTTGGAGGCAGCAGGTTCATGCTGATATTGGTTGATGACTATTCTGGGTATACTTGGGTATACTTTATGAAGACAAAGTCCAACATGGTACGCTTGTTTGTGGAGTTCAAGAAGCTTGTCGAAGGCCAGCTTGGCCGGAGGATCAAGGTGTTGAGGACAAGTTTCGGTGGTGAGTTTGCCTCAACCGAGTTCTCACGCTTTTGCAGGAAGCAAGGGATCCGGATGGAGCTTTCTTGTGGACATACTTCACAACAGGGTAGTGTTGCAGCTCAGATGATCCGTTGGTTAACGGAGACCTGCAAGTGTTGGCTTCGGAGTAAAGGCGTTCCGAAGGCTCTTTGGGCGGAAGGAATGGCCTGTGCTGCTCATGTCATCAACCGGATGCCTCTTAGTCCGATCATAATGAAGACTCCTTATGAGCTAATGTTCGGAGTGAAGCCCTCAGTGAAGCACCTTCAGGTGTTTGGATCTACCTGCTATATACACTCTCCGGGCGCTCTCAAGACAAAGCTAGTCTTTGTTGGGTATGATGAGCAGAGAAGAAGATGGAGGTGTATGGATCCTGCGACGAAGAAACTTATAGTGTCGAGAGACATTGTTTTTGATGAGTTGACGCCGTATTGGGGTAGCTCTTATGTGGAGCTAGAGATAAGCAGGTCAGATGGTGGGCTGAAGGAGGCTGCTGCTAAGGAAGTGGAGTTGCCTGAGTTACCAGGTGCTCCAGGTTGTTCTAGCTCCGGGGCAAAGGCGTCAGAGTCGGGAAGAAGGGGGAGCGATGCTCCAGGACCTTCTGGCTCAAAGGCGGAGGCTTCCTGTTCAGGAAGCAAGGGGAGCGATGTTCCAGGCAGTTCATGTTCAAGAGGGGAGTCTTCTGGTTCAGGTAGCAGGGGGAGCGTTGCTCCAGGTGCTTCTGGTTCCAGTAAGGAGGCGTCTTGTTCAGGAAGCAAGGGGAGCATTGTTCCGGGTTTGCCCGGGAACGGAGCTGGTTCAATAGCAGCGGAGGTGGTTAGCCATGATCAGGTTCTTCGGAGATCGAAGAGGATCAGTAAGCCACCAGCTCGATATAGCGAAGGGAACACGGCGGACTTGGTCCCGTGTTTCCTTGTTAGCCCTCAGGTCGAGCAAGGGACTTCTGGCTGTGATGACCCCACTAGAATCAAGGAGGTGGTTGACACCAAGTCTGAAGAGGTGACTTCTCTCAGAGGCAACAAGGCTTGGGCTTCTGGGTCCAAGGAAGTTGGTGATACTCCTATGATGCATGAGTGGAGGTTGAAGCTAAAGAAGGCAGAGGGAAGCATGGCTCCTTTTGGGAGATGCTGGAGGGCTCCCTCATGGTCCATGATATGCTGGGCGAGGACTATGTCTTGGACATCTCTTCGTAGATGCTATCGGAAGGACCAGGTGCAAGGTTACGGGAGCTGCTGGAGTTATTCACCACTTCTCACTTCAAGGGGGAGTGTTGAATTCTGTGAAGTGAAAGTGGGTGAATGGAAGGCTTGGGAAACCTATCCGCGCGGACTACGCGGACAGGGTTGGCGGACTGCTAGGTCGGCAGGGATGTTGCAGGCGGTTTGCTCTGTGGCGGCCTGGGCGGTCTGTTCGCGCGGACTGCGCGGACAGCAGCGGCGGTCTGACAGGCCAGTGTATGCTCAGCAGGCGGTTTACTCCCAGGAAGTAACCGGGCGGATAGGACTGTTATCCGCGGGGTCCGGCTTGAAGCGGACTGAAGAACTGGAGCTCGGCAGACCGGTTTGGCAGATGCCTTGGTCTTGCTCTAGTGAAGCGGCAAGTGGAAGCCGTGGAGACCGCCAGTCAGCGCGGACAGGAACTGGAGGTCGCCCGGTATGGCGGGCTAGATCCAGTGTCCGCCTGTAAGTGCGGACTGGCCCTTGCGGCCAGTGGGCTGGACTTGGTGGGAATTGAACCAAGTCCAGGATGGCTCAGTCCGGGGAGATCGCGCAGTGGAGCGCGGGCTGGTTTCTCAGTCCGCCAAGCTTAGTAGAAGTGTTGTTGCCTTGTGTGCTAGCTTGGGGATATGCAGACTGAAGAATTGCTTGTGCAGGAGCATGCGGACTGGAGCCAGAGTCCGCTGAGTCCGGTTGAGCCTTGTGATGAGGTTATGGACTCAGGGAAGCGGACTGGAGTTCGCTGTATACGCGGACTGGGGTCTGCTGTTAGCGGACTGGATTGGCGTGTCCGCTAAGTCCGGAGGTGCCTTGGAGTTGAGGTAATGGACTTGGGATATGCAGACGATAGCCGGGTATCCGCTGAGTCCGGCAGGTGCCTTGATGGCGAGGCTGCGGGCTCGGGTTTTGCGGGCTGATGCCTTGTCCGCAGAATGGCGGACACGACTGTTGTGGAGTCCGGCTGTTGTCCTGGCTTGGTCTCTGACGGCAAGACGGACTGGATATTGGAGTCCGGCCTTGGAGAAGCTGGGGCGGACTGGCTATCTGCACAGGAGCGGCGGACTGGATTGTGTGTCCGCGGGCTGGCGGACACACTATGTTCTAGCTGCGGGTTGTGGCGGTGATCCTATCGGGAAGGGCGGTGACCATACTCATCGTCGTGCCTATAAATAGGACCCATGTCACATCAGGAAACAGAGAGAACCAGGAGGAACCTGGACCGAAGTAAGTGAACAGTTATTGAGCTCGCGTAAGTTGCTGCGGCCTGGACTTTGTGTCCGTGCGGATAGAGTTGACCCGGTTGTGCTGTGCAGGTTGTGCGGATAGCGCTGGAAAGCCAGGACTTGGCTCTGATTGCGGTCAGGGACAGTGCGGACTCTGCGGTTTAGCAACAGGCGGTAAACAGCAGGTCGCGGATAGCGACCAGGCGGTCTTCTCTTTGACGACTTGGTTCGGGGTTCAGGAAGTCGCCTGCTTCAGGCGGACTGTTCCATTCGGTGTCGCAGCTTGTGCGGTCTGGCGGCGTGCAGATCGGCGGTGAAGAGCTAAGCATTGGAGAGAGGGTGAGTCCGCGCGGCTTGGGTTGCGGTCTGGCGACCTGGCGGACTGAGCGGACTCCACAGCAGTAGGTCGGCGACTTGTTGATTGAGTCCGCGCGGCTTGTTTGTGTTCTTGTCTTTGTAACTGTCTCTGCTCTCCCGGTGTTGGGTTTTGGTGAAGCATGTCTCGCCATGTATGTCTCGCCTTGTAAAGAAGTTTGCTCTTGATCAATAAAGAAGCTTGTGCTGCATGTGTTGCTGGTTGTTACTGCTTTATTGAGATAACCCCTGCTAACTCCACGATCCGGGAAAACTTTCAACATATAAGTGGGCGTATTCTCCTTCGGTTTGTTGAATTTTCAGCAGGGTATCCAAGGGGGCGTCTGCGGTTTGTTGAATTTTAACAGTGGCCCCTCGCGCGATGTGCCCGCCGGGGCTGCGCCGGCGTGTGGGAGCGCTCTGGGGGGGTGGGGGCTGTCCACCCGTGAGATGCTTGAGCGCATGGTGTGCATGGAGTTGTGCGGCTTGCGAGCACGCGCGCATTGTACGTACAAGTGTTCTGGCATCCGTTTGGGGACCAAACAGACTCGAAATTGCGCGAGAATAGGCTCGCTAGAATTGTATTGACGAGTCGATCGAGGTCGCATCGAAAGTCTCCGGTTCGACCAAGAAATTTTTTAGGAACCCACTCAAACATATGTGCAGCGTTGTTTACCAAGAGCTCCGATCCTATGTGACTATATGAGTATGCTAAATTACAAGCATACAAAAATCCCAGGTAACTCCATATTTTACATTTCGTAACCTGCATGTTCAAAATACTCTCGGGAGAAGAGTCTCAGGGAATTTTGTTTTTAGTGATTTGGGCTCGGGTCAAAATCAAAATTTTTCTGTCAAATTAGGCACAAAATCGATTCGAAATGAAAATTGAAATGACTTGTTTCGAAATGGCTCGATTTCGAGTGAACTAGAAATCGAATCGAGCCGACTCAAAATTGAGCAGCTTTTATCTTTATTCATAGTTGTTATCAAATTAAATTGGGCAACCTCTAAATTTTACAATTGAAACACTTAACGCCATCACTCTTTTTATTTAGATTTAAATTTTAGTAATTTTTAATTTTAAAATGAGAAGATATTAATAAAAACATAATATTTTTTATCAATTCGAGCTAACTCGAATCATATTTCGCGCGTTTCATGGCTTGCTCGAAATCAATTTGAAATTGAGTTGAATCAATTTTAATTGATTCCGATTCTACTTAATATTCTAGTGATTTTCGAGCGACTTTTAAATTTCGAATAATATGCTCAAACCTATTTGCCTGTTATGAAATGTAAAATCACAGACATTTTTGTAATTTCAAATGATGGAGTGCAATTTATAATTATGCTAACTTCCTTCTGAGATTTGAATAATTAATAGTATTTATCTTTTAGGCTTTTATTGATTTAGTATTATCCCTTACATTAATTAATTATGTTGCTTGCTTTGACATATTATCCTCGAATTATTGGAGTGTGGTTACTATTTTTTAATATATTTATTTATTATTATTAGTTATTTCCGGGTAATGGTGAAGTTCTTAAAACTATAATAAATAGCATAGATTAGCAGAACATGCACGGGTGTGTGTATATATATATATATATATATATATATATATATATATATATATATATATATATATATATATATATATATATATATATATATATATATATATATATATATATATAGACAAGTGACAGGTACGGGCCTTCGGCCCTCGGCACATTCGGCCGGGGTGCGACAATCGGCGGGATGCGACATTCGGCGGAGTGCGACATTCGCCGGGGGTGCGACATTCGCCGGTGGTGCGACATTTGTCGTGGGCACGACATTTGTCGTGGTCGGCGACATTTGTCGTGGGCGATTACATTTGTCGTGGGGGCAACATTTGTCGTGGGGGGCGACATTTGTCGTAGGAGCGACATTTGTCGTGGGAGTGACAGGAACGGGCCTCCGGCCCTCGTGCCCCGCGCGACAGTACCCAGTCGCGGCGGTGGGCTTCGCCCGCGTCCGGCGGGCTTCGCCCGCCCCCGGCGGGCTTCGCACCTATGCAATATGATATAGTATATATTTATATAATATATTATAAATATATACAATATATAAATATATATTAGTAATGAGAGCAACTGACAGCTGATAGTGTGTAATGAGAGCACTTGACATAATGTTTTTTTGGACATTATGCTCATAATTGTCTGCTATCAGCTTTATTTTGAAAGTGACTTTAGGGTGCAATTACATAATATATTATAAATACATATAATATATAAATATATATTAGTAATGAGAGCAACAACTGATAGGGTGTAATGAGAGCACTTGACATGATGTTTTTTGGACATTGTGCCTCATAATTGCATGCTATCAGCTTTATTTTGGAGGTGACTTTAGGGTGCAATTACATAAGTAACCTTTATTTTCAAATGTATTTGAATATTTCTTGAATTTATGTTAGTCTTAAAGTAAAAAGATTGAGGGTATATTAGGATTTATGAATGTTGCACCAAAGGAAAGTTTTCATTTATAAAATAGTATAGATATATATATTTGAATCATAATCCTATCTTTTTCATAATTCAGATTTATTGGTCAGAGAAAAATTCACTAATCATATTCTATTTTATTTTTCTTTTAATAAAAAAAGTCTACAACATTAGTTCATGTGAGAAAACAATGGAACCTTGAAATGGACCTCCATTCCAATGTTATTTTTTTTCTTTTCTATATATCTTTTACATTATTTTTATTCAGTTTGTAATTTTGTATTCTTTTCTAATTTATTTTATTTTTCAAATTATATACATATATTTAATTTGTTATAAATACTTTTTCTCACCTCACTTTATATATTTATATCAATATATTAAAAGAAAAAAATACTTTTTAACTAAACATTAAATTTTTTATTTTATCCATTTACTAGGAAAATTTAAGCACTTAAAATTTATGTTTTCTCTTTTATTTTTAAAATGCACTTTCATATAAATGAGATCCTTTACCAACAATAAAAAATGTTTTCTTATCGCTCACAAACTTTTGTGCACACCGCAAAATGGGCGACGAGCGGAGCATAACACTCAGAGGTTTGCAAACGGCGAGAGCGTCGTCGGATCGGGACAATATCGTGAGCAGAATAATATCGTACGGGACACAGAGCCCCCTACACATTATCACAATTGAGATTAAACGGTCAAAATTATTTTAGATGTGCAATCCAAAAACACATTAAAATTATTAGAAGATAGATGTCCATTACAAAAAATTAAAGGTTGACTTAAAGTAGTGGGTTGGGATGTACTTAAAAAGTGTTATTAAAATTGTCTTTTTATTGCTTAAAATATTAAATGAAATTGATTCTTATCCGGCTTTGCTAGCTATTGCGGTCAACTTGAGGCTTCTGTAGATCATTTTAGACTGCACCGTCTTTGTCCGAGAGCGATCGGGTGGGCAAACAGTCAATGAAAGGAAGAGGACTGGCAAGAGAGTTTTTTAACGTAAAAAACCTCGAAAAGAGGGGAAAACTCACGTGGTCGGGCTGTACTGACCAAATTTCACTATTTGATGGTGTTGTACATTGCTTTGTAGAGAAATCGAGGGCAACATGCCGCTCCTCGTTACAATTGTTGGGGGGGGGGGAGAGGGAGAGAGAGAGAGAGAGAGAGAGAGAGAGAGAGAGAGAGAGAGAGCTCAGAGGATGACATGCCACCACTCATGGAACTAAGTCCTTCGTGTAACGCCTCCCCTGTAATGACCGTATAATATGAGTCTGGTTGGGGCCCCACAACATACGGACTTCACAACTTTAACTTTATAAGATGATAAAAAACTATCCAACTCAAAACTCACACTAAAAACAGCGAAAATAAACAACCAAACTAGAAGTTATCCACTACTACAAGAGTATCAACGACCTTAAGGTCTTACAACATTCACAAGTCCAAATATTGAAATAATACATCAACGTATCAACGTGATGTAACGCACCTAAGCTACCTCGGCATGCAAGCCAGATCACAGTTCATGGAGCAAAGAATTCAGCAAAACATAAGTAAAAACATGAGAGTTCACTTCATGAGGCTTAGGCCTTTTTGGCCGACGAACTTGCTCCCCCTTCTGATCCCTGCCCTGTAAAAATTGGTGGTAATGTGGGTCAGCAAAGGCTGACCTCAACTGTGTAACCACCACATCTCCTCCCGTCCGTCCCTTGCGGACCGCGGGACACTCTATCACCCTGCAGGTCAGCACTTCGTATGAAAATATACATGAACATAGAAAACAGTAAAACAGTTTTGGATGTCGCATACAACAAATATGTTATTATGTTGAGCAAATAGTAAAAGGAGCCTACAATGCAACATGTACGAAAACATAGGCTTCACCTAAGACACCCTATAACGTATGAGTCTAACACATCATCATGCATCAACAATCGGGTACTTCCAATTTCCCCATCGACATTCAAGCCACAAATACAAGGGTACTTCCAATTTCCCCTAACAACATACAAGCTGCCAAGCAGAACTCTTGCCAAGGCCCCACCCGCTCGTGGGACTAAAAACCGTAGCTTGCCTGCAAGCTCTGACTTTTCACGTTAGGATTCCGTCTCACAAACCACAAACTGATGCTATGAACCCTTGCTAGACCACAACTGCTCGTGACGACCCTGGCCCAACTCCAAATCGGGACCAAGTCCACCGACAGAGACCTAGCTGGCATCGTCCGAGCTTATCCAAAGCTTGGCATTCTCGTCAGTTTCACGGAAGGGGACTTGTCTCACCGGGACACTATCCACACGTGACTTTGCAATGTCACGGGCTAGCCATCCGACCACAAAGACAAAGTCGCACCTTAGCACATCACAATCAAAAGCCTTTTCCGCCATAATCCACGATTCGTACTCACCCGAAAATAATGGGGGACAATCATCACAAACAACATCTTGCTGCAAACGGATTTCAAGCACAATCCTTAAGCCTCGTTATGCAACATCACCAGTCAGACTAACGGTCATGACTACGGCTTAACCCACAATGACTAATCCACTAACCGAGTGGATTTCTAACGCAATATCATGCCGGGGACGGACACAATCGACCCGTCGGCTCCTCTTGAGCTAAGGCAACCTGAAACCCTCTCATTTGAGAGATCCGATGCCCAAATGTTTGAAAGAAAGGGTTAATAAACATGGATGCCATGCACACATCCTAAAGACTGAGAGGAGAAATGTTGTTACCTTACGACTCCTCTTCCTAGCCATGGAAAACTTGATTTGTACATACGAAAATATGCCCCTTCAAGTCCTCTTCACGGATTTGGCCTGGGATCGACGATCGGAGACCCAAAGCTTCGTCATTGGCAGAGAAAGGCTTTCTTTTTCCTCCTCCAAACTCTCTCCCAAACCCTAACTCTTCTCAAAATGAAATGAACTGAGGGTTTAGAATGTTTCAACCCTTTTTATGCCCTTTGGACGGAGGGTCTTGGGCCATAGGATCGATTCCTAAGAGAAATCGGACTGCTAAAAAGCCAAACGATGGAACTACTCCTGTGCGCTATCGCTAGGTGGTAACTACCTACCATGTCGCGATAGCTTCCCGAGCTTTCAGCCAGAAAAATAATGTCGCTGTAGAAAGTAGCGAAAAAGAAAGAACAAACGGATAGACTTTTGAATAATTGAAATTTTATTATCCAAAAAAGATATCATTTACAAAGGTATGACCTCCCTTATATAGAATGGAGGAGATATGAGAGAGAGTATACAAATAATATGGGACTAAACATTTATAGTACTGAGCCGCTAGAAATAAAGGAGACCGTATAGGCCGCACGGTTAGACAGATGGGTTAACTGCTCGGCAACTCCAGCAGGATAGAACAGGCCGCAATGGGCGACCGATAGACCGCCCGGTCTCCAGGCTCCAGAGTGAGACCGCCAGACCGCTCGGTCAACAAACCGCTGGATCAGACCGCAAGGCCGCCCGGTCTAATACTTCAACACTCCCCCTCAAGCTGGAGCATAGATATCAATCATGCCCAGCTTGTCACAAATGTGGAAGAAGGAAGTAGAAACCAGCTTGGTGAAGATATCTGCCAATTCCTTGTCAGAGGTGACAAATGGAGTACAAATCTGTTTCTTCAAAATCTCTTCCCGAATGAAGTGACAGTCAACCTCTATATGCTTTGTTCTCTCATGGAAGACCGGATTTCTGGATATGTATATAGCGGCCTTGTTGTCACAGAACATATGGAGAGGACAGTCATATACCTCGCCTAGGTCAAGCATGAGAGCCCGTAACCACTTTAACTCACACGTGGTTGACGCCATACTCTGGTATTCGGCTTCTGCACTGGATCTGGAGACAACAGACTGTTTCTTGCTCTTCCAACTCATGAGATTACCTCCAACAAAGGTACAAAAACCTGATGTGGATTTACGATCGCCTTTGTCATCCGCGTAACTTGAATCTGAGTAGGCCTCAACCCTCAGATGACCATTCTTCTGAAAGAGTAACCCTTTGCCTGGTGCTGCTTTGATATACTCTAAAATCTTCAGGGCGGACTGAAGATGTTAGTCCCTGGGAGCTTGCATAAACTGACTGACCTTGCCTACAGCATAGGCGATGTCGGGTCTAGTCACCGTGAGATAGATGAGTTTGCCTACCAAACGTCTGTACCTTGTGACATCAGATAGAAGAGGCGAGTCATCCGTCCACGTTTTGTCTTCTCCAATAGCCATGGGAAACCGAGCCGGTTTGTCACCTGTCAATCCTGCTTCTTGTAGAAGATCAAGGGCATACTTCCGTTGGGAGAGAACCAACGAGTCAAGTTTCCGAGAGATTTCTATCCCAAAAAAGTATTTCGGGGAGCCCATATCCTTCGTGACCAAGTGCTGACGGAGGTGCTTCTTTGTCAAGTCCACCCCATCTCGGTCATCGCCAGTAAGAAGAATATCATCCACATATACGGCCAAAACCACCAGTCCCGAGGCCGTTTTGCGAATGTAAGGAGTGATCGGCCGAACTCCTTAGAAAGCCGATGGTAGCCACAATACCACTGAATTTGTCGAACCATGCCCGAGGGCTCTGCTTTAGGCCATAAATGGCCTTCTTCAAATGACATACACATGTCTCCCCCTGAGCAACATACCCAGGAGGTTGCTCCATATAGACGTCCTCCTGAAGATCGCCATAGAGAAAGGCATTCTTCACATCAAGCTGGGAAATAGCCCATTCCCGGTTAACAGCCACAGAAAGGAGAACCCGGATGGTGCTGAGGCGAGCAACCGGAGAAAAGGTATCAAAGTAATCAATGTCGTAAGTCTGAGTGAAGCCCTTGGCCACCAGCCGGGCTTTGTAGCGATCCACAGTGCCGTCGGGGCGAAACTTCACAACGAAGACCCAGCGACAGCCAACCACATCAGTGCCCACAGGAGGAGGAACCAGGGTCCAGGTACCCCATTCAGTAAGAGTAGCCATCTCCTCATCCATGACAGACGTCCAATGAGGGAGAGCAAGAGCCTCTTGGTAGGTGCGGGGAGTAGAAGTAGCAGAGATAGCCAAGGCAAAACACCTGCGAGAAGGAGAAAGCCGATCATAGGAAACAACTGCCGTAAGCGGGTGTTGAGTACACGCCCGCACCCCTTTGCGAAGAGCAATGGGAAGATCCAGGTCGACGGGAGCGTCAGCGACGGGAGCGTCAGTGACCAGAGCGTCCGTGGCGGAGAAGGCTAGCCCGGGACTAGAGAGAGACAGCGGCGGAGAGGAGGGAGGAGGGGTGGGTGGTGAGACGGACTGGGAAGGAGTCGGTGGAGGAGGAGACGGAGGTGGGAAAGCGTCGAGAGGCGTGGAAGGAACGGAGATATCAGAAGGAAGAGAAGAGGTAGGAGAGAAATAGGAAGCATTCTCGAAAAAAGTGACATCCACGGAGACAAACTGCTTGCGGAGAAGGGGGTCAAAGCAGCAATAGCCTTTTTGAGTGGTAGAGTACCCCAAAAAGACACACTTGGTGGAACGGGGGGAAAGCTTGTCGCGGGTAGCGGAGGGAGCGTGAACAAAGGCCGTACAACCAAAGACACAGAGAGGGAGAGGAAAAGGTTCCTTGTGGGGGTAGAGAATGAAGAAGGGGGTCTGGCCGTGGAGAACTGTGGAGGGAAGGCGATTGATGAGATATCAGGCGAGGAGCACAGCGTAGCCCCAGTAGGAGCGAGGGACGTGCATCTACGTCATGAGAGTACGAGCAACATCAAGCAGGTGATAGTTTTTACGCTCCGCCACCCCATTCTGCTGGGAGGTGTAAACACAAGTCGTTTGATGAAGCAGGCCATGTTGGTGAAAGAAAGAGGAGAACTCATGATTCAGATATTCCTTGGCATTATCAGAACGTAAAACTTTAATAGAAATAGCAAATTGAGTCTGAATCATAAAATAAAAGGATTGCCAAATAGAAAAGAGTTCAGAGCGATCTTTTAACAGATACACCCAAGTACAGCGTGAAAAATCATCTATAAAAGTGACAAAATAGGAACTGCCCCGACCAACAGTGAGGGTAGGAGCAGGACCCCATACATCAGAATGAATAAGATCAAACGGGCGAGAGGAGCCACGACCTTGCTTTGGTGGGAAGGAGGAGCGATGATGTTTGCCAAGCTGACACGCATCACAGTTGAGCGGAGAACTGGTAGGAGGTAAGTAGGGCAGAAGCTGGCGAAGAATCCGAGGAGGAGGATGTCCAAGGCGAAGATGCCATTGAAGGAGATCTGTAGAGGAGGAGTAGGCGGACAGAGCGGAAACATCGTCGAGGAAGTAGAGGCCGCCGCTCTCAGTCCCAATAGCAATCGTCCGCTGGGTCCTCGGGTCCTGAAAAGAACAAGTAGTGGGAGTGAATAAGATGGAGCACTGAAGTTGCCGGCATAAAGTAGTAACTGATAACAAATTGCACGGGAACTTTGGGACATAGAGGGTGTCCTCCAAGCAAAGCGATAGGGTGAGTTGAACCATGCCTGTCCCATGAACCGGGGACGGTGAACCATCCGCCACACGAACCGGGGGTAAGCGGTCATGTGTCTCAAGACGGGAGAAGCAATGAGGGTTGCCCGTCGTATGATTGGTAACACCGGAGTCAATCAGCCATTTACCTTGGGTAACGACGTGGGCACTACCTGACGTCGTGGCCACAAAGGCAGATGGCCGAGAAGAGGCGGAGGCCGAAGAAGGAGCATCACCGGAAGGACGAAGATGAGGATGTTTCTGGCAGCAACGGTCAACAGAATGGCCGGTACGACCACAGTGAGAGCAGAGGAACCGGGATGAACCCCGTCCGCCGGAGTGGCCGCGGCTACCAGGTCCCCCCCTCTGAGCTTGGTGAGCAAAGGAGTCCTGGGAAGGGGGGGAGGCCAACAGAGGCCGCTGGAGCAGCGAAGTAACAGCGGCAATGCGAGCCGCAGTGGCATCCAAAGTAGGAGATTCCGCCTCACCCAAGATCTGTTGGCGGATCATATCATAAGAATCGGGAAGACGAAGAAGATAACAAACAACCAGGAGTTCCTGGAAGTGTTTGTGCTGGTCGACCAAGTCCGCGGAGAAGGGGCGATTCTGGAGGATTTCAGCACCAAAAGCCTGAACCTGCTGATAGGCCGCAGCAGGAGACATGGAAGGGCGGGCGAAGAGGTCCGCATAGAGAGTGTAAATGCGGGACGTCTGGCCCCCCTTCGACTAGAGAGCAGCGAGGTGAAGCCAGGCGGCCATGACCGTCTCATCATGACGAATGACGGGAAGGCACTCATCAGAAAGGCTGTTGGCCAGCCAGGTGCGGACAAGAGCATCACTCGCATCCCAGTCATCAAACTCAGGAGAGGTACGAGGAGGAGGGTCATCGGTGAGGTGATGACGCTTGCATTGAGAGCGAAGGAGAAAAATGAAAGAAACGCTCCAATCGGGATAGTTGGAGCCCACAAGCTTAGAAAGGGTGTCAAGGTTGCCCGAAGGAGGAGGTGGAGAAGGAGCTGCAGGAGTAGTGGTGAGACCGGAAGTAGTCATAGAACCTAGCAAGAAACCGCAGCAGATAGAAAAGGAAGAAGCCGTGCGAACACAAGCGGCTAGAAAGCAGTCAAAGGCACAGCGGGGAAGAGGTCGCGCGGGCTGAAAAGGCCGAGCGAACAGAAGAGAAGAGGAGGCAAAAAGCAGCGACTAGAACAAGTCGCAGGCCGGGCGAACAGAAACAGGCCGCAACTACTAGGAAGTCGGAGAGGCAAGAAAGAACCAGGAGCGCGGCGACAACGAAACAGGTCGCGACGACGAATAGCAGTAGTAGAAGAGAACCAAGGAGAAGCAAGCCGCGCGAACAGGGCAGCGGACAGAAACAAGCCGCGCGAACAGGCAGCGGACAGAAGAAAAGGCAAGCCGCGAGACAGGTCGCGGAAAGCGGAAACAAGCCGCGAGAAGCAGAGAGCGCACACAATCAGGAGGAAACGACCGTGTGCTCTGATATCATGTAGAAAGTAGCGAAAAAGAAAGAACAAACGGATAGACTTTTGAATAATTGAAATTTTATTATCCAAAAAAGATATCATTTACAAAGGTATGACCTCCCTTATATAGAATGGAGGAGATATGAGAGAGAGTATACAAACAATGTGGGACTAAACATTTACAGTACTGAGCGGCTAGAAATAAAGGAGACCGCACAGGCCGCACGGTTAGACAGATGGGTTAACCGCTCGGCAACTCCAGCAGGATAGAACAGGCCGCAATGGGCGACCGATAGACCTCCCGGTCTCCAGGCTCCAGAGTGAGACCGCCAGACCGCTCGGTCAACAAACCGCTGGATCAGACCGCAAGGCCGCCCGGTCTAATACTTCAACAGTCGCGCTATCGCCGACGGTAAGAATAACGCTGCGCTGTAGCTCACTCAATGCCTACCACTTCTTGCCTCCACTCAACGCCTGCCTCTCAATGCACTCCACGCTAAGATACTACCGAGCGGTAGCTTACTAATGCCGCGCGCTAGTACTCAATGCTCTCAACGATTGGTTTCGACGAAACAAGGCTATCACCGGGCAATGGCTACCTATCGCTGGGTGATATCTTCCTGAGGCTCAAGCTCTGGAAAATTGGGGTATTACAACTCCTCCCCCTTAGAATAATTTCGTCCTCGAAATTAAGCATGCACTCAAACCAAAAAGCATACCTGAAGCAAAAAGTTCTGGGAAGTCCTCCGACATTGCTTGCTCACGCTCCCAGGAAAATTCGTCTCACCTGCAGTTGTCCCTGTAACATCTCATTTCCTACTAAACTCCTAAACTTAGATTAGGTTAGGACATGTGGTGGATGAATGGGGTTAGGCTAGGTTTGACCCATGGAGTTAGGGTGGATTTACATAGGGCCCACTATAGGGTTTGAGTCAAATCAGGTTAAACTAGCCCAAAATGAAATCATAGGTACACATTGACCCCACCACTATGCCCCTAACCCTAAAAGCAATATAAGTGAACCAAAAGCCACATCATTGGGTCAACCATTGACCCAAGTTGACTCAAGTCAACCATAACCCTAATTTGGTCAAATCCACACATATAAGCCCAATTAGCCCAAGTGGGGCATCACCATGGCCCAACCCATGTTGGGTGATGAAATGGGGTTCATAACCATCAAGTGGGGCTAGCCCACTCATTAAGTTGACCAAGTAAACCCTATAAGTCAACAAGTCAACAAATGGCCTAAAGGAAGAAAAATGGAGGCCAAGCCCATTCCCAATGGGCAAAACCCTTGAGCTAAGGTCCATGACTAGCCTAAATGGGTCAAATTACATCCCCTACCCCCTGGTTTTGGAGGGTAGTGACATGCATGGGGGTAGTTTAGGAATTTGCTAAATGGAGGAGAGAGAAAAGAGAGGAAAATGGGGGATGAAGGCCATGTGGCCGTCCTCCTCTCTTCCCAAGCCTTCCTCTGAGCTCACACATCATTTCCCAGCCATTTTCAGCAAGCTCCATGATACATGGCAGCCATGGTGAAGCATCCTATGCTAGGACGAATTTACACATGCTCAAAACAACACAACCAGCCAACCCCACCCACATTTGACCTCACCAACAGCTTTAGAAGGCCGAGAGGAGTGGAATTCGATATCTGGATCGAAGCTTTTGGTGGGGAAATGAGTTTGGGAGCAAGCTCACCGGATAGGAGAAATTCCATGGCCAACCGCCGCCACCGCCACCGTAGGGCTCTGATTAAGGTCCGTTTCTCCTCCTCTCCCTTTGTGCTTGCCTCCTAGATCATTTAAGAGAGATTTCGAGCTTAACTGACCTTGGATCCATGTGAGGTGTGGGAGAAAATCCATGGATTTGAAGGAGCTCAGGTTCGCCAGAAACTGCCGTCTCCGACGACCAAGTCTCCACCAAACGTTAGCCCTCACCTCAATGGAGGAGGTGATGATGGTGGCCGGCCGTGGAGGTGGCTGGATGGACGTGAAACACCAGATCAAGGTGCTACAGGTCGGTGCAATATTTTTAATTTTCTCAAAAAGGTCAACAAGATAGCCTGACACCAAATTAATATTCTCAGCACTACCAATATCACACCTTGATCAAGCGGAAGCCCAAAGAGCAAGCTTAACACCAAATGCAAATGGAAGAACAAGAAGATCTTATATTTATAAACTTCTTTACAAGGCGAGGTATACGTAGCGAGACATGATTTCGCCAGTACATAATGAAACAAAAAGAACAAAAACAAGCCGAGCAGACAACACTGGAGACCGCCGAGACCGCCCTGTCCGCCGTAGTCGCCGAAGCCGCCCGAATTGCTGCTGCTACAAGCCGAATAGAACACAGAGTCTGCCGAGACCGCGTGGTCGCGTAGACACACCGTTATTCGCTGACTGCTGCTGAACTAAAGAACAGAACGCCTACCCTCCTGAGTCCAGCGGACAGGTTATTGGACTTGGAAATTTCTGAAGCAGAGAAACACTAACAAGCCATAGAAGCGACCTGCTGAGACCGCAGAGACCGCAAACTTCACTGAACCTGATCGAAGTGAAAGCCAAACTCCTGGCTCCTCAATGCTAGTCGCACGACCTGCACACAAAAAACAGTTATCTCAACTTAACCCGCGCGGACAGGAAAATCTAGACCGCAATAAATGACCAAGCCCACTTACTGTTCAATCAGTTACTGTAGATGTGCCGGGGGGGGGGGGTCTATTTATAGGCGAGGTGAGGAGTGTGGTCACCACCCTAGTGAATAGAGGCAGTCCGCCCCGTCCGCTGAGTCCGCGAGGACTTAGCCGGATTCTAATAAAACTGCCAGGAGGTAAGACAAGGATGTTCACCACCAGGCCGACTCACACCAGTCCGCCCACACTATGTGGACAAGGAAACAGCCCGTATAGCCCGTAAACATCACTGTACATGGACAACCACAACCTCTACTGCGATAGTCCGCACACTATACGCAAACACAGAGGCAGTACGCACAGCTTGAAAACAAAGCCACAAACCATCACAAGTCCACGACCAACAGGCAGTCCAACCGGTCAACAACGGACTCTACGGATACCACTGACATGCTGGACTTGTCACAGAGTGTGACCAAGTCCAGTAAACCACCAGGGGCCTAGCGCGAGCTCGGCGGACAAGGCCCAGTCTGTAACGGTCCAGGCCCATCAACATGGGACCCAGCTGGAACCGCCGGACTACCAGAGTCCAGACCCAGGCCCACTGCTGGTAGTTAGCCTTAACATTAAAGCCTGCAGGCCATGGACTCCAACCCCTCTCCGGCCTGTTTATCAGCACGACGGGTTGTTGCCACTGCGGATCGAACCCAGGACCTTGATAAGAGAGCTTTACGCCACTCCCTCATCACCAACTACAACTCAGTTGGTGATGAGGGAGTGGCGTAAAGCTCTCTTATTAAGGTTCTTGGTTCGATCCCCAGTGGAAATAACCCACCGTGCTGATAAACATGCCGAAGAGGGGCTGGGGTGCATGGCCTGCAGGTTTTAATGTGAAAGGCTGACTACCAGCAGTGGGCCCAGGTCTGGACTCTAGTAGGTCGGCGGTTCCAGCTGGGTCCCATGTTGATGGGCCTAGACCGTTACAAAAAAAGTGCACTTTTTGTAACGGCCTCCCCAGCACCACGCTCGCAAGGACGGCCGCAAACACCCCCAGCATCATGCTCAAAAGGGTTCAGCCTAACCAGGTCTACAGACCATGCACCCCAACCCCTATCCATCCATAGGCGGGTTGTTGAGGCCGGGGGTCGAACCCGAGACCTCCTTGATAAGGAGTTTTCAAACCACTCCTCATCACCAATTGAGCTGCAGCTCAGTTGGTGATGAGGGAGTGGCGTAAAGCTCTCTTATCAAGGTCCTGGGTTCGATCCCCAGTGGCAACAACCCGCCATACAGATAAACAGGCCAGAGAGGGGTTGGGGTGCATGGCCTGCAGGCTTTAATATGAAAGGCTGACTACCAGCAGTGGGCCCGGGTCTGGACTCTGGTAGGCCGGCGGTTCCAACTGGGTCCCATGTTGATGGGCCTGGATCGTTACAAAAAAGTGCACTTTTGGTAACGGCCTCCCCATCACCACGCTCGCAAGGACGACCGCCAGCACCCCCAGCATCACGCTCGAAAGGGTTCAGCCTAACCAGGTCTGCAGAACATGCACCCCAACCCCTCTCCATCCACAGGCGGGTTGTTGAGGTCGGGGATCTAACCCGATACCTCCTTGATAAGGAGTTTTCAAACCACTACTCATCACCAATTGAGCTGCAGCTCAGTTGGTGATGAGGAGTGGTTTGAAAACTCCTTATCAAGGGGGTCTTACACTGTCCGCCTGCTCCTATGCAGATCGCCAACACTCCACCAGAATAAGGCAGAGCCCGCAAGCCCCTACTCGCACAGCTGCAAGACAATGGACAACTGCCGGACTAGACACCAGTCCGCGCAGTCCTCCACAGAGCAGCTAACGCCCGCTACAACACCGGAGAAGTCGGCAAAGACCAAAGCCGATCTCCAAGGCCAGTCCTCAACAGCGGACACCGCAGACTCAAACTCCAATCCGCCTAGTTACACAAGAGATTGCTAATCTACAAGGCCACAGATCAAGCTAAGCAATGCCAACAGTCCACGAACCGCAGTCCGCTCATGCAGCTTCGCTAGAAACCCGACTTTCTTGGCCAAAGGCCAACCAGGCCGCACAACAGACTGCCTAGGCCGCGGACTCAGACATCTCAGGCCGCGTAGTCCGCCTGGCTCGCCCATCACCCACTTTCACTTCACAAATTTCAACACTCCCCCTTGAAGTGAGAAGTGGTGATCAAGCCCAGCAAGCCTCGTAACTGTTGAAATGGCCCCTTCAATAGCGGCTTCGTGAATATGTCAGTAAGATTATCTTCACTCCAAACATGCCCGATCAGAAGAGATCCCTCCAACACCTTCTCCCTTATAAAGTGGTGCTCGATCTCAATATGCTTGGTACTTGCATGACACACTGGATTGTTTACCAGTTTGAGAGCACTCTCATTGTCACCCCGGAGTAGAGTATGACCTTGTACTTCCTCATGAACATCCTCTACAAGTCTTCTCAACCAAATGGCTTCCTGAGCAGCCAAGGTCGAAGCCTTATACTCTGTTTCTGCAGTAGACACAGACACTGAGTCTTGCTTCTTGCTACACCACGATATGCAAGCTGATCCACAAGTGAAGACATAACCCAAAGTTGATCTTCGATCATCCGAGTCACCACCGTAATCAGCATCCGTGTACCCAAGCAAAGCAAAGTCCGTGTCCCTTTTATAGAGAAGTCCCATATCAGAAGTTTCCTTGACATACTTCAAAATATTATTTGCCGCCACCAGATGAGACTTCATTGGTTCAGCCATTACCGACTTACTCGGCCAATAACATAAGCAATGTCTAGCCTTGTAATCGTCAGGTAGATCAAGCTCCCAACTAGAGCTCTGAACATCAAGGGATCAGGAAGAATCCTTCCTTCATCGCATCGAAGCTTCAGCCCATGATCTAGTGGAGTAGAGCAACTCTTTCCTTCACCCATGCCGAATCGATTCACATTGCGATCCGCATAACCCTTTTGGAAAATCAGTATCCCTCTCTCCTTTCTCTCCACTTCAAGACCAAGAAAGTGATGAAGCTCTCCCAAGTCTTTCATCTAGAAGCATATAGCAAGCTCAACCCTAAGACTAACTACTTCCTCCTCCAAATTTCCTGTGATGATCATGTCATCAACATACAGTAGGACCAAGACATGAAACTCTCCCTTCCTCTTGATGAACAAGATTGAATCCGAGTTGGAAGAAAGATATCCGTAGAATTGAAGATACTCTGCTATCTTACCATACCAAGCTCTAGGAGCTTGCTTCAACCCTTAGAGAGCCTTCCTGAGCTTGCAGACATAGTCTGAATGAACTTCAGAAACAAAACCAAGTGGTTGATCCATGAAGATGTCCTTATCAATTTATCCGTAAATAAAAGCATTCTTCACATCAAGCTGCCACATCCTCCATCCCTTATAAGCAGCCAAGACGATCACCACCCTAACTGAAGTCATCTTTACAACTGGACTAAATGTCTCCTCATAGTCTTCTCCATACTGTTGTGAGAATCCTCGAGCAACCAAGCGAGCCTTGTATCTATCAATGCTCCCATCAGCCTTTTTCTTCAACTTAAACACCCACTTGCAAGTCACTGGAGTAATGCCATCAACCTTGGGCACAAGGTCCAAGGTTTCATTCATCTTGAGAGCAGCAATCTCTTCCTTCATGGCATCATCCCACTCCTTGACTCTAGTGGCCTCATTGAAGTTTGCAGGCTCTCGCTCATCCAGAGGACCTGCAAAGAAGCAGGAGACAAAACACACTGCATTCCCATCACAGTACCGAGCAGGTGGCTTGATAGTCCTCTTCGACCTTCATAAGGTCTGCTCCTTGCTCACTACCTCCGTTGCTCCTTCAGGCTCAAATCCAACTTCGGGAAAGCTTTGAGCAATGATCCCCCTGCTTCCTGAGCAAGAAGGCTCAACACTTGAGCTTGAAGCAACAAGAGCTGCTGGTGAAACAACAAGCTCCTCTTCTAGAACTTCAGCAGCCACCTTCTGCTCTTCATCAACCTTGCTCTCTGGTAGATCAACCGACCCACCTCCATACAACGTCAGTTCGTCAAAGACTACATCTCTTGATACAACAAACTTCTTCGTCGAGGGATCCATGCATTTCCATCCCTTCTTTCGCTCATCATAGCCAACAAAGACAAGTTTCCTTGCCTTTGCATCAAGCTTGGTCCTTGAAGCATCCGGGTTATGCATATAGCAAGTTGATCCAAAAACCAGAAGGTGTTCCACGCTTGGCTTCTCCTTCAGCAACATCTCAAAGGGAGACTTTATATTGATTGGGCTGAGTGCCATCCGATTGATGACGTATGAAGCACAAGACATCCCCTCTGCCCAGAAGGACCTAAGAATGTCTTTCGCATGAAGCCAACACTTGCAGGTTTCCGTCAGATGACGGATCTTCCGCTCTGCTACTCCATTTTGTTGTGGAGTATGAGCACAAGTGAGCTCTCTTTGGATCCCGTTCTTCCTGCAGAAGTTAGAAAACTCGGAGGAGACAAACTCACCACTGTTGTCTGTTCTAAACTTCTTGATTCGCAAGCTAAGCCATCCCTCCACTAGCTCCTTGAACTCCACAAACAATCGGAAGGCTTCAGACTTCTCCTTCAAGAAATATACCCAAGTGTATCTTGAGTAGTCATCAATCAGAACGAGCATGTATTTGCTCCCACCAAGGCTTGCACTGACGGTTGGTCCCATCAAGTCTCCATGGATACACTCCAATGGTCTTTTACTCCTTGTTTGTGACTTATTAAACAGAAGGTGATGAGCCTTGCCGTATTGACACCCCGCGCAAACGTGACCATCACCAAAGGATGACAGCTTAGGCAAGCCTCTCACAAGACTTCTATAGCCATAGCCTTCAGCTTATCCATTCCTACATGCCCCAGCCTTTCATGCCATATAGCAGCGCTATCATTTGGTCTCATCCGATCAACATAAGAGTTAGTTGCAAGAACAAACAAGTTATTTACTCTCCTCCCAACATGAGAAACAACAGCTTTAACCGCTGATATGTTGCGAAGGAACTTCACTTCTGTTGGCCCAAACAGAACGTGATAACCCGCGTCGACCGCATTGGTCACAGAGAAGAGGTTCTTCTTCATGCCCGATACGTGATACACACTCCTTAACGTGAGTGGCCCCTTATCACTACCCAAAGACATATCCCCCTCCTTCTCTACTGCATAAACAGTATTATAAGCAGTGATGATAGCTTCGTTACCTAAGTAAGCTTGTAGAGATGAGAACTTCGACTTATCTCCGGTGAGGTTATGACCACACCCGGAGTCCACGATCCACTCGTCATTGAAGTCAACAGCGGACAAAGCACAGACACAAGTGCCCATCATAAAAGCTCCGCCCCATCCAACTTCTTTAGTACTCAAGCAAGCTTCCTCCTTGCCTGCAGCATGCCCAGACTGCAGTTTGACCTTGCTGTCACGCTTGAAGTGTCCCCGCTGATGACACCTATAACACTTCAAGTTCTTCTTCCAATCCTTCTTAGGAGCAGCGCTCCTCTCTGACTGATAAGAAGTTGAAGGCTCATTTTCAGCAGCAGTATTCTTCTTCTTCCCTTCCCATCTCTTCTTATTCTTGCCCGTGAACAGCGCTTCACTACCTCCTTCAGAGATAGTCACTCCTGCCATCTGTCTTGCCAAACTTTCCTGCGAAGCAAACAAGTTCTCAAGCTCTAGCAGAGATGGATGAGTAGCCCAGCCTTGAACAGAGGTTACAAAGGCAACATACTCATTCCGCAAGCCACGGATTATGTACCTTTTCAACATAGCCTCAGAGATCGGCTTATCAGGATCAAGCGTTGATATCTCAGCACACAGGCTCTTCATCTTCAAGAAGAAGTTTGAGATAGTCAGGTCTCCTTAAGTTTTCCTAGCCAACTCATTCTCCAAGAACTGTAGCCATGCTACATTCTTCCTGTTGAACAACACATCAATGGTTGTCCAGATATCAGCAGCTGACTCACATCCAATGATGTGATCAAACAGCTCCGGTGAAATAGCACTCTTGAGAACAAACTCCGCCTTTGCATTTATTTTTCTCCAGAGCCTCACCTGCTCATCAGTCCCAAAAGCAGAAGTGACCTCATGCCTGTCGTCACCACTGACGACCTCCCATAACTCCTCGCTAAGAAGAAAACTCTTCATACATGACTTCCACTTCTTGAAGTTAGTCGCGGTCAAGAGTTCAATACCCAGACCTCTTGCATAGTTCCCTTCCATTGCAGCAACCTTTGGTTAAGCTCCCAGAAGAACAGAGTTACAACACAAGTTGATCACCGCTCAAGCAACTGAACCTTGCTTTGATACCATGTTGAATTTTCTCAAAGTGGTCAACAAGATAGCTTGACGCCAAATTAATATTCTCAGCACTACCAAGATCACACCTTAATCAAGTGGAAGCCCAAAAAGCAAGCTTAATACCAAATGCAAATGGAAGAACAAGAAGATCTTATATTTATAAACTTCTTTACAAGACGAGGTATACATAGCGAGACATGATTTCACCAGTACATAAGGAAACAGAAAGAACAAAAACAAGCCGAGCGGACAACACTGGAGACCGCCGACACCGCCTTGTCTGCCGTAGTCGCCGAAGCCGCCCGAACTACTACTGCTACAAGACAAATAGAACACGAAGTTTGCCAAGACCGCGAGGTCGCGCGGACACACCGTTATTCGCTGATTGTTGCTGAACTAAAGAACAGACCGCCTACCCGCCTGAGTCCGGCGGACAGGTTATTGGACTTGGAAATTGCTGAAGCAGAGAAACACTAACAAGCTGCAGAAGCGACCTGCAGAGACCGCAGAGACCGCAAACTTCACTAAACCTGACCAAAGTCAAAGCCAAACTCCTGGCTCCTCAATGGTAGTGGCGCGACCTGCACACAACAAACAATTATCTCTACTCAACCCGCGCGGACAGGAAAATCCAGACCACAACAAATGGCCAAGCCTGACTTACTGTTCACTCAGTTACTGTAGATGTACCGGGTGGTCTATTTATAGGCGAGGTGAGGACTGTAGTGACCACCCTAGTGAATAGAGTCACCGACCCAGCCCGCGCACTAGCAAAGCCCCGTCCGCTGAGTCCGCGAGGACTTAGCCGGATTTAAATAAACCGCCAGGAGGTAAGACAAGGATATTCACCACCAGGCCGACTCGCACCAGTCCGCCCACACTATGCGGAGAAGGCACAACCCGCATAGCCCGCAAACATCACTGCACATGGACAACCACAACCTCTACTATAATAGTCCGCACACTATACGCAGACACAGAGGCAGTCCGCATAGCTCGAAAAAAAAGTCGCAAACCATCACAAGTCCACGACTAACAGGCAGTCCGCCCGATCAACAACAGACTCTGCGGATAACGCGGACACGCTGGACTTGTCACAAAATATGACCAAGTCCAGTAAACTACTAAGGGCCTGGCACGAGCTCGGCGGACAAGGCCCAGCCCACCTACTCCCAAGGTAGATCGACAACACTCCACCAGAATAAGGCAGATCCCGCAAGCCCCTACTCGCATAGCTGCAAGACAATGGCCAACTGACGGACTAGACACCAGTCCGCACAATCCTCCACAGAGCAGCTAACGCCCGCTGCAACACCAGAGAAGTCAACAAGGACCAAAGCCGATCCAAGGCCAGCCCACAACAGCGGACACCGCAGACTCAAACTCCAATCTGCCTGGTTACATAATAGCTTGCTAATCTGCAAGGCCGCAGAACATGCTGAGCAATTCCAACAGTCTGCTAACCGCAGTCCGCTCAGGCCGCTTCTCTAGAAACCCAACTTCCTTGGCCAAAGGCCAACCAGGCCACACAACAGACCGCCCAGGCCGCAGACTCAGACCGATCAGGCCGTGTAGTCTGCCCGGCCTACCCATCACCCACTTTCACTTCACAAATTTCAACACAATCGTGTCCGTCCGCTAGAGGAAGAAGATGCATGGATGCCGTCCATCTTGATGTATTAAACTATAGCTTATTTCATATTCTATCACACTTTATTCTGTACCTTTCGGGCTGATTTTAGGCCCCTTAGAGGCATATTCAGAAAATGTGTTCAACATATAAAATGTAGCCCTAGGTCTTAAATTTAAAATGACACCCTAAAGTTATAATTTGGAGCAATACAACTCTCTATAGGGCCATTCTACCAAGATTGGTCCTAGGCTAGGACAGATCTTTAAATGAGTGCCCAATCCAAACCCTAAGTCCACATGACCTGAGATTTTGGTCATGCCTATGATTAGGCCTACTTAGGTACTGACCAAAAATGGGAATTTTTGGAAAGAAGTTTTCCATAGTGTTTGGAGAAATATCATTTATTAAATTAATTAAATATTTGGAGATCTATAACTCCAAATGCCCCAAATTTGGGTGGCATGGCCATTGGGTCATTATATGACCATGGTAAAAATTTCAGGCCATTTTGACCTATGCATGTTTGGAAATCCCACATGCATGAGATAGGTATGTTCAAATTTGGGGTGCCTATAGTAAAAATAGGAAAATGGGAATTTAGCCCATTTGGACTATTTCATGTCCATGAAACTCTAGACATAGGCTTATATGGATGAAATACACCTCTCATGGGAAGGTTGGGATTTTTGGGATCAAAAATACCAATATTTGGAATTATTGGAAAATATGCCTAGATAGGAAATAAATTTGAATCTAGGACCTATGATTTTATTAAATTCTAAAATTTTGTCACAAGCCTTATTAGGACAGAGCTCACCTCTAGAAAAATGTATGGGACTGTTAGGTAATGCTAACTTTGTTTTTATGTAGAATTTACCATTTTGCCTATTATGGAAATTAATTAAAAATAAGGGAAATTTTTTGTTAAAATATTATGGAAAAAATTTACAGTAGTTTACCTCTGTGATTAAATCCATGTTAAATTATTTGAGAATTTTTGGATGTCTTTATATGCTGAAAGCCCTAATAATGGCATTTTGGTAATATTGTTCATATGGATATAAGTTAGGACAAATCACTGTTTCGGATTTTGAAATTCTCTACTTAGCTTTATTATATCAACATGGATCCTCAATAAGTTTCCTAAAATTTGTGATCGTATAAATACTGTACTTCATTTGGAAACTAGACAATTTGTGTTTTATTATTAAATAGATATTAAATGGAATTTCACATGGGAAAATTATGAAACTTGGTAGGAAGTCATATTTAACCCCATGGAACATCTGATAAATTTCCTAGATAGGCTGGACCATTATAGAAACATCATGTGCAAGGTGACCCAGGTCACTCAATTAAAATAATTAGTTTAGGCCCTTAATCCCTTAGAAAAATAATGAAACCTAGGTTGGTCAACATCATACGTCATAGCAAACCATGATAAATAATTAGTGGCAGTTGGCCCAAGGGTTTAAAAGACACATCATACGGGTCAACATTAGGTCTTGGGTGCGGTTAGTAAAAATAACACATAATAGTAGGACCCTCAGAGGATAAGGTTGTCAGTTGAGATGGAATCTATGGTGGGAAGATAAACCCTGGTTGTTGTCCAATAGGTCACTTTTTGATAACGAGCGATAGAGTGCAGTATCCCAAGGATAGTGGCTAGAACGGAGATCGGCGGAAGACCGCCACTCTATTGATAACATTCTAAATTATTAGGTTTGTCCCAGAGTAATAATGAGAGTTGGTATGGATTATGGGTAGACATTAATAAAAGTAAATACCCTTGAGAAAGGGAGCTTTGTGCTTCAGCCCATAGTAGTTCTTAGTGCCCCCAAGTGCCCTTCACCAGGCATACCTTGGGCAGTCCTGGGATTAACCCTAAGTTGCTAGGTATAACAAACATTAGACAAGAGTAGTCTAATAAGCTAAGAGAACATGGTAACATTCTTACCCGTGAAGGGTTGGAGGGATTTAGAACTAAGGCATTGATGTGCAATCTCACCCGTGAAGGGTTGGAGGGATTCAGAACTAAGACATTGATGTGCAATCTCACCCGTGAAGGATTGGAGGGATTCAGAACTAAGGCATGGATGTGCAATCTCACCCGTGAAGGGTTGAAGGGATTCAGAACTAAGACATTGATGTGCAATCTCACCCGTGATGGGTTGGAGGGCTTCAGGACGGGTTGGTCCTGCGAGCTGGAGGCTCGGGTTGGAATATCTTGCATGTGCATAAAAATAAACTTGTGGAGGGTCATGCGGTACTGGGCCAATTGTCACACTGATGGCAGTACGGTGACTTTGGCAAGGTGTGATGGTTTGAGGGGCCAGTGGGTTGTTTTACACTACGGTCTGGAGGACGATCCCCAAAACGCACACTCGACCAAAAAGACTGGTAGGTAGCCAGTAAATAGTACGCAAAGACTCTAGAGCGCACCTAGGATGTGTATAGAGGCGTATGGGAGGTCTAGGCCTGGTAGTGTGTATACCCGCCTAGGAGTGGAGATGCCCGCTCCACTGCTGTCGTAGCCACAACGGTGGTACCAGAGAAAGATGCTAGCTCCAAAAAGGGGGAACTAAAGTTCTGTGATCACAGAGTCGTGTGTGTGAGTTGCACTTGCATGAATCATAACCCGCATACATAACATACATACATATTTAGGTCATACGCACCATGGATCCTTATCATATAAATTAGTATGAGCTCTTTTATATGATAAGCTATATTTATGAAACTTTAACTTATAAATTTGTATGAGCATTCATATAACTTAAGGTACTCTTGTGATGTTAGTATAGCGGTAGATAGTTTACTTTCTGCTTTTTCTTTACTTTACTTACTACACTCTTCTTTCAGTACTACTTACTTACTTTACATGTGCTATATATATAGAACTGCTAATGTAATGACATAATTGTTAGAAATATATCCATGATAGAATAGATTCGCTTTCACCTGCTTCTATTTTAATACTGCTTTGTTGTCCTCCATTTTCGTCCTCTCGCTCGGTGCCTAGGAGTCGTAGGGGTGAGGCGAGGACGATAATGGCTTAGTCTTTATGACTAACGATTGGTTGTGACCGTATCATTTTAGGAGCACGAGGACCTGGAGCACCAGTACGACCAGCAGGATGAGGTGGCAGGACTTGAGGACCACATACCATGTGCTACTACCGTAGCTCAACGTCAGGTGATGATGAGTGTGCTTGTTTAGAGTTTTCTTCCACATAGTGTTATAGTTAGAGAGAGAGAGATTTACTATTCATTTTTTGGCATGTATGGGCATAAGCCCTTCTCTCTTTTTGTACTCATTGTGTACTGTTGTACCTTTTCATTATATATATGATGTTATTGCTGTCACTTGTGGACTTGCTAGTTTTCTTCCTGTTGTACTTCTATTCCCAATTGGCCTACAGGTAAATGATCGTACTTGTCAGCAGGATTGGCGTCTTCCGGTGCCGAATAGCTCGTGTGTTAGTGTCACCATAAGGCGACGGTTCTGGGCATAAGACCGGGTTAACTGCTTGGTAAGGGGAGGGGTCTTACAAACTGGTATCACTTGAACAAACGATCATATGAGAAAGAAGTCCACAACACTGAGTCACCCCTCTCGAGTAATAGTTTGCGGACAAACTATGTAGTAGAAGCAATGGTGTGACCATGTGTAAAAGGTCACAAAAAATAGTCCATTTAAATAATGAGTTAGGCCAATCCAATTAGGACACCACCTTAGTTTGACTTACCAAATGGATTTCGTCGTGTATCCGAGTCTAAAATCGACCTCGGAGATAGATTGGTTAAGGTACGAGGATACCCAAATTCACCTAGGGAAGAATTTGACGCAAGTGTCACTGCTTAAGGCCTCAATTCTGATGTCCCAACTCCACCTATCGAGTGATATTATCAATTCTTACCCAAGTTGATAGGACCGCCTTAAGGAGAATTGGGGCATATAATATATTAGTGGAATAGTAGGGTACTCATAAACTTAACCCTCATACTGATGACTTGATTACGTTGAGACAACCACAGTGGCAAATACCAAAGGTAGAATAAGAATTCAAGTCTCAGAAGAAACCCATTTTGGTTTGGTCACATGTTGATCTTGAGAAGATTGTCGTATAAGTAATCTTAAGGGACAAAGGTATATAACATATCAATTAGTCTCAAGGTGGAACTCCAAGTCTAAGATTGTTAGCCCTAAGGATTGAGGCATATATAAGATGATTGCACTATGGATATTAAAGAAATTTAGCCTAAAATGTATGGGGGCTTATCCTTTTGTTTATTGGGCTAAATTGGTAATGACTTGGATTTCCCTAGACCCAGTTTATAAAATGTTGTGCCGCAAACATAGTGATCTTGGAGAATTGGTATTTGAACACTACCCATATGAAAATCGAGACTTATGTACAAATAATTGGTAAGATTATCAACCCTCCCTCGAAGTTGGGATATATGTAGAGGGTTGCCCGCTTGAATATATCACAATCTTAGAACAAGAAAAACTGCATGTAACGTTAGAAACTTTCTTGGGCTGGTGAATTAGATAACTACTTGACACAACTTAAAGAGAGATCGTAATTTCATCGATGTATAATGCCATACTATATTCAAAGAACAAAACAAGTGGCGTATAATCCACAAGAATTCGAACAAATGACCTTTCGATTAACTAAAATCAAACAGTAACGACGACACAAAGGTTTTATGTATAATTAAAGGAATGTGTTACCTCAACAAAGCACGTTCCTAGATGCCCAAACACCTTAACCTAATTGACGTGACATGCGATTAATGATTATATCATCGGTTAAGAATTTGATTAATGAACTCAAATATATTGCAGGAGAAAGCCAAGGTGAATTGAGAATTCAGTACAAGTCAGAAGTATAACTGAAATTTTTGCATAACTAAGGCTCATGATTATCACATATTAAATGGGTACAATTGGGAGAAGTAAACACGATGATTGGTCACTGCTACCCATGCCTACCTAACATAAACATGTCAATAGGTTGGAAATATACAGATTAGGATAAGGTAACGTCATGGTAATATGAAGGAGTGATTGCGGGTCTTAACTGTTATATGATTAGAACCCATAAGTGAGAATTCAAAGTGTTTGAATAATTTTATTTATGACATTGGGAGTATAACGACCCCCCAAAAAAAATTTAAAATCAAGTGAAAAACTATACTGAATTGGAAGATATATATTATAAGTACGATCCTTTGGATGTGGCTCTAATGATCACAAGAATCAAAACAAAATTGTGTGATGATATAATAATTGCCTTTAGAAAGATTCAGAATTTATAGAGCAACTTATGATTATGAACATGTTATTTTCCTTAAAATCAAACATTATAATAGTTTAAAGGATTTGAAATGGCCACCTTGTGGGCAAACACACTATCATGTTTAGTGAACTTAGTAAATTTGATCATGAGTAGGCAATACAAGCCCATCCTACACACAATGGAACGAATAAAATCAACATTGCATATATTAGATAGTGTGAATTATGTATTTTTTGGGTATATATAAGTGGTACACATATGTATGGTCTCTTGATTATGATGACATCAAGAACCGGGGCACATAAGTTGATAACATTATAACCACCATTAAGAGAATTCATGACTATGGAATATAGATTTTGACTATCAAAGGTGTACACGGTGAAATTGCACAAGAATTAATGAGTGTTTAATCAGATTCTTTTTACGATGAAATCGACTTGTGACAAATCTTATTATTTTGCAAGAATTCATTATATCTCATCAATAAAGATCCAATTAAAAAAGCGATTGAGTGTCATGTTGTGAACATCAATATTAATAATGATCGCTTGATGTATATATGAAGAGTTCACTCTACAAATTATGTATTTTTACTTAAGTAGAGGTGTAATATGTCATGAATTTGGAAGAAAAAAGAAAAGAGGGGGGTGATAATCTTTTCATCAAATCTTAAGTTTGGAGGTTGGTTAATTACTATGCATAAAGTTGGACCTTCGTCATAAATAAAACTATGATAACATATATTTGAAGATTCGATATGGTATAAGCTATAAGGCGTGAGGCGATTCTAGAAGAGAAATCTAAGATTTGTGTGCACAATTTTACATATAAGATTATTGATTTTCACGTACTTTATGATCATTGATCATAAGGGACTCCGAACCAATGTATGATTAAGGTTTATTTAATGATAATGTGTCGGAAGACTTGGAAATATGCCCACACAATCTTGATTATGAATATCCCAAAATATAATGAAAGTGTATTTGGAAGGGGACTGTTACCTCTGATAGAAACACATACGACGCCTATAGGGTAGGAATTGCCGGACGCCGCTATCTTGAGTCTAGGATGACGATCCAAGGGCACTCATATCAGATTACATTAAGGATATAGACGCACATATATAGCTGATCAGGGATCAGATGCTGGAGGCTCAGAGTCGACAAGACAAGTAATACGATGCAGGCATCAAAAAATAGAGATCCAGGTGGGAGACAAAGTTTTCTTAAACATATGTCTGGTGCATTGTGTCTCGCGGGTGTGGAGACACAAGAAGCTCAGCCCTCGATTTATGGGACCATACTTGATCCTGGAGAGGATCGGTCCTTTGGCTTACAGGCTGGAGCTACCGCCAGAGTTAGGGACTCTGCACGACATCTTCCACATCTCTTCGCTACAAAGAGCTCTCCTTCGGCCAGAGCAACATATTACCACTACAGCAGGCCCGGTAGCACCTGATAGATCAGTTCGTTTAGAGCCGGTCCAGATCGATGATATAACGGTTTGAGTGCTGCGAAAGAAGAAGGTTCCCTTGGTAAAGCTATTGTGGTCCAACCACGGACGGGAGGAGCACACCTGGGAGCTGATGGATCTGATGCGAGAACGATACCCAGAGCTTTTTGTTTATTGGGATTTGTAACATCCCATTTCCTACTAGACCCCTAAACTTAGATTAGGTTAGGATATGTGGTGGATGAATGGGGTTAGGCTAGGTTTGACCAATGGAGTTAGGGTGGATTTACAAAGGGCCCACTATAGGGTTCGAGTCAAATCAGGTCAAACTAGCCCAAAATGGAATCATAGGTACACATTGACTCCACTACTATGCCCTAACCCTAAAAGCAATCTAAGTGAACCAAAAGCCACATCATTAGGTCAACCATTGACCTAAGTTGACTCAAGTCAAATATAACCCTAATTTGGTCAAATCCACATATATAAGCCCAATTATCCCAAGTGGACATCACCATGACCCAACCCATGTTGTGTGATGATATGGGGTTCATGACCATCAAGTGGGGCCAGCCCACTCATTAAGTTGACCAAGTCAACCCTATAAGTCAACAAGTTAACAAATGGCCTAAAGGAAGAAAAAGGGAGGCTAAGCCCATTCCCAATGGGCAAAGCCCATGAGCAAGGGATATGACCAGCCTAAATGTGTCAAATTACATCCCCTACCCCCTGGTTTTGGAGGGTAGTGACATGCATGGGGGTAGTTTAGGAATTTGCTAAATGGACGAGAGAAAAAACAGAGGAAAATGGTGGATGAAGGCCATGTGGTCCTCCTCCTCTCTTCACAGGCCTTCCTATGAGCTCACACATCATTTCCCAGCCATTTTCAGCAAGCTCCATGACACATGGCAGCCATGGTGAAGCATCCTATGCTAGGCCGAATTTACACATGCTCAAAACTACACAACCAGCCAACCCCACCTCCATTTGACCTCAACATCAGCTTCAGAAGGCCATGAGGAGTGAAATTCGATATATAGATCGAAGCTTTTGGTGGAGAAATGAGTTCGGGAGCAAGCTCGCCGGAGAGGAAAAATTCCATGCCCAACCGCTGCCGCCACCATCATAGGGCTACGATTAAGGTCCGTTTCTCCTCCTCTTCCTCTGTGCTAGCCACCTAGATCATTTAGGAGAGATTTTGAGCTCAATTGAGCTTGAATCCATGTGAGGTGTGGGAGAAAATCCATGGTTTTGAAGGAGATCAGGTTCGCCGGAAACCGCCGCCTCCGGCAGCAAAGTCGCCGCCAAACGTTAGCCCTCACCTCAACAGAGGTGGTGGTGCTGGCTGATCGGGGAGGTGGCTGGCTGGATGGGAAAAAACAGATCAAGGTGCTATAGGTCAGTGCAATCGTGGCCGTCCGCTGGAGGAAGAATACGCATGGATGCCGTCCATCTTGATGTATTAAACTATAGCTTATTTCATATTCTGTCACACTTTATTCTGTACATTTCGGGCTGATTTTGGACCTCTTAGATGCATATTAAGAAAATGTGTTGGGTACATTGGAAAATGTATACCAGATTTGAAGAAGGCTCACCCTACTCAATGATATACATCAAGGTGTATTTGATGTGCTTTGAGTTTATATGTGCAGGTTAAGTAACTGCAGGATTGCAGGAAAAATTCTAAGTCCATGTGTCGACACCTAGAGGTGAAGTGTCGACACTTATGAAGGCTTATGTCGACACCTAGAGAAGCTGTGTCGACACTTGGAGTAATTGTGTCGACACCAGGAAGGCAGAGTCGACACTAGAAGAAAAGTGTTGACACATACAGGCAGTGTCGACACATTGTGAAGAATTATCAACATAATCTGTGTCGACACTTAGAGGCAGTGTCGACACCAAGAGAAACTTTGTCGACATCAAATATGTCGACACCAGGAGGCTGTGTCGACACTCAACAAGCTTCATCAAAGAAGTACTTGTTTCGACACAAAGGAGATGTGTCGACACTCAGCAAGTTTCAACACAAGAAGGCATGTGTCGACACAAAGGAGATGTGTCGACACTCAGCAAGTATCAACAACAAAAGAAGATGTGTCGACACAAATGAGATGTGTCGACACACAACAGAATTCAACTAAGTATCAAAGAAGAAGTATTTGTGTCGACACACTCAACCAGTGTCGACACATTCAACAAAAGGCTTGTGTCGACAAACAAAATTAGTGTCGACACATTCTGAAGAAGTAGTGTCGAGAAGCTGTTACAACAACACAAGGAGTTGTGTCGAAACCATCAAGGCTAGTGTCGACACTTAGTCTACTTGTGTCGACACTTAGTCTATTTGTGTCGACACATAAAGACTATCTGTCTCGACACTTTCAGACAGTGACAGTGATTTCAAGAAGTGACTGGATGACTTGACAGCTGCCATTTCAACCGGTCAACTGCAACTGTCAGAGCCGTCAGAAGGTTGTTAGAAACCGGATCAGCCGGTTACCTTGGAGAAGGACTATATAAAGACCTTTATCCTTCAACAGAGAAGGAGGAATCACAATAAGAGAAGGATCACAATTAATCAAGAGATTTAATAACACAAAAGAAGAAGACCTTCGACAGAAGATCTAAGAAGTTGGAGAGAGAGAGCTCCTTCTAAGAAGAGCAGCTGCTGAACCAGGCTGCTAAGTAAGATTCAGATTGAGATCTGAATCTCAAGACAGAAGTTGATTGAAGATCATCTTCACAGGAGATTCAACCCTACTGTATTCTAATTCAAGAAGCTTTGAAGGAGGCCAAGGGAGGTTGATCTCTACCAAGTTCTTCCAAGAACTCATCAAGAAGCCAGTCAACCTATCTCTCTCTTTCAGAGTTGTGGTTAATTACTTTGTATAATCAAAATATCTGTAGGATCTTGTATAGATCTGAGCTGTAAGCCTATTTTATAAAGGTTGAGTGTAGGAGACTGTGTGCTCTGAGTGTAGGTCTTGTTGAAGACTGAGGTAGGGCCTTGTGCTTGAGTTGTAGGAGACTTTGTTCTCTGAGTATAGGTCTTGTTGAAGACTGAGTGGTAGGGCTTTGTGCCTGAGTTGTAGGAGTGGGGACACTCTGAGTTGTAGGAACCTGTTTGGGGTTCTGAGCTGTAAGATCTGAGGATCTGAGGAGAAGTGCTGAAGTTAAGCCGAATCTAGTACTCTACTAGATAGGCGAAGGGGGAAAGTGGATGTACCCAGACCTTGGGGAACCACTACAAATACTATGTGCACTCTGTGTATGTTTGTTTCTGTGGTTCCTGTGTTGTGATAGTTGTAGAATTGCATCTGCTGTACAGAATTTCTGCCTTAAAATTAAAAATAAAAGTACACCTATTCACCCCCCCTCTAGGTGGTTAGACACTATTTCTTTTAGGTGGTATCAGAGGGAGGTTACTCAAAAAGGGACATAACAGTCTGAGTAAGATCCTGTAGGCAGATTTAGAACAAAGAAGATTCAAGAAAATGGGTTCTAGTGAGAATCACAAAGAGCTGGGGTCCATGAAATTGCCAATATGTAGAAAAGAGATATTTGTCATTTGGAAAGAGAGGGTTAGACTCTTTATGGAAGCATCTGACCCAAGGATATACATTACAGTTAAAGAAGGCCCATATGTGCCAATAAAGATATCCATTCTGGATGCAAATCAGAAAACTCCCAAGGACTTCTCTGAAATGACAAAAGATGAAATCATTCTGGCCACTATGGACAAGAGATCCCAGAATATAATTGTTAGTGCTATTGATGATGCAACATTTCAGAACTTGATTCATTGTAAGACCTCTAAAGAAATGTGGGACACATTAATAGTTTACATGGAGGGATCAGAAGAAGTAAGACAAGACAGGAAGTCCTTGTTAAATCAAGAATATGAAAGCTTCAGACAAGGAAAGTCTGATAGCATTACAGAATGTTACAAGAAGTTATATAGGATAGTCAATGAATTGATGTCCTATGGAAGAGAATTCAGCAACTATGAGTTGAATGACAAGTTCTTAAGATCCCTCACTAAGGACTGGGACACCAAGATTTGTGTCATTAGGGAAATGGCCAAATTAGCTGATATAGCTCCTCGAACTTTGTTTGGAAAACTGCTATCTTATGAAATGCAGTTAATAGTTAGAAAGGAGGAAGAGAAGACTACTAGAGTGGAGCACAAGGAAAGATCTGTGGCCTTCAAGACTGAAGCCACTAGGAAGTATAGAAGCAAGTCTCCATCTCCAGCTCAAATAGTTGCTGAGACTGTCACAGAAAATTCAGATAGCAAGAATTCAGATAGCAGTGAAAGTGATGAAGACTTTGCTGCTTTTACTAGGCATTTTCAAAAGTTTCTGAAGAAGAAGGAGTGAAGGTCCAAGACTTCTACTTCTCAGCCAAAAGATGACTACTATCAGAAAAGGAAGTCATCAAGAAATGACAGAAGCAGGTCCAAGCCAAGCAAAGCTACATCTTCAAAGATTGTGTGCTATTGCTGCAATAGACAGGGACATGTAGTGGCTGACTGTCCTGAAAAGAGGAAGGAGTCAGCTGACAAAAAGAAGACTCAGTTTAAGGGCAAAAAGGAAAGGTCCTTTGTTGCTAAGAAAGACAAGAGTCTGACTGATCAGTCATCTTCAGAAACAGAATCAGAAGCTGAAGCCTATATTGGATTATTTACTGAAGAGGAAGAAGATGAGTTCATGCAGCTAATGAACTCAATTTATGAGCATGAGGACACTCAGTGCAAGGGAATAATGGCCTTATCTGAAGGAGATAAGATCCAGGATCAGCCTGGACCAAGTAAGGTACAAAGTTGTTCTTTTAGTTCAATTTCTAGTACTGAGTCAGAATTAGATACATCTGCATCAAGTGATGTGGGTGAGTATGAATCTGAAGGAGATATTCATCAGTTAATTGATGAATATAGGGACTTGTTGCAGGCCTTAAAGAAAAGCAAAACCTTAGCCAAAACTCAGGCAAAGGAGATTGCTAGTCATAAATTGGCTGTTGCTGATTCAGATAAGTTATTTGATCAGAAACTGAATGAAATAGCCAGGCTAAAGAATATTACTATTATTCAGATGGGTACTATTACATTTAAGAATGATTAAATTAGAAATCTGGAGGCTAGACTTCAGAAGGAGAGAGAGATTATAGTAAGTTTTTCTAAACCAAAATCTGTTTTACCTTTGATAGATGAGTTTGTACCTCAAAAGGGTAAGACTAGATTGGGGTTTACAAAACCTGCCTGGACAGCTAGGTCCAAATCTAAGGGCAAAGCCCCAGCACTAAACAAGAAGCCTGCAGTAGATAATTCAGCCAGGGTTGTACCTAAATAAAGGTACAACAGGTTTGAGTGCTGGTGTTGTGGCAAGATAGGCCACTTTGCCATAGATTGTTGGCACAATTCAAGTTTCAAGGAGAGTAGCAAACTGCCTGCTAGAACAGCTACAGGTAGTTTTGTTAAAGGTCAGAATAACCTGCACCAAGGACCCAAGAATTATTTGGATTCTAAGGTTAAGTAATCTGTTTTGCAGGTGAGTCCAAGTGGCCATGCACCTATATGGTACTTGGACAGTGGATGTTCCAGGTACATGACTGGAACTAAGGGGTTGCTGAAGGTCTATACACCTATCAAGGATGACCCTAAAGTTACCTTTGGTGGTTTAGAAAAAGAATCATCAAAGGCTTTGGTAACATTTCTAGTAACCAAATTACAATTACTCAAGTGGCTTATGTAAAGGGCTTGAAACATAACCTCATTAGCATAAGTCAGCTGAGTGATTTAGGATATGACATCTCATTTGTCAAGGATGGTTGTCATATCAAAAGGTCAAGTGATCAAAAGATCATTCTGACAGGATATAGGAAGAGAAATGTCTATTGTCTTGACTTTGTATGTGCGAACAATATTTCTCCTATTTGTCTTATAGCTGATGAGAAAGTCTCACATTGTGTTAAATGGCACAAGAGGCTGGCTCATCTTAACTATAAGACAATTGGCCACCTATTTAGTAAAGAGTTAGTGAGGAATGGTCCTCAGGTTAAGTGTATAAAGGATGGGATATGCTCAGCTTGTCAAAAAGGCAAGCAGACCAAATCCACCTTCCATAGCCTTGAGAACAAGGATTCTGTGAGATGTCTATACCTCTTGCATATGGATCTTTTTGGTCCTATTCCAGTTCACAGCCTAGGTAGGAAGGTCTACACATTTGTGGTTGTAGATGACTATTCAAGGTATTCCTGGGTGTTCTTCCTTAGACAAAAATCCGAAACCCCAAGTATCTTATATAGTTTTGTTAAACAAATTTAGAATGAATTGGACAGTATAGTGGTCAAAATCAGAAGTGACCATGGCACTGAATTTCAGTCTGAAAGTATGACAAAACTGTGTGAAGAGTTTGGGATTTTTCAAGAATTTTCTTCACCTAGAACACCTCAGCAAAATGGTATTGCTGAAAGGAAGAATAGAACCTTGATAGAGGCTGGTAGAACCCTATTGAGTGACACTTCTCTCCCAGAATATTTCTGGGCTGAGGCAGTAAATACTGCTTGTCATGTGATCAATAGGGCTACTATCACCAAGAGCCATAAGAAGACCCCCTATGAGATTGTGAAGGACAGAAAACCAAATTTATCCTATTTCAGGATCTTTGGTTGCAAGTGCTATATACTTAACAATGGTAAGTCTTATCTAACCAAGTTTGCTGCCAAATCCCAAGAGAGGATCTTTATTGGGTACAACAATAATAGTAAGGCTTATAGGGTCTACAACTTGATTACTCAAGTTGTAGAAGAGTCTGTTCATGTAGTTTTTGATGAAACTAGACTCATTAACAATGAATTGCCAAGTCGTGTTTGCAGCTCTACAGGTGTAACTGAGAAGATGGACAAGCTTACCATTGCAGAAGATTCTACTGCAAGTCAGCAAGTGGAAGATGGTGGCTGCTGTCCAGGGGGAGTACAAGATACTCCTGATGCTGAAGAAGACCAAGAGGAGCAGCTAAATGAAGAGACTGAAGGTGTACAATCTGAAGACAGGCTGCCTCCAGCAAATAGGCACTTAAAGGATCATACAGCCAATCAAATAATTGGAGATCCCAGACAAGGGGTGCAAACAAGGAGCAGGAATCTAAGTACAGTTCTTTACTCCAGCTTCCTATTCCAAGTGGAACCAAAGAAGTTTGAAGAAGCAATCCTAGACCCTCATTAGATTGAGGCCATGAAAGAGGAGCTGAATCAATTCAAAAGATGCAAGGTCTGGGAGCTAGTTCCTAAAATCAAGGACCACAACATTATTGGAACTAAGTGGATCTTTAGGAACAAGTTGGATGAGAATGGAATCATCATAAAGAATAAAGCAAGACTTGTTGCAAAGGGATATAAGCAGGAAGAAGGTATTGATTTTGATCAAACCTTTGCTCCAGTAGCAAGACTGGAAGCAATAAGGATGTTGCTTGCTTATGCAATATATCAATGATTTAAGGTATATCAAATGGATGTTAAGTCAGCTTTTCTGAATGGAAATCTGAAGGAAGAAGTCTATGTAGAGCAGCCATCAGGTTTTGTTGATTCTCTTAAACCTGATTATGTATATAGACTTAGGAAGGCTTTGTATGGGTTAAAACAAGCCCCAAGGGCTTGGTATGAAACCCTGTCTAGTTTCCTCATTGAGAACAAATTCTCAAGGGGGAAAATAGACAAGACTCTATTCCTTAGGGAATCCAGAGGAAATATTATCTTAGTCCAAATATATGTAGATGACATAATCTTTAGGTCTACAAAAAGTACTCTTTGCAGAAAGTTTGCAAAACTTATGCAAGGACAATTTGAAATGAACTGTATAAGGGAACTTAAGTTCTTCTTGGGTCTCCAAGTTAGACAGACTGAAGATGGCTTGTCCATATGCCAGTCTAAGTTCACCCTAAAGTTGATAAAGAAGTATGGTATGGAATCATCCACTACCATGAAAACACCTACGGGGTCAAGCATGTCTCTAAGCAAAGATGATGCAGGGAAACCTGTAGATGAAACTTTGTATAGAGGGATAGTTGGCTCCCTACTGTATTTGACTGCTAGTAGACCAGATATCATGTATGCTACATGTGTCTGTGCTAGGTACCAAGCATGCCCTAAAGAATCTCAACTGACTGCAGTCAAAAGAATTTTGAGATATCTTAAGGGCACACCTTATCTAGGCCTTTGGTACCCTAGGAATGGAGATTTTGTACTGACAGGTTATTCAGATGCAGATTTTGCAGGCTGCAAGGAAGATAGGAAGAGTACTACAGGAACCTGTCAATTTCTAGGTGGAAGGCTGGTGTCATGCAGTAGCAAGAAGCAGACCAGTGTGACCATCTCCACAGCTGAGTCAGAATATGAGGCTGCAGGAAGTTGCTGTGCACAACTGATGAGTAGTAATTGAGTCATCATTTTATCTTAATTTGTTATTTGATATTTAAATAAATTATCATATTTGTTCGTTGTTTTGTTACAATATTGTGTAAAAACAATATTTCACGTCCTAAATATTATATTTTCTATTTTGTAGGATTACGACAGGTCTTATGAAAATTTACGTGCAATGTCCCGCTACCGTATCCAAGAGCTCGAGGCCACCTCCGTGTTCGGTTAACCTCCTCGACGCAGCAACTAGTTCGACTGTCTTATATATATATATATATATATATATATATATATATATATATATATATATATATATATATATATATATATATATATATATAATAAACAGCTACTCCTCCTTCAAGCTGCCCGAACAAACTTCAGCTCACCACAGCCGGCCACTATCCATGGCAGAAAAATTTCTCTCACACCTAAGACCAAGCCCGCCATCGCCATCGTCGTGCCCGCCTTCACCGTCATCGCACCCTCCATCACCGTCATCGCACCCGCAATCGCCGTCATCGTGCCCGCCTTTGCCGTCATCACACCCGCCATCGCCGTCATCAACCACAGTCACTGCAGGCCGAACTCTTCCATCTAGCACCTCTACCCAAGCTCCACCATGTAGCAGCTCCACCTCCTCCACTCGGCCTCCCATATATAGCAGCCCGAGCATCCTCCTACTCCTAACATGCAGCGCCGGCCACCACGTCAAAAGCTCCAACCATGCTCGGCCAGCTCTAAACTCCCACTCCAGCAACTCCACATGAAGCTCCGCCAGCTCTGCAAGCAGCAACTCCGGCCCGCAGTTCCAACTCCATGAAGTAACCCCTCCACGTCAGCGATCCAGCCCACCTCCGCCACGTCAGCAATCCTCCTCCATGCAGCGCCAACTCCGCCTCTGCCGTTACACCCGGAGATGTCACTGCCTCCAGCTCTTCCAGAGATCCCGCCGAGTTTATGGCCGCCATCAACATCCTGCTGCTGCCGTTTTCAACAAGGAAGCCACCTCCTCTTGAGCCTGCCATGCCTTGTCACATCATCCGGTGCCTATAAAAGGTGGTCATGGGGAAGGAGGAAGGACACATTATTCTGAGGAGAGATAAAAAAGAGAGTCTAATCCCTTAAATCCAATTCTTCATTTCATTACACCTATTAGTGTTTTTTTAGTTTTGGATTAATTTAATTTTCACTGTTAGTTTTGGAGTATTAGTGTTTTCATGTGTTTTAATTTAATCTTGTACATCTCGTTTCGTTCAACTTAGAATTTCGTCGTCTTGTAACCTTGAAATTTTATGTCTTGTAATTTCTCTATCAATAAAATATAAATTCCGTCTTCATTTAAAATATTGCCCCTATTTCAAGATTATCACTCGAACGTTACATTTTTGTTTCTTAACAATTTTTTTGTTCTTCTCTCGTCATGTCGCAATTTTATAGTCATGATTTCTCCACCTCCATGAGCGGCTAATTTCTATGGTGCTCGATCGCGATGATCCTAGGATGAGTTGATTTTCTGATTTGATTTTAGATTTATTTTTCTCAATTTGTTGAACGCTTACGATTTACCGTTGATTAATTCATTGAGGCTATATGTTTTATATAGTTTTCAAATTAGTTTTCGCTCTTTAGTTGGCCGAAAAGCTCGTAAGGCGAATCAATCACTCATCGGTAAAAAGAGTAGAACGCAACTCTCTCGAGAGGACGACGTAACTCTTCCGGATTGGAGTAAAATCCAATAGTGAGGTTCACCACCTAAAACAAGTCTTAGGCGATGCGATTTGAGAACGAAAGTTCGGTCGATACCCTTAAGTTAGTTGAACCTAATCCTCGAAAGAGGGGTGTTCATGCTTCAGGAACCTCCATGGTCAAAGCCTCTTCAACAAGAGAATTGCATTTTCATTCCGTTATTTTCAATTTTCGAGGTGATTCAAAGATCGGGCACTAGTTTTAATCCATTAATTTAATTCTGTTAAGCTTTTCTAGTTTTTGCTTTTCGCGACCCCAACCCCAAATTTCTATTGATAAAATAATAACGATTTTCAAAGTAGGATTACTCGATCACCCCGAGTCAAATACGACCTTGGTTTTTATAAACCTATACCACTCCCGATACGGTACACTTGCCGTTGTCGTTTGCGGATATAGTTTTGCATGATTAAGTTTTTGTCGCCGTTGCCGGGGACATTGGTCGATAATTTGAAAAAGAAATAGTTATTAATTTTATCGCTTCTTTTTTTTAGTTTATGACCCGAATAAACTCTTCAAGTAATTTTGAATTCGGTTTTGATCCAGAAATCGAGCGCACATTTCGGCGACGTCTCCGATTTAGTGATCTACCAATAATTCACGAAGAGTCAATCGGAGAAACTAACGAGGGAATAATGGAAGTTCCTAACCTTAATGAGGCCCCACTGCGGACCATGTCCTATTATGCGAGACCGAATTTTGAGGGAACACAATCTAGTATTATTCGCCCAGCAGTAGCGAATAATAATTTTGAAATTAAAATGAGTATCATTCAGATGGTACAGCAATCAGTTGTATTTGATGGCTTACCGGATGAAGATCCAAATTTACATCTGCTTAATTTTTTGGAAATTTGCGATACGTTTAAAATAAATGGTGTCACCGATGAAGCCATCCGTTTGCGTTTATTTCCATTTTCTTTGCGGACAAAGGCCAAACAGTGGTTGGGCTCTCTTCCTAGAGGTTCCATCACTACATGGGCCGAAATGACGGAAAAATTCTTAAAGAAATATTTTCCTCCGGCAAAGTCTGCTAAATTACGTACAGATAGTCTCTCATTCACGCAAATAGACTCGACGTCTCTCTATGACACATGGGAGCGCTTCAAGGAACTTTTGCGGAGATGTCCTCATCATGCCCTTCCTACGTGGCAACAAGTTCAAACTTTTTACAATGGTTTGAATCTCCAAACGAGGAAAATGATTGATGCAGCCGCAGGGGGAACTCTTAATAACAAAACCCCCGAGGCCGCTCAAGAGCTTTTCGAGGAGATGGCCATGAATGCTTATCAGTGGAATGCGCCACGGTCGCGCCCTAACAAGCCGACTGGACTCTTTGAAGTCGAGGCCACCCCTAATTTAGGACATCAAGTAGAATGACTCACTAAGCAAGTGGCGGAGATGTCTGCTTCCTCCGCCACCAATTGGGCTTATAATAATAATAATTTTAATAATAATTTTCATGAGCAAGTAGATTATATGGGGAACTCCTATCGTCCTCTGTATAACCAGAATAATAATATTCCATTCAATAAAAGTTATAATCCGGGTTTGCGGAATCACCCAAACTTTTCATGGAGCAACCCCAATAACGCTCAACGTCCACTACAAGTAAATCCTCCCGGATTCACTCCACCACCATCACACAAGCCTTCTTCACTAAATACGTAGCCTCAAATGAGTCCAATATCCGGAATCTTATCGGATCTATAAAAAATTTAGAAAATCAAATTGGACAATTAGCCAAATTAGTCTCCGAGCGCCAACAAGGAACACTGCCAGGCAACACCGAGCCCAATCCAAGGGAGAGCGCCAACGTAATAAACCTCCGCAGCGGAAAGGAGGTAACCTCTACAAATTTGGCTGGACCTGAGGTAAACGTTTCATCTTCACCCCCGCAATTTACTTATCCGCAAGTTATTTCTTCTACTTTACCATCTTCTACTCTAGCTCCGCGCAATAATTTTAAACCTTCAATGCCTTATCCTTCAAAATTTAAAAATGAGCGCAATGAGGAGCAATACAAAAAATTTATTGAAATTTTAAAACAAATTCAAATAAACGTCCCATTCTGCGAAGCAATCTCTAATATGCCTAAATACGCGAAATATCTCAAAAAATTACTCTCTAATAAAAAGAAATTTGAGGATATTTCGCGTGTTTCTTTAAATGCAGAATGCTCGGCGGTTGTATTAAATAAATTGCCGGAAAAACTTAACGATCCGGGACGGTTTTCCATCCCATGCATATTCGGTAATTTATTAATAAAACACGCCTTGGCTGATTTGGGCGCTAGTATTAACCTCGTGCCATATTCTTTATTTAAAAAACTTGGGTTGGGTAATCCTAGCCCAACAAAAATTAGCATCCAACTAACAGATCGGTCTATTAAATATCCAATTGGAGTCATAGAGGATGTTTTAGTTAAAGTAGACAAGTTTATCTTCCCGGTAGACTTTGTCATTCTAGACATCGAGGAAGACGCCGAAGTGCCCCTTATACTCGGTCGTCCATTCCTTGCTACCTCTAAGGCAATAGTAGACGTAAGTATCAGAAAGCTTCTCCTACGAGTGGGAGATGAAGAAGTTACTTTTAGTATCGACTCTTCCATGAAAAACTCTTTTTCTAATGACGACTCTTGCTTTACTTTAGAAACAAATTTTGAAGAGGAAATAACGTCATCTTCTGAAATTATTTCTCCTTTATTTGAAAATCCGGACATTGCAAACTTATATTGTTTAAAAGAAATAACTCATCCGCTCAAATTTGAAGAAATAAAATTGAATAATTTTAAAGTAAAAACATCTTATGAGTAGCCACCGAGTTTAGAATTAAAGCAATTGCCGGAACATTTAAAATATTTATTTTTAGAAAAAGAGTCAAAATTACCCGTGATTATATCATCCGCGCTTAACGATTCAGAAATTTCTGAATTAACAAAAATTTTAAATAAGCATCGTCATGCAATTGCGTGGCAAATTTCTGATATTAAGGGGATTAGCCCATCTTTTTGTACGCATAAAATAAGTTTAGAAAATAATTCTCATGGTACTATTCAGCCTCAACGACGCCTTAATCCAAATATGAAGGACGTTGTTAAGGCCGAAATAATAAAACTATTAGACGCGGGAATTATTTATCCTATTTCGGATAGCACTTAGGTTAGCCCGGTGCAAGTCGTGCCTAAGAAGGGTGGGATAACGGTAGTTTTCAATGAAAATAATGAGTTAATCCCAACCCGTACCGTTACAGGTTGGCGAGTTTGCATCGATTATAGGAAATTAAATGATGCAACTCGTAAGGATCACTTCCCGCTTCCCTTCATTGACCAAATCTTAGAACGTTTATCCGGTCACTCACACTATTGTTTTCTTGACGGTCTTTCGGGATACTTTCAAATCCCAACTGCACCCGAAGACCAAGAGAAAACCACGTTCACTTGTCCGTTCGACACCTTCGCCTATCGGAGGATGCCATTTGGTCTTTGCAACGCGCCTGCTACATTTCAAAGATGTATGTTGGCAATTTTTAACGAATTAGTAGAGGATGTCATGGAAGTTTTTATGGACGATTTTTCAGTATTTGACGATTCCTTTGAAAATTGTTTAAATAATCTTGATCGTGTTCTTCAATGCTGCGAAGACACAAATTTGGCGCTCAATTGGGAAAAGTGTCACTTTATGGTCCGAGAAGGCTTAGCGCTCGGACATAAAATTTCTAGCAAAGGGATCGAGGTCGATAGGGCCAAAATCGTGGTCATAGAAAAACTTCCCCCGCCTACCAACATAAAATCTATTAGGAGTTTTTTAGGACACGCAGGATTTTATAGGCGGTTTATTAAAGATATTTCAAAAATTACAAAATCGCTAACATATCTTTTAGAAAAATAAACCGCATTTATATTCGATGAAGAATGTTTTAAAGCGTTCAATAAAATTAAAAATAAACTTATCAACTCGCCTATTTTAATTGCGCCAAATTGATCTCTTCCGTTCGAAATTATGTGCGATGCAAGCGATTTTGCTGTAGGGGCTGTTTTAGGCCAACGGGTGGATAAATATTTTCACCCGATTTATTACGCAAGTAAAACGCTTACGTCCGCCCAAGCTAATTATACAATGACGGAGAAAGAACTTTTGGCGATTGTTTTTGCATTTGATAAATTTCGATCTTATATAACGCTATCAAAAATTATTGTTTTTACTGACCACTCCGCACTTAGGTATTTAATGGAAAAAGGGGACGCGAAGCCCCGATTACTAAGATGGATTCTCCTTCTACAAGATTTCGATTTGGAGATCCGAGATAAGAAGGGAGCGGAGAATTTGGCGGCCGACCACGTCTCAAGATTGGAGAATCCAGCTGCAGGATCGCTAGTGGAGTCCGAAATAGATGACAAATTCCCTGAAGAGCGCCTCCTCGTCATGAATAAGGTAATAACTTCTTCCACCCCTTGGTACGTGGATCTTGCCAATTACTTAGTGGCACGGGTCCTCCCAAAGAATTATTCAAGTCAACAAAAGAAGAAGTTTTTTTTCGAACTTGAAAAATTACTTTTGGGAAGACCCCTTTTTATTTCGTGTTTGCGCGGACCAAGTGGTAAGAAGGTGTGTATCGGGCGAGGAAGGCGTCAAAATTTTGCGGCACTGCCACGAAGGACCAACCGGTGGACATTATCAAGCAAACCAGACCGCTAGGAAGGTGCTCGAGGTTGGCTTCTAGTGGCCCACTTTATTTAAAGACGCTCAAATGTTTGTAAGCAAATGCGATAACTGCCAACGGTCAGGTAACATTTCTAACCGGGACGAAATGCCCCAAAATATATTTTTAGAATGTGAAATTTTTGATTTATGGGTGTTAGATTTCGTAGGTCCACTACCACCGTCTCATAATAATAAGTACATCCTTGTTGCGGTCGACTACGTGTCAAGGTGGGTAGAGGCACAAGCTTTCCTGACTAATGACGCGAGAGTCGTCGTAAAGTTTTTGAAAAAATTATTTTCACGATTTGGCACACCACGAGCACTAATTAATGATAGGGACACCCACTTCTGTAACGACCAACTTGCTAAAATTTTAGCCAAGTATGGCGTTACCCACAAACTCTCTACCGCCTATCACCCACAAGCAAATGGCCAAGTGGAGCTGGTAAATCGTGAACTTAAGAGAATTTTAGAAAAAACGGTGTCTGTTAATAGGAAGGATTGGTCACTTAAATTAGATGATGCTTTATGTGCATATCGAACGACGTACAAGACCGCAATCGGTTGTACACCGTACCGATTAGTCTACGGAAAAGCTTGTCATTTACCGGTGGAATTAGAACACCGCGCATATTGGGCGCTCCGCGCATATTGGGCGCTCAAATTTTTAAATTTAGATCAAAACTTAGCCTTCGAACAAAGAAAATTTCAATTAAATGAATAAGATGAATGGCGTGCAAATGCCTATGAAAATAACAAATTCTATAAGGAGAGAACTAAGTTTTATCACGATAAAAATATTAAAAATCCAAAATCTTTTTCACCGGGAGATTTAGTCCTTTTTAATTCTAGACTTAGGCTTTTTCCGGGAAAATTGAAGTCCCGATAGTCCGGCCCCTTTGTCGTGAAAGAGGTTTGGCCATATGGGACCGTGCTAATTGAACATTCGGAAAACGGCTTATTCAAAGTTAACGGACACCGATTAAAACTATATCACCCCGGCGACCGCTCAACCGGAAAATTTGAATCTCTAAATCTTCCAAACATTTAAAATCGTTGCTTAGTCAAGCTACGCGACGGTAAACAAAGCGCTTGTGGGAGGCACCCCATAGTTATCCCTTTTCATTTCTATTGTTTTTTTTTCTTCTTGTTTTCTTTCCTAACAACTTTTGCAGGTTTTGGGTCGATGTTATAAAGCGGCTGCCCCGACAAATAATCAGAGAAGTTTTCTTATAACATTTAATTTATTTTGCTTTTCTTTTAAAATAGATTTATAATATTCATACTTAGTTTTAAATATTGGGGACAATGTTTATCTTTAAGTATGGATGGGTAACATAAGTAAGTTCTAATTTTTAACTTAGGTTGTTTTTAAAATTAATCTAGTCCTATTTCTTGCATTTTTTTTTCTTTAAAAAAAATATTTTTGTACTTAAAAAAAATATATATGAATAAATCTTTTCGCTTAGTCTATCAACACTTTCCTAGTTTACTCAATTGTAAAGTTCTGAAGTAGACTTAATTTTTCATGAGAACTAAGAATTTTTTGTGCTAGAATAATTTTCTGAAACTTTTGAGTAAAATTATTGACTCGTGTAGTGTTTCTAGTAAAATGCATGTGTTTGAGGAGAATTGGTGTAGAATTAAATTCTTGGCATAAAACTAAACTTATGATTTGTTAATTTGTGTAGAAAGAATTTATTTTACTTCTAATTTGAATCTGGTTTAATCCAAAAGTAGTTTAGGGAGTGTGTAGAAGATCGTTAGAAAGCTATATTACTCGACTTGAATGTAAGGGTGTCCTTTTTTTAAAAGTCTAGAACTTGTCCTTAGCTATCTTTGAAACATTTGCATTTTAGAATAATTAAACTCTATGAAAATGATTTAGGCCTCTCTTTGGATAGTTTGAGCTTTTGCACCCAACCCCAAATTACTACAATTGTTCACACAAATTTGAGCCTTGTACCTTTATTTGACCCACCTCCACCATTTCACCACCAAAACTAAAAAGCCCAACCAAATTGTACACTCAAATTTTGAGCTAAAATATTGAAAAAAATGGGTGTTTATTAAAAAAAAAGCAAAATTTTCATAGTGATATGCGGCCCAGGTATGCATACGCATACTTGGAATGATCCCAACTATGAAGAGAAAAATGATGTTTATTCTTAAAAAAGCTAAAATTTCATAGTGACATGTGGCCTAGGTATGCATACGCATAATTGGAATGATCCCAACTATGAAAATCAAATTCTCATAATGATATGCGGCCTAAGTATGTGTATTCATGCTTGGAATGATCCCAATTATGATGAAAATAAGAAGAAGAAAATTTTAGCTCAAAACTCTTTGTTTAAGTGAAATACGCCTACATGCTCATCGTTGTTCCCCTTTCTCTTAAACTCAAGCCGTATGTACATCCTATTTAAGTCCTAAAGATCCATATAGTTGATTAAGTGTAAAGTGTAGTGGAAAAGATGCAAGAAAACAAGCTTATGGACTTCTATGAAGGTCACCCCAAGTGTCAAAATCTAGTAATTTAAATCTCAACGATCACACTATTTTCTCCCTTCACATAACTTATGATTAACCATCGACTCTTTTTAAAAGTAATAATAAATAATTGAAACACATTTTAATTATCTCACAAATTAGTGTTTATGCCAAGAACGTCTCTCTACTAAAATATCTACACATACCAGCATAAAACTTCGCATTTTACTCCCTAGCTTTCAAAATTTTATCTAGCAATAAATTTTCCTACTCTTATGAAAAATAGTTTGCACAGGACGAGCAACGAGTAAGTATGGAGGTGTTTGATGACTAGTAATTGAGTCATCATTTTATCTTAATTTGTTATTTGATATTTAAATAAATTATCATATTTGTTCGTTGTTTTGTTACAATATTGCGTAAAAACAATATTTCACGTCCTAAATATTATATTTTCTATTTTGTAGGATTACGGCAGGTCTTATGAAAATTTATGTGCAATGTCCCGCTACCGTATCCAAGAGCTCGAGGCCACCTCCGTGTTCGGTTAACCTCCTGGACGCAACAACTAGTTCGGCCGTCTTATATATATATATATATATATATATATATATATATATATATATATATATATATATATATATATATGTAAACTGCTAGTCCTCCTTCAAGCTGCCCGAACAACTTCAGCTCTCCACAGCCGGCCACCATCCATGGCAGAAAAATTTCTCTCACACCTAAGACCAAGCCCGCCATCACCATCGTCGTGCCCGCCTTCGCCGTCATCGCACACGCCATCACCGTCATCGCACCCGCCATCGCCGTCATCGCACCCGCCATCGCCGTCATCGTGCCCGCCTTCGCCATCATCGCACCCGCCATCGCCATCATCAACCGCAGTCGCTGCAGGCCGAACTCTTCCATCTAGCACCTCTACCCGAGCTCCACCATGCAGCAGCTCCACCTCCTGCACTCGGCCTCCCACATGCAGCAGCCCGAGCATCCTCCTACTCCTAACATGCAGCGCCGGCCACCACGTCAAAAGCTCCAACCATGCTCGGCCAACACCAAACTCCCACTCCAGCAACTCCACATGAAGCTCTGCTAGCTCTGCAAGCAGCAACTCCGGCCCGCAGTTCCAACTCCATGAAGTAACCCCTCCACGTCAGCGATCCAGCCCACCTCCGCCACGTCAGCAATCCTCCTCCATGCAGCGCCAACTCCGCCTCTGCCGTTACACCCGGAGATGTCGCCGCCTCCAACTCTTCTAGAGATCCCACCGAATTTATGGCCGCCATCAACATCCTGCTGCTGCCGTTTTCAACAAGGAAGCCACCTCCTCTTGAGCCTGCCATGCCTTGTCATATCATCCGGTGCCTATAAAAGGTGGTCATGGGGAAGGAGGAAGGACACATTATTCTGAGGAGAGATAAAAAAGCGTGTCTAATCCCTTAAATCCAATTCTTCATTTCATTACACCTATTAGTGCTTTTTTTAGTTTTGGATTAATTTAATTTTCACTGTTAGCATTGGAGTATTAGTGTTTTCATGTGTTTTAATTTAATCTTGTACATCTCGTTTCGTTCAACTTAGAATTTTGTCGTCTTGTAACCTTGCAATTTTATGTCTCGTAATTTCGCTATCAATAAAATATAAATTCCGTCTCCATTTAAAATATTGCCCCTATTTCAAGATTATCACTCGAACGTTACATTTTTGTTTCTTAACAATTTTTTTTGTTCTTCTCTCGTAATGTCGCAATTTTATAGTCATGATTTCTCCACCTCCATGAGCGGCTAATTTCTATGGTGCTCGGTCGCGATGATCCTAGGATGAGTTGATTTTCTGATTTGATTTTAGATTTATTTTTCTCAATTTGTTGAACGCTTACGATTTACCGTTGATTAATTCATTGAGGCTATATGTTTTATATAGTTTTCAAATTAGTTTTCGCTCTTTAGTTGGCCGAAAAGCTCGTAAGGCGAATCGATCACTCATCGGTAAAAAGAGTAGAACGCAACCCTCGAGAGAGGACAACGTAACTCTTCCGGATTGGAGTAAAATCTAATAGTGAGGTTCACCACCTAAAACAAGTCTTATGCGATGCGATTTGAGAACGAAAGTTCGGTCGATACACCTAAACTTAGTTGAACCTAATCCTCGAAAGAGGGGTGTTCATGCTTCAGGAACCTCCACGGTCAAAGCCTCTTCAACAAGAGAATTGCATTTTCATTCCGTTATTTTCAATTTCCGAGGTGATTCAAATATCGGGCACTAGTTTTAATCCATTAATTTAATTCTGTTAAGCTTTTCTAGTTTTTGCTTTTCGCAACCCCAACCCCAAATTTCTATTGATAAAATAATAACGATTTTCAAAGTAGGATTACTCGATCACCCCGAGTCTAATACGACCTTGGTTTTTATAAACCTATATCACTCCCAATACGGTACACTTGCCGTTGTCGTTTGCGGATATAGTTTTGCACGATCAACAACTCTTATGGATTCAACACCAGCTAGAAGATTATGGTATTCAAGTAAGTAGAATACCTTTACTTTGTGATTCTACAAGTGCTATTTCTATTGCAAATAATCCTGTCTTACATAGTAGGACTAAGCACATAGAAATTAAATACCATTTTCTTAGAGAACATGTAGAAAAAGGAGTCATTTCACTAGAATATGTTAAGACAGATAGTCAGATAGCTGATATGTTTACTAAGCCCCTAGATGAAACCAAATTCAATAATTTTAAAATTGAATTAGGAATGTTAAACTTAGAATAGTTTCAAAAATTAGCTAAGTAAAATAGTGTCGACACACAGAGTTATTTGTGTCGACACATAGAAGTGGTGTCGACATTTCAGAGAAATGGTGTCGACACATCTAAACAGTCAATGTCGACACTTCAGAGAATTAGTGTCGACACATCCAGAGTAGGTGTCGACACATCCAGGGTGTTGTCTACACTTAGGATTTACACAGAATTCGTTGAGTAGAGTTTCGACTAATCGTCGAGCTGAGATGTATAAGTGTCGACACATATATTCTGTCGACTATATTTGTGTCGACACATAGTTGTCGAGACATTAGAAGTATGTGTCGACACTTTTCAAGTATTTTGACGCGCCTTTTCACCTTTGATTTTAGAAAGGTATAAATAGGTCTTCACCATTGTTTGTCGATATGCTCACCATAGTTTCGAGACCAAACTTGTGTGTCGACATCTCTCTTCTCTAAATTCAAAATTTCTTCAAACCCTAATGGTGCCCAAGCTAGAAGAGAACATTAATGAAGGTTATGAGCTCGTGCGACACGCCTTTGATGATGCGGAACCAGAAATCCAAGGTGTGGTAACCCTAGTTGCAGAGACTGGGTTAGAGTATCTTGTGTCCGAACCAATCAAGATTTGGAAGAAGGAGGTCCTTGAATTCTTTCATGCAGTTACTCTTGATGAAACTGGACTCAAGATTAAGTCCAAAGTTCATGGGGAAAAATGTCAAGATCACCCAAAAAGGTCTAAGAAAAGTTCTACATCTCCCTAGAACTAAAGAAGAGGAAGATGTACCTGCATCAAAGACAAGGGAGGCACTGGAATGGTGTGGACTTGATTCAAGCATGAAGATTGGATCAGTTTTCAATAGGAAAGGCATGAACATACAAGGCAAGTTCTTGTCTGAAATAGTTGGGAAGGTGATACTGAGCAAGCCAGGTGGGCATGATAGGGTATCAGCTCACATGTTCAGTTTGATGACAAGGATAGTTTTCAAACTCAAAAATGACTGGTCAGCAGTAATGTTTGATAAGATAAAGGAAAGTCTAAAGAAGCCCAATCTGGGTAGGATTATGAGTTTATACTTAGCTGGAAGTATTCCTGAAGTCATGAACCAAGCTGTTGGTTCTAAGATAAATCATATGAGGAGAATGGATGTTAGGATTATCTCAAGATGGGATAGGGTGTTGACAAAAGAAATGCCTACACCAGAGAAGGAAACACCTCAGAAGAAGAAGAAGAAAGCCATTGTGGCTCCTGAATCCTCAAGTTGCTCTGAGGAGCAAGTGATTTTTAGTTCTGATGATGGAGAGGATGGCAATGCTGGACAGTCACCAGCAAGACAAGAAGATGCCCAGAGGCAGGGGGAACTACCATCAGCTAGCCCTATTCACCTAGATCCACTCCAGGGGGAGCCTCAACATGTGAATGAGCCAACTCAATTAGATAGTGAAAGGGCTATCCAAACAATTCTTGAGGTAATAAATGAAGTTAATCAATCTATTTTAAATATTAAGGATGAAGTATTGACTGAATCATTACTTGATGTTGATCAGCCAACTCAGATACATAGTCAACCACAAGATGTTGTCATGAAGGACACATCAATTGCTAATAAAGTGGTATTAGTTGCTCCTGAGATAAGAGATTCTCCTGTACAACCTCAACATGAGTTTACTCTAGAAGAGTTGTTCACTGATTTATTACAGACTGATTTTGAGGGAGAGAAAGCAGCTTTTGAGGGGGAGAAGGTCAATCTTGAGGGGGAGCATGTAGAGGAGACTGTTACAAAAGAGACTGAGGAGCAAAGGAATGCTGAGAAGATACCAAGGACTGAGAAGGATTTACCTCCTTGTCCTAAGGACAGGGTAGACATTGCCAGTACTTCTGCCTCAGAGGATGAAGAGGCTGTTAGAGCCAAGAAAAGAAAGTTACAGGTCTTCAAGAGAAGAAGCCAGACCTACAAGAAAGCACTGCAAACCATTGTTCCATAACCAGCCCCAACTGCTGATTATAGTTCATTGATGGTGGCTTTGAAGATCAAGCTAGATGAGCAAAGGAAGGCTTTACAAACTTATATGGATGAAGGACATAAATCACTTCAATTTGATCTGGCTCAAGACATAAAATCTATAAGATTTGAAGTGAATCAAAACAAGAAGGAAATGACTGATTGTTTTCATAAAGAAGGCAATGTAGTGGTATATCTGGCTACTCATCAAGAGAACATAAAGAAACAGGTTGATGATATGGCAGTGAAACAAGGATATGTCCTGGAAAATCAGATTAGGATGAATGATAATCTGACTGCTTCTCATAATGCCATTGTAAGTGAAATGAAAAATATAGCTACTGCCCAGACTAGTGTAAGTACTACTGCCAAAGAAGCCTTTGATAAGCAATTAAAAGAAAGCCTCACTGCTGTTAAAACTGCCATTGAAGATTCTCAAAAGGCTATCACTGAAAAGCTCCAAAGGTTAAAACCTTTTTATAAAGATGGAGTTAACTATTTGAATGCTCAGATCAGGTTTCAGAAGGATGATCTTAGGGATCATATAAAAAGAGAAGTCATAAAGAGGGAGAGGGTACTAGTCAAAATAGGCTCTGACCATGCTAAATGGATTTCAAACAACATCAGAGCTACCCTTAGATATCCACCTTTGTGTGATGATGATAATGTTGCTGAATATGGGCTAAATCCTGCATATTTTGGAGGTGAGCAAGCTGAAGTGGCTCAAGTGATCTATCCTCCAGCAGATTTTGAGATGATACATCAGGAGGTACAATCTATGTATAGCCCTCCTGAGGGTAATCAGAATATTATTATTGAGAAAGTAGTACAGTCTGTGCCAGAGGCCATATTAAAAGAGCAAGAGGCATTATTAAAAGAGCAGGAAGCCCAATTATCTAAGAAGAGGTTCAGAGAGCAGGCTGAATTAAGGCCAGACTTTGAGCAATGGAACCCAACTTCTAGGAATATCATATTGACTGCTTGGAAGGCTGTAAAGGATACTTTCCTAGAGAGGGGCAAGTGGTACTCTGACCAAGAGTGGAAAAACATGAAGCTAGGCAAGAGGCCATTGTACAATACAGAAGGAGGGCTAAATTAGGGAAGCTACCTCCTAATGCACAGGAGCCTAGGAAGTATTTCCCTAAGCCTTATCATTATTTTGAGAGACAGAAGATAAGGGCTGAAGAACAGAAAAAGAAAGTTCTTAAGGGAAAGAATCCTGCTGATGACAATGATGCTCCAGTTCAAGCAAAGATTCAATCTAGAAAGGGCATTACTATCAAGGAGCCAGAGCAGCCATAGGATAGAATTTTCTTAAGTTTACAATTTGTAATCATGTGCATTACACTCCATGTAAACTTTTGATTAATAAAACTTTTGGAAGTTGTAAAAACAATGTTTAATATTCAATTTATTACATTGTTATTCTGAGATAATTGTTAATACATGTTTTGTTTATACATGTTTAATATTTACTGTCATATAATACTGTTATACATTATATTGAGTATTTGTTATGAATGGTGTATATCATTGACTATGGTTATGACTTCTCCAAATAGGGGGAGATTGTTCGGTACATTGGAAAATGTGTACCAGATTTGAAGAAGCCTCACCCTACTCAATGATATACATTAAGGTGTATTTGATGTGCTTTGAGTTTATATGTGCAGGTTAAGTAACTGCAGGATTGCAGGAAAAATTCTAAGTCCATGTGTGGACACCTAGAGGTGAAGTGTCGATACTTATGAAGGCTTGTGTCGACACCTAGAGAAGCTTTGTCGACACTTGGAGTAATTGTGTCGACACCAGGAAGGCAGAGTCGACACCAGAAGAAAAGTGTCGATACATACAGGCAGTGTCGACACACTGTGAAGAATTGTCAACATAATCTGTGTCGACACTTAGAGGCAGTGTCGACACACAGAGAAACTTTGTCGACATCAAATGTGTCGACACCAGGAGGCTGTGTCGACACTCAGAAAGCTTCATCAAAGAAGAAGTACTTGTGTTGACACAAAGGAGATGTGTCGACACTCAGCAAGTTTCAACACAAGAAGGCATGTGTCGACACAAAGGAGATGTGTCGACACTCAGCAAGTATCAACAACAAAAGAAGATGTGTCGACACAAAGGAGATGTGTCGACACACAGCAGAATTCAACTACGTATCAAAGAAGAAGTATTTGTGTCGACACACTCAACCAGTGTCGACACATTCAACAGAAGGCTTGTGTCGACACACAGAATCAATGTCGACACATTCTGAAGAAGTAGTGTCGAGAAGCTGTTACAACAACACAAGGAGTTATGTCGACACCATCAAGGCTAGTGTCGACACTTAGTCTACTTGTGTCGACACTTAGTCTATTTGTGTCGACACATAAAGACTATCTATCTCGACACTTTCAGACAGTGACAGTGATTTCAAGAAGTGACTGGATGACTTGATAGCTACCATTTCAACCGGTCAACTGCAACTGTCAGAGCCGTCAGAAGGTTGTTAGAAACCGGATCAGCCGGTTACCTTGGAGGAAGACTATACAAAGACCTTTATACTTCAACAGAGAAGGAGGAATCACAATAAGAGAAGGATCAAAATTAATCAAGAGATCTAACAACACAAAAGAAGAAGACCTTCAACAGAAGATCTAAGAAGTTAGAGAGAGAGAGCTCCTTCTAAGAAGAGCAGCTGCTGAACCAGGCTGCTAAGTAAGATTCAGATTGAGATCTGAATCTCAAGACAGAAGTTGATTGAAGATCATCTTCACAGGAGATTCAACCCTACTGTGTTCTAATTCAAGAAGCTTTGAAGGAAGCTAAGGGAGGTTGATCTCTGCCAAGTTCTTCCAAGAACTCATCAAGAAGCCAGTCAACTCATCTCTCTCTTTCAGAGTTGTGGTTAATTATTTTGTATAATCAAAATATCTGTAGGATCTTGTATAGATCTGAGCTGTAAGCCTATTTTATAGAGCCTGAGTGTAGGAGACTGTGTGCTCTGAGTGTAGGTCTTGTTGAAGACTGAGGTAGGGCCTTGTGCCTGAGTTGTAGGAGACATTGTTCTCTAAGTGTAGGTCTTGTTGAAGACTGAGTGGTAGGGCTTTGTGCCTGAGTTGTAGGAGTGGGGACACTCTGAGTTGTAGGAACCTGTTTGGGGTTCTGAGCTGTAAGATCTGAGGATCTGAGGAGAAGTGCTGAAGTTAGGCCGAATCTAGTACTCTACTAGATAGGCGAAGGGGGAAAGTGTATGTACCCAGACCTTGGGGAACCACTATAAATACTGTGTGCACTCTATGTATGTTTGTTTCTGTTGTTGCTGTGTTGTGATAGTTGTAGAATTGCATTTGCTGTACAGAATTTCTGCCATAAAATTAAAAAGAAAAGTACACCTATTCACCCCCCTCTAGGTGGTTAGGCACTATTTATTTCAAAATGTATTCAACATATAAAATGTAGCCCTAGGTCGTAACTTTAAAATGACACCCTAAAGTTATAATTTGGAGTAATACAACTCCCTGTAGGGCCATTCTATCAAGACTGGTCCTAGGCTAGGGCATATCTTTAAATGAGTGCCCAATCCAAATCTTAAGTCCGCATGACCTGAGATTTTGGTCATGCATGTGATTAGGTCCTACTTAGCTACTAACCAAAAATGGGAATTTTTGGAAAGAAGTTTTCCATAGTGTTTGGAGAAATATCATTTATTAAATTAATTGAATATTTGGAGATCTACAACTCCAAATGCCCCCAAATTTGTGTGGCATGGCCATTGGGTCATTATATGACCATGGTAAAAATTTCAGGTCATTTTTACTTATGCATGTTTGGGAAATCCCACATTCATGGGATAGGTATGTTCAAATTTTGGGTGCCTATAGTAAAAATAGGAAAATTAGAATTTAGCCCATTTGGACCATTGCATGTCAATGAAAGGCTGGACACAGGCTTATAGGGATGAAATACAGCTCCCGTGGGAAGGTTGGGATTTTTGGGATAACAAATGCCAATATTTGGAATTATTGGAAAATATGCCTAGATGGGAAATAAATTTGAATCTAGGACCTATGATTTTATTAAATTCTGAAAATTTGTCACAGGGCTTATTAGGACATAGTTCATCTCTGGAAAAATTTATGGGACTGTTAGGTAATGCTAACTTGGATTTTATGTAGAATTTATCCTTTTTCCTATTATGGAAATTAATTAAAAATAAGGGAAATTTTTGTTAAAATAATATGGAAAAATTTACAGTAGTTTACCTCTATGATTAAATTCTTGTTAAATTATTTGAGAATTTTTGGATGTCTCTATATGCTGAAAACCCTAATAATGGCATTTTGGTAATATTGTTCATATGGATATAAGTTAGGTCAAATCACTGTTTAGGATTTTGAAATTCTCTACTTAGCTTTATTATATCAACATGGATCCTCAATAAGTTTCCTATAATTTGTGATCGTAGAAATACTATACTTCATTTCGAAACTAGTCAATTTGTGGTTTATTATTAAATAGATATTAAATGGAATTTCACATGGGAAAATTATGAAACTTGGTAGGAAGTCATATATAACCCCATGGAACATCTGATAAATTTCCTAGATAGGCTGGACCATTATAGATAGTACATCATGTGCAAGGTGACCCAGGTCACTCAATTAAAATAATTAGTTTAGGCCCTTAATCCCTTAGAAAAATAATGAAACCTAGGATGGTCATCATCATACGTCATAACAAACCATAATAAATAAGTAGGGGAAGTTGGCCCAAGGGTTTGGAAGACACGTCATATGGGTCAACATTAGGTCTATGGTGCGGTTAGTAAAAATAGCACATAATTCTAGGACCCTCAGGGGATAAGGTTCCCGGCTGAGATGGAATCTATGTTGGGAAGATAAACCTTAGTTGGTGTCCAATAGGTCACTTCTTGATAATGAGTGATAGAGTGCAGAATCTCAAGGATAGTGGTTAGAACGGAGATCGGCGGAAGACCGCCGCTCTCTTGATAACATTCTAAATTATTAGGTTTGTCCCAGAGTAATAATAAGAGTTGGTATGGATCATGGGTAGACATTAATAAAAGTAAATATACTTGAGAAAGGGAGCTTTGGGCTTCAACCTATCGTAGTTCCTAGTGCCCCCGAGACCCCTTCACCAGGCATGCCTTGGGCAGTCCTGGGATTAACCCTAAATTGCTATATATAACAAACATTAGACAAGAGTAGTCTAATAGGCTAAGAGAACATGGTAACATTCTCACTCGTGAAGGGTTGGAGGGATTCATAACTAAGGCATTGATGTGCAATCTCACCTGTGAAGGGTTGGAGGGATTCAGAACTAAGGAATTGATGTGCAATCTCACCCGTGAAGGGTTGAAGGGCTTCAGAACTAAGGCATTGATGTGCAATCTCACCCGTGAAGGGTTAGAGGGATTCAAAAATAAGGCATTGATGTGCAATCTCACCCGTGATGGGTTGGAGGGTTTCAGAACTAAGACATTGATGTGTAATCTCACCCGTGATGGGTTGGAGGGTTTTAGGACGGGTTGGTCCTGCGAGCTGGAGGCTCGGGTTGGAATATCTTGCATGTGCATAAAAATAAACTTGTGGCGGGTCATGCGGTACTGGGCCAATCATCATACCAATGACAGTACGGTGACTCTGGCGAGGTGTGATGGTTTGAGGGTCCAGTGGGTTATTTTACACTGCGGTCTGGAGGACGATCTCCAAAAATGGACAGTTAACCAAAAAGACTGGTAGGTAGCTAGTAAATAGTACGCAGAGACTCTAGAGTGCACCTAGGATATGTACAAAGGCGTCTGGGAGGACTAGGGCTGGTAGTGTGTATACCTGCCTAGGAGTGGAGATGCCCGCTCCACTACTGTCGTAGCCACAATGGTGGTACCAGAGAGTGATGCTAGCTTCAAAAAGCAGGAACTAAAGGTCTATGATCACAGAGTCGTGTGTGTGAGTTGCACTTGCATGAATCGTAACCCGCATACATAACATACATACATATTTAGGTCATACGCACCATGGATCCTTATCATATAAATTAGTATGGGCTCTTTTATATGATAAGTTATATTTCTGAAACCTTAACTTATAAGTTTGTATGGACATTCATAAAAGTTAAGGTACTCTTGTGATATTAGTGTAGAGTAGATAGTTTACATTCTGCTCTTTCTTTACTTTACTTACTGCACTCTTCTTTCAGTACTGCTTACTTACTTTATATGTGCTATATATAGAACTGCTAATGTAATGACATAACTGTTAGAAATATATCCTTGATAGAATAGATCCACCATCACGTGCTTCTATTTTGATACTTCTTTGTTGTCCTCCGCTTTCATCCTCCCGCTCGGTGCCTACGAGTCGCGGGGGTGAGGCGAGGACGATAATGGCTTAGTCTTTATGATTAACAGTCGGTTGTGACCGTATGAGTTTAGGAGCTCGAGGAGCTGGAGCACCATTACGACCAGTAGGACGAGGTGGCATGACTTGAAGAGCAGACACCATGTGTTACTACCGTAGCTCAGTGTCAGGTGATGACGAGTGTTCTTGTTTAGAGTTTGCTTCCGCATAGTGTTATAGTGAGAGAGAGAGCTTTACTATTCATTTTTTTGGCATGTACGGGCATAAAACCTTCTCTATTTTTGTACTCATTATGGACTGTTGTACCTTTTCATTATACATATGATGTTATTACTGTGACTTGTGGACTTGCTAGTTTTCTTTCTGTTGTACTTCTATTCTCAATTGGCCTATAGGTAAATGATTGTACTAGCCAGCAGGATCGGCGTCTTCCGGTGTCGACTAGCCCGTGTGTTAGTTTCACCGTAAGGCGGCGGTTCTGGGCATAAGACCAAGTTAACTCCTTGGTAAGGGGAGGGGTCTTATAGTCCCAACACATTTTCACGAGCTTAACCTCTTTATTCCGCAACTGTCGAACTTCTGAATCCTCTATGCCAACCGGACGGACTTTCGTCCTCAAGTACTCTTCTACCAGCACCGCTGCCGCCTCGACCACAACTTTTGTCTCCACCAAGGCTTTCCTTAGAATTGAGACATGGAAGACATCGTGTAATCTACTAAGATCTGGGGATAATGCCAACCGGTAGACCGCTTCTCCAATACGTTCTACGACCTCGAACGACCCCCAAAACATTGGACTCAACTTCTTAAGTCGGCGAATCCGCAAAATGCCTTTGAATGGCTTAATTTTTAAATATACCCGGTCGCCTAACGCAAACTCCACGTCCCTTTGGCGAGCATTGAAGTACTTCACATGTCGATCCTAAGCAACCTTCATTCTCTCCTGAATGGTTCGCACTAACTTACAAGCATTAGCTACCACCTCTTTTCCCAAAAGTTTGGTGTATCTCGCCTCTATCCAGGACATCAGTGTTCGACACTACCTTCCATACAAAGCCTCATATTGTGCCATCTTGATACTTGCCTGGAAACTATTGTTATAGGCGAATTCCAAAATAAAGAGGTGATCTTCCCACTTCTTACCAAAGTAGAGGGTATACATTCTCAGCATATCCTCCATAATACGATTCGTCCTTTTGGTTTGACCATCGGTTTGAGGATGGAACGTCGTACTAAACTTGAGCTTTGTGCCCAGACTTTTCTGTACCAGTCTCCAGTCCTTGAAGTGAACCATCCATCATCATCACTAACAATACTCTTGGGAATTCAGTGCAACCGCACAATATTGTGAACGTACAGTTCTACCAGCTTTTCCACACTGTCCTACTTCCGATTCCGGATGAAGTGAGGCACTTTGGTCAAGCGATTGATGATTTCTTTTTCTAACAAGTAATAACTTGATGCAGATTCATTCTACACTCTAGTATAAACTATGTAGATGGGCATAAGCTAGATTGAATTAACTTTCAGGAAAGTGCACCTATCAATCATAGTATAGGAGAAATCTACATCTCGTGTCGTATTCCACAGGGCCATTTCAAATACTCGTACTCACCCTCACTCTATTATCATACCTATAATTAAAATTGACTTCTAATCTAAATTAACGTAACTATGAGTATTTGGATAAATAAACATTGAAGGATTAAAGATGATAAAAAGCCAAAAGCTTATGAGCAATTACATGAAAATACTCGTTCATTAACTCAATTCCATGTAATCATGAAATAATAATACTATCAAATTTGTTGTATTGTAAAGGGTAAATATCTATCGAATTCTCTCTCGAGCAATTCAAAATCTAAACCTAAGTTAGTAAATTTTCTCTCGAATAATTTACAACACTCAAATTTGCATTAATGGAAATACCCTATCTATTACATAAATTCATGAAATCCTATCTCTAAAATACCATGAATCCATCTATTCGTATTCCAATTATCCAAACAACATATCTCTCGATCATGAAATTTGAATTACAAAGAGATCTAAGACCTAAATATAAACATGTAAACATCATCACAAACATCCAATTTCTCAATCTAGAGATTTGCAATTCATGTAAAACAAAGAACCAATTCATAATTAGGATAAAACTTTTGTTTGTAAGCCTACATACAAATAAAATACCACAAATTCGATGAAAACAATACGATACATGATTAACAAATTGTTCCAAATTAAAGTTCATGAAAAATAAAAGATAATTAAGTTGAATCACCAAGAGATAGGGAAGATTAAAAGAGATTAATGAAAGATTAAATGCATACAAAAATACCCTTCAAATCCTCCTTCTCTTGGATGCTCCACTTCGTGCTCTAGAAGTTCTCCCCAATGAAAATGATCCAAAAAAGTCCCTACTAATTTTTCTACAGGTTTTTTATAGTCTCCTAGCAAACAGGGTCGGACACGGGTTCCAACACGGCCGTATGTTAGGCCGTGTTGACAGTTCTAAGGCAGTTCCACACGAACAGGCGTGTCTGGTAGTGGGCCGTGTCAGATGACACAGGTACTAACACGGCCGTGTTGTTCCTCATGTTCTTCAGATACAGGTGGGTTAGCAGTCGAGGTCAAATGGACAAGGGTAGGCACACGGGAGTGTGCCAACCCGTGTGAGTCTCTGTCTTCTGCTTCCAGTTTCTTCAATTCCATCCAGGTTAACACGGGTATGGACACGCGCGTGTGCCCACCCATGTGCGCCCAATTTTTGTCCTATCATCATCCATGTTCACTCCGTGAACTCCTCTATTTGCTCCAGGACTTTTAGTTCCATTGGTTGGCATTACCTGCATTATAAAAGTGAAGAAATAAATTAGATAACTTAATACAAGGAATAACAAAAAATCCTAACTGTGCTCTCATATTCATGATAAGATAATTTCTCAACTATTCTCGCAAAATTACTACAAAAAGAGATAGAAAATAGTAGACATGATTACAATTATGATAGTGAAAAGCCTATCATAATCTCACTCATCAAATACCCCCAGACTTAGATGTTTGCTTGTCCCTAAGCAAACTAATTCAAACACTTGGGTTACCAATAAATAATTTTACCTCCGCACACTGGTTGCTATGAATTTAAAGAGAACTTTGATGATGTAATCGTATAGGAAATAGTTTAGCAGACGCTTCTAAGTATAGATTTATCTTAAAAATCCTCCAATATATATTTTAACTATCTTTCACTCTTACTTAGAAATAAAAGTATAGTCATCTATAACCAATGTGAGGAGAAAATAACAATCTCAATAAGATACATATTAGTGTTTCAAAACTTATAAGTACCCATATTGATAGTCATGAGCTTACCCTTTTCACACCCTCTTCACAGCACTAGTTAGAATTAGTGAGGTCGGATCTTTAGGAATTGTATTATGCTGTAGCCTTTTTGTCTTAGGATAGAAGATTATAGGTGAGGTAATTAAAGATAAATTTGATGGATTTTGTTTTCTTTTCTTTCACACCTAAATCACAATTGAGCCTTTTTATTGGTAAAAACCTTAACATACATCAGTGTTATAAAAGCACCCCCAGACTTTGCAATTAGTATACTTCCCACATTTTTGAAAGATACTCCAACTTTTTATTTATTTTTTAACCAAGGGGTCATAGTAGGGATCATTCCGAGTGGGTGCAAGTATACACGCACTCAGGCCACATATCACTATGTCTTTTCTTTTCATGGGTCCATAGTAAGGATCATTCCAAGTGGGTGCAAGTATACACGCACTCAGGCCACGTATCACTATGAAAAAATTCATTCCAAGAAGGTCTCAATGACAGGTGTGCTAATAGGTAAGGATTTGACCTTGGTGAATTTTAATAGTAGAGTGTCAAAAGGATAGGGATTAGGTACAAATTGGGTGTGCAAGAGTATAATGTTTAAGGTTTTGGGATTACAAGGCTCAAGCTATCCAAAAGGAGGCCCAAGTCATTTCCGCCCTGACTAATTAACCTATGCAAAAGTGTTGAGGACCACTAGAGGGTAAGTTCTAGGCATCAATAGAGAGTATTTTTCATTTTAATTCCCTAATACCAACTTATAAAAATGTTACACTCTTTGACTCACTTTATTATAGATAATTATATTTTCTAAAACAGAGTGATTGATAGTTAATAATATAGAGGATTAATCTTAACAATAAATTATATAAAGAAAATTAGGCTAATGAATTTCTATACTTAATTATGAATCAACAATGTATAACACTCTATGAGTCTCCATCAATTCAATTTAATCAGTGCGCGAAGTTAAATTAGATAGTTATAATCCCAAATGAATGAATAATGAGAGTTTAAAAGAGTACAAAAAAATAATTTTTTTTATGGGGGTATAACAAACTTGAGTAGCATGATAACAAAATTATAATCAATTGTAACCATGTCTATCACAGCAATTATAAAATGGAAGAACATCCACCCCTAGACTGAAAAATTGCAATGTCCTCATTGCAATGTAAAGTGCTGAAAGAGTAATTTCACTAATAAAAAAAACTGTTATCATGAAAATAGAAGATCACATGAAGGAAACAAGAGCTGACATGAAATCATATATAAGATCTGAAATACACTGATATAAATAAATACTACAATACATAGGTACATATAAATGCTGCAAGATACATATACAGGTCAAAAGTAGGGCGGCTGGTCGGTCTGGTCGTCGGGGAAGTGTGGCTAGCCAGGAGCTGCCCGTACGCGAGGAGCAATCCCCAGGTGGTCCCTGATCTGAATGAGGAGGTCCTCTATCCGCGCCTGCGCATCCTCGATATGCTGGACGTGTGGCGAGAGCTCGGTCTCGAAGAAATGTCGGAGCTCCCGCGAATACTGCGAACGAGCTGGAGGAGGAGCAACAGAAGACTCGCCCTGAGCATGAGTAGAACGGGCCGCAGGCACCAGTGGCTCATCGAGGTCCGGATCCACCTCGTCGTCATTGGCATCCTGCACGTGCGGTTCACGCGTCACAAGTGAATAAATAATGCCTCCCCTGTAACACCTCCCCTGTAATGACCGTATAATATGGGTCCGGCCGGGGCCTCACAACATACGGACGCCACAGCTTTAGTATTATAAGTTGATATAGCTACCCACACTCAAAACACTTTGCACATCACAGCGAAAACATAAGCAAGACTAGAAGTTATCCACTACAAGAAGAGTAATAACAATGGCCTTATGGCCTTACAACAAGTGTCCAAACTCAAATAATACAACAGTCAAGAAAGTGCATAGCACTCCTAGTCTACCTCGGCATGCAAGCCGGACAACATGAGTCTCAAATATACAACATCATATAAGTAGAGCTACAAAAGAGAAAAGCACTTCATGAGGCTTAGGCCTTTCTGGCCGGCGAGCTAGCTCCTCCATGCGATCCTTACCATGTAAAATTTATTAGTAAAGTGGGTCAGCAAAGGCTGACCTCAAACTGTGTAACAACACATCTCCTCCCGGCCGCCCCTAACGGACCCCGGGGTACCCCTCCAACCTGCAAGTTAGCACTTCGTATGCAATAATTATAAGCAAGAAAAGCAACTACAGAAACATGCTTCGATGTCACACACATCATACATGTTCTCTACGGGGTGAGCATATAATAAAGAGGGCCTACTTATGCAACATGTATGCAACAACCCGGGTTTCACCCAAGGCACCCTATCTCGTATGCATCTAGCACAACATCACATCACATGGGTAGTCATCGTTTCCCCATTGGCATAAAACCTCAAACAAAGGGGAGACACAATTCCCCCTAACGACACACAAGCCGCCACATGGAACTCTTGCCTAGGCCCCACCCGCTCGAGGTCTTAGACCTGGGCTTGCCTGCAAGCTCTGACGTCTCTTGTCAGGATTCCAACAAACACAAACTGACCGATTCTAAGAAGCCTTACCGGACCCCACCCGCTCATGGCCTCATTGCCCGGGCTTGCCCCTATGCTTGGCATTCTCGTCAGTCTCACAGAAGGGGACTAGTCTCGCCAGGACGCTCTCCACACATGGCGTGAACGTCACGGGATAGCCAGCCGACCACAGAGACATAGCCATGCCTTGGCACATCACAAACCAAGACAATTCCAACCTAGTCCCTCATTTGTACTGCAGCGTTCCTGCGCACCAAGGAAACCATCTACAACTCATGCGGAGCTAACCTTGTCCACCAAGGAAACCATCTACCGCCACGAGGAGATAACCTTGTCCGGTTCTGACTACACGTACTCACTCAGGAAAAATGGGGAAAAACATCACCACATCACAAACGACATCTTGCCGCAATGGAAACTCTACGAATCCTTAAAGTTCGTATGCAATATCACCGAGTCGGACTAACGGTCGTGACTACGGCTTCACCCACCATGCCTAATCCACTAACGGAGCGGATCTCTAATGCAAATCATGCCGGGGACGGACTCAATCGACCCGGAGGTTCCTCTTGAACCTTGGCGACCCAAAACCCCTCTCATTTGAGTGTTTGGTGCCCAAAACTAGAAAAGAATATGATGCTAAGACATGCATCCTAAGACCGAGAGGAGAAGTGTCATTACCTTCCGAGTCCTCTTCCTTGCCATGGCAAAATAGCCGGATGAAAACCTTCACAACGATCTAGCCTCCACGGATCTGGACTCGGCTCGCGATTTGGAGCGCTGAAGCCTCTCCTACAGCCCAAACCTTCCTTCACTTTCTTCCTCGCTCTCCCTTCTCTCCAGAACGTAGTCAGAGAAAAGCTTGAAGAAGAATGAGGGTTTACAACCCTATTCCCGGACTTAACTTCCCAAGAGCAGTCCTGAACCATCAGATCCTAAAATCAGGGAAAGAAAGGCCACGATCCGACTGAAAAATAAAACACCTGGGTCGAACACGGCCTTGCACACGCCCGTGTCCAGGGCCATGTCCCTCATTCGCCGTCACAAATCGACGCGCCTGGAACAGCACACGGGAATCCGACACGCCCGTGTTCGCACTGACACGCCCGTGTCCACACTGACACGACCGTGTGCCTCCTTCGACACAGCCCCGAAAACAACCCGAGCACTACACGGGTACTGGACACGCCCGTGTCTACCTCAACACGCCTGGGCTCCAGGCCGTGTTCACTGCCTCGATGTTTCGTCGAGCGAAGATCGTCGAACAAACGGGACATGCCCGTGTCACAGGCCGTGTGCCCCTGTCTCGACACTCGACACTCGTCGAGTGAAATTCGTCGAGCGAAGTTCGTCGACGGACTGACACGACCTTGGACACACCCGTGTCCTAGGCCGTGTGCCTTGTCTTGACACATCGTCGAGCGCCAATAGTCGACTCCCCGGGCCGATCGTCGACACGGGCTCGACTCGCCCTGAGACATGCCCGTATCTCAGGCCGTGTTCTCTGCTCAACGATCACCGACTCCAAAATCGTCGACTTCATGACCAAAATGTCGACTGGAGCCTGACACGCCCTGGGACACGCCCGTATCCCAGGCCGTGTGCCCCCTGCCAGAAACCAAAAATTTGCCAGAAACGCAAATCGACCCTCTCTCAAATTTTGGGGTGTTACAACTCTCCCCCCCTTAACAGAATTTCGTCCTAAAATTACAAAACAAAAGGGAACAAAAACTTAAATTGTACCTGAAATGAAAAGTTCTGGATACTCTTCTAGCATGGCCTGTTCTCGCTCCCAAGAGAACTCTTCTCGACCGCAGTTGTCCCATCGGACTTTCACGAGTTTAACCTCTTTATTCCACAACTGCCGAGTCTCCGAATCCTCTATAACAATCGGACGGACTCGCATCCTCAAGTCTTCCTCTATCGGCACCGATGCCGGCTCAATCACCACACTAGCCTCCACCAAGGCTTTACTCAAGACGGAGACATGGAATACGTCATGCAATCCACTCAGCTCCGCGGACAACACCAACCGATAGGCTGCTTCTCCCACCCGTTCAACAACTTCAAAAGGGCCCAAAAACCTTGGACTCAACTTCTTGAGTCGGCGAATCCGTGAGATGCCTTTGAACGGTTTGATCTTCAAATAGACCCAATCACCTACCGCAAACTCCAACTTCCGGTGACGAGCATTAAAGTACTTTGCTTGCCGGTCCTGTGCCACCTTCATACGCTCCTGTATGGTCCATACCAACTCACAAGCGTCAACTACCACCTCCTTTCCAAAACTTTTGGTGTCTCCCGCCTCTGCCCAAGACATCGGTGTTCGACACCGTTTCCCATACAAAGTTTCGTATGGCGCCATTTTTATACTTGCTTGGTAACTGTTATTGTACGCGAATTCCACCATGAAGAGGTGATCCTCCCACTTCTTGCCGAAGTCAAGAACACACATTCTCAGCATATCCTCCATAGTACTATTCGTTCTTTCAGTTTGCCCGTCAGTTTGAGTATGGAACGCCGTACTGAACTTTAGCTTCGTGCCCAAACTCTTCTGAACCAATATCCAGTCCTTGGACGTAAACCGTCCATCTCGACCGCTAACTATGCTCTTAGGAATCCCATGCAGTCGCACAATGTTGCGAACATACAACTCCACCAGCTTCTCCACGCTGTCCTCCTCCTGATTTGGGATGAAGTGGGCCACCTTGGTTAAGTGGTCCACGATCACCCAAATAGCATCATTACCCTGCTGCGATCTAGGCAACCTATGTACAAAATCCATGGAGATGTCATCAAATTTCCATTCAGGGATTGGAAGGGGCTTCAGGAACCCGCCCGGCTTCTGACATTCGGCCTTCACCAAGGCACAAGTTTGGCAACGATTCACATACAAAGCTACGTCCCGCTTCAGCCCCGGCCACCAAAAGGATTTCTTCAAATACAAGTACATCTTTGTACTGCCCGGGTGAATGGAGTGCTTTGTGAAGTGAGCCTCAAACATCAACTCCTCACGGAGTTTGCCGAACTGCGGTATACAAACCCTTCCGTCCTTCCTCAGAATCCCATCAATCATTTCCCAGGCGCCGATCTCGCCCGTTTGAGCCTCCAACATAAATGGTTGAAACTCCACAACCAACCGACTCGCTTCGCAAATTCGATCGGTCAAGTCGTTCTGCACTTCAATCCAGTTCAACCGAGCCATGCTGGACTCGCCTCTCGCAACACATTCCAAACCAAGGGACTCCCATTCCCGTACCAACCGCTCATCATGAGCTTCGATCCAATTCCCTTACCCTGAGTACTTTCTACTCAAAGCATCCGCCACCACATTGACTTTACCTGGCGTATACTGAATCGCCACCTCGTAGTGTCCAAGAAACTCAACCCACCTGCGCTGCCGCATGTTCAAGTCCTTTTGATCCAAGAGATACTTCAGGCTTTTATGATCCGTGAAGATCTCCACCTTTTCACCATATACATAATGCCACCATATTTTCAACGCAAAAATTACCGCCGCCAACTCCAAGTCATGGACGGGGTAGTTCCTCTCATGAGGCTTCAGCTATCTAGACCCAAAAGCTATCACCTTGCCATGTTGCACCAAAACGCATCCCAAACCGCATCCCGATGCGTCACTGAAGATCTGAAATCCCTCGGTCCCTTGCGGTAGACTTAGGATTGGAGCCATCATCAGTCTCTCCTTCAGTGCCTCAAATGCTTGAGTACACTCTTGAGTCCACACAAACTTATGATCTTTACGAGTGAGTGAGGTGAGGAATAGAGCTATCCGCGAGAACTTTTCCACGAATCTCCTATAGTACCCGGCTAGTCCAAGAAAACTTCGGACTTCCGCCACGGTCCTTAAGACTGGCCAATCTCTGATGGCTTCCACTTTTGTTGGATCCACTGCCACCCCATCCCCACTAATCACGTGGCCCAAAAATGCCACCTTCTCTAACCAGAACTCTTACTTGGAGAACTTTGCATACCACTGATTTTCCCTCAACACTTGCAAGACCACTCTCAAGTGGGTCTCATGCTCCACTTCCGATTTGGAATACACCAAGATGTCATCAATGAAGACAACCACAAAAGAATCCAAGTTTTCCCGAAATACTCGATTCATAAGATCCATGAACACAGATGGTGCGTTTGTCAGCCCGAACGACATCACCGTAAACTCAAAGTGTCCATACCTTGTACCAAAGGCAGTCTTGGGGATGTCCTCGTCCCAAATTTGCAACTGATAATAGCCTAACTTCAAGTCCAATTTGGAGTACACTACCGACCCCACCAGCTGGTCGAACAAGTCGTCTATCCGAGGAATCAGATACTTATTCTTGACGGTCAATCTATTCAACTCTCGGTTGTCTATGCATAGCCGCATACTACCGTCTTTCTTCTTTACAAACAACACCGGTGCGCTCTACGGTGAAGAACTGGGTCTGATATACCCTTGCTCCAACAGTTCCTGTAGCTGTACTTTGAGTTCGACCAACTCCTTTGGTGCCATCCTAAACGGAGGATGTGACACCGGCCTAGCCTCTAGCACTAACTTGATCGAGAAATCGATCTCCCGCCGAGGAGGCGCTCCAGGAAGTTCATTCGGAAACACATCCTTGAACTCTGCCACTACGGGCACTTCCTCAATAGATAGGTGAGAGAGACAAACCTCCAATAACGTTACAAGTGCTACACCACCCTGGTTAACCGCTCGCATCAATTGCATGGCCGAAATCAGGGAATAGGCTACTCCACAAAGGCACTCAAATTTGACCTCCGCCTGCCCTTTGCTCCTTAGGGTTACTACCTTAGATAGGCAGTCAATACTGGTGCGCTGCTCTGCAAGCCAGTCCATGCCCAAAATGACATCGAACTCAACCAATGGTAAAATCGCTGCTACCAAAACGAAGTCAACTCCGTCCATCTCCCAACAGATGCGCCCTTTGGCCCCGGTGGTCATGGATGACCCATTGGGCATACGCACTTTCATCTCTGCGTCCGCCGAGAAAGACTCAACTCCTATTCTCCGGATGAAGCTCTCCGCGAGAAAGGAGTGCGATGCTCCCGTATCAAACAATACCCTAGCGGGGTATCCGGAAACTAATACGAAGCCTACAACATAGACATCACACAAAAAGGTCTAAAAGTATGAAGCACAAAATTTCAACTTAAATTTTCTTCATACCTGTCACCACATCGGTTTGGCGGATCGCTTCTTGCTGTCCAAGGTTGTAAGCCCTTGGTTGCACCGGTTGGAACCGAGAAGCGCTCGACTCCGCCATCTTCCCTTTCTCCGCAGCACTGGGGCCGGAGCACACAATCTGATCCTGCCTTGCCTCTTGCCCCGCTCCTCCTTGGGGACAAACACGAGCTATGTGCCCCACCTTACCGCAGTTGTAGTACGTCGGCGGTCCCCTAGAGTGAGAACCTCCAGGCGTCCAATTGCTCTTCTCGCCGGACCTGGATGTGTGAGGCTTATTCCTTCACCTACTCCCTTCAGACTTTCCATGGGATTGGGAAGGCTTCCCTTCCCCTTGCTTGGGAGTGAAACCCTTACGACACTGGGTTCGCTCCAAATCACTCTCCAACATCCTGGCAGCCTCAACCAACTCATTGAAACCAGCTCTCTTCATGGAAATGAGGGGTTGCCCCAGGTTCTCCCTCAGCCCCTGATAGAAGAGATTATCCCTCTCTACATCATCTGCCATCGTCGTTCCCGTGTAACGACCCAAATGGGTGAACTCATGCACATACTCGTCCACCGTCTTGTCCCGCTACATTAAGTGCAGGAACTGCCTCTGAAGTGCCAACCATGTAGAAACGGGAATGTACCTCTTTAGAAAAGCATCCCCAAACTCCTCCACCGACGGGGTGTGTCCAGGGAACTGGCGGCCGCTATGGCTCACCCACCACAACTTGGCGTCTCCTTCCAACATGAACGCCGCATATTCAGATTTTGTTTCTTCTGGCGTCTCTGCCGCCCTCAAAAGCTCTTGAATGCGAACCCACCAATCCTCCGCATCCGTTGGCATACCAACTCCCTTGAATGACGGGGGATGGAAGCTCAGGAAATACTTCATGTGTCGGTCTCCATGTCCGACAACCACCCTTTTTGCCAAAGGCTCCACTCGTCTGGCTTCTCCTCCTGGCACGGACATCGCCGTATCCGGTGTAGCAGGGGTTGCTACTTGAGCTGCCACTACAGCTTGGGCCACCACCATCGCTTCTGCAAGCATGCGACAGAAATCAGCCTGGTTAACACCTGTGCCCAAAAGACTTAGAGCAGTGGCACTGCTCGCCGAGAGTTCCTCTCTTGCTCTCGACGTACCCGCCTCATTGCTTGCACTCTTCAAGAAAACAAGAAACAAGGAATCAGTCTCTAATCTCAAGACTTAAACATAAGGACAATCATGGACCCGCATTACTCTTATGTGGATAACTTCTCTACGCATTGACCTTGAATCAAACCTAGCTTTGATACCAAATTGTAACACCTCCCCTGTAATGACCGTATAATATGGGTCCGGCCGGGGCCCCATAACATACAGACGCCACAGCTTTAGTATTATAAGTTGATATAGCTACCCACACTCAAAACACTTTGTACATCACAGCGGAAACATAAGCAAGACTAGAAGTTATCCACTACAAGAAGATTAATAACAATGGCCTTATGGCCTTACAACAAGTGTCCAAACTCAAATAATACAACAGTCAAGAAAGTGCATAGCACTCCTAGTCTACCTCGGCATGCAAGCCGGACAACATGAGTCTCAAACATACAACATCATATAAGTAGAGCTACAAAAGAGAAAAGCACTTCATGAGGCTTAGGCCTTTATGGCCGGCGAGCTAGCTCCTGCATGCGATCCTTGCCCTGTAAAATTTATTAGTAACGTGGGTCAGCAAAGGCTGACCTCAAACTGTGTTACAACACATCTCCTCCCGGCCGCCCCTAACGGACCCCGGGGTACCCCTCCAACCTGCAAGTTAGCACTTCATATGCAATAATTATAAGCAAGAAAAGAAACTACAGAAACAGGCTTGGATGTCACACACATCATACATGTTCTCTACGGGTTGAGCATATAATAAAGAGGGCCTACTTATGCAACATGTATGCAACAACCCGGGTTTCACCCAAGGCACCCTATCTCGTATGCATCTAGCACAGCATCACATCACATGGGTACTCATCGTTTCCCCATTGGCATAAAGCCTCAAACAAAGGGGAGACACAATTCCCCCCAACGACACACAAGCCACCACATGGAACTCTTACCTAGGCCCCACCCGCTCGAGGTCTTAGACCCGGGATTGCCTGCAAGCTCTGACGTCTCTTGTCAGGATTCCAACAAACACAAACTGACCGATTCTAAGAAGCCTTGCCGGACCCCACCCTCTCATGGCCTCATTGCCCGGGCTTGCCCCCATGCTTGGCATTCTCGTCAGTCTCACAGAAGGGGACTAGCCTCGCCGGGACACTCTCCACACATGATGTGAACGTCACAGGATAGCCAGCCGACCACGGAGACATAGCCACGCCTTGGCACATCACAAACCAAGACAATTCCACCCTAGTCCCTCATTTGTACTGCAGCGTTCCCGCGCACCAAGGAAACCATCTACAACTCATGCGGAGCTAACCTTGTCCACCAAGGAAACCATCTACCGCCACGAGGAGCTAACCTTGTCCGGTTCCGACTATACGTACTCACTCGGGAAAAAGGGGGAAAAACATCACCACATCACAAACGATATCTTGCCTCAATGGAAACTCTACGAATCCTTAAAGTTCATATGCAACATCACCGAGTCGGACTAACGGTCGCGACTACGGCTTCATCCACCATGCCTAATCCACTAACGGAGCGGATCTCTAATGAAAATCATGCCGGGGATGGACTCAATCGACCCGGAGGTTCCTCTTGAACCTTGGCGACCCAAAACCCCTCTCATTTGAGTGTTTGGTGCCCAAAACTAGAAAAGAAAATGATGCTAAGACATGCATCCTAAGATCGAGAGGAGAAGTGTCGTTACCTTCCGATTCCTCTTCCTTGACATGGCAAAATAGCCGGATGAAAACCTTCGCAACGATCTAGCCTCCACGGATCTGGACTCGGCTCGCGATTTGAAGCGTTGAAGCCTCTCCTACAGCCCAAACCTTCCTTCACTTTCTTCCTTGCTCTCCCTTCTCTTTAGAACGTAGTTAGAGAAAAGCTTGAAGAAGAATGAGGGTTTACAACACTATTCCCGGACTTAACTTCCCAAGAGCAGTCCTGAACCATCAGATCCTAAAATTAGGGAAAGAAAGGCCACGATCCGATTGAAAAATAAAACACCTGGGTCGAATACGGCCTGGCACACGCCCGTGTCCAGGGCCGTGTCCCTCATTCGCCATCACAAATCGACGCGCCTGGAATAGCACACGGGCATCCGACACGCCCGTGTTCGCACTGACACGCCCGTGTCCCCACTGACACGGCCGTGTGATCGGTCGTGTGCCTCCTTCGACACAGCCCCGAAAACAACCCGAGCACTACACGGTTATTGGACACGCCCGTGTCGTTGCCCGTGTCTACCTCAATACGCCTGGGCTCCAGGCCATGTTCACTGCCTCGACGTTTCGTCGAGCAAAGATCGTCGACCAAGCGGGACACGCCCTGTGACATGCCCGTGTCACAGGCCGTGTGCCCATGTCTCGACACTCGACACTCGTCGAGCGAAGTTCGTCGACTGACTGACACGGCCTTGGACACGCCCGTATCCTAGGCCGTGTGCCTTATCTCGACACATCGTCGAGTGCAAATCGTCGACTCCCCGGGCCGATCGTCGACACGGGCTCGACACGCCCTGTGACACGCCCGTGTCTCAGGCCGTGTTCTCTGCTCAACGATCGCCGACTCCAAAATCGTCGACTTCACGACCAAAATGTCGACTGGAGCCTGACACGCCCTGGGACACGCCCGTGTACCAGGCCGTGTGCCCCCTGCCAGAAACCAAAAATTTGCCAAAAACGTAAATCGACCCTCTCTCAAATTTTGGGGTGTTACATCCCCAGCCAGGACGGGAGGTGACGAGGCGAAGGGACCAAAGACTGGCCATCATAATCGGCACGGTCCTCGCAACCACAGTCATTGGGGGGAGGGCTGAGAAGATGCACATGTTCTTCACCAGGCGGGTGATGTAGCGTGCTACACAAATAGACCCTATGCGGGAGTCGTCGGCCTGGTGGAGGATGGACTGGGCGAGCAGGAAACCTAGGTGGAGGGGGTAACGTGACGACATGCTATAGAGGTATAACACGTCCTGCCGACTAACAACGCCGGAGCTTTCGCCTCGGCCGCTCAAGGTGTGGCTAAGGAGGTGGTGAATGTAATGGAGGGCGGGAGAATGTAACTGGGAGGCCTTAGACCTCTTGGCCTCATATGGACTAAGATTAAAAGAAAGCCGGGTCCAGATGTTACCGGCAAGGTCGCGAGAGGGGAGGTCGAACTAAAACTCGGGGTAGACGGCACTGAAGAGGAACGAGCCCTCGTACACCCCCAAATATTGGGTGAACTGAAGTAGGGTGAGTGTGTAAAAAGTGCCCCCTACTCAAAAGGAAATGACCCCCTCATGCGCTTGAGAAGAATCAGTGAGATTAGGCCTAATATTTAAGTAAAATGAGGACAGGAACTCGAGTGTGAGTTCCTTAAAGCCTAACTCCTCTATCACAAAGAATTACGCCCAACTCGTTACAGATATTAATTCCCTTACATCCCCCGCTAAATTTATCTCTTCGAGGACACTCCAATCAATTATTCGTATATCTTGAAATTCCTTCGATTGGAGGCAGTTGTAGCAAGCGACGTGCGCAGGATCTGTGAATACCAGCGGCGCAGTGGCATCATGCCTCTTAGTAGATAGAGCTTGGAGCTCCGGTCGACGACGACGACCGCCTTGTGCTCTTCCGGAAGACATTATCTGTGGAAAAATAGAAAGATTTCTTTTTAAAAAAACTAAATTGGTGGAGAAGAATTTGGAAAGAAAAGTGGAGATGAATAAGAAGATGCATAAAAATGGAAACGAAATGTTGCCTAGGAGTAAAGAAGACGAATGTTGGACACGAAGTCGTGGACGTTGAAGACAAAAATTCAACCAGAACTGGAGGCAAAAACTTACAAAGGACTGATGCTGGGAACCAGGGGAAGAAGATGAGGAAGAACAGCACACGACCTCCATTTAAAGGAGACGAACACGGGTGAGACACGACCGTGTGTGCACCCGTGTTAGGGAATCTAAACCCTCGTGGAACATGGGGAGCCTCGAGACGTGTGGTCAAAGTTACGGGAGGGCATCGTGTCAGGTGGACACGGCCAACAACATGGCTGCTCAACACTCAAATTTGCATTAATGGAAATACCCTATCTATTACATAAATTCATGAAATCCTATCTCTAAAATACCATGAATCCATCTATTCGTATTCCAATTATCCAAACAACATATCTCTCGATCATGAAATTTGAATTACAAAGAGATCTAACACCTAAATATGAACATGTAAACATCATCACAAACATCCAATTTCTCAATCTAGAGATTTGCAATTCATGTAAAACAAATAACCAATTCATAACTTGGATAAAACTCTTTATTTGTTAGCCTACATATGAGTAAAATACCACAGATTCGATGAAAACAATACGATACATGATTAACAAATTGTTCCAAATTAAAGTTCATGCAAAATAAAAGATAATTAAGTTGAATCACCAAGAGATTGGGAAGATTAAAAGGGATTAATGAAAGATTAAATGCATACAAAAATACCCTTCAAATCCTCCTTATCTTGGATGCTCCACTTCGTGCTCCAGAAGTTCTCCCCAATGAAAATGATCTAAAAAAGTCCCTTCTAATTTTTCTACAGGTTTATTATAGTCTCCTAGTAAACAGGGTCAGACACGGGTTCCAACACGACCGTGTGTCAGTCCATGTTGACGGTTCTAAGGCAGTTCCACACGAACAGGCGTGTCTGGTTGTGGGCCATGTCAGATGACACGGGTACTGACACGACCATGTTGTTCCTCATGTTCTTCAGACACGGGTGGGTTAGCAGTCGAGGTCAAATGGACACGGGTAGGCACACGAGCGTGTGCCAACTCGTGCGAGTCTCTGTCTTCTACTTCCAGTTTCTTCAATTCCAGCCATGTTAACACGGGTATGGACACGGTCACGTGCCCACCCGTGTGCACCCTATTTTTGTCCTATCATCAGCCATGTTGACTCCGTGAACTCCTCTATTTGCTCCAAGACTTTTAGTTTCATTGGTTGGCATTACCTGCATTATAAAAGTGAAGAAATAAATTAGATAACTTAATACAAGGACTAACAAAAAATCCTAACTATGCTCTCCTATTCATGATAAGACAATTTCTCAACTATTCTCGCGAAATTACTACACAAAGATGTAGAAAATAGTAGACATGATTACAATTATGATAGTGAAAAGCCTACCATAATCACACTCATCAGCGATCCATGATCACCCAAATCACATCATTTCCATACTGTGACTGAGGTAAGCCATGCACAAAATCCATGGAGATGTCATCAAATTTCCACTTGAGGATAGGAAGAGGCTTCAGGAACTCGCCCGACTTCTGACACTCAGCCTTCACTAAGGCACAAGTTTGGCACTGACTCACGTACAAAGCTATGTCCCGTTTCAAACCAGGCCACCAAAAAGATTTTTTCATATCCAAGTACAAATTCGTACTGCCTAGGTGAATGGAGTACTTCGTGAAGTGAGCCTCAGAGATTAACTCCTCATGGAGCTTGCCGAACTACGGTACAAATACCCTTCCACCATTCCTTAAGATCCCATCAATCATCTCCTAGACACTACTCTCGCCTTTTTGAGCTTCCACCACAAATAGCTGGAACTCCACATCCACATTGGTCGCTTCTCAGATACGATCAGATAATTCGTTCTGCAACTCTATCCAGTTCAACGAGCCATGTTAGACTTGCCTCCTGTTACACACTCAATGCCAAGGGACTCAAAATCCCATACCGATCACTTATCATGAGCTTCAATCCAATTTACTTGTCCTGAATACTTTATACTCAAGGCATCGACCACCATGTTGGCCTTGCCCGGTGTATACTGAATCTCCACATCGTAGTCTCCAAGGAACTCGACCCACCTATGTTGCCACATGATCAAGTCTTTTCAGTCTAAAAGATGCTACATGATTTTGTGGTCTGTGAAGATCTCTACCTTCACATCATACACATAGTGCCGCCATAACTTCAACACAAAAATTACTGCCGCCAACTCCAAGTTATGGACGGGGTAATTCCACTCATGAGGTTTCAACTACCTAGACCCAAAGGCTATCACTTTGCAATGTTGCACTAACACGCAACTCAAACCGCAACCTGATGCATCACTGAAAATCTGAAATCCTTCAGTCCCTTTAGGAAGACTTAGGATCGGAGCTATCATCAGCCTTTCCTTCAAGGCGTCAAATACTTGATTGCACTCCTGAGTCAACACAAACTTCTGGTCCTTACGAGTCAAAGTAGTGAGGGGCAGAGCTATCTGCAAAAAAGTTTTCCACAAACCTTTTATAGTACCCAGCTAGTCTAAGGAAACTCCCGACTTCCTCTACGGTGCTCAGAACCGGCTAATCTCTGATGATCTCAACTTTTGTTGGATCCACCGCCACCCCATCACCATTAATCACATGGCCCCAAAATACCACCTTCTCCAACCAGAACTCACACTTCGAGAATTTTGCATACAACTGGTTCTATCTCAGAGTCGATAAGACTACTCTCAGATAAGCCTCATGCCCCGCCTCTGATTTGGAGTATACCAAAATATAATCGATGAAGACAACCACAAATGAGTCTAAATACTCCCAAAACACTTGGTTCATCAAATCTATGAATACTGATGACGCGTTCGTCAACCCAAACGACATCACTGAGAATTCGAAGTGACCATAACTCGTACCAAATGCTGTCTTGGGCATGTCCTTATTTCGAATCTATAACTGGTAGTATCTAGACATCAAGTACAACTTAGAGTACCAACTGGTCGAACATGTCATCTATCAGTGGAATCAGATACTCCAGGTAGTCTATGGACAGCCGCATACTACCATCTTTCTTCTTCACAAACAACACTAGAGCACTCCATGACAAAGAGTTGGGTCTAATGTACCCCTTATCCAACAGTTCCTGTAATTATGCCTTGAGCTCGGCCAAATCTTTTGGTGCTATCCTAAAAGGAGGACGTGACACCAACCTAGTTTCTAGTATTAACTCAATCGAGAAATCAATCTTACGACGAGGATGCACCCCAGGAAGCTCCTATGGAAATACATCCTTGAATTCTTCTACTACTGACACTTCTTTGATTGTTAGCTTGGAAAGTTGAGCCTATATCAATGCTACAAAAACTACTCCTCCATGGTTAACTGCCCGCACCAACTGCATGGCTGAGATCAGGGAACAAGCCACTCTACTAAGGCCCTCAAATTTAACCTCTTCCTTTCCTTCACTTCTCAGGGTCACCACCTTAGATAAGCAGTCAATACTGGCATGCTGCTCTGGAAGCCAATCCATCCCGAAGATCACATCAAATTCGGCTAATGGCAGAACCACTGCTACCAACATTAAGTCAACTCCATCCATACTCCAACCAATGCGCCCTATCATCCTGGTAGTCATGAAAGACCCATTGTGCATGCACACCCTAAGTTCTGTGCCCATTGAAAAGGACTCGACACCAAATCTTCAGATAAAGCTTTCCATAAGAAAGGAGTGCGACGCTCCCATACCGAACAATACCCTAGCGGGGTATCCAGAAACTAGTACGAAGCCTAAAACACAGGCGAAACACATAAAAGTATCGAAAGTCTAAAGAAATTAAATAAACTTAAACTTTACCCATACCTGTCACCACATCGGGTTATCGAATTGCTTCCTGCTGCCCAAGGTTATACGCTCTTGGCTACACGGGTTGGAAATGTGAAGTGCTCGACTCCTCCATCTTCCCTTTCTCTGTGGTGCTGGGACCAGACCGCACTGACTGCTCCTGCCTTGGCTCCTACTCAGTGCCACCTTCAGTGTAGAAACGAGCTATGTGGCCTTGCTTGCCACACTTGTAGCACGATGGTGGTCCCCTGAAACGAGAACCCCCAGACGTCATACTGCTCTTCTCCCATGACTTGAAGGGATGGGGCTTATTTTTCCACTTACTCCCTTCCGACTTCCCTTGCGACTGAGAAGGCTTTCCTTATTCCTATTTTACTTTAAATCCCTTACGATCCTGGGTTTGTTCTATATCACTTTCCAACGTCTTGGCTGCCTCAATCAACTCATTGAAGCCCGCATTTTTCATAGCTATTAGGGGTTGCCTCATGTTCTCTCTCAACCCATGGTAGAAGAGATTGTCCCTCTCTTCATCATCGGCCATGGTCATTCCAGCATAATGATCCAATCAAGTAAACTCCTGAACATATTCATCCACAGTCTTGTCTCATTACACCAAGTGCAGAAACTCTCTCTCAAGGGCTAACCTTATCGACGAACGAATATAATTTTTCAAGAAGGCATTCCCAAACTCTTCTACGGACGGGGTGCGTCCAGGAAGCTGGCGGCCTCTATGACTCACCCACCATAACTTAGCATCATCTTTTAACATGAAGGTTGCAAAATCAGACTGCTTCTCCTCGGCGTCTCTACCTCCCTTAGTAGTTATTGGATCCTCACCTACCAGTCCTCAGCATCAGTTGGCGTGTCGACTCCCTTGAATGTTGGATGATGGAAACTCAAAAAATACTTCATCAGTCAGTCTCCCTGCCCGACGACCACTCTCTCAACCAACGACTCTGTTGGCCTGGATGATGTTGTCTGTCCTATTTCTCATGTTGTCTTCTTTGATAGCTATAAGACTTTGGATAATACTTGGGGGTCTTGGAGGAGCAGCAGGATTGTTTCTTCCAAATTCTCTATCATATAACCTTCTCTTGGTCATTGATTTCTCATATAACTCACATTCCTGGGAACTGTAGTGAATATTCCTGCTCTCATGGTAGTCCATAACCAATTTGAGAGTGTCCAAAATGAGAGACTTAGAAGTGGGAGACCATATCTCAGCAAATTCTGGAGCTTTTTTTTTTCTCAGGATCAGAGACTGGAATGGACTTGCTGGCAGAAGGACCTTCACCATACTTTCTTTTCTTCTTATAGGTCAGAATCTCAGGAGGAGCTTGGAGGAAAATGTCTGCAGGATCATCTTCCCAACCCTGAGTGTAGGTATCAAGAGGGGCAACTAAATCATCAGGCCTAGGAGAGAAGGTAGGTTGCAAAGGAGGAGCAGGAGCATCAGCAGCAGCTAGAGGGTTCAGGTGATGAGGAATGATATTATGATCAGCAGCAAATTCAGGAAGCATCTGGTTGTGCATCCATACAGTAGTTTCATAGGTGTAGAATTTCACACTCTGAATTTGAGCTAGGACATCATCATGGATCTCTTTTACTTTTGCTTTCCAAAGCTCTTGCATGGCAACATCTGATTTTTCTAAGTACTCTTTCACCAACTTCTTCCCCTTTCTGAATTCAATAGATAGCTGAGAGATAACATCATCTTTGAAAGTGCCAACTTCTTCACAGATTTTCATCTTTGTAGTTTCAGCTCGTTTGTCCAATTCCATCTGATTATTAGCAAGAGTCAGACCTTGCTCCATCACTTGACCAATGCTAGTAATGGTGTGGTCTAATGCTTTGCCACCAATTTGGAACAGATGTTTGAGTTGGTCAGTGTTGTGTTGGATTTCTGCAAATCCTCTGCTCATCTCAGTCTCGAGAGCAGTGACTTTATCTGTAACAACTTTGAGTGAATTATCAAAGTATGTCCTATGTTCTTGGAGCAGAAGGACAACTTGAGTCATCAAATCAGTAGAAGGGGCAACAGCTGGAGGAGCACTGGAAGAGGCAACTGGAGGAGGAGCTTTCCATGGATCTATTTCAGTTATGGGGACAGAGCTTTCTGCTCTTGTAGTGGGAATCATGGCATCCCCTTCATAAGTGACTGTGGGGATGGAGAAATTTAAGTTCCTTAGAGGAGCTTCAACTGGCTCAGGTGATGCCTCATTTGAAATTAAGATGGTTTCAGCATGCTCTTTGTGAGCATTAGGAGATGTAGCTGGAGTCCTGGCTGGAGATTTTTCTTGAGACTGTGCTGGAGATTTTTCTGGAGACTGTGCTTGAGATTGCACTGGAGTGGGGTCTTTGGGTATTTCAGTGGATGGAGCTATTGGAGATAGAGGAGGAGGATGATCTTTGTCAGTCAGTTCTTCTATCATCTCATTAATGGCAACATCAGTGGATAAAAGTGCTTCTTGAAGTTGTTGATCTGAGGGAATGTCTTCTGGGGTAATAGGTGGAGGAGTAGGTGCTGGAGGAGTTGGCATTCTGGCAGAAACAGAAGGAGCAGGCTCCCCCTCATTAGGTGCACCAGAGGAGCTGGGGACCTGAGATGGAGAGGGAGATGGAGTCCTGTCCTCTGTGTCAAGAACTTTAGTAACCTTAGCAGCTTGAGAAGGATTCTGCAACTTGAGCTCCCATCTTTGAATTGAGGAGATGGAGACCTTCTTCATATGATGAAGGATACTTCCTTTAGAGAAGGTGAAGGTTTCTGGGTTTAACTCATGAAGGTGTAATGAAATGATCCTTGCATAGTTGGGGGATTTAATGCTCTCCTTTATTTTGTTCAGGATGAGCAAGCCAAACTGAAGGCTTTTCCACAGACTATGGCTTGCATCATTTCAAAGAAATATAGAGGGATATCTCTTATGGAGTTTGTCTTACACAGAAGAATTTTTCCTATAATATCAACCAGCAGTTTACCTTCTGCATTCATGTCAGCCCTTCTAATGTATTTTTCATCAGCAGAAATTCCACAAAATAAGAACGTTCTGGCATACTCTTAATCACCCAGAAAATCATGTGCATCTAAAACTGACAGCCAAAGAAGTTGAGAAACAGAGGTTGGGGTAAGTTTGATCTTTATACCTCTGACTTTGGATTTTAGAACTGTCCCGTGGCGCTTCACTTTGACATTTCTGAAAAATTTTGCAACGTCGGGGAAGAGGATTCGACATTGTTCTTGGAGAAAGAAGGTTAATCCGGCGGTGTCGAGCAAAATCATGAGATTGTGGAAGTTGTCGGATAGTTCTGCAATCCTGACAACAACTAATTCCGAACCCACACCGATTTTAGAGGAGGCGGCCATGATTCAGAAGTCTTGGAGATGCAGAAACCCTAGATAGTTTCGACCGGATGAAGGAAAACACGCGGCTCTGCAACTAATGGAGGAAGGCTAAGAGACAGCCGGCTACTCGAGAGAGTGGAAATGATTTCATGTAGGACATTTCCGGATTTTCTTATTTATATAACCCTAATTTTTGGTTTAATTAATCGAAAAATAATGAAATAAACCAAAGAAGAGGCGGCATAAGCCTTGGCTTGCGCATAAGAAAATTTGAAAAACAAACGACTCGGCATATACACGAGTGAGGAAATTTCTCGAGTAGATAAATCTAGAATTACTCGAGTAGGGATATAGAAGTACTCGAGTAGATGTAGAGAAGTACTCGAGTAGGTGAGTGAGGTACTCGAGTATGTGAAGTAGACTACTCGAGTATGTCAGTCTGCTACTCGACTAGGTCAAGTAGACTACTCGAGTATGTTAATCTGTTACTCGAGTAGGTCAAGTAAACTACTCGAGTATGTCATTCTACTACTCAAGTAGGTCCTATTCTTACTCGAGTAGGCTGTATCTTACTCGAGTCAAAGAGTTAAACTTGTGTAAAATTCCAATATTTGACTGACCTTTGAGCCTTGAGCCTTCTGGAAAATCCAGCTTCTCTTGTCTTCTTTGTTGAGCATCCCAAGTTCTGTTTTGAAGAACAAGAACTTGGTCTCGTCCAGCGGATTCGTGAAAATGTCTGCAATTTGCCTATCTGTAGAGACATATTGAAGGTCTATGTCCCCATGCTCCACATGCTCTCAGATGAAGTGATACCTTAGCTCTATATTCTTTGTCCGGCTGTGCGAGGCTGGGTTGTTGGCTATTGCTATTGCGTTGGAAGAGTCGCAAAACAATGGAATCTTTTCAAACTTCATGTTGTTGTCCTCAAACTGATTCTTTATCCAAAGTAACTGTGCACAAATACTACCAGTAGAGATGTACTCTGACTCAGCCATTGAAATTGCCACACATTTTTTGCATCTTGCTACTCCAGGAGATAAGTCTTCTTCCAAAGAATTGACATGTTCCGAAAGTGCTTTTCCTATCGTCTTTGCTCCCTGCAAAATCTGCATCTAAAAAACCTATTAGTTTGCTGTCATTACTTCTTGGGTACCATAAGCCAAGATTTGGTGTACCTTTAAGGTATCTCAGAATCCGCTTTGCAGCAGCGTAGTGAGATTCCTTAGAGTTCAACTGAAATCTAGCACAGACACATGTTGAGAACATTATATCAGGTCTACTTGCAGTAAGGTAGAGTAAGGATCCAATAATGCTTCTGTACTTGGTTTCATCAAAAGGTTTCCCTTTTTCATCCTTATCCAGAGACATAGTTGAACCCATTGGAGTTCTCATTGAAGTTGCGTTCTCCATTCCGAATTTCTTGATCAGCTCTTTAGTGAACTTGGTCTGTGAGATGAAAATTCCATCTTCAGACTGTTTCACTTGAAGCCCTAAGAAATACTTCAGCTCGCACATACTGCTCATTTCAAACTTACCTTGCATAAGTTTTGAAAACTTCTTGCAGAGGTTGTCATCAGTAGAGCCAAAAATAATGTCGTCGACATTGATTTGCACTAGTAAGATCTTGCCTTTAATTTCCCTAAGAAATAATGTCTTGTCTATCTTTCCCCTTGTGAACTTGTTCTCAAGTAGAAAGGTAGACAGAGTCTCATACCAAGCCCGAGGGGCTTGTTTCAGACTATATAAAGCTTTGTGCAGTAAGTAAACATAATCAGGAAAGTTAGAATCAATAAAACCTGGAGTTTATTCCACATATACTTCTTCCTTTATATCACCATTAAGGATGGTAGACTTCACGTCCATCTGATAGATAGTGAAGCCTTTGAGAGCAGCATATGCTAGAAATAACCTTATTGCCTCCAGCCTTGCCACTGGAGCGTATGTCTGGTCGAAGTCGATTCCTTCTTCTTGATGATAACCTTTTGCCACAAGTCTGGCTTTGTTCTTTACAATCATTCCATCCTCATCCATCTTGTTCCTGTAGACCCATTTTGTCCCAATGACGTTCTTACCTTTGGGTCTTGGAACAAGTTTCCATACTTTGCAGCGCTTGAACTGGTTTAGTTCTTCTTCCATCGCCATTATCCACGATGCGTCTGAGTTTGCTTCCTAAAACTTCTTTGGCTCAACCTGTGAGAGAAAACTTAAATATAGATTCTCATTAGTTGTACCTCTTTGAGTTCTGACACCATCCCGGGGATCTCCTATGATTTGGTCCATGGGGTGATCCTTCAGATGTTTGAGCTCTAGAGTCCTTGCATCTGGATTGTCTTCTATCACCAGAGTGACTTCATCATCTTGGATGACTTCTTCATCTTGATCATCTGCCCCTCCAATAGGGGTTGGAGTGGTGATCTTGATGAACTTTTCACCTTTATCTTTGGGAGGTCCATCCAAGCTACTTTCTTTCAGCTTTGCACCTACATCTTCAATAAGCAGACTAGAAGAGTTGCTTTGCAGCAAGCTCATCTCATCAAATACAACATGTATTGATTCTTCTACAACCAGGGTTTTTCTATTAAATATCCTATATGCCTTACTATGGCTACTATAACCTACAAAAATACCTTCAAAACTCTTTTCGCTAAACTTTGTAGTATGACACTTGCCATTGTTGAGCACGAAACATTTACAGCCAAAAATTCTAAAATATGAGACTGTTGGTTTCCTGCCCTTCAGAAGTTCGTAAGGTGACTTATCGTGGTTTTTTGTTTATGAGAGCTCGATTTTGCACGTGGCATGCAGTGTTGACGGCTTCAGCCCAAAAATATTTCGGAAGAGAAGCATCACTCAACATGGTCCTGCAGGCCTCTATGAGTGTTCTATTCCTTCTCTCAGCCACTCCATTTTGTTGCGTAGTACGAGGAGAGGAAAACTCATGAAAGATATCTAAGCTTTCACAAAATTCTGTCATGGCCCCAGACTTGAACTCTGTTCCATTGTCACTTCTGATTTTAACTATGGAGCAGTTGTACTCATTCTGAACTTGCCTGACAAAATTAGTAAAGATGTTGAAGGTATCTGACTTGTGTTTCAGAAAGAACACCCATGCAAAGCGCGAGTAATCATCAACAATTACTAACGTATATTCCTTACCACCCAAACTTCTAATTTGCAGTGGACCAAACAAGTCCATATGCAGTAGATGAAGACATCTATTAGAATCCTTGCCAATAACATTTTTAAAGGTAGCCCTTGTTAAATTGCCTTTTACACATGCATGACAATGTCTATCTTTGACGTACTTGACATTTGGGGCATCACGTACTAAGTTCATTGAAAATAATTTATTAATAGTTTTGAAATTAATATGTGCTAGTCTCTTGTGCCATTTGTCACCAAGAGATGCACTATCTTTTGCTAAAAAGCACACTGGTGTCGAAGAATCTATACAAATGAAATTCAAGCAAAATATGTTTCTGCTTCGAGTGCCGGACAGAATTGTTTCCATATTGTCAATAGATTTTATCAAGAACTTATTAACGTGAAACTCAACTATGTATCCTTTATCACAGAGTTGGCTTATGCTTATTAGGTTATGTTCCAAACCTTCAACGTAGGCCACATCTGAGAAGGATACATTACCGTTTGTAATCATACCATAGCCTTTAGTGATTCCACGGTCTGAACCTCCACAGATGACCTTCGGTTCGTTCATGACTGGAGTAAAGTTCTGAATTAGGCTTCTTATCCCGGTCATATGCCGAGAGCATCCACTGTCCAAATACCAGATTGGCGTTTTGGTGGCCTTTGGACATACCTGTAATCACAATCAGTTTTCCTTAGGAACCCAAATACGTTTGGGTCCTTGGTCTCGGGTTAGAACACCCCCATACGAATATTAACATTAGGAGTGGTCTTCCTCATATTGCCAACATGTGGGGTTGCAGTATTTCTGGGATTAAACCAGCAATCAATGGCAAAGTGACCAATTCTGCCACAACACAAACAGTCAAATCTGTTGTATCTTTTCCTTATGTTCTCCTGCTTGACCTTTTGGAATTGTGGTCTAGTAGGGGCAGCATTCTTGCAGGAAGAAGCTTCATGATGATGATAATCACATGTTTTCTTCTCGTTCACTGGCTTTTCTATAACAGGCTTTGCCTTTGGTGCCTTCTTGAAGTTATGGCCATGATTGAAAGGGCCATAGCTCTGAAGAATGACTTCTTCATAAGGTGCCTTAAAGACACTTTCACCAAAGTTTCTGGGTTGAGTCCATCCTTGATAACAGGACTTTGACTCTACATAGGTAGGCCTAGCAAAGTGTCCATAGGATGAGTCAAGATCAAACTCATTTGAGGGAAATATGACCTTTTTGAAAGAGGTTTGATCTTGAGGGGCTTTCCCCTTCTCTTTGGCTAAGGCCTTTTTGGCGGCCTTATTCTTCCGTTGAGCCTTGTTTCTCCTAGAAGACTTACTAGGAGCTTCTTCATGGCCTAGTCCAGCACCCTTGTCCTTAGATGAGAATTCAGCAACGAATGGAAGAACTGTCTTGGGCTTTGAGAAACTTTCAACTAGTTTCTTTTTAACAGCAAGTTGGGCTTCCAGCTCTTTGATGATTTTCTCTTTAAGGTCGAGGTGCTCAAGAGCTTTGTTATATTCTTCAATAATATTATTGAAGTTATCTTCGGGCGAGTTAGTATTTGCGACTTTCTCTCTCAAGATGCTCTCTTCAGCTTTGAGAGACTTTATCTCTTTAGCCTGAGTTTTCATGACTCGGCGACATTTGTCATAAGCCATGATCAATTCCTTGTACTGGGCCATGAGTTCAGACTCATCATCAGAGGAGCTGTCCTCACGATCATGCTAAGAAACTTCAGAATCTGAAAGAGGGGTGTGAAAGTTTACCTTCCCAGTGAACTGAGGCTTTTGTTTGTCATCTGTTTGAGCCATGAGTCCAAAATAGGCTTCTTCTTCTTCACTCGACTCAGATGAGTCAGAGTCACTAAGAGTCTTGCCCTTTTTGGTCATTAAGCTCTTCTCTATCCTCTTCTTGTTGTACGAGGACTTCTTTTCCTATCTTCTACCACCCTCCTTCTTCTTGTGAGGGCAGTCAATGATGACATGTCCTGGCTTATTACAACAATAACAAATAATGTCAGTAAAAACATGTTTATTCTGTTTAGGAGTGTACCTATCATGGCTGCTTGAGCCTTTTCATTGACGATCACCATCATGTCGTGATCTTTTATAGGAGGCATCCTTGCCTTTCCATTGCTTCTTCTTGTTCAAGAATTTCTTGAACTGTCGTGAGAGTAGTGAGAACTCTCCTTCTGATATCTCAGATCCTGAGGTGCTTGGCTCCGAGGTTTCTTCTTCACTATTTTCTTGTGTTGGAGTAGGAGGAACAACCTTTGTCTTCTTAGAGGTGTCTGCCTTTAAAGCAACAGACTTCTCTTTGAATGCAGACCTGCGCTTCTCTTCTTCAGCCTTCCTGGTGTTGAGTTGAAGCTCATATGACATAAGCTTCTCGAAGAGATTCTGAGGGTCTGTCTCGGCCAGTTTTCCAAACTCCCTTATGACACCGACCTTGTTATCCCATTCCTTAGTCAGGGATCTTAAGAATTTATCATTTAATTCTCCATTAGTTAGGACTCTGGCATAGACCCTTAGCCCATCTTGAAGAAATTCTCGAAGGTGTCAGCAATGGTATCTTTATTTCCTTATCAGAAGGCTTCATACTTCTGATTAAGAAGGGATCTTCTATCATTCCTCACTTCTTCTGTACCTTCCATTAAGGTAACTAGTGACTGCCACATCTCTTTTGCAGACTGACAGTGAATCAGGTTTTGCAGCATTGAATCATCGACTGCACTCGTTATAATATTTTTTGCCTTTTTGTCCAATGAAACAAGTGCAATCTCATCCTTATCTAGATCCATAAGTTTCTTTGGGACTTTCAAAGTTGGATCTATAGTGGAGATAGTCATGGGAATGTAAGGACCTTCTTCAACTATCATGAAGATCTTTGGATCCACAACTTCCATAAAGAACTTGATTCTCTCTTTCCACATGGGAAAATTATTTTTGGTGCACAAAGGAAGCTTGGCAAAATCTTTAGCCTTGTTCATTGTTGGTAGATCTCAAAAGACAACTATTGAAGGATCTGATCAAGGTGTTAACCTTTTAACGATCAACCTCGCTTTGATACCAATTGAAAGTTTATAGTTGACTACCTAAATCACCTAAAAGGGGGGGGGGGGGTGAATAGGTGAATTGTGCGTCTTATTGCGGAATAAAAATTAAAAACCAATGCACAAATCTATCTACCAATCAAACACAGACGAGGCAAGATTTATAGTGGTTCCCCAACCTTGGGTACATCCACTTTCCCTCACCGATCTAGCAATACACTAGACTTGGCTACTCCACTATCTTGGACTGAAAATCAATCCTACCCTCAGAACAATGTTCCTATAAACTCGATCCACAAAACGGATCTACACTCGGAAGGTAAAACTTCCTACAATCTTGGAGATAAAAACTCCTACACTCGGAGAAATTTCACCTACAAGAATGAAATAAATTTTGTATAGAAATATAAATAGTGAATCTTCTTTTTTAGATCTGCAACTGTCGGCCAGAAATTTCTTCTTCTAGGCTTTGCGGCTTTATCAGAATGATGAAGAGAAATCTCGGTAAGATTGGATCTGAAACTTCTTGGCTTCACACGATCGATCGAATCAGAAAATGAGGAGTTGAGCGAATCTCGATCTGGAAACCCTTCTTGATCTGAATCCTCAAAAGATGAAACCCTAGTCGGCCGGTAATCAGCACGGCGACGACGGCGGTTTTCGTTTCTTGGAGAGAGAAAGAGGAAACAGAAGCGGCTGCAAAACTTTCTTTGAATAATCTTCTTAAAAATTAGGGTTTGTCGGTTTAGACAAGACTATTTATATGATCAGAAAAGATTAGACATAATTGAGTCATAATGAGAGACACATGGACCAATCACGTCAAAGTTCATTAAGAGAACCGTTATTCTGGACTTAACGAATTTTCGGAAAAGTTGAAGTAAAATACTCGAGATATAAAAGATTACTCGAGTACATGCAGCACTACTCGAGTTAGTGGAAGGTGACTACTCGAGTATATGAGAAGAAATACTCGAGAGGGAATGGGATAATTATTCGAGTTTATGGAGTCAACTACTCGAGTAAGTAAGAAGAAAAGGAATCAGTTACTCGAGTAACAAAAATAACATACTCGGGTACTTGAGTACTTATACGAGAGGTGGAGTAGATTACTCGAGTATAAGAAATACTACTTGAGTATATAAGAATGAACTACTCGAGTATATAAGAAACTACTCGAGACAAAGACTTAGAAAATTTCTGGAACTGGAAAACAGGACTACTCGAGTATAGAAGTTAAACTACTCGAGACAAATAGAACTACTCGAGTGTATGGAGATGACAACTCGAGTAATTCACTTAGAGAAATTTTCTGCAATGGAATTCTGGATTACACGAGTATAAACACTAGACTACTCGAGTAGTAGATGAACTACTCGAGTACATGACTTAGACTACTCGAGTAAGTCAGAACTACACGAGAGTCAGAATTCAACTACTCGAGACAGAAGATAAAACTACTAGAGTACTATATAGTACTACTCGAGTATTTAACTTAGAAAACTTTTGAGAAGAAAATTTCAGTAAACCCGAGAGGTAAAAGAAAACAACTCGAGATATATCTTAACTGCTCGAGTAAGAGTATTATTACTCGAGTATGAACTCAGTAACTTACTCGAGTAAGTATAGAACTACTCGAGTACTTTACTTAGGAAATTTTCTTGACAGAACTTTTTCTTCTTCTAAGGTGAAACCAGCATCAAGTCTTTTCACTTAGTACTAGAGCTTGAATATGAAGTGTATCCCAATAGAGAGGCTACACATGAGTCAACACTTTGGAACACATAATAAGGGATTACATTGTATGGTCCTGTGTTTGGTGACCCATTGTAGACTGACATTGGTCTGCACTTCCCATAAGATTCCTGCAAACACATAACTTAAACCAAGCATCAAATACAACTTAATTCATCTTAGTTGAAGGGTGACTTCATCAAATCTGGTTAGTGTGGATACAATACCCAACATCCAAATACTGAAATAATACATCAACGTATCAACGTGCTTTGACACACCTAAACTACCTCGACATGCAAGTCGGATCACAGTTCATGGAGCAAAGCATTCAACGAAATGTAAGTAAAAATAAGAGAGTTCACTTCATGAGGCATAAACATTTTTGGCCGGCGAACTTGCTCCCGCTTGCGATCTCTACCTATAAAAATTGGTGGTAACGTAGGTCAGCAAAGGCTGACCTCAACTCTGTAACCAACACATCTCCTCTCGACCATCTCTAGCGGACCCCGAGGCACTCCATCACCTTGCAGGTCAGCACTCGTATGCAAATATACATGAACATAGAAAACAGTAAAATAGGTTTGGATGTCGCATACAACAAACATGTTTCTATGTTGAGTAAATAGTAAAAGGGGCCTACAATGCAGCATCTATGCAAACCTGGGCTTCAACCAAGGCACCCTGTAGCGTATGAATCTAACACATCATCACACATCAACAATCAGGTACTTCCAATTTCCCCATCGGCGTTCAAGCGGTAAACACACAGGTACTTCCAATTTCCCCTAACGATATATAAGCCGCCATACAGAACTCTTGCCAAGGCCCCACCCGCTCGTGGGTCTCAAAACTCAGGCTTGCCTGCAAGCTCTGACTTCTCACGTCAAGATTCTATCTCACAAACACAAACCGATGCCAAGAACCAATGCTGGACCACACCCACTCGTGAAGACCTTGGCCCGACTCCAAATTGGGACCAAGTCCACTGAAGGATACCTAGCTGACATCGTCCGGGCCTGTCCAAAGCTTGGCATTCTCGTCAGTTTCACAGAAGGGGTCTTGTATCGCCGGGACACTCTCCACACGTGACTTTGCAACATCACGGGCCAACCAGCCGACCACAGAGACAATGTCGCGGCTTAACACCTCACAATAAAAGTCTTTCCCACCCTAATCCACCATTCGTACCCACCCAAAAATAAGGGGGGACAATTATCACAAACAACATCTTGTAGCAAACGGATTTCTAACACAATCCTTAGGGTTCATTATGCAACATCATCGAGTCGGACTAACGGTCGTTGTTGGAACACCCTATTACTGATTTGGGCAAGGATCACTATGTCCTTTAGGAAATTTGTTTTGACCCCCTTGCATAGATCTAAAGGTCAATTAGAACTGAGTCTAAGAGTTAGTATTTTGGTTTGAAAGCTGCCCTCAAGACCCTCAAGACCAGATATTTCAGTTCAGGAGACTATGTCATTTCGTCGAGCTCAGGACGACGAATCGTCGAACCCCATTCGACGATCTCTGAGCTCACCTCGACGAATCGTCGAACTCCATTCGACGATCTCTGAGCTCACCTCGACGAATCTTCGAACTCCATTCGACGATCTCTGAGCTCAACTTCAACGAGTCGTCGAACTCCATTCGACGATCTTCGAGCTCAGATCGACGTTCCTGTCTCTAATTTGTTTCCCTATCTCTGAGCTCAGTTCGACGAAAGTTGAGCTCAGATCGACGCTTTCTGCTTCAGTCTAAGTCCAGTCTCTGAGCTCAGTTCAACGATAGTTGAGCTCAGGTCGACGTTTTTCTGGAGAGATCGACGTTTTTCAAGATTCAAATTCAGACAGTTATGGAATTATTCTCCGCATTTATGTCAAGGATCTTGTAGCCGTCTCAATTAATCTGGAGTAAGTTTCAAGGTATTTTCAAAGGAATGTTTTATTGGACTTTCCTCCAGAAGACAAAATGCAGTTAAGAAAGTCATTTATGACAGGCTAACGGCTATCTTGGACAGAGAATCATTCTATTCAGATCTAAGGAATAAAAGATTTATTCATATTCTGCTGCTAAACAACAACAACTATTACAACAACAACAACAGAAAGAGAAAGAGTTGCAGATATTCACAGATAGAATTCATACAGGAACACACAACACTGAAGGAGATCAATATTCTGAAATTTCTAGATCCCTTTTGATTCCAGTGTTCAAAGGCCATTATCATTCAAGACTCCAGACAACACACATTTCAGCTGCTGCTGGAATCATCTTTTGCTGGAGATCAAATCTTCTGAAGGCCTATCACCCTACTACAAAGCTTCACTTCCTGAACAACTATAGATCTCAGGGGGAGCTTTTACAACATCCACTATCTTCTCTCTGATTGTTGACAGAGAAGATCATCTCTCTCTCTCTCTCTCTGCTGTAAAGGGTTTATCAAACTCCCTTCAAAAGCTTGTGTTGGTTTCTGAGACCTTGTTAAAACTCAGTGGTGGCAAGACACCTGATCAAAAAATCTGGTTTGGTATTTGAGTACCTTATCAAAAGCTCATTGGTGCCCAGGACACCTGATCAACTCATCCTACTGTGGATTCCGACCTATGGTGGTAGAAGAGTGGATGTACCCAGATTGGTTGGGGAACCACTATAGCTCCTTGTGTCATCTGGTTGCTTATTTTATTTTGTTTTCTGGCTGTGGTTTGTGATTGTTCTGTGATTGCTTTTTAATTAGATAGTTGTTGTGTTTGCTGTATTTCATTTGCTTCCCTGTTCACTTAGGAATACAACAAGAGTTGTAAAAAGTTTTCAGCAAGCACCATACTCTATTCACCCCCCTCTAGAGTATATCAGATCTAACCTGCACTTTCAATTGGTATCAAAGCGAGGTTGGTTAAAATACCAGACCTCAGGTTGGTTTAAATACCACACCTTAGTGGTTGCACAGGCTAACACCTGAACCCAAAGATCCCTCTAGTTAGATCTGCTTGTTTTAAGTTTGTTATTAGAATTATTTCTTCACAAAATATGACCCAAAACAAAGATTATGCTAGCACTAGACCTCCAGTGTGCAATCTATCTAAGTTTGCACTTTGGAAGGCAAGGATTAGACTGTACATGAACTCTATTGATGAAGACATTTTCAATTCTGTTTTGACAGTGTGTCCAAGACCCCCAGAAAATACAAGTACGAGTGCTGTTCCACCTCCTTCAGGAACAGATGCAGATATCAAGAAATGGAAATTGGCTGATGCAAAGGCTATGAACATTCTAGCCCAGACTATGTCTGATGAAATATTCCAAAAGGTAGCTGAATGCAACTCAGCAAAGGACATCTGGGACAAGTTATCTGAGATATTCTTAGGATCTGCTGATGAGAGAAAAGATAGAAGATCTCATCTCATAACCTAGTATGAGAACTTCAAGAAAGGAGAAGCTGAGTCAGTAGCAGATATGTATAATAGACTCAGTCTCATAGTCAATGAGATGAAAACATTGGACACAGAGATCTCATTGACTGAGCTCAATGATAAAATCCTAATGTGCTTCCCAAGCACTTGGGACTCAAGGATCTGGCCAATCAAGGATGCCAGAAGCCTAAATGAGATCACAACTGAAGCACTCTTGGGCAAGCTCAAGTCTTATGAGCTGCTCATCAAGAACAGAGAAGAAGAGCAGAAGGCTGCCTCACCAGCTATAAGAAAGGAAAAATCAATAGCTTTCAAAGCCATTGAAGATCAGCCTGAAGACAAGGTCACAGGCAATGAAGAGCTGCTAAGCCTACTGGCCAAAAATGTTTTACAAAATGGCCAGGAAGGATTTCAGGAAAAGATCACACAGAGAGCATGACAAGCCAAGGTATGACAAATCAAATAACAAAGAGATTATTTGTTTTGGATGCAGGAAACCAGGCCACATTGTGTCTGACTATCCAGAAAATAAAAACAAGGACAAGAAGGACATGAAAGAAAGGAGAAAAGAAAAGGACTTCAAGAAGAGCAGTAATGACAAACCCTCCTCCAGCAAAAACAAACATACAAGGAAGGGGTTTGTTGCTGAAACTTGGAGTGAGACAGAAGAAGAATCTGAAGCTTCATCCAGCTCAAGTGATGATGAAGATGATGCTGATGAAAAAGAATTCTGCATGATGGCTATCAATGCCTCACAACAAAGTTCTGTTTGCAGAAGAGTCAGAGTCAGAATCAGAGACTCAATCTGAAGAGGACCAGGTAATAAGTTCTTTTGATTTTAATTCTGAGGACTTCAAGTGTGAGTTTAAAGCACTATGTTTGGATTTATTAAAATCTGAGAAGGAAATCATTTCTCTCAGAAATCAGTTATCTGAACACAGTACTTTAAAATTAGAAAACCTCAAACTCTCTGAGGAGTTGGAATGTTGTAGGGAGCAGATAACCTCACTGAAAGGTGAGCTATCAGAGGCCAAAAAGTTTGAAGAATCCCTCAATGGGAGAAGTATCAAGCTAATGGACATCCCAAGCACAGTGAACTCAAGATTCAATAGTACACTGGGCTTGGGTGCCTCATCTAGCCAACCTATAGTATTAACAACCCCAATCAAGTTTATCTCTAATAAAGGTAAGGGAGTTGTAGAGGTAGTTAGGTAGAATTCTGACTTACCTAAGAAAACAAGAGTTCAACAGAAATCGTCGAACGGAGCTAGACGATCGTCGAATGAAGATCAACGATCTCAGGCTAAATCATCGAACTCAGGTCGACGATCTCTGAACCCTGAACTCTGCCACAGTCGATGTTCAAACAGAGCTCGACGATCTGACCCAAGATCGTCGAACTCAGCTCAGCGATCGTCGAGCAGAGATCAGAGTTTTGAAATTTTTTTCAAAGGTAAATCAAATTTCAAACCTAGGGGTCCTTCATCCCAAAGATTTAACCCTTATACTGAATGGATAATACCTCTAAGGAGATATCATCCTGAAGGCTATAAGAGTCAACCATGGATGTCTTTTATTTCTGAATTCAAAGGTTATTAACCTAGGCCCAAGGTAAACTGGGTCAAAAACAAATAAATTATTTTATGTGCAGATGAAGACCTATCCAACATCAAACAAACAGTGGTATCTGGATAGTGGGTGCTCAAAGCACATGACAGGAAACAAGGATAATTTCACATACTTCAAAGCCAAGCTTGGACCCAAAGTAATATTTGGTGATTCAAACTTTGGACTAACAAAAGGATATGGTGTAGTCCAGATTGGCACAATCACATTCAAGAAAGTAGCCTATGTGGAAGGACGGAAGCACAACTTGATCAGTATCAGTCAACTATGTGATGAAGGCTACCAAGTGACTTTCAGCAAATCCTTATGCAAGATCAAATCAGAGGACAACACAACTGTGTTGACAGGTAAAAGGAAAGGTAACATCTATCTTGTAGATTATCTTTCAACCAAGGTATATATATGTTTGTTCAATTCTATTTGTAGACCTAATGAATTATGATATAAGAGACTAGAGCATATAAACCTTAGAACCATTGCTAGGCTATCCAAGGACAACCTTGTTAGAGGACTACCTTCTGGCCCCTATAAGAAGGAAGGACTCTGCAGAGCTTGTCAATTAGGCAAGCAAACCAAAAATAGTTTCAAGTCACTTAATAAGAGTGATTCACCTAGGATTTTGTATCTGTTACACATGGATCTTTTTGGACCCATTACAGTACAAAGCTTAGGAGGGAAATCTTATACTTTAGCTGTTGTAGATGACTTCTCTAGATTCACATGGGTGTTCTTTCTGAGGAAGAAGTCTGATAACTTTAAGTGTTTGACAGAGTTTCTCAAATGCATACAGAGTGAGTTCAATACTCACATTGCCCTGATCAGAAGTGATCATGGGATAGAGTTTGATTCTCTTCTTATGCAAGAGTTCTGTTAGAGTGAAGGGATCAGGCACACTTTCTCAGCTCCTAGAACTCCTCAACAAAATGGGGTAGCTGAAAGGAAAAATAGAATCCTTATTGAATCTGCTACTACATTGTTGTCAGATGCTCACCTTCCTCTATCCTTTTGGGCAGAGGCAGTGAACACCTCCAACTATGTGTTGAATAGAAGTTTAATACATAAACTGAAGGGAAAGAATCCCTATGAATTACTCAAAGAGAAGAAACCTAAAGTAGATTATTTCAAAATTTTTGGTTGTATTTGCTACATTCATAATAATGACAAGAAATACTTAGCAAAATTTCAAACTAAAGATGATGAAGGAGTGTTTCTGGGATACTCCATGATCAGTAAAGCTTATAGGGTATATAATAAATCTACTCTCAAAATTGAAGAATCTGTTCATATATCTTTTGATGAGTCTAACATGTCTTTCAAGGAGAAGAATACTTCTACCATAGAACCCTTGCAGGTACACTCTCTTGAAGAAGACTTGGACAGGTTACAAATTATTCAAAAAGATGAAAGCAGTGAAGATGAAGAAGACATTCAACATCTTGAAGAGAAACTTCTTGAAGAGCTAGTTGTTGTACCACCAGAGGAAACAACCACACAGGTTGGTGAACAATCAACATCTCATGTTGATTTAGTAACATCAAGAGACCATCCAATCTCCCAAGTGATTGGAGACATCTCAGCTGGTGTGCAAACCAGAAATCAGGTCAACCAAAACTTGATGCACACTTGCTTTCTCTCTCAAATTGAACCTCAATCCATTCAAGATGCAGAGCAAGATCCACACTGGATCATTGCAATGCAAGAGGAATTGCATCAATTTGAAAGGAACAAAGTTTGGGAACTAGTACCAAGGCCAAAGGATCACTCCATTGTTGGAACAAAGTGGGTGTTCAGAAATAAATTGGATGATCAAGGAGTCATTGTAAGGAACAAGGCAAGGCTAGTTGCTCAAGGGTACTCTCAAGAAGAAGGGATAGATTATAACCAGACCTTTCCACCAGTTGCAAGGTTAGAGGCCATATGAATCTTCTTAGCATATGCAGCACACAAAGGATTCAAAGTATACTAGATGGATGTAAAGAGTGCTTTTCTCAATGGAGATATCAAAGAAGAAGTCTATGTCAGACAACCCCCAAGTTTTATCTCTTCAACTCATCCTGATTATGTTTTCAAATTACATAAAGAATTATATGGTCTAAAGCAAGCTCCTAGAGCATGATATGAGACCCTAGCATGCTTTATTCTGAAAAATGAGTTTATAAGGGGTAGAGTAGACCAAACTCTTTTTATTAGAACCCATAAGTCCCATACCCTACTAGTACAAATCTATGTAGATGATATTATATTTGGTTCTACTGATTCAAATTTGTGCAGAAGGTTTTCCAACCTAATGCATTCTAAATTTAAAATGAGTAGCATGGGTGAGCTATCCTTTTTTCTAGGATTGCAAATCAAACAACATGCTGAATGCATATTTATTTCTCAAACCAAGTATGCAAAAGAATTGGTTAAGAAATTTGGTATGTCTGAAGCATCATGTATGAAAACACCTATGCCTTCTAATGCTGTATTAGATGCTGATGAACATGGGAAACCTGTTGATCAGACAACATATAGAGCAATGATTGGCTCTTTATTGTACCTTACAGCTAGTAGACCTGACATAATATTTGCTACATGCATATGTGCTAGATTTCAAGTGAGCCCAAGAGAGTCACACTTAACCTTAGTAAAAAGGATTCTTAGGTATGTAAAAAGTTATCCAAATCTAGGTCTCTGGTATCCAAAAGATTCAGCATTTGACTTAACTGGATTTTCAGATGCTGATTATGCTGGATGCAGAATAGATAGGAAAAGCACAAGTGGAACTTGTCAGTTTCTTGGTGACAGACTTGTCTCCTGGTTTTGCAAGAAACAAACATCTGTGTCAACTTCAACTGCTGAAGCTGAATATATGGCTGCAGGTAGTTGTTGTTCACAAATCTTGTGGATTCAAAATCAGCTTCTAGACTATGGATACAACTTAGAGAAGTCAAAAATATTTTGTGATAATACTAGTGCTATTTCCATATCACAAAATCCAGTCCTCCATAGTAGGACAAAATATATAGAAATTATGCATCACTTTCTAAGGGATAATGTTGAGAAAAATAAAATTGAACTTCAATATATCCCAACTGATTTGCAAAGAGAAGATATTTTCACCAAACCCTTGGATGAAAAGAAACATACATTTTCTTGAATCAGTTAGGAATGTTAGATGGAGGAAGTCTAAAAAAGATCCAAGATTTTAAAAATATAAAAATGACCAAGACTAGGCGAATCAATATGTTCTTTTTGTGTATAGAGTATGTTTCTGGTCTCTGAACTGCGCTCGACGATTTTCACCAAGATCGTCGAACGGAGATCGATGATTTCAGAAATCATCGACCAGAGTTCAACGCTTCTCAGATAGTGCTAAACTATCTTTCTTCAGGTCAGCGATCATCGAACGGAGCTCGACGCTCTCATATATCATCGAACGGAGATCGACGATGTTGATGACCTTTCAGTTTCCTTTAGAAGCCCAGATCGTCGAACAGAGTTCAACGATCTTTCCTTTTCTGCGTCGAACCCTAATATAAAACTCATTTTTCGGCCGTCGTTCACCCTTTGTGCTTTCATACTCTCTGCAAAATTTCTCTTTCCCTCCAAACTCGTCTACACTTGGTCCTTTGTTTGTTCATTTTTGCAAGAATCAATGACAGTTTCAGTCGCAATCTTGGCCGCAATGAAATTTGACGCTGGCTTTGATATAGACATGGACTCCTTCAATAATAGCGATCAAATCTTCAAGGACATTCTGGAACTTTTCAAGGACCAACAGTTAGTTACCATAATGACTACAAGGATCAAATTGGCTACAGATGAGATAAAGTAATGGGTGTATACTGCCCACAATCTGGATCAGAACACAGTGGTCGGAACCATCTCAGGAACCCAGGTACCTTTAACACCAACTGTTTTGACAGAGGTTTTTCAATTAAATTCTGGAGAAGATTTTGTTGAGCTTTCTGGAGAGGAATTTTCAAATATGCTTGAAAGGATGGGAAATTCAGAAGCTAACCCTAGTAAGTTGCTTAAGAAGAATCTGTCTGTTGAGTACAGATTTCTTGTTGATGTTGTTGGAAAAGTGCTGTTGGCAAAACACTCAGCTCATGATACCATATCTAGGTATCAACTCTGTTTGATGGGTGCCCTGGTGGACAAGAAGCAGCTGAACTGGGGAGAAGTGTTCTTTGATTTAATCAAGAAGAAAATTAACAAGAAATTTGTTAATTTTGGGAGGATTTTAGGGCTGTTTCTTCATAATAGATGCCCTGCACTGCCTGTTTCCAGTGGGATGCACATGAATGCCTCCAAGAGGCTTACCTGGGCCCTATTTGGGAAATGGGAGAGGCAGATTGTAAAGCCCAGCAGGCCTTATGTAATCTCTTCTTCAGGCACAAGGACTGCTTTAGTCTCTTCCCCTCAGGTTTCTGCCCCTGCAGAAGACTTGCCTGCTTCATCTCCTCCTTCTCCACCTATTATTTCATCTACAACAGTCACCATCACAATTTCATCCCCCATTTCCATCCCATCTCCAACAACATCTCCTGCTGCTCTAACTTCCATCCCTACCTCTACTCAAGTCCCTCTTGAGCAAGTGGACATTCCAGCCATTGCAGATAGGCTATATGAGCTGATAGCTCCAAGGCTATCACTACTGCTGGAGACCTTTTTGGCTCGACTTCTAAAAACAGTTCAGGAGCTGTCTGCCAGGCTAACCTCTTTTCTTCCTCCTCAGGCAATCCCTTCTTCTGGGTGCCTTGATCCAGTTCTCACTGAATCTAGGCAGGGGGAGATGCCTTATGAAGCTAAGAGATTGCCTACTGCAGTAACTTCAAACCTAGCTCCAGTTGCAGTCATTACAGTGGACCTCAGGTCACTATTATCAGTATTTGATCATGTATACTTCAACTGCCTTCCAGCCCAGCATACTGAAGATCTTACTAAGGCCATTGTGCCTATTTCCAGCTGTGACCAATAAGTTCTTATGTCAATTCCTTCAATGCTGTGGACAGTGCTCCTTCTGTTTCTATTGCTCCTACTGTTGCTGTTGATGTTTCAGCCAGTTCTGTTACTGCTGTTTCAGTTTTTGAAGATATGCATATGACAGAGGCAATTGTTTTTGAGCCTGCTGTGTCTGAGCCTACTGTTTCTGAAATTATTGTATCTGAACCTACTGTTACAGTTTCTTCTGCCAGTGCTGCTTCTACTCCAATTCCTGCTGCTGTTGTTGCTCCTGTTGCTGTTTCTACTGTCTCTTCTGCTCAGTCTCAACAACAGAAAGAATATCTCAAAAGGATTGATGCAGTATATGATAATCCACAAAGCTCAGACAGTAATCAGTTTAGGACTGACTCTGATGATTCCTCTACAACAATTGTAAGGAAAAGAAAAGCAAGAAGCAAGGCCATGAAGAGAGTTCCCCCAAAGAAAGTGAAAGATACAAATGATATTCCATATTATATACTGCATGATTGCCCTATTACAGAACCATGGATGCAGTACTCCAGGAATCAACTAAAAGCCACGAATAAGAAAAGAAAGTATGACAAAGGATCATCCCATTTCAATCCTCCTCCTCCTCCTTCACCTGATGTAGGTGCAGGTGGAAGTTCTGCCTTCCAATCTACTGCTAGAAGCTAAAGTTCATATCAACCTCAAGGAAGATCCCAGTATAGAGGAAATCAGTCTAGAGGTTACCAGTCCAGAAGAGGACAGTACAGAGGAAATCAAAGAGGACTCAGAGTGTATTCCAGGCAACATCCTTATCAAAGGGAAGGACAAGGTCCCTCTGACACTACTTCTGGTCCCTTCCCTTATAAGCTTAAAGATCTCGTCTCTTCCAGAGCTCCTCCTGATAATTCTTCAAACAGATATGAGCCTCCTGTTCCATTTGAAGACCCAGAAAATAATCCCACCTCATGGACAGCCAGAATGAAAGAATTGGCTGCAATAGACCAAATCAAGAAGGCTAGAGAACAAGGAAAAGATACATCAAATATCACTACTCTATCAGATCAAAGAAAGAAAGAACCTGAGAGATACTCCTCCAGCAAATTCTTTGATTCAGAAAGTTATATGAAGCTGCATCCAGAAGCTGTAGTCCCCAGGCCAAAACATCAAACTTCTCTAGGTGTAGCTGATGATAGAAGATCCAAGAAAGAAGCTCTCAACCCCAACAGAGAAATAGTTCTCATAAAGAGCAAGGAAAAGGAATAACTCTGTAAGATGACAGTAAATTTTGTTTTTTTGAACTATCTGTGATAATGTCTGTGTTTCTGCAATGTTTTGTTTGTTACATTTCTGCTTTGTATGCTTTTATTTTTCCAATGTCTGTAAATAGTAATCCTAACTCAAATAGGGGGAGATTGTTGGAACACCCTATTACTGATTTGGGCAAGGATCACTATGTCCTTTAAGAAATTTGTTTTGACCTCCTTATATAGATCTAAAGGTCAATTAGAACTGAGTCTAAGGGTTAGTATTTAGGTTTGAAAGCTTCCCTCAAGACCCTCAAGACCAGATATTTCAGTTCAGGAGACTATGTCATTTTGTCGAGCTCAGTACGACGAATCGTCGAACCCCATTCGACGATCTCTGAGCTCACCTCGACGAATCGTCGAACTCCATTCGACGATCTCTGAGCTCACCTCGACGAATCGTCGAACTCCATTCGACGATCTCCGAGCTCAACTTCAACGAGTCGTCGAACTCCATTCGACGATCTTCGAGCTCAGATCGACGTTCCTTTCTATAATTTGTTTCCCTATCTCTGAGCTCAGTTCGATGATAGTTGAGATCAGATCGATGCTTTTTGCTTCAGTCTAAGTCCAGTCTCTGAGCTCAGTTCAATGATAGTTGAGCTCAGGTCGACGTTTTTCTGGAGAGCTCGACGTTTTTCAAGATTCAAATTCAGACAGTTATGGAATTATTCTCAGCATTTATGTCAAGGATCTTGTAGCCGTTTCAATTAATCTGGAGCAAGTTTCAAGGTATTTTCAAAGGAATGTTTTATTAGACTTTCCTCCAGAAGATAAAATACAGTTAAGGAAGTCATTTATGACAGGCTAACGGTTATCTTGGACAGAGAATCATTCTATTCAGATCTAAGGAATAAAAGATTTATTCATATTCTGCTGCTAAACAACAACAACTATTACAACAACAACAACAGAAAGAGAAAGAGTTGCAGATATTCACAAACAGAATTCATACAGGAACACACATCACTGAAGGAGATCAATATTCTGAAATTTCTAGATCCCTTTTGATTCCAGTGTTCAAAGGCCATTATCATTCAAGACTCCAGACAACACACATTTCAGCTGCTGCTGGAATCATCTTTTGCTGGAGATCAAATCTTCTGAAGGCCTATCACCCTACTGCAAAGCTTCATTTCCTGAACAACTATAGATCTCAGGGGAAGCTTTGACAACATCCATTATCTTCTCTCTGATTGTTGACAGAGAAGATCATCTCTCTCTCTCTCTGCTGTAAAGGGTTTATCAAACTCCCTTCAAAAGTTTGTGTTAGTTTCTGAGACCTTGTCAAAACTCAGTGGTGGCAAGACACCTGATCAAAAAATCTGGTTTGGTTTTTGAGTACCTTATCAAAAGCTCATTGGTGCCCAGGACACCTGATCAACTCATCCTGTAGTGGATTCCTACCTAGGGTGGTAGAAGAGTGGATGTACCAAGATTGGTTGGGGAACCACTATAGCTTACTGTATCACCTGGTTGCTTATTTTCTTTTGTTTTCTGGCTGTGGTTTGTGATTGTTCTGTGATTGCTTTTTGATTAGATAGTTGTTGTGTTTGCTATATTTCATTTGCTTCCCTGTTCACTTAAGAATACAACAAGAGTTGTAAAACATTTTCAGCAAGCACCATACTCTATTCACCCCCCCTCTAGAGTATATCAGATTTAACCTGCACTTTCAGTCGTGATTATGACTTCACCCACAATGCCTAATCCACTAATAGAGAAGATTTCTAATGTAATATCATGTTGGGGATGGACTCAATCGACCCGGTGGCTCCTCTTGAGCCAAGGCAACCTAAACCCCTCTCATTTAAGAGATCCGATGCCCAAATTTTTGAAAGAAAGCAGTAATAAACATGGATGGCATGCACGCATCCTAAAGACCGAGAGGAGAAGTGTTGTTACATTACGACTCTTCTTCCTAGACATGGGAAACTTGATTTGCACTGATGAAAATATGCGCCTTCAAGTCCTCTTCACGGATCTGCCCTCAGGTCGACGATAGGAGTCCCGTAGCTTCGTCAATGGCGGAAAAAGACCTTCTTCTTCCTCCTCCAAACTATCTCCCAAACCCTAACTCTTTCTCAAAATGAAAAGAATTGAGTGTTAAGAACGTTTTAGCCTTTTTATGCCCTTTGGACGGAGGGTCCTGGGCCATAGGATCGATTCCTAAGAGAAATCGGACGGCTAAAAAATCAAACGACGGAACTGCTCCAGTGAGATTTCCCCGGGCTGTAACTACCTACCGCACCGCGGTAGATTCCCAAGCGCTCAGCCAAAAAAATAATGTCATCCTATCACAGGCGGTTAGAATAACGCTGTGCTCTATCTCACTCAAATCCTACCACTCAATGCCTCCACTAAACGCCTGCCTCTCAACGCACTCAATGCCAAGCTACCGCCGAATGGTAGCTTACTAATGCCGCGCGCTAGAACTCAACACTCTCAATGCTTGGTTTCGACGAAACAAGGCTATCGCCGGGCGATATCTACCTATCGCCGCGCAATAGCTTCCTGAGGCTCAAGCTCTGGAAAAATTAGGTTGTTATACTTTGCTTGCTATGGTGGTGAGTGCTATGTCTTGAGCGTACTAGAGTCTTTGACTGTTGCTTGGAGGAATGAGTGGTGCGTTCTACGTGCCTTGGTCTCTTCGGCCCTGAGATCCTATTTGTAGGATTCTGGGGTGGTTATGTGGTTAATCGATTATTCGCAGAGCATAACCATCCTTTATGCTATTTACCAACCAAAACATTATATTTTATGTCGCATATTTTCCGAGATTTACCACACACACAAAAATTGTCATTTCGGCTATGTGCACCCCCACATAATGAGTGGTTACATGAGGCAGTTACGTGAGGATCAGATGGTGGAGATCGCGTGACGACAATCCAATGGTGGAGTAGGGTCGGTCGACAATGGTGGTTGGAGACGAGACCCAATGATGGGAGGCCGGCCAGTGAGGAGGGAGCGGCGACCAGTTAAGAGGCCGACCGCTACACTTCACAGCCATTTATGTGCGACAGCGTGGAGAGGCGATGGCTTGCTAGGAGACTGGCAATGAGGTGCGACGACAGCCAGCCGGAAGGCCTACCATGGGATCTCGTGGCCGCGTGCGTGTAACCGCGAGGGGCGGTAGTGGCCGGCCAGGTGGCCGTCCAAGGGAGGTTGGTATGGCGGTTTCTATTGAATTTTCACTCAAGATGATCAACGAGATAGTCTGACGCCAAATTAATATTTTCAGTGCTATCAAGCTCACACCTTGATCAAGCGAAAACTGGAAGGCAAGCTCAAACACCATATGAAAACAGAAGGAACAAGCAGATCATATTTTTATTATCTTCTTTACAGGGCGAGGTATACGTGGCAAGACATGATTTTGCCAGTACATAATGGAAAACAGAAAAGATTACAAGAGTCAATCCAAGCGGACAGAAACGGAGACCGCCGAGACTGCTCAAACTGCTACTAGATGACAAATAGAACACAGAGTCCGCCGAGACCACGAGGTCGCACGGACACACCGTTATTCGCTGACTACTGCAAGTTGTTGCCAAACTGAAGAACAGATCGCCTAACCGCCGAGTCTGGCTGACAGGTTCTTGAACTTGGAAAAGTTGAAGTCGAGAAAACAGACAAGCCGCAGAAGCGACCTACTGATACCGCCGATTGCAAACCACAAGCTTCACTGAACCTGACTGAAGTTAGAACCAAACTTCTGGCTCCACAGTGCTAGCTGCGCCACCTGCAAACATCAACCAGTTAACTCTTCTCAAACCGCACGGACAAGAAAATCAAGGCTGCAACAATTAACCAAGTCTCAACTTACTGTTCACTCAGTTGCTCATTAGGTGCCAGGGGGGCCTATTTATAGGAGCAGGGTAGAGTGTGATCACCGCCCTATGAGATAGGCTAACCGCCCTCTGATCGCAGCTAACAAGACAGTCCGCCGAGTCCGCATTGTCTGCACCAACAATGCCGGACTCGCGACCAACCCGCCAATCATCAAGCGTAGGACAGCGTAAGATCGCAGCCACAACTGACCTGCTAGCCAAATTACTAGACCGCACAAGGCAGTCCGCTGAGATCACAAAGGTGTGCCAAGCACCACCTAACCTGCTAAGCACCAAGGCACAAAGTCAGTCCGCAAAAAAAATTGGCGGACATCGCATCCATCTGCATGCTGTCCGCGACCAACAGGCACTCCGTCCGGTCACCCAGCGAACAATGCGGACTAGTGAACACCCTGGACTTGTCACAGATTGTGACCAAGTCCACCAAACAACCCAAGAGCCTGACACGAGCTCAGCGGCCAAGGCCCCAGTCAGCTAGCTCCCAAGGCAGATCGCTAATGCTCCACCAGAGCAAGGAAGAACTTGCAAGCTCCCAGCCGCACAGCAGCCAAGCCAGCAGCCAACTGCCGGACTCGCAAATAGTCCACGCAGTCCGTAGATAAGCTCTAATCCCGCAAACCAAACTGGCGATAAGCCAGATCGCAGAAGCAGGCGGACTCCAATCCAAGTCTGCCCAGCATGGTGAACTCCATTTCTAACCGCACGTCTACCTCTAGAACCACATTAGGCCACCATCAGCAGACCACCAGCCTGCTCCATCAGTCCGCATGGACAGTCCGTACAGGCTGCCAGGTCTGCCTGATCACTCACTTCCACTTCACAAATTTCAACACTCCCCCTTGAAGTGAGAAGTGGTGATTAAGCCCAGTAGTCCCCGTATGAAGTGGTGCTCGATCTCTATATGCTTGGTCCTTGCATGATAAAGAAACTAAGTGGCATGTTTCGTGAAGGTGTCAGCAAGGTTGTCTTTACTCCGAACATGCCCGACCATAAGAGATCCCTCCAATACCTTCTCCCTTATGAAGTGGTGCTCGATCTCTATATGCTTGGTCCTTGCGTGATAAACTAGATTGTCACCAGTTTGAGAGCACTCTCATTGTCACCTCGAAGAAGAGTAGGAGCTTGCACTTCCTCATGGACGTACTCTACTAGCCGCCTTAACCAGATGGCTTCTCGAGCAGCCAAAGCTGAAGCCTTGTACTCTGCTTCCATATTCGAGACGGATACTGAGTCTTGCTTCTTGCTACACCATGAGATGCTAGCTGATCTACAAGTGAAAACATGACCCGATGTTGATCTTCAATCATCCGAGTCACCACCATAATCAGCATCCGTGTTTCCTAGCAATGAAAAATCTGTGTCCCTCCTATAAAGGAGACCCATATCAGAAGTAGTCTTGACATACTTCAAGATATTCTTTACAGTCACGAGATGAGACTTCCTTGGCTCTGCCATAAACAGACTTACTCGGCCAACAACATAAGCAATGTCTGGCCTTGAAATCATTAGGTAGATCAAGCTCCCCACTAGAGCTTTGAACACCAAGGGATTAGGAAGAATCCTTCCTTCATCTCGATAAAGCTTCAACCCATAATCCAGAGGAGTAAAGCAACTCTTCCCTTCCTTCATGCTGAATCGATTTACAATGCGAACCGCATATCCTTTCTGGGAAATGAGTATCCCGCTCTCCTTCCTCTCCACTTCGAGACCGAGAAAGTGATGAATCTCTCCCAAGTCTTTCATCTCGAAACGAATAGCTAGCTCAGCCTTGAGCCTAGCTACCTCCTCCTCGGAATTCCCTGTGATGATCATGTCATCAACATACAATAGGACCAAGACCTGGAGCTCCCCCGTCTTCTTGATGAACAAGCTTGAATCCAAGTTGGAGGCAAGGTATCCGCAGAATTGGAGATATTCTGCTATCTTCCCATACCAAGCTCTTGCAGCCTGTTTCAACTCATAGAGAGACTTCCTGAGCTTGCAGACGTAGTTCAGATGAACCTTAGAGACAAATCCAGGTGGCTGATCCATGAAGATGTCCATATCAATCTCCCCGTAAAGAAAAGCGTTTTTACGTCAAGCTGCTACAACCTCCATCCTTGGCAAGAAGCCAATGCGATCACTACCCAAACCGAAGTCATCTTTGCGACTGGACTAAACATCTCCTCATAGTCCTCTTCATACTGTTATGAGAATCCTCGAGCAACAAGGCGAGCCTTGTACCTTTCGATGCTTCCATCAGCCTTCTTCTTCAACTTTTACACCCACTTACAAGTCACTGGAGTAATGCCATCAACCCTGGGCACAATGTCCCAGGTTTCATTCTTCTTGAGAGCAGTCATCTTCTCTTCCATGGCATCTTCCCACTCGTTGACTCCAGTGGCCTCATTGAAGTTTGAAGGCTCTCGCTCATCCAGAGGGCCTGCAAAAAAATAGGATACAAAGCTTACTGTATTCCCTTCACAGTATCGAGCTAGTGGCTTGATAGTCCTCTTTGATCTCCGAAGGGTCTGCTCCTTACTCACCACCTCTGTTGCTTCTTCAGGTTCAGCTCCATTTCTGAGCAAATTTTGAGCAATTCTCCCCCTTCTTCCTGAACTAGAAGCCTCTGACCCAGAGCTTGAAGCAACAGGAGCTGCTGATGATACAACAAGCTCCTCTTGAAGAACTTCAACAGCCACCTTCTGCTCTTCATCAACTTTGATCTCTGGTAGCTCAACCGAGCCTCCTCCATATGACAGTAGTTCATCAAAGACCACATCTCTTGAAACAACAGACTTCTTCGTCACAGGATCCATGCACTTCCATCCCTTCTTCTACTCATCATAGCTTACAAAGATAAGCTTCCTTGCCTTTGCATCAAGCTTCGTCCTTGAAGAATCCGGGACATGCACATAGCAAGTTGATCCAAACACCCGAAGGTGTTCCACACTTGGCTTCTCCTTCAACAACATCTCGAAAGGAGACTTCATGTTGATCAGACTAAGAGGCATCCGATTGATGACATAAGAAGCGCAAGACATTCCTTCTGCCCAGAAAGACCTAGGAATGTTATTTGCATGAAGCCAACACTTGCAGGTTTCTGTCAGATGACGGATCTTATGCTCCGCTACTCCATTTTGTTGTGGAGTATGAGCACAAGTAAGCTCTCTCTAGATCCCGTGCTTCCTACAGAAGTTAGAGAATTTGGAAGAGACAAACTCACCAACATTGTCTGATCTAAACTTCTTTATCCGCAGGCCAAGCCAGCCCTCCACTAGCTCCTTGTGTTGGAACATGGTTTCACACTCCTTAGGTTTGAGAATATCAACTCCCTGCTTGTATTTGATGAGATTAGTTGTGTGATAGAGTGTGCAGGCTGATAGGTGAAAGGAAAGGAGAAGAGCTTCAAAAGGTTACTACCGCCCGGCGACAACCTTATCGCAGCGCGGTAACCATCTCGATCGACGCATATCGGTTCGATGGTCGACAGCCCATTTATCAGCTAAGGAAGGATCGTCGACAATCAAAAGCTACCGCTCGGCGACAGGACGCTACCGCCGGCAGTATCCGGTCGACGTGCATCGAGGGGACGATCGTCGACGATGGTACCTACCGCTCAGGCGATAGTCTTATCGCAGGCGGTAGAATTATCTGGCGAAATGGCGCTATCGCTCTGACTGGGCGCGGTAACCTTTACCGCCCGGCGATAGCTCTTTTGAAACGGCAGTTTCCTTAATGAGCAGTTATAGTTGCCGTTTCGGGAGACGTGTGGAGACAGCTGGCAGGCGTTACGCGCGAACCTACCGCCCGGCGATAGAGTTATCGCAGGCGGTAGTCTATTTTCTCCAAGACGTATAAAAAGCAGCGCCGTTTCCTCAAGACCTAAGTCTCCAGAGATCATTGACGAAGTGCTCCAGGAATACTAAGTTCGGCCGTCTTCCTACGTCCGTTCTACTCGTCTTCGTCAAAGAAAAAGCAAGGTTTCTTCCTCCCGTTCGAGATCGAAGAACTCCGGAGATCAAGGCTTCGCATCGTCTACGTCTAGCGACCGGGTGCTTTCCATCGAAGATCACAAGCACCGGCCGTAGATCTATCCGGAGAACTTCTCAAGAGGGAGAACCTAAACTTTAACGAATATATTTTTGTAATCTCTTTTTGTATCTTTTTCTTCTTCTATTGTTGTAAGTGGTAAGGGAAATCGACCGGGGAAGGTCGTCGGGATCCAGGTTGGATTCCGTGGAAAATCGTCCCGGGATTTGGGGCGTCTAGATCGGGGATCTAGCGGTGCTCTAAGACCCTTCCGGTTGTGGAGGTGAAGAGCGGCTCTAAGACCTTTCGGGGAGAAAGTGAAGAGCGGCTCTAAGACCCTTCCGGGTGTGGAGGTGAAGAGCGGCTCTAAGACCTTTCGGGGAGAAAGTGAAGAGCCAACCGGTCCGGGTTTTGGGTCGGTATAGAAAACCCAAGAGTTTTATTCACCGCCTCTGACCTCCGGCGTCATGGAGATCCATGTTGTATGTATTGTGTGTAAACATGTTTTAAATCAATCCTAATTACAAGTGTAACATTGTGTGTGACTAAATGATTCATATGAGATATTGTCTTCATATCATTGCCTCTTATGTTTACTTGTGAATGATAAGTCTAGTTTCACGTGTGTGCGCACAAGCTAAAATTGTACAGGAAAAGAGTGAATAACGTACCGCAGAACATTGGTTACCCAACGCTCTGCAGTAGTTTCCTATGCTCTGGTTCTGTGGACAAATTAACGCTTAAATTTCAAGAAACGCGTCGAACCTTATTCACCCCCCCCCCTCTAAGGTTGGCTACAAGATCCAACAAGTGGTATCAGAGCAGGTTATTCCAAAACGGTTTCACTACCGGGAATAATGGCCAACCTCCATCATGGACTGATGAGTGGGGATGAAAAATTGTACACCGAAAATGTGTTTGCACCACCTCTCTTTATAGGAGTGAACTATAACGAATGGAGAACTCTAATGAGAAAATTCCTTATGCTAACGGATGTAGAAGTTTGGAACATTACTTGTACCAAGCCCCCTTATAGCCTAAATAAGCACGAGTGTTATTTAAATGCCAAGGCTATGAACAGTTTGTTTTGTGGGCTTAGTCAAGAAATTTTTAAACGCATTCACATGTGTTCCACTGCATATGAGATATGGGAATATCTTGAGTCTACTTATAGTTCTCATCTTGCAGATAATGACTTCGAGCAGTTTCTTATAGATCCAAGTGACGAGTCAAATGGAGATGCACTCTTGGAGGAAGTCAAGACAGATACGTCAAGCAAGAGGGGAGATGAACATCTGTCACTGGACGAGAAGAGCCAAGGGGAAGATGATAAAGGAACCTTGTGTTCAAATCTTGCCTCGTCCAAGAGCGCTGTAAGAAACTCAAACTCTCTCCGTGTATACAAGTCTGTTTATACACTGAATATGCTGAATATGAATAGGCGTAGACTTAAGAAACTGAAAAATATTAATTCAAAACTACGCTTGGAAAATAACCTTTTAAAAGCAAATGTTAGTGTAGAATCTTCCACTGTCGTGTCTAGTTCTCCTGTATACTCTTTAGAGGACAACTCTACACTTTGTATAAATTGTGAGAAGTTAAAAGAGAAACGTGAGGAGGAAGAGAAAGAGTGCATTTCTCTAAGAGAACAAAATGAGAAACTGTTTCTAGAAAACTTAGCGTCAAAGGGGGAGTGTGCTAAGTGTGTGGACTATAGAGTTGAAATCACTGAGATGAGTGAGGTCTTCGAAGAATATAGAAATAAGTATGAAGCCCACATTAACTCAATAGTCGCAATACTCAAGAATAGCACAACTGCCTACACCAAAGCGAGAACAAATCTCAAACAGAGAAATGAAGATTTGGAAACGAAAATCAACGTGCTTAAGGAAATTTTAAAGAAAAATTCTCAACACATAAACGTGCAATATCAAGAAAATTCCAAATGCACGTTGAACACAAGCTCACTCACGTCAGTTAGGAAAATCAAAGGGAGCAGTAAACTTCAAGCCAACGCGAGTGAAAACCTCAAATATGAAAATCATATCCACTGGCGAAAACCAACTACTCCATTTACAAAACTAATTGAACGCAGATATCCTTCAAAAAGTCTTTATGCTATGAGTCAGTATGGTAACAAGAAGTATTTCATGTCAGAAAGTAATCTCAACATGATTAATTCACAAAGACAATTGTGCCCAACCATAATCTCTCACGTAAGGACTCCTAGACATCCAAAAGAGAATCTGCAACATAAGAAAAACATCAAACCAAGGTATGAATGGAGACCAGTCACGCGACGTAGCACGCCCAGTCCGACGGACCGGGCGAACCCTCCTTCACCAGGTTCAACTGTATCACAACATCGTTGGGTTCCCAAAAGGAAAGTCATTTTAGGCTCCTTCTGGATACCCAAACCTCTCAACTCCTAAGTATGTCCCGTTAGTGAAGTAGAATGACACACTTGATCACGTCATGACTATCTCCTACTTCACATCGTACGTCTGATTTAGTTGTGCGGGACTCAAAGAGCTTAGGAGCAAATTAATACTGATCAAAATCCACTTTTCATGCATAATCAAGTGATAACAAAATAGAGATTAAATTGCCCACATAAAATGAAACCAAAAACATTCAAGAAAAATGTTCGGGCCGGTACCTGTATTATTACATCAATTTTTTAATTGTTCATAAATCTAAAAACTCGAAAGGGTACAAAGAAAAAATGGGATCACGCCTGTTCATCAGAGGATGTTGAAGAAATGCTGAGCTTCCTCATGATCTTCTTAAGCATATTCTTCATGCCTTTGATCTCCTTTCCCTGCTCCTCCATGAGGCTATGAATTCCACGACTTGCCTCGCGAAGAGATCCCGACCGGGGTACCGATGGCTCCGGAGGTGGCACCTGTGGTCGCACCCGTGAAGCAGCCGGTATCTCTCCTACATGATAGACCTGCGGAAAGAGGTCAATGGGATAGGAGGTCCAGTCGATGGTCGGGTACTTGATCTTCAGGATGGTCTGGATGACTCCTCCCAAAGGGAGTGTATTTACCCGCTGACGATCGGGGGACTTGAGGCGAAAAGTATACCTCATGATCGACAGGATGAGATCTGAAACGCTGAATGGCTTCTGCGCTATAATGTGATAGGTCACCATGGATAGCTGAGCCGTGATCTTTCGAGTATCTCCTGCCTTGAACATCAGCGAATGGCGGAGGATATCCTGAATTATCCGAGCAACTGGTGTGAGTGTGTCCACCGAAGTGAAAAAGTCAGGACGCCCCTCCGCTCCATGGAGAACCTCGTTCATCACTCTCCAATCCCGTGCTGTCCTGAAGGATTCTACAACATCCAAGTATGGAAGGTTGGATGGCCACACGTACTTCGTCTCCAGGTCGGCATGGGTGATAGTAACTATCTCATCCCCGATGCAAGACTGAACTCCTCCTCCCAGACGCATCAGATATGGATCCCTCAAGTTGTTGTAGAACTCTCGAACGAGAGCGGAGGAAAAGGAACACCCATCTGATATCACCGCCAACACGCCCGATTCTTCGAGATACTCATAGATATGAGTATACCGATCATCAATTTCTATGAGCATAGGAATGCTCACAGTGGCGTTGTCTATAGCGGGGTACGTAGTCTCTCCACGGTTTCGTTTTGAAATACTTCGACGTCCAGAGTGTGCGCTCGAGGAGGCAATTTCCTGCATTAAACAACATTCAAAAACTCAAATCAGGAACCGGGATCCAAAACTGAAAATTCACAAAAATTGAGTGAAATCTGGGAGCTATCGCAGGCGATAATTAGCTATCACCGGCGGTAGCTCGACGGACTGCACTTCACCTCTTTCCATCGTTTTGAGCTAAAAATCGATTTCTTTTGTAAAAACCACTCCAATCTCCATGTTCTTCATAGAATATATGAACTTCGTAGATCTTGAAAGAGGAGATGAGATCCGACAATAAACATCTAAAAATGAAACATGTGAAAGTATCTCTTTTTACTCCTCCGCATTTCGGATCCTTTACAAACAATGGCAATATTTTTCACCTCTTAAAGCGTAGATCCGAAATAGACTAAAACAATGGCAATATGTTTCAAAAAGGGGGATATGTGAGAGGAGATCCGTGAAGAAGTGGATATAAAAAAGCCATGAGAGAACACATCTACTCCACAAAGACATCTCATATGGATCCTAAAAACAAGAAATCAAGCAAAAATGAGAAAGGATAAAGCATTACCTGGAATCAAAGGAGATCTGTAGGGCTGGAGAAGCTTCTTTCCAAAAGGGGATGCAAGGTGAGAATGAGTGTGGGCGGATCTGAAATAACCTACAGCATATTTATTCCGGAGTTACCGCGGCGCGGTAGTACTACCGACAGGCGATAGTACTCTGACTCGCATATAAGTACACACGAAAATCATGCTTATCCAACCTGCTTTGACAAGACTAGGGAATATCTTAAGGTGTCCATATAGTAGACAAATGGTGGTCGTTTTAGGGCCAAAGTGCGTTTTTTTTATCTCATGGGGGCTCATATGACCGAGTCGTGGTATATTTTCAAGTATATACAATGTTTGCTAATCTTTTTGTCAATTTGTACGGCACATTGGTATCCTGTCATGATGAGCGAAGTTAAATTTTTGTCTAGCTATTGAGTGCGAAAATTAATGTGGGTGTACGTTGTCTATGCCTCTAAGTATGTGTGAGGATTTATTTACGATAATGATTACACCTCTCACACACTACTTGATCATACACTCAACCTGAGATAATAAGCTGACATGCTATAAATCGTGACACTAACTTTAACATCTCTGATATATCTTGAACAATCAATGTCATGAAATCAAATTGCGCGTGTCTATGCTAATTAAATTTTTGGGCCAAAACTAGAAAGGCATATGTCCAATGTAAACAAGTTAAAGTGGATCTACCTATGTGGGTAGATTTCGATTGACTTGGGGTCTTGTTCTGCTTTGATTATGTATAAAGTTGATGGCCTAACTCCAAAATAAAATGATGGCCATCAAATCCCGCTTACAGACCCCCCAAGCACTACTCATCCCTCCTGATAAGTCTTCATAAGCGTTGTGAGGGTGAGCACCTTGGATTAAAAAGCCGTTTCGATCTTGTGCATGGACTACACTTTATGATTTGTGCCCTTGATTTAATTTCTTTATGCCGCACTATGTCATGTGACGTGATTTTTCACTATATCTCTTTGGTGTTAGCATCGTTAGTTTGCTTGATATAAACATGTCTGCCTGATATCTCTATTGAATGTTTTGTCTCTTGGTGCTACACGTGCACATGTCATTATCTTATTTAAATCTTCCGCGCATAAGAATTGGACCTCAACTACATTCGATGCTTTTCGCACAATACGTACTGGCATATTTTTTTTTCTCTCATGACGATATTTGTGTTTGCCTATTTTTCTCTCTATTTATCTAAAGCCTGCAAACATTCATGTCATACTTGATGTGTGCTATGTCTCGTGCATATAGTCCATTTTCTTCACTCTGATTTGCGTTTGCTCCTGATTTTGACCCTGTTTTACAACTCTCTGATTTCAAGTGCTTTGTAGGTCTATATTACGTTATCTCTCGCCTACAATTTTCATCCTCCTTGGTCGGTTGGCCTCGCCCATTCTTTTGATATTATCAAAGGGGGAGAAGGTATTGGAGGTAGTGTTCATGATAGGGGGAGCGTATTGAGGTGTGTGTGTGCTCATAGATAGGGGGAGCGTCCCACCGATAGGGGGAGTATGTAGTAGGATAGAACAGGATTGAACGGGATCGATATAGGTGTGTATTGCTTATTTGTTCAATATCATTTTACTCTGATACTCTACTTTATACTGTTCTACGTTGCTACATACATCTATTCTGGCACTCTATCTACTTGATTTTGGTTTATCATGAACGGGATTGATATTATCAAAAGGGGGAGTTTGTTGGAACATGGTTTCACACTCCTTAGGTTTGAGAATATCAACTCCCTGCTTGTATTTGATGAGATTGGTTGTGTGATAGAGTGTGCAGGCTGATAGGTGAAAGGAAAGGAGAAGAGCTTCAAAAGGTTACTACCGCCCGGCGACAACCTTATCGCAGCGCGGTAACCATCTCGATCGACGCATATCGGTTCGATGGTCGACAGCCCATTTATCACCTAAGGAAGGATCGTCGATAATCAAAAGCTACCGCCCGGCGACAGGACGCTACCGCCGGCGGTATCCGGTCGACGTGCATCGAGGGGACGATCGTCGACGATGGTACCTACCGCTCAGGCGATAGTCTTATCGCAGGCGGTAGAATTATCTGGCGAAATAGCGCTATCGCTCTGACTGGGCGCGGTAACCTTTACCGCCCGGCGATAGCTCTTTTGAAACGGCAGTTTCCTTAATGAGCAGTTATAGTTGCCGTTTCGGGAGACGTGTGGAGACAGCTGGCAGGCGTTACGCGCGAACCTACCGCCCGACGATAGAGTTATCGCAGGCGGTAGTCTATTTTCTCCAAGACGTATAAAAAGCAGCGCCGTTTCCTCAAGACCTAAGTCTATAGAGATCATTGACGAAGTGCTCCAGGAATACTAAGTTCGGCCGTCTTCCTACGTCCGTTCTACTCGTCTTCGTCAAAGAAAAAGCAAGGTTTCTTCCTCCCGTTCGAGATCGAAGAACTCCGGAGATCAAGGCTTCGCATCGTCTACGTCTAGCGACCGGGTGCTTTCCATCGAAGATCACAAGCACCGGCCGTAGATCTATCCGGAGAACTTCTCAAGAGGGAGAACCTAAACTTTAACGAATATATTTTTGTAATCTCTTTTTGTATCTTTTTCTTCTTCTATTGTTGTAAGTGGTAAGGGAAATCGACCGGGGAAGGTCGTCGGGATCCGGGTTGGATTCCGTGGAAAATCGTCCCGGGATTTGGGGCGTCTAGATCGGGGATCTAGCGGTGCTCTAAGACCCTTCCGGTTGTGGAGGTGAAGAGCGGCTCTAAGACCTTTCGGGGAGAAAGTGAAGAGCGGCTCTAAGACCCTTCCGGGTGTGGAGGTGAAGAGCGGCTCTAAGTCCTTTCGGGGAGAAAGTGAAGAGCCAACCGGTCCGGGTTTTGGGTCGGTATAGAAAACCCAAGAGTTTTATTCACCGCCTCTGACCTCCGGCGTCATGGAGATCCATGTTGTATGTATTGTGTGTAAACATGTTTTAAATCAATCCTAATTACAAGTGTAACATTGTGTGTGACTAAATGATTCATATGAGATATTGTCTTCATATCATTGCCTCTTATGTTTACTTGTGAATGATAAGTCTAGTTTCACGTGTGTGCGCACAAGCTAAATTTGTACAGGAAAAGAGTGAATAACGTACCGCAGAACATTGGTTACCCAACGCTCTGCAGTAGTTTCCTATGCTCTGGTTCTGTGGACAAATTAACGCTTAAATTTCAAGAAACGCGTCGAACCTTATTCACCCCCCCCTATAAGGTTGGCTACAAGATCCAACACCTTGAACTCCTCAAATAAATGGAAAGATTCTGACTTCTCCTTCAAGAAACATACCCAAGAGTATCTTGAGTAATCATCAATCAGAACAAGCATGTATCTGCTCCCACCAAGGCTAGCAGTGATGGTTGGCCCCATCAGATCACCATGGATGCACTCCAATGGTGCTTTGTTTCTTGTTTGTGACTTGTCAAAATAAAGGCAATGAGCCTTACCATACTGACATCCTGCACAAACATGACCATCGCCAAAGGATGAAAGCTTAGGAAAGCCTTTCACAAGGCTCCTGTTTTCCATAGCTTTCAGCTTATCCATCCCTACATGTCCCAACCTCTCATGTCATATAACGGCGCCATCATTGGTCCTCGTCCAATCAACGTAGGAGCTTGTTGTAAGAACAAATAAGTTATTTACTCTCCTCCCAACGTGAGCAACACCAGCCTTCACCTCTGATACGTTGCAAAGAAACTTCACTTCTGTTTACCCAAACAGAATGTGATAACCTACGTCTACCGCATTGGTCATAGAGAAGAGGTTCTTCTTCATGCCCGGTACATGATACACACTCCTTAACGTGAGTGGTCCCTTATCACTACCCAAGGACATAACCCCCTCCTTCTCTACTGCATAAACAGTATTATCAGCAGTAATAATAGCTTCATTACCTGAATAAGTTTGCAGCGAGGAGAACTTCGACTTGTCTCTGGTGAGGTGATGACCACACCCGGAGTCCACGATCTAGTCATCTTCGAAGTCGATGGCGGACAAAGTACGGACACAAGTGCCTGTCATGAAAGCTCCACCCCATCCAGCTTCCTCAGTACTAGATCAAGCTTCCTCCTTGCCTACAGCATGCCCAGGCTGCGGCTTGACCTTGCAGTCACGCTTGAAGTGACCCGACTGATGACATCTGTAGCACTTCAACTTCCAGTTCTTCTTAGGAGCAACGCTCCCCTCTTGCTGATAAGAGGTTGAAGGCTCATCTTCAACCGCGGTCTTCTTCTTCCCTTCCCATCTCTTCTTCTTCTTGCCTGTGAAGAACGCTTCACTACCTTCTTCAGAGATAGTGACTCTAGCCATCTGTCTGACCAAACTTTCCTATGAAGCAAGTAGATTCTCAAGTTCCAGCAGAGATGGCTGAGTTGACCAACCTTGAATAGAGGTTACAAAGGCCAAAAACTCCTTTCGCAAGCTACGAATTATGTGCCTTTTCAACTTAGCCTCAGAGATGGGCGCATCAGGATCAAGCTCTAATAACTCAGCACATAGACTCTTCATCTTCAGAAAAAACTTAGAAATGATCAGGTCTCCTTGAGTTGTCCTAGCCAACTCATTCTCCAGGTACTGTAGCCTTACCATATTCTTCCTACTGAACAACCCATTAATGGTTGTCCAATTATCAGCAGCTGACTCACATCCAATGATGTGATCAAACAGCTCCGGTGAAACAGCCCGCTTGAGGGTAAACTCAGCCTTTGCATTTGTTTTCCTCTAGACCCTTACATGCTCAGCAGTCCCAAACATTGCTGTAACTTCCTGCCTGTCGTCACCACCGACGACCTCCCATAGCTACTCGCCCAAAAGATTACTCTTCATGCACGACTTTCACTTCTTAAAGTTAGTCGGCGTTAAGAGTTCAATACCCAGATCTCTTTCATAACCCCCTTCCATTTCAACAACCTTGGTCTAAGCTTTCAGAAGCACAGAGCACAACACAAGTTGACCATGTTAAAATTCAATAAACCGCAGACGCCCCCTTGGATACCCTGTTGAAAACTCAACAAACCGAAGGAGAATACACCCACTTATAATGTTGAAAGTCTTCCCGGATCGTGGAGTTAGCAGGGGTTATCTCAATAAAGCAGTAACAACCAGCAACACATGCAGCATAAGCTTCTTTATTGATCAAGAGCAAACTTCTTTACAAGGCGAGACATACATGGCGAGACATGCTTCACCAAAACCCAACACCGGGAGAGCAGAGACAGTTACAAAGACAAGAACAAAAAACAAGCCGCGCGGACTCAATCAACAAGCCGCCGACCTACTGCTGTGGAGTCCGCCCAGTCCGCCAGGTCGCCAGACCGCAACCCAAGCCGCGCGGACTCACACTTACTCCAATGCTTAGCTCTTCACCGCCGGTCTGCACGCCGCCAGACCGCACAAGCTGCATCACCGAATGGAACAGTCCGCCTGAAGCAGGCGACTTCCTGAACCCCGAACCAAGTCGCCAAAGAGAAGACCGCCTGGTCGCTATCCGCGACCTGCTGTTTACCGCCTGTTGCTTAACCGCAGAGTCCGCACTGTCCCTGACCGCAATCAGAGCCAAGTCCTGGCTTTCCAGCGCTGTCCGCACAACCTGCACAGCACAACCAGGTCAACTCTCTATCCGCGCGGACACAAAGTCCAGACCGCAGCAACTTCCGCGAGCTCAAATACTGTTCACTTACTTCGGTCTAGGTTCACCTTTTTTTGATGTGACATGGGTCCTATTTATAGGCACGACGATGAGTATGGTCACCGCCCTAGCCGATAGGATCACCGCCACAACCCGCAGCCAGAACAAGTGTGTCCACTCAGCCCGCGGACACACCTTCTAGTTCGCCGCTCCTGTGCAGATAGCCAGTCCGCCCCAGCTTCTCCAAGGCCGGACTCCAATATCCAGCCCGCCTTGCCGCCAGAGACCAAGCCAGGACCACCACAGCCGGACTCCACAACAGCCGTGTCCGCCATTCTGCGGACAAGGCATCAGCCCGCAAAACCCGAGCCCGCAGCCTCGCCATCAAGGCACCTGTCGGACTCAGCGGACACCCGGCTTCCGTCCGCATATACCAAGCCCATTGCCTTATTGCCAAGGCACCTCCGGACTTAGCGGACACGTCAATCCAATCCGCTAACAGCAGACTCCAGTCCGCAACTCCAGAGTCCATTACCTCGTCACAAGGCTAAACCGGACTCAGCGGACTCCGGCTCCAGTCCGCACGCTCCTGCACAAGCAATTCTCCAGTCCGCATTTCCCCAAGCTAGCAAACGAGGCAAAGCACTTCTACTACGCTTGGCGGACTGAGAAACCAGCCCGCGCTCCAATGCGCGATCTCCCCGGACTGAGCCATCCTGGACTTGGTTCAATTCCCACCAAGTCCAGTCCGCTGGCCACAAGGGCCAGTCCGCACTTACTGGCGGACAGTGGATCTAGCCCGCCATACCGGGCGACCTCCAGTTCCTGTCCGCGCTGACCGGCGGTCTCCGCGGCTTCCACTTGCCGCTTCACTAGAGCAAGACCAAGGCAACTGCCAAACCGGTCTGCCGAGCTCCAGTTCTTCAGTCCGCTTCTTGCCGGACTCCGCGGATAACATTCCTATCCGCCCGGTTACTTCCTGGGAGTAAACCGCCTGCTGAGCATACACTGGCCTGTCAGACCGCCGCTGCTGTTCACGTAGTCCGCGCGAACAGACCGCCCAGGCCGCCACAGAGCAAACCGCCTGCAACATCCCTGCCGACCTAGCAGTCTGCCAACCCAGTCCGCGTAGTCCGCGCGGATAGGTTTCCCAAGCCTTCCATTCACCCACTTTCACTTCACAGAATTCAACACTCCCCCTTGAAGTGAGAAGTGGTGAATAACTCTAGCAGCTCCCGTAACCTTGCACCTGGTCCTTCCGATAGCATCTACGAAGAGATGTCCAAGACATAGTCCTCGCCCCGCATATCATGGACCATGAGGGAGCCCTCCAGCATCTCCCAAAAGGAGCCATGCTTCCCTCTGCCTTCTTCAGCTTCAACCTCCGCTCATGCATCACAGGAGTATCACCAACTTCCTTGGACCCAGAAGCCCAATCCTCGTTGCCTCTGAGAGAAGTCACCTCTTCAGACTTGGTGTCAACCACCTCCTTGATTCTAGTGGGGTCATCACAGCCAGAAGTACCTTGCTCGACCTGAGGGTTAACAAGGAAACACGGGACCAAGTCCACCGTGTTCCCTTCACAATATCAAGCTGGTGGCTTACTGATCCTCTTCGATCTCCGAAGAACCTGATCATGGCTAACCACCTCCGCTGCTTGTTAACCAGCTCCGTTTCCAGGCAAACCCGGAACAATGCTCCCTTTGCTCCCTGAACAAGACGCCTCCTTACTGGAACCAAAAGCATTTGGAGCAACGCTCCCCCTGCTACCTGAACCAGAAGACTCCCCTCTTGAACAAGAACGGCCTGGAACATCGCTCCCCTTGCTTCCTGAACCGGAAGCCACCGCCTTCGAGCCAGAAGGTCCTGGAGCATCGCTCCCCCTTCTTCCCGACTCTGACGCCTTTGCCCCGGAGCTAGAACAACCTGGAGCACCTGGTGACTCAGGCAACTCCACTTCCTTAGCAACAGCCTCCTTCAGCCCACCATCTGACCTGCTTATCTCTAGCTCTACATAAGAGCTACCCCAATACGACGTCAACTCATCAAAAACAATGTCTCTCGACACTATGAGTTTCTTCGTCGCAGGATCCATACACCTCCATCTTCTTCTCTGCTCATCATACCCAACAAAGACTAGCTTTGTTTTGAGAGCACCTGGAGTGTGTATATAGCAGGTAGATCCAAACACCCGAAGGTGCTTCACTGAGGGCTTCACTCCGAACATCAGCTCATAAGGAGTCTTCATTATGATCGGACTAAGAGGCATCCGGTTGATGACATGAGCAGCACAGGCTATTCCCTCCGCCCAAAGAGCCTTCGGAACGCCTTTACTCCGAAGCCAACACTTGCAGGTCTCCGTTAACCAACGGATCATCCGAGCTGCAATACTACCCTGTTGTGAAGTATGTCCACAAGAAAGCTCCATCCGGATCCCTTGCTTCCTGCAAAAGCGTGAGAACTTAGTTGAGGCAAACTCACCACCGATACTTGTCCTCAACACCTTGATCCTCCGGCCAAGCTGGCCTTCCACAAGCTTCTTGAACTCCACAAACAAGCGTACCATGTTGGACTTCGTCTTCATAAAGTATACCCAAGTATACCCAGAATAGTCATCAACCAATATCAGCATGAACCTGCTGCCTCCAAGACTGGCCGTGACGGTCGGTCCCACCAGAGCACAATGGACAACCGCCAATGGTGCAATACATCTGGATTGTGCTTTGTCGACCATGAAGCGATAGGCTCCACTTTCCTGACATCCCGCACACCCCCGACCATCGCCATAGGATGACAATCTAGGCAAGCCTCTTACGAGTCTTCTTTCCGCCATTGCTTTCAGCTTGTCCATCCCTACATGCCCCAGTCTTTCATGCCAGATAGCAGCACTATCACTGGCATTCCTCCGATCAACTCTAGAACTAGTTGAAATCCCAACTACGTTCTTCTCCTTCCACCCTACCAGAGCTACGTTCGCCGAGAGCAAGACAACCTTGCACTCCTTCCGAAGATGACATTGCTGCTTGCATTTATAGCACCTTGGTCCTTCCTTCCTCTTCCTATCGCGCCTAGGAGAACAACTCCTTTCTTCCTGATATGAAGTAGAGGGACCATCTTCCGCAGCAACCTTCACCTCCTTCCTGAACAACCCATCAAGGGAAGTCCAGACCTCCGCAGCTGACCGACATCCACTGATGTGGTCCAAGAGCTCCGATGAGATCACCTGCCTAAGAATAGACTCCGCTTTCGCATTTGCCTCCTTCCAAGCTCTCATCGCCTCAGCATTGCCAGCAGTATCCTCTTGTCTTCCTGCTCCGCATACAACCTCCCAAAGGTCCTCGCCAAGAAGAAAGCTCTTCATACAGGACTTCCACCGTTCACAGTTCGTCTCTGTAAGAAGATCAATACCAAGACAACTTGCATCCTCCACTGCCATGGTTCTACCACTGGTTTCCTCTACAGACGAGCAACTACTTTCATTGAGCACTGCTTGACCACTCCAACAACCTGGCTCTGATACCATGTTAAAATTCAACAAACCGCAGACGCCCCCTTGGATACCCTGTTGAAAACTCAACAAACTGAAGGAGAATATGCCCACTTATAATGTTGAAAGTCTTCCCGGATCGTGGAGTTAGCAGGGGTTATCTCAATAAAGCAGTAACAACCAGCAACACATGCAGCACAAGCTTCTTTATTGATCAAGAGCAAACTTCTTTACAAGGCGAGACATACATGGCGAGACATGCTTCACCAAAACCCAACACCGGGAGAGCAGAGACAGTTACAAAGACAAGAACAAAAAACAAGCCGCGCGGACTCAATCAACAAGCCGCCGACCTACTGCTGTGGAGTCCGCCCAGTCCGCCAGGTCGCCAGACCGCAACCCAAGCCGCGCGGACTCACCCTTACTCCAATGCTTAGCTCTTCACCACCGGTCTGCACGCCGCCAGACCGCACAAGCTGCATCACCGAATGGAACAGTCCGCCTGAAGCAGGCAACTTCCTGAACCCCGAACCAAGTCGCCAAAGAGAAGACCGCCTGGTCGCTATCCGCGACCTGCTGTTTACCGCCTGTTGCTTAACCGCAGAGTCCGCACTATCCCTGACCGCAATCAGAGCCAAGTCCTGGCTTTCCAGCGCTATCCGCACAACCTGCACAGCACAACCGGGTCAACTCTCTATCCGTGCGGACACAAAGTCCAGACCGCAGCAACTTCCGCGAGCTCAAATACTGTTCACTTACTTCGGTCTAGGTTCACCTTTTTCTGATGTGACATGGGTCCTATTTATAGGCACGACGATGAGTATGGTCACCGCCCTAGCTGATAGGATCACCGCCACAACCCGCAGCCAGAACAAGTGTGTCCGCTTAGCCCGCGGACACACCTTCCAGTTCGCCGCTCCTGTGTAGATAGCCAGTCCGCCCCAGCTTCTCCAAGGCCGGACTCCAATATCCAGCCCGCCTTGCCGCCAGAGACCAAGCCAGGACCACCACAGCCGGACTCCACAACAGCCGTGTCCGCCATTCTGCGGACAAGGCATCAGCCCGCAAAACCCGAGCCCGCAGCCTCGCCATCAAGGCACCTGCCGGACTCAGCGGACACCCGGCTTCCGTCCGCATATACCAAGTCCATTGCCTTATTGCCAAGGCACCTCCGGACTTAGCGGACACGTCAATCCAGTCCGCTAACAGCAGACTCCAGTCCGCAACTCCTGAGTCCATTACCTCGTCACAAGGCTAAACCGGACTCAGCGGACTCCGGCTCCAGTCCGCACGCTCCTGCATAAGCAATTCTCCAGTCCGCATTTCCCCAAGCTAGCAAACGAGGCAAAGCACTTCTACTACGCTTGGCTGACTGAGAAACCAGCCCGCGCTCCACTGCGCGATCTCCCCAGACTGAGCCATCCTGGACTTGGTTCAATTCCCACCAAGTCCAGTCCGCTGGCCACAAGGGCCAGTCCGCACTTACTGGCGGACACTGGATCTAGCCCGCCATACCGGGCGACCTCCAGTTCCTATCCGCGCTGACCGGCGGTCTCCGCGGCTTCCACTTGCCGCTTCACTAGAGCAAGACCAAGGTAACTGCCAAACCGGTCTGCCGAGCTCCAGTTCTTCAGTCCGCTTCTTGCCGGACTCCGCGGAGAACATTCCTATCCGCCCGGTTACTTCCTGGGAGTAAACCGCCTGCTGAGCATACACTGGCCTGTCAGACCGCCGCTGCTGTTCGCGTAGTCCGCGCGAACAGACCGCCCAGGCCGCCACAGAGCAAACCGCCTGCAACATCCCTGCCGACCTAGCAGTCCGCCAACCCAGTCCGCGTAGTCCGCGCGGATAGGTTTCCCAAGCCTTCCATTCACCCACTTTCACTTCACAGAATTCAACAGACCACTGCTCAAGCAACTGAACCTCGCTCTGATACTATGTTAAATTTTCACTCAAGATGATCAACGAGATAGTCTGACGCCAAATTAATATTTTCAGATCTATCAAGCTCACACCTTGATCAAGCGGAAACTAGAAAGCAAGCTCAAACAACAGATGCAAACAGAAGGAATAAGCAGAACATATTTTTATTATCTTTTTTACATGGCGAGGTATACTTGGCGAGACATGGTTTTGCCAATACACAATGAAAAACAAAAAAGATTACAAGAATCAATCCAATTGGACAGAAACGGAGACCGCTAAGACCACTCGAACTACCGCTAGATGACGAATAGAACACGAAGTCTGCCGAGACCGCGAGGTTGGGCGGACATACTGTTATTCGCTGACTGCTACAACTGCCGCCGAACTGAAGAACAGATCGCCTAACTGCCGAGTCCGACGTACAGTTATTGAACTTGGAAAAGTAGAAGCCGAGAAAACTGACAAGCCGCAGAAGCAACTTACTGATACCGCTAATTGCAAACCACAAGCTTCACTGAACCTGACCGAAGTCAGAACCAAACTCCTGGCTCCACAATGCTAGCTGTGCTACCTACAAATAACAACCAGTTAACTCTTCTCAAACCGCACTGACAAGAAAACCGAGGCCGCAATAATTAACCAAGTCTCAACTTACTGTTCACTCAGTTGATCAATTCCCTATTAGATAGGCTAACCGCCCTCTGATCGCAGCTAACAAGACAGTCCGCGGAGTCTGCATTGTCTGCACCAACAATGCCGGACTCACGACCAGCCCGACAATCATCAAGTGTAGGACAGCGCAAGATCGCAGCCATAACTAACCTGCTGGCCAAATTACTAGACCACACAAGGCAGCATGCTCAGATCGCAAAGGTGTGCCAAGCACCACCCAAACAGCTAGGCACTAAGGCACAAAGACAGTCCGCAAAAAACTAGTGGACACCACATCAATCCTCATGCTGTCCGCGACCAACAGGCACTCCGCTAGGTCACCCAGCGGACAATCAGGACTAGCAAACACCCTGGACTTGTCACAGATTGTGACAAAGTCCACCAAATAACCCAAGAGCCTGACGCGAGCTCGGTGGCCAAGGCCCTAGTCCCTAGTCCGCCAGCTCCCAAGGCAGATCGCTAATGCTCCACCAGAGCAAGGAAGAACTCACAAGCTCCAAGTCACACAACAGCCAAGCTAGTAGCCAACTGTCAGACTCACAACCAGTCCTCGCATTCCGCAGATAAGCTCCAATCCCACAAACCAAACTAGCGATAAGCCAGATCGCAGAAGCAAGCAAAATATAATCCAAGTCCGCCCACATTGGCGAACTCAATCTCTAACAGCACGGCTACCTACAGAACCACATTAGGCCGCCATCACCAGACTGCTAGCCTGCTCCATCAGTTCGTATGGACAGTCCATCCAGGCCGCCTGGCCTGCCCGATCACTCACTTCCACTTCACAAATTTCAACAGTTTCGTGATGAATCTGGCGCATGGATCATGCGTGCAGTGGTCAAGAGTGATTCCTCCTACAACTCCCACTAATTTAGTGGGGGACATAGGAATTCTGGCTATTTGTAGCCCGAAACTCTTATAAATGTAGGATGACCCCATCAATTGCCCCTTGAAAGTGTCTAACGTCTACCTAAATCACCTAGATGGGGTGAATAGGTGATATCTATGTCTTTTCTTGGAATAAAACTATTTAAAAATTAAGCACACAAACACAGAGATTTTATAGTGGTTCCCCGAGTTGGGTATGTCCACTTTCCAGCCTCGCCTATCTACCATGAAGGGCTTGATTCACCTACTTCACCAAACTCAGATTTCTTCAATCGTACAACTCAGAGCCACAAGTCCTACAAATTAGAGACGATGCTCCTAGCACTCGATCCACAATCGGATCTATGACTCGATCCACAGACGGATCTACCACTCGATCCATAAACAGATCTACCACTCGATCCATAAATGGATCTACCACTCGGAGTAAAATCTCAAACAAAAGTAAATGAATATTACACAATAATATTACACCCAACTTTGACAAGATTTGAAATCTTTAATCCGTCCTTCTTCGAGAATAGTAGACCTTGAAATCAATAGGAGAACACAAAATATGAAAACTTGGAATATCTTGAATCATGACTTGAATCTTCTATCGACTCGATCTAGAGGAGTTTAGATCTGTAGAGAGAGTTGCAATCCAGTCTCATATGTCGAAGAAGATCAATTGTGCACAGCAGATCGTCGGCAGCCGATCGGAATGTCACGATGCCTACGGGAGCTGAGCCGATGGATTTCTGATTTGGAAAGTTTAGCAATTTCGAATTGAGAGCAGTAGCACCATTTTATGGAAAGGAAATATCCCCTAGGTATTTATAGAGATCTCCTTGCCAACGGTATCAAAAAACTTTCCAAAAATGAAACTTAGAAAGCATTGTGTATGGCCGACCGAACCCAAACCAGAATTTTGAAAAAGTCGAAAAATGACCTATGTCAAATTCGTCGAGTATCGCCGAGTATCACTAATATACTCGCTGAATGGTTCTTGATATACGAAGAATGAGACTTATAAAAATCAACTCAGGCCGACAAATCACTCAACACTAAGGAGGAGACCATACTCGACGAATTCAACGAGTATCGGTTGGTATACTCGACAGATTCATCGAGTATCGGCTAGCTCACTCGATGCACATGACGCCTGGCCAAGTGATATACGGCGAATGAGACTTAGAAAAATCTAGAGAAGTAGCGTCAAATAAACTCGACGAATTCAACATGTATCGTCTAGTATATTCGACAAATTCGACGACTATCATTAGATACATTCGACTAATTTGACGAGTATACACGATGATACTCGATGAATTTTTCTTGGTGGATTTTCCAATTCTTAGAGAATTTGCCCTAAGTACAAATGATGGATTCAACGAGGGTTAGAAGGGATATACGACGAATTCGATGAGTATACTCGACGAATTCGAGGAGTATTCCTAACCGTACTCGACGAATTTTACATAGGTAAATTCCTGTCCTTCTGATTCCAAGCCTTTGTCCTTCCTTGATCCTTCTCCTGTACTTGGGATAGAAGTACACACCAATAGAGAGATTACATGCGAGTCAACACATTGGCCTACACAATGAAGGATTACATCGTATAGTCCTGTGTTTACTGACCCACTGTAACCTGACATTGCTGTGTACGTAGCAGTGCAAACCTACAAGTACATAACTAAAATAACAGCATCAAATACAGTCACAATTCATCTTAGCTTATCTGGACCATTATTCAAATCCGAGTTATTCTGGATATAATACCCAACAATCTCCCCATATTTAAAGAAGTCAGAACCCTATAAGCTAGGATGAATTGCACATAAAAAATAATAAAACATTAAAACTGAAAAGATGATTAAGATTAAATATAAAACGCATTTCAAGTCAAGATATAAATAAAAAGGCAAAATTATCAAATTGGTCCTTAAACTTTGGAATCTTTTTCAAATCAGTCCCTAAACTTTCAAATGATTCAAATAGGTCCCGAAACTATTAAAACCTTTCAAAATCATCCCAAACTGGTTTTCGGTTTATTTTTTTCTTAATATATCAGACTATTTACTCCTCTTTACAGTAGTTTCTCATTTCATCCGCTGCTGCAGCCTAAAGTTGAAAAGTCATCCTGTTCACTGATCTTCCCAACCTTGTACAAGGCCTTGCAGTTCTGCTCGCCGGAGCTCATCCATCCTCCCCGCCGGTGACATTATTGGCAAGGTAAGTTTCAATAATTTTTCTCGTGGTCTTCTATTTCCCCGGTCGATGTTTTAGGATATTGTTTTATCACTTTGTTTTAGGATTCTATTTCTCCCACTTCATACTCCCGGGACATCGCCAGATCTGTGATAGTGTTGTTGTATTCTATTTCCCCGGCCGCAATTTGTTTTAGGATTTTGTGTTAGGAATTTATTTTAGGAATTTGTTTTAGGAATTTGATTTATGAATTTTTTTTAGGAATCTATTTGCACTAATTAACCATCTATTTGCAGCACCACCACATCCAGTTTAACCATCTTTGATCATTGACATATAACAGATTTCATAAGTTGTCTTCGAATTTACTATGTAGAAAATCGCTTTGTAATATTAGATTGTTTTAATTAAGCATGTTAGAGAACATCCATTCTTAAATTTCAAAACGACATTTATTTGGGTGAATCTATTTGCACTAATTAATTTACAAATCGGTATCAAGTATGGCGATTAAATTTTAGGATTTGAGTTATCTCAATTTTCCTGTTTAAATTTTTTACTTAACAATTCATTTGTGTGTTTTGGAAAATAACTATCGTGAGTTGGTCGAGTTTCTTTATATCTGGAACAGATGCAATAACTTTTTAATATTGTAGTGAAATGAAAATTAAATTAAATAAGAAAAAAATAGGCTGAAAATCAGTTTGGGATGATTTTGAAGTGGTTTTAATAGTTTCGGGACCTATTATAATCATTTGAAAGTTTAGGGACTGATTTGAAAAAGCTTCCAAAGTTTAAGGACCAGTTTGATAATTTTACCAAATAAAAAATCATATGTATATTTATATATATATCAATAGTGTTCATTATGGGGGGGGGGGGCAACCCACAACACTCAAAATAAAACACATATGACTCTCAGGTCTGCTTGCCCTGCCTCTTCAGTCGCTGCCTAGCAAAATACGGCCTTGGCTTTGGAAAATACTTTGGAGGGGTTGGAGGCATTGGGTCAATATCCACGTGATTTCTGAAATGTATCCTCCTCTTCGTACATGCCAGCTTATACTTGTTCCATTCCTCTTGATCAGAGTGGAGGTCTTGTTTTTCTTCTCAGGTCAACCGAGGAGAAGGTGTCCAAGATAATCCATATACAAGTAGGAATCCACACGCCCTCCATCTATCTATTGGGCTCTAACCTTACTGCTGACGGGCTTTCCCCATATCTTCTTCTCTTGTGAACTAGAGCAGTAGGAATGTATTCAACAAGTTGAACTTCTAGAGCCTTAGCAGCAGCAGCCTGTGTGTCTGCCCAATATTGAGAGTAATCCTCAGCAGGATGAACCTCATCATGAGCAAGCACAACATATACTTAAGCCTTTTAGCCTGGCCTACCAAAGATCTCCTTGTGAAGCCACGAGAAGTTGTCATAGCTGTAATTATATACTCCTTCAAAGTACGCTAGCATGGCTTCCTCAAGCACATTTATCTTTGCTACCACATTAGTGGCCATGGTCTCCTCCCCCTTTCTGACTTCTTCAGCCAAAGCATTTGCATAAGCTTCCATGCTGGTGTCATAATGTGCCATTGATTGATTATGAGCTTCAATCATTATTTTGACATTTGTATCAACATTGTATAGAACATTCAAATTGTTCTTTAATCCTTTCATGACAAAATCAACCCCTTTTTATCATTGAGTAAACCACGAGTCTAGCTTGGCATCTAGCTTGTCAAATCTGACCTTAACCACTGCTAGGCCGTTGTTCAGATCTTCTTTTGTTTCCTTGACTTTTTTCAGAACTTTTTGCATGGAGGAATTAAAATATGCCTTCTACTTGGCCAGCATCGCTTCTATGCTCTGCAGAATTGTATTATCAGTAGTAGAACTCTGGATATCAGGAATAGGAGTGCTATGCAGATCCTCACTAGAAGAATCATCTATCAAAGATAAATGGGCTTTAGAAGTTGTAGCACATTCTTCAACAGCAGTTAAAACAGGAGTCTGCTCCTCCGCATCTCCTTCCTCATCAAAAATGGTAACGAAATCCTCGGGCACCACATGCATTCTTCCAAGTCTCTTCTTTAAATTGTGGATAAACCGGTCAACCTATGTCAAGATAGAGATCAGGGACTCAGTCGCCTCCCCCTCAGAAGCTGAGGTAGGAATTACCTCCAGGAGAGGGACTATCAAGTTCTCCATTACCATTAGCTCATCATCAGTAAAAATATCAGTAGCAGTAGTAGAGGCCATACCAGCAGTATCCTCAATCTCATAATCCTTCATAGTAAGGTCATCAACAGCAGCACCATCATTATCCAAGTCATCTTCAACATTAGCACCATCATCCAGGATATCAACAACATCTTGCTTAGATGGATCTGGAACCTCTTCCACTGCGACCTCAGAGAGTAGGTCAACTGACTCTTTCACTGTAGCTGGAGCAGCTAGGAATGGCACTGAAACTTGAACTAAAATAACTGCATCTGGAACTTCTGACACTGACTATGAAATCATACTCAAGGACACTATGCTAGTGGACACTTGTGCTACAGCTGTCTCCCCCTCAATTCCTGCACTCTAGCTCTCAGGAATTTCACTGGGGTGAGAAGTAGGAATCTTGTCCTCAGGAAGCTGTTCTACCTTCTCCACAGGAAACACTTGGGCTCCCCTAGCCTCAAGATCCTTCGATCCCACCTAAAAAATATGGATGAGTCTATTTTATTCAAGTGATGGATATGCACACCGTTGGACATATCAAACTTATCCCAGTCCATCTGATTCAGTTATAGGATGAGAATCCATCCAAAGTTGGGTGTGCGAAGACTGTATTTTATCTTCTCAAACAACAGAGTACCTAAGTCCAATATCTTCCTGCAGATAATTATTGTTAGGTTCTTGAACATCTCAGTAGATAGATAGTCGTGGGACCCGGTCTTGCACATGAGCACTTTTCCCATGATATCCGATAAAAGCTTTCCTTATTCGTTAATTCCTTTCTGCTTTACAGCTTTAGTTCCTCGGGGCATTCCATAGAACAATAACGATCTAAAAAAATCATCCTCATCGAGGTAGTCAGCTTCTTCACAGGTAGGAAGCCGCAAGTGCCTTGTGAGGAGAGAATCTTTCACCTTTACTGTGGTCTGTTGAACTTTGCTTTTAATGACTGTGTCCTCACATCATAGCTTGACGTTATGAAAGAATTCGAGGACTTCATTATCCAGAACCTTGCACGGACGTTCTAGGACAAAGGATAGTCCAACTATATCCAACATGCAGATTACATTCCTAAACTTATTTGAGGCTGAGGCAAAGCCTGTCCGGACTAATTCTCCACCTCCCAACAAACTACTAGTGCTTCTAGGAGCCATGAAATTCAGAGAATGAACTGGAAATTGCTAGACTGTACTATTGATCAGAATAAATCACTATCACTGTCTCTGTCGCTCTGGTAACAAGTTGTCGGAGCTGCGGTACCATGATGTAGGGATTTCATGACGTTGGGATAGCTGGAACAAATCTGTAGAACCGAGGAAAAGACCTTGCTGGAACCTTGGATCAAGCTTTCTACTGTCACTAACCTAGGCGATGATGAATGAGAGCAAATCCGTAAGAGGAAGATGACAAGCAACTGTCGCGGGAGCTAAAGAGTCGGGAGGGACTTTGCGGCGATTCAAATAGATTTTGGCTAGTGCAGTCGTGCGGTTGCCTCCTTTTACCCATATATATATATATATATATATATATATATATATATATATATATATATATATATATTTTTTCAATTTTAAAATTGACAATGAAAGCGCGTATCTAACATTCGTCAGCTTTTTGGACTCAGAAAAAAAAAGATTTTGACCCAAGTACAATTTAGTGAGATTCACCGGATGCAAAGTCAGATTCGGCGAGTATAGACGTGTATATCCGACAAATCGCTGAGTTTGCTATCCGATATTCGACGAATTTGCCTTGGGATATTTTTTAGCCTTGATGCATTTTTCGAGAGCTTCCTGTCTTCTTGGCCCTCTTTACGAATCCTTGTTCAGCATACCTAGTTCTGTTTTGAAAAATGAGAACTCGACCTCATCCAGCGGCTTTGTGAAAATTTCTGCGACCTGTTTATCCATTGGGACATAACTGAGGGCTATGTCCTTGATCTCCAAATGCTCCCGAATGAAGTTATATCACACCTCAATGTGCTTTGTCCGGCAATGAGAGACTGGATTATTCGCGAATGCTATTGTGCTGGATGAGTCATAATACATTGGAATCTCTTTAAACTTCAAGTCGTAGTCTTCAAGTTGATTCCTGATCCATAGAAGCTGTATGCAACAACTACCCACAGAGATATACTCAGACTCGGCCGTAGAAGTTGCCACATAATTCTGCTTCTTACTGTTCCATGAAATAAGCCGTCTTCGGAGGAATTGACACATCATGGAAGTGCTTTTCCTATCACCCCTACTTCCTGCAAAATTGACATCTGGAAAACCAATTAGCTCGACATCATTATTTCTTGGGAACCATAAGCCAAGATTGGGTGTACCCTTAAAGTATCTTAAAATTCCCTTTACAGCGACATAATTATATTCCTTTGAGTTCACCTGAAATCTAGCGCAGACGCATGTTGAAAACATTATATTTGATCTACTAGCAGTGAGGTAGAGCAAGAATCTAATTCTGATTCTGTACTTGGTTTCATCAAAAGGTTTCCCTTTCTCATCCTTGTCGAGAGACATAGTTGAACACATTGGAGTTCTCATAGAGGTTGCGTTCTCCATTCTGAATTTCTTAAGAAGCTCCTTGGTGAACTTTGTTTGAGAGATGAAGATTCCATCTTCAGATTGTTTCACCTGAAGTCCTAATAAAAACTTCAGCTCTCTCATACTGCTCATTTTGTACAACCCCGTGTCCGGCGAGCAAGGTCACAGGGGAGCTCGGCAGCAGCAGGAGAGCTCGGCATCAGCAGGGGCGAGCCCGAGCTCGGCGTCCGTCGGCCAGAGATCGACGATCGGCGACCCCGAGCTCGGCATTCGCCGAGCGGGCTGCAACTCGCGCCCTCGCAGTGGAGCTCAGCAGCAGCGGGCGAGCAGAGCATGCCGAGGTGGCCAGGGGTCCCAACTTGCCTGGGGGTCAGAGGTACTTTTTACTGTTTTACCCCTGCTGGTCTGCCCATAGCCCTTCAAAACAGCGGAGTTTGGCTGTTGGCAGGCCCAGCCAAGGGTTTCCTGGTAATTTCAGGTCAGTTATTTTGGTTATTGGTAGTCCGGATTTCAAAAGCTATAAATAGGACCCAAGGGGTACCCTAGAAAGCAGGTTCTCCCTGTGCTCTTCTCCCCAAAAATCTTTTAAGTGCTTTCTGATGGTGCCTTAGCTCGGCTTCAGGCTAAGGAGGGGAAGCGCTCTGAGATCTTCCGGGTTTGTGGTGGGACCTCCCTGCCGAGCCCTTGGGTCTGTTTCTCCCTGCTTTCGTCGTTTTTCTTGCAGGAACAAAGTAGGCGCGAGACCACCCCCTTCCCCAAGGGCGAGCTCCATAGGAAGCCGGGTTCCGGTTCCAACATTTTGGTGCGGTGAGCGTGGAAAGTGGTCAGCGCAGAAAAGTTTCCGCGAGCTCAATGACGGGACAAGGATCCGACAGGCCGAGCTCGCCGCCCCCCCGCCTCTCGCAACGGTAGGAATGTTCGAAGACTTCAGAAGCGAGGTGCTGAATCTGGTCAAGTTCGCACTCGGCACGCGGGCCGAGTGCTCGACCCCGACAAACCAGATCGCGGCCGCCCCCTCATTGGGCGAGGACGCTCCCGGCAGGCGAGCTGGGAAGGAGGTGGCCGAGGAAGGTCGAGGGTGCGAGCTCCCCGGGCGCGAGCTCTTCCCCGGCTCGGCAGGCTGAGGTCGCTTCGGCGAGCTGGGCTCGCGAGACTCGCCAGCTCGCCCAGTGGGAGGAGGGAGCCCTTTCAGCGAGCTGGTCTCTTCAGCTCCAGTTCCAGATGGGTTTAGGGAGCCCGAGATGTCCTATTACACTGGGAAGGGAGACCCGGTCCAGCATGTCCAATGGTTCGAGGACGTGGTCTCCATCCATCAGAGGTCGGACGGATTCAAGTGTCGGCTCTTCGCCATCACCCTCCGGGAGAAGGCAAGGGAGTGGTTCCACCAGCTACCGGCCAGCTCCATCTACTGCTTCGAGGATCTGCGCCGAGGATTCATACTGAGATTCACCACTTCGAAGAAGAGGAAGAAGGAGTCCGAGTCTTTATTCCACATTAAGCAGGGGGTGAACGAGACGTTAGGAAGCTATGTGGACCGATTCCAGGAGGAAGTTACTCAAGTCCAGGAGATGCCGGGCCATAGTCTGATGATGGCATTTACCCTGGGCCTGCAGCAGGGTTTCTTTCGGATGGAGCTGAAGAGGGTTCCCCCCCTCTCCTACAAGGAGCTGATGGAGAGGGCGGCGAGAGAGGTCGACGGGGAGGCGTCAAACCCAGAATTTGCAAGGAAATTGGCCAGGTGGGCCACAGAGGAGGAGAAAGAGTCGAGAGGAGGAAAGGCACAGGAGGAGAGAAGAGGGAAGCCCAGGCAGAGGGAGCAGAGGCAGCTCCAAGGGCAGCAGAAACCGAGGTGGGGGCGCCAGGAGCCCGACCGGCGGCTGGGATGGAGGCCCGAGTGGCATGGCCAGGGGCCGCAGATGGGGAACTTCGGAAGGGACCACTACCAGGGGAGGCAAGACCAGTTCCACCCCCCGGGCTGGAGGCAGGGCCAGAGGCCCCGGCTCCCCGATCAAGAAGAGGCCATGGCCATAGCCCTGGGAGCAAGGAGGGGAGCGTGGAGGAGGAGAAGAAGAGAGGTCAGGGTGGAGCTTCCATATTGCGACTTCCACCAGGAAGAGGGGCACGCCACGTCCACCTGTCCGGAGTTCCTCGAGATGAGAGGGAACAGGGAGCGGCAGCAGCATCAGCAGGAGGCGCGACAGGAAGTGAGGATTGAGGAGGTCCTGCCTCGGGCGGAGGAGGATCGGTGTGAAGACCGGGTGGATGTGGGGACCCGAGGAGGGATCAGGGTGATCCACGGGGGAGTAGGGATCGAGGCTTCCCGCAAGGCAAGCCTCCACACCATGTACCGGCGGAGCGTCGCCTCTACATCCCAAACCCCGCCACCGGAGGAGAGGATCACCTTCTCCAGGAGTGATCTGCCAGACCACGAGGATCCGTTCTGTGATGCGCTGGTCATTAAGGCAGCCATCGAGAACTTCACCGTCTCTCGGATCCTCGTGGACAACGGGAGCTCCGTCAACATTGTCTTCAAAAAGGCATTCGACGCAATGAAGGTGGAGGCAAAGAGGGTGCTGGCCTCAGATGGCCCCTTGTTCGGATTTTCAGGAGAAAGGAAGGAAGTAGAGGGAGGAGTTGGCCTCCATGTCACCTTGGGGGGGGGGGGGGGGGGCAGTCCCGAAACTGCAAGTTCGTCATCGTGGACGCCCCCAGCAGCTACAGCGCCATCTTCGGGAGGCCTCTCATCAGCGCCTTCCGCTGCGTCCCCTCGTCTTACCACCAGTGTTTGAAGTTCAACGCTGAGGGGGTGCAGGTCAGGGTTAGGGGGGACCCAAAGGTGGCGCGAGAATGTTACGTCACTGCGGTGAACACCATCTCTTGGCAGGAGGGAGCCGAGGAGATGGGACGGAGGATGGAGGAGGTCAACCAGGAAGCAGGAAGGGTGGAGCTGTTAGAGAAGAGCTGCGCAGAGGAGGCGGCAGGAGGAGATCTGGAGGAGGTGGCCGAAGTGAGGGCCGTTGGAGGAGAGCTGGAGGTAGAGGTCCCCGTTCCGGAGGAAGGGGATGCTGAAGGATGGGCAGAGCAATCCAGGCTGGAGTTAGCAGAGGAGGTGGTGGAGCTGGAGGTGCTCACCCGAGGAGGAAGGGTGGAGAAGGTTCGCGTCAGCAGAGGGCTGACCCCGGAGGACCAAGGCAGGATGCTGGAGTGCATCCAGAAGAACGTGGACATCTTCGCCTGGAACGCCGCGGAGATGCCGGGGATTGACGCGGATGTGTCTTGCCACCGCCTCAACCTGGACCCGGGAACACGCCCCGTTCAGCAGAATAAGAGGTCCACCGCGGACAAGCTGGCGGAACCCATCCGGGAGGAGGTGGCGAAACTCCTCAAGACAGGCTTCGTGTCTGAGATTCAGTACCCCGGCTGGGTCTCCAACGTGGTTATGGTTAAAAAGGGGATGGCCGATGGAGGATGTGTATCGACTTTTCCTTACTTAATAAAGCTTGTCCTAAGGACTGTTATCCTTTGCCTCGGATCGACGCGCTGGTTGACTCAGCCATCGGTTTTTATGTAATGAGTTTTTTGGATGCTTTTTCAGGTTACCATCAGATCAGGATGCACCCCCCAGACATCAAGGATGTCTCATTCATCACCGGGGATGGATGCTACTGCTACAAGATGATGCCCTTTGGGCTGAAAAATACTGGGGCTACCTACCAGAAGATGATGGACAGGGTCTTCAAGGAGCAAAGGGGAAGGAACTTGGAGGTGTACGTGGACGACCTCATGATCAAAAGCCGGGATGTGGATGCCCACCTCCGGGACCTGGAGGAAACCTTCGCCACACTGCGCAGATACAAAATGCGGTTGAATCCCCTTAAGTGTGTCTTCGGGGCCAGCCGAGGAAAGTTCTTAGGGCACCTCCTCACCCCCGCAGGGGTCGAGCCGAATCCAGACAAGGTCAAAGCTATCCTAGAGCTGGGGTCCCCGCGGAGTGCAAAGGAGGTCCAGCGGATGACAGGGAAGCTGGCAGGGCTGAGTCGCTTCCTTTCGCGGGCAGGAGAAAAGTGCTCCCGCTTCTTCAAGACGCTAAGGGGGGGCCAGAGGTTTGAATGGAGCAAGGAGTGTGAAGAGGCATTCCAGGCCCTCAAGGTGCAGTTGACACAGGCTCCGCTTCTCCAAGGGCCGAAGGAGGGGGAGGACCTGTTCTTGTATCTCGGGGTCGGGGCAGAGGCCCTGAGCTCCGTCTTGGTTCGTGAAGAAGGGAAGAGGCAGCTCCCTATTTACTACGTGAGCCGGGTCCTGAGGAAGGCCGAACTCCGGTATCCGATCTTGGAGAAGCTTGCGTTCGCCCTAATCATCTCGGCTCGGAGGCTACGGCCTTACTTCCAGGCACACTCAATCCGAGTGGTAACCGACCACCCCCTCCGCAACATCTTTGAGGGGGTGGAGCATTTAGGCAGGTTGGCTAAGTGGTCGGTGGAGATGAGCGAGTTCGACGTCTCCTTCGTTCCGCGGCTCTCGATCAAAGCCCAGGCGATGGCCGACTTTCTTGCTGACTACGTGGTTGAAGTGGCGGAGGAAGAACTCACTCGCCAGGCTCCTTGGAAGGTGAGGGTGGATGGAGCCTCGGGAAGGCATTCCTTAGGAGTAGGGGTGATCCTAGAAAGCCCTCAAGCGACCCGAATCGAGCAGATAGTGGTGGTGCACTTTCACATTACCACAACCAGGCCGAGTACGAGGCCGTGATAGCAGGGCTGCGCCTGGCCAGGGAGCTGGGGGTATCAGATGTGGAGGTCCTTTCCGACTCCATGGTAGTGGCTTCCCAGATTAACGGGGAGTTTGAGGCAAGGGAGCCCACCCTGCGATCGTACTTGGCCAAGGTGAAGGGGGTCATTGGCACTTTTCAAACTTTCACCATCCGACACGTGCCCAGGGAAGAGAATGAACAAGCCGATCAATTGGCTAAGCACGGTCCCCAGGTGGGGGGCACCATCACCGACCTGTTTCGCCCCTCCATCGAAGAAGGAGAGCTCATGGAAATCGATCAGCAAGCTTCATGGATGGATCCAGTGATTGTTTTTCTCTCCACAGGAGAGTATCCGGAGGGGGTGGACAAGAAGAAGCTGAGGCACAAGTCAGCATACTACCTCCTCCAGGACGGGCAGCTATACAGAAAGACCCTCTCAGGGATGCTGGCCCACTGCATAACCGAGGGAGAAGCGCGAAGGATCTTGGAGGAGGTCCACTCCGGGGAATGTGGGAGTCACTCCGGGAGTCGGACCCTGGAAGGGAGGATAGTCAGGCAAGGTTATTTCTGGCCCACCCTAGGCCGGGACGCTGCAGAATTCGCAAGAAGATGTCACAAGTGCCAGCTGTTTGCCCCTCTCCAGCTGCAGCCGGCCCAGCGGCTCCGAAGTATCACGGCCCCATGGCCCTTCGCAATTTGGGGAATGGATTTAGTTGGGCCGTTCCCCCAAGCCAGCGACCAGAGAAGGTTCCTCCTGGTGATGATAGACTACTTCTCAAAGTGGATGGAGGTGAAGGTATTGGCCAAGGTGACCTCCCAGGTGATCAGGAACTTTGTTTGGGGGGAGATCATCTGTCGCCATGGGCTGCCCCAGGCCATCGTCACAGACAATGGGCCCCAGTTCGCTAGTGCCGAGTTCACCAGCTTCTGCGAGCAGCTTGGGATCGATCTCAGGTTCGCCTCGGTCCATCACCCCAGGAGTAACGGGCAGGTGGAGGCCGCAAACAAGATCATCGTCAACCTCCTCAAAAAGAAGGTGGAGAACCTGAAAGGGAGTTGGGTGGAGCAGCTTCCCGCGGTTCTTTGGGCCCTGAGAACCACCCCCAACATAGCTACAGGAGAGACCCCCTTCAAACTCTCCCACGGGTGCGAGGCCGTGCTCCCAATTGAATTCGAAGTCCAAACACCGCGAGTCGTGGCAACAAAAGAAGGCCGTGAGGAATGGCGAGCAGAGAATGAGGAGGAACTAAGTCTTTCCCTTGACATGGTGGAAGAGGTGAGAGACCTTTCCGCTATCCGGCAGGAGGAGGTAAAAAGAAGAATGGCCAAGTACTTTGACAAGCACGTCAGGGTCAAGTAGTTCGTGGAAGGGGACTTGGTGCTGAAAAAAGTAGATGCGGCAGGGAGGTCAGCATCCGTAGGAAAGCTCAATCCCGGCTGGGAGGGACCATTCATTGTAAAGGTAGCCCTGGGGTCAGGGGGCTACCGACTCCAAAATATAGAGGACGAGACCCCGAGTCTCACCTGGAGTGGTGACAACCTCAAGCGATTTTTCCCCTAAAACATGTAAGCAGCACTTTGATTATAATAAATTCCTTCAAGCTCTCTGATAATGTTGTAACTAGCCTGCATGGTAGAATGAGATGAGTAACGGACCCTGAGCAGATCCCGCTGTCAGGCTCTCACCTAGCTGGCAGGGCTGGAAGTCACTCGGTGTTATCCTTGGCCTCGAGCAGATCCCGCTGTCAGGCTCTCAACGAGCTGGCAGGGCTGGAAGTCACTCGATGGTGGTAGTAACGGACCCCGAGCAGATCCCGCTGTCAGGCTCTCACCTAGCTGGCAGGGCTGGAAGTCACTCGGTGTCATCCTGGGCCTCGAGCAGATCCCGCTGTCAGGCTCTCAACTAGCTGGCGGGGCTGGAAGTCACTCGATGGTGGTAGTAACGGACCCCGAGCAGATCCCGCTGTCAGGCTCTCACCTTGCTGGCAGGGCTGGAAGTCACTCGGTGTCATCCTTGTCCTCGAGCAGATCCCGCTGTCAGGCTCTCAACTAGCTGGCAGGGCTGGAAGTCACTTGATGGTGGTAGTAACGGACCCCGAGCAGATCCCGCTGTCAGGCTCTCACCTAGCTGGCAGGGCTGGAAGTCACTCAGTGTCATCCTGGGCCTCGAGCAGATCCCGCTGTCAGGCTCTCAACTAGCTGGCAGGGCTGGAAGTCACTCGATGGTGGTAGTAACGGACCCCGAGCAGATCCCGCTGTCAGGCTCTCACCTAGCTGGCAGGGCTGGAAGTCACTCGGTGTCATCCTTGGCCTCGAGCAGATCCCGCTGTCAGGCTCTCAACTAGCTGGCAGGGCTGGAAGTCACTCGATGGTGGTAGTAACGGACCCCGAGCAGATCCCGCTGTCAGGCTCTCACCTAGCTGGCAGGGCTGGAAGTCACTCGGTGTCATCCTGGGCCTCGAGCAGATCCCGCTGTCAGGCTCTCAACTAGCTAGTAGGGCTGGAAGTCACTCGATGGTGGTAGTAACGGACCCCGAGCAGATCCCGCTGTCAGGCTCTCACCTAGTTGGCAGGGCTGGAAGTCACTCGGTGTCATCCTTGGCCTCGAGCAGATCCCGCTGTCAGGCTCTCAACTAGCTGGCAGGGCTGGAAGTCACTCGATGGTGGTAATAACGGACCCCGAGCAGATCCCACTGTCAGGCTCTCACCTAGCTGGCAGGGCTGGAAGTCACTCGATATCATCCTTGGCCTCGAGCAGACCCCGTTGTCAGGCTCTCAACTAGCTGGCAGGGGCTGGAGGTCACTCGATGGTGACGGCCTGGAGATCGTCAGATACGGGTCAAAGTCTAAGTGCCAGGGAGCAAAGGAGAGAGGGCTCTGCCAGGACGAGCTCAGGCTCGGCAAACTCAGCTCGGCACAGTCAAGAAGGCAGGCCGGGCTGAAGGGCTCTGCATGGGCGTGTTTGGGCTCGTCATCTCCAGCTCAGCATTGGTGGGGGAGGCCGCAAGCCCGGGCCTCGCCAAAGGAAGCAGGCCAGATCGGGACACCTCGCCCCCTTCACCCATTACACTTGAAGAATTTCTTCTTCGACAGGCACAACCTGGATGGCTCGCAGGCGAGTAAAGGAAGGCGGATAGAAGGGTGGAGGCCGCATGCGAGTAATAGTGGCGTGATAAGGGCGGAGAGCAACTCGCCGCGAAATCGATTGGGGCTCGGCAAACACCCCAAGCGCGTCTCGCTCGCGCGCGCACTCTCGTAATCACTCTACTCGCGGAACCTGTCCCTGCGAAGTCGCGGGAGGAAGCACTCGCATACATTCATAACACAAGCATAGTAAAGGAGCACCGGTATGGTCAAAAAACTTTCATTGATTATTCACAAATGTATAGGGAGCTCGCCACGGCGAGTAGTCAAAAAAGGGAAGAAAGAAAAAAGAAAAAATACAAGGCTGTCAGCTGGCCTCACCCCCTCCGCCGGACTGGTCCTAGCCGTCGCCCGAGCGGTCCTAGAAGCTCTTCCCGAACATCGCGTCCAGGATATCTTCCTTCTCGCTGGGCGGCGTCGCCGGAAACAGACTCGGCATCAGGTCCCGAGCAAATATCTCCCCGCATCCTTCCACCAGCACCCCGCAGTCCTTCATCATCGCGAGAGTGCACTCGGCGGTCTGGATTGAGTTGATCCGCAGTCTCTCGACAAGGTCGACCTCGCCGAAGATGCGCGGGCTCTTGTAGGGGAGCGTGGGATCGATGTCGTGCGACGGGAAGAAGATCTCCGCCTGGCGACGAACCTCGCCAAGAAGGTGCTGGTTCTCCCCCTTCAGCTTCGCGTTCGCGCCCTCCAGCTCTCCAAGACGCGCACGCAGGAGGCCGTTCTCCTCCCCGAGCTCGGCATTGCGGACCTGGAGCTCGCCAGCAGCGTCAGCATCCGCGGCCAGTTGCGCGCGCAGCCGACTAACCTCCTCTCCCAGCTCAGTGTTACGATCCTGGAGCTCGCCCGCCGCCTTGGCGTCCTGGAAAAAAGCCCATTTAGCGGCAGCAAAGCTTTCTAAGTAAAAGAGAGCGGTGCGTAACGCTTACCAGCCCGCCAGCAGTCTGAGCGAGAAGACTATCCGCGATGCCGAGCTGCCTCGCCTGATCGACGACCTGCTCCTTGGCGAGGTTGCGAGCCTGCTCGGCCTTTTCGAGCTGGTGGCTGATGGCGAAGCTGCGGCGCGCCAGCATGTGGTGCAGCTCCAGAGTCCGCAGGTGCGACTGCAGGCCCTCATGGCCGAGCTGCCGGAGGGTCGTCCTCTTGTAGGCCTCGGCATCCTCCCGGCCATAGAGGCCGAAGCCGAGGGCATATGCATGACCGGTGGCGGGCTCGCGGTCGTGCCAGGACGGGTGCAGAGTGGAGACGGAGACTCGATGAGCGAGCTCGTCCCACTGCAGCATGGGCTCGCCCGCGGAATCCTTCCAGCGCCCGCCGAAGTTGAAGAAGGGGTGCTGCTTCGGCGGCGCGCGCTCGCGGGCAGCCCTCTTCGCCGAAGGAGGAGGGGAGATCGCGGCCGAGGTAGAAGGGCCCTTGCCGCCCTTTCGGCCCTTCCTGGTCGTCTCCTTCAGCGGGCTCCCCGGTGACGCGTCGGGAGGAGTCTCCGACGAGCTGATATACTTGGGGCTGGGTTGATGTTGCTGTTGCCCCCGCGGAGCCAACAGGGCCCTCCGCATCTTTTTCATCTGACGGGGGCCGGATGGCGGGTTCGACCCCGCGTCCTCAGGTCACCTCTTGCCGGAAGAGGGCTGCGAGAGGGCCGCCTCGTCTCGGCAGGCCGCTGCCGCCGCCCTCTCGCGAGCAAGAGGGTCAGTATCGAGCCCCGGGTCCGCGAACGGCGGGTTTGCGGGGATTATTCTCTCCCCTGCATGAAAACACTTGGAAATGTTAGGGATTCCAGATATGATGATGAGCCGAGCTCGGCGAGTAGGCGAGCTCGGCAAGATGAGGAGGGCATACCTTCGCCGGGAAGAACCGGGGGGAGCGCGTCGAGGCCCCTCCGCAGGAAGGCGACCTCGAAATCTTTGTGCAGGAAGAATTTGTGGAGCTTGGCGTCGTTGCCGGACACGGCCGGCGGGCGGTACACCTCCTCGCCTTTTTGTTGTGGCGAGTAGGGGATGTTGCCGAGATTGCCCTTGATGAAGGCGATCTTGGTCATCCAGGTATGGTGCTTGTTCGCGATCTCGCGAACTTTGATCAAGGAGCCGCCGAAGTAGGCGACCCTGTCCGTCGTCGCCTTATAGGAGAAGTGTTTCCTGAACACCGTCAGGTTGAACTCGATCCTCTCCCACCGGAGGTAGCTCGCGAACGCCACCATCATGGCGATGGCGTTTGAGTTCAGCTGCGCGGGGACGGCCCCGTAGTATTTCAGGATCTGCCGGATCTCCATGAAAGTGAGGTGATAGATCTGATATGCTTAAGAGTTTTTAGAAAATAAAATTCAAAGCACATAAGGAAGAAAACAGAGCAAGCAAACAATACGACACAAGGAAATTTATAGTGGTTCCCCAAATCTGGGTAATCCACTCTTCTACCACCCTGGTAGGAATCCACTGCAGGATGAGTTGATCAGGTGTCCTGGGCACCAATGAGCTTTTGATAAGGTGCTCAAAAACCAAACCAGATTTTTTGATCAGGTGTCTTGCCACCACTGAGTTTTGATAAGGTCTCAGAAACCAAACACAAACTTTTGAAGGGAGTTTGAAAAACCCTTTACAGAGGTGGGGATGAGAGAGTGATGGAAGTCTTCTCTTTCTCAAGCAACTGAGAAGACTATGTGGATTCAGTGATGTTGTCAAAGCTCCCCCTGAGATGTAGAATAGTTCAGGAGTGGAAGCTTTGCTTTAGGGTGTAGGCCTTCAACTAGATGAAAATCTCCAGCAAGCTCTGTAGACAAATCTGAATATGTTGTCTCTTGAAAGCTTTTTCTCTCTGTCTCTTGTTGTTATTTTTGAGCCTCTCTGCTATATATCTTTTCTATCTTCTGTATAATATATATATATGTATCCACTGGGCTGAGGAAAGTCATTTTAATTCTTGTTTGATGCGGCAGAGACATTTTCAAGAAAGGAAACTGTCTTGGAAAGGTAACTGACAATAAACCTCTGAATTGATTTATATTTAATGCAGTCTCCCAACGGCTGTATTCATAAGAATATTTAGCATTAAATATATTAGCTGTAAATTCCTTTAATTAAGCCTTGAATAACTCTAGCCAGCTGTCTCCAATAACTGCACAGGAAATCACCAAAATTTAATCTAAAAAGCTTCTCCAATCTGCGTTCGACTATAGTTGAACTCCGTTCGACTATCGTTGAACTCCGTTCGACTATAGTTGACCTGCATCTGAGTTATCTGTTCTCTTAGAGCTGAACACAGAAATAGTTGAACTCCGTTCGACTATAGTTGAACTCCGTTCGACTATAGTTGAACTCAGTTCGACTATTTCTGGACTGCAACAGTTGAACTCCGTTCGACTATCTCTGGACTGCAATAGTTGAACTCCGTTCGACTATCTCTGGACTGCAATAGTTGAACTCCGTTTGACTATCTCTGGTCTGCAATAGTTGAACTCCGTTCGACTATTTCTGAGAGCTAAAATTTCTGAACTTCAAAATTGATTTTCTCTGGAATTCTTCTGCACTTCTTCTGGGATTCTTTCTGAGGAATACTTGGAGAGCCCTATGACCCTTAGACTATACATTTTGGGTCAAACTAATCAGCCTAATAGTGATCCTAACCCAAATCAGAACCTAAGGTTCCAACAATCTCCCCCTATTTGGGTGAGGATACTATTTACATAAAAACAAAATACAAAGCAAAAAGATCTGCCTGAATTATAATATAATAGCAGATGTACATGGGTGCTTTGTTAAAAAGGGATTCAAAATAAAAGAAATACAAACAGAAACTAAGGGGCAGTTGCATAGAATCTAATAAAGTGATAGCTGCACTTTTGTTCATTTTCATTCTGAGATTCTGATAATCTCCCCCTATAGTTGTAGCCTTCTGAACAATTTTCCTGAAAGGAGATGTTAGGAATTCTGGACCCAGATTTGCCTTGGGTCTTATTTTTCTTTCACAATAATAATTTGAAGTAAAGTAATATCCAGGGAAATCTTTATAGCCAAGTGGATGAAGTTTCCTAGAAGGGATGAACCACTGGGTATAAGGATTTTTAAATTTTTGATTATGAAATGATTTAAAATCTTTGCTATGAAAATCTGAGCTCAACGAAGAATATTTTCGTCGACTTGAGCTCGACGATTTATAGTGAGATCGTCGATCTCGGTTCAGAGAATAATATAGGTTGTTTTCTCTGTTCCAATTTCGTTGACCTCTATTCAGAGTTCGTCGACCTGAGTTCGACGAATTATGTTGAACACAAATTTTCTGAAAATCTTTAACTTATTTTAATGAGGCTATATGATTTAAAGTAATTTCTAAATCTTCATTGAATTTTATGTTTTTAGAAGAAAGTTTATTTACTTTCTCTCTAAGAAGTTTTATTTCCTTCTTAGATTGAATCAGATCTTTACATAATAATTTAAAATCTGTTTTAAGTCCTTCTGATGAAAAGTCAAGGGTAGAGATAACCTGATCTTCATCATCATCTGATTCAGATTCTTTATCTTCATCATACCTTTTGCAAGATGCATCTATTGCCATTAGACAAAATTCTCTTGCTCTTGCTTCTTCTTCATCCTCAGTTGTGCAAGATGAAGCTTCAGAGTTACTCCAGGAATCAGCATTTGATGTTCTTTCTTTTGCTGATCCAGCAGCCATTACTGTGAGAGAGTCCCAAATTTCCTTTGCAGATGAACATTCAGCAATCTCTTGGAAAATTTCATCAGACATTGATTCTGCAAGAATATTCATTGCTTGTGCATTAGCCATCTTAAGCTGTTTTTGAGCTTCTGTAGCTGCAGATGGTGTAAAGGGACCTGACAAAATAGAATTATAAATGGCTTCATCAATAGAGTTCATAAAAAGCCTAATCCTTGCCTTCCATAGTGCAAGCTTGTCCAGATTGCACTTAGGAGGTCCAGTGCTTGACCATTCTTCATTTTGTGCCATGAAAAACTCTTAAGAACAATAAGATCTATCAAGGATCTTTTGATTCAGGTGTTAGCCTGTACAACCACCAAGGTGTGGTATGTTTAACCAACCTCGCTCTGATACCAATTGAAAGTGAGGTGATAGATCTGATATGCTTAAGAGTTTTTAGAAAATAAAAATGAAATAAAATTCAAAGCACATAAGGAAGAAAACAGAGCAAGCAAACAAGACGACACAAGGAAATTTATAGTGGTTCCCCAAATCTGGGTAATCCACTCTTCTACCACCCTGGTAGGAATCCACTGCAGGATGAGTTGATCAGGTGTCCTGGGCACCAATGAGCTTTTGATAAGGTGCTCAAAAACCAAACTAGATTTTTTTGATCAGGTGTCTTGCCACCACTGAGTTTTGATAATGTCTCAGAAACCAAACACAAACTTTTGAAGGGAGTTTGAAAAACCCTTTACAGAGGTGGGGATGAGAGAGTGATGGAAGTCTTCTCTTTCTCAAGCAACTGAGAAGACTATATGGATTCAGTGATGTTGTCAAAGCTCCCCCTGAGATGTAGAATAGTTCAGGAGTGGAAGCTTTGCTTCAGGGTGTAGGCCTTCAACTAGATGAAAATCTCCAGCAAGCTCTGTAGACAAATCTGAATATGTTGTCTCTTGAAAGCTTTTTCTCTCTGTCTCTTGTTGTTATTTTTGAGCCTCTCTGCTATATATCTTTTCTATCTTCTGTATAAAATATATATATGTATCCACTGGGCTGAGGAAAGTCATTTTAATTCTTGTTTGATGCGGCAGAGACATTTTCAAGAAAGGAAACTGTCTTGGAAAGGTAACTGACAATAAACCTCTGAATTGATTCATATTTAATGCAGTCTCCCAACGGCTGTATTCATAAGAATATTTAGCATTAAATATATTAGCTGTAAATTCCTTTAATTAAGCCTTGAATAACTCTAGCCAGCTGTCTCCAATAACTGCACAGGAAATCACCAAAATTTAATCTAAAAAGCTTCTCCAATCTGCGTTCGACTATAGTTGAACTCCGTTCGACTATCGTTGAACTCCGTTCGACTATAGTTGACCTGCATCTGAGTTATCTGTTCTCTTAGAGCTGAACACAGAAATAGTTGAACTCCGTTCGACTATAGTTGAACTCCGTTCGACTATAGTTGAACTCCGTTCGACTATAGTTGAACTCCGTTCGACTATTTCTGGACTGCAACAGTTGAACTCCGTTCGACTATCTCTGGACTGCAATAGTTGAACTCCGTTCGACTATCTCTGGACTGCAATAGTTGAACTCCGTTCGACTATCTCTAGACTGCAATAGTTGAACTCCGTTCGACTATTTCTGAGAGCTAAAATTTCTGAACTTCAAAATTGATTTTCTCTGGAATTCTTCTGCACTTCTTCTGGGATTCTTTCTGAGGAATACTTGGAGAGCCCTATGACCCTTAGACTATACATTTTGGGTCAAACTAATCAGCCTAATAGTGATCCTAACCCAAATCAGAACCTAAGGTTCCAACAATCTCCCCCTATTTGAGTGAGGATACTATTTACATAAAAACAAAATACAAAGCAAAAAGATCTGCCTGAATTATAATATAATAGCAGATGTACATGGGTGCTTTGTTAAAAAGGGATTCAAAATAAAAGAAATACAAACAGAAACTAAGGGGCAGCTGCATAGAATCTAATAAAGTGATAGCTGCACTTTTGTTCATTTTCATTCTGAGATTCTGATAATCTCCCCCTATAGTTGTAGCCTTCTGAACAATTTTCCTGAAAGGAGATGTTAGGAATTCTGGACCCAGATTTGCCTTGGGTCTTATTTTTCTTTCACAATAATAATTTGAAGTAAAGTAATATCCAGGGAAATCTTTATAGCCAAGTGGATGAAGTTTCCTAGAAGGGATGAACCACTGGGTATAAGGATTTTTAAATTTTTGATTATGAAATGATTTAAAATCTTTGCTATGAAAATCTGAGCTCAACGAAGAATATTTTCGTCGACTTGAGCTCGACGATTTATAGTGAGATCGTCGATCTCGGTTCAGAGAATAATATAGGTTATTTTCTCTGTTCCAATTTCGTTGACCTCTATTCAGAGTTCGTCGACCTGAGTTCGACGAATTATGTTGAACACAGATTTTCTGAAAATCTTTAACTGATTTTAATGAGGCTATATGATTTAAAGTAATTTCTAAATCTTCATTGAATTTTATGTTTTTAGAAGAAAGTTTATTTACTTTCTCTCTAAGAAGTTTTATTTCCTTCTTAGATTGAATCAGATCTTTACATAATAATTTAAAATCTGTTTTAAGTCCTTCTGATGAAAAGTCAAGGGTAGAGATAACCTGATCTTCATCATCATCTGATTCAGATTCTTTATCTTCATCATACCTTTTGCAAGATGCATCTATTGCCATTAGACAAAATTCTCTTGCTCTTGCTTCTTCTTCATCCTCAGTTGTGCAAGATGAAGCTTCAGAGTTACTCCAGGAATCAGCATTTGATGTTCTTTCTTTTGCTGATCCAGCAGCCATTACTGTGAGAGAGTCCCAAATTTCCTTTGCAGATGAACATTCAGCAATCTCTTGGAAAATTTCATCAGACATTGATTCTGCAAGAATATTCATTGCTTGTGCATTAGCCATCTTAAGCTGTTTTTGAGCTTCTGTAGCTGCAGATGGTGTAAAGGGACCTGACAAAATAGAATTTTAAATGGCTTCATCAATAGAGTTCATAAAAAGCCTAATCCTTGCCTTCCATAGTGCAAGCTTGTCCAGATTGCACTTAGGAGGTCCAGTGCTTGACCATTCTTCATTTTGTGCCATGAAAAACTCTTAAGAACAATAAGATCTATCAAGGATCTTTTGATTCAGGTGTTAGCCTGTACAACCACCAAGGTGTGGTATGTTTAACCAACCTCGCTCTGATACCAATTGAAAGTGAGGTGATAGATCTGATATGCTTAAGAGTTTTTAGAAAATAAAAATGAAATAAAATTCAAAGCACATAAGGAAGAAAACAGAGCAAGCAAACAAGACGACATAAGGAAATTTATAGTGGTTCCCCAAATCTGGGTAATCCACTCTTCTACCACCCTGGTAGGAATCCACTGCAGGATGAGTTGATCAGGTGTCCTGGGCACCAATGAGCTTTTGATAAGGTGCTCAAAAACCAAACCAGATTTTTTGTTCAGGTGTCTTGCCACCACTGAGTTTTGATAAGGTCTCAGAAACCAAACACAAACTTTTGAAGGGAGTTTGAAAAACCCTTTACAGAGGTGGGGATGAGAGAGTGATGGAAGTCTTCTCTTTCTCAAGCAACTGAGAAGACTATGTGGATTCAGTGATGTTGTCAAAGCTCCCCCTGAGATGTAGAATAGTTCAGGAGTGGAAGCTTTGCTTCAGGGTGTAGGCCTTCAACTAGATGAAAATCTCCAGCAAGCTCTGTAGACAAATCTGAATATGTTGTCTCTTGAAAGCTTTTTCTCTCTGTCTCTTGTTGTTATTTTTGAGCCTCTCTGCTATATATCTTTTCTATCTTCTGTATAAAATATATATATGTATCCACTGGGCTGAGGAAAGTCATTTTAATTCTTGTTTGATGCGGCAGAGACATTTTCAAGAAAGGAAACTGTCTTGGAAAGGTAACTGACAATAAACCTCTGAATTGATTCATATTTAATGCAGTCTCCCAACGGCTGTATTCATAAGAATATTTAGCATTAAATATATTAGCTGTAAATTCCTTTAATTAAGCCTTGAATAACTCTAGCCAGCTGTCTCCAATAACTGCACAGGAAATCACCAAAATTTAATCTAAAAAGCTTCTCCAATCTGCGTTCGAATATAGTTGAACTCCGTTCGACTATCGTTGAACTCCGTTCGACTATAGTTGACCTGCATCTGAGTTATCTGTTCTCTTAGAGCTGAACACAGAAATAGTTGAACTCCGTTCGACTATAGTTGAACTCCGTTCGACAATAGTTGAACTCCGTTCGACTATAGTTGAACTCAGTTCGACTATTTCTGGACTGCAACAGTTGAACTCCGTTCGACTATCTCTGGACTGCAATAGTTGAACTCCGTTCGACTATCTCTGGACTGCAATAGTTGAACTCCGTTCGACTATCTCTGGACTGCAATAGTTGAACTCCGTTCGACTATTTCTGAGAGCTAAAATTTCTGAACTTCAAAATTGATTTTCTCTGGAATTCTTCTGCACTTCTTCTGGGATTCTTTCTGAGGAATACTTGGAGAGCCCTATGACCCTTAGACTATACATTTTGGGTCAAACTAATCAGCCTAATAGTGATCCTAACCCAAATCAGAACCTAAGGTTCCAACACTCCAGCCACAAGGGAAGTCGCAGCCCCACCTCGAAGTGCGAGATGGGGAATGCGAGCTCGTTCTCATAGAACATGTTGATGGCCTCGCCCGCCCCCGGCCTGCGCGCCTCAAAGCCCGGCGGCACATACAGGGCTATGAATTCTGCGAGCTCCTCCTCGCTGGTGTGGCCGTCGAAGAAGCAGTAATCCGCGAAGTGTTGCGCGCATTTGGAGCGGCCATCGGCGTCCGGGTTGGTCTTGCCCATGATCGCAGAGAAGAAGCGAAGCGCTGCGCGAGCAGAGAAAGGAAAAAGCAAGGAAGGGAAAGCAAAGCAATAAAGATAGTACGGGGGTAGGTGAGGGGGGGGGGCTATTTATAGGAAAAGGAATCTGAGGCAGGCTGTCACATCGGCGCAGCTCGCCGCCCCAGCTCGCCACCCCAGCTCGCCACCCCAGCTCGCCGACTTCCGGCGCATCCCAACTAAGGCTAAGTCAAACATTACGGCTTTTTATTTAAATAACATAATTAAGAATGTTCTAAGAGTTGTTCATCACAGAAGGGGAAAGTTCAGAACAGAAAAGGAGGCGCGCGAACAGGGAGGGCATTGGGACGCGAGCGACGGTCGGCTCGGCAGAGGAGCCCGCAAACTTACCTACCCCGGCCTCGCGACTCCCGCCCCCCAAGCTGCCGCGCGCAGAGTAGCTTGCGGATCCTTCCAGAATTCCTTTGCGCGACCAAGAGGCCGTCGTCTATCTCATCCAGGAGTCGGGAGGGAGACATCAACTCGCCAGGTCGGCCGAGGCGCACCTCCTCAGCAAGACGTGCATAGTCGCGCTGCAGCGTCTCGTTGACTCCTTGCACCTCGTGCAGTCCGCACACCAGCTTCTTGAGGAGCTTGACCTCCCTCCTCGACAGCTCGCCCTGATCCACCTCCGGACCCAAGTAAGAGTCCAGTGAGCTCGGAGACGGGTGGGGAGAATGGTGGGCTGCCCGCGAGGACTCCTCGGCAGCCGATTGACTGGGAAGGGCTGTAAAGGCAAACGTCAGCGAAGCAAAAGCTAGTGAAGCACAGAGTTGAGCGAGGCAGACCTGAAGAGCTCGGCGGCTCAAAGGAAACGCGAGGAGGGATGAACCTCAGGTCCTTCCCGCGACCTGGGCCGCGAGCCCCCGGCGAGATGAGCTCGAAGCCCAGGACAGGAATGGACCCCAGGCCTCCCCCGATGACCGCATCAATTTGCCGAGGAGGGGAGCCCTGTGGTGAAGCTGGCCTCTGCGAGCTCACAGGCACGATCCCGAAGAGGAGCGGCGGATCCCGGGGATGGCTGTCCGGCGCCGAGAGTCGCGAAGTGGCGAGCGTGACCTCGCCTCGCGGCGTAGGGACCCGCGGCGCGGTGCCCTCGCCATCTGGTAGGCTGCCCTGACCGTCGCCGACAACAACGACCTCCCTATCGTTCTCCAGAATAGTTCGAGTAGAAGAGCCGGTCTCGCGAGACAGCGTGGCCCTCAGGTCGTGGAAGATGGGCTCGGCCGCCTCGGGGAACGGCTTTGTCCTCTTGGAGCTCGGCTCGGCGGGGTCAACTTGAGGAACTTTCGCGGGGACCGCCGTCAGCGTGGCAATGCGAGCTACGGAAGCCTGGCGAGCTCGGTGTATGCGCTCTTGAATCTCCTTGGGAAGGGGCATCTTGGCAAGGCAGTAGGGGGGAATGGCAAGAGCCAGGCAGCATAGCAGGTGCATATATATAGCCGCAGGTGGCCCCCACCAGAAGATTCCCTCCAACTCGCCAACCAGAGCTTGCCGCACACTTCGGGTTGGATGTTTCTTTTCGAGCTTTTTGACAAGCTCGAAAAGAGCGGAGATTGTGTACAACCCCGTGTCCGGCGAGCAAGGTCACAGGGGAGCTCGGCAGCAGCAGGCGAGCTCGGCATCAGCAGGGGTGAGCCCGAGCTCGGCGTCCGTCGGCCAGAGATCGACGATCGGCGACCCCGAGCTCGGCATTCGCCGAGCGGGCTGCAACTCGCACCCTCGCAGTGGAGCTCAGCAGCAGCGGGCGAGCAGAGCATGCCGAGGTGGCCAGGGGTCCCAGCTCGCCTGGGGGTCAGAGGTACTTTTTACTGTTTTACCCCTGCTGGTCTGCCCATATCCCTTCAAAACAGCGGAGTTTGGCTGTTGGCAGGCCTAGCCAAGGGTTTCCTGGTAATTTCAGGTCAGTTAGTTTGGTTATTGGCAGTCCGGATTTCAAAAGCTATAAATAGGACCCAAGGGGTACCCCAGAAAGCAGGTTCTCCCTGTGCTCTTCTCCCCAAAAATCTTTTAAGTGCTTTTTGAGGGTGCCTTAGCTCGGCTTCAGGCTAAGGAGGGGAAGCGCTCTGAGATCTTCCGGGTTTGTGGTGGGACCTCCCTGCCGAGCCCTTGTGTCTGTTTCTCCCTGCTTTCGTCGTTTTTCTTGCAGGAACAAAGTAGGCGCGAGACCACCCCCTTCCCCAAGGGCGAGCTCCACAGGAAGCCGGGTTCCTGTTCCAACACATTTCAAACTTCCCTTGCATAAGTTTGGAAAACTTTTTGCAAAAGTTGTCTTCCGTAGAGCCAAATATGATATCGTCGACATAGATTTGCACTAGCAGAATATTATCTTTTACTTCCCTAAGAAATAATGTCTTGTCTATCTTTCCTCTTATGAACTTGTTCTCAAGAAGAAAGCTAGACAACATTGCATACCAAGCTCAGGGAGCTTACTTTAAGCCGTGTAGGGCTTTATTTAAAAAATAAACATAATCAGGGAAATTGGATTTAATAAAACCTGGGGTTGTGCTACGTATAATTCATCTTTCAGATTCCTATTAAGGAATGCTGACTTCACGTCCATTTGGTAGATGATGAAGCCTTTGAGGGCAGCATAAGCAAGAAACAACATGATCTCCTCGAGCCTGGCCACTGCAGCAAAGGTCTGGTCGATTTCGATCCCTTCTTCTTATCTGTATCCTTGACCTACATGCCTGACTTTATTCTTGATAATGACTCCATTTTCGTCCAACTTGTTTTTGAAGATCCACTTGGTGCCGATCACATTCTGTCCCTTGGGCCTGGGTACCAAGTCCAAGACTTTGCAATGATCAAACTAATTGAGCTCCTCCTATATTGCCAAAATCCAAGAAGCATCCTTGTTTGCCTCTTTAAATTTCTTTGGCTCAATCTATTACAAAAAACTAAGATGCATAATCTCATTAGCTGTACCTCATATGGTTATAATACCATCGCCTGGATCTTTAATTATTTGATCAACTGGGTGATCTATTAGGTGTCTGAACCCTAGATTTCTTGCTCTCCCACCAGCAGGTTCTGCAGTATTTGGTGTATCCTCTAGAGGTTGAAGCAATTCTTCCTCTAGCGGTTCTACATCCACCAAGCCTGGATCAATGATCATGACTGAGCTTGGATATTCTCCCTTGACAGCTTCATCCAAGCCTAGTTACTTGAACTTGGCACCTGTATCTGCACCAATAACACCAGACGAGCTGCTTTGGAGCATGCTTGTCTCATCAAATACAACATTGATTGAATCTTGTACTACTAGAGTTTTCTTATTGAAAATCTTATATGCCTTACTATGACTAGTATAACCTACAAAATACCTTCAAAATATTTTTCATTAAACTTCGTGCAGTAATACTTCCTATTATTAAGTACGAAGCATTTACTTCCAAAGATTCTAAAATAGGACTCAGTCAGTTTTCTGCCCTTCAATAGCTCATAGGGGGTCTTACAATAGCTTTTGTTGATAAATTCTCTGTTTTGCACGTGACAAGCTGTGTTGACTGCTTCAGCTCAGAAGTACTCTGAACGTGAAGCGTTGTTCAACATAGTTGTACATGCTTCAATTAAGGTTCTATTCCTTCTCTCAGTAAATCCATTTTATTGTGGAGTGCATGAGGAGGAAAACTCAAGAAAGATATCTTGACTTCCATAAAATTTTGTCATGGCACTAAAATCAAATTCTGTTCCGTGGTCACTTCTGATTTTGACCACTGAGCAGTTCAAATTGTTCTGAATTTGTTGGACAAAATTTATGAATGCGTCGAAGGTGTCTGACTTATATTTTAGAAAGAACACCCAAGTAAAATGCGAGTAGTCATCAACAATTACTAACGCATAGAGCTTACCTCCTAAACTGTGAATAGGCATAAGACCGAATAAGTTCATATGAATTAAGTATAAACTTCTTGAAAAATATTTTTCAGTGATACCCTTGAAGGTAGCCCTTGTCTGCTTTCCCATTTGGCATGCGTGACACAGACTCTCTTTAAGGCCCTTAATGTTGGGCGCATCAGACACTAAGTTGTGAGAAAATAATATATCTATTATTTTGAAATTAATGTGCTAATCTCTTGTGTCATTGGTCACAAATAGACGTACTATCATTTGTAAGAAAATAGACTGGTGTATAATTGTCTAAGCAAGAAAATAGACCGGTGTAGAATTGTCTAAGCACGAGTTCTTACTGGTGAAACTGCTTTGGACTTTCTTGACCCTTTTGCCTTTAGGGCCACCAACTTCTCTTTGCTGGAAGTCCGACTGCTTTGCTACTCCTTCTTTCTGGTGTTAATTTGTAGTTTATAGGAGAGCAATTTCCCAAAGAGGTTCTGAGGGTCAATTTTAGGCATCTTTCCAAATTCTCTAATGTCTATGACTTTGGTGTCCCAGTCCTTTGTTAGGGTTCTCAGAAATTTGTCATTGAGCTCGTCATTAGTGATATTATGACCATAGTTCCTGAGGCCATTTACAATCTTAAAGAATTTCTCGAAGCTGTCAGTAATACTATCATTTGATCCTTGCTTGAATGCTTCGTATTCCCGATTTAGAAATGATCTGTAGTCATCTCTGACTTCTTTTATCCATTCCATCAGCACAACTAGGCAGTCCCATATTTCTTTGGCAGATTTGCAGAGGAATAGATTCTGAAGCATTGAGTCATCCACTGTACTTGTGATGATGTTCTTTGCCTTCTTATCAAGAGAGACTAAGACAATTTCATCCTTAGTCAAGTCCATCATCTTCTTGGGAATCAAGATATCTGGGTTCAGAGCTAAAGCTAGCGTAGGTATATGCTGTCCTTATTCAAGGCGTTAACCTTATATCGAACAAAATGCCCCTCTGATACCAATTAAAAGTGTCCAGCATATATCTAAATCACCTAAAGGGGGGTGAATAGGTGATGTCTGTGTCTCCTTACGGAATAAAGCTATTTAAAAATTAAGCACACAAACATATAGATTTTATAGTGGTTCCCCGAGTTGGCTACATCCACTTTCCCGCCTCATCTATCTACCACAAAGGGCTTGATTTAGTTACTTCACTAAACACAAATTTATTCAAATCTTATAACTCAGATCTTCAACTCCTACAACTCGGAGACGACTCTCCTACCACTCGATCCACAACCAGATCTACAACTCGGTCCACAAACGGATCTACCACTCGATCCACAAACGAATCTACCATTCGATCCACAAACGGATCTACCACTCGGAGAAAACGCTCCTACAAAAGTAAATGAATATTACACAATAATATTACACCCAACTTAGACAAGATTTGAAATCTTCAATCCGTCATTCTTCGAGAATAGTAGATCTTGAAATCGGTTGGAGAACACAGAATATGAAAACTTGGAAGATCTTGAATCTTGACTTCAATCTTTGATTGACTCGATCTAGAGGAGTATAGATCTATAGAGAGAGTAACAATCCAGTCGCGTATGTCGAAGAAGATGAATCGTGCACAACAGATCATCGGTGCCCGATCGAAATGTCGCGATGCATATGGGAGCCGAGCCGATGAATTTCCGATTGGAAATTTTAGCGATTTCGAATTGAGCGCTGTAACAACATTTTATAGAAAGGAAATATCCCCTAGGTATTTATAAAGATCTCCTTGCCAACGGTACCAAGAAACTTTCCAAAAATGAAACCTAGAAAGCACTGTGCATGGCCGACCGAACCCAAACCAGAATTTTGAAAAAGTCAGAAAATAACCTAAGTCAAATTAATCGACTATCGTCAAGTATCACTAGTATACTCGCCAAATGGGTCTTTATATACGACGAATGAGACTTATAAAAATCAGCTTAGGCCCGCAAATCACTCAACGCCAAGGCAGAGACAATATTCGACAAATTCGACGAGTATCAGTTTGTATACTCGACAAATTCGTCGAGTATCAACTACCTCACTCGACACACTCGATGCCTGGCCAAGTGATACACGACGAATGAGACTTAGAAAAATCTAGAGAAGTAGCGTTGAATGTACTTGACAAATTCGACGTGTATCGTTTAGTATATTCAACGAATTCAGCGAGTATCGTTAGATACATTCGACCAATTTGATGAGTATACACAATGATACTCGACAAATTTTACTCGGTGGATTTTCCAATTCTCAGAGAATTTACCCTAAGTACAAATGATGAATTCGACGAGTGTTGGAAGGGATATACGACGAATTTGATGAGTATCAACAAGTATACTCGACGAATTTGATGAGTATTCCTGACCATACTCGACGAATTTTACTTATGTAAATTCTTGTCCTTCTGATTTCATGGCTTTGTACTTCCTTGATCCTTATCCTGTACTTGGGATAGAGTATACCCCAATAGAGAGATTATATGCGAGTCAACACATTGGCCTACCAAATGAAGGATTACATTGTATAGTCCTGTGTTTACTGACCCACTATAACCTGACATTGGTGTGTACCTAACAATGTAAACCTGCCAGTACATAAATAAAATAACAACATCAAATACAGTCACAATTAATCTTAGCATAACTGGACCATTGTTCAAATCAGGGTTATTGTGTAACGGCCCGGCCCCTTCCCCGAAGGGACTTACTCTGGACACCATGGCATCGTTACCGGGCTACAGCCCAAGCACCCCAACCCCTCTCCCTCCATAGGAGGGTTGTTGGTGGCCACAGCCTCCCTTTGATGAGTGAAATTCTCTCGTTAAGCGGACAACACAGGGACTTCCCAGGAGGTCACCCATCCCAGGACTTCTCCAGCCCGAACATGCTTAACTATAATGTTCTTTTAACTCTCATCACCAATTGAGCGAGATTAGTACTGGGATGGGTGACCTCTTGGGAAGTCCCCGTACGAACCAGCTTAACTATCGAGTTCGCTCATCAAAGGGAGGCTGTGGCCACCAACAACCCGCCCATGGAGGGAGAGGGGTTGGGGTACTTGGGCTGCAGCCTGGTAGCGTAGCCTAGAGCGGAGCCGTGACGTTGTCACGTTGGATCGGCTAGGGGCGTTATATATTGTGGATACAGTACCCAACACCCCAAAGTTTTGGGATTCCAAAGCCTGTAGAGAAATGAGGGCAGGTAATTTCCATTGAACTAAGCGTGAACAGATCGCGATGACGATGATAAAGGCAAACAAAGGGGAATTGAAGGAGGTGTGTGGAAGGAAGAGAATGCATCACACTAGTCTCATGCATGGTGTACTTACGTGCTACGCGCACAAGGCACACCTACGTATAACATACGTGTAGGGGCACCCATGCGTTGGGCCTACGTGAGTGGAGATCGGGCGGGCCGTGCTAGAGCACTGGGAACACACAGGCCACACTCGCCCGCCTTGTGTGCATAGTCCCCGGGAATACCCGCGCGCCGTGCGCTCGCAGGACGTGTCTGTGCGCCTTATGCGTGCAAGGTGATCTTGCGTGCCTTGAGCACGCAGGGTATACATGGATGTTCTTGTGTGTTTACATGCAAGTGTCAAGTGCTTTTGTCATGTTCTTGTGTATGGGCGTGCAGGTGCACTTGGAGTATTGCTTTTTCGAATACTTACATATATTTTTCCCTTTCAGGTTCTAAGGTGCTACTCACAAGGTAGGCCAATGCAACAACATTCTTCGCTCACAGATGGGCAAGTTGACATCTGGAGGATGCGATATAGGATACCTTCCAAGCTGGAGGTGAAGATTACACACATCAAGGAACGAACACAAAATCCTGATGCTCTGTGTGTTATCACTGATGTCCGGGTTCTACCTCCCACCTTGTGAGGAGGTGATCGAGATTTTCATAAATTATGGTGTGTCAGTCTCTCAGTACACTCTTATAGGAATGATGTGCATCATGGGCTTGATTGCTTTCTTCCCAGAGCATGACTTAAGGTTTCTAGATCTTTTCAAGGAATGATATGATGTGTGCACTAATGGAGACAGTTGAACGGAGGTTTACAACAACAATTGTTGGCTCAAGTTTGAATATCGTGTGTACCGTCTCCATAGGAACACCTTGTATGGGTATTTTAAGAACTACTGAGGACTTCCAGAGTTATGGAGGTCGATTTTTAGTTGTTGCCTCTGTGTGACGGGACATGAGTGGGAGTTCATGCCGGTGTTTGATTTTACAGACCCTCGTGCACTAGAGAAACCCTTGCTATGTATTTCTCTATTCATTGAGGATAAGCATCTACTGCGGTGCAAAAGTTTCATTGATCTTGAGCATTCTGCTGCTATGCCGTTGGATCATGAGAGGAAGAGGAAAGTGGTATTCAAGTTCAACAACTCGAGATATGCGCCTTGTTCTTATTCTTAGCCGGAGGAGCATACTAATGAGGTTGTACCTTATATCTCCATGGCGGATGTTGCACTTGCTAATCTTGATGTTGAGGATCTAGGCTCTGCTTCCCCAGGCTCCTCTCAAGGGTGCTTCCACATTGCCATCGACTAAGGTGAAGCAGATCTCTTCTTCTCTTAAGGCTATGAATGTCATGGTGAGTGTAGCAATTTACTTTGTTGTGCTTGTTTTCTTGAAAGGATCTAATTTTTCCCTCTTTTTATAAATTGGAGTTCAAGATAGCATCGCTCTCACATGGAATGATCATTATATAGACTAGAAGGCTAGGTACCTTGCGCTTCAGGAGGAGCTCTATGGAGCGAAGATCTCCCTGTCTGACTTAAGGGGGATGGATGATCATGACGTGTCTCATTTCCGACAGGTTGAGGCAGAGTTGTGGGTAGAGCTGGAGCAATTGAGGGTGGAGCTTGTTAGGAAAAACCCTTATGATTTACCCTAACAAATTACTTTACGTGATTTTACAACCTAGGTCTATTACCCATGTTGTATAGAGATGGTAATATGGTCTTAGAAGTCCTAGGATGTCATTGGTATAAAATACATGAGAAAGACACCGAATTTAAGAGGAAAGTCAGGAAATGCCAACATGCGTCGACTAGAAGTCGACGCAACTTCGACATTATATCGATGCTATTTCGAGTATAGGTCAGAGTAACAGATCATGACAAGTCCATGTTAATTAAAGGATTAAATTGAGCATACTTTGATATGGTATCGACGCAACGCCAAATAAAGAATTAAATTGACAGATTTTCCGAAAGAAGCCAGAACTCGATCTTACTTCTATATGAAATCGATATTACGTCGAATAGATTTCTGAACGAGAATTGTTTTGAAGATTAATTCACAATTGGTTCTTGGAGACTTTATTTTCTCTGTCATATATATATATATATATATATATATAAGAATTTTAGGGGGAAAACAGGTTTTCTCCCCAAGGGGAAGAAAATCGGGAAATTACCCTCCAAATGTACCTTTTTGTAAAAAATTAATCAACATGAAAGTTATTTGTATTGATGAGATCTACAACTTTTATGTTGATCACCTTTTTATTTGAAGCTGTTTAGTCCGCTTGGACCCTAAAAAAATATGATTGTTACACAACAATTATTCAAGCGATCGTTACACTCAAATTAGATCTTGGTTTCATAAGATTGATTTCGACAGAGAAGGATACGAAGATTATCATCTACAATTGAATTTTTTTTCGTTGAATTAGTCGACCATCATCTTTGTTCCTGAATCTAAAAAGAAAATCAATTCTTCTTCTCCTCAAGAGCTTATCAATTTCCACATCAGATTCAGTGAAGATTAAAGGATAATCTGGATCAATAACTTATAATCCTTGAGATCTTCTAATTCAAGGATTCATCAGGGTTCCAGATATCAATTCACGAAGTGTCAAATATGTTGGGTACACTGGAAAATGTGTACCAGATTTGGAGAAGCCTCACCTAACTCAATGATATACATCAAGTTGTATTTGATGTTGTGTTGAGTTATCATGTGCAGGTTAAGTAAATGGAAGAAAAATTTTCTAAGTACAAGCGTCGACACTTGGGAATGGCTGTGTCGACACCAAGGGCCAGATTGTGTCGACACAAAGAATTTGTGTCGACACACAGAAAATCTGTCGACAACGCTGTGTCGACACAAAGGGCCAGATTGTGTCGACATCATCAGGATTTGTGTCGACACACAGAGAAACTGTCGACATATTCCAGAATTCTATCGACAACGACTGTCTCAACACACAGAAATTGTGTCGACACACAAAACTTATGTCAACACACACCAGAATTCTGTCGACACCAACTTTGTCAAGACAAGAAGTGTTTGTGTCGACACACAGGACTTGTGTCGACACATTCCACAGAAGCTGTGTCGAGAAGTAAAAGTGAAGCTGTGTCGACATCATCAATACTTGTGTCGACACATGGACTATGTGTGTCGACACATATGAAGTATTCACTCAACATTCTATGTTGCTGAGTCAAAGTCCAATGAAGGTTGAAGTAATACAACTGGAGACTTGACAGCTGTCATTACTGACATTGTTGTCACATCTGTCAGAGGTGTCAGAAGACTGTTTGAAATCGGAATAGCCGGTAACCATGGATGAAGCCTATATATAGATATGCTCTCTCAACAATTGGAGATAGATAACAAATAGCTAATCAATTATCAATTGTGAAGAAGTGATCGTGAACACGATCAGTGAATAAAGAATAATCTCTGAAGGATTGAGGATCCATAAGAAGAGAAAGAAAAACAGTCAACAGATTGTAAAGAGAGAAAAACAAGAAGGAGAGAAGTCCTCATCCAGTGAAGGCAGATCCTGAACAGTCTGCCAGAAGAATTCAGATCAATTCTGAAGAGGAATTCAGACCATTTTCTGAAGGAAGCTGATTGAAGATCAACTCCAACACCAAGAAGATCAACCTTACTTTGTTCAGATTCAAGAAGATTTGAAGAAGCCAAGACAGGTTGATCCTTAAGTAATCAGTTCTATCAAGAACTGATCAAGAAGCCTTCAACCAATTCTCTATCCATCTGGTTGAAGATGTTATTATCTTTTCATTAATAAATTTTGTAGGATCTGTAATAGATCTGAGTGTAGGAGATTTAATTCTCTGAGTTGTAAGCCTAAATTATAAAGGCTGAGGTAGGTCTGAGTGCTTGAGATAGGGGAATCTGTTCCCCGAGTTATAGGCCTGTAAAAGAGGCTGAGGTAGGGCTTTTTCCTGAGTTGTAGGAGTGGTGTATCACTCTGAGTTGTAGGCCTGTGGAAGAGGCTGAGGTAGGGCTTATGCCTAAGTTGTAGGAGTGTGGATTTACTCTAAGTTGTAGGAACCAGTCTTGGTTCTGAGCTGTAAGATCTGCGGATCTGAGAAGAAAGAATGATGTTAGGCCGAATCTAGTACACTGCTAGATAGGCGAAGGGGGAAAGTGGATGTACCCATTATTTGGGGAACCACTATAAATCTGGTGTGCAATCTGTGGAATGTTGTGTGTATGTGAATGTTGTGCTGTGTTTTCTGCTAAATAAATTGCTAAACTAGATAGATTTATCTGCCTAAGTCAGAAAATGAATTGAACCTATTCACCCCCCCCCCTCTAGGTGTTTAGAACATCTTGAGACCAATTATTTCAAGTGGTATCAGAGGCAGGTTTCTCAAAGAATAGACTTAACAGTCTGAGTAGATCTCCAAGGCAGAAATCTATTAGTAAAAATGGGTTCCATTGAGAATCATAAGGAGTTTGGTTCCATGAAGTTACCTATATGCAGGAAAGAGATTTTTGGCATATGGAAAGAAAGAGTTAGACTGTTTATGGAAGCTTCTGATCCAAGAATCTATATGACAGTCAAAGGAGGGACATTCATCCCAATGAAAGTCTCAGTTCTTGATGCAAATCTCAGGACACCAAAGGAGTATTCTGAAATGACAAAGGATGAGATCATCTTGTCTACTATGGATAAGAGAGCACAAAATATAATAGTCAGTGCTATAAATGATTCAACATTCCAAAATTTGATTCACTGCAAGACCTCCAAAGAAATGTGGGACACCCTGATTGTCTACATGGAGGGTTTAGAAGAAGTGAGAGAAGACAGAAAGTCTATACTGAATCAGGAGTATGAAAGTTTTAGATAATTTAAAACAGACAGCATAACTTAATGTTACAAGAAGTTCTTCAGAATAGTTAATGAACTGATGTCATATAGAAGAGTATTCAACACATATGAGTTAAATGATAAGTTTCTGAGATCATTAACTAAGGACTGGGACACCAAGATATGTGCCATTAGGGAAGTGGCCAGACTAGCAGAAATCTCACCTCCAACATTATTTGGTAAAATACTTTCATATGAGATGCAGCTGATGGTTAGAAAGGAGCAGGAGAAAAGTAATAAAGTTGATTACAAAGATAAGTCAGTGGCTTTCAAGACTGAAGCCATAAGAAAGGATAGGAGGATGTCTCCATCTCCTCCTAGGAAAGCTGCAGAAGTATTTTCAAAAAGTTCTGACAGTGACACATCAGATAGTCCAAATTTTGATGAAGACTTATCTGCTTTCTCAAAATAATTTCAAAGGTTCTTGAAGAAGAAACAGTGGAGATCCAAGCCATCCTCCTCACAATCCAAGGATGATTACTATCAGAAAAATAAATCCTCTAGGAAGGACAGGTATGGCTCTAAACCTAGTAAATTATCTTCAACTAAGATTGTTTGCTATTGTTGCAATAGGCCTGGACATGCAGTAGCTGATTGTCCTAACAAAAGGAAAGAATCTAATGACAAAAAGAAACTAAAAAACAAGGGCAAGAAGGAGAAATCCTTTGTTGCAAAGAACCAAAAAAGCTGGTTAGATTCTTCATCATCAAATTCTGAGGCTGAAGCTGAAGCTGAAGAATACATAGGACTGTTGGCAACTGAAGAGGATGCAGAAGAGGCTGAGTTCTTGAAATTGCTGGACTTAGTAAATGGAATTGAAGAACATTATTGTAAAGGGCTGATGGCCTTGACAGAAGAAGATCAGTGACAGGATCAGCCTGGTCCTAGTAAGGTAAACAATTCTTCAATAGTTTCTGATTACTATACTGGTTCAGAATCAGAAGCATCTGCATCAAGAGATGTGGATAAATCTGAACCTGAAGGGGATGTTCATCAACTTATTGATAAATATGGTGATCTGCTACAAGCACTTAAGAAAAGCAGAATACTTAACAAAGCACAGGCCAAGGAAATTGCTGCTCTTAAGCTGGGTGCATTAGATTCAGAAAAAATGATGGATCTAAAGATGATTGAAGTAGCCAAACTAAAAAACATAACTGTTATTCAGATGGGTACTATTACATTCAAGAATGATCAAATCAAAAGTCTGGAAGTCAAACTTCAGAGGGAAAAGGATCTGGTGGCTAAATTCTCTAAGCCAAAATCATTCTTACCTTTAATTGATGATTTTATTCCCAAAAAGGGTAAGACAGGATTGGGCTTTAAGGGAAATGCAAGGGCTGCAAATTCCAAAAGAAAAGGCAAAGCCCCAGTATAGCCTCTAGCCTTCAAACCCCCTATTTCCTTCAGAAAAGTGTGGCAGCCAACTAATACATATGATCATGATATCATACATGTTTATGGTAAGCCTGATATTCTGAATGACAAGGGTGTAACTCCAACATTCAAGATAAGAAACACTGTACCAACAGTGTTAAGAACAGCTGACAGCAATGCTGTTAAAACTGTACCTAAAAAGAAGTATAATAGATATGAGTGCTGGTGGTGTTGTAAGATAGGGAATTATGCCATGGATTGCTGGCACAATACTAGTGTCAGGAAGAATGCCAGCTTACCTGTGAGGAAGGCTGCTGGTTAGAATATCAAGTTTCAATCTAACTTGAGCCTAGAACCCAATAAACATTGGGGTTCTAAGGTAAATTAATATTATTTGCTGCAAGTGAGTCCAAGTTGCCATACCCCTATATGGTACTTGGACAGTGGATGTTCCAGGCACATGACTGTAATAAGAAGAATGTTAAAGGACTATACTCTCATAAAGAGTGGACCCAAAGTGATCTTTGGTGGATCAGAAAAAAGGGTCATAAAAGGGTTTGGTAACATTTCTACTAGTTCTATAACAATCACTCAAGTGGCTTATGCAAAAGGTTTGAAACATTACTTGATAAGCATAAGTCAGCTGAGTGATCTTGGATATGCCACTTCATTTATTAAGAATGAGTGTCAGATTAAAAGGACAAGTGATCAGAAGGTGATCTTGTCTGGTTATAGAAAAGGAAATGTTTATTGTTTGAATTTGGATTATGAAAACATGAACTCTCCTGTATGTTTAGTTGCAGATGAGAAAGCATCTCAGTGTGTCCAATGGCACAAGGGGCTAGCTCATCTGAACTATAAGACTATAGGCCAACTCTATAGTTTAGAGTTAGTGAGGAATGGTCTTTAGTTTAAGTGCATAAAAGAGGGTATATGTTCAGCTTGTCAAAAAGGCAAGCAGACCAAATTCTCTTTTCATAGTCTTGATACCAAAGACTCTGTGAGGTGTTTGTACATCTTGCATATGGATCTATTTGGTCCTATGCCAGTTCATAGTCTAGGTAGGAAAGTATATACTTTTGTCGTAGTAGATGACTATTCTAGATTTACATGGGTTTTCTTTTTGAGGCAGAAATCTGAAACCCCTACCGTCTTTCATAACTTTGTTAAACAAATTCAGAATGAACTTAACAATTCAGTGGTCAAAATCAGAAGTGACCATGAAATTGAATTTCAGTCTGAATGTATGACAAGGTTTTGTGAAGAACTAGGGATTCATCAGGAATTCTCCTCACCTAGAACACCTCAGTAAAATGGAATTGCTGAAAGAAAGAATATGACTCTTATTGAGGCTGGTAGAACTCTACTAAGTGACACTTCTCTCCCAAAATATTTCTGGGCTGAGGCAGTAAATACTGCTTGTCATGTTCTCAATAGAGCATCTATAACTAAGAACCACAAAAAGACACCCTATGAGATTATGAAGGGCAGAAAACCAAACATATCCTACTTTAGGATCTTTGGTAGCAGGTGTTATATGCTTAACACTGGCAAGTCTCAACTAACTAAGTTTGCTGCCAAATCCCAAGATGGGATATTTGTTGGGTACAACAATAACAGTATGGCATATACGATCTACAACTTGACTACACAAGTTGTAGAAGAATCTGTTCATATAGTGTTTGATGAATTTGAGCTAATTAACTGTGAGTTGTCTAGCAATTCTTGTAGCTCAACAGGTTTAAAAGAAAAGTTGGACATGCTGACCATTAATGTAGACCAAACTGCAAGGCAGGATGAGGAAAATGATGGTTGCTGTCCAGGGGGAGTACAAGGTACACAAGCTGACATTGAAGACAATGAAGTTCAGCATGGTGGAGAAATTGAAGAAGTTCAAATTGTTGATAGAATGCCTCGAACAATAAGGAATCTAAAGGATCATCCATCACACCAAATTATTGGTGATCCCAGTCATGGTGTGCAAACCAAAAGCACACACATGAACACAGTTCTTTGCTCAAGTTTCCTGTCACAGTTGGAACCAAAGAGATTTCAAGAAGCCATACAAGACTCCAACTATATTGATGCAATGCAGGAGGAGCTGAATCAATTCAGAAGGTGTAAATTATGGGAGCTGGTTCCAAAACCAAAGGATCATAATATTATGGAGACAAAGTGGATCTACAGGAACAAACTAGATGAAAATAGCATCATAGTGAAGAACAAAGCAATACTGGTTTCCAAAGGTTATAGATAGGAAGAGGGCATTGACTTTGATCAGACATTTGCTCCAGTGGCAAGGTTGGAAGCAATAAGGCTATTTCTTGCCTTTGCTGCTTTCCAAGGATTCAAAGTATACCAAATGGATATCAAGTCAACATTCCTAAATGGTAATTTGAAAGAAGAAGTCTATGTTGAACATCCCTCAGGTTTTGTTGATCCACTTTATCCTGATTATGTTTATAGACTTAAGAAAGCCTTATATGGTTTGAAACAAGCCCCTAGGGCTTGGTATGAAACATTGTCAACCTTCCTCATTGAGAATAAATTTTCAATGGGGAAAATAGACAAGACTCTATTCACTAGGGAGTGAAAGGGAAAGATGATCCTAGTCCAGATTTATGTTGATGACATAATCTTTGGATCTACAGAAAACAACCTTTGTAGGAAGTTTGCAAAATTTATGCAAGGGAAGTTTGAGATGAGCAGTATGGGTGATCTCAAATTCTTCTTGGGACTCCAAGTAAGACAGACTGATGATGGCTTGTCCATATCACAGTCTAAGTCACCAAGGAGTTAATTAAGAAATATGGTATGGAGTCATCCACCACCATGAGAACTCCAATGGGGACAAGTATGCCTTTAGGAAAAGATGATGCAGGAAAACCTGTAGATGAGTCTTTGTATAGAGGGATAATTGGCTCCCTTATATACTTAACTGCTAGTAGAGTAGACATTATGTATGCTACATGTGTCTGTGCTAGGTACCAAGCAAGCCCTAAAGAATCTAATTATACTGCAGTTAAAAGAATTTTGTGATATCTTAAGGGCACACCTAATCTTGGTCTTTGGTACCCTAAGAATAGAGACTTTCTACTGACTAGTTTTTCAGATGCAGACTTTGCAGGTTGCAAAGAAGATAGAAAGAGCACCACTGGTACATGTCAGTTTCTAGGTGGTAGATTGGTGTCATGGAGCAGTAAGAAGCAGACAAGTGTGGAAATTTCCACTGCAAAGTCTGAGTATGTTACAGCAGGCAGCTAATGTGCTCAGCTTTTATGGATTCAACATCAACTTGAAGACTATGGTCTCAAGGTAAGTAGAACTCCACTATTTTGTGATTCTACAAGTGCTATTTCTATTGCTAAAAATCCTGTATCACATAGCAGAACAAAGCATATAGAAATTAGATTTCACTTTATTAAAGAGCATGTTGAAAAAGAAGATATTTGTTTGGAATTTGTCACCACAAATAATCAAATTGCTGACATGTTTACTAAACCACTAGATTAAACTAAATTTAATTATTTCAAAATTGAATTAGGCATGTTAAACCTAGAGTAACTTGGTAAATCTGACTAAGTAATTCAATGTCGATATATAGTAGTTAATGTCGACACAAAAGAAAATCTGTGTCGACATATAGTAGTTTATGTCAACACATAAGGAAAGTTATGTCGACACAAAAAAATAGTGATGAGATAGTGGTGTCGACACTCAGAGTTTGGTGTCGACACATAAAAGTTCAAAAATTTAGATAGTAGTGTCGACACATACAGTCGTCTGTGTCGACACGCAGATATTAGAGTCGACTATTAAGAAGTCTGTGTCGACACATCGAAAACTATGCCGACACATAGTGTTGTCTGACTCTGTCGAGACATTAGAAGTCTATGTCGACACAATCTCTACAGTGTCGACACATTAAGTATCTATTACTCCGCCTTTTGAGCTTCTGTGTTAACAAACATATAAATAGGTCATATAACAACTTTGTCGACTACGCTCTCAACATTTTCGAGACCAAATCTTTGAGTCAACAAACCTTCATCTCTCTTCTCCTCAAATTTCTTGTCACCAATGGTGCCAAAGTTGGAGAACAAGATCAACAAAGGCTATGAATTAGTTCACAATGCTTTGGAGAGTGCTGCGACTGAGATCAGAGATGTGATAACCCTAATCAAAGAAAGTGGTTTAGAATATCTAGTTTCAGAACCTACCAAGATCTGGAAGACGGAGGTTCTTGAATTCTATACAAAAGCAACCCTGGATTCAACTGGATTGAAGATTAGTCATCAATTCAAGGATGCAAGGTGAAACTTACCCAGAAGCGTCTGAGGAAGACACTATAGTTGCCCAAGAAACAGGAAGATGATGAAGTCACATCTTCAATGACAAAAGAAGCTCTTCAATAGTATGGACTGGATGCCACCACTAAGATTGAATCATCAATGTAGAGGAAGGGGATGAACTCCCAAGGAAAGTTTCTTTCATAGATTATGGGAAAAGTAATTCTCTGCAAACCAGGTGGACATGATAGGATCTCAGCCTATATGTTCAGCTTAATGACCAGAGTTATTTTCAGAATAAAAACTAACTGGTCTACTGTGATCTTTGACAAGATCAAGGAAAGTTTGAAGAAATCTAATCTAGGAAGAATACTGAGTCTGTATCTGTCAATGAATATTCCTGAAGTGATGAACCACACAACAGGATCTAGAATAAACCATATGAAAAGAATGGATATGAAAATACTATCCAGGTGGGAAAGAGTTCTGACAAAGGATGGTTCTACACCACAGAAACAATCACAACTAAAAAAGAACAAGACAACCCCCAGGAAACCTGAATCTTCTTGTGATTCAGAAGAACAAGTGATTTTCAGTTCAGATGAAGAACAACAAGAATCTGCAAGGAAATCATCTGCCCCTAAGAATGTAGATGATAGTCAGGAGCCAGGGGAGCATATTCCAGAAAGCACTATCCAACTGGATCAAGTTCAGGATGTGCTTCCTGTAGGGGAGCCAATGAGCTGTCACCAGCTCAACAAGAGGCCATGCCTCTAGAAGTTGCTCTTGAGAAAGAACAAGCTGCATTAGAGAGTGAAACATCCACTCAAACTATTCTTGAGGTAATAGATGATATTAATCAAACTACACTAGATACTGAGCTAGATACACTAACTGTGCTTCTAACTGATGATGAACAAACACACCATGACAACATCCCTGCACAAGATATATCAATGGATGATACATCTGCATTAGATGATGCTCCATTAACTGTAAAAGATACAGATGTTCCTCTAGTTCAACTGCAACAAGAATTCACTTTTGAGGAATTGTTTCCCGACTTACCAGAAGTAAGGACTGAGGAAGTAGTGCCAAGGACTGAGGGGGAGGAGCAAGGGACTAAGGGGGAGTTGCCAAGGATTGACAAGGAGCTGCCCTCTAGTCCAAAGGACACAATGAACCTTGAAAGTTCTTCTGAATCTGATGGAGAAGCCCTTAGAGTAAAGAAGAGAAAACTGATGGTTTACAGGAAGAAAAGCTCAAGCTATAAGAAAGCTTTACAGACTGCCTCACAACCCTTAGCTCCAGCAGTTGACTTCAGTGATATGGAGAAGAATCCCTATGGGCAAGGGAAGAGTGCTGGGGATGCAGAGGAGTGTGATAAAAATGAAATGGCTGTTAAATGTGAGATTAATGCTGTTGAGACGATAGCTTTATATGATTCTAGATCATCGTGCAACATTCTTGCTTTGTAAGATGTTGAAAAACTGAATTTAAATATCAAATCTGATGTCCGGAAATCACTAATGCTAGCTGATGGATCAGTAGTAAAGACCGATGGAGAGATTAAATATGTGGAAGTGATTCTGAATGGGGCTTCTGTAGTCACTGACATTCAGGTGTTAGGACCCATGGGAAATACATCAAAACCCATCTTAGGGGTCCCATTCCTAAAAGCTAGTGAAGCTACATTGCAATTTAATACGAGCGGTGTCACCTTGGCTTCCAAGGTCGATTTGCTTTTAACACCGTCACTTGCCCCTATAATTTCAAATGAACCTGGAGAACTTCTGAAATTGAATGTTTTGTTATCTAATGATTGATCTAGTGCTGCTGATACAGGTTATCTACCGAATGAGCAAGATCGGGTTAAGAAAGTGGCAGAACCGCTGACGTTAGCTGAAGGAGAGTTAGAGGCGGAGTCACTTGACATGAAATAAGATTCGGTTGAGAAGAAACATGAGCTAAGCACGACTGTAGAAAGCGTGCAGAAGATTGATTTAAAAATATCAATTTATCCGAACAAAGTTTGTAAGACTGTTAAACAGGTGACTTGGGCTGATCTTTCACCCGCTTCAAGTCAGCATTCCTAAATAGTAATTTGAAAGAAGAAGTCTATGTTGAACATCCCTCAGGTTTTGTTGATCCACTTTATCCTGATTATGTTTATAGACTTAAGAAAACCTTATATGGTTTGAAACAAGCCCCTAGGGCTTGGTATGAAACATTGTCTACCTTCCTCATTGAGAATAAATTTTCAATGGGGAAAATAGACAAGACTCTATTCCTTAGGGAGTCAAAGGGCAAGATGATCCTAGTCCAGATTTATGTTGATGACATAATCTTTGGATCTACAAAAAACAACCTTTGTAGGAAGTTTGCAAAACTTATGCAAGGAAAGTTTGAGATGAGCAGTATGGGTGAGATCAAATTCTTCTTGGTACTCCAAGTAAGACAGACTGATGATGGCTTGTCCATATCACAGTCTAAGTTCACCAAGGAGTTAATTAATAAAATATGGTATGGAGTCATCCACCACCATGAGAACTCCAATGGGGACAAGTATGCCTTTAGGCAAAGATGATGCAGGAAAACCTGTAGATGAGTCTTTGTATAGATGGATAATTGTCTCCCTTCTATACTTAACTACCAGTAGACTAGACATTATGTATGCTACATGTGTCTGTGCTAGGTACCAAGCAAGCCCTAAATAATCTCATTATATTGCAGTTAAAAGAATTTTGAGATATCTTAAGGGCACACCTAATCTTGGTCTTTGGTACCCTAAGAATAGAGACTTTCTACTGACTAGTTTTTCAGATGCAGACTTTGTAGGTTGTAAAGAAGATAAAAAGAGCACCACTGGTACATGTAAGTTTCTAGGTGGTAGATTGGTGTCATGGAACAGTAAGAAGCAGACAAGTGTGACAATTTCCACTGCAGAGTCTGAGTATGTTGCTGCATGCAGCTACTGTGCTCGGCTTTTATGGATTCAACATCAACTTGAAGACTATGGTCTCAAGGTAAGTAGAACTCCACTATTTTGTGATTCTACAAGTGCTATCTCTATTGCTAAAAATTCTGTATCACATAGCAGAACAAAGCATATAGAAATTAGATTTCACTTCATTAGAGAGCATGTTGAAAGAGAAGATATTTGTTTGGAATTTGTCACCACAAATAATCAAATTGCTGACATGTTTACTAAACCATTAGATGAAACTAAATTTAATTATTTCAAAATTGAATTAGGCATGTTAAACCTAGAGTAACTTGGTAAATCTGACTAAGTAATTCAATGTCGACATATAGTGGTTAATGTCGACACAAAAGAAAATCTGTGTCGACATATAGTAGTTTGTGCCGACACATAAGGAAAGTTGTGTCGACACTACAAAATAGTGGTGAGATAGTGGTGTCGACACTCAGAGTTTGGTGTCGACACATAAAAGCTCAATCATTTAGATAGTAGTGTCGACACATACAGTCATCTGTGTCGACACGCAGATATTAGAGTCGACTATTAAGAAGTCTGTGTCGACACATCGCAAAATGTGCCGACATATAGTGTGTTTGACTCTGTCAAGACATTAGAGTCTGTGTCGACATAATCTCTACATTGTCGACACATTAGGTATCTATTACCCCGCCTTTTGACCTTCTGTGTTAACAAACATATAAATAGGTCATAGAACAACTTTATCGACTACGCTCTCAACATTTTCGAGACCAAATTTTTGAGTCGACAAACCTTCATCTCTCTTCTCTTCAAATTTCTCGTCACCAATGGTGCCAAAGTTGGAAAACAACATCAACAAAGGCTATGAATTAGTTCGTAATGCTTTGGAGAATGCTGCGACTGAGATCAGAGATGTGATAACCATAATCAAAGAAAGTGGTTTGGAATATCTAGTTTCAGAACCTACCAAGATCTGGAAGACGGAGGTTCTTGAATTCTATACAAAAGCAACCCTAGATTCAACTGGATTGAAGATTAGGTCATCAATTCAAGGAAGCAAGGTGAAACTTACCCAGAAGCGTCTGAGGAAGATACTACAGTTGCCCAGGAAACAGGAAGATGATGAAGTCACATCTTCAATGACAAAAGAAGCTCTTCAATGGTATGGACTGGATCCCACCACTAGATTGAATCATCAATGCAGAGGAAGGGGATGAACTCCCAAGGAAAGTTTCTATCAGATATTATGGGAAAAGTAATTCTCTGCAAACCAGGAGGACATGATAGGATCTCAGCCTATATGTTCTGCTTAATGACCAGAGTTATTTTCAGAATAAAAACTAACTGGTCCACTGTGATCTTTGACAAGATCAAGGAAAGATTGAAGAAATCTAATCTAGGAAGAATACTGAGTCTGTATCTGGCAATGAATATTCCTGAAGTGATGGACCACACAATAGGATCTAGAATAAACCACATGAGAAGAATGGATATGAAAATACTATCCAGGTGGGAAAGAGTTCTGACAAAGGATGGTTCTACACCACAGAAACAATCACAACTGAAAAAGAACAAGACAACCCCCAGGAAACCTGAATCTTCTAGTGATTCAGAAGAATAAGTGATTTTCAGTTCAGATGAAGAATAACAAGAATCTGCAAGGAAATCATCTGCCCCTAAGAATGTAGATGATAGTCAGGAGCAAGGGGAGCATATTCCAGAAAGCACCATCCAACTGGATCAAGTTCAGGATATGCTTCCTCTATGGGGAGCCAATGAGCTGTCACCAGCTTAACAAGAGGCCATGCCTCCAGAAGTTGCTCCTGAGAAAGAGCAAGCTGCATTAGAGAGTGAAACAGCCACTCAAACTATTCTTGAGGTAATAGATGATATTAATCAAACTACACTAGATACTGAGCCAGATACACTAACTGTGCTTCTAACTAATATTGAACAGACACACCATGACAACATCCCTGCACAGGATATATCAATGGATGATACATCTGCATTAGATGATGCTCCATTAACTGTACAAGATACAGATGTTCCTCCAGTTCAACTACAATAAGAATTCACTCTTGAGGAATTATTTCCTGACTTACCAGAAGTAAGGACTGAGGAAGTAGTGCCAAGGACTGAGGGGGAGGAGCCAGGGACTAAGGGGGAGTTGCCAAGGATTGACAAGGAGCTGCCCTGTAGTCCAAAGGACACAGTGGACCTTGAAAGTTCTTCTGAATCTGATGGAGAAGCCCTCAGAGTACAGAAGAGAAAACTGATGGTTTACAGGAAGAAAATCTCAAGCTATAAGAAAGCTTTACAGACTGCCTCACAACCCTTAGCTCCAGCAGTTGACTTCAGTGTATAATTGTTCTTTACACTAGTGGAGGTTGCAAAGCCTAAGCCCGCATTAGACAGTATTTCAGTGGTATCGGAGTACCCTGATGTGTTCCCTAGCGATCTTCTTGGAGCCCCGCCGCAGCGGGAGATAGATTTTACGATAGAGCTCGTACCAGGTGCAAAGCCTGTGTCACGCTCTCCATATCGGCTAGTGCCTAAGGAAATGGCAGAGCTGAAGGTTCAACTGTAAGAGTTATTGGAGCAAGGGTATGTGCATCCAAGTTCTTTGCCTTGGAGCGCGCCGGTCCTCTTTGTTAAGAAGAAGGACGGAAGCTTGAGGCTATGTATCGATTATCGGGAGCTCAACAAGTTGACGGAAAAGAACAAGTACCCGATCCCCCGGATTGATGATCTATTCGATCAGTTAGTCGGGTCGACGGTGTACTCAAAGTTCGAGCTCAAGTCCGGGTACTATCAGCTGCGAATAAGGGAGAGTGATATCCCGAAGACAACGTTCAGTATGATATACGTGCATTACGAGTTTACAGTCATGGCATTTGGGCTGACTAATGCACCGTCAGTGTTCATGGAATTGATGAACAGGTCCTTCAGGGAGTACTTTGACCATTCTGTGATCGTCTTCATCGAAGATATTTTGGTGTACTCGCAGAGTGAGGAAGATCACTTCAGGCATCTTCATTTGGTTTTGGAGATGCTAAGGAGGAATCAATTGTACGCCAAGTTCTTGAAGTGCGAGTTTTGGTTGTCCTCAGTGGCGTTCCTCGGTCATATAGTGAGTGGGGAAGGTATTGCAGTAGATCCGACGAAGATTGTTGCGATACGAGAGTGGCCTGAGCTTTCTACGGTAGCGGAAGTCCGGAGCTTTCTAGGGCTTGCCGGCTATTATAAGCACTTCGTAGAGAACTTATCGCGGATAGTGTTACCTCTCACTAGTTTGACGAGGAAGGAGCAGAAGTTCGTTTGGACGCCGGAGTGCGCACGAGCTTTTGAGGAATTGAAATGTCGGTTGACCACGACGCCTGTGCTGAGTTCGCCAAGTGGGACCAAAGGTTATGAGATTTATAGCGATGCTTCGGGCAGTGGTTTGGGTTGTGTGATGTTACAACATGGAAGCGTTATAACATATTGCTCCAGACAGCTGAAGGTGCATGAGAGGAACTATCCGGTCCATGACTTGGAGTTAGCGGTCGTAATTTTTGCCTTGAAGCTGTGGAGGCATTATTTGTACGGTGTGAAGATTGATATCTACACCATTCACAAGAGCCTGAAGTATTTGATTGATCAGAAAGACCGGAACATGCGGCAGCGTAGATGGATGGAGTTCCTGGGGGACTATACATTCAAGATCCACTACGTGCCTGCTAAAGGTAATGCGGTTGTGGATACATTGAGTCGCCGAGCCCCAGCTCAAGCAAATTGGCTATCAATGCATGATGAGCGGTTGGTTCGGGAGTTGGAGGCGTTGGAGATTTCTTGCGTGGATAAGCAGTCAAGTGCTGAAGCACTCTTGAATTGGACTGAAGTTCAATATGACCTGGCTGATCGAATTCAGCAGACATTGGATTTGGATGGCCACATGAAGCAACTCATGATAGAGGCTCTGGATGGGTCAAATTCCCAATATGAAGTTGTGGATGGATTGCTTTGGAAAGACGGTCGTCTTTGCGTCCCAAGCGTGGGCAGTTTGCAGGTGGATTTGTTGTACGAGGCACACCATAACAAGTACTCGATTCACCCGGGGAGCACAAATATGTACCGCGATGTTAAGAAACTGTTTTGGTGGCCGGGTTTGAAGAAGGATGTGGCGCTCTACGTGGCGAAGTGCCAAACTTCCGCCTTGTTGAAGGCGGAGTGCCAAAAGCCGGGAGGATTTCTGAAGTCCTTGCCTATTATGGAGTGGAAATTCGACGACATCACTATGGACTTTGTGCATGGGTTGCCAAGGTCACAAAAGGGGAACGGCACCATATGGGTGGTCATAGATCGGCTAACGAAGGTGTCACATTTCATTTCGCATAGGAAGGATGATCCGGTGGAGAAGTTGGCAAAGTTATATGTAGATAACATAGTGCGGCTCCGTGGTGTGCCCCGCAGCATCGTGAGTGACAGAGATGGGCGCTTCACGTCCAATGATTGGAGGCTTGTGCAGTAATTATTGGGAACAAAGCTGAGTTTTAGCACAATCTTCCATCCGCAGACGGATGGACAGACCGAGAATGTCAATAGAACTATGGAAGACATGCTCTGCATGTGTGTCTTGGACTTTGGAAAGCAATGGGAAGACCATCTTTATTTGGTGGAATTTACGTACAGCAATAGCTACCAGGCGAGTATTCAAATGGCGCCCTTCGAGGCCCTTTATGGTAGAAGATGTCACATGCCATTGTCCTGGTTGGAAACGGGTGAGTCAAAGTTGTACAAGCATCAAGAGGAGGACGATGCTACTTCATTGGTGCAAACCATTCGGGAGAGGTTGCTAATCTCTCAGGACCGTCAAGCGAAGTACTATAATGCCAAGCACAGGAACATGAAGTTCACTGTGGGCGACTGGTTGCACTTAAAGATCAAGCCTTTAAAGGGTGTCTCGCGGGTGCGGCGCTTGAAAAAGCTAAGACCGAGGTACCTTGGGTCGTTTGAGGTTCTAGAGCGGATTGGCGAAGCGGCTTATCGGTTGAAGCTATCGGTGGAGCTTTGTGGTCTACATGATGTATTCCATATATCGGTGCTACAGAAGGCAGTGCAAGAGCCTACGTAAGTGATCGCGGTCGATCAAGTGCCGATTGATAGTGGGTTGATGACAAAGGTCAAGCCCGTGCGGATTGAAGACTCGGAGGTCAAGCGGCTACGCAATAAAGAGATCAGGATGGTCAAGGTCCATTGGAACAATTACGGTCGTGAAGAGCTCTCTTGGGAACGAGAGCAGACTATGCTTGATGAGTATCCGGAGTTGTTCCGCTCAGGTACAGTTTAATTTTGTACTTATCTTTCCTTTATGTAATTTTGTGGACAAAATTCTTCTAAGAGGGGGAGAGCTGCAATGCCCCGAAACTCAAAAGAGCGACGAGTGACGTTTCTGTACCAAATTTGGAATTTGGCAGGGGTACACGGCCTGGGACACGGGCATGTACAGGGGCATGTCGGGGTAGTTCAAAGTTCTGGAAAATCGATCAGGCAGAAATCTGGGTTCGACGATCGTCGAGCAGCGGTCGACGTTCTGGTTACAATGCTGCGGTCGACGATCTGTTGATATTCTTGGTTCGAGGATCGGGCGGTGGGTTCGAGGATCGGGATGTGGGTTCGACGATCGGGCTGTTGGTTCGACGATTGGGCCGTGGGTTCGACGATCGGGCCAGCGATCTCCGTTCGACGATCGGGCCGTGCGTTCGACGATTTGGCCAGAGTTTTCCGGTCGACGATCTGGCAGCAGTCGACGATGTTGGTTCGACGATCGTCGAGCGCGGGGCGCATTGTGGCATGTTTGACTCGGTCGACGCGGAGTGTCGACGCAGGGGTTTTTGGCGGGAGTTGACTAAATGTTCTGACACTGTTTTGACGCGGACGTGTCCTGCTCCTATTGGTGTACTATGTAGTGCTTAGCCCCATTTTTCCAGGTCAGACCTGGATCGTATCCGTTCATCCCTTTTTGTGGGATCCAACGGCTGTGGTTATCCCGAAAGGGTTATACCCGAGAGAAGGGTTTCAAAACCATTATTTTCTGCCGTAAGTTCTCTGTCTAAATCCTAGAGAGAGGTGAGAACAAAGGAGGAAAAAGAATTCTAGATCCAGTCTTTGGAGGAGTTTTAGAGCTCCAAATCGCAAGCCGACTTCAGATCTATGAAGACAAGGAGATTGCGGTGCTTTTCATTCGCTTACATTTCCATGGCACCAAGGAAGAACGCTAGGGTAACGATTCTCTACTTGAGCATGTGAAGCTCTACTTCTTTTGCATATGAAGCCCGCTCTCGCGAGTTTGCGGTGAGTTGGAGGCGTTCCTTCGGGTAGATATATGAAGTCCCCGTTGTGTAGAGTCCGTCATTGAGAACGGACATAGACATGATGTGTGAAGCCTATCCGGACATGTTGGTCTTGATCGGTGATGTTGCATTGCATAAATGGCCGGAGAAGAGTCCGTGCAAATGTTTGTTTTCGGGTTTTTCTATGTGGTAGATTGCAATAGGAAGCCTTGGGGATTAACCCAAAGGTGCACCCGGAAAACTGGGCAGATGCGTGATTCTGCCAAACATGTGGGCATGGGTGCCAACGTGAGCATAACTGGGTTATGTGTTATGTGTAAACGATTTGGGACTCGGGAAAGTTTGACCCGCGCATATGTTTTAAATTAACGTTGCGGTGTGAGCAACGGGTTAGGCAGAACCGTACCCGCTTTATGCCATTCGGTTAAAGAGACCTAAAGTTACTTGACACTTACCGTTGGCATAGATTGAGGGTCTTAGGCAGTGGCTAGAAAGACCAAATGCTCAAGAGATATTGCCATCCAGGGGACAGTGGTGAGTCGACAGACTTAGACTGTGATCACCGAGAATGTGCCTTGAGAGCACGAGGCGTGTGGCCGTGCGTGCCAATGCCTGCGATGCAATGTATTTATTTACTGCTTGGTTGTGCTAATAAACTGCAGGGAAGGAGCATCGCCGCCCCAAGTTGGGGGCGGGATCGTTATAATTTGGTGAGCATTGCTGACCGTTTCTTTTGTTTGCCACCGTGCGGTGGATTGTGCTTGCAGGTGCTACAGGACCAAGCAGTCAATAGCGGGCTAAAGCCCGAATTGCGAAGCCGACCCTCAAAGGCCTAAATTGGAGTGTTTTACTTACTTTTGTTCATGTATGACCGGCCTGCGTACCGTGGTATGGAAAACATATAATATGAGTAAACCATTTGTAAGGCCTTAAGGCCAGTACTTGTGTATGTACTTCATTCCTTGTTGGCTTGTTAGTGGACATTCATGCTTGTTATTGAGTTCTTTTAATTGCAATTATTTAAACTTCTTCCGCTAGAATGCTCTGTGTAGGACGTTGTGATTGGTTGGATGGTTTCCATTGAGTAACCACCCGATCTGTCTGTGGTATATGGTGTCGGGCCCCGACCGGACCAACTGCTATATGCTATGCGATGGATAAGGGGTGTTACAGGACCCGTACCGGATACTTTGGTCCTAGTACTTTCAAGGCAACATATGAAGAAATAACTCTTAAAGAGTATGGTCACTATGTTCATGGAACAAATTTTAAGAAAGCTCCAAAAGCCAAAACTATTGTCCCCAAGCAAAGGAGAAAAGAAGCCTTGTGTTTGGTGTAATTATGAGGCTTCCACCTTCAAGTCAGTTTACCCTACTAGATCTCCTGTTCAAAAGGTAAAGAAGGAGTACAAGAGACGATACAACATGTTTGATTGTTGGTGTTACGACAAGATTGATCATTTTCTCATAGATTGTTGGTTTCATCCAGTAAAAATTGAAACTCCACAAGTTAACAGTGCAAACCGACCACTCACAATGTTAATGTTTCTAGTGGTGTTAAACTGACAAGGAAGCAAGGACCCCAATCTATTTGAGTTCCTAAGGGAAAATGATTTATGACTGCATGTATGTCCAAAGGACAACAAAACTCTAATCTTATATTTGGATAGTGGATGCTCTCAGAACATGACCGGGACAAGAAGCCTATTGTAAGAATATACCCCAGTCAAAGACGGTCCAAAAGTCATCTTTGGAGGGTCTGACCGTGAAATCACTAAAGGCTGCAATATAATTACCAACAGTATAGTCTCCTTTACAGAAGTGGCCTATGTTAAAGGATTACAACATAATCTAATCAGCATAAGCCAATTATATGATAAAGGCTATATCGTTGAGTTCTACAAGGTCAGGTGTCTGATAAAATCGTTAGCCAATTTGGAGACAATTTTAACAGGCAATCGGAGTAGAAATATTTTCTGCTTAAATTTTTTATGTTTAGATAATTCTACACTAGTGTGATTTTGACAAAAATAGTGTGTGTCACTGTGACCAATGACACAAGAGATTAATACATATTAATTTCAAAACTATTAATATGCTATTTTCTCAAAACATAGTGCATGATGCCCACAACATTAAGTGCCTTAAAGAAAGTCCATGTCACACATGCCAAATGGGTAAGCAGACATAAGCTACCTTTATGGGTGTTATTGAAAAAGATTCTTCTTAAAGTTTATACTTACTTCACGTGGACTTATTCGGTCCCATGCCAATTCACAGTTTAGGAGGTAAAGTCTATACGCTGGTCATTGTTGATGATTACTCTCATTTTACTTGGGTGTTCTTTCTAAAACACAAGTTAGACACAATCGAGGCTTTCACTAATTTTGTTAGGCAAATTCAGAATGAATTGAACTGCTCCATGGTCAAAATCAGAAGTGATCACAGAACAGAATTTGAGTCTGGGGCCATGACAGAATTTTGTGGAAGCCAAGATATCTTTCATGAGTTTTTCTCTCCACGTACTCCACAACAAAATGTAGTTGCTGAGAGAAGGAATATGACCCTCATTGAAGCATGTACAACTATATTTAATGATGCTTCACTATTAGAGTACTTCTAGGCCGAAGCAGTCAACACCGCTTGCCACATGCAAAGTAGAACATTAATCAACAAAATCCATCGTAAGACTCCCTATGAATTATTGAAGGGTAGAAAACTGACTATATCATACTTTAGGATCTTTAACAATAAATGCTTTGTACTTAATAATGGGATGTATTATCGTACGAAGTTTAGTGAAAATGTTTTGGAAGTATTTTCGCAGGTTATAGTAGCCATAGTAAGACATATATGATTTTTAACAAAAAAAAAACCCTGGTTGTAGAAGAGTCTATAAATGTGGTATTTGATGAGACAAGAATGCTCCATAGCAGCTCGTCTAATGTTATTGGTGTAGATGTAGGATCCAGGTTAAGGAATTAAGCTTGGAAGAAGTAGTATAGGAAGATGCTCGAAGCTCCGTCAAGGTCATCACTCCAAGTTTGGTGGAAGAAGAACTGCTTGATGAACCCACAGGAGATGTAACAAATGTAGCAAAACCTACTAGTGGCAAAGGAAGGAATTTGGTGTTTATACACCTAAGAGATCACCTAGTTGATCTGATCATTGGAGAGCCAGACAGCGGTGTAAGAACCAGAAGAGGTACTGCTAAGGAAGTTATAGATCTTAGCTTTCTTTTTTAGGTTGAGCCAAAGAAATTTGAATAAGAAATCAAGGACGCCTCTTGGATAATAACTATATAAGAGGAGCTTAAATAGTTTGAAAGGTACAAGGTTTGGGAGTTGGTGCCTAGGCCCAAAGGACAGAACGTGATCAGTACCAAATGGATATTCAGAAACAAGCTGGACGATAATGGAGTAATTATAAAGAATAAAGCCAGGCTAGTTGCTCAAGGGTACATATAAGAAGAAGTGATCGAATTCAATCAGTCCTTTGCTCCAGGGGCCAGAATCGAAGTGATTAGGTTGTTTCTTGCATATGCTACTCACAAAGGCTTCAAAGTCTATTAAGTGGATGTGAAGTCATCATTCTTCAACGACAATCTAAAAGAGGAATTATACATAGCACAACCCCCAGGTTTTGTCGACTCAATTTATCCCGATTATGTATATTTTCATAAAAAGGCTCTGTATGGGTTAAAGCAAGCTCCCCGGGCTTGGTATGAGATGTTGTCTAGCTTTCTTGATGCATGCTACATCTTCTGACGAACCGCAACGGACAACGACACTGAATCATTCTCTCACATTCCAATTCTACGTTCGCACAATCAAATGATTTAGTTTTAATTGAGGTCTCTTTAACACATGGGATTAAGTTAACACGTGTTATCCTTGTTAGTCAAATAATACCACAACATTCAAAACACCTAAAATTATGACTCCTAACCGCTCCGATATTAGTCGTGTATAACGCAACGTCATAACCACAATCCAAGAAGAACTTGACTAAAAAGTACGATCCAAAATTAGTCTTGTTCGCTCCCAAAAAATCCAAATATAACATTAAGGTTCGCTAATCCTTTAGAGATCTAATAAGGGCTACTTGCCAATATTTGGATCAAGCGAAAAGGATCCACCCGATCCGGATTCGATTAATGAAGTTGAAGAACATAAACGATAAAATCAGATTTTTAAAGTGACGGATTCAAAAGCCGCGGATAAAAGTCGATGTCTCGCAACCTCCAACTAATTAACAAAAGAATCACACAAGAGTAGATATTTTCGTTACCCAATCCCAAACAATAGACCTTCAAATCTTCCACAAGGATGAGTGGAGGAATCATATGACGACGGTGGAAAGATCTGTTAAAATTCAACAAACCGCAGACGCCCCCTTGGATACCCTGTTGAAAACTCAACAAACCAAAGGAGAATACGCCCACTTATAATGTTGAAAGTTTTCCCGGATCGTGGAGTTAGCAGGGGTTATCTCAACAAAGCAGTAACAACCAGCAACACATGCAGCACAAGCTTCTTTATTGATCAAGAGCAAACTTCTTTACAAGGCGAGACATTACATGGCGAGACATGCTTCACCAAAACCCAACACCGGGAGAGCAGAGACAGTTACAAAGACAAGAACAAAAAAAAGCCGCGCGGACTCAATCAACAAGCCGCCAACCTACTGTTGTGGAGTCCGCTCAGTCCGCCAGGTCGCCAGACCGCAACCCAAGCCGTGCGGACTCACCCTTATTCCAATGCTTAGCTCTTCACCGCCGATCTGCAGGCCGCCTGACCGCGAGGTCGCCTAGCCGCCAGACCGCACAAGCTGCGTCACCGAATGGAACAGTCCGCCTGAAGCAGGCGACTTCCTGAACCCCGTACCAAGTTGCCAAAGAGGAGACCGCCTGGTCGCTATCCGCGACCTGCTATTTACCGCCTGTTGCTTAACCGCAAAATCCGCACTGTCCCTGACCGCAATCAGAGCCAAGTCCTGGCTTTCCAGCGCTATCCGCACAACCTGCACAGCACAACCGGGTCAACTCTCAATCCGCGCGGACACCAAGGTCCAGACCGCAGTAACTAACGCGAGCTCAATTACTGTTCACTTACTTCGGTCTCGGTCAGTTACTCCTGATGTGACATGGGTCCTATTTATAGGCACGACGATGAGTATGGTCACTGCCCTAGCCGATAGGATCACCGCCACATCCTGCAGCTAGAACAAGTGTGTCCGCCAGCCCGCGGACACACATTCCAGTTCGCCGCTCCTGTGCAGATAGCCAGTCCGCCCCAGCTTCTCCAAGGCCGGACTCCAATATCCAGCCCGCCTTGCCGCCAGAGGCCAAGCCAGGACCACCACAGCCGGACTCCACAACAGCCGTGTCCGCTATTCTGCGGACAAGGCATCAGCCCGCAAAACACGAGCCCGCAGCCTCGCCATCAAGGCACCTGCCGGACTCAGCGGACACCCGGCTACCATCCGCATATCCCAAGTCCATTGCCTCATTGCCAAGGCACCTCCGGACTTAACGGACACGTCAATCCAGTCCGCTAACAGCAGACTCCAGTCCGCAACTCCTGAGTCCATAACCTCGTAACAAGGCTAAACCGGACTCAGCGGACTCTGGCTCCAGTCTGCACGCTCCTGCACAAGCAATTCTCCAGTCCGCATTTCCCCAAGCTAGCAAACAAGGCAATAACACTTCTACTACGCTTGGCAGACTGAGAAACCAGCCCGCGCTCCACTGCGCGATCTCCCCGGACTGAGCCATCCTGGACTTGGTTCAGATCACACCAAGTCCAGTCCGCTGACCACAAGGGCCAGTCCGCACTTACTGGCAGACACTGGATCTAGCCCGCCATACCGGGCGACCTCCAGTTTCTGTCCGCGCTGACCGGCGGTCTCCGCGGCTTCCACTTGCCGCTTCACTGGAGCAAGACTAAGGCAACTGCCAAACCGGTCTGCCGAGCTCCAGTCCTTCAGTCCGCTTTATGCCGGACTCCGCGGATAGCATTTCTATCCGCCCGGTTACTTCCTGGGAGTCTGTTGGAACACCCTATTACTAATTTGGGTCAGGATCACTATGTCTCTAGGAATCTGTGTTTGACCTTCTGTATAGCTTAATAGGTCAATTAGAATTGAGTCTAAGGGTTAGAAGTCTAGGATTGGAAGCTGCCCTGAAGACCAAGTTTTTCTGTAGACAAAGTCTAATCGTCGAGCTCAGCACGACGATCCGTCGAACTCCGGTCGATGATCGTCTAGCTCAACTTCGACAGATCGTCGAGCTCCATTCGACGATCGCTGAGCTCAACCTCATAATATCGTCGAGCTCCACTCGACGATCGCTGAGCTCAACTTCGAAATATCGTCGAACTCCATTCGACGATCGCTGAGCTCAGGTCGACGATTTTAACTCTGCATTGGATCCTTATCTCTGAGCTCAGTTCGACGATCTTTGAGCTCAGATCGACGATTATCTTGCTACTTGGATTTTCCAGTTCGCTGAGCTCAGCTCGACGATAGCAGAGCTCAGTTCGACGATTTCAGTTATCTTTCAGAATTCAAATTTAAATCAGATAGAAGTTATTCTGCATTTAATTCAGAAGATCTGCCAGCCGTTTTCATTTACTTCTGGAGCAAGTTTCAAGGGATTTTTCAAGGAACAATTCAGTGGACTTTCCTTCAGAAGAAATTATGCAACTAAGGCTGTAATCAATGCAGACCAACGACTATCTTTGACAGAGTGATATTCTATTCTGGCACAGAGAATAAAAGACAGAATGTTTTTTGAATCAAGACAGAGAAGAACAAACAAAAAAAAGAGATTGACAAGAAGAGGACACACAACTCAGAATACAGAGACTCTTTCAAAATATTCTGTCAACAAGAATTCTGAAGAACACTCATCAGAGAGATCAAGCTTTCAAAAATCTTCAGATCTCTTCAGCTCTCAAAGTGTTCAAGGCCAATATCATTTCAAGACTCCAGACACTCAACATTTCAGCTTGCTGAAATCATCTTTTGCTGGAGATCTATCTTTGAAGGCCTATCACCCTCAGCAAAGCTCATCTTCCTGAAGATCAAGGACTCAGGGGGAGCTTTGACATCAATCCACTTAGTCTTCTCAGTTGATTGAGAAAGAGAAGACTGCCATCACTCTCTCACCCCCACTCTGTAAAGGGTTTTTCAAACTCCCTTCAAAAGTTTGAATCTGGTTTTTGAGCACCTTGTCAAAAGCTCATTGGTGGCAAGACACCTGATCAAAAAATCTGATTTGGTTTTTGAGCACCTTATCAAAAGCTCATTGGTGCCCAGGACACCTGATCAACTCATCCTGCAGTGGATTCCTACCTAGGGTGGTAGAAGAGTGGATGTACCCAAGTTTGGGGAACCACTATAATTCCTTGTGTCATCTGGTTCTGCATGTTTTCTTTTTGTTTCTGGCCTAGATTTTCTTGTGCTTAGTCTCTGCATAGCTTAGTTTTGTGATTAGTTTTATTTCTGCTTCCCTGCTCACACTCATTACAACAATTGTTGTAAAGCTTTGCAAAAGTTTTTCTTTGTGTTTTAAAAGCACCATATACTCTATTCACCCCCCTCTAGAGTATATCAGATCTAGTTCCCCTTTCAATTTGTATCAGAGCCAGGTTGGTTAAACATACCATATCTGTTTGGTTGTACAGGCTAACACCTGAACCCCAAGATCCCAAACTAGATCCTTCTGTTATATTTTATTATTAGATTTAGTTTGCACAAATCATGGCTCAAAACAAAGATTATGCTAGCACCAGACCTCCAGTGTGCAATCTGTCAAAGTTTGCACTTTGGAAAGCAAGGATTAGACTCTACATGAATTCTATTGACGAAGATATTTTTAATTCTGTTTTGACAGTGTGTCCAAGACCCCCAGAAAGCACAAGCACAAATGCTGTTCCACCTCCATCAGGAACAGATGCTGACATCAAAAAGTGGAAAGTAGCTGATGCCAAGGCAATGAACATTCTAGCTCAGACAATGTCAGATGATATTTTTCAAAAGGTAGCTGAATGTAATTCAGCCAAGGAGATTTGGGACAAGCTCTCAGAAATAGTTTCAGGTTCAGCTGATGAGAGAAAGGACAGAAGATCCCATCTCATCTCCCAATATGAGAACTTCAAGAAGGGAGAAACTGAGTCAGTGGGAGACATGTACAACAGACTGAGTCTAATTGTCAGTGAACTGAGGACATTAGACAAAGAGATCTCACTGACAGAACTTAATGACAAGATCCTAATGTGCTTCCCCAGCACTTGGGATTCAAGAATCTGGCCAATTAAAGATGCCAGAAGTCTGAATGAGATCACCACTGAAGCCTTGTTGGGTAAGCTCAAATCTTATGAGCTACTCATCAAGAACAGAGAGGAAGAACAGAAGGCTGCTTCACCAGCCACAAGAAAGGAGAAAACTATAGCATTCAAGGCAACTGAAGATCTGCCTGAAGAAAAAGGAACAGGCAATGATGAACTTCTCAGCTTGCTGGCCAAAAGATTCTATAAGATGGCCAGAAAGGACTTCAGAAGAAGATCATACAAGGAGCAGGACAAGCCAAGGTATGACAAGTCCATTGGCAATAACAAAGACATTATTTGCTTTGGTTGCAGGAAACCAGGGCATATAGTTCCTGACTGTCCAGAAAACAAGAACAAGGACAGAAGGGACAGAAAAGAAAGAAGAAAGGAGAAAGACTCCAAAAGGAGTGGCAATAGCAAACCCTCTTCCAGCAAAAATAAGCATACAAGGAAAGGATTTGTTGCTGAATCCTGGAGTGAGACTGAAGAGGAGTCTGAAGCCTCTTCCAGCTCCAGTGATGATGAGGATGATGCAGAGGAAAAGGAGTTCTGCATGATGGCAATCAATGCCTCACAACACAACTCAGAGGAAGAGGAGTCAGAGTCAGACTCAGAGACTCAACCTGAAGAAGATCAGGTAATCAGCTCTTTTGATTTTACTTCAGAAGATTTTAAATCTGAATTTAAAGCACTATGTTTAGACATGCTAAAGTCTGAGAAAGAGATCATCTCTCTCAGAAATCAATTGTCTGAACAAAGTGTTTTAAAATCAGAAAACCTCAAACTCTCTCAGGAGTTGGAGAACTATAGGGAACAAATAGCTACACTGAAAAGTGAGCTCTCTGAGGCCAAGAAGCTTGAAGAATCTCTCAATGGGAGAAGCCTCAAGCTGATGGACATCACAAGCACAGTGAACTCAAGATTCAACAGTACACTGGGCTTGGGTGCCTCATCCAGCCAACCTATTGTTCTAACAACTCCTATCAAGTTCATTTCTGACAAGGGAAAGGGAGTTGTAGAGGTTGCCAGGAAAAATTCTGATCTGCCTCAGAAAACTAAAGTCCAGCACAAATCGTCGAACGGAGATCGACGATCGCCGAATGAAGATCGACGATCGCCGAACGCAGCTCGATGATCTCAGGACAAATCGTCGAACGCTGATCGACGATCTCAGCCAAGATCGTCGAACGCTGGTCGACGATCCCATATACCTGACCTCAGCCATAGTCGACCGTCGAACAGAGCTCGACGATCTGACCCACGATCGTCGAACGCAGCTCCAAGATCGTCGAACAGAGGTCAGAGCTCTGGAAATGTTTTCAAAGGCAAGTCAAAATTGAATCCTGAGGGTTTTTCATCCCAAACCTTTAACCCTTATACTGAATGGATTATACCTCCAAGGAGATATCATCCTGAAGGATATAAGAATCAGCCAGGGATGTCCTTCATTTCTGAATTTAGAGGTTATCAACCTAGGCCCAAGGTAAACTGGGTCAAAAACAAGTAAATTGCTTTATGTGCAGGTGAAGACCTATCCAACATCTAACCAGCAATGGTATTTGGATAGTGGGTGCTCTAAGCACATGACAGGGAACAAGGACAACCTCAATTCCTTTAGAGCCAAGCTTGGACCCAAAGTTATCTTTGGTGATTCCAACTTTGGACAAACTAAAGGATATGGTGCAGTCCAGATTGGTTCAGTAACCTTCAAGAAGGTAGCATATGTGGAAGGACTGAAGCACAACCTAATCAGCATCAGTCAGCTATGTGATGAAGGCTACCAGGTGACCTTCAACAAAACCTTATGCAAAATCAAGTCAGAGGACAACACAACTGTGTTGACAGGTAAAAGGAAAGGTAACATCTACCTAGTAGATTTTCTTTCAACTTCTATAGATATCTGTTTATTTAATTCAGTATGTAGACCAAATGTTTTATGGCATAAGAGATTAGGACACCTAAACCTTAGAACTATTGCTAGGCTCTCCAAGGACAACCTTGTTAGAGGACTACCTTCTGGCCCCTACAAGAAGGAAGGACTATGCAAGGCTTGTCAATTAGGCAAGCAAACTAAAAGCAGTTTTAAGTCACTTAATAAGAGTGATTCACCTAGGATATTGTATCTGTTACACATGGATCTATTTGGACCCATCATAGTACAAAGCCTAGGAGGGAAATCCTACACTTTAGTAATTGTAGATGACTTCTCTAGATTCACTTGGGTGTTCTTTCTAAGGAAGAAGTCTGATAACTTTAAGTGTCTGACAGAGTTTCTCAAATGTATACAGATTGAGTTCAATACTCACATTGCCCTGATCAGAAGTGATCATGGGACAGAGTTTGATTCTCTTCTTATGCAAGAGTTCTGTCAGAGTGAAGGGATCAGGCACACTTTCTCAGCTCCTAGAACCCCTCAACAAAATGGGGTAGCTGAAAGGAAAAATAGAACCCTTATTGAATCCGCCACTACATTGTTGTCAGATGCTCATCTACCTCTATCCTTTTGGGCAGAGGCAGTGAACACCTCCAACTATATGCTGAACAGAAGTCTGATACATAAACTGAAGGGAAAAACTCCCTATAAATTACTCAAAGGGAAGAAACCTAAAGTTGACTATTTCAGAATTTTTGGTTGCATTTGCTATATTCACAATAATGATAAGAAATATTTAGCAAAATTTCAAGCCAAAGCTGATGAAGGAGTGTTTCTGGGATACTCCATGATCAGCAAGGCCTATAGGGTCTATAATAAATCATCATTGAAAATTGAGGAATCTGTTCATGTTTCTTTTGATGAAACTAACATGTCTTTCAAGGAGAAGATTTCTTCTACCATAGAACCTTTGCAGGAACACTCTCTAGTTGAAGATATGAACAAGTTACAGGGTTCTCAAGATGATGAAAGCAGTGAAGATGAAGGGAATGCTCAACACATTGAAGCTCAGCTTGAAGAGCCAGTTGTTGTACCACAAGAGGAAACAACAACACAGGTTGGTGAACAATCAACACCCCCTGTTGATTTAGTAACATCAAGAGACCATCCAATTTCCCAGATAATTGGAGAAATCTCAGCCGGTGTGCAAACCAGAAATCAGGTCAACCAAAACCTGTTGCACACCTACTTCCTTTCTCAAATTGAACCTCAGTCCATTCAAGATGCAGAGCAAGATCCACACTGGATCATTGCGATGCAAGAGGAGTTGCATCAATTTGAGAGGAACAAAGTATGGGAACTAGTGCCAAAGCCTAAGGATCATTCCATTGTTGGAACAAAATGGGTATTCAGGAACAAACTGGATGATCAAGGAGTAATAATAAGGAACAAGGCAAGGCTAGTTGCCCAAGGATATTCTCAAGAAGAAGGAATTGACTACGACCAGACCTTTGCACCTGTTGCAAGATTAGAAGCCATCAGGATATTTTTAGCTTATGCAGCTCACAAAGGCTTCAAGGTTTATCAGATGGATGTCAAGAGTGCCTTCTTAAATGGAGACATCAAAGAGGAAGTCTATGTCAGACAACCTCCAGGTTTTATCTCTCCAACTTATCCTGATTATGTTTTTAGATTAAATAAAGCATTATATGGTCTCAAGCAAGCTCCTAGAGCATGGTATGAGACCCTAGCATGCTTTCTCTTGGAAAATGGTTTTATCAGGGGTAGAGTAGACCAAACTCTTTTTATTAGAACCCATAAGTCCCATACCCTACTAGTACAAATTTATGTAGACGATATCATTTTTGGTTCTACTGACTCAAAATTGTGCAGAAGGTTTTCTAACCTAATGCATTCTAAATTTGAGATGAGTAGCATGGGTGAGCTATCCTTTTTCCTAGGATTGCAAGTCAAACAACATGCTGAAGGCATCTTTATTTCTCAAACCAAATATGCTAATGAGCTGGTTAAGAAATTTGGCATGTTTGAGGCATCTTGTATGAAAACACCCATGCCTACCAATGCTGTATTGGATGCTGATGAACATGGGAAACCTGTTGATCAGACAACATATAGAGCAATGATTGGCTCTTTACTGTATCTTACAGCTAGTAGACCAGATATAATGTTTGCTACATGTATATGTGCTAGGTTCCAAGTTAGCCCTAGAGAGTCACACCTCACATTAGTAAAGAGGATTCTTAGGTATGTTAAAAGTTGTCCAAATCTAGGTCTCTGGTATCCAAAATATTCAGCATTTGAGTTAACTGGATTCTCTGATGCTGATTATGCTAGATGCAGAATTGACAGGAAAAGCACCAGTGGAACTTGTCAGTTCCTTGGTGATAGGCTTGTCTCTTGGTTTTGCAAGAAACAAACATCTGTGTCAACTTCAACTGCTGAAGCTGAATATATGGCTGCAGGTAGTTGTTGTTCACAAATACTGTGGATTCAAAATCAACTCCTATACTATGGTTACAACTTAGAGAAGTCAAAAATCTTTTGTGACAATACAAGTGCTATTTCCATAGCTCAAAATCCAGTCCTCCATAGTAGGACAAAACACATAGAGATTAGGCATCACTTCTTAAGGGACAATGTTGAAAAGAATAAAATTGAACTGCAATATATCCCAACTGATTTACAAAGGTGAGATATTTTCACCAAGCCTTTGGATGAAAAGAAACACACTTTCTTCCTAAATCAGTTAGGAATGTTAGATGGAGGAAGTCTTAATTAATACCCAAGATTTTGAAAGCTAAAAATTGACCAAGACTAGGCAAAATTCTGATTTTTCTTAATGTCTAGGATTTTCTGATCTCTGAATTGCGCTCGACGATTTCCCCAAAGATCGTCGAACGGAGTTCGACGATTTCCAGAATCGTCGAACTGAGTTCAGCGCCCCTCAGATAGTATGAACTATCTCTTCCGGTCAACGATCGTCGAACGGCGCTCGACGATTTTGTTCACTGAACGATCGTCGAACGGAGCTCGACGCCTTTCCAGATCGTCGAACGGAGATCGACGATGTTGGAGTCTCTTCAGATTCCTTTCGAAGCCTCGATCGTCGAACTGAGTTCAACGATCTTTCCAACTCTGCGTCGAACCCTAATATAAAACTCATTTTTCGCCGTCGTTCTCTCTTGCGCTTTCAATTTCTCTGCAAGAATTTTCTTCCCTCCAAACAGTTCTACGCTTGTTCGGTTTGTTTGTTAAGTTTTTGCAGGTACCATGGCCGTCTCAGTTGCTGTCCTCGCCGCAATGAAGTTTGATGCAGGATTTGACATTGATCTGGACTCCTTCAACACCACTGATCAAATCTTCCAGGACATCCTGAGTTTATTCAAGGATCAGCATTTGTCTGCCCTCATGACCACAAGAATCAAACTTGCCTCAGATGAAATAAAAGAATGGGTCTATACTGCTCACAATCTAGACAACAACACCATAGTTGGATCTATTGCTGGAACACAGGTACCTCTGACCCCAACAGTTTTAACAGAGGTTTTTGGCTTGAGAAATGGTGAAGACACTGCTGAACTATCTGGAGAGGAATTTTCTGATATACTTGCCAGGATGGGTCATCCAGAGGGAAACCCTAGCAAGTTATTTAAGAGGAACTTGTCAGTTGAATACAGGTTTCTAGCTGATGTTGTAGGCAAGGTGCTGTTGGCAAAGTATTCTGCACATGATACCATCTCCAGACATCAGCTCTGCCTCATGGGAGCTCTGGTAGATAGGAAAAGCTTAAACTGGGGAGAGGTCTTCTTTGACCTGATAAAGAAGAAGATTAATAAAACCTTTGTAAATTTTGGAAGAATTCTTGGAGTTTTCCTTCAGGCAAGGTGCCCTGCTCTGCTGGTCTCCTCTGGAGTGCACATCAATGCCTCCAAGAGACTCACCTGTGCCCTATTTGTGAAGTGGGACAGGCAAATTAGCAAACCCAACAGGCCCTCTTCAACTGCTCCTTCAGGCACCAGGACTCAAAGAGTCACTCCCCCCCAGGTCTCTACTCCTGCAGAAGACCTACCTGCTACTAGTGCTGCTTCTCCTCCTCCTCCAAGTCCAACCCTACCTATTCCATCCACCACTCCAGCTCCATCCACCATTACAATCTCCAGCCCATCTCCAACATCTATTCCATCTCCAGCAACAATTTCATCACCTCCAGTAGACCAATTCCACCCATTATTCTCATATCCACCACCAGATGTCACCTCATCTCCATCCCTACCATCATTCACCCTTCTGGATGAATCCTACATGGATGATTCCCCCTCTTCTCCTCCAGAATTACCATCCTCTTCAACATCTTTCCAAGATCTTCTCCACCACATCATTGACCAACCCACATTCACTCCCTCCATATCCATCCCCCTGTCCTCCATCTCCACAATCCCCTCTCCTGAGCCATTCATTCCACCATTCAGCCCTCCACTTCCAGCTTCCTCAGCCATCCCAATACCATCTACCTCTGCTCCTCTTCTTGAGCAAGTAGATCTCTCAGCCCTTGCTGACAAGTTGTATGAGCTCATTGCCCCCAGGCTCTCCCTCCTCTTGGAGGCCTCTTTGGCTCCTCTACACTTGTCAGTGGCAGCCCTCTCTGCCAGGCTTTCCTCTCTCCTTCCTCAAGCAGCACCTCCAGCAGTGTGCCTTGATACAGAGGTATCTGCATCCAGGCAGGGGGAGATGCCCTATGAAGCCAGCCTTCATGCTGCTGTTGCTGCTGCTTCTGCTCCTGCTGTTGTTACTGCTGCTGCTGCTGTGTTTGTATCTGCTGCTCCTGTTGCTGCTGCTCCAGTTCAGGCTCCTACTCCAGTCTTAGCAATAGACCTAAGGTCTTTGCTCTCTGCATTTGATACTGCATATTACAGCTACCTCCCAGAGCCAAATGCTGTCCAGCCCCCAGAAGATCTGTCCAAGGCTCTGGTGTCTCTCTCTGGCTGTGACCCCAACATTCTTTCCTCTTTTGTACTCTCAGTGATGACTGCTGCTGCTGTTGATGAAGAAAAGGCTGTATCTGCTTCTGAAACTGTCTTTGCTGCTGCTGAAGAAAATGTTCCAACTGCTGCTGAAATTCAAATTGTTTCTGATGAGCCCACATCCCAGGATTTTCTGATGACAGAGGCTGCTGTTTTTGAGCCTGCTGAAGATTTTGTTGTTGTTTCTGAAGCTGCTGCTGCCATCATTCCTGAAGTAACCAGTGTTGTTTCTGCTGTTGCTCCTGTATCTATTATTACATCTGCTGCTGTATCTGTTTCTGTTGCTCCCTCTGCTTCTGCCCCATCTGCTGCTGTTCAACTGAAAGAAGATTTGATGAAGAGGATTGATGTTTTATATGATGCTCAGAGCTCTGAATCTGATGACTACAACACTGCCTCTGATGATTCTTCTGCCACCATTGCAAGGAAAAGGAAGGCAAGAAGTAAGGCAATGAAAAGGGTTCCACCTGCCAAAGTAAAAGATGATAATGATATTCCATACTATATTCTGCACAACTGCCCAATTACTGAACATTGGATGCAGTTCTCTAAAAATCAGCTAAAAGCAATGAAGAAGAAAAGGAAGTATGAGAAGGGCTCCTCCCAGTTCAAGCACCCTCATCCTCCTCCACCACCTCCACCTAATGCAGGTGCAGGTGGCAGCTCTGCAAGCCAAGCCCCATCTAGAAGCCAGGCTCCCTACCAACCCCATGCTAGAACCTATCAAAGGGAAAGCCAGTCTAGGGGCTCTTACTCTAGGAGGTGAGGATATAGGGGAAATCAAAGAGAGACTCAAGTTTATTCTAAAGGGCATTCCAGGCAGCATCCTTACTCCAGGGGAGGACATGCTCCATCTGATACTTCTTCTGGTCCATTCCCCTATAAGCTCAAAGAAACTGTGACTGCCAGGACTCCTCAAGATAATTCTTCCAACAGGTATGAGCCACCTGTACCATTTGAGGACCCTGAGAAGAATCCTGTTGCTTGGACTGCTAGGATGAAGGAGTTGGCTGCATTAGACCAGATAAAGAAAGCCAGAGAGCAAGGCCTGGACACCTCTAATATTTCTACAATGTCAGAACAAAGACAGAAAGAATTAGAAAGATATGCCTCCAGCAAGTTCTTTGATGCAGACAGATACATGGAGTTGCATCCAGCTGTAGTGGTTCCCAGGACTTCAAAGCAAACATATTTGGGTGCAGCTGATGATACTAGATCCAACAAAGAAGCTTTAAATCCTAACAGAGAAATCAAAATGGTAAAAGGCAAAGAGAAAAAGTAACTCTATAAGGTGACAATCCTTGGTTTTTCTGACTGCTGTCTGGATATCATGTTATATATATTTCTCTGTGATGTTTCTGCATTGTGTCTAGCTGCTATTGTTTTCATGTTTTTCTGATTGTATGATGTTATTTGATTTTTCCAAAGTCTGTAAATAGTAATCCTAACCCAAATAGGGGGAGATTGTTGGAACACCCTATTACTAATTTGGGTCAGGATCACTATGTCTCTAGGAATCTGTGTTTGACCTTCTGTATAGCTTAATAGGTCAATTAGAATTGAGTCTAAGGGTTAGAAGTCTAGGATTGGAAGTTGCCCTGAAGACCAAGTTTTTCCGTAGACCAAGTCTAATCGTCGAGCTCAGCACGACGATCCGTCGAACTCCGGTCGACGATCGTCTAGCTCAACTTCGACAGATCGTCGAGCTCCATTCGACGATCGCTGAGCTCAACCTCATAATATCGTCGAGCTCCACTCGACGATCGCTGAGCTCAACTTCGCAATATCGTCAAACTCCATTCGACGATCGCTGAGCTCAGGTCGACGATTTTAACTCTGCATTGGATCCTTATCTCTGAGCTCAGTTCGACGATCTTTGAGCTCAGATCGACGATTATCTTGCTACTTGGATTTTCCAGTTCGCTGAGCTCAGCTCGACGATAGCAGAGCTCAGTTCGACGATTTTAGTTATCTTTCAGAATTCAAATTTAAATCAGATAGAAGTTATTCTGCATTTAATTCAGAAGATCTGCCAGCCGTTTTCATTTACTTCTGGAGCAAGTTTCAAGGGATTTTTCAAGGAACAATTCAGTGGACTTTCCTTCAGAAGAAATTATGCAATTAAGGCTGTAATCAATGCAGACCAATGACTATCTTTGACAGAGTGATATTCTATTCTGGCACAGAGAATAAAAGACAGAATGTTTTTTGAATCAAGACAGAGAAGAACAAAAAAAAAGAGATTGACAAGAAGAGGACACACAACTCAGAATACAGAGACTCTTTCAAAATATTCTGTCAACAAGAATTCTGAAGAACACTCATCAGAGAGATCAAGCTTTCAAAAATCTTCAGATCTCTTCAGCTCTCAAAGTGTTCAAGGCCAATATCATTTCAAGACTCCAGACACTCAACATTTCAGCTTCCTGAAATCATCTTTTGCTGGAGATCTATCTTTGAAGGCCTATCACCCTCAACAAAGCTCATCTTCCTGAAGATCAAGGACTCAGGGGGAGCTTTGACATCAATCCACTTAGTCTTCTCAGTTGATTGAGAAAGAGAAGACTGCCATCGCTCTCTCACCCCCACTCTGTAAAAGGTTTTTCAAACTCCCTTCAAAAGTTTGAATCTGGTTTTTGAGCACCTTGTCAAAAGCTCATTGGTGGCAAGACACCTGATCAAAAAAATCTGATTTGGTTTTTGAGCACCTTATCAAAAGCTCATTGATGCCCAGGACACCTGATCAACTCATCCTGCAGTGGATTCCTACCTAGGGTGGTAGAAGAGTGGATGTACCCAAGTTTGGGGAACCACTATAATTCCTTGTGTCATCTGGTTTTGCATGTTTTCTTTTTGTTTCTGGCCTAGATTTTCTTGTGCTTAGTCTCTGCATAGCTTAATTTTGTGATTAGTTTTATTTCTGCTTCCCTGCTCACACTCATTACAACAATTGTTGTAAAGCTTTGCAAAAGTTTTTCTTTGTGTTTTAAAAGCACCATATACTCTATTCACCCCCCTCTAGAGTATATCAGATCTAGTTCCCCTTTCAGAGTCAATCGCCTGCTGAGCATACACTGGCCTGTCAGACCGCTGCTGCTGTCCGCGTAGTCCGCGCGAACAGACCGCCCAGACCGCCACAGAGTAAACCGCCTGCAACATCCCTGCCGACCTAGCAGTCCGCCAACCCTGTCCGCATAGTCCGCGCGGATAGGTTTCCCAAGCCTTCCATTCACCCACTTTCACTTCACAGAATTCAACAAGATCCACTTCCACGAAATTCCACGTAGCCCCACCGGAAGGAGAAGATGCACGCCGTTTTCTTCGGAGTCACCGGAGGAGATCCACGGAGGATAATACGTGAATGTTCCTTAGGATTTTTCAAGAGGGAAGGGAGGGGATTAGAGAGAAGGGGTCGGCCACAAGGGCTTAGAGGAGGAGGGAAGATATGTGGCCGGCGGCTAAGGAGAGGGGGGAGGAGGCGGCTAGGGGAAGGCAAGAGAAAGAGGGGGGCTGAATTTTGCCTAAGGGGGAAGAGAGAGATAGGGGGGAAATTCAAATTTTGAATTCAAGTTTCAAATTTTCATTATTCTCCCTTAAATTCCTTCATAACATGGCTATTTATAGCCTACACCACACAATCACCACCATTGAAAATTAAACACTTCATGATGGTTATATGCACCCATCATGTTACATGAAATCAAAATACATGAAATAAAAACTCTCAAATTAAAACAATGCAACAAAGAAATTAATAAATATAATATAATATTATAATTATTATATTATTGTCGCGGCGATGGCGTTGTAGCGAAATTATTGTCGCGACGATGACGTTGTAGTGGAGATGGTGTTGTAGCAAAATAATTGTCACGGCGATGGCATTGTAGCGACGATGGCGTGCATTGAAATTATTATTGCGGCATCGTCCATCCGAGTCTTCAAACGTACGGTTGCTGCGACGATCAACATAATGCATGGACCCGGCGTCGCCATGGAGCTCGCCAAAGAACTCGTCAGCACCATTTGCAACATCATCACGAACAAATGATGGGACATCATCGCCACCAATCAACCGGTTACGAGCATTACGAGCACATGGCCGGACCTCTTCGCCATCAATCCTCCCCCACTCAAAATCACTCATCACCGATGAGTGGCCAAGGAGAGAGTGGTGGAATAAAGCAGCCTCCAAATGCCGCACGACGAGCTCCCGAGTAATAGCCAAAAGTAACCTGTGAAGCATTACCAAAACAACCAAGGTTTCCAAAAAAACTAGACGTAAATGTGACAGAAAGAAAAATGACGTTTGTCTTACCAACCAGTCCAAGTACCATGGAATCCCAGTGGAAGATAGATACGGCAATAACTTCACTCCCCAACCCATGAGAACATTTAGTGGGAGGAAGAAATGATAGAGAAAGCCACTCTAGTGGAGGAGAAATATACGACATAAAATCCGAGACGTTGAAAATGGGTGAAATACCCCAATCATTCATAAAATCCAAAAAAATTGTAATGTCTCGAATTTCAATATAAATCAGGTACGGGTCAGCTTTTCTACATGTTATGTTCAAGATGGTGTCAGTCAGCAACCGGTCGGGAGGTGAACGCACTAAAATTGCACCGTCAACTTGTAAGTTGGGTACATTCGGGAGTAAGTTGACATGCAAATGACATGACTTATATTGGATAGCTATGGCCACAAGAGTGGGTGCATAGATATCGTGGCATTGTGGAAAATAAGGCGGTGCTAATTGGTTTAATTGATTTAAATTATATTTCACGCTTAGCAGACGCAAACCATGAGGCACACCCATCACGAAATCAGAAGTGGACACAATCGACGACCTCATCGTAGATGTATAATAAGAGAATTGATTAATCATAGGAAATTTGGGAGATACAGAACTACAAAATATGGTGACGAGGCCGAACACGAATTCTAACAACTCACTAATACATATCTTACGAGATATGTCCAATGGAGGGGCTACTAACGGAGGCAGTACCAACTGTCTCGGGCTAGTTATACCAAATCCGTGCCCAACAAAGTCATCTAGTCGAGTCAAGTAAACCAGATGGGGAGTCGACATGGTCGATGCCGGAGGAGGAGCTAAGTCATACTCACCGTCAAAACACGGATTTAACGTCCAAGAAAAATCTACCGGGTGCCAGCCATCAAAATCAAAAGGAAAATCAAACAGTAGATTCGTCCTCACAGAAAACTCAACCGGATCGTCATCACCCAACTCACTCTCCGATAAACATTCATCACAGGTTGACTCTACCAACTCAGCCAAAATGTCTTCCAACCCACTAGATATTTCATCCAAATCATAAGCAGTAATGATCTCAAAAGTAGGGCAAAATCGAACCCGACAAAATTTCTATTCCGCATTGGGCTTCGGGCAAAGGGGATAACATCATAGTAATATCTTTCGGGTCCTCAGCGTTAACGTCATCCAAAAATAACCCTCCCACACAGGGCAAATCTTCCAATACAACACTTCCTTCGCTAGCCAAATCTTCCCATAATGTAGGTACATCGCCAAAATCAGGATAGAGGATTGAGCAAATCGAATCCCGGAGAGAATCTAAATTAGCTTGAACCTCAAGCAGCGACGATAATATCAATGAACTATTCCCCGGATGTGCTTCACTAAGATCATCCCAAGGTGACTCTTCCACCATCGTTGAAACATCTACCAATACTGGGTCAACAGAAGACTCCACGATACTCAAGGGTGACAGATCTGAAATTGAGTGGTGGGCGGGGGGCAAATCTAAAATATAGTCGAGAGGGGGTCGGATAGTCATGTGGGGGGGGGGGGGCACTTCAGAGGAGAGCTCCTCTTCCATGTCACTAGGATAACCTACATCCTCATCATCACTCAGCTCTTCACTAATGACGTCGTCGCCCTCGAAGGCTGGCTCAGTCCTAGCCACTACGTCAGACTCATCCGGAGCGTCAACAGCTAGATCCGACATCTCGGGAGGTGACTCTGAAGAGACTACGGGCATAGTCGGAATAGGACAAACATTAGTTCCACGGCCAGATATGTCACTAACCATACACGTCATAATCCCCTGACTAACCATACTGGTAGGAACAATGTCACCCCGCGGGCTCATGGCATTCCTAGCAATCACATCTATCGAACTAGGGACAGGGGTCCTAAGCTTCTCCTTTCCTCCATTAGTAGGTGCAGGTATACTATGAGTAGCTCTACCATCCTGGGAGGAAGATCGAGCTCGATGGGGGTAAGTCACTCCCGTGATCAGAAACGGGTCTAGTGCCCTGGAGGGGAGAAATAAGCTCATGAGACATCCGAGTATGGGGGTACGAGGGGACGTACTGGTTCGATGTAGGCAAAGTCTTAGGCGGCGAATCACTCAGATAATCAGAAATCTGGGAACGATAGTAGGGAGGGTAATACTCATCCGTTATTAGATTCTTCATAATCTGCCAACCTACCGGTGAGCCGTTGAGTGACATCCCAAAACGTTTCTCCTCATTGAGCCAGAAGGTCAGAGCTCGACCAATTAGTTGTAGTCTCGCAACGGGAATCTTGTGCGGGTCCACAATATGATATCGCTCAAAATAGCGTTCCATGTCCTTCACCCAACATAAAAATACTCGCGGTCCACCTATTCCATCATAGGTCGGAGCAGGAACTCGATCAGGCCCAAAGGTGCACGGTGGTGGTGTCGAATATGGTGCTAACATAACGTTACGCTCCACGAATGAAAGTGAGTGAGCGAAGCTCCCAATGTGTGCCATAAAGGACCAACGAAAAACTCAAACTAAGTGAACACAAAAACCCTTTTTTTGATATATTTTAAGAAACAATTTGTTTTCATATATATATTACTAGAAATAAATTAGAAGACCAGCGAAACACTACAGATGGAATTGTTCCCACTTAAAGACTAGGGTAAAAATTTATTTTTTTTTTGCTTTCTTACTGGAAATAAAAAGAAGATTATTAAAAAAAATTTTGTTTTGAATTTTGCTGAAAAATAAGAAATCTAGGTTGCTATTGGCAGACCAGCAAAAATTTTTTTTGAATTTTTTTTGACTCGAAAATGAACAAGAAAAGTGTGTGCCGACGTGCAAAAACCAGGGGACGGTGCCAATTAAGAAATTGACGTGAACCTGTCTCTGATACCAAATTGAAGCAGGCTATATCTCCTGACAAACCGCAACGGACAACGACACTGAATCGTTCTCTCACGTTCCAATTCTACGTTCCCACAACCAAATAATTTAGTTTTAATTGAGGTCTCTTTAACACATGGGATTAAGTTAACACGCGTTATCCTTGTTAGTCAAATAATACCACAACATTCACAACACCTAAAATTATGACTCCTAACCGCTCCGATATTAGTCGTGTATAACGCAACGTCACAACCACAATCCGAGAAGAACTTGACTAAAAAGTATGATCCAAAATTAGTCTTGTTCGCTCCCAAAAAATCCAAATATAACATTAAGGTTCACCAATCCTTTAGAGATCTAATAAGGGCTATTTGCCAATATTTGGATCAAGCGAAAAGGATCCACCCGATCCGAATTCGATTAATGAAGTTGAAGAACATAAACGATAAAATCAGATTTTTAAAATGATGGATTCAAAAGCCGCAGATAAAAGTCGATGTCTCGCGACCTCCAACTAATTAACAAAAGAATCACACAAGAGTAGATATTTTCGTTATCCAATCCCAAACAATAGACCTTCAAATCTTCCACAAGGATGAGTGGAGGAATCACACGACGACGGTGGAAAGATCCACTTCCACGAAATTCCACGGAGCCACACCGGAAGGAGAAGACGCACGCCGTTTTCTTCGGAGTAACCGGAGGAGATCCACGGAGGATAATACGTGAATGTTCCTTAGGATTCTTCAAGAGGGAAGGGAGAGGATTAGAGAGAAGGGGTCGGCCACAAGGGCTTAGAGGAGGAGGGAAGATATGTGGCCGGCGACCAAGGAGAGGGGGGAGGAGGTGGCTAGGAGAAGGCAAGAGAAAGAGGGGGGGCTGAATTTTGCCTAAGGGGGAAGAGAGAGATAAGGGGGAAATTCAAATTTTGAATTCTAGTTTCAAATTTTCATTCTTCTCCCTTAAATTCTTTCATAACATGGCTATTTATAGCCTACACCACACAATCACCACCATTGAAAATTAAACACCTCATGATGGTTATATGCACCCATCATGTTACATGAAATCAAAATACATGAAATAAAAACTCTCAAATTAAAACAATGCAACAATGAAATTAATAAATATAATATAATATTACAATTATTATATTATTGTCGCGGCGATGGCGTTGTAGCGAAATTATTGTCGCGACGATGGCGTTGTAGTGGAGATGGTGTTGTAGCAAAATAATTGTCACGACGATGGCATTGTAGCGACGATGGCGTGCATTGAAATTATTATTGCGGCATCGTCCATCTGAGTCTTCAAACGTACGGTTGCGGCGACGATCAACATAATGCATTGACCCGACGTCGCCATGGAACTCGCCAAAGAGCTCGTCAGCACCATCTGCAACATCATCACGAACAAATGACGGGACATCATCGCCACCAATCAACTGGTTACGAGCATTACGAGCACATGGCCGGACCTCTTCGCCATCATTTCTTCTTGAGAATAAGTTCGCAAGAGGAAAGATAGATAAGACATTATTTCTTAGGAAAGTAAAAGGCAAGATTTTGTTAGTGCAAATCTATGTCGATGACATTATTTTTGGCTCTATAGAGGACTACTTTTGTAAGAAGTTTTCTAAACTTATGCAAAGGAAGTTTGAAATGAGCAGTATGAGAGAGCTGAAGTATTTCTTAAAATTTCAGGTGAAACAATCTGAAGATGGAATTTTCATCTCTCAAAGGATGTTAACCAAAGAGTTACTTAAGAAATTCAGAATGGAGAACACAACCTCGATAAGGACTCCAACGGGTTCAATTATGTCTCTTGACAAGGACGAGAAAGGGAAACCTTTTGATGAAATAAAGTACAGAAGTATAATTGGGTCCTTGCTCTATCTTACTGCCAGTTGACCTGACATAATATTTTCAACATGTGTGCGCGCTAGATTTCAGGTGAACTCTAAGGAATCTCATTATGCCACTGCAAAGAGAATTTTGAGATATCTTAAGGGTACGCCAAATCTTGGCTTATGGTACCCAAGAAGTAATGACCTTGAACTAATTGGATTTTGAGATGCTGATTTTGCAGGAAACAGGTATGACAGGAAAAGCACTTCCGGGACTTGCCAATTTCTCGGAAGAAGGCTTATTTTATGGAGCAGCAAGAAGAAAAATTGTGTTGCAATGTCCACTGCCGAGTCCGAGTACATCTCTGCTGGTAGTTGTTGCGCACAACTTCTATGGATTAGGAATCAACTAGAAGACTATAACTTACTATTCAAGGAGATTCCGATGTTTTGCGACTTCTCTAGTACGATTGCGATTGCAAATAATCCAGTCTCTCATAGCCAGACAAAGTATGTCAAAATCAAATATCACTTCATTTGGGAGAATGTGGAGAACATGGACATAATTCTCAAGTATGTCCCTACGGATAAGCAAGTCGCAGACATATTCACAAAGCCGCTAGACGAGGCCAAGTTCTTATTCTTCAAAATGGAATTGGGCATGCTCAACAAGGTCTCTTGAAGAGTGCTAAGGAGACAGAAAATCTCTCGGTGGAGTATATCTTATAGAACTCAAAATAAACCAAGGCAAATTCGTCGAGTCACTCTCGTGGAATCTCACCGATTCGTCGAAATCATCCGTTGCTATTCAATGAATTTAGGCGATATTCGACAAATTCTAGTCGGCTTTCGTGGGATTTTGACGAATTATACTTAGGTCATTTCTTTTACTGGATCCGAAGAGTCACCAGTTTAAGGTACACGCTGATTTCTTATGTCTTGGAACTTTAAATATATATTTATATAAGGTTTTCAGGGAAAAACGTCTTCACATCATTGAAAGAGAAGTTCATATCCCGTCAATTTTTTTTTCCATCCGCCACTTCAGCTCCACAACTGCAGCGCATCATCTTCACCGTCTCATTCAATATTTTGGACTTCAGGGTTTCTCAATGGCTCCCAGAGGTACTAGTGGCTTGCTCGTAGGGGGATAACTTGTTCGTACAGGTTTCGCTATGGCCACGGATGAGTTCCGTAATGTAATCCTTATGTTGGAATCGGCCATTCTCACCTACGTACTTAAACACCCTTACAAGTTGTTGGAAAAGGAGGTTCTGGAGTTCTTCCAACATGCTAAACTCCGCAGGGAAGATACATTAATCAAGAGCAGAGTTAGGAAAGTCAAAGTCAAAGTGAAAGCTTCTCCAATCACAAGATATTTACGACTGCCCGTGTGTGAAGAGGAAGATCAGTTAGAAGACAGTGATATCTCAAGGGCTCTGCTATTCTATAGACTACCAAGAGGTACAAAAGTAGTCAAGCGAAAAGGGATGAATGATGAAGGAAAAGTTTTTTTCGATATAATTTGAAAAATTTTATTGTGTAAGATTGGATCCCATGATTTCCTCTCCCCGGACTTGTTCAAGATTCTAGTAGCCATCATATGCTGGAAGATAATAGACTGGGTTGTAGTGTTATTTGGAAAGATAATGGATTGTTTCCGAGCACCCAAATTTGGAAGGATTATTAGTATATATTTGAATCAGTTGAACAAAGACACATTCAACATGTGCAAAGGAGTACCAATTCACCACATGAAAAAAATTGATGCTTAAATCTTCTCTAGATGGGAAAGAAGAGTCCCAAGGCAAGGTGGTCTCCAAGAATTGCCTGAGATAGAGGAGGAGGAAGTTCTTGAGGAAAGAATTCCTACTCCTACCCTCCCCCCTTAAAATTCCTAAAAGCTTTAGTGCAGGAATCGAGGGGGAGTCTGTTGAGACACAAGTGGCTACTGAAGTTCAAGTGCCCTTGAGTGTTCCATCTGTTGTAAAGTTAGTTGTTCCAGTTAGTTCAGAGATAGTGAAACCAGATACAGTTTCTGTTAAAATTCACAACAACCTGGCATTGATACCATGTTGAATATTCTCCAGGTGGTCAACAAGATTGCCTGATGCCAAATTAATATTCTCAGTACTATCAAGATCACACCTTGATCACGCGGAAATTTCCCTAGACCTTGGAGTGAGCAGGAGTTATCTCAACTAAAGCCAACCAACCAAAAAACACATGTAGCACAAGAGTCTATATTGATTCACAACAACCTTCTTTACATAGCGAGACATACATGGCGAGACATACTTCACCAAACAACCACCCAAGGGAAAGCAGAGACTACAAAAACAAGATAAGTTTACACAAGCCGTGCAAACTTAAACATCAAGCCTCCGGTCTACTGCTGTGGAGTCCGCTCAGTCCGCCAGGTCGCCAGACCGCAACCCAAGACACGCGGACTACCCCTTTTTCCAATGCTAGCTCTAGCCTCCGATCTACAAGCCGCCTAACTGAGAGGTCGCCTAGCCGCCAGACCCCATATGCTGCGATGCCGAATAGAACAGTCCGCCTGAAGCAGGTGACTTATTGAACCCCGAACCATGTTGCCAAAGAGAAGACAGTCTGGTCCCTGTACGCGACCTGCTGTTTACCACCTGTTTCTTAACTGCAGAGTCCGCACTGTCCCTGACCGCAATCAGAGACAAGTCCTGGCTTTCCAGCGCTATCCGCACAACTTGCACAGACAACCTGGTCAACTCAATCAAACCGCGCGGACACCAAAAAGCAGTCCACAGCAACTTGTGCAGGCTCAAGTTACTGTTCAATTACTTCAGTTGGTTCCTGAGGTCACTATTCCTGATGTGACATGGGTCCTATTTATAGGCATGATGATGAGTGTTATCACCGCCCTAGCCGATAGGATTACCGCCACATCCCGCAGCAATACATCTTCGCAGTCCGCAGATACATTCCAGTCTGCCGCCACTATGCAGGATAGCGTCCACTATAGCTTCGCCAAGGCTGGACACAATCGCCAGTCCGCCTTGTCGCCAAGGGCCAAGCCGCCAAGACATCACCATGGTCGGACAGCAACACCAGTCCGCCTTGTCGCCGAGGGCCAAGCCAAGACCACCACAACCGAACTCCGCAGCAACATTGTCCACCAATCCGCGGACATAACTCCAGCCCGCTTATCCCGAGCCCACAACATCGTCACAAGGCAAATACCGGACTCAGCAGACACACCGCTTCAGTCCACCAATCCCGAGCCCACGGCTTCGCCACCAAGGCAATAGTTGGACTCAGCGGACACGCCGATCCAGTCCGCATATACTGCAGACAGCTCTAGTCTGAATATCCCTCCAAACAACTCCAGTACACATACCCTGAGTCCATAGCCTTGTCACCAAGACATCTACCAGACTCAGCGGACACTGCTCTAGTCTGCTTAGATAGCAGACACTTCTAGTCCGCATCTTCCGCAGACTACTCTAGTCCGCATATCCCACAGACTATTCCAGTCTACATATCCCAAGTCCACAACAACGCCAGTAAGGCAGCTGTCGGACTCAACAGACTCCAGCTCCAGTCCGCACATAGTTGTAGACACAATCTCAAGTCTGCTAATCCCCAAACTCGCAACCAAGGCAAATGCACTTCTGCCGAGCTTGGCGGACTGAGAAGCACACCACGCTCCACTGCGCGATCTCCCCAAACTGAGCCAAGCATGGACTTGGTTCAGAACCAACCTAGTCCACACTACTAGCCACAAGGGCCAGCCCGCATTTACTAGAGGACGCTAGATCCAGTCAGCCAAACCCGGCGACCTCCAGCACCTATCCGCACTGATCGGCGATCTCCGCGGCTTCTACTTGCCGCTTCACCAGAGCAAGACCAAGGCTTCTGCCAAGCCGGTCTGCCGAGCTCCAGTTCTTCAGTCCGCTTCTTGCCGGACTCCGCAGATAGAGTTTCTATCCGCCCGGTTACTTTCTGGGATCCAACTACCTGCTGAGCACAAGCCGGCCAGGCTAACTGCCACTGCTTTCCGCGTAGTTTGCGCGAACAGACCGCCCAAGCCGCTACAAAGCAAACCGTCTGCAACATCCCTACCGACCTAGCTGTCCACCAACACTGTTCGCGTAGTCCGCGCGGATAGGTCCAAGTGCTCCATTCACCCACTTTCACTTCACAAATTTCAACACTCCCCCTTGAAGTGAGAAGTGGTGAATTACTCCAGTAGCTCCCGTAACCTTGCACCTGGTCCAACCGATAGCATCTATGAAGAGATGTCCAAGGCATAGTCCTCATCTCGCATATCATGGACTATAAGGGAGCCATCCAGCATCTCCCAAAAGGAGCCATGCTTCCCTCTGCCTTCTTCATCAACTTCAATCTCCACTCATGCATTAAAGGAGTATCACCAACTAATTTGGGCACAAGAACCCAAGCCTCATTACCACTTAGAGTAGTCACCTCTTCAGCCTTGGTGTCAATCACCTCCTTGATTCTAGTAGGGTCATCATACCCAGAAGGTACTCACTCGACCTGAGGGCTTGCAAGGAAACATGGGACCAAGCCCGACGTGTTCCCTTCACTATATCGAGCTGGTGGCTTACTGATACTATTCGATCTTCGAAGAACATGATCATGGCTAACCACCTCCGCTGCTCCTCCTGAACCAGCTCTATTCCCGGGTAAACCTAGAATAATGCTCCCCTTGCTTCCTGAACAAGATGCCACCTCACTGGGAGCAGAAGCACCTGGAGAAACGCTCCCCTGCTACCTGAACAAGAAGTCTCCGCTCTCGAACAAGAACTACTTGGAACATCGCTCCCCCTGGTTCCTGAACCGAAAGCCTCCTCCTTTGAGCCAGAAGTACTTGGAGAATCACTCCCCCTGCTTTCTGACCCTGACGCATTTGCCCTAGAGCTAGAACAACCTGGAGCTCCTTGTGACTCAGGCAGCTCCACCTGAACTTTAGCAGCAGCCTCCTTCAGCCCACCATCTGACCTGCTTATCTCTAGCTCCACATAAGAGCTATCCCAATACGACGTCAACTCATCGAAGACAACGTCTCTTGACACGATGAGCCTCTTCGTCGCAGGATCCATACACCTCCATCTTCTCATCTGCTCATCATACCGAAGAAGGACTAGATTCATCTTGAGAGCATCCGGAGTGTGTACGTAGCAGGTAGATCCAAACACCCGTAGGTTCTTTACAGTGGGCTTCACCCCGAACATCAAATCATAAGGAGTCTTCACATAGATCGGACTAAGAGGCATCCACTTGATGACATGAGCAACACAGACCATTCCTTCCGCCCAAAGGGCCTTAGGAATGCCTTTGCTCTGAAGCCAACACTTACAGGTCTCCGTTAACCAACGGATCATCCGAGCTGCAACACTACCTTGTTGTGAAGTATGTCCACAAGAAAGCTCCTTCCAGATTCCATGCTCTCTGCAAAAGTTTGAGAACTCGGTTGAGCCAAACTCACCATTGATGCTTGTCCTCAACTTCTTGATCCGCAGGACAAGTTGGCCTTCCACAAGCTTCTGGAACTCCACAAACAAGCGCATCATGTTTGACTTCACCTTCATGAAGTATACCCAAGTATACCTTGAATAGTCATCAACCAATATCAGCATGTACCTGCTGCCTCCAAGACTGGCGGTGACGGTCGGTCTAACTAGAGCATAATGGATAACCTGTAAAGGTGCTTTACATCTGGATTGTACCTTATCAACCATAAAGCGATAAGCTTCACCATGTTGACATCCCGCACACCCCTGACCATCGCCATAGGATGACAATCTAGGCAATCCTCTTACGAGTCTTATTACTGCCATTGCTTTCAGCTTGTCCATCACTACATACCCCAGTCTTTCATGCCAGATAGCTGCACTATCACTGGACTTCATCCGATCAGCACTTGAACTTGTTGAAGTCCCAACTAAGTTCTTCTCCTTACTCCCAACACGAGCTACATTCGCGAAGAGCAAGACAATCTTGCACTCTTTCCTGAGATGACCATGCTTCTTACATTTATAGCACCTTGGTCCTTCCTTCCTCTTCCCGTCATGCCTTGGAGAAACGCTCCTCTCTTGCTGATATGAAGTAGAAGGACCATCCTCTGCATCAACCTTCACCTCCTTCCTGAACAACCCAACAAGGGAAGTCCAAACCTCCGCAGCTGACTGACATCCATTGATGTGGTCTAAGAGATCCGATGAGATCACTTGCTTGAGAATAGACTCCTCTTTCGCATTTGTCTCCTTCTAAGCTCTCATCTCTTCAGCATTGCTTGTAGTAGCCTCTTGTCTTTCTACTCCGCATACTACCTCCAAAAGGTCCTCGCCAAGAAGAAAGCTCTCCATACAAGACTTCCACCTATCAAAGTTCATCTCTGTAAGGAGATCAATTCCAAGACAACTTGCTTCTTCCACTGCCATGGTTCAACCACTAGTTGTAACACCCCCTATCCGTCGCATAGCATATATCAGTAGGTCCGGCCGGGGCCCGACGCCGTATGCCACAGACAGACCGGGTGGTTACTCATGGAAACCAACCAACCATTCTCAACGTCCTACATAGAGCATTCTAGCGGAAGCAGATTAATAAGTTGTAACAAAGAACCCAGCACTAAAGCATGAATGTCCACTAATACAAAATAGGAATGTTATACAAACACCAACACGAGCCTTAAGGCCTTACAAAATGTTTCATTTGATATTATATGATTTACAAACCACGGCACGCAGGCCGGTCATACATGAATAAAATAGTAAACACTTCCAATTAGGCCTTCGAGGGCCGGCTTCGCACTTGGGCTTTAGCCCGCTATTGACCGCTTGGTCCAGCAGCACCTGCAAGCAACAAACCACCGCACGGTGGTAAAACAAGGCAACGGTCAGCAATGCTGACCAAATTATAACGATCCAGCCCCCAACTCGGGGCGGCGATGCTCCTTCCCTGCATTGCATTAGCATAAGCGAGCAATATATAACCATAATCATTTCATCACAGACGTTGGCTCTCATGGCCACACGCCCCGTGCTCTCAGGGCACATTCTCGGTGAACCAGTCGATGTCACGTCAATTAAAGCCATAGACATTCCGGACTCACCACCGCCACTTTGACGGCCAAACCTATGAGCATTTTGTCTTCCTGGACTGGGTCACGACAATTTAAGCCATTGACCACCGAAGACCCTAATCTATGCCAATGACAAGAGCCACATACCCTTAGGTCTCTTTAACCGAATGACATAGAACGGGTACGGTTCCATCTAACCCGTGCTCACATCGCAACGACAATTTAAGCCATTTGCGCGGGTCAAACTTCCACCAAGTCCCATTTCCATCACAATTCACATAACCCGGTTATGTTCAAGTTGGCTCTTAGGCCACCAAGTTGTCGACCTGAGAAGCTGAGAACTTGAGGTCCAAGTTCGTCGAGCTCAGAGTCTAATTCGTCGACCAAACCTTGAAGCTGTACTTAGAAAAATTCTGAAGTTGTCCTGAATTTGGCTTGATGAAGAACCTCAACATTCATCGAACAGAGAACAAGGATTGTCGAGCTCAGCTCTAAGAATTATCTCACGACCGTCGAGCACAGAACACCTTTCGTCGAGCTGAGTTCGACGAACTTCGAACTCACTTTACTTAGTCTTGAAAACTTATAAGTCTGGAGTCTCTGAAGGTCTTGATGATAGCTGGTCCATCTAAAGTTGAACCTAAGGACTTGGCATAGACTCTAGGACACAAACTTGACACTGGCTATACAGGATGGGTCACATCCTAAGTCAGTGAACCTAGCCCAAATCAACTAGGGATCCAAAAATCTCCCCCTATTTGGGTGAGGTCATTAACAGAGACTCAAAATAGAAACAAACAGAAAAACAAAGCAGGAAAAGAAATATATCTGGCAGAGAATTACCAACACATGCAGCAGATATATATATATACACAGCTTTGTTTAAACAGATAGCATAGTTTGAAAAACAAAAACAGACAGAAATTGAAACAACATGAAAATTACTTCTTTGGTTTCTTCTGCTTGGACTTGTCTTCAGTTGGTTTCTCTCCTGGCTTCTTAAAGATGATTTCTCTCTTGGGATCTGAAGCCTGAGCCTTTGTCATAGTCATATCAGCTGCCCCAATAATGTTTAATGATGTAGCTATGTGGACAACTGCTTCTGGATGAAGTTTCATATAGTCATCAACATTAAATAGTTTATTGCCATTGTCAAACCTTTTCAGCTCTTCTTTTCTGTACTTTGACATTGTTGTTAACCCTGATATATCTTTGCCTTCAGCCTTTGCTTTATTAATCAGAGATAAGCCAATTAACTCCTGGAATCTGGCCATTTTTGTAGTATTTGCAGTTTCAGTATCTTCAAATGGAATTGGAGGGGAATATGGCCTTTTTGGACTGTCAGCTTTCTATACTTCTGAGGTTTGTTGCTTTTGCTGCTGATGCTGTGGTTTATTACCTGAGGATGGCTGCCTCTGCTGGCTGCTTCCAGATGATCTCCCTGACTATCTCTGATATGTTTGCATTGGGGCAGATCTCTGGGAGCTAGAGGAGCCAGAGGCACCAGCTGCTGGAGGAGGAGGAGGAGGAGGATCCTTCCTGTATCTGTGCACTGGAGGAGGGGAATATCTCCTACTTCTCTTTCTTTACTTCTGCTCGTTCTTGGATAGCCACATCCATGCAGGCATTCCCTTGTATTGAGTGACATTGTGCAGAATGTAGTAAGGGGTGTCAGCAGTGGGATTAGGCTTTGGAGCTGGAGGAGGAGCCTTTCTTTTCTTTGACAACATCTTCTTTTTCTTACTGGCAGCATCTTCATCTGAGTCATCATCATCGTCTTCTTCAGAATTAGAACCCTGAGGGATGTCATAAAGAGCATCCAAAGCTTTCAAAGCTTTATCAGAAATAATAGCTTTTTCTGGAGGAGGGGCAGAAGGTTCAGGAACTGGAAAATCAGCAACAGAAGAGGAGGAGACTGCACAGGAGTCAGAAATAATGGGGACAGAGCTTTCAGCTACTGCCTTATTCTCCTCTTCAATATCAGCCAGGATAAGTTCATCCAAATCAGGCATAGGAGAGTCATCCATAACAAAGACTGGGGATGAAATATCTTCTGGAATGACTATAGATGATGGAGCAACAACTGGAGGAGCAAAACTATCACAGAGTTGCTTAACAACTGCTGGACTTATTGGGGTGGTGTAGGGTACAATAGCCAAATGTGGCTTAGTAAAATTTGCTGGAAGAAACTGCATAAAAACTGTATCAAAACTACTCAACAAAACAGACAAATTAACTGTGAGATTTAAATGGAAATCACCAACATGTTTTATTTGCTCAACCGACTCATCTAAATCAAGGTCAGTATCGATAAACTGAATTAATTCTATTATCTCAGAATCAAAATCTGGCAAACTACCTATATCTGTATCTAAAACCTTTGTTGTAGAGGGGGCTGCTACTGTATCTGCTGGTGCTGCTGCTGTATCTGCATTTGTTGCAGCTTCATCATAGAGCATCTCCCCCTGCCTGGGTTCAGGAAAACCTGGAGCCAGGCCACTGAATGAAGAGGGGGCAGCAGATAGGGTAGAAATCTGGGCAGATAAAGAATGGATAGAGGTCACAAGAGGTGTAATGGCCTCTTGGATGAGAGATTTGATGAGGGGAGTGAGCAAGGATATGATGGTAGATGGATCAAATTGGTAAGGGGAAGAGGATGGAATGGAAGGTGGAATAACAGATGGAATGGGGGCATCTAGCATGATAGTGTCTGTGGGTATGTTGTAAGATGGAATGGATAGCAAATGAGGGGGAAGTGGAGACTGAGGAGGTTTAGGAATATGGGTGTTATGAGGTGAAGCTGGAGGTGTTGGGTGTTGATTCGCTTGCATAGGGGAAGATGGGGATGGAGATGGGATGTTGGAGGTGTCCAGAGGTGGAGATGAAGGAGGAGTAGGCACATGAGGAGGCTGTTTTGGTGGAAGGGGTGCTGTAAGAGATGGTGGAGATGGAATGACCTCTTCAGCAGGGTGGGGAGTGGCCTTTACAGCCCTAGTACTCTCAAAAGCTGGGATAGAAGAGGAGGAAGCCTTGGAGGGCTTGGAGATAGTCCTCTCCCATCTGCCAAACAAGGCACAGGTGAGGCGCTTGCTAGCATTGATGAAAATGGTCGGGGAGACCATTAATTCACCAGCCTTTTCCTGGAGGAAGATCCCCAGGATTCTTCCGAAACAAACTTCCTTCTTGCTGTTCTTTTTCTTAATCAACTCAAAGAAAAGTATGCCCCAGTGGACATGTCTCTTGTTTACCACTGCACACATAACTAGAAACTGGTGACGAGTGATGTAGTAATGTGCAGAGTGCTTGGCCATCAGCACTTTTCTGACAATGTCCGCCAGGAACTGGTAGGCGGCGGACAGTTGTTTCTTCAACAGCTTGTTAGGGTTGCTTCCTATAAACCCCATTAACTTCAGTATGTCACCAAACTCTTCAGAATCCATTTCCATGTCATCTTCTCCATTTACTAATCCAAATATTTCAGAAAGAATTGCGGGAGATAACGGAATAGTAGTACTCCCGATATTTCCTGTCAGAACATTATCCTCAAAAACTATAGATGTATATACCCATTCTCTGATTTCGGTTCCATGGAGTTTAATCCTTCTGGTCATGAAGTCCTTGAGATGAAGCTCTTCTAGCAGTTCCAGAATATAAAGAAATATGGGGTCAAAATGTTGGAAGGAATCAAAATCCATATCAAAACCAGTATCAAATTTCATTGTCGCCAAAGGTCCTGCTGGAATCGCCATTGATGACCTGCAAGAAAGACACAGAGAAAATGGCGATCAAGAGCAAGAGAACTGAAAGTGCGGGACGGAGGTCGAAGTATACCTAGATATAAGATTTTCAGAATATGAATCGATAAACTCCGTTCCACGAAAAAAAAACAATTCTTCGAACTGAGCTCGACGAAATAAATTATGGATAGATAATTCGTCGATCTCATTCAGAAGAATCGAAAATAGTTCGTCGAATGCCATTCGATGAAATGTCTTCTGAAGCAAGGTTCGTTGATCTCCGGTCGACGAAAATTATTTTCACACACAGAGAATTCGTCGATCTCCATTCAACGAGAATCTCTCAAACTTTCCATAATTCATCGAACTCCGTTCGACGAACTCTAGAAAATTCGTCGAATGCAGACAGAAACTAATTTAACTCTTCTCCATTGATCATTCCCAGTTGATTTATAAAGAACAGATGAGTTTTATCATCCAAGAGCTTGGTGAAAATGTCTGCTCCCTGTAAATCAGTAGGAATATGGATCAAGTTAATTTTCTTTTTGACTACATTATCTCTAATGAAATGATGTCGTATTTCAATATGCTTAGTCCTAGAATGGTGAACTAGATTCCGTGCTATAGCAATAACACTAGTATTATCACAAAATAATGTTAAATTATTTCTGTTGACACCATAGTCTAGGATTTGGTTTTGTATCCATAACATTTGTGAACAGCAGCTACCAGCAGTCATGTATTCTTCTTCTGCAGTTGATGTAGACACAAATGTCTGCTTTTTACAAAACCAAGAGACAAGTCTCATACCCAGGAACTGGCAAGTTCCAGAGGTACTCTTCCTGTCCACTCTACATCCAGCATAGTCAGCATCTGAGTATCCAGTTAACTCAAACTCTGACTCTACAGGATACCAGAGTCTTAGATTAGGACAACTCTTTGTATATCTCAAAATTCTTTTTAGGAAAATAAGGTGAGATTCTTTAGGGTTCACTTGGAACCTAGCACAAAGGCATGTGACAAACATTATATCAGGTCTGCTAGCTCTTAGGTATAATAGGGATCCAACAATTGCCCTATAATGTTTCGGATCTACAGGTTTCCCTGCTACATCAGAATCCACAACAGCATTTGTAGCCATAGGTGTTTTCATTCCTGAAGCATCATCTATCCCAAACTTCTTGATAAGCTCTTTAGCATACTTAGCTTGGGAGAGGAAGATACCATCAGGGAGCTGCTTCACTTGGAGACCAAGGAAGTAGGAAAGCTCACCCATGCTACTCATCTCAAATTTAGAATGCATGAGGTCAGCAAACCTCTTGCATAATTTGGGATCAGTAGACCCAAAAATGATGTCATCCACATATATTTGTGCTAACAAAATTTGGTCCTTATGACTTCTAGTGAAAAGAGTTTTATCTATGGTTCCTCTTGTAAATTTATGCTCTAAAAGAAAGCTTGCTAAGGTCTCATACTAAGCTCTTGGAGCTTGCTTTAAACCATAGAGAGCTTTATGCAATTTAAATACAAAAGAGGGATAAGTTAGAGAGATAAAACCTGGAGGTTGTTTTACATAAAACTCTTCTTGAAGCACTCCATTCAGAAATGCACTCTTAACATCCATTTGGAAGACTTTGAATCTTCTATGAGCTGCATAGGCAAGGAATATTCTTATGGCCTCTAACCTTGCAACAGGGGCAAAGGTTTGGTCATAATCAATTCCTTCCTCTTGCTTGTAGCCTTGAGCAACAATCCTAGCCTTGTTTCTCACAATGTTCCCTTGAGCATCCAACTTGTTCCTGTAGACCCATTTGGTTTCAATACTGGGTAGTTATGGGGTCTTGGAACCAAATCCCAAACTCTACATCTCTCAAACTGATTTAGTTCCTCTTGCATTGTAATGATCTAGTGGGGATCTTGCTCTGCTTCATGGATGGTGAGAGGTTCAATTTGAGAGAGAAAACAAGCATGCATCAAGTCTTGGTTGAGTTTATGCCTTGTCTGTACACCTACTGAAATGTCTCCACTCACTTGAGATCTGCGGTGATCTCTAAGTGTGACAAGATCAGTTGGTGGAGTTGGTTGAGCAACAACTTCTGTAATTAATTCCTCTTAGGGAATGGTACAAGCTGTTGAGGGAAGTTCAGCCACTTCCACTTGGATTTCTTCTTCACTATCTTCAGCAACCTGTGGAGTAGGATGGGTTGATACCTCTTGGGTAAGGTTTAGTCCATCCATAGACTCACACAGTTGTGGAATCTGTAAAAAGCTATTGGTAGAAATCTCTTTCTCTTTATAAGATATGTTAGCTTCATCAAAAGATACATGAACAGATTCTTCAATTTTAAGGGTGGATTTATTAAAAACCTATAAGCCTTGCTTACTTGGGAATATCCTAGAAAAATCCCTTCTTCAGCCTTAGCCTCAAACTTTTTAATGTATCTCTTGTTATTTGTGTGAATGTAACAGATACAACCAAAAATTTTAAAGTGTGTGATTTTAGGTTTCTTCCCTTTAAGTAATTCACAGGGGGTCTTATTTTTCAGCTTATGTATAAGACTTCTATTCAGGACATAGTTAGCAGTATTTACAGCTTCTGCCCAAAAGGATAGAGGCATGTAAGCATCTGCCAATAATGTGCCTGCAGATTTAATGAGTGTCCTATTTTTCATTTCAGCAACCCCATTTTGTTGGGGAGTTCTAGGAGCTGAGAAGCACTGCCTGATACCTTCCTTCTCACAGAACTCATGCATAGGAAGAGACTCAAACTCTATGCCATGATCACTTCTGATCAATGCAATATGAGTAGAGAACTCAATCTATATGGTCCTGAGAAAATCTGTAAGAATCTTGAATGTATCTGACTTAGCTCTCAGAAAGGCTACCCAACTGAATCTAGAGAAGTCATCAACAATCACTAAAGTGTAAGACTTCCCTCCTAGGCTTTGTACAACAATGGGTCCAAATAGATCCACATGAAGCAAATACAAAATCCTAGGTGAATCACTTTTATTAATGAATTTGAAACTAGTTTTAGTTTGCTTGCCTAATTGACAAGCCTTACATATGTTTTCCTTCTTGTAGGGGCCAGAAGGTAAACCTCTAACAAGGTTGTCTTTAGATAATCTAGATATATTCTTAAGGTTTACATGTCCTAATCTTTTATGTCATAACTCATTTTGATTACTAGTGATATTGAGTAAATAAACATCAGTTTTGGCAGAAATAAAATCTACTAGATATATGTTGCCTTGTCTAATTCAAATTAAAACAGTTTGGTTTTCATTATTAATAATAGAATAAGAGGTAGAGTTAAAATGTACCTGATAACCTTCATCACATAATTGACTTATGGATATAAGGTTATGTTTAAGTCCTCTTACATATGTTACTTTCTTGAAAGTAACTGCTCCAATCTTCACTGCTCCATATCCTTCTGACTGGCCACTTTTTGAATCTCCAAAAATCACCTTTGGTCTTAGCTTGGACTTGTAATTGGATAAATTTACCTTGATGCCTATCATATGTTTGGAGCAACCACTATCCAAGTAACAGGTCTGACTTATCCTTGGACAGCTCTTCACCTGTACCTACAATGAAAAGCAAAATTCAATTGTTCTTGACCTAGGTTACCTTGGGTCCTTTATTTGGTTGAAAAGAGAAACTGAATATAACTGATAATGCAGGTTGAGATTTATAACATAAGGGGTGATATCTCCTAGGTGGAATTACCCAATCAGCTACTGGATTAAATGTCTTATTAGTTGGTTTAAAATTTCTGTTAGAGAAATGATTTAGGTTTGGTCTTTCTGGGTTCGATGAATTGTTGTAAGTTCGTCGACCAGAGTTCGATGAATAGGGATGAGATCGTCGATCTCAGCTCAGAGAATGACAGCAGTCATTTTCTGTACCCCAAGTTCGTCGACCTCTGCTCGACGAACCATACACAGTTCATCGATCACAGATAGATGAATTATTATAACTGATATTTGCATTCAGCGTTCGTCGATCTGGGTTCGATGAACTGGCCACATATCGTCGATCTGCGTTCCACGAATGCTGCTGAACTGTGTTTTTATTAAATGTTTTCTGATTTCTGTTTCTCTTGTCTATATGTCTTGGATTGCTTTCTGACATTGGTTTGTCAATTAACTTTTCTTTTCCCTTTGCAGAAATAAACTTGATGGGGGTTGTAAGTATATTTTTCTTAATTATGGGGGGTAAACTTGATGAAGCACCCAAGCCCAGCTTGCCATTTAATATGGCAGTCACTGTGCTTGTAATGTCCATCAGCTTGAGGCTTCTCCCATTGAGAGATTGCTCTAGTTGTTTGGCCTCACACAATTCAGATTTTAATTTAATTATTTGTTCATTAGCTAAGGTTAGTTGGTCTGTTAGCTTTATGTTTTCTGAGTTAAATGATTCAAGATTTCCTAATCTTTCTCTAAGAGTTTTTATTTCCTTTTCTGAATTGATTAAGTCTAAGCACATAGTTTTGAATTCAGGTTTAAATAAGTCAGAATTAAAATTAAAACTAGAGATAACCTGATCTGCCTCTGAGTGTGAGGCTGCTTCATCTTCAAATTCATCTTCTGATCCAGAACAGCTCCTGGAGGCATCAATTGCCATTAGGCAAACCTCCTTGGATCTAGCTTCTTCCTCTTCTTCACTCGAACTAGAGGAAGATGTTTCTTCTTCTGTATCACTCCATGTCTCAGCAACAAAACCCTTGTATTTCTTTTTGTATTTACTAGAAGAGGGTCTGCTGCTGTGTTTTCTCCTGGAGTCTCTTTCTTTGTTCTTGTCCTTCTTCTGGTTTTCTGGACATTCAAAGATATAATGTCCAGGTTTTCTGCAACAAAAGCACACAACCTCCTTGGTTGGTGTCTTGTCATACTTGGGCTTGTCATCTTGTATGGATGATTTTCTTCTAAAATCCTTTCTATCCATCTTGTAGAATCTTTTTGAAAAGAGGCTCATGAGTTCCTCATTGGAAGTTGATGTCTCACTGTCCTCAGATGCTTTGAAGGCTATGCTGTGCTCCTTTCTCACTGGAGGTGTTGCCTTCTATTCTGCTACTTCTCTTGATTTGATCAGCTGCTCATAGGATTTTAATTTACCTAGCAGAGATTCAGTTGATATCTTATTTAGGCTTCTAGCTTCCGTGATTGGCCAGATTCTGGAATCCCAAGAGCTAGGGAAGCACATCAGTATTTTGTCATTCACCTCTGTCAAGGTGATGTCTTTATCTAAGGTTTTGAGCTCATTGATGATTGAACTCAACCTGTTGTACTTCTCAGCCACTGATTCTGTCTCATCCTTTTTGAAGTTCTCATACAGGGAGATGAGATTGGATCTCCTGTCTTTTCTCTCATCTACTGAGCCAACTACCATTTGGTTGAGGGAATCCCAAATGGCCTTGGCTGAGGTGCACTCAGCCACCTTTTAAAATATGTCATCTGACATTGTCTGAGCCAAGATATTCATTGCTTTAGCATCTGCCATTTTGGCTTTCTTGTAAGCTTCATTGTTTTCTGGAGGGGGCACTGCAATCATGTTGGTGGAGGTGCTTGTAGAAGCTGCAGGTGCTGGAGGTACACCTGTCAAGATAACAGAAAAAATATCCTCATCAATAGAATTCATGTATAATCTGATTCTTGCCTTCTAGATGGCAAACTTGTTGAGATTGTACATTGGAGGTCTGTTGCTTGCATACTCTTTGTTTTTGGCCATTTCTGTGAAGAAATAAATCTAATAACAAAAGCAAACAAGCAGATCTAATAAGAGGGATCTTTGTAGTTCAGGTGTTAGCCTGTACAACCAGTTAAGATAAAGGTGTGGTATTTTTAACTAACCTCGCTTTGATACCAATTGAAAGTGCAGGTTAGATCTGAAATATTCTAGGGGGGGGGGGGTAAATAGAGTATTATGCTCTCTACAAACTTTTTACAACTTTTGTTGTAAGCCTAGGTGAACAAGTTAGCAAATAAAATAAACTAAGCGCAGCAAACTAAGAGTTCACAGAGCACAGCCAAAATAAAAGAAAAGGGAAACCAGATGATACAAGAAATTTTTATAGTGGTTCCCCAACCTGGGTACATCCACTCTTCTACCACCCTGGTAGGAAATCACTCAGGTTTTTGATCAGGTGCCTGACACCAATGAGCTTTTATTCAGGTGCTCAAAAATCAAAACCTCAAGTCTTTTGGAAGGAGACTTGCAACCAGAATAATTTTGAAGGGAATTAAAACCCTGTACAGGAATTGGAAATAAGGTGATAGTGTCTTCTCTTTGTCAAAGCAACTGATAAGACTTTGAATTGATGTTAGCAGGTATTGCTCCCCCTGAGATCTTGAAAGTATCAGGAAAACTGCAGCACTACTTCAGGGTGATAGGTCTTCAAAGACCTAGAGTGCCTGGACCAGAGATCCTTTAGGAACTTCTTTGACAGATTGAAATTTGTTGTCCTTTGAAATTGTCCTGAGAATTGACAGAAGAAGACTCTTGATAGTGATTGGTTGTTGTTGTTCTTCTTCTTAAAGATGTTCTTTGGTTAGGCTGATTGGAGTAGAACTTTTGATTTTTGTATGGTTGTTCTTCTGTGCAATCTGAGTGTGTCTGTCTGATTGTCTGTTTGTATCACTGTATTGCTTGTTGTTTTTTTTGTGTGACTGTATGACTGACTGAGTTGGTGCTTTCGTTTCTTATCTATCTCATTTTGACTGACTGAGAACATTCAAAATTCGAATGTTGAGCAGTAATTGCAATCGGCCTGCGAAGGAAGCGACAATCAATTATTTCCCCAACTGTCCCATGGAAAAACGGCATGTAATCGTCCATAGTCAATGCGCGTTCTAACGGTAACATTCCGAGAAGATCTGGCATTAATAACTCCGGAATCATCGCCAAGAAACAGGACGGGAAACCTGAAGAAGACCTAGTCTGGATTCGTCGAACGAAGAACGCAATTCATCGAGCTGAATTTGAATTCGTCGAGCTGAGCTGGAGATAGTTCGTCAATCAGACAATCTTCATTCGTCGAATAGACAATCTTCATTTGTCGAACAGACAATCTTCGTTCGTCGAGCTGAGATAGATTGTGGACTTAGCCAAATATTCTGCATCTGCTGATATTCAGTGTCGACATAAGCTAGTGTCGACTGATTGATCTTGGTGTCGACTCAAATCTTCTGGTGTCGACATAAATTGGTGTTGACTGAAATCCTGGTGTCGACACAAATCTTCTGGTGTCGACATAAATTGTCTGGTGTCAACACATGCCCTAAGTCTCGACACAAATACTCTGAGTTCAGAATTCGTCGAGTAGAGTACTGTATTCATCGACCTGAGAAGCTGAGAACTTGATGTCCAAGTTCGTCGAGCTCAGAGTCTAATTCGTCGACCAAAGCTTGAAGCTGGACTTAGAAAAATTCTGAAGTTGTCCTGAATTTGGCTTGATGAAGAACCTCAACATTCGTCGAACAAAGAACAAGGATCGTCGAGCTCAGCACTAAGAATTATCTCACGATCGTCGAGCGCAGAACACCTTTCATCGAGCTGAGTTCGACGAACGTCAAACTCACTTTACTTAGTCTTGAAAACTTATAAGTCTGGAGTCTCTGAAGGTCTTGATGATAGCTGGTCCATCTGAAGTTGAACCTAAGGACTTGGCCTAGACTCTAGGACACAAACTTGACCTTGGCTATACAGGATGGGTCACATCCTAAGTCAGTGAACCTAGCCCAAATCAACTAGGGATCCAACACACCCTGTAGCAAAGCTCAAGACTTCCTAATTTTAACATCTCAGGGGGAGCTTTGTTAACATCAAAAGATCTACTAAAGTATTCTCAGTTGTATTTGAGAAAGAGAAGACAACATCACTCTCTCACCACCACTGTAAAATGGGTTCTTTAACTCCCTTCAAAAGTTATTCCCGGTTTCAAGTCACCTAATCAAAAGACTTGGTATTGGTTTTTGAGCACCTGATCAAAAGATCATTGGTGGCAGTCACCTGGTCAAAAACCTGAGTGGATTCCTACCAGGGTGGTAGAAGAGTGGATGTACCCAGGATGGGGAACCACTATAAAATTCTTGTGTTGTCTGGTTGCCATCCTTTTCTTTTGCTCTTGCTGTGGCTGTGCTAGTTAGGTTGCTGTGTCTGTGATAGTTAGTTCATATTTGTTGTGCCTGTGGTAGATTATTTTATCTTAGGACTGATTTTTTATTTACATCAAAAAGCATTAAAAGTTTCAAGATACTATATTCATCCCCCTCTAGAGTATATCAGATCTAACCCTAACTTTCAATTGGTATCAGAGCAGGTTCCTTTGGTTGTACAAGCTAGCCCTTGAACCAAAAGATCCTTTGTTAGATCTGATTTTTATTTCTATTAGGATTATATTCACAGTATGGCACAGAACAAAGATTATGCAAGCACCAGACCTCCAGTGTGCAAATTAAATAAGTTTGCCATCTGGAAGGCAAGAATAAAACTGTATATGAATTCAATTAATGAGGACATCTAAAATTTTATTTTGACTGGTCCTCCTCAAGCAACTGCCTTTACATCTACATCAACCTCAAGTAATCAACCAGTTCCACCACCTGAGTGGACTGATGCTCAGAAGAAAGCAAAAGTTGCTGATGCTAAAGCCATGAACATTCTGGCCCCAACAATATCTGATGACATTTTCCAGAAGGTGGCTGAATGTACTTCAGCCAAGGCCATTTGGGACTCTCTCAACCAAACGGTGACTGGATCTCCTGATGAAAGGAAGGATAGAAGGTCAAATCTCATATCCCAGTATGAGAATTTCAAGAAGGATGAAGCAGAATCTGTTGCAGACATGTACAACAGGCTTAGCTCAATAATCAATGAGCTGAAGACCTTGGATAAGGACATCACCCTCACTGAGGTGAATGATAAAATCCTCATGTGTTTTCCAAGCTCATGGGATTCAAGGATCTGACCAATCAAGGAGGCCAAGAGCTTAAATGAGATTTCCACTGAATCGTTATTGGGAAATCTCAAATCCTATGAGCAGCTAATCAAGTCTAGAGAACCAGCTAAACAAAGGAGTCCTCCACCAGCAAGGAAAGAGCACAACCTGGAATTCAAGGCTACTGAGGAGACAGAAGCTTCAACAATAAATGAAGAGCTAACGAGTCTCCTTGCCAAAAGATTTTACAAAATGGCAAGGAAAGTCTTCAGAAGAAAATCATCAAGGCAGGATGATAAGCTAAGGTATGACAAAACCCACACTAAAGAAGTAGTTTGCTTTGGCTGCAGGAAACCTGGACACTATATCTCAAAGTGTCTAGAGAATCAAAAGAAAGAGAGGAGAAGAGAGAAGGACTCCAGAAGGCAACAAAGCAACAGACCTTCTTCCAGCAAATACAAAAAGAAGGAGAATGACTTTGTAGCTGAAAACTGGAGAGATACTGAAGATGAATCCACATCTTCCAGTTCAAGTGAAGAGGAAGAAGAGGTAAGGGCCAAGGAAGTCTGCCTCATGGCCATTGATGCCTCAAGAAGTCAATCAAATGAAGAGGATGCATCTGACAATGAAGGATCTTCAGAATCAGAAGTTGATCAGGTATTGTCATCTTTTGACTATAATTCTGATAGTTTCAAAATTGAATTTAGGACAAAGTATATTGATTTAATAAACTCTGAAAAGGAAATCAAAACACTTAGAGAAAAATTATCTGATCAAGAAAATATGATTTCTGAAAACACCAAGTTAAAAGAAGAACTAACATTAGCTAATGAACAAATCATGTCTTTAAAAACAGAGCTATGTGAGGCCAAACAACTTGAGGAATCTCTCAATGGGAGAAGCCTTAAGCTGATGGACATCACAAGGACAGTCAATGCCAGACTGAATGACAAACTGGGCTTGGGTGCATCATCAAGTTTACCCCCCATTCTCAAGAAGAACATATTATCAACCCCCATCAGATTTGTTGCAGCTAAGGGTAAAGAAGTAATGAACAACAACCAAACCACAGAAGAAGTAACTAACTTTAAAAATCACAATAACAGAAACTAGAAAACCATAGATAAAAACAAAGTTCAGCAGATTTCGTCGAACTCAGATCGACGAAATGTGGCCAGTTCATCGAACTCAAGTCGACGAACACTCAACGAAAATCTATATAATAATCATTCGTATTACTGCGATCGACGAACTGTGCATGGTTCGTCGAGCAGAGATCAACGAACTTGGGCACAAAAAATGAATATGTTCATTCTCTGAGCAGAGATCGACGATCTCATCCCATTTTTTCAAACTCTGGTCGACGAACTCACAACATTTCGTCGAACCCGGAAAGAATTAATAAAAGTCATAACCATAAAAGCAACTCTAATAAATCCAGGAAACCTTTTAATCCACTGGATGATTGGATAATTCCTCCTAGAAGATATCACCCCTTAGGGTATAAGTCACAACCTGAATTTTCAATAATATTTAGTTCTTCTTATCAATAATATAAAGGACCCAAGGTAACCTGGGTCAAGAACAACTAACTGTTTTCATTGCAGGAAAAGAGCTATCCAGCTGTTAATCAAAAATGGTACATGGATAGTGGATTCTCCAAACATATGACTGGCAACAAGGACAATTTAATTAACTACAAGTCCAAGTTGGGTCCAAAGGTGATCTTTGGTGATTCAAAGTGTGGCCAGTCTGAAGGTTTTGGAGAAGTAAAGATTGGAGCAGTCACTTTCAAGAAGGTGACATATGTAAGTGGACTCAAGCATAACCTCATCTCTATAAGCCAATTATGTGATGAAGGTTATCAGGTACACTTTAACTCAACTTCTTGTAATATTTCTAATAAAGAGAAACAAACTGTTTTTATTGGAAATAGACAAGGCAACATATATATAGTAGATTTTCTTTCTGCACCTTCAGACATTTGTTTGTTTAATATAGTTAGTAATCAAAATGATCTTTGGCATAAAAGGCTAGAACATGTTAATATGAAAAATATTGCTAGGCTATTTAAAGACAACCTTGTGAGAGGTTTACCTTTTGGTCCCTACAAGAAGGAAGGCCTATGCAGGGCTTGTCAATTAGGCAAGCAAACTAAATCTAGCTTTAAATCAGTAAATAAAAGTGATTCACCTAGGATTTTGTACTTGCTACACATGGACCTATTTGGACCTATTACTGTACAAAGCCTAGGAGGGAAATCCTATACCCTAGTTATTGTAGATGACTTCTCAAGATTCACTTGGGTGTTCTTTCTGAGATCTAAGTCAGATACATTCAAAGTTCTTACAGATTTTCTTAGGACAATACAGATTGAGTACTCTACTCATGTTATATTGATCAGAAGTGATCATGGTACAGAGTTTGAGTCTCTTCTTATGCATGAGTTCTGTGGGAAGGAAGGTATCAGGCATTGCTTCTTGATGAGTCCAAATTTTACACTGATTTTTGGACTCATCTGGGCTAGTTTTATCGTCTTAGCACTACACTTGAGAGCCATAACTGCTTATATTTGCTTACGTGCCTATTTCATGATTAAGTGCACTATATGCCTGTTTCTATGTGCTTTATTTGTCTCTGTGTTTTTGTTCTTCTTTAGCCTTGTCTTGGGAATGTGGTGTACATGTTTGGTGGCTTATCTGCCTCTTCTGCTGGTGTTGGGTTCATGTGCATGCTCCGGAACCGCTCGGGAGACCCCGACGATGCAGGAATACTGTGCACGACCACTGGACTTATTGTGCACGACCACTGGTCGTGCGCCGCCGATCGTGCGCATTACATTATCATTTTTTATAATTCTGCCCAGGTAATCGCACGAGCACTGGCCGTAGTGCGCACGAGCACTGGCCGTAGTGCGCACGACCACTGGTCGTGCGACACTGCTCGTGCGCATTTGCCCCTTGCTTTCGGCAATTCTGTCCCTACCAATCACACGATCAGTGGATTTAGTGCGCATGACCACTTGTCGTGCGCCACTGATTGTGCGCATATATGCTGATGTTTCTATCCAGGTTGCAGGTCTAATTGGAAATGGCGCACGATCATCGGCCGACAGTGCGCACGACCACTGGTCGTGCGCAACTGATCGTCCGCTCTGCTTTTGTTGCCTCCGTATTTAAGGCCCTCCTCCGCGATTTAGGTCAACGCCCGTCATTTGCTGTGATCGGGGAGTTCGCGGGAAGCGCCATTTTACTTCTCCAGCTGCTCCATCACCTCCACCTTCATCGGGAGTCCATAGCCGGCTATTCCGAAGCTTTTCAAACTCTCCGGCGAAGCTCCCGGCCATTGACGACTTCAACTCCAAGCTTTCCACCGGAGTTGGTGAAGAAGACAACCTAGAGAACAGACTCAAAGGCCTTCGAGGTGACAGCTCGTTGGTACCGAAAGCCTCCTCGGACTGAGCCCGGAAGCGGATTGATAACTCACTATTCCAGCCATGACCTGCGGTGGATCTTCACTCTCTTTTGGTTTACTCCTCTTCCCCTTCCTCTGTAGTATGGAATGATTTAACATTGTAATGAACATCAAGTTTTATTCTATATCTAATGGGATGTTTGTAGTTTTCTTATGCTTGTGAGTAGTGTTTGTGAATGCGCCTCGCTCACTCCACATCCACTCCATACCCGTGTCTCACCCGATTGCACTCCACACAAGAACACTTCCATGCATTAGCTTTCCGTCCACGCTCTCAACTGAAGTTCGGCATCGCGGCCGAAACTCTCACTTCACCTTACGAAGTGGTGCCTTTTACCCGCATAGATTTTTTTAGTTTATTAGATCAAACAACCACAATCTCTCAAGTCCCCTTTTTACTCTTTTTCTAAGTATAACCCTCATAACAATATTTTCTGAACTGTTGCCACTCTATGCTAATTGCATTCCTCAAGAGACCGACACTCGGGGATTTATTTCCAAACTTTATTACTTGTGCGACCGGTGCGCTTGCCAATTTACACGCATCAAGTTTTTGGCGCCGTTGCCGGGGAATGCAACTATAGAGCGACTCCGGATGACTGAGAATTTCGTTATAAGAGTTGTATTGTTTTGTTTTGTTTTGATGCCTTTTCTCTTGTGTTGTTATTCCGTCAGATGGAATTGTTAGTTTTATTCGCAGAATCTATGCCAAGTAGTTGTATCCTTTATATTTGAAATCTTCGCAATGTGGGCCTATTTCAATATCCGTTGCTGTCATTGTGGAGACATCTCTCATGCTAGTGACAGATTCCCTCAGAAGAATAGTAGCCAGGAAATTCAGGAATCTACATATCGTAGACATAAGCCAGTTAGCTACCGACCCGCGGAGCTATTGCCGCACTACTTTTATTCGGCTTCAGCACCCGTTGCACCGCCGAAGCCGGCTAAGTAGTGCATTGTTTGTCGAAGCTGGGATCATGCATTGAAGGATTGCGCCGCTTACCTAGCTGAGATAGAAGTGGATGACAAGCCGGATCTTTGGATTGTCTCCACTTCAACCTTGGGCAGCATCCATTCTGTATCGGGGTATGCACCATTGCCATCTCTTTGTTATGGAGAAGGCATCCCAGGTATGTGCACCAATACATGTGCTTATCCCTATTCCGACACTGATATTTATACTCCTGAAGTGCATACATCACCTATCATAGAATCTATTAATTGTGGAGAGCCAGCGCTCAACATCCTACCGAGCTTCGTGCCTTCACCTTCTTCTTTGCATAACATTCTTTCTTCTTCTGACAGTGCTGTTGAGGTTGATTCATATGTGGAAATTAACATTTCCATCGTTATGTTAGATCCAGACGAGGAGGATGACTCCATGGCCGAGGTTGCGACCTTCACCCCATGTGAGGATGCCCGAGGCATGAACGAGGCAGATGCAGCTTTAGAACATTCTTGCATCAGCCTAGACAGCTGTATGGAAGCACCCACAATTCCACCGACGGGGGATGACTCTGGGACAATCCCCAAGATCGAGGTTCCTTTATGTTATACTTCTAGTTTATTTCTTGACCCCACTCTCGTGTCTACTTCCATGAAGGACCACATCGTGGAATCGGTCTAATTAGTGCAAGGTCCTGTAATGCGGCCTAGGACTTATTGTGACCAGATGCAGGTGGAGTTGGAGCCGATGAGCTTCCACAGTTACTTTCTGCCCATGCCTGACACATACGACAGGTATACGTATACAGGTATTGGGGCTTATGTTCGGTCTCCATTCCGGTACCCGCTACCGCAGCGCGACCATGAAACTCTGCCTGAGCATTTCCAGTTTCATTCGCCAATCAGTTAGGAAATGCTCAGATTTTGAATAAGTCCTGTTGGGAGACAATAAACCCAACATTTATCTATGGTAGTGTTTCTTTTGTTTAAATTTATGTTTGTATTTAATTATATGGGTATGGTAGCCAGCTGTGTGATGAGCTCTCTGTTAGACCACGTGGTCAGCAGTGTGAAATTGACTGAAAACTTGGGTGTGTGAAAAATTTCACTGCGCACGACCACTGGTCGTGCAAACTACTTATCAGCGCACAACCACTGGTCGTGCGCATGCCCAGTTTCTTTAAATTCCAGTCCGCCGTCCACTGTGCGTGCACCCTAATCTCCCACTTGGTCCGCTGCGCGTGCATTGTCGACGCTCATCCCATTCCGATTCCTCTCCGGTGGTCCGGCTTTCTTTCCTCCGGTAGGCTCCCTCAATTTCAAATCTCTCTTCCTCATTGTGCTGTAATGGAGCCTGGACGCCGCAATGTAATAAAGGCCTACCAATGATCAGGTCGTGCCTCGACAACACATGCTCAGATCTTGGGGAGAATGGGAACCTTCTCTAAGGCAGAGCATACTCAACGCTACAATTCCTTGAAGGACAAGCCATTCCTCTCTCAGCGGCTTATTGACTAGAGCGAGCTGCGTTCAATTGGGGATGACGGTGCATTAGAAGAGGCCATGCTCATTCTCTACTCCTTCAATTTTTGGAGCATGTTGTTCGAGTGTGACAAGCTTGGATACCGAGAATTGACGTTGGAGTTCCTTTCCACATTCACTTGGGAGACAACAGCGGACAACCGCTATTTCCCCACTTGTTAATTCCAGATGATGAGAAATGTCTTCACTGTCACATTGCCGGAGCTTGCCATTCATGCAGGCGTCTATACCGAGGCGGAGGCATCCGAGATTAACCTCCCCGAGTTGTGCTATGATTTTCCAGAGGGTGTGACTCCGCGTGCCGCTTGGCATTCTCTGACCGAAGGGAACGAGGAGTACGTCGCCCACCGTGCCAAATCAATGAATATTGTCTCCACCGCTCTAAGGTTTTTGCACCATTTGCTCAGTCACTACTCACCGCTAGGCCCCTGAGCAAGAATATGCTGGGGTGGTAGGATTTGATTTCCTTATTTAGTATGCAGCAATAGTACCCCATCCATCTGGGGTATATGCTGGCCTATTTCTTCCACCACGAAGCCACTTATGGCATCGCGGGCGCGATCGGGGGTGCTTACTACATTACCCGCATCGCCAAAAGTTTGGGAGTTTGGAGCCAGCTACCTCCGATGGTGCAGGTCACTGCCCCTTCCATGATCTCTAGGGCCAACCTGGTGAGTTGCCATTTGCTGCGTGTGGTTGGGAGAAAAAGTGGTCGGAAGTTTATCGTCCGCATTCCTGGTGATGCGCCTGCGGGTAGAGATGAAGAGGAAGATGAAGGAGAGCCAGGTGAATCTTCCGCTATGGGTAGGCGGAGTGCGGGAGTGCCACCGCAGCAGAGTCAACAGCAACTGAGGCCTCCCATAAAGCATGATGGGCAATATAGCCGCTAGTTCGGCTCAGCTCAAGAGCGGGGCATCCCATATTTGTCTGAGCGCATTGCTGATCTAGAAGCTTCCTAGTTTTTGATGCAGGACTTTATTTATCAGCAAGCAGTGCGAGGCGGGTTGAACATTCAACCATCACCGACTCGTATCGCTCCATCAGCGCCTGTTTTACGTCTGTCGCCCATCGAGATTCACGACAGTGATAGTGAGGGGGAGTGAGTGGAGCTCACCACAGAGCTAGTCTACCACGCCTTCTGTTTTTTTTATTTTCCGTGCAAGGAGACAACTATATTTTTTGTGGGTGCCCATCTGGGAGCCGAATGTTTTTTTTATATATACTATATGAACTGCTAATACAGGTATTTGGTCCACCTTAAGGACGGTAAACAAAAGGGCTTTCGGGAGACAGCCCATGTTGGCCGTTTGGTCTTATGCTGTGTTTTGAGTTCTTTTTATATATTCATATATATATATATATGTCCATATTTTGTTTGGCGTGCATATTTCAATCGCAGGTGCAGGAATTTTTGAGGCGCGACAACTTGGCCGCACTTGGACATCTCGTTGCACGACTGGTATGCTCAATTTTGAGCATAGGTACTTCCTACCCTAGCTATTGTTCCCAATTGTAATGCTTATTTTTACTAGTTGTCGAATTTATGTCTGGGGGGAGAATATGCCTGTAGTCACTACACAACACATTCTGGTGCATACCAGTCTCTTGTTTAGTTATTTCTTGATCTCTGTTGCACACACTGAGTCACCCACACGAGTGCGCTCTTTTCCTCGCGCACAGCTCGAGTCAAATGTATTGTTTTTGTGTAAACTTTAAAATAGTGGTGCTGGCTTAGGATTTCAGGATAGAGTAGTTCGAAACTCATGCAGTGCTCCTAATCGAGTACTCATGGTTTGTGTAGAACTAGTATAAAATTAATTTTTCTTTATGCTCGTAGATTTATATTTTTCTACAGACGTTAATATTGTTTGTACTACTTAAAATCTGAATCTGGAGTAATCGAACGATAATGTAGGAATGTGTGTAGCCGCCACTAGACTCGTATTGCTCGATTCGGGAGGAGGGATCCTCTTTATCGGTGGCTAAGAACTTGCCATAAGCTACTCTCGAAGCATTGGTGCCCGGTTAGTCAAGCATGAGCATGACGTAGGCCCTCATTTTGGCTAGTTTGAGCCTTGTTTAGCCTTTCCTACCCGTTAACCGTTGCATGCCAAATTTGTGCCTACCCCTTCTTTGATCCAGCTCCACTCACATCACCAAGGCCTGAAACTAAACCCACCATCGCGATCAAATGCTTGAGCTTGTTTGTATTTAATATTTTGCTGATGTTGTGATATGTGTAAATCGTATAATGTGGTGCTGAATTCATAAGCGTTTTGATTGCTACGTTTGGGGATTGCAAACACAGAAAATAAAAAGAAGAAAAGCAAAAAAACAAACAAAAAGAAAACAAAAAAAAATCTGAAAGAATTGCTTTGAGAATTCTATCCCATCCTACTTTTTTATTTTGGTCGGGTTAGGAAGGGTGCACGCCCGGTTTTCAAGCTCAGTTTGGGGGTGTGTTACTCTTACATTTCTAAGTGGCTGTATTGGTTTAAGTTTTTATTCGCTCGCTTTGGTTGCGTGTAGCCTTCATGTTTATCATTGACTACCAAACCTTAGCCTAAGCCCCATTCTCTCCTACAAGTCCTACTGATTCACGCTTGAGTCTAACCCGCACCGTGGAGAGAGTGTGAACGTGCAAGCGTATGGTCCCCGACATTGGTGGATACCTTTGGAGGTGATCCTGAGCCCCGATCTTTGGCAATGCTCACCTTAGTGGCCAGCATACTTTCTTCCTACACATGATCACAAGATTCTCCAGAATTCTAATTTTGAGCAAATACAAAATTTATTTACATATGTTGAATAGTTTAAACTACGTAGTATAATTAAAAAATTTTTCTATTCTATCTTCTATTCCCATGATGTATTTGATTTCTCGTCATACATTGTTTTTGAAATTTCTGAGCTAGCTAGCTATTTTCTAGTCCACGGAGTGATGATTTGCTCGGGACGTGCAAATGGTTAAGTCTGGGGGTGTGATGAGTCCAAATTTTACACTGATTTTTGGACTCATCTAGGCCAGTTTTATCGTCTTAGCACTACACTTGAGAGCCATAACTGCTTATATTTGCTTACGTGCCTATTTCATGATTAAGTGCACTATAGGCCCGTTTCTGTGTAGTTTATTTGTTTCTACGTTTTTGTTATTCTTTAGCCTTGTCTTGGGAATGTGGTGTGCACTTTTGGTGGCCTATCTGCCTCTTCTACTTGTGCAAGGTTCGTGTGCGTGCTCCGGAACCGCTCGGGAGACCCCGACGATGCAGGAATACTACGAACGACCACTGGACTTATTGTGCACAACCACTGGTCGTGAGCCGCCGATCGTGTGCATTATATTCTCATTTTATCTAATTCTGCCCATGTAATCGCACGAGCACTGGCCGTAGTGCGCACGACCACTGGTCGTGCGCCACTGCTCGTGCGCGTTTGCCCCTTGCTTTCGGCAATTTTGTCCCTGCCAATCGCACGATCAGTGGATTTAGTGCGGACGACCACTGGTCGTGCGCCACTGATCGTGCAAATATATGCTTATGTTTCTATCCAGGTTGCAGGTCTAATTAGAAATGGCGCACGATCATCGACCGACAGTGCGCACGACCACTGGTCGTGCACCACTGATCGTGCACTCTGCTTTTGCTATCTCCGTATTTAAGTACCTCCTCCGTGATTTAGGTCAACGCCCATCATTTGCTGCGATTGGGGAGTGCGCGGGAAGCGACATTTTACTTCTCCAGCTGCTCCATCACCTCCACCTTCATCGGGAGTCCATAGCCGGCTATTCCGAAGCTTTTCAAACTCTCCGGTGAAGCTCCCGACCATTGATTACTTCAACTCCAAGCTTTCCACCAGAGTTGGTGAAGAAGACAACCTAGAGAACGGACTCAAAGGCCTTCGAGGTGACAGCTCGTTGGTACCGGAAGCCTCCTCAGACTGAGCCCGGAAGCGGATTGATAACTCGCTATTCCGGCCTCGACCTGCGGTGGATCTTCACTCTCTTATGGTTTACTCCTCTTCCCTTCCTCTGTAGTATGGAATGATTTAACAATGTAATGAACACCAAGTTTTATTCTATATCTAATGGGATGTTTGTAGTTTTCTTATGCTTGTGCATAGTGTTTGTTAATGCGCCTCGATCACTCCACATCCACTCCATACCCGTGTCTCACCCGATTGCACTCCACACAAGAACACTTCCATCCATTAGCTTTCCGTCCACTCGCTCAACCGAAGTTCGGCATCGCGGACGAAACTCTCACTTCACCTTGCAAAGCGGTGCCTTCGACCCACATAGCTTTTTTTAGTTTATTAGATCAAACAGCCACAATCTCTCAAGTCCCCTTTTTACTCTTTTTTAAGTATAACCCTCATAACAATATTTTCTGAGTTGTTGCTGCTCTATGCTAATTGCATTCCTCAAGTGACTGACACTCGGAGATTTATTCCCAAACTTTATTACTTGTGCGACCGGTGCGCTTGCTGATTTACACGCATCACTTCTCAGCTGCTAGAACTCCCCAACAAAATGGGGTAGCTGAAAGGAAGAACAAAACCTTAATTGAAGCTGCAGGAACATTACTTACAGATACTTACATGCCCCTATCCTTTTGGGCAGAGGCTGTAAGCACAACAAACTATGTACTGAATATAATCCTAATACATAAACTTAAGAATAAGACTCCCCATGAATTGCTTAAAGGGAAGAAACCTAAAATCACTTATTTTAAAGTATTTGGCTGTATATATTATATACAGAATAATAATAAGAAATATATTAGAAAGTTTAAAGCTAAAGCTGAAGAGGGAATTTTTCTAGGATATTCCCAAGTAAGCAAAGCTTATAGGGTGTTTAACAAATCTTCTTTAAAAATTGAAGAATCAATACATATGACTTTTGATGAAACTAACATGTCTTATAAGGAGAAAGAGATTTCTACAAATAGCACCTTGCAGGTACCTCACTTGTGTGAGAAAATGGGTGAGCTGAACCTTCCACAAGAAGTTATATCACCCTCTCCTCCACAGGTTGATGAAGACATCGAAGAATAAAGCACAGAAGTCATTGAACTTCATCCAACAACAGACATAATTCCACAAGAGGAATTAATTCCAAATGCTATTGCTGAACCAACTCCACCCACTGATCTTGTCACACTAAGGGATCATCCTAGATCTCAAGTGATTGGAGACATATCAGTAGGTGTACAGACGAGGCATCAACTCAACCAAGATTTGATGCATGCCTGTTTCCTCTCTCAAGTTGAGCCCCAATCCATAAAAGATGTTGAGCAAGATCCCCACTAGATCATTGCACTGCAAGAGGAACTCAACCAATTTGAGAGATATAGAGTTTGGGATTTAGTTCCAAGACCTAAAGATTACCCAGTCATTGAAACTAAATGGGTATATAGAAACAAACTAGATGCCCATGGTGTAATTATGAGGAACAAGGCTAGGCTTGTTGCTCAAGGTTATAGGCAAGAAGAAGGGATAGACTATGACCAAACTTTTGCACCAGTTGTAAGGTTAGAAGCAATCAGGATCTTCCTTGCTTATGCTGCATATAAGAACTTCAAAGTTTATTAGATAGATGTAAGAGTGCCTTTCTGAATGGAGTACTTAAAGAAGAGATTTATGTTGAACAACCTCTAAGTTTTATCTCTCCAACCTATCCTTCATATGTTTTTAGATTGCATAAAGCTCTTTATGGTTTAAAGCAAGATCCAAGAGCTTGGTATGAGACCCTAGCTAGCTTTTTGATGGAGTATAAATTCACTAGAGGCATTGTAGATAAAACATTATTCACTAGACACCATAAGGATCAAACTTTGTTAGTACAAATATATGTAGATGATATTATATTTGGGTCTACTGTATCTAAACTATGCAAGAGGTTTTCTGACCTCATGCATTCTAAGTTTGAAATGAGTAGCATGGGTGAGCTATCCTACTTCCTTGGTCTCCAAGTGAAGCAGCTGCCTGATGGCATCTTCATATCCCAGACTAAATATGCTAAAGAGCTTATTAAAAAGTTTGGGATGGCTGATGCCTCAACAAAGAAAACACCCATGACCACTAATGCTGTAATAGACACTGATAAACATGGGAAACCATTTGATCAGAAATTATATAGGGGCATTATTGGGTCCCTACTATACCTTACAACAAGCAGACCTAACATAATGTTAGCCACATATCTTTCTGCTAGGTTCCAAGTGAACCCTAAAGAATCTAATCTAGTTTTTCTAAAAAGAATTTTGAGATATATAGAGAGTTGTCCTAGTTTAGGACTCTGTTATCCTACTGAGTCAGAATTTGAGTTAACTGGATACTCAGATGCTGACTTTGCTGGATGCAGAGTAGATAGAAAGAGTACCTCAGGGACTTGTCAGTTCCTTGGTATGAGATTAGTGTCTTGGTTCTGTAAGAAACAATCATCTGTGTCAACATCAACTGCTGAAGCAGAATACATAGCAGCTGACAGTTGTTGTGGATTCAAACCAACTCCTAGACTATGAGTTCAACTTAAATAATTCAACTCTCTTATGTGATAACACAAGTGCTATATCCATAACACAAAATCCAGTCCATCACAGTATGACTAAGCATATAGATATTAGGCATCATTTCATTAGAGAGTGTGTAGACAAAAACAAAATTAAACCTGTCTATATCTACAATGATTTACAAAGAGCAAATATTTTCGCCAAACCCTTGTATGAAAGAAATCACTTGTTCTTTATAAATTAGCTTAAAATGATCAATGGAGAATCTTTAATTTAATTTCTGTCTATGCTCGACGAATTTTTCAAAGTTCGTCGAACGGAGATCGACAAACAAAGAAATGTTCTAGAGAAATTCGTCGAACGGAGATCGACGAACTCTCTGTGAGTGAAGTTGTTTTCGTCGAACGGAGACCGACAAATCTGCTTAAGAAAACTTTCGTCGAATGGAGCTCGATGAAATGTTCTCAAATCTTCAGACAAAGCACGGCGAATTATTTAACTACAAAATCCTTCGTTGACCTCAGATCCAAGAATTATTTATTTTTCGTGGAACAGAGTTTGTTGATTCATATTCTGAAAAACCATATATCTAGGTTTTTCTTTGACCTCCGTCCCGCGCTTTCAGTTCCATAACACTTGATCTTTGTTTCTCTCTTGTAGGTGCACTATGGCGATTCCCGCAGGCAGTCTTGTGGCCATGAAATTTGATACCGGATTTGATGTGGACTTTGAATCGTTTCAACATTCTAATCCTATCTTCCTGAATATCTTACAACTACTTGAAGATCAGCAGTTGAAACATTTGATGACCACTAGGATCAAGCTCGCCAGTGCAGAGATCAGGGAATGGGTATACACCTCTGCCACCACAGATGAAGACACCATGACCGGCACAATATTGGGTAATGATGTTTCTCTTACCCCCAACATTTTAACTGAAATCTTTGGATTAACCAATGGTACAGAAGAACTGGAAATTGATAGTGAGGAATTTAATGAAATGTTGAATAAAACGGGTTATTCTAGAGACACTCCAAATAAACTTCTGAAGAAACACCTATCTGCTGAGTATAAGTTTCTCGCAGATGTTGTGGGCAAGGTGTTACTGGGTAAGCACACAGCCCATGACTACATCACCAGACATCAATTTCTGGTGATGTGTGCGGTGGTGAATAAGAAGCCAGTGAATTGGGCGCAGATTATGTTTGAACTGATAAAAAGGAAAAATACTAAGAAAGAAGTTTGCTTCGGCCAGATACTAGGAATTTTTCTACAAGAAAGGGCTTCTAAACACTTGGTATCAACAACAGTATTCATCAATTCCTCCAAGAGGCTCACCTCTGCTCTCTTTGGTAGATGGGAAAGGAGGATCACCAAGCCAACCAAGGCTTCTTCCTCCTCCAGGCCTTTTGAAAGTACTAGGGCTGTCACAGCCGCTCCTCTAACCCCAGACGAGGCCCCCTCCACCTCCAACATTCCTTCTTCTCCTCAACATCAACAACAACCACTTCACATTTCTACACCAGTTCCATCTCCTGCACATTCTCCACCTCCGTCATCTCCTCAAATAAATCTCACTGCAATCCAATCAATTGAAATCCCATCTTCCCCCATTCAGGAATCCATACAACACTCTCCTTCCGAATCACCACAACCATCCCCACATCAATCCACTCTTCCACCTCATTTAACTACCACAGATCCTGACACCTTTATCTCCTCCCATACATTCAATCTAGTAATTCCCCCATCATCCCCACATGAAGAATCTATCCCCACAACTGAAATTCCATCTTCTGCACCTGACCACACACACCAAGATATGTCTAGTGCATTTTCTGTTTGTTCAAACTATGGTCACCACAATCCCTACTCCTCCACTGCTCCAGAATCCCTTTATTTAAATTTCTCTGATATTGCTAAGGATTTGCTTGCTTTCATCTCTCCCACTCTTCAAAATCTTCTAACTAATGCTCTAGCTCCTCTCACTGCTTCCATCCAAACTCTCTCTGCCACAGTTGCTGCTCTATCCCCTATCCCTTCTTCTGAGGGACTGGCTCCAGGTCCTTCTGCAGCCAGTCAGGGGGAGATGCTTCATGATGAAGAAGTTCCGGTGAATACAGCAGCAAAAACAGCAGCAGCAGCAGCAGAAAAGGCAGCAGCAGAAGCAGAAGCAGCAGCAGCAGAACTTGCTTCTTTCATGACTGATTCTTCAGAAAATATAGCAGATCCTTCTGATATAATAGATTTAATAGAATCAGATACTGATATGGATGAGCCTCTTTTGGGTGAGATAGACAATGTTGGTGCTTATATTATAAATCCCACAGTTGATCTTTTGAATTTGTTGAACATTTTTGATACAGTTTATTTGAATGAACTTCCTGAGTACTGCATAAAGCCATCTTTGGCTATAGTTCCCTACACATCACCAATAAGCCCCAAGGTTGCCAAGCAACTCAAGGATAGTCTTGCCATTACAGAGGTCCCTGTTATCCCATCTCCACCAAAAGCTGCCTCCCTCATTCCTCCATCTCCTCCTAGAGACATTTCTGCTCCAACTTTTGTTATGGATGACTCTCCATTGCCTGATCTTGATGAATTGATCATGGATGATATAGAAGAAGAAAATAAATCAGTTGCTGAAAGCACTGATGTGTACAGTTCTCCAGTTCCAGCTCCTTCTCATGCAGAGAAACCCTTGATATCTGCAGAGGCTCTGAAAGAAATAAATGCAATATATGATAATCCTCAAGACTCTTCTGATGATGAGGATGATGAAGAGGACTCTGATGATGAGCCCAAGAAGAAAGTCTTCAGGAAAATAAAAGCTCCTCCACCTCCTTCCCCAAAACCAAATCCAACAAATGATACTCCCTATTATATACTTTAGAAAATCACACCATACAAGGGCATGCCAGCATAGATGTGGCTATCCAAGAACCAGCAGAAAGAGAGAAAGAAAAGCAGGAAGTACTCACCTCCTCCTCAAAGATTCAAGAAGGACCCTCATCCTCCTCCTCAACCTGCTGCTGGTGCTTCAGACACTTCATCTCAAAGGTCTACCCATTATCAAACATATCAAAGGCAGCAGGGTAGATCTTCCTCTTCAGGAAGCAGCCAGCAGAGGCACCAATCATCAGGCAAACATCATCAACAACAACAACAGCAACCTCAACATCAACAACAGCAAATTGCTGAACATCAGAAAGCTGAAAGCCCAAAGAGACCTGCCTCCCCTCCTGTACCTTTTGAAGATCCAGAAACTGCTACCTCTGCAAGGATAACAAGATTCCAGGAATTGGTTGGCCTATCCATGATCAACAAAGCAAAAGCTGAAGGATAGGATCCTTCTGAACACACTACCATGTCCAAATACAGGAAGGAAGAACTCAACAAGTTTGCTAAAGCTAACAAATTTTTTAATGTTGATGACTACATGAAACTGCATCCAGAAGCTGTAGTGCCAAGGGCTACCTCCCTTAATATCATTGGAGCTGCTGATATGACAATGACAAAAACTCAAGTAGCAAACCCAAACAGGGAAATCAAATTTACACAACCTGGTGACAAAGCTAAGGAGGTTAAGCCAAAGGAGCCCAAGAAGAAGAAATAAACTTTAAACTGTTTAGTCTCTTTGATTATTTTAAAATGGCTTGTTTATATTCTTGATACAAAGCTCTCTATACATCTATATCTGTTGTATATTTTACAATTTTTGCCAGATATATGTTTTCTTACTTTGTGAATATCTTATGTCTATATTTAGTGACCTCACCCAAATAGGGGGAGATTGTTGGATCCCTAGTTGGATTTGGTCTAGGTTCACTAAACTAGGATGTTTGACCCAATATGTATAGCCAGGGTCATGTTTGTGTCCTAGAGTCTAGGCCATGTCCTTAGAGTCAATATTGCATGGACCAGCCATCAACATACTGCAGAAGACTCAAGACTTAGAGAAATTTCAAAGACTTAGGAAATGAGTTCGACGTTCGTCGAACTCAGCTCGACGAAAGTCATTCTCAGCTCAATGAACTCAGAGACAATTCTCTGAGCTGAGCTCGATGAATTTGGTTCTCAGGTCGACGATCTTGGATCTCAGGTCGACGAACAACAATTATCTGGTCGACAAACATAACTTCTCAGCTCGACGAACTCAGGACCCAGGTCAACGAATTCTGTTCTTCACTCGACGATTTCTGTGCGGTTCCAGACATGGACTTTTCCTCCCTCTGTCCCTTATTTTAATGTAGTAATTCCTGTATAATCGATACTTAATATTCTCTGAATATTACGGTTAGAATCAGCATTGATTATGGCTGTCATCAGGATCATTACTTGCCATTTTTCAATGGGACAATTGGGGAAATCAATCAATGCAGATATTCTCCAGGTCGTTAGTAATCAATGCTGAAGAAATTCAAAATACAGAAGGAAGATTACATGGAAAATATAAAAGGATTTTTTCTTCTTCCTCCTTAGCAATAGAGAGCAGAGCACAAAGATGACATAGAGAACTCAAGAATTTTGAAATTAAACAAGCAATATAAAGGGCAATACAATAGTCAAGAAACCAGAAGCCCCAGACCAGAGAAACAATAGCAAGCAAAAGAAGAAGAAGAACATCCATTCAAAATCAAGAGTCTTCTTCCTTCTTATTTCCTGGATTCTTCAAGGACAACAACAACTCTATCAGTCAAGAAGTTCCTGGATATCGTTTGGTCAAGGCTAAAGGATTGAAGGCCTACTCACCATGTAGCAAAGCTCAAGACTTCCTGATTTTAACATCTCAGGGGGAGATTTGTTAACATCAAAAGATCCACTAAAGTCTTCTCAGTTGTATTTGAGAAAGAGAAGACAACATCACTCTCTCACAACCACTGTAAAAAGGGTTCTTTAACTCCCTTCAAAAGTTATTCCTAGTTTCAAGTCACCTGATCAAAAGACTTGGGATTAGTTTTTGAGCACCTGATCAAAAGCTCATTGGTGGCAGTCACCTGATCAAAAATATGAGTGGATTCCTACCAGGGTGGTAGAAGAGTGGGTGTACCCAGGTTGGGGAACCACTATAAAATTCTTGTGTTGTATGGTTGCCATCCTTTTCTTTTGCTCTTGCTGTGGCTGTGCTAGTTAAGTTGCTGTGTCTGTGATAGTTAGTTCATATTTATTATGCCTGTGGTAGATTATTTTATCTTAGGACTGATTTTTTATTTACAACAAAAAACATTAAAAGTTCTAAGATACTCTATTAACCCCCCCCCTCTAGAGTATATCGATCTAACCCAAACTTTCTTCCTTGAATGTCGGGTGAAACAATTCTATCAAAGTACCTTTGGCCATGGGCCCGAACTTGGCCAAACGCTTGGCTGCCACATTATCTTCCCGGGGAACATGTTGAATGGCAAATGTTCGGAATCATCTGATGATCCCCCTCACCTTGGTTAAGTACTTCATGGGGGTAAAATCCCTTGCCTCGTACTCACCCTTGATTTGTGATGCCACTACCAACGAATCGGTGGATACCTCCACGTCCAGCACCCCTAGCTCTATGGTCAAGCGTAGCCTTGCTATCATAGCTTCATACTCCACCTTCTTGTTAGTGATCGGAAAATACAGTATCACGGCCTGCTCTATTGTGACCACTTGAGGTCTTAACAGCACTACCCCGCCCCTAAAGAATGCTTCCCTGATGCTCCATCCACCAACACGACCCAAGAAACCTGCTGTAGAGGCCTCTCACCCCCTACCTCGACAACATAGTCGGTCAGGAAGTCGGCCACCACTTGTGCCTTGATTGAGAGACTTGGTATAAAAGAGATGTCAAACTCACTCAGCTCAATGGACCATTTAGTTAGTCATCCTGAGTGCTCCACCCCATCGAAAATATTCTGAAGAGGATGGTCTGTCACCACCTTGATTATATGCGCTTGAAAGTGTGGCATGATCTTTCGGGCTGAGAAAAACAAAGAGAAGGCCAACTTCTCGAGGATGGTGTAATGGAGCTCCGCCTTCTTCAATATCCTGATAACCTAATAGATGGGTAGCTACTTCTTACCATCTTCCCAAACCAAGACGGAGCTCATGTCCTCAGCCCCCACTCCCAGATACAATGTCAGGTCCTCTCCTTCCTTTGGTACCTAAAGGAGTGGGGCTTGGGAGAGCTGACCCCTCAGTGCTTGGAAAGCCTCTTGATACTCTTTTGTCCACTCAAATTTTTGGTTCCCTCGCAGCACCCAGAAGAAGGGTGAGCACTTCTCCCCTGCTTAGGAGAGACACCTACTCAGCCCGGTGAGCTCCCCGTCAAGTGCTGAACCTCTTTGGTGTTACGTGGTGATTATAACTCCATTGTGCCCTTAACCTTGTTCGGGTTGGGATCCACCCCGCAGGGGTGAGGAGATGGCCTAGGAACTTTCCTCTATGAAAGTGCAGGTTAGATCTGAAATACTCTAAAGGGGGGGGGGGTGAATAGAGTATAGTGCTCACTAAAATTTTTTTACAACTTTTGTTGTATTCCTAAGTGAACAAGTCAGTAAGTAAATAAAACTAAGCATAGCAAACTAAGTAATCACAGAGTACAACCAAAACACAAAGAAAAGGGCAACCAGATGACACAAGAAATTTTATAGTGGTTCCCCAACCTAGGTACATCCACTCTTCTACCACCCTGGTAGGAATCCACTCAGGTTTTTGATCAGGTGCCTGACACCAATGAGCCTTTGTTTAGGTGCTCAAAAACCAAAACCTCAAGTCTTTTGGAAGGAGACTTGCAACCAGAATAATTTTGAAGGGAATTAAAACCCTGTATAGGAATTGGAAATAAGGTGATAGGGTCTTCTCTTTCTCAATATCAACTGAGAAGACTTGTGGATTGATTGTAGTAGATTTTGCTCCCCCTAAGATCTTGAGTGTATCAGGAAAGCTAGAGCACTGCTTCAGGGTGATAGGTCTTCAAAGACCTAGAGTGCTTGGACCAGAGATGCTTCAGGAACTTCTTTGACAGATTAAAATTTGTTGTCCTTTGAAGTTGTCCTGAGAATTTTCAGATGAAGACTCTTGATAGTGATTGATTGTTCTTCTTCTTCTTCTTGAAGATGTTCTCTGGTTAGGCTGATTGCAGTAGAACTTTTTGATTTCTGAGAGGTTGTTCTTCTTTGCAGTCTGAGTGTGTCAATCTGATTGTCTGTATTGCTTGTTGTGTGTGACTGTATCACTGACTCAGTATCTGTAGTAGTACTTGATCCTTTCTTTTCTTTTCTTTAGACTGACTAAGAACATTCGAAATTCGAATGTTGAGCAGTAATTGCAGTCGGCCTTGGAAGGAAGCAACAATCAATGATTTCCCTAACTGTCCCATGAAAAAACGGCATGTAATAGTCCATAGTCAATGCGCGTTCTAACGGTAACATTCCGAGAAGATCTGGCATTAATAACTCCGGGATCATCACCAAGAAACGGGACGGGAAACCTGAAGATGACCTAGTCTGGATTCGTCGAACAAAGAACGCAATTCGTCGAGCTGAGTTTGAGTTCATCGAGCTGAGCTGGAGTTCGTCGAGCTGAGCTTGAGTTCGTCGAGCTGAGCTTGAGTTCGTCGAGCTCAGCTAGAGAGAGTTCATCGACCAGACAATCTTCATTAGTCGAATAGACAATCTTCATTCGTCGAACAGACAATCTTCATTCGTCGAACAGACAATCTTCATTCGTCGAACAGACAATCTTCATTCGTCGAGCTGAGATGCTGACTCCGTCGACCTGAGAAGTTGAGAGCTTGAGGTCCAAGTTCGTCGAGCTCAAAATTTTATTCGTCGACCGAAGCTAGAAGCTGGACTTAGAAAAATTCTGAAGTTGTACTGATTTTAGCTTGATGTAGAAACTCTGTCTTCATCGAACATAAAACTAAGATCGTCAAGCTCAGCACCAAGAAATGTCTCATGATTGTCGAGTGCAAAACACCTTTCGTCGAGCTGAGTTCGACGAACGTCGAACTAACTTAACTTAGTCTTGAAATCCTCTAAGTCTGGAGTCTCTGATGGACTTGTTGATAGCTGGTCCATCTGAAAGTGACTCTAAGGACTTGGCCTAGACTCTAGGACACAAACTTGACCCTGGCTATACATGATGGGTCACATCCTAAGTCAGTGAACCCAACCCAAATCAACTAGGGATCCAACACTTTATTCTCTCCAAAGATACACTTTAGGGGGTTTAGCCGCATCTTGAAGTTTCTCAAGGTGGCAAACGTTTCTTCTAAGTCGAGCAAGTGGGAATCCACATCCCTACTTTTCACCATGAGATCGTCCACGTACACCTCCAAATTCCTCCCTCTCTCAACTTTGAAGACCTGATCCATCATGCACTGGTATGTAGCTCTTGAATTTTTTAGCCCGAAGGCCATCATCTTGTAGCTGAAGCACCATTCCCTTGTAATGTAGGAAACATCCTTAATGTCGGGTGGATACATCCTGATCTGATGATAACCTGAAAAAACATCTAAAAAACTTATTATAGAAATACGGAAGGCTGAGTCAACCAGCGCGTCGATTCAAGGTAGGGGTAGAAATCCTTAGGGCATTATTTATTTAAAAGCGAGAAGTATACACAGATTCTCCATTGCCCATATCCCTTCCTAACCACTATAATATTTGAGACCTAGCCTAGATACTGGATCTTTGATACAAAACCTGCCTTGAGGAGCCTCTCCACCTCCTCCCTGATGGTCTCCTATAGCTTCGTTGTGATGGTCCTCCTCTTTTGGTGGATTGGGCATGTCTTGGGGTCAAGGTTCAAATGGTGGCATGCCACATCCATGTCGATGCCTAACATGTCCTCTGTACTCCAAGCGAAGACGTCGACGTTCTTTTGATGCACTCCTGCATCCTCTCTCGATCCCCAGGGCTCAGGCCGCCACTGATCCACGCCCTTTCCAGCTCCCTTCATTTGTGAAGACCTCTATCTCCATAACCTCCTCTGCCGACTCCAACCTGGATTTCTCCCACTCGCTTCTCAGCTTCTCCCCCTGCTCAAGTATCTCGTCACTCCCATTTCTTCAACTTCCATCGCCTCCGCCCGGCTCTCCTCCATTTCCACTCCCCCAACCTCCGGGGCACGAACCACTCCCTCCTCTTTCTTCTCCTCTACCACTACCTCCATCATCTCTAACTCCTAAGCTGATCCTCCCCTGCTCGCTTCTGACTCCTCCTGCGCTGCCAGCTCTCTCCCCAACTCTTCTTCCTCTGACATCTAGGCTATGGTGTTGATGGCCATTACATAAAATTACCTCATCACCTTCGGGTCTCCTCTGATCCAGACTTGGACCCACCCCATTGTTGAACTTGAGGCACTGATAAAATGAGGAGGGGATGCAGTGGAAGATGCATATGACGGGGAGCCCAAAGATGGCATTATAGATGCTCGGAGCGTCCATGATGATGAACCGACAATTCCTCGACACTCCCCCAGCATCACATGAAGACCTACCCCTCCTTCAACCTCCTTACTCTCCCCAAAAAATCTGAATAGCGACCCGTCCGAGGCATACACCCTCCTAGCCTCCACTTCATTTCATCGAAGGACTTCTTGAAAATGTCATTCACGGAGCTTCCATTGTCAACCATTATCCGGGAGACCATGAAGATCTCGATGGCCTTTTGGATCACCAAAGCATCGCAAAATGGGTCCTCATAGTTAAGCATATCCTTTGAAGAGAAGGTGATCTTCTCCTTCGGGGGGGGGGGGGGGGGGGAGGAGTTTGGGATGTCGAGACGACACTCCTTCTGAACATGGTCTGGAAGCTCCCATTATGGGTGGCTTCAATTCCAACTCCCCCATGGATCACCCTGATCCCCCATGGGCTCCCACATCGTCCTTATCTTTGCATCTGTCCTCCTCTCCTCCTGATATGACCTCCTCTATCTGCACTAGTGGTGTTGCTGAACTCGCCCTCTAGTTTCTCTCACCTCCAGGAATTTTCGGTAGGTGGCCGTCGCGTGACCTTCCTCCCAAAGGTAGTCACAAAATGGCAACACCACCCTACCCCCTTCTCTCCTTCCTCTTCTTTTATCCCCTGTTCTCATCCCCCTCCCCCAGGCGATTGCCATCGCTTCATGCTGCTATGAGAGGTTAGCCCTCTACCCCTACCTCCACATCGGTGTGATGAACCACAACTAAACGCCACAGAAATTCTCTCCACCTTGAAATACTCTCACCTACCCCTAGACAGGTCCCTCCCGGGGCCTCCAAGCCAATCGATTATTTTTCTCCTGATGCCCCCAACCTTGTTATTGCCCCTGGATCCCTCAACCATGGGGCTCTTCTCTCCTCCTCTCTTCTCATGGTCTTCCTTCTCCCTGCTCTTTTACCTCCTCCTCTGCCAACTTGGCTAGCTTCTTGGCGAATGCTGGGTTGGCCAACTCACTTCCTATCTCCTTTGCTGCCCTCTCCATCAACTCCTCGAAGGAAATGGGGCACCCTTTTCAGGTCCATGCTGAAGAACCCCTGCCTCGCGCCCAGGGTTAAGGCGATCATTAGGGTATACCCAGGAACCTCCTGGACTAGATGGACCTCCTACTTGAACCGATCCACGTAGTTCCCCAATGTCTCCTCTGGTCTCTGCTTAATTGTGAACAAACACTCCCCTTCCTTCTTCCTCTTCTTCGATATTGAGAATCTCAACAGGAACCTACATTGCAGGTCCTTAAAGCAGTAGATGGAACTCATAAGAAGCTGGTGAAACTAGTCCCCGGCCTTTTCCTGTTGGATCGTGAGGCGCCCTTAGAGAGGGGGTGAATAAGGTTTAAATTTTTTTTATTTTTTAAATTACTTTTCCTTGGTGAAGTAATTGTAGAAATCAAATTTAATTTTTCATAATCAAAGATGAACACTTAAAAAATCATAAGAATAAAAATGATGACATTTTATTTCACAATTGTTAAAATAGAGTACATCGTATCTCTATAGAGCTAGATATCAATGCTATGAAAAATATAACTTTTTGATTTCACTGATCCCTCTAACAAGAACTGGCTAGCTATAGAGTATCTCTTCCTAGATCTTGCTACTAGCCTCCCCCTATATCACACCACGATCTAGTCGCTGCACACAAGGTGGCGAAAACTCCCTAAGTCGCACAAGGACCGAGACACCACGCACAAGGCAACGATTCTCTCCTAAGCCACACATGGACCTAGACGCCTTGCACAAGGTGACGATTTCCTCTATCAATTACAATGAGGAAATGAAGAATGACAAAGCACAATATTCAGAATGAAAACTCCCTCTTAATGAAACGCTGAAGATGCTGACGAATCGTTGCTAGGGTTGCTTCAGATGCCGTGTACGAGTCGTCGCTTTTCCGCACTTGAACATTCTTGGGAAGATGGAGTTTTTCTAGATGATGGAGCTCTCTGGATAGGATGCACGGGGAGGAACACTCCAGAAATTGAAAATCGTGATCTCCATAGAAAAATGAGCCTCTTTTATATTTTAGAGATATCGCTTGGCGATACTGGAAATTGCCAGCAAGCGATATCCTATCCGGCTGCCACATGTACCATGGATTCGAAACTTCTGCATGATGAATTGATCATGGCTAATCGTGTGATATCGCCTGAGCGCTATCGATATCGCTATACGATATCGATGTTAACTAAACGACGTGGAGATCATGCGGTAACTGTTCTGCGAGCTATCGCTAGGTGCGATATTGGATATCGCCAGGCGATATCACCTTATCTTTTCTTTGCAATCTCGAATCCAAGCTAAAAATTATTTGAGCGTTAGACCCGTTATATCTGCAAATCATAAACACACGATAATCAAATACAAACAAGATTTGTTATTAGCAAACCAAGTTGTGTGGAACGCATGCTCCAACAATCTCCTTCTTTTGATAATAGCAAATCCACTTAGAAAAAATCATGAATGACCTATAAGTGATATAAAACATGATCAACAAGATGAAGCACTTGTATGTGCATAAAATCCTCTTGGATGTTACTCTCTCCCTACATATGTACTCCCCCTAAATAGAAGCTGATAGAATGATTGAATTTAATTTCAGTTTTAAATTAAAGTAATCCTAAATAAGGGTTTCTCATAATATTCTCCCCCTTTTGGTATTATCAAAAGAAAAGTAGAGTGAATGCGGAAGCCAAACTGGAAAAACCAAAAAGAGAAAAATCAAGTGTAGAACATGTGAAACAATGTATAATGATGAGTAATTTGAGTGAACACAAATATTGGTGAATTCATACAGTTATATCATAGTTATATACACTAGTGAACATAATTAGAATCATTTACGGTCTAATTCTCATGAGAAGAAATGTTAGAGATGATAATGTAGTGTACAAGTGAAAGATGAAAAGTTCATATGTAGAAACTTAAAACATAAATGAAAACAGAAATGTTAAAAAACCTAACCAAGAAATACACACAATTAACTGTACTTGTACCCAAGAATTCAGAGCACAAAGATTAAATGAATAGCCATATAAAGTTTACACAAGACACTTTACAATTCTGTCTAAGGTGCTCAACCTCACAATACTTATGAAGACTTATCAGGAGGGTGAATAATGCTTGGTGGAGGTTCCTTGTCAGCCTTTTTATTGTATTTTTGTATTTTTCTTAAGAAGAACAAACTGCTTCTTTTATGCTTGACACATGACTCCGAATTCACTTATGATGCAATATATGATAAGAAAATATGAATTGTGCAAAGAAAATAAGGATAAAGCATAGTTTTCTCATGACTTTTCAGTGGTTATGGTAGAACACTCACAATCCACATAGGCAGTAATGGTAAATACTTATGAAAATTTTCACAATTGTGTGTGAGAGAGCATTATCTTTAATAAAATATTTCTAATACTTAGAGAAATGCGAAAACAATTTCTCAATTAAAATACACTAGGAGATTTGTATATACAAAATGATAAAAAAGTTTGAAGATAACACAATGTTAGAGCTAACCCCATATAATAGAATATACATTGTACAACGCCTAAACAAGAGTAAGAAATTATGTGGATCAGAAGAGTAATGGAAATTAACTAAAAATGGAGATAAGATCAAGAAGGGTAGATGAGTAATTTCTGGCGGTCACCCGACGATATCGTATATCGTCGATCAGCGATAGCTTGGAAATATAAAAGGCGCTAGATATGGATCTAAGGCATCATTTAGGCCATTTTCTCTTGAAGTTCTCGAGTGAAACTCTCTTTGGTTGTCGGCGAAAACTCCAATAAAGGTATGATTATGGAAATTTTTGTCTCGTTTCTCTATGATTTGTAGATTTCAATGTATTGAGTGAGTAGTTAAGAGATTTCATGAAGTTGTAAGGGAGAAAATTTCAGATTTGTAGGTGAATTTAGTAGGTTTTGGAATGAGCTTAAAATTGTATATTTGAGAGAATAGAACATAGATCCATGGGACTGATGAAGTGCAAACATAAATCTAGGATGTGAAGTACACAAAATCACAAATCTAGACTTTTTAGAAGAGATTTCCAAAACAAATTTGAACTTTTGGGGAAGAAGATGATGAATAGTAGTTGTGAATTTTGTTTCTTGAATTTGTGAAGGCAAATCGGAAAAACATTGATCTATGTGTGAGATATTGTATGTAGGGATGTGGAAATATGTAATTAGGGATGTCAAAATGGGAAATATTACGTTTTTAGATATTGCCCGATGATAGTGAGTGTCGCCTGACGATATTGGCAATTTAGAAAATTAATGTGTGTGTTACTGTTGGCAGATATGACTTCAAGTTCTAAGGCCAGGAGGAGCACAAACAGTGATTCCCATATAGCGTATCAAACATTTCCGGGGATCAAAAATTCAAACATCGGTGGGGGGAAAGTGATTGAATTTGAACAAGTTCATCATGCCCACATAAACGACCTATTGGCCATGGCAGTTTTAATGTCATTTATACTGCTAGATATGTTTTCTTTAGTATTAATTAGAGAATTTTACAACCACTTAAGGGATCCAAATTTTACTAAATTGAATGACGGAGTGAGATCTAAAATCCAAGGACATACTGTTAAAATAACTCACCATGACTTAAGAGATGAGTTTGGTTTGATTGAGCGTGATTATGTACTGGATATAGTGGAAAACTATAGGAAAGATAGGGATTGGACCCTTTTGAATATGGTTTTACATGGTAATTCCATGAAAAACATAATCCAATACACAACCACACTCACCTCGGATGCACGTTTAGTGCAGGATATATTGAGAAATATGATTATACTAAAGTCCGGGGACACCAGAAAGATAAAGGCTCAACTGAGTTATGTAACTTACATGATCGTGGAGAGGGAGCCATTTGACGTGACTGACTTGATTTTATCCATTATTCGGTACACATATAGACTTAAGAATCCAACGTGGAAAAAATCGAACACACTACTGAGGGGTGCAATCATCTAACATATCATATACAAGAAATACAGTTGGATTGACCAGGAATTTTACTTTGATGATTGTGCACATATGGTGTTTGATACGGGTACCATTCATACTAGTGCTCGTGGGTCACGGAGTGGATCCATGCGGAGTAGTGAACGCTCATCAAGTATTAAAAATCCACCGCTCCCAAGAGGTGGATCACTACGAGAAGGACTGGATGACTTGCGAGAGTTATTCGAGGAACATAAGCGAGAAGTGAAAAAGCACCACGCAGGAATGCAAAAATTTATTATATTTCTGACAAAGAGCCTTAAACTGAAACCAACTCAGCAGAGGTAACAGAGTGGGAAAACCCAGTCGTGGAGGCTCCACGATAGTCAATGGGCCGACCTCGTTGAACACGGAGCAATGATCAGAGCTCCATTGAAGACCAGGAGGATACCAGTGTTGGGGATAACAGAGATTTCTGAGGTTTCAGACAGAAAATGGCTTCTGGGGATATAGCCAGGCGACATCTAGTATCGTTGGACGATATTTAATTTATGTTATTTTTTTTGTTTCTGTGTTGAACAAGCGTTATAATAATTCTAATAGACTATGATGTGACATATTTATGTTTTTTTCAGAATAATTATGAGGAAGTATGCGTGTTATTTTAAGCGTAATTTTTGTTGATTTAATATTTTTAAATATAATTCTCGTCATAATAGTTATGGTAAGTCATCAGCTTGAAATGTCTAGGATTCCTAATTCTAGTCTTAGCATTAAAAACGGGAATCTAGAAGTGGTTTTGTGAAAATGTCCGCAAGCTGTGAATTTGTGCTTATAAAATTAACCGTTACTGAATTTTGTTTTATATGATCTCTAATGAAATGATGGTGAACATCTGTATGTTTAGATCTAGAATGATGAATCGGATTATTAGTTAAATCAATTATGCTTTTTTTATCACACCTTAATTTTATAGTTTCTTGATGTATTCCAAAGTCTTCTAAGGTTTGTTTCAGCCAAAAAGCTTGTGCACAACAACTACCTAATGCAATGTATTCGCCCTCGGTAGTGGATATGGCAATAGAATTCTGTTTCCTACATGACCATGAAATAAGTGATGGGCCTAGAAAGTGATAAGTGCCACTAGTGCCCTTACAATCTAATGAACATCTGGCATAATCGGAATCATAATAACCATGCAAAAATGAAAATATCATTTTATGGATACCACAAACCTATTTTAGAAGTACCAATAAGATATTTAAAAATACGTTTAACCGCTTTTAAATGTGATTCTTTAGGATTAGCTTGAAATCTAGCACGTAAACAAATTGTAAATATAATATCAGGTCTAGATGCGATTAAATATAAAAGTGATCTTATCATCCCTCTATATAATGTCTGATCAATAAATATTCCACTTTCATCTTTTCCTAGTTTCAAAGAAACACTCATAGGAGTATTTGCTTTCTTTAGATTTTCAAATCCAAATCTTTTCAGAACATCATGAATATATTTACACTGATAAATAAAAATACCATCATGTCTTTGTATAATTTGAAAATCATGAAAATAAGTAAGTTCTCCTACCATGCCCATTTCAAATTCACTTTTCATAATATTTACTACATTATCACACAGCTCTTCATTAGTGGCTCCAAAAATAATATCATCAACATAAATTTGTAAAACTATTAAATCGTCATGAACATGCTTAATGAAGAGTGTACAATCAATACTACCCATTTTGTAATCATTTTTAACAAATATAACGCCAATCTATCATACCATGCTTTTGGTGCTTGCTTTAAACCATAAAGGGCTTTTTTTAATTTAAATACATGATCAGGAAATTTTTCATTAATAAAGCTTGGGGGTTGTTCTTCATAAACATCTTCCTTAATATACCCGTTAAGAAAAGTAGTTTTTACATCCATTTGAAACAATTTAAATCTTTTAAAGCTAGCAATTGTAAGAAAAATTCTAACTGCTTCTAAGCATGCTATGGGTGCAAAGGTTTCATCATAATCTATCCCCTCTATTCGAGAATATCCTTTTGCTATAAGTTTAGTTTTGTTTCTAGTGACCCTAGATTCACTATCCATTTTCTTTTAAAAATCCACTTAACACCTACAACAAGATGATTTGAAGGTATTTCTACAAGTTTCCAAACCATGTTACGTTCAAATTGACTAAGCACTTCATTCATAGCTAAAAAACCAAGAATCATCATTTAAAGCGGTTTGCACATCTTTTGGTTCTATATTAGATATAAAGCAAAGGTTTGAAAATAAATCATGTAAAGATGAATGAGTACTTACCCATCTTGATGGTTCTCCAATGACTAAATCTTGTGGATGATCTTTTGAAAATCTCAGTTCACTTGGAGGTACATATTCTTCCAATTCTTCTTCTTCTTTTTCTTCTGTATCATCTTCTTTATCTCCAAGTATTTCATCATCATCCGACCTTAGTTGAGGAAAGAGTTATCCATCATTACCTGTAGGGTTAGTTTCTACACAAGAGAAAAGTTCATCAAATTTAACATGAATTGATTCTTCAACTATTTTTGTCATCCTATTATATACTCTATAAGATTTACTAGTTGAAGAATAACCAATAAATATACCTTCATCACATTTATCATCAAATTTTCCTAACGTGTCCTTAGTGTTCAAAATAAAACATTTACAACAAAAAACTCTTAAATAAGATACATTCAGTTTCTTTTGAAAATATAATTCATATGGTGTTAATTTCAAAAACGGACGAAGCATAACATAATTAATAACATAACATGCAATATTTATAGCTTCGACCCAAAATGATTTAGGTAATTTGTATTCCTATAACATAGTGCACGCTAGTTCTTGAAGAGTCCTATTTTTCATCTCTCGCACACCATTTTGTTGTGGTGTGCGAGGAGCGAAAAATTCATGTTTAATTCCTAACCTATTACAAAAATAAAAAAAATCTATCATTAGCAAATTCACCTCCATGATCTGAACAAATGCATTTTATTTTTAAATTAAGTTCATTTTGAATACATATACATAATTTTGTAAATTCTAAGAGTGCATCAGATTTTGACGTTAAGAAAATTGTCCAACAAAATGAGAATAGTCATCAATTAAAACAAAAGTGTATTTTCTACCTCCTAAACTTTGTGTAGTAATTGGACCAAGCAAATCCATATGAATCAATTATAAAGGTCTTGTAGTAGAAATAACAATTTTGCTTTTGAATGAGAACATTGAAAATTTACCTTTTTGACATGGCGAGCATAAAAAAGATAAACTTCCACGTAAAATTGGTAAACCTTTAATTAGTTTATCTTTTGATAATTTAAAAATTAACTTAGCACTAGAGTGTCCAAGTCGCCTATGCCATAAGTCTAACTCCTCATTTTTGGACATAAAACACTTTAAAGATGAATGTGATAAATCATGAAATTTTATTATATAAACATTTTGAGACCTGGGTGTAGTAAGAATAACATTATTTATTTTGGAATTAAAAATTTTGCAAAGGTTTGTAGACGAGTCAAATAAAACATTTAGACCAAAATCGCATAACTAACTTATTGAAATTAATTTATATTTTAAACCTTTAACATACAAAACATTTGATATAGTAAAAGAATGGTTACCTACTACTCCAAGATAAATGATCTTTCCTTTACTATTGTTGGCAAAAGTAACTACTCCTCCTTTCTTCATTTCTAGGCTAAGGAACTTTGACTTATTGCCCTTCATGTGTTTTGAACACCCTGAGTCCAAGTACCGCACATCTTCCTTGTCCTTAGCCTGCCAACACACCTAGAAAGTGGATGAGAGTAAAGATCTGGTTACCCAAGTGGTGCCTCCCATAGAATAGGTGGATGCCTTAGGTACCCAGATTTGTTTAAAAGTAATAACCTATCTTTCTACATGTGTGACTAGTGTGTCCAAACATATTACATTTGGCACACGTGATAAAAGATGTCGAAGGATTTTTCAAAACATTTTGAGAATAATTGCTGGAAGTAGCAGTGACAATAGATTTTGTGTTTTTATCTGAAAACGATGATTTTTTGAACTTTGCTGTTGCCTACAATAGTGGTTACCATCAGACGATAACTTCTAAAAGTGTTTTTGAGCCCGAATTTTGACAAACCATAACATTGGTTAGCCAAAATCATATCCAGTGATTTTCGGCCCACTCCAAACTTTGTAATGGCCATTTATAAATAACGAATTCGGTCTTTCAAGGCGGTACTTTCAACGACTAATGTACTGCACCATTTTGCAAAGGCTTTCTTACTACCTTCTACTTGAGATTGAGAAAATTTTAGAGATTTTTCTAAGTTCTCTTTTTGAAAGACAGGGGATAGATCTGATTACTCTAGAGGGGGAGTGAATATAGTAAATTAAAATTTTTGGCTATTTTAGAATTTATCAGAGTAAAATAAGTGATATTAATAGTAGTAACAGAAAATGAATACAGTCTAAGCTAATCTATCATAGCACAGTAAGAGTAAAAAGAAATTATCACACACAGATAACACAAGAATTTTAGAGTGGTTCCCCAAACTGGGTACATCCACTCTTCTACCACCCTAGTAGGAATCCACTATCAAGTTTTTGATCAGGTAACTGCCACCACAAGATCTATTTACAGGGAGATCTCACAACCCTTTAGGATTTTGATCAGGTGCCCAAAAACCAAGAATAAATTTTTGAAGGGAGTTAATAAACCCTTTTACAGGAGGTTGAGAGAGTTGATGGTGTCTTCTCTTTTCTCTATACAACAGAGAAAACTTGTGGATTTTTGTTGTAAAAGCTCCTTCTGAAGTAATGAATGGTTCAGAAAGCTTGGAGCCTTGCTCAGGGTGTAGGTCTTCAGCCTTGTCTTGAAGTGATCCAGGAACTTTCTGACTGATTCAGAGTTGTTGTCCTTGAATATTCCTGGAGTAGAAGTATAAAAAGATTCTTCATATTGATGGTTGTTCTTCTTCAGTCTTCCGAAAGAATAAGGAGAAAACAAAATATTTTTTGCACAGAGAAGACGTAGATATTCTTTTGTATGTTTCTGTATCTATTCTCAGTATCACAGTGTGTACTTTTTGATTTTCTTGATTGCTTGTATCACCTCTATTCTCTATATTCTCTCTTGTTTGAAAGAAAAATTCTTTCTTTTATATTCTATTGTCGAATTCTCCTCTTGAATTTTGAATTCCAAGCATTAATTGTTGACCAATTCTAGAGAATAAAACGGCTGGAATATGATCTTTAATGAGTTTCCCCAACTATCCCATTAAAATAAGAAAGTAATTAACCCCGATGAAGACCATAATTAATGTCGCCAATAACGGCTATATTCAGGAGAATATGAGCATTAATTACTCAGGAATCACTGTTAAATAATATAATAAATAAGTACAGAAATAAGGAAAACTTATAAGTCTTGCTCTGGACAGAATTCGTCGAGCTCTGAACAGAATTCATTGACTGGAGTTCCAAGTTCGTCGAGCTGATAATTCCTGTTCGTTGCCCTGAGCTCAATGAATTACATTCTGGAAATAACTTGCCAACTCTGGGCTCCAAGTTCATCGAATAAAGAATCTGTATTCGTCGTCCTGAGTTCAGAGAAAATAAACTGGAAAGAATTTGTTGAAGCTGAACTCTAGATTTCGTCGAGCAGAGAATCTGTCTGAATGAGGAGATCATCGACCTGAGCTCGAATATCGTCGAGCTCAACTTAGAGAAATAACTCTGAGTTCATCGATCTGAGATCGACGATCATTAACTGGAGTTCGAAGAATTTCAAACTGATAATTTTGAACGTTGAATACTTCTAAGTTAGAGTCTACTGAAGTCCTTTGCTGGCTGGTCCATAAAGGTTGAACCTAATGACTAGCCTAAACTCTAGGGCTCATAGACTTGACCTTGGCTATACAAGGTGGGTCAAACACATCCTAATTAGTGAACGTAGCCCAAATCCAAACTAGAGATCTAATAATCTCCCCCTATTTGGGTGAGGTCACTAATACAAGCAAAAGAAAAACAATCACAAAGCGGAATAAAATATATCTGGCTAAAGATAAAATATCCAGCAGATATGTACACAGATGCTTCATGATTAACAAATAGAGTTTAGAAAATAAAAACTAAACACAACAGTCATTTGTTCTTCTTTGGCTTTTGTTTTCTCAACTTTGACAGATTTTTCAAAGGGCTGTCTGAATATAATCCCTCTGTTTGGATTTACAACTTCTCTTTTTGACATTGTCATGTCTGATGTCTATTTATAGTGCATGAGGTGGTCCTTGGTACTACTGTTTCAGGATGCAGATTCATATAGTCATCTATATTGAAAAATTTTTAACTTTAGCATACCTCTTGAGCTCTTTTTTCTGTAAGATGGCATTATAGAGTATTTTGATGGATCTTTTCCTTCTGCTTTAGCTTTGTTGATCATAGAAAGTCCAACCAGCTCTTGAAACCTGGACATTTTTGCAGTTGTTTCCTGTTCTGGATCTACAAAAGGGATAGGTGGAGAATCTAGCCTTATAGGACTAGAGTCCTTCTTTGAATTATTAGAAGAAGCTGAAGTACTTTTCTTATCTGTAGCAGGAGGAGGCTTGCTCTGAGAGGATTGTTGTTGACTGCTGCCTTGTGGACTTAGCTTGGAGTGTCTCTGAAAGGTCTTTGTAACAGGAGCTGATCTATGAGTCACACTTCCAGAGGCCCCAGCTGATGGAGGAGGAGGAGGAGGGTCTTTCCTGAAGTACTTAGGAGGAGTCCTGTACCTTCTTCTCTTCTTCCTTTCTTTTTTGCACATTCTTTGATAACCACATCTATTGTGGCATCCCAGGGTAAGGAGTAATCTTTTTTTGAATATAGTAGGGAGTGTCATGGGTAGGATTTGTCATGGGAGCAGTTTTTCTTTTCTTAGCGACCTTCTTCTTGGCTTTAGGATCATCAGATTCATCAAAATCTTCATCATCATTATCTTCATCAGAGGATTGTAGAGGGTTTTCATACATAGCATCAATTTCCTTCAAGGCTTCCTTTGAGATTTGCTTTTCAGCTTGAGGTAGAACTTGAGATTCTAAATTTTCTGGTACAACAAAACGTTTAGAAACTGTTTTATTTTTTTCCTCTATATCTGCAAGAATAATATCATCCAGGTCTGGTATAGGACTTTCATCCATTTTATAAGTGGGAGGGCAAATAGCCTTGGGAGCTGATTCTATGAGTGGCTCACTGACTGCAAAACTTTCCTTTAGTTGCTTGACAACTTCAGAGCTTATTGGGGAAGTGTAGCACATTATATCCATAGATTGCTCTGGGGAAACTTCTCGAAGGTAATTCAAATAAGCTATGTCAAAAGAATTTAACAAATTGAATATATCTACTATGGGATTGACAAGGCAATCACTAACAGTCAAAACTACTGGAAGGTCAACTTGCTCATCTACACAAAGCATATCAAAATCAGCTATTGCCTCAACTTCTGTAATCATATTTACATCTGCATATGCATCTACATCTGCTAGCTCATCTAACTGTAAAACTGTTGCTGCTTCTGCTACTACTAGAGGAGAGGAGACTGGAGCTTCTTCACTGGATATCTCCCCTACCTGGGTTCAAAGGGTCCTGAAGCCAGGCCCCTAGAATAAGGGATAGTGGGGGCAGCAGAAATGTGGGCAGATAAGGATGAAATAGAATTAGCAAGAGGTTTAATGGCCTCTGCTATAAGCTTTAAGAGAAGGAGAGTGAGGAGTTCCAGAATGGAGGGAAGGGAAGGGGAATCCATTTGCATAAACTCAGAGGGTGTCTGAGTTGTTACAAAAGGATGGAGTATGGATGATGAAGGGAAAGTAGTGGTGTTTATCATGGGCTCATCATGAGGTGATGGATTATTGATGGGAGATGATAGCAGATTAAAGGATGGAATGGATGAGAGGCTATTGAGAGGGATGTCAGCAAGATGAGGAGGAAGTGGGGATTGGGGTGGTGTGGTATGCTCTGGAGATTGAACTGGTGTTGGTTGATGTTCAGGTGATTGAATTGGTGGTGTTGGACTATGAGCTGGAGATGAGGATGGTTGTTGGAGGGTTGATGAAGGAATTGAAATTTGTGGAGGTGTAGGTTGTTAAGATGGAGGTGTCGGAATCTGGGTGGATGGAATTGTGGTGGAGGGGACAACTTCTGGGTATGGGGGATCAGTTGTTACAGCTCTTATATCCTCAAAAGTTCTGGAAGAGGTTGAAGCCTTAGATGGCTTTGGGATAGTCCTCTCCCACCTTCCAAATAAAGCACATGTTAGCCTTTTGGAGTCATTAATGAATATGGTCTGAGATACCAGGGATTAAGCAGCCTTTTCCTATAGGAAAATTCCAAGAATTTTTCCAAAACACACTTCTTTCTTACTGTTCTTCTTCTCTATCAAGTCAAACAGAATCCTTGCCCAATTCACTGGTTTCTTATTCATTACAACACACATTACCAGAAACTGTTTCCTGGTAATATAATCATGAGCAGTATGCTTTACTAGCAATACTTTTCCCACCACATCAGCTAAAAATTTATACTCAAAAAACAAATTTTTCTTTAATAACTTATTAGGGTTCTTTCCAATATGACCAATTTTGTTTAACATGTCATCAAATTCAGAACTATCGATCTCTAAATCTTCTTCACCATTTATCAAACCAAAGATTTCAGTTAAGACTACGAGGGATAAAGAAATCTGGTTACCAGATATTGTGTTTTTCATCGTGTCGGCATCTGGAGTAGAGGAGGTGAACACCCATTCTCTTATTTCAGTAGCAACTATCTTTATCCTAGTTATCATGAAGTTCTTCAACTGTTGTTCCTCAAATAATTTTAGTATGTCCAGGAAAATTTGATCAGAATGTTGAAATGATTCGAAGTCTATATCAAATCCCATGTCAAATTTCATTATCGCAAGAGAGCTCGCCGTAATCGCAATTGATCGCCTGCAAAAGAAAATAGAAAGATCAAGTGCAAGGGGAACAAAAAGCGCGGGACGGAGCTCGAAGAAAACCTAGTTATATGTTTTTCAGAATATGAAGCAGCATACTCCATCCCGTGAAATAAACAAAATTCTTCGATCTTAGTTCGACGAAATATTTTATTGACAAAAGAGTTCTGAAAGTCCACTTAGTGTCAACTACCTTCACCTATGAGGGGGGGGGGGAATAGGTGTCTTGCAGCATTTTTGCGGAATTAAAGTCATACCTGCACAAGAAAACAAAACAACACAGCACAGAAAAGACACAAGCAAATTATAGTGGTTCCCTGATTTGGGTACATCCACTTTCCCCCTTTGACCTATCTCCCAACCAGGGTCGACTCGGTCACTTCACCAATAGGATTGAAATCCAATACTTGCACTAATGGAAGGAACCCTTCCACACGTAGGAGTCACCACTCCCACAACACGGGTTGCACCCAACCCTTACAACTAGGGACCAATCGGTCCGTTACAAAGAAATTGAAAATAGATTGTATAAGAAATACAAACAACTTATGGAGACTAAGGTGTCCCTCTTCGTTCGATGACGTGTTCTTGAAGTCAACGAAGAGTCCACAACCCTAGATCTCACTTGGAGAGAATCTCTCCCGAAACCGGCGGCGGCAAGAAGGGCAGCGGCTTGGTTCTCGGGATCGACGGCGACAACAGCGTGCTGCGGCTGTTCTTTGGAGATTCAGTCTTCGTAGCAAAGCTAGCAAGATCTTCCAACGGTCACACTAGGATCGATCGTCTTGATCGATTCAGAAGGGGAAGGTTTTCCCGATCTATGAATCAAGAGACAAAGGATCTCTGGTTAGACGTGTGAGACGCTGTGCGTGGCTGAGCTTCTGTCGCCGGGAGATCTGGAAGAAACCACGATCAAAGACCGGCGATCAACTGGCACGAGCGGTGACGGCGGTGGAGCAAGTTTCGCGATCTAGGTCACGTCGGCTGCTCGACTTCGTTTCAAAATTTCTTCTTTTTTTTCGACTGTTCAAAAATACGCGAGTATTTATACAGTAGAATACTTCTTTATGACCGTCGTGGGTCCCACCAGAAGAAACCCTAAAACCGGTTCAAAAGAGCGCCTTAACATTTGATCCGGTCCAGCGTGCTTCAGAAATTCGCCTAAGGCAAAATTGGCGAGAATCGAAGGTGATTCTCGTCGATTCGACGAGAATCAGAAGGTCATTCTCGTCGAAGGAATTATGCCAATTGAGCTCGACGATCATCAATCAAAGATTCGGCGAGAATCAGCCAGTGATTCTCGACGATTTTGACTTAGCAACAGATTTGCACGCTTTGATTTAGCCGGAACGATTTGGCGAGAATCAGCCAGTGATTCTCGACAATTCGGCGAAAATCACTAGTGATTCTCGCCGAATCGGCGAGAATCACTTGGTGATTCTCGTCGATTATTACTTAGACGATTTTTCGTCTTTCCACCCATGAGCGACAGATTTCCACCGATTCGGCGAGAATCACTTGGTGATTCTCGTCGATTATTACTTAGAGGATTTTTCGTCTTTCCACCCATGAGCTGCTCTTTGACCCATCCTTGCTCCTTGTCTGCTCTTGCATTATCACAGCCCTGTACTTGAAAATAAGTACACTCCAATAGAGAGAGTACACGTAGGCCAACACACTGATCTGCTCAACGAGGGATTACGTCGCGCAGACCCGTGTATATTGACCTAGTACACCCTGACATTGGTGTGTACTTAGAGTGGAATAACTGTAAGCACAACTTAAAAGATTTCATCAAATACATTGTCTATTTACCTTAGCTTGTTCAGGGGCTTCTTCAAATCAGGTACGTTGTGGATACAATACCCAACAATCTCCCCTTATTTGAAGAAGCCTAAACCCTACAAGCTAAGGTGAATAGAGCGTATGGGAATGAAAATCATAAACTTAAAATTGAGTTGAGAGAGATATTCATTACCAATACCAATTTCTTGAGAACAAGCTTGGTGCCACCTTAGCATTAGCCGAGAGGGTAATCTCCCCCTTTTCGGCTTCTGCAAATCTGGGTCTGTTGCATTTGACCCCTTGCTCCCCCTCAGTTCTTGCACTGGTGCTCACACTTGAGTTCCTGGCAGAGGCTCCCCCTAGATGTACGAGCCTGGAGCTTCTGTAGTCTTCATTCCTCATAGTTTAGCATCCCCAATTCAGTTTTGAAAAGACTGAACTTGGCTTCGTCTAAGGGCTTTGTGAAAATATCTGCAATCTTCTTGTCCGTGGGGACATAACAGAGAGAGATGTCCTTGTTCTCCACGTGCTCCCGAATTAAGTGGTAGTGCACTTCAATATGCTTCGTTCTGCTGTGCGATACCGGATTGTTGGTAATTGCAATTGCACTGGAGGAGTCGCAGTACATTGGTACTTCCTTGAACTGAAGGTCGTAGTCGGCTAACTGGTTTCTGATCCATAGGAGTTGTGCAAAAAAGCTGCCTGCCGAGATGTACTCAGACTATACTGTGGAGGTTGCTACACAATTCTGCTTCTTGCTGTTCCATGAGATAAGCCTTCTTCCGAGGAATTGACACGTCCCGGAAGTGCTTTTCCTGTCATCCCTACTCCCTGCAAAATCAGCATCTGAAAAACCTATTAGCTCGACATCATTGTTTCTCGGGTACCACAATCCAAGATTGGGAGTACCTTTAAGGTATCTTAGAATTCGCTTTGCAGCGACATAGTGAGATTCCTTAGTGTTCACCTGATATCTGGCACAGACACATGTGGAGAACATGATATCCGATCTACTGGCAGTAAGGTAGAGCAGGGATCCAATGATGCTTCTATATTTGGTTTCATCAAAAGGTTTACCTTTCTCATCCTTATCCAGAGACATAGTGGATCCCATTGGAGTCCTCATAGAGGTTGCATTCTCCATACCAAATTTCTTGAGGAGTTTATTTGTGAACTTCGTCTGAGAGATGAATATTCCATCCTCAGACTGTTTCACTTGAAGTCCCAAGAAATACTTTAGCTCTCCCATACTGCTCATTTCAAACTTTCCTTGCATAAGTTTAGAAAACTTTTTGCAAAGATTGTTGTCCGTTGAGCCGAATATAATGTCATCGACATAGATTTGCACCAGCAAAATCTTGCCTTTGACTTCCCTGAGAAACAATGTCTTATCTATTTTACCTCTAGAGAACTTGTTCTCAAGAAGAAAACTAGATAAAGTCTCATACCAAGCTCGTGGAGCTTGTTTTAAACCATATAGAGCTTTATTAAGAAAATATACATGATTGAGATAAGTAGGATTGACAAAACCTGGGGGTTGAGCGACGTATACTTCCTCTTTCAGGTCTCCGTTCAAGAATGCTAATTTCACATCCATTTGATAGACTGTGAATCCTTTGTGCGAAGCATACGCCAGGAACAATCTGATTGCCTCGAGCCTTGCCACTGGTGCAAAGGTCTGGTCGAAGTCAATCCACTCCTCCTATCTGTAACCTTGAGCCACCAGCCTGGCCTTGTTCTTTATGATGACACCATGTTCATCCAGTTTGTTTCTGAAGATCCACTTGGTGCCAATCACATTCTGCTTTTGTGGTCTGGGAACCAGCGTCCAAATGTTGCATCGTTCGGATTGATGCAGTTCATCTTGCATGGCCAAAATCCATGCTGCATCTTTGTTCGCCTCGTCGAACTTCTTTGGCTCAACCTGTGACAGGAAGCTAAGATGCAAAATCTCGTTAATAGTATCTCTTCGAGTTCTGACACCGTCACGAGGATCTCCGATGATCTGATCTCTAGGATGATCCCTCACGTGCCGGAGCTCTAGAAGTCTGGCGTCTGGAGCTCCGACTACTTCTTGGGCTTCTCCTTCTTCTAAGAGATTTGCTCCATTTTGATCTTCAACATTCCCAGTTGACGTTGAGGTGGAAACTTTGACGTACTTAGGAGTTTCATCTTTAGCGGTCTCATCGAGACTCAGCTGTTCAAGTCGTGCACCTGCATCTTCAAGAATACCGCTGGAAGAATTGATGTTAATCAAGCTTCCTTCATCAAGTACAACATTAATTGATTCTTCTACCACTAGGGTTTTCTTATTGAAGACCCTATATGCCCGACTGTGGGTACTACAGCCCATGAATATTCCTTCGAAGCATTTTTCACCAAATTTAGTACGCGGGTACTTCCCATTATTCAGTACATAACATCTGCAACCAAAGATCCTCAAATAGGACATGGTTGGTTTCCTGCCTTTCAGTAGTTCGTAGGGCGTCTTACGATGACTTTTGTTGATCAATGCCCGGTTTTGAACATGACAAGCCGTATTGACCGCCTCAGCCCAGAAGTATTCTGGGAGTGAAGCGTCATTCAACATTGTCGTGCAGGCTTCAATGAGTGTTCTATTTCTCCTCTCTGCAACTCCGTTTTGTTGAGGAGTGCGCGGGGAGGAAAACTCATGAAAGATACCTTGTTCTTCACAAAACTCTGTCATAGCACCAGATTCGAATTCTGTTCCATGGTCACTTCTGATTTTGACCACTGAGCAGTTAAATTCGTTCTGAACCTGCTTGACAAAACTAATGAAGATGTCAAACGTATCTGACTTTCGTTTTAAGAAGAACACCCATGTAAACCGAGAGTGATCATCAACTATCACTAGCGTATAGGACTTGCCTCCCAAGCTATGAACTTGCATTGGACCAAACAAGTCCATATGCAGAAGATAAAGACATCGGGAAGAGTCTTTGTCTGCAATGCTCTTAAAGGTAACCCGAGTCTGTTTGCCCATCTGGCATGCAGGACAGGGGCTATCTTTGATGCACTTGATAACGGGAGCATCCCTTACTAAGTTTTTAGAAAACAACATACTAATTGTTTTGAAATTAATATGTGCCAATCTCTTGTGCCATTGTTCACAAAGAGATGCACTGCCTGTTGCCACTAGGCATACGGGGGTAGATGAATCTAAACTAAGAAAATTTAAGCAGAAGATATTTTTGCTCCTAATGCCTGTTAATACCGTCTCAGAAGAGGCACATGAGATTATCAGGCATTTATCCTTGCAGAACTTAACGTCATAACCTTTATCACATAACTGACTTACACTGATCAGGTTATGGTTTAACCCTTCAACATATGCCACGTCGGTGATAGAGATTATACCGTTGGAAATCATACCGTAACCTCTGGTGACTCCTCGATCTGACCCCCCAAAGATGACTTTGGGTCCATTCTCGACTGGAGTGTAATTACGGAGCAGGCTTCTTGTCCCAGTCATATGCCGGGAGCATCCACTGTCCAAGTACCATATTGGAGTTTTGGTGGCCTTTGGACATTCCTGCAAAATAAAATTAATTTCCCTTAGGAACCCAATCGAACTTGGGTCCTAGATTCTTGGTTAGCATACTCCCCCTCAGGTGGTTAACCCTACGAGTGGTCGGCCTCGCATTGCTAACATATGGAGTCTCGTTATACCTCGGATTAAACCAACAATCCACGACAAAGTGACCGACTTTGCCACAACACCAACAGTCAAATCTGTTGTACCTCTTCCTAGGCTCCTGCTTTACCCTGGGAATGGTGGGTACAGCCGGGGCCTTGGATCTGGAGGTGGAGGCATCATAGTGATTGTAGTCACATGACTTCTTCACCTTCTGTTCCTTCAGTATAACATGCTTGGCGTTTGGTGCCTGCTTTCTATTATGGCCGCTAGAAAATTGACCATAATTTCCCATGTGGATTTCCTCATAAGGTGCCTTGAAGACACTCTCACCGAAGTTGCGGGGAAAAGTCCAACCATCATATCGGCTCTTTGGCTTTGCAACCGAGGGCCGGAAATGATCACCAAAGGTTGACTCAAAGTCATGTTGGTTGCAGGGAAAGCTAGGCTTTCTGAACGCAACAGGACTGAGTGAGGCCTTTCCCTTTTCAGCAGCAGAGGCCTTCTTGGCGGCCTTATTCTTTCTCTGGTTCCTGTTTCTCCTGGATGAGGAACCAGATACCCCTACATGCCCCAAGCCAGCTCCTTTGGCCTGAGCAGAGAAGGTATCAACTAATGGAAGAACTGTTTTTGGCAAAGAGAAGCTCTTGACGATCTTCCTTTCTGCCGCAAGTTGTTCTTCCAACTTGTCGGCTTCCTCCTGCTTAAGATATCCTGCTTAAGATCAAGGAGCTTAAGAGACTCTGAATGCTTTGAAGTCAGGTCTAGGTGCTCCTGTCGGAGAGAGATCAAACTAGTGATCTCTTCCCTTAGGGAGACACTCTCACCCTTAAGGAATTTCACTTCCTTTTTCTCAGCCTTCAATCTCTTACGGCACTCCTCGAAAGTGTTGAGTAGAAGCTCATACTTCTCGAGGAGCTCCGCTTCACGGGCCGAAGGGCTATCCTCAGGGTCATCATCCTGAGACTCAGGATCAGATTCAGAGTCGGAGAGAGGGGTGTGAGCTTTTACCTTCCTAGTAAATGGGGGGCATTCTCCTTCTGAGTCGGAGCGACCCACCAGCCCAAAGTAGGCTTCCTCATCATCACTGGAGTCTGAGGAATCAGACTCACTCAGTGTCTTTGGCTTTTTGGCGATGTAGCTCCTCTCTTTCTTCTTATCTCTAGAGGAATTGTGCTCCTCTCCCTTCCCCTTTTCTCTCTTGCCTTTGTGGCAGTCGGCCACGACGTGTCCTGGCTTATTGCATCCAAAACAAATAATGTCAGAGGAGCGATGTTTGTTCGGTTTAGAAGCATACCTGTCAGAAGAATAATTTTTCTTCTGATGCCTGGAGGAGGAGCCGTCTCTCTTTCTTTGATTCCTCATCTTGAGGAACTTCTTGAACTCTCGGGTGATGAGGGAGAAATCTTCCTCAGACAACTCTGAGCCGGAGGAGCATGGCTCAGAGTCCTCCTCCTCATGCTTTTTCCCAGCACGGTATGAAACCGCACCCTTGCCCTTCCTGGAGTGAATGGCTTTTAGGGCCACAGTCTTTTCCTTGGCTGCAGCCTTCTCTGCTTCTTCTTTTGCTTTCCTGGTGTTCAGTTGAAGCTCATATGACATCAGATTCCCAAACAGAATTTGCGAGTCTGTTTCAGCAAGTCTGCCAAACTCTCGGATGGCGCAGATCTTTGTGTCCCATTCCTTAGTAAGGGACCTAAGGAATTTATCATTAAGTTCACCATCAGTGAACACTCTTCCATATCCTTTGAGGGCATTGACAATCTTGAGGAAGTTCTCGAAGGTGACTCCGATCTCTTCCTTAGGCCCTTGTCTGAAGGCCTCATATTTCTGGTTTAGGAGGGATCTCCGATCATCCCTCACTTCATTAGTGCCCTCCATTAGGATAATCAGGTAGTGCCAGATCTCCTTTTTTTGTCCTGCAGTTGCAGAAGTTCTGCATCATTGAGTTATCGACCGCGCTGACCAGAATGTTTTGCGCCTTCTTGTCAAGTCCCACCAGCACCATCTCTTCCTTGTCCATTTCAGAAATTTTCTTTGGCACTTTCTTGGTAGGATCAATGGTGGAGACCTTAGTGGGGACATAAGGTCCCTCCTCCACGATCATGAAGAGTCGGGGATCGACCGCTTCCATGTAAAACCTAATCCTTTCCTTCCAGATAGGAAAGTTTAGCCTGATGCACACTGGGATCTTGCCTGTGTACTTGAGTCCGTCCATAATAAAAGTCTGCCTTCTTCTTGACACTAGTGGCAGGATTCTACTCAAGGTGTGAACCTTTTTGATGAGTAACCTCGCTTTGATACCACTTGAAAGTCCACTTAGTGTCAACTACCTTCACCTATGGGGGGGGGGAATAGGTGTCTTGCAGCGTTTTTGCGGAATTAAAGTCGTACCTGCACAAGAAAACAAAACAACACAGCATAGAAAGGACACAAGCAAATTATAGTGGTTCCCCGATTTGGGTACATCCACTTTCCCCCTTCGACCTATCTCCCAACCAGGGACGACTCGGTCACTTCACCAACAGGATTGAAATCCAATCCTTGCACTAACGGAAGGAACCCTTCCACACGTAGGAGTCACCACTCCCACAACATGGGTTGCACCCAACCCTTACAACTAGGGACCAATCGGTCCATTACAAAGAAATTGAAAATAGATTGTATAAGAAATACAAACAACTTATGGAGACTAAGGTGTCCCTCTTTGTTCGATGACGTGTTCTTGAAGTCAACGAAGAGTCCACAACCCTAGATCTCACTTGGAGAGAATCTCTCCCGAAATCGGCGGCGGCAAGAAGGGCGGCGGCTTGGTTCTCGGGATCGGCAGCGACAACGGCGTGCTGCAGATGTTCTTTGGAGATTCAATCTTCGTAGCAAAGCTAGCAAGATCTTCCAACAGTCACACTAGGATCGATCTTCTCGATCGATTCAGAAGGGGAAGGTTTTCTCGATCTATGAATCTAGAGACAAAGGATCTCTGGTTAGACACATGAGACGCTGTGCTTGGCTGAGCTTCTGTCGCCGGGAGATCTGGAAGAAACCACGATCAAAGACCGGCGATCAACTGGCACGAGCGGCGACGGCGGCGGAGCAAGTTTCGCGATCTAGGTCACGTCGGCGGCTCGGCTTCGTTTCAAAATTTCTTCTTTTTTTTCGACTGTTCAAAAATACGCGAGTATTTATACAGTAGAATACTTCTTTATGACCGTTGTGGGTCCCACCAGAAGAAACCCTAAAACCGGTTCAAAACAGCGCCTTAACATTTGATCCGGTCCAGCGTGCTTCAGAAATTCGCCTAAGGCAAAATCGGCGAGAATCGAAGGTGATTCTCGTCGATTCGGCGAGAATCAGAAGGTCATTCTCGTCGAAGGAATTATGCCAATTGAGCTCGACGATCATCAATCAAAGATTCGGCGAGAATCAGCCAGTAATTCTCGACGATTTTGACTTAGCAACAGATTTGCACGCTCTGATTTAGCCGGAACGATTCGGCGAGAATCAGCTAGTGATTCTTGATGATTCGGCGAGAATCACTTGGTGATTCTCGCCGAATCGGCGAGAATCACTTGGTGATTCTCATTGATTATTACTTAGACGATTTTTCGTCTTTCCACCCATGAGCGACAGATTTCCACCGATTCGGCGAGAATCACTTGGTGATTCTCGTCGATTATTACTTAGACGATTTTTCATCTTTCCACCCATGAGCTGCTCTTTGACCCATCCTTGCTCCTTGTCTGCTCTTGCATTATCACAGCCCTGTACTTGAAAATAAGTACACTCCAATAGAGAGAGTACACGTAGGCCAACACACTGATCTGCTCAACGAGGGATTACGTCGCGCAGACCCGTGTATATTGACCTACTGCACCCTGACATTGGTGTGTACTTAGCGTGGAATAACTGCAAGCACAACTTAAAAGATTTCATCAAATACATTGTCTATTTACCTTAGCTTGTTCAGGGGCTTCTTCAAATCAGGTACGTTGTGGATACAATACCCAACAAGTTCGTCGATCTCAGTCTGAAGAAGGGAAAGTTTTCGTCGTTCTCAGGTCGATGAAAATTTTTCTGAAGCTGAATCATCGATTTTTGTTCGATGAATAGAACTTCACATACATAGAGTTTGTCGATCTCAGGTCGATGAATTTCTCAAGAACTTTTCTCAATTCGTCGATCTCCGTTCGACGAACTGTGGCAAATTCTTCGACCTCAGACATAAAGTTAAATTAATGCATCTCCATTTATCATACATCACTGATTCTTAAAGAATAGATGTTTCTTCTCATCCAAAGGTTTGGTGAAGATATCTGTCTTTTGCAAATCAGTAGAGAAAAAGGTGAGATTAATTTTCTTTTTGTCAACACACTCTCTAATGAAATGATGTCTTACATCTATATGCTTAGTTCTACTATGATGCACTGGATTCTGTGTAATGGAAATTGCACTAGTATTATCACAAAGTAGAGTTGAATTATTTAAGTTAACACCATAATCTAGGAGTTGGTTCTGAATCCACAGTATCTGTGAAGAATAACTGCTAGTTGTTATGTACTCATGTTCTGCTATTGAAGTAGACACAGATATTTGCTTCTTGCAAAGCCAAGACACTAGCCTATCACCAAGGAACTGACATGTCCCTGATGTGCTCTTTCTGTCCACTCTACATCCAGCAAAGTCAGCATCTGAGTATCCAGTCAACTCAAATCCTGACTCAGTTGGATACCAGGGTCCTAAATATGGGCAACTCTTTATATATCTCAAAATCTTTTTTAAGAAGATAAGATGAGATTCTTTAGGGTTCACATGGAACCTAGCACAAATACATGTAGCAAATATAATGTATGTTCTACTTGTTGTAAGATATAACAGGAACCCAATAATGGCCCTATATAATTTCTGATCTACATGTTTCCCATGTTCATCAGAATCAATCACAGCATTTGTAGCCATAGGTGTTTTCTTAGCTGAAGCATCAGGCATCACAAACCTTTTTATCAGCTCCTTAACATATTTGGATTGGGATATGAAGATGCCATCAGGAGACTGCTTCCCTTGGAGACCAAGGAAGTAGGAGAGCTCACCCATGCTACTCATTTCAAACTTCGAATGCATAAGGTTGGAGAACCTTTTGCACAGTTTGGAATCTGTAGAACCAAATATAATGTCATCTACATATATTTGTACTAACAAGATTTTATCATGATGATGCTTGATAAATAAAGTCCTATCTACTATACATCTAGAAACGTTTTGCTTTAAGATAAAGCTAGCTAGGTTTCATACCAAGCTCTTGGAGCTTGATTTAGATAATAGAGAGCCTTATGCAATTTGAAAACATAAGAGGGATGAGATGAAGAGAAAACACCTTGTGGTTGTTCCACATAGACCTATTCTTTGAGTTCACCATTTAGGAATGCACATTTGACATCCACTTGGTATACTGTGAACTTCTTGTAGGCTGCATAAGTTAGAAATATCCTTATTGCTTCTATCCTTGCAATATGGGCAAATGTTTGGTCATAATCTATGCCTTCCTCTTGTCTATATCTTTGAGCAACTAATCTTGCCTTGTTCCTTATTATAAGACCTTAAGCATCTATTTTATTTCTAAATACCCATTTAGTTCCAATGACTGGGTAGTCTTTGGGTTTTGGAACTAAATCCCAAACTCTACATCTCTCAAATTTGTTGAGCTCCTCTTGCATTGTAATAATCCAGTGTGGATCTTGCTCAACATCTTTAATGGATTGGGGCTCAGTTTGAGATATGAAGTAGGCATGCATCATGTCCTGGTGGAGTTGATGCCTTGTCTGCACACCCACTGATATGTCTCCAATCACTTGAGATACTGGGTAATCTCTGAGTATGAGTAGTTCAGTAGGAGGAGTTGGTTGTGCAACAACTTGGGGAATTAGTTTCTCTTGTGGAATTATAGTTGTTGTTAGCTCTTCACTGAGTTCAGTGTCATCATCTTCACTATCTTCATCAACATTTGGAGAAGATTGTGTAATAGCCTCATTGGTGAGGGTCAATTCATTCAACTTCTCACTCAGATGTGGTTCCTACAAAGTCTCACTGGTAGAAGGAATCTTCTCCTTGTAAAACATGATAGTCTCATCAAAAGAAATATGAATAGACTCTTCCATTTTCATAGATGATTTATTGTATACCCTATAAGCCTTGCTTACTTGGGAATATCCAAGAAAAATTCCTATTTCAGCCTTGGCTTCAAACTTTGTAATGTGTTTCTTGTTGTTATTATGAATGTAACAAGTGCAACCAAAGATTCTAAAATAATCTACTTTAGGTTTCTTCACTTTGAGTAGTTCATAGGGGGTCTTGCCCTTAAGTTTGTGTATCAAACTTATATTCAGTACATAGTTTGCTGTGCTCACATCCTCTGCCCAAAAGGATAGGAGCAAGTGAGCATCTGTAAGTAATGTGCCTGTAGCTTCAATCCATGTTCTATTTTTCCTCTAAGCTACCCTCTTTTGTTGAGGAGTTCTAGGAGCAGAGAAACCATCTGATACCTTCCTTCTCATAGAATTCTTGCAAGGGAAGAGACTCAAACTCAGTACCATGATCACTTCTGATCAATGCAACTAGAGTAGAGTACTCAATCCTTATGCTCTTAATAAAATTTGTAAGACCCTTGAAGTTATCTGACTTGTTTCTCAAGAAGAACACCCAAGTGAACCTTGAGAAGTCATCAATAATTACTAAGGTATAGGACTTCCCTCCTAGGCTCTGTACAACAATGGGTCCAAAGAGATCCATATGGAGCAAATACAGAATCCTAGGTGAATCACTCTTATTAAGTGACTTAAAACTATTTTTAGTTTGCTTGCCTAATTGACAAGCCCTGCAAAGGCTTTCCTTCTTGTAGGGGCAAGAAGGCAATCCTCTAACAAGGTTGCCCCTAGAGAGTTTAGCAATGTTTTTCAGGGTTACATGTCCTAATCTCCTATGCCAAAGATCATCATTATTACAAGTTTGGTTAAACAGACATATTTCAGTTTTAGCTGACTTAAAATTAACTACATAGATATTTCCTATTCTAGTACCAGTTAATACTACTTGGTTATCTACAGAAGTAATAATACAGGAAGATTTGTTAAAAGATACATGAATCCTTTCATCACATAATTGACTTATGGAAATAAGGTTGTGCTTCAGTCCACTAATATAAGCAACCTTCCTGAAGGTGACTGCTCTAATTTTGACCTTTCCATATCCTTCAGTCTGGCCACAATTGGAATCACCAAATATTACTTTGGGTCCTAGCTTTGACTTATAGTTGATTAAGTTGTCCTTATTTCCAGTCATATGCTTTGAACAACCACTATCCAATACCACGGTTGCTCTGTGGTGGGATAGTCTTTCACCTGCAATAAAATAGAGTAGTTATTCGTGACCCAGGTTACCTTGGGTCCATGCTTATTTACATAATTAAAGCTGAAAATATATGAGTATACTGGTTAATTTTTATAACCTAAGGGGTGAAATCGTTTAGGTGGAATTATCCACTGGGTGAATGGATTAACATATTATCTTGGTTGATTAAATGTTGTATAAGAATTAAAGTTTCTATTATAATAAGCTGGGTTCGATGAATTTTGATAAGTTCGTCAGTCTGAGGTCGACGAATGGGGATGAGTTCGTCGAACTCCACTTAGAGAATAAAAGTATTCATTCTCTGGACCCCAATATCGTCAATCTCGGGTCGACGAACCATACTGGTTTCACCGATCACAGTTCAAAGAATAATTGTAATAGAAGTTTGCGTTCTGAGTTCATCGACTTGAGTTCGACGAACTACACACATTTCGTCGATCTGAGTTCGACGAAATCTACTGAATATTGTTATGGTTAAGATCTTTCTTATTCTTTCTCTTTTTCTTTTTCTTTTGTTTTAATTCTGTTTGTTTAATATTCTTATCATCTATGTTTTCCTTGCCCAATTCTGAAACAAATTTTATTGGAGTTGTTAAAATATTCTTCTGAATCAGTGGGGGTTGGCTTGATGAAGCACCTAATCCTAGCTTGCCATTAAGCCTGGCATTCACTGTGCTTGTGATGTCCATCAGCTTGATACTTGTCCCATTTAGGGATTCTTCAAGTTGCCTAGACTCAGTTAATTCAGTTTTTAATGTGATGATCTGTTCATTAGCTATGGTTAATTCCACTTTAAATTTGATATTTTCAGAATGCAAGTTTTCTTATTCAGTCAATTTTTCTCTAAGTTGTTTAATCTCTTTTTTGAATTAATTAAATCAATGCATAAATATTTAAATTTAATTCTAAAATTTTCTGAATTGAAATCAAAGGAAGACAGTACCTAATCCTCTTCAGATATAGGTTCTTCATTGTCTGATTGCTCGGCTTCAAATAGGCTTCTTGATGCATCAATGGCCATCAAGAAAATCTCCTTTGCCTTAACCTCTTCTTCATCTTCACTGGAGCTAGAAGATGAAGATTCATCTTTAGTTTCACTCCATGTTTCAGCCACAAAGTCTTTCTCCTTCCTTTTATGCTTGTTGGAGGAGGGCTTGATGTAGTGCTGCTTCCTGGGTTCCTTTTCTCTTCTTCTCTCCTTCTTTTGGTTCTCTGGACACTCTGATATAAAGTGTCTTGGCTTCCTGCAACCAAAGCAAAATGTTGGATCCCTAGTTGATTTGGGCTAGGTTCACTAACTTAGGATGTGACCCAACATATATAGCCAGGGTCAAATTTGTGTCATAGAGTCTAGGACAAGTCATTAGAGTCAATATCAGATGGACCAGCTATCAACAAGACCATCAGAGACTCAAGACTTAGAAGATTCAAGACTAAGTAAAATGAGTTCGACGTTCGTCGAACTCAGTTCGAAGAAAGGCGGTCTCAGCTCGACGATCTTGAGATATTTCTCTGAGCTGAGCTCGATGATCTTCATTCTCTGTTTGACGAAAATTGGGACACTTCAATAAACTAAAGTCAGGATAACTCCAGATTTCTCAAGTCCAACTTCAGGCTTTGGTCGACGAACAAGATTCTGAGTTCGATGAACTTAGACCTCAAGTTCACAACTTCTCAGGTCAACGAAGTAAACTTCTCAGGTCGACGAACTCAGTACTCTACTTGACGAATTCTGGAATCAGAGGATCTGTGTCGACACTTAGGCTATGTGTCGACACCAACTTAGGTCGACACCATAAAGATTATGTCGACACCAGAGAGCTTATGTCGACACCAGAAGATTTGTGTCAACACCAAGATTATTTGTCGACACCAACTTGTGTTGACACCAGAAGTTTCATGTCGACATATAGAATATCAGTCAACACAAACTATTTGTCTAAGTCCAGAACTGTTGCTGAACTCCAGTCGACGAATTCAATTATCAGCTGGACGAACTTCAGACAAAAAAGGCAAAGGTTCTGAAGTATACAAGTTCTGTTATCAGCTCGACAAACAGAAGATGTCTGGTCGACGAATACAAAATCTCAGCTCGACGAACTGGGAACTCAGCTCGACGAAATCTGTTATTCGTTCGATGAATCCAGACTTAGCCATTTCCGGTATTCTGTCCTCATTCCAATGCGGAAATTCCTGAGTAATTAATGCTCTACATTCTCTGAATGTATCCGTTAGAGGAAGTATTAATTACAGTACTCTTCAGGAATATTATTTGCTGATTTTCCACAAGACAGTTGGGAAATACATCAATGCCGATTATTCTCAGGCCGTCAGCATTAATTACAGAAGATTCAAACTTTTGAATAGAGACAGAAGAAAAGAAGAATTTAGGATCTGCAACAAGACATATAGAATAGCATAATAACTATACTCAGTTAGAAAAACACAGAGATACATACTGACTGGAGGATTTCAAATAGCACCAGAAAAGCTTCACACGAAAACTGATACTGAAGCTTACAAGTGACAGGCAGTGATATTCATTCATTCAGAAGAAGAACAACTATACTATATCAAGAGTCTTCTTCTTCAACATTCTCTCCAGGACTTCTCCAAGGATAACAGATATCAAACCAGTCAAGAAGATCCTACATCACTGCTTGTCTAGAATTCTGATTGAAGACCTATCACCCTACAGCAAAGCTCCAGATCATCCCTGAAACATTCTACATCTCAGGGGGAGCTATTTGCTAACATCATTCCACATAAGTCTTCTCTCTGATTGTTGACAGAGAAGACATAATCACTCTCTCACCCCCACATGTATAAAGGGTTGTCATCTCCCTTCAAAAGTGATTCCTGGTTGCAAGTCTCCTTATCAAAAGACTTGAGTTGGTTTTTGGGGACCTGATCAAAACCCATTGGTGGCAGTCACCTGATCAAAACCTGTAGTGGATTCCTACCAAGGGTGGTAGAAGAGTGGATATATCCAGTTGAGGGGAACCACTATAAATTTCTTGTGTCGTCTGGTTGCTTATCTTTTCTTTTTGTTCTTGCTGTGTGGCTATGATTAGGTTTAATATTATCTGTATTTCAGTTTTCTATCACTGCACCTTTTCAGTTTACAGCAAAAGCTATAACAGCACTTTGATTGGGGAACTAACAAATTTTTAATATACTCTATTCACCCCCTTCTAAAGTATTGTAGACCTAACCCTCACTTTCAATTGGTATCAGAGGAAGGTTCCTTTGGTTGCACAAGTTAATCCTTGAACCAAAGATCCTGTGTTAGATCTACATATCACTTAGTTCACATTTTAAAGTAGAACCACAGCCATGGAACAGAACAAAGATTATGCAAGCACCAGACCTCTAGTTTGTAACTTGCAAAAGTTTGGAATTTGGAAGGCAAGAATCAAGTTGTATATGAATTCTATTGATGAAGATATTTTTGCTTCTATCTTAACAGGTGTACCTCCAGCACCTGCAGCTTCTCCAAGCACATCTATAAACATGACTGCAGTACCTCCTCCAGATAATAATGATGCCTACAGGAAAGCCAAGATGGCTGATGCAAAAGCCATGAACATCTTGGCATAGACAATGTCTGATGACATATTTCAGAAGGTGGCTGAGTGCACCTCAGCCAAGGCCATTTGGGACTCCCTCAACCAAATGGTAGCTGGCTCAGCTGATGAAAGGAAAGATAAGGAGATCAAATCTCATATCCCTGTATGAGAGTTTTAAGAAGGATGAGGCTGAATCAGTTGTTGAAATGTACAATAGGTTGAGCTTAATCATCAATGAGCTTAAAACCTTGGATAAAGATATCACCCTTACAGAGGTGAATGACAAAATCTTGATGTGCTTCCCTAGCTCTTGGGACTCAAGAATCTGGCCTATCAAAGAAGCCAGAAGTCTAAATGAGATATCAACTGAATCTCTACTAGGCAAACTAAAGTCTTATGAGCAGTTGATTAAATCAAGAGAAGCAGCTGAATAGAAGTCAACAACTCCATTGTGAAAAGATCACAGTATAGCTTTCAAGGCATCAGAGGAAGGTGAGATCTCAACATCCAATGAATAACTAATGAGTCTCTTTGTAAAAATATTTTATAAGATGGCTAGAAAGGACTTCAGAGGAAACTCATCCAGACAGGATGATAAGCCCAAATTTGACAAGACACCAACCAAGGAGGTTGTGTGCTTTGGATGTAGAAAGCCTGGACATTACATCTCTGAATGTCCAGAAAGCCAAAAGAATTAGAAAAGCAGAGAAAAAGACTCTAGGAGAAAACACAGCAGTACACCCTCCTCCAGCAAGTACAAAACGAGAGACAAAGGCTTTGTTGCTGAATCATGGAGTGATACTGAAGAAGAGTCATCCTCTTCCAGCTCAAGTGAAGAAGAGGAAGAAGCAAGAAACAAGGAGGTCTGCCTTATGGCAATTGATGCCTCTAGGAGCAGTTCAGGATCAGAAAGTGAATCTGAAGATGAGGCATCCTCAGAGTCAGAGGCAGATCAGGTTATTTCAAGTTTTAATTTTAATTCTGATTCATTTAAAATTGAATTCAAGACTATGTGTTTAGATTTAATTAGTTCAGAGAAAGAAATAAAAACCCTTAGAGAAAAACTAGGAAACCTTGAATCTGTTAACTCAGAAAATCTTTAACTAAAAGATCAACTAACTTTAGCAAATGAGCAGATAATTAAATTAAAATCTCATTTATGTGAGGCTAAACAACTTGAGCATTCTCTCAATGGAATAAGTCTCAAGCTGATGGACATAATAAGCACAGTAAATGCCAGATTAAATGGCAAGCTGGGCTTGGGTGCATCATCAGGTTTGCCACCCATAATTAAGAAAAATATCCTTACAACACCCATTAAATTTGTTTCTTCCAAGGGAAAAGAGAAGATAATAAACAAACCAATGTCTGAAAACAATCCAAAACCCATAGACAAGAGAAATAAAAATCAGAAAACAGCTAATAAAAACAAGATTCAACAGCATTCGTCGAACTCAGATCGACGAAATGTGGTCCGTTCGTCGAACCTAGATTGATGAATGCTGGACGCAAACTTTAGTAATAACAATTCATCTAACTGCGATCGACGAACTTTATATGGTTCGTCGAGCAAAGGTCGACGAACACGGGGCGCAGAAAATGACTATTATCATTCTCTGAGCAGAGATCGACGATCTCAGCCCTATTCGCCAAACTCTGGTCGACGAACTTACAGAAACTCATCGAACCCAGAAGGACCAAACATAAATCATTTATCTTACAGAAATTCTAAGCAAGCTAATAAACCATTCACTCCAGTAGCTGATTGGGTTATTCTACCTAGGAGATATCACCCTTTAGGTTATAAATCTCAACCTACTTTGTCACTTATATGCAGATTTTCATTTCAACCAAATAAAGGACCCAAGGTGACCGGGGTCAAGAACAATTATTTTTTGTTTTTCATTCCAGGTGAAGAGCTGTCCAAGGGTGAGTCAGACCTGGTACTTAGACAGTGGTTGCTCCAAGTTTATGACAGGAAGCAAGGACAATCTATCTAATTACAAGTCCAAGCTAGGACCAAAGGTGATCTTTGGTGATTCAAAAAGTGGCCAGTCTGAAGGATATGGAGCAGTAAATGTTGGAACAGTTACTTTCAAGAGAGTAATATATGTAAGAGGACTCAAACATAACCTAATATTCATAAGCCAATTATGTGATGAAGGTTATCAGGTACACTTTAACTCTACCTCATGTTCTATTATTAATAATGAAAACAAAACTGCTTTAATTGGAACTAGACAAGGTAACATATATCTAGTAGATTTTATTTCTGTCAAAACTGATGTTTGTTTACTCAATATCACTAGTAACTAAAATGAGTTGTGACATAAAATATTAGGTCATGTAAACCTTAAGAATATAGCTAGGTTATCTAAAGACAACCTTGTTAGAGGTTTACGTTCTGCTCCCTATAAGAAGGAAGGTCTCTATAAGGCTTGTAAATTAGGCAAGCAAACTAAAACCAGCTTCAAATCAATTATTAAGAGTGATTCACATAGGATCTTGTACTTGCTATACTTGGATCTTTTTGGACCCATTGCAGTACAAAGCCTAGGAGGGAAATCCTACACCTTGGTTATTGTGGATGACTTCTCTAGGTTCAGTTGGGTATTCTTTCTGAGAACTAAGTCAGATACATTCAAGGTTTTTACAGATTTTCTCAGAACCATACAGATTGAGTTCTCTACTCATGTTGCATTGATCAGAAGTTATCATGTCATAGAGTTTGATTCTCTTCTTATGCATGAGTTCTGTGAGAAGGAAGGTATCAGGCAGTGCTTCTCAGCTCCTAGAACTCCCCAACAAAATGGGGTAGCTGAAAGGAAAAATAGAACACTCATCGAAGCTGCAGGTACATTACTTACTGATGCATACATGCCACTAACCTTTTTGGCAGAGGCTGTAAGCACAGCAAACTATGTCTTGAATAGGAGGTTAATTCACAAACTAAAGAATATGACTCCCTATGAATTGCTCAAAGGGAAGAAACCTAAAATTAACTATTTTAAAGTATTTGGTTGTACATGCTATATACACAATAACAACAAGAAATACATTAGAAAGTTTGAAGCTAAGGCTGAAGTGGGAGTTTTTCTAGGATACTCCCAAGTCAGCAAGCCTTATAGGGTATTCAATTAATCAACCTTAAAAATTGAAGAGTCTATTCATGTGTCATTTGATGAGACTAACATGTACTATAAGGAGAAAGATGTTTCTACCATTATCAACTTGCAGGTACCCCACTTTGTGAGACTTTGGATGGACTAAACCTCACCCAAGAGGTTCCCACTCATGCCTCTCCACAAGTCATTGAGGACAGTGAAGAAGATGAAGCTGAAGAACATGAGACTCAACCAACAGTAGCAAATATAATTACACAAGAGGAATTTATTCAAAATGCTGCTGCACAACCAAATCCACCCACTGATTTTGTCACACTTAGGGATCACTCCAGATCTAAAGTAATTGGAGACATATCAGCAGGTGTACAGAACAGGCATCAACTCAACCAAGACTTGATGCATGCCTGCTTTCTCTCTCAGGTTGAACCTCCAACCATTCATGATGTTGAGCAAGATCCCCACTGGATTCTTGCAATGCAAGAGGAATTAAACCAATTTGAGAGATGTAGAGTTTGAGATTTTGTTCCAAGACCCCAAAACTACCCAGTTATTGGAACCAAATTGGTTTTCAGGAATAAGCTTGATTCCCAAGGAGTTATTGTGAGGAACAAGGATAGGCTTATTGCTCAAGGATATCAGCAAGAGGAATGAATTGACTATGATCAGACCTTTGCACCAGTTGCAAGGTTGGAAGCTATAAGGATTTTCCTTGCCTATGCAGCTTTCAAGAAGTTCAAAGTATTTCAAATGAATGTGAAAAGTGCATTCTTAAATGGAGTGCTACAAGAAGAGGTTTATGTAGAACAACCTCCAGGTTTTGTTTCTCCAACTCATCCCTCTTATGTTTTTAGATTAAATAAGGCTCTTTATGGTATAAAGTAAGCTCCAAGAGCTTGATATGAGATCTTGTCAAGTTTCTTATTAGAGCATAAATTTATAAGAGGAACTGTAGATAAAACCCTTTTCACTAGACATCATAAGGACCAAATTTTGTTAGTACAAATCTATGTAGATGACATCATATTTGGCTCTATAGATTCAAAATTGTGCAAGAGGTTTTCTGACCTCAAGCATTCTAAATTTGAAATGAGTAGCATGGGAGTGCTTTTATATTTCCTTGGTCTCCAAGTGAAACAACTCTCTGATGGCATCTTCATCTCTCAAGCAAAATATGCTAGAGAACTTCTAAAGAAGTTTGGGATGGCTGATGCCTCAGCTAAGAAAACTCCTATGGCAACCAATGCTGTTGTGGACTCTGATATACCAGGAAAACCTGTAGATCAGAAACTTTATAGGGGCATTGTTGGGTCCCTATTATACCTCACAGCAAGTAGGCCAGATATTATGTTTGCTACATGCCTTTGTGCTAGGTTCCAAGTGAACCCTAAAGAATCTCATCTTATTTTCTTAAAAAGGATTTTAAGGTATATAAAGAGTTATCCTGATCTAGGCCTTTAGTATCCTGCTGAATCAGAATTTGAGTTAACTGGATACTCTGATGCTGATTTTGCTGGATGCAGGGTAGATAGAAAAAGTACTTCAGGAACTTTCCAGTTCCTGGGTATGAGATTAGTATCATGGTTCTGTAAAAAGCAAACATCTGTGTCAACTTCAACTGCAGAAGCAGAATATATTGTAGCAGACAGCTGTTGTTCACAGATGCTCTGGATACAAAATCAGCTTCTAGATTATGGGTTCAACTTAAATAATTCAACCCTATTATGTGATAATACTAGTGCTATAACTATAGCACAAAATCCAGTTCACCATAGTAGGACTAAGCATATTGATATAAGACATCATTTCATTAGGGAGTGTGTAGACAAAAATAAGATTAAGCTTGTCTATATCTACACTGATTTACAGAAAGCTGATATATTCACCAAACCTCTGGATGAGAAAAATCATGATTTCTTTCTGAATCAGCTGGGAATGATCAATGAAGAAGACTTAACTTAAGTTCTGTATGCATTCAACGAGTTTTCCAAAGTTCGTCGAACGGAGTTCGACGAACCCGGGAAAGTTTGAGAGATTCTAATCGAACGGAGTTCGACGAACTCTCTGTGAGTGAAACAAGTTTCGTCGACCAGAGATCGATGAACCTTGCTTTAGAAGATATTCATCGACCGGAGTTCGACGAATTGTCTTCAAGTCTCCTGAATGAGTTCGACGAATTACTTATTATTAAATCATTTCGTCGACCTCAGTTCGAAGAACTAATTTTATTTCGTGGAACGGAGATTGTCGATTCATATTCTGGAAAACCTTATATCTAGGTTTTCTTCGACCTCCATCCCGCGCTTTCTGTTCCCTTGCACTTGATCGTCGTTTTCCCTGTCTATCTTGCAGGTGATCTCAATGGCGATTCCAGCAGGAGCTCTAGCCGCAATGAAGTTTGACACTGGCTTTGATGTCAACTTCAACTCATTCTAGGTCTCAGATGCAATCTTCCTCTATATTCTGGAACTTCCGGAAGAACAGAATCTGAAGAACTTGATGACCACTAGGATAAAGTTGGCCGGAACAAAAATCAAGGAATGGGTCTATACTTCAACCGCTTCTGAAGACAATACCATGAAAGGATCAAACACCGGTAACACTGTCTCCTTAACCCCCACGGTTTTAACTGAAATATTTGTTTTGACAACTGGAGAGGAGGAATTAGAGATTGACTCTGAGGAGTTTACTATGATGCTAAATCTGATGGGTTATGTTGGTGACAACCCTAACAAACTGTTTAAGAAACATCTGTCTGCGCCCTATAAATTCTTAGCAGACTTGGTTGGTAAAGTGCTACTCGGAAAACATACAGCACACGACTACATCACCAGACAACAGTTTCTGGTCATGTGTGTCATTGTTCACAAGAATCAAATAGACTGGGCACAACTACTGTTTGACTTGATAAAGATGAAGAATACCAAGAAGGAAGTATGTTTTGGAAGGATCCTAGGGATCTTCCTCAAGGAAAAGGATGTTGAATCCCTGGTCTCCCTGACCATATTCATTAATGCCAGTAAAAGGTTCACCTGTGCCTTATTTGGCAGGTGGGAGAGGACAATCACCAAGCCCCCTAAGGCCTCTACCTCTTCCACCCCAGTTTCTGAAGCCCCAGGGCTGTTAAAGCCACTCCCACACCTGCTGAGGAGATTCATCACACTCCACCATCTCTTCCAGCACCCCTTCTAGCAAAACAACTCACTCCCTCTCCCATTATTTCTTCAACACCCCAATCACACCAGCCTACACATGTTCCTACCCCACCTCCATCTCCACCACTTGACATCACTGACATTACCTCTTCCAGAACATCCACAACCAACACCTCCTGAATCACTTGATAAGTAAAGTTTGTTTTAAAGAAGATAGATTTGGTTTTATATAATCTTTTACGTATATAAGTCTATCTCTTTTTTTTACTTATATCCTGTGGATTAAGGCAAGAGTACCTATCGCATAGGAGTATATTATTTTGTAGAAAATATCAAGGTCGTATTTTTCCTGGGATCGGTGTTAATTATTCTACTTTTTAGAACGAACTATTATTTTATCGAACGAACGGAGTGGAGTGTATAGAAAAATATATATATATATATATATATACGTGTTTTTATTAAGATAGGGACTTAGAAGGTAGTCCTTGATTTCAGAATTATTTTGAGAGAATATTAATTCACCTATTAAAGAACAACTTTATTCCTTAATTACCTAACTTAACGAGAGGGTCCCTTTGGTAGCATCACTGACTCGAAAGTACGACCGGGGAGGCTTGCGTTTAAAACGGGTTAACGTAAACGTAGTGTCTCTTCACCTGGTATATGATCAATTAACAGAAAACCCTAGTTAGGATAACTAGAAAGTAGAGTTGAAATAGTTGAAAATAATATCCAGCCCAGAGCTCATCTTGACCAAGTGCTAAGGGTTCTTAGCCTCTTCTCAGGATGGGGGCGGTATAAAGTGCAGAAAATAATATCTACCTATCTATCTTAATCCAGGACTTAAGCTTTCGCTTCGCCTTTCATTCGGGATAGGGTAGTAAAATCTAAAATTTTGCAGAGCTTTCGCACTATCTTAATACAGGTCATAGGCTTTCGCCTCGCCTTTCATTCGGGATAGTATGAAATAATAAGGTTTTGAAAATAATTTTGAAAGCAGTTTCACGCTATCTTAATCCAGGACATAAGCAGAGCTTCGCCTTTCATTCGGGATAGTATGAAAAAAATAAAGGTGAGTAAAACTGAAAATAAAACAGTAAAATACTCAGAATTGAAATTGTAAGAGTCTATTTTATAAAGTCCAAAAATTATTACAACTTTCTAAAAAGCTGAAAAGAAAGCTAAAATATTACAACTTACAGAACTTTTGAATACTTGAAAGCTACTACCAGTTCTTTGTCAGAGAGCTGGGGAGTCCTAACAGTTCTTAAGGAAGCTGCTAGTGTTCGAATAATTCTACTCAGCCCTGCCCCTCTATTTATAGGGAAAAAATACAAGCTTTTGGAAAAGCACTTTTGGAAAAGTTGACAAACAGCTTATGGAAAAGCTGCCAAATAGCTTTTGCAAAAGCTGAAAATCTGCTTATAGGACAGCTGGCTATTGGACAGCTTGACACGTGGCTGTTTGGATATGGATGGAGCTGACTTGGCTGGATAAGAACTGCATCTGCTGATGGAAAAGCAGCTGATGGCAGCTGGCTGATTGAAAAGCTGCTGATGGAAAAGCTGGCGGGTTGGCGGGTAGCAGGTTGAGCAGGTTGCTGGCGGGTTGGCGGGTAGCAGGTTGCTGGCGGGTAGCAGGTTGCTGGCGGGTTGGCGGGTTGCAGGTTGCGGGTCCTGGAGAGTTGGCGGGCTGGAATAAATCCATTCAAAAAGTGCGCTGCCCTGGTCTCGATCCCAAGAAACCAAAGAGAACAACTAGACACCACTCCACTAGGCCAATTGATCTTTGCTGTTTGGATCCTGCATATAATATATTTATAATATATAAAATACAGATTTTATTATACTATAATTCTTACAATCTTATATTATGTTAAAATATAATTATATTATTTACAAGATATAATTCTTACAACTTACAAGATATAATATTGTTTTAATAATATTTTACATTCCTAATAAAATTTTATTTAAAAGATAATATACATAGTATTACTTATATAATATTACTAAATATTAATAATACTATACTTAACATATTATATTATAATTTATAAGTACAGTGTAATTAATTTATATACATTATATTAACTTTTTTTTTACATTATTATTATTATTATATGTATTATTATTGTATAGATTATTAGATCCTATATATATATTTTTAAACTAACATGACGGTTCAGCTCCGTTCAGGCCGTCCAAACCGGTCGGATCGTGAACATTACCACAAAACATAATATAGTAGATTAAAGTGATGGTTAAAATTGACAAACAAACTAATTGAAGAATAAAACTAAAAACAAACCGTTTATTTAAGTTTTTACATGAAGTATTACAACCTTAAATTAGAATTGATATTAAAACATAGACCAAAACATGTATAAATAATCACTCATCAAATACCCCCATACTTAGATTTTGCTATTCCAGAGCAAATATAGAGTTGAGTAAGTTATAAAATTTTTTATTTACTCTCAATTTAATTCTTCAAGATAAAATAGGTATAAACATCCGGTGAATAAAGAGTTAAATGCTTTCGTATATATATATCATTGATACCAGAGTTAAAATTTATAGCCATAAAAGGTTTTGAAAACAAATAGTAAGCACATATTAAAATCAGATATAACAAGGATAGAGTGGCTTTATGACTACTATATCTTGTATGAGATATGTTGAAACATTACAACCTATTAATTATGCTCTCTCAAAATTTTAAGCAAAATTAATTCAATTTTGTAGTGGTTTTATGGGATATCAACTTGGTGGTTTTGCCCATGTAGGAGGTGATGAATTTTATCCTCTCACCTTTTTTCATATTCATGCATTGTTACAACTATTTTAGGAAAATATTTTCCAAAATAGCAAAAAAAACTTTGCAGAATTGAACTTTGAATTAATCCAATGCATATGTTTAGGAGCACATACTCCGTTTCATATGATCTTTTAATATTTATTGGATGCCTATGTTTACGGAATTTTTTTTATTCCCATGGACATAAGATCTTTTCTGTTCTAGGAGCACATACTCCTAGATGCTTGCGTGCGTAAAGAAACATGCCAAGCGAAATAGTAGGTAGGGGTTGTAAAAATAATTTTGATAAAAGATTTTGAGAGCAATGGTAATAGCTTGATATTTTCTATATTTTAACAAGATTGAAGTAATGATAATTACAGTCTAAAATTGTTTGGTGAACATAATATGATAGCTTCTATTGTATATATATGTATTTCTTTTGATATATTAAAGCAGGCTTGCTAAAAAACTAACTCCGATTGTAATGAAATTTTACAAGATAGGTTTAACAAGTTTATTCCGGATATTTATATCTATCTAGTTATGAGAAGGAGTAGTAAATTTGAAAATTGAATAAGTTGCATTTTTATCAACTCAGATTTTTGGAATATATTTACAAAGTATGGTTTTGAAAATTTTGACTTATTTTGGATGAGTAATAAAATAAACAATGTTTTTATTTTAAAAGGAAAGATATAACATAAAAGTGAAAAAAAATTGCAGCTAAAAGCACCCCCATACTTATGTTAGGCATAGGTATGAAGTGAAAAATATGTACAAAATATACAAAAGCATAAAAGATGGAAATATACAGGTGAATTTATATTTCGAGGTTATGGAGTAGTGTTAGGGTTTCAGGTTCTTTTTGAAAAGGGTCCCCAGTAAAATATAGTTTTAAACGGTGCCCGTTTACTTTGAAAGTTCCTAGTTCAGGGTTAGAAATAAGAACGGTCCCATATGGCCAGATTTGTTTAACAGTATAGGGTCCGGTCCATCGGGATTTTAATTTTTCTGGAAATAATTTAAGGCGTGAGTTATATAGTAGGACAAGATCACCTGGTGAAAAAGATTTTGGAAATTTAATTTTCCTATCATGATAAAACTTAGATCGCTCTTTATAAAATTTATTATTTTCATAGGCGTTTGCACGCCATTCCTCAAGTTCATTGAGTTGAAATTTACGTTGTTCGGCGGCTAAGTTTGTATCTAAGTTAAGAAATTTTAGCGCCCAGTATGCGCGATGTTCTAATTCTACAGGTACGTGGCATGCCTTTCCATATACTAAACGATAAGGTGTACAACCGATCGCAGTTTTGAATGTTGTACGGTAGGCCCAAAGTGCATCATCTAATTTGAGAGACCAATCTTTTCGATTGGTATCTACAGTCTTTTCTAATATGCGCTTTAGTTCTCTATTGACTACCTCCACTTGGCCGCTTGTTTGGGGGTGATAAGCGGTAGCGAGTTTATGAGTAACACCATATTTGGCTAACACTTTAGCCATCTGGGTGTTACAAAAATGAGTACCTCGATCGCTAACTATAGCCCTAGGCGTGCCAAAACGTGAAAATAAGGTTTTCAGAAATTTAACGACGACTCTCGCGTCAGCGGTGGGAAAAGCTTGCGCTTCAGCCCATCGTGAAACGTAATCGACCGCTACTAAGATATAACGATTTTTAAAAGAAGGAGGTAAAGGGCCTACAAAATCTATGCCCCATAGATCAAAAATTTCACATTCCAAGTAAAAGTTTTGGGGCATTTCGTCCCGACGGGAAATGTTACCTGACCGTTGGCAGCGGTTGCAAACGCTTACCAATTTTTGAGCGTCCTTGAATAAAGTAGGCCAAAAGAATCCTGCTTCAAGGGCTTTACGTGCAGTCCGGTTGGATTGATAATGTCCGCCGGTTGGTCCTTCATGGCAGTGCCGTAATACTTTTAGTCCTTCCTCGTTCGAAATACATCTTCTAATTACTTGGTCGGCACAGACTCGGAATAAATACGGGTCTTCCCAAAAGTAGTTTTTCAAGTCAGAAAAGAATTTCCTCTTTTCTTGAAGTGAAAAAGCTTTTGGAAGGACTCGGGCTACTAAATAGTTAGCCAAGTCTGCGAACCAGGGAGTAGAAGAGTTTGTTACCTTTTCGAATGCGAGGAGACTTTCTTCAGGGAATTTATCTTCAATGTCGGCTTCCACGAGTATATCTGTTGCAACATTCTCTAGTCGAGAAAGATGATCGGCTGCCAAATTCTCTGCGCCTTTCTTATCTCGGATCTCTAAATCAAATTCTTGTAATAAGAGAATCCAACGTAATAAACGGGGTTTTGCATCTGCCTTAGTTAGTAAATATTTTAAAGCAGAATGATCCGTAAAAACTATAACTTTTGATAGTGTTATATAAGATCTAAACTTATCAAATGCAAATACAATTGCCAGTAGTTCCTTTTCCTTGGTCGTGTAATTGGTTTGTGTGGATGTGAGAGTTTTACTTGCATAATAGATAGGATGAAAATATTTGTCTACTCGTTGTCCTAAGACAGCTCCTACCGCATAATCACTCGCATCACACATGATCTCAAAAGGAAAGGACCAGTCTGGGGCTACTAAAATAGGAGAGTTGATAAGTTTGACTTTAATAATATTGAATGCTACTAAGCATTCATTATCGAATATAAATGGGGCTTCTTTTTCTAATAAATGAGTTAACGGTTTTGTTATTTTAGAGAAATTTTGAATAAACCGTCTATAGAAACCTGCATGGCCTAAGAAACTTCGAATAGATTTTACATTTGTTGGAGGAGGAAGTTTTTCAATTATTTCTATTTTGGCCTTATCGACCTCGATTCCCTGGGAAGAAATTTTATGACCGAGAACTAAACCTTCGCGGACCATAAAGTGGCATTTTTCCCAGTTCAACACTAAATTCGTGTCTTCACAGCGTTGAAGAACACGAGCGAGGTTATCTAAACACGTATGGAATGAGTCTCCAAATACGGAGAAATCATCCATAAATACTTCCATAACGTCCTCTACTAACTTGCCAAAAATAGCTAGCATACATCTTTGAAATGTAGCTGGCGCATTACAAAGTCCAAACGGCATTCGCCTATAGGCGAAAGTACCAAAGGGGCAAGTGAACATAGTTTTCTCTTGGTCTTCAGGGGCTATAGGAATTTGTAAATACCCTGAATAACCATCGAGAAAACAATAATATGAGTGACCCGAGAGTCGCTCTAATATTTGATCTATAAACGGTAGTGGAAAGTGATCTTTACGGGTGGCATCATTTAATTTTCGATAGTCGATGCACATCCTCCAACCCGTAACAGTACGTGTTGGAATTAGTTCATTATTAGCGTTTTGCACTACCGTTATACCGCCCTTCTTAGGGACGACTTGTACGGGACTAACCCATGTGCTATCTGAGATTGGATAAATAATTCCTGCGTCTAATAATTTCATTACTTCAGCTTTTATGACATCTTTCATATTAGGATTTAAACGTCGTTGGGGCTGGATAGATTTACGAGGGTTATCTTCCAAAAATATTTTATGCGTACAAAAAGATGGGTTGAGTCCTTGGATATCAGAAATTTGCCATGCTAATGCATGACGATGTTGTTTTAACACTTCTATTAATTCAGACGTTTTTTTATCATTTAATTCGGCAGAAATGATAACAGGGAGTTTCGATTCGGCTTCAAGGAAAACGTATTTTAAATGTGCGGGAAGTGTTTTCAGCTCGAGGGTTGGTGGTTTTTCATATGAAGTTGGGGTTTTTAGAGTTGTAGAAGTTAAGGATATAAAAGGTTCTAAAGGGTCATCGGTAGGCATTTCTTGTGAAAGGGGTAAGTCTGCCAAGTCCGATTCTTCTATAGTTATTGAAAGTAAATCAGAATAGGGAAAACCATTTTCCTCAAAAGAGGCTTCCGCAAGATAGCAGGAATCGTCGTTTATTAAAGAATTTTTCATAGAGGGATCTATATCGATAGTAACCTCGTCATCTCCTACTCGTAAGAGAAGTCTACCGTTACTTACGTCTATTATCGCGCGAGAGGTTGCGAGAAAAGGACGACCGAGAATTATGGGAACATCGGCGTCTTCCTCTATGTCAAGTATAACAAAGTCTACCGGGAAGATAAACTTGTCTATTTTGACCAGAACATCCTCTACTATCCCTATTGGATATTTAATAGAACGATCTGCTAACTGGATGCTCATTTTTGTTGGGCTGGGGTTACCTAATCCTAGTTTTTGAAAGAGCGAGTAGGGCATTAAATTTATGCTAGCACCTAAATCTGCTAACGCGTCTTTTATTAATAGATTACCGAAGAGACACGGGATGGAAAATCGTCCCGGATCGTTTAATTTTGGGGGTAATTTATGTAATAAAACGGCTGAACATTCGGCGTTAAGGAAAACTCTCGAAATATCTTCGAGTTTCTTTTTATTTGAAAGTAACACTTTTAAATATTTTGCGTATTTAGGCATCTGTGCAATTGCCTCGCAGAAAGGTATATTGATTTGAATTTGTTTTAGCATTTTTAGAAAGTTTTTATATTGTTCATCTTCTCGTTCTTCTTTTAATTTAGATGGATAAGGTAAAACAACATGTGGGGAAGAAATTCGCGGGGGTTGAGGAGACAGAGACGTAACGGGAAGTGGTGTAGGAAGGCTAACCTTAACTTCTTTTTCTACCCTAACGGGTGGTGGTAGCTCCCTGCCACTTCGTAGTTTAACGGCTTGTCAACTTGATGGGTTACTGGAATGGCCAGTATCCCGCGGATTTGGTTCCGTATTTCCTGGCAAATTACCAGGTTGGCGTTCCGATAACATTTTTGAAATTTGTCCAATTTGTGTTTCTAAGTTTTTAATTGATCCGGTCAGGTTCCGGATATTGGACTCATTAATACTGACATATTTCGTAAATATGTCTTCTATCGGGGTTGGCCTAAATTGGTGCGGCTGCGGTGGTGGTATTTGTGGTTGTGGGGGTTGCGGTGCAAATCCACTTGGATTTGCAATCAGAGGGCGTTGAGCATTATTGGGGTTGCTCCATGAAAAATTCGGATGGTTCCTATATCCTGGATTATAAGAATTATTATTATTATTATTATTTGGATTATAGGAATGTCTATATGAGTTCCCCATATAGTCGACTTCTTCATTATTATTAGTTGAATTAGGCGGATTACAAGATGTAGAGGCGGAGGAAGCAGATATTCCTGCCAATTGTTTAGTTAAATTTTCTACTTGGAGTGCTAAAGTAGAAGAAGTGTCGAGCTCATAAATCCCAGCTTGTTTAGGGCGTGACCTTGGCACGTTCCACTGGTACGCGTTCATGGCCATCTCCTCAAAAAGGGTTTGAGCGGCCTCGGGGGTTTTGTTATTGAGCGTGCCCCCGGCGGCAACATCAATGGCTTGCCTGGTTTGAATATTCAAACCATTATAAAATATTTGTACCTGGAGCCAAGTTGGCAGTGCGTGATGTGGACACCGACGTAGATATTCCTTAAAACGTTCCCAAGTCTCATAAAGAGACTCGAACTCGCCTTGCACAAAGGAAGAAATATCAGCACGCAGACGTGCGGTTTTTGCAGGTGGAAAATACTTTGTAAGGAATTTTTCGGTCATTTCAGCCCAAGTGGTAATAGATCCTCTGGGGAGAGAACCTAGCCACTGTTTGGCTTTCGTTCATAGCGAAAAAGGAAATAAGCGAAGACGGATGGCATCATCAGTGACGCCATTTATCTTAAATGTGTCGCATATTTCTAAGAAGTTGGACAAGTGTGTGTTTGGATCTTCGTCGGGCAATCCATCGAATTGAACGGAATTTTGAATCATTTGGATTATACTCGATTTAATCTCGAAGTTATTATTAGCAATTGTTGGACGAACGATACTAGACCCGGTGTCATCTAAATTGGGTCGTGCATAATAAGACATGGTCCTTTGGGGGACCACCTCTGGAATTTGTTGTTGTTCTGCTGCCATTTCTTGTACGTGTGCGGTGCCTACGGACTCTTCCAGATTTAATACAAGCTCTTGATTCAGAGATCGGAGGCGCCTGCGAAAGGTGCGATCGATTTCAGGATCAAGTTCAAGAGTTAAATCAGATGGAGTTCTGCGGGTCATACACTAAAAAAGACTTTTTGAGAAAAACAAAAAAACTTTAAAAACAGGTTTTATATAAACACAGGTTTTATATCAACTAGTTTTTTTAAAATATATCTAAACACACAAATACAAACACACGAAAAGACTTAAAACGGAAAATAACTAAAAACAGGTTTTTTATATAAAACAGGTTCTCTATAAAAGAGGTTTTATAATAAAAATCAGTTTTTATTATAAACTAGTTTTTTTTTAAGAAGAAAAGTTTTATATAAAATACGTTAAAATAGTAGGTTAGGTTTTTTTTTTGTTAGAATTCGTTAGTGGTTAATAAACTTGTTAATAAAAAGTTAGGTTTTATAAAAACAAAGTTTTAAATTCAGGGAATTTTATGTTTGTTTTATTTTTATAAAAACTAAGGTTTTTAAGTAACAAGAAAAAGAAAAGATAAAATTAATAGCGTTCTTTTATTTTCAAATATTAACACATATAAACTAATCCCCGGCAACGGCGCCAAAAAGCTTGATAAGTAAAGTTTGTTTTAAAGAAGATAGATTTGGTTTTATATAATCTTTTACGTATATAAGTCTATCTCTTTTTTTTACTTATATCCTGTGGATTAAGGCAAGAGTACCTATCGCATAGGAGTATATTATTTTGTAGAAAATATCAAGGTCGTATTTTTCCTGGGATCGGTGTTAATTATTCTACTTTTTAGAACGAACTATTATTTTATCGAACGAACGGAGTGGAGTGTATAGAAAAAAATATATATATATATATACGTGTTTTTATTAAGATAGGGACTTAGAAGGTAGTCCTTGATTTCAGAATTACTTTGAGAGAATATTAATTCACCTATTAAAGAACAACTTTATTCCTTAATTACCTAACTTAACGAGAGGGTCCCTTTGGTAGCATCACTGACTCGAAAGTACGACCGGGGAGGCTTGCGTTTAAAACGGGTTAACGTAAACGTAGTGTCTCTTCACCTGGTATATGATCAATTAACAGAAAACCCTAGTTAGGATAACTAGAAAGTAGAGTTGAAATAGTTGAAAATAATATCCAGCCCAGAGCTCATCTTGACCAAGTGCTAAGGGTTCTTAGCCTCTTCTCAGGATGGGGGCGGTATAAAGTGCAGAAAATAATATCTACCTATCTATCTTAATCCAGGACTTAAGCTTTCGCTTCGCCTTTCATTCGGGATAGGGTAGTAAAATCTAAAATTTTGCAGAGCTTTCACACTATCTTAATCCAGGTCATAGGCTTTCGCCTCGCCTTTCATTCGGGATAGTATGAAATAATAAGGTTTTGAAAATAATTTTGAAAGCAGTTTCACGCTATCTTAATCCAGGACATAAGCAGAGCTTCGCCTTTCATTCGGGATAGTATGAAAAAACTAAAGGTGAGTAAAACTGAAAATAAAACAGTAAAATACTCAGAATTGAAATTGAAAGAGTCTATTTTATAAAGTCCAAAAATTATTACAACTTTCTAAAAAGCTGAAAAGAAAGCTAAAATATTACAACTTACAGAACTTTTGAATACTTGAAAGCTACTACCAGTTCTTTGTCAGAGAGCTGGGGAGTCCTAACAGTTCTTAAGGAAGCTGCTAGTGTTCGAATAATTCTACTCAGCCCCGCCCCTCTATTTATAGGGAAAAAATACAAGCTTTTGGAAAAGCACTTTTGGAAAAGTTGACAAACAGCTTATGGAAAAGCTGCCAAACAGCTTTTGCAAAAGCTGAAAATCTGCTTATAGGACAGCTGGCTATTGGACAGCTTGACACGTGGCTGTTTGGATATGGATGGAGCTGACTTGGCTGGATAAGAACTGCATCTGCTGATGGAAAAGCAGCTGATGGCAGCTGGCTGATTGAAAAGCTGCTGATGGAAAAGCTGGCGGGTTGGCGGGTAGCAGGTTGAGCAGGTTGCTGGCGGGTTGCAGGTTGCTGGCGGGTAGCAGGTTGCTGGCGGGTTGGCGGGTTGCAGGTTGCGGGTCCTGGAGAGTTGGCGGGCTGGAATAAATCCATTCAAAAAGTGCGCTGCCCTGGTCTCGATCCCAAGCAACCAGAGAGAACAACTAGACACCACTCCCCTAGGCCAATTGATCTTTGCTGTTTGGAACCTGCATATAATATATTTATAATTTATAAAATACAGATTTTATTATACTATAGTTCTTACAATCTTATATTATGTTAAAATATAATTATATTATTTACAAGATATAATTCTTACAACTTACAAGATATAATATTTTTTTAATAATATTTTACATTCCTAATAAAATTTTATTTAAAAGATAATATACATAGTATTACTTATATAATATTACTAAATATTAATAATACTATACTTAACATATTATATTATAATTTATAAGTACAGTGTAATTAATTTATATACATTATATTAACTTTTTTTTTTACATTATTATTATTATTATATGTATTATTATTGTATAGATTATTAGATCCTATATATATATTTTAAAACTAACATGACGGTTCAGCTCCGTTCAGGCCGTCCAAACCGGTCGGATCGTGAACATTACCACAAAACATAATATAGTAGATTAAAGTGATGGTTAAAATTGACAAACAAACTAATTGAAGAATAAAACTAAAAACAAACCGTTTATTTAAGTTTTTACATGAAGTATTACAACCTTAAATTAGAATTGATATTAAAACATAGACCAAAACATGTATAAATAATCACTCATCATCACTTCAACACACCTACATTCCTACACCACCATAGTCTCCACTTCCCCCACATTTATCCTCCATAACATCCTATATCCTACCCACAGACACCTTGATGCAAGATGCCACCCCTCCATCCTCATCACCATCCACCATTCACATGCACGATGTTCCACCCTTCATTCCATCATTGGTTGCCACCTCTTCCACACCAAATGCAACATCCTCTCCCACTTCCTCATTTGATCCCACTACCATATCCTCTATCCTCACCATCATCACCCCTCTTCTGAAATCCCTTATAGCAGAGGCCATTACACCTCTTGCTACCACTATTCAATCCTTATCTGCCCAAATATCTGCTCTTACTGCTGCCCCCTCCTCAGTTAGGGGCCTGGCCTCAGTTCCTACTGATACTAGGCAGGGGGAGATGCCTGATGATGAAGCAACAACAACAGCTTTAGATAGTTCAGCACCAGCACCAGTAGAAGCACCAGCGGAGACTTCAGCCCCAGCAGCATATACAGATTTTATAGATGCATATTTAATTGATTTAATTGATTTTATTGATACTGATATGGACATTGATGAAACTGTTGGTGATTTTATCCTCAATCCCATAGTTAATTTACAAGCATTGCTGAAACGTTTTGACACTGTACATATGTAGTATCTTCTATGAGAACTTACTAAGCCACAGTTGGCTATTGTACCTTATACTCCTCCTATCAGTCCAGCAGTTGCTAAGCAACTCTGTGATAGTTTTGAAATTCCAGTTTTTGCTACAACCTCTACAGTTATTCCATCCTCTCCAGAAGCTGTCTCAGCACCAATCTTTGTGATGGATGACTCACCTATGCCAGATCTAGATGAGCTGATCTTGGCTGATATTGAAGAAGAAAATAAGGCAGCATCTGAAAGCTATGTCCCAATTACTTCTGATGCTTGTACAGTCTCTTCTTCAACTACTGCTGAAACTCCAGTTTCTAAAACTTCTGCTCCTGCTACAGAAAAGACTGTCATTGATGATAAAGCCTTGAAAGCATTGGATGCTTTATATGATAACCCTCAGGGTTCTAGCAGTGAAGATGATGAAGATGATGATGAAGATGATTCAGATGAAGAAGCTGCCAAGAAGAAGAAGCAAATGTTGTCAAAGAAAAGGAAGGCTCCTCCTCCTCCTGCTCCTAAGCCTAATCCAACAGCTGACACTCCCTACTACATCTTGCATAATGTTACTCCTTATAATGGAATGCCTGCGTGGATGTGGCTGTCAAAGAATCAGCAAAAGGAGAGGAAAAGAAGTAGGAGATACTCCCCTCCACCAGTTCATAGATACAGAAAAGATCCACCTCCTCCACCTCCTCCAGCAGCTGATGCCACTGGCTCTAGCTCTCAGGGATCTGCCCCTATGCAAACCTATCAGAGACATCAAGGGAGATCCTCTGGAAGCAGTCAGCAAAGATATCATTCTTCAGGAAATCAACAACAGCAACATCAATAGCATCAGCAGCAACAACCAGCTCTCTCTACAGATCAGAAGGCTAAAAGCCCTGAAAAACCAGATTCACCTCCTATTCCTTTCGAGGATCCTGAAACAGCCAACACTGCTAAAATGGCCAGATTCCAGGAAATTATTGGTCTTTCCCTGATTAATAAATCTAAAGCTGAAGGTAAAGACATATCAGGTTATACAACTATGTCAAAATACAGGAAGGAAGAATTAAAAAGATTTGATAAAGCCAACAAACTGTTTAATGTTGATGATTACATGAAGCTCCATCCTGAAGCAGTTGTCCCCAGAGCTACATCACTAACTTAGGATGTGACCCAACATGTATAGCCAGGGTCAAATTTGTGTCCTAGAGTCTAGGCCAAGTCCTTAGAGTCAATATCAGATGGACCAGCTTTCAACAAGACCATCAGAGAATCAAGACTTAGAAGATTTCAAGACTACGTAAAATGAGTTCGACGTTAGTCGAACTCAGTTCAACGAAAGGCGGTCTCAGCTCGACGATCTTGAAATATTTCTCTGAGTTGAGATCGACGATCTTCATTCTCTATTCAACGAAAATTGGGACACTTCAACAAACTAAAGTCAGGGTAACTCCAGATTTCTTTAAGTCCAACTTCAGGCTTTGGTCGACGAACAAGATTCTGAGTTCGACGAACATGGACCTCAAGTTCACAACTTCTCAGGTAGACGAAGTAAACTTCTCAGGTCGACGAACTCAGTACTCTACTCGACGAATTCTGGAATTAGAGGATCTATGACGACACTTAGGGTATGTGTCGATACCAACTTAGGACGACACCAGAAAGATTATGTTGACACCAGAGAGCTTATGTCGACACCAGAAGATTTGTGTCGACACCAAGATTATTTGTCGACACCAACTTGTGTCGACACCAGAAGTTTCATGTCGACATATAGAATATCAGTCAACACAAACTATTTGTCTAAGTCCAGAACTGTTGCTGAACTCCAGTCGACGAATTCAATTATCAGCTCGACGAACTTCAGATAGAAAAGGCAAATGTTCTAAAGTATAGAAGTTCTGTTATCAGCTCGACGAACAGAAGATGTCTGGTCAACAAATACAAAATCTCCGCTCGACGAACTGGTAACTCAGCTCGACGAAATATGTTATTCGTTCGACAAATCCAGACTTAGCCATTTTCGGTATTCTGTCCTCATTCTAATGCGGAAATTCCTGAGTAATTAATACTCTACATTCTCTGAATGTATCCGTTAGAGGAAGTATTAATTACAGTCCTCTTCAAGAATATTACTTGCTGATTTTCCACAAGACAGTTGGGAAATACATCAATGCCGATTATTCTCAGGCCGTCAGCATTAATTACAGAGGATTCAAACTTTTGAATAGAGACAGAAGAAAAGAAGAATTTAGGATCTGCAACAAGACATATAGAATAGCACAATAACTATACTCAGTTAGAAAAACACAGAGATACAGACTGACTGGAGGATTTCAAAGAGCACCAGAAAAGCTTCACATAAAAACTGATACTGAAGCTTACAAGTGACATGCAGTGATATTTATTCAGAAGAAGAAGAACAATTATACTATATCAAGAGTCTTCTTCTTCAACATTCTCTCCAGGACTTCTCCAAGGATAACAGATATCAAACCAGTCAAGAAGAACCTACATCACTGCTTGTCCAGAATTCTGATTTAAGACCTATCACCCTACAACAAAGCTCCAGATCTTCCCAGAAACATTCTACATCTCAGGGGGAGCTGTTTGCTAACATCATTCCACATAAGTCTTCTCTCTGATTGTTGATAGAGAAGACATAATCACTCTCTCACCCCCACCTGTACAAAGGGTTGTCATCTCCCTGCAAAAGTGATTCCTGGTTGCAAGTCTCCTTACCAAAAGACTTGAGTTGGTTTTTGGGGACCTGATCAAAACCCATTGGTGGCAGTCACCTGATCAAAACCTGTAGTGGATTACTACCAAGGGTGGTAGAAGAGTGGATGTACCCAGTTGAGGGGGAACCAATATAAATTTCTTGTGTCATCTGGTTGCTTATCTTTTCTTTTTATTCTTACTGTGTGGCTATGATTAGGTTTAATATTATCTGTATTTCAGTTTTCTATCACTACACCTTTTCAGTTTACAGCAAAAGCTGTAACAGCACTTTGATTGGGGAACTAACAAATTTTTAATATACTCTATTCACCTCCCTCTAGAGTATTGTAGACCTAACCCTCACTTTCACAAACAACTTCTTTAGTTGGGGTCTTGTCATACCTTGGCTTGTCATCTTGCCTAGATGACTTTCTCCTGAAGTCATACTTTGCCATCTTGTAAAATCTCTTGGTTAAGAGACTTAGAAGTTCTTCATTAGCTGTTGGAGCTTCTGATTCTTCAGATGCCTTGAATGTTATGCTTTGCACCTTTCTTGCTAATGAAGGAGTCTTCTGCTCTGTAGCTTCTCTTATCTTTATTAGTTGTTCATAGGACTTGAGCTTTTCAAGAAGAGATTCAGTGGAAATCTCATTTAAACTTCTGGCCTCCTTGATTGGCCATATCATGGAATCCCATGAGCTGGGGATGCATATGAGGATTTTGTCATTGACTTCTGTGTGGGTGATGTACTTGTCCAGAGTCTTCAGCTCATTAATGATTGAGCTTAGTCTGTTGTATATGTCACTCACAGACACTGACTCATCTTTATTAAAGTTCTCATATTATGAGATGAGATTTGATCTCCTGTCCTTTGTCTCATCTGCAGAATCAACAAACATCTAGTTATGAGAATCCTAGATAGCTTTGGCTGATGTGCACTCTGCTACTTTCTGGAAGATGTCATCAGACATTGTTTGAGCCAAAATATTCATGGCATTGACATCAGCTATCTTGGCCTTCTTTTGAGCATCGGTCCACTCAGGTGGTGGACCAGTATGTGTACTGTAAGTGGAAGTAGAGGTAGTCTGTGGAATTGGTGGTTCTGTCAAAATAGCATTAAAATATCTTCATCAATAGAATTCACATATAGTCTAATTCTTGCCTTCCAGATAGCAAACTTATTCAGATTGCAAACTGGAGGTCTGGTGCTTGCATAATCTGTTGGAACTCCAGTTAGGATTTGGGTAAGGAACACTATTATGATTATTAGATTGACCCAACATGTATAGTCATGAGTCATAAGATTATTTCCAGGACAGGTCATTCAGAAGGGCTTTCCAATATTACAGAAAAAAAGTCCAAGAAATGCAGTCAAGATAAAGGCGTAAAATCAGATCGACGATCGTCGAACGCAGTTCGACGAACGGTGATCTCAGGTCGATGAATTCTGAGTTGCTTCTCTGAACTCAGGTCGACGGTCTCAAGACTCAAGCAAGGCTGTGTCGACACCATCTCAGCAACTGTGTCGACACTCATCAGTTTTCTCAGCTCGACGAACACAGAAACTGAGCTCGACGAACTACAAGCTCCGGTCGACAAACGCAGGCAAGATATTCAGTTCGACGAATGTCGAACTCAGGTCGAAGATTCATGAACTCGACGAAAGTTCAGTTCGATGATTTCCGTGGAATCAGTAACAGTTGGCAGAATTAATTGGGGATTAATTTCAGTCAACATTTTCAGTGAAAATAGCCGTTCAAACGGACAATTACAGAGGAATTAAGTGAGGATCAATTTCCAAAGCATCTTCACTCTCGGGAATGTTTCTCTTCCGCCATCAAGGCCAAGGATTTTGAATGTCTGAATATATACAGAGAATACAAGAAGACAGACACAAGAGATAGACAGAGATAACACAGATAAAAAAAACACAGAAAGGGCAATATCACTACAACAACTACAAGCCCAGGCCAGAGAACAACTTCATCAAGAAGAAGAAGAACATCCATTCTTATCTAGAGTATTTTTCTTCTTTATCATTGCAGGATAACTTCAAGGACAATAATTACTCTATCAGACAGAAGTTCCTGAAGGATACTCTGGTCCAGGCCCGAAGATTGAAGGCCTATCACGCTGAAGCAAAGCTCCAGATCTCTCCTGATCATTTCTACATCTCAGGGGGAGCTGTTTGCTAACATCATTACACTTGAGTCTTCTCTCTGATTGTTGACAGAGAAGACATCATCACTCTTTTCCCCCCTCCTGTACAAAAGGTTGTCATCTCCCTTCAAAAGTGATTCCTGCTTGCAAGTCTCCTTATCAAAAGACTTGAGGTTTGGTTTTTGGGGACCTGATCAAAACCCATTAGTGGAAGTCACCTGATCAAAAACCTGAGTGGATTTCTACCAGGGTGGTAGAAGAGTGGACTACCCAGATTTGGGCAACCATTATAAAATCCTTGTGACTTTTCTATGTGGCTTGATCTGCTCTGTTTTTCTTTACTTTTTAGTTTTGTTTTTGTGCTGTGACAAACCCTAGCCTTTTTGTTGCTTAAGATCTTTCACTTTCAATTGGTATTAGAGCGAGGTTGGTTAAAATACCACACCTTATTTGGTTGTACAGGCCAACACCTGAACCACAAAGATCCTTTGATAGATCTTAAATATCTTTTGAGTTATCATGGCACAAATTGCAGATTTTTCAAGCACCAGACTGCCCATGTGCAATCTAGATATGTTTGCACTATGGAAGACAAGCATTAGATTTTATATGGACTCCATTGATGAAAACATCTTTCAATATATTTTGCCAGGACCCATTACACCATCTGCAGCCTCAGATGCCCAGAAAAGGATGAAGATTGCTGATGCACAAGCAATGAACATTCTGGCCCAATCAATGTCTGATGACATTTTTGAAAAACTTGCTGAATGTTCATCTGCAAGAGAGATGTGGGACTCCATCACAGCAATGACTGTTGTATTAGCAAAAGAAAGAATAATTGAAGCTGAATCCTGGAGTGATGAAGATGAAGCAAGAGCAAGAGAATTTTGCCTAATGGCAATAGATGCTTCTCACAGTAGCTATGCTGAAGAATTTGAAGAATAAGAGTATGAATCAGATGAAGTGTATCAGGTTATTTATCTCCTTGATTCTTCGTCAGCAAAATTTTATACTGATTTCAGCTTATCACATAATTATCATCAGAAAAACTTAGTTCAAACTAATTCGTCGAACAGAGATCGATGACATCAATACTATTCGTCGAACTCAGATTGACGAACTATGAACAAAGATTCTGATTTGTACTATTCAGGAATCTATACTCGACGAAATAAACATCATTCGTCTAACAGAGATCGACGACATCAATATCATTCGTCGAACTCCGCTCGACGAAAGTACTCTTATTCATCGAACTCAGAATTTCAAAGCAGAAATTTTTGTTCTTTCATTTTTGATTATTTTAAAAGAGAACCAGGACCCAAGGTTTTCTGGGTCCAGAGCTCCTAACATCTTCTTGCAGGAAAAGAATTCAGTCCAGAAAATATACAGGCTATAACAGTGGCTGTCAGATTTGGGCAAAGAAATGTAAACAGGGGGAGATTGGTTGAATAATGGTTATGCAAATAGGGGGAGATGCCTCTAAATGAAGCTGCAGAAATTCTAGCAGCAGCAACAACAACAACAGATTATAATGATGCAAATTTGGACAAGGATCATCAACAACAACAACAGTTTTTCTTGATCCAGATTTAGGGGGAGATTGTTTTTAATTGTATTTTACTTGTATTTTATCTGTTTTTATGTAAATAGTGTTCTCACCCAAATAGGGGGAGATTGTTGGAACCCCAGTTAGGATTTGGGTAAGGAACACTATTAGGATTATTAGACTGACCCAATATATATAGTCATGGGTCATAAGATTATTTCCAGGACAGGTCATTCAGTAGGGCTCTCCAATATTGCAGAAAAGAAGTCCAAGAAATGCAGTCAAGACAAAGGCATAAAATCAGATCGACGATCGTCGAATGCAGTTCGACGAACGACGATCTCAGGTCGACGAATTCTGAGTTGCTTCTCTGAACTCAGGTCGACGGTCTCAAGACTCAAGCAAGGCTGTGTCGACACCATCTCAGCAACAGTGTCGACACTCATCAGTTTTCTTAGCTTGACGAACACAGAAACTGAGCTCGACGAACTACAAGCTCCGGTCGACAAACGCAGACAAGATATTCAGTTCGACGAATGTCGAACTCAGGTCGATGATTCATGAACTCGATGAAAGTTCAGTTCGACGATTTCTGTGGAATCAGTAACAGTTGGCAGAATTAATTGGGGATTAATTTCAGTCAACATTCTCAGTGAAAATAGCCGTTCAAACGTACAGTTACAGAGGAATTAAGTGAGGATCAATTTCCAAAGCATCTTCACTCTCGGGAATGTTTCTCTTCCGCCATCAAGGCCAAGGATTTTGAATGTCTGAATATATACAGAGAATACAAGAAGACAGACACAAGAGATAGATAGAGATAATACAGAGAAAGAAAAACACAGAAAGGTCAATATCACTACAAAAACTACAAGCCCAGGCCAGAGAACAACTTCATCAAGAAGAAGAAGAACATCCATTCTTATCTAGAGTCTTCTTCTTCTCTATCACTGCAGGATAACTTCAAGGACAACAATTACTCTATCAGTCAGAAGTTCCTGAACGATACTCTGGTCCAGGCCCGAAGATTGAAGGCCTATCACCCTGAAGCAAAGCTCCAGATCTCTCCTGATCATTTTTACATCTCAGGGGGAGCTATTTTCTAACATCATTCCACTTGAGTATTCTCTCTGATTGTTGACAGAGAAGACATCATCACTCTTTTCCCCCCTCCTGTACAAAGGGTTGTCATCTCCCTTCAAAAGTGATTCCTGGTTGCAAGTCTCCTTATCAAAAGACTTGAGGTTTGGTTTTTGGGGACCTGATCAAAACCCATTGGTGGCAGTCACCTGATCAAAAACCTGAGTGGATTCCTACCAGGGTGGTAGAAGAGTGGACTACCCAGATTTGGGGAACCACTATAAAATCCTTGTGTCTTTTCTGTGTGGCTTGATCTGCTCTATTTTTCTTTACTTTTTAGTTTTGTTTTTATGCTGTGACAAACTCTAGACTTTTTGTTGCTTAAGATCTATCACTTTCATAATCTTTATTTTGCGCCATGATATGAAATAGACTGAAAAACTAGGAAAAAGGAAAATCAGATCTAACAAGGATATTTTGGTTCAAGTGTTAGCTTGTACAACCAAAGGAACCTGCTCTGATACCAATTGAAAGATAGGGGATAAAACAAAAAGAAATGATCACACACAGACAACACAAGAATTTTATAGTGGTTCCCCAAACTGGGTATATCCACTCTTCTACCACCCTGGTAGGAATCCACTATCAGGTTTTTGATCAGGTGACTGCCACCACAAGATCTTTTTATAGGGAGATCTCACAACCCTTTAGGCTTTTGATCAGGTGCCCAAAAACCAAGAATAAACTTTTGAAGAGAGTTAATAAACCCTTTTACAGGAGGTTGAGAGAGTTGATGGTGTTTTCTCTTTTCACTATACAACAGAGAAGACTTGTGGATTTCTGTTGTCAAAGCTCCTTCTGAATTAATGAATGGTTCAGAAAGCTTGGAGCCTTGCTCAGGGTATAGGTCTTTAGCCTTGTCTTGAAGTGATCCAGGATCTTTCTGAATGATTCAGAGTTGTTGTCCTTGAATATTCTTGGAGCAGAAGTAGAGAAGATTCTTGATATTGATGGTTGTTCTTCTTCAGTCTTTAGAAAGAACAACGAGAAAACAGAATGTTTTTTGCACAGAGAAGAAGCAGATATTCTTCTGTATATTTTTGTATCTCTTCTCTGTATCACAGTGTGTCCTTTATGATTTTCTTGATTGCTTGTATCACCTCTGTTCTCTATATTCTCTCTTGTCTGAAAGAAAAATTCTTTCTTATAGATTCTGCTATCGAATTCTACTCTGGAATTTTGAATTCCAAGCATTAATTGTTGACCAATTCTAGAGAATGAAACGGCTCGAATATGATCTTTAATGAGTTTCCCCTACTATCCCATTTAAATAAGCAAGTAATTAACCCTGATGAAGACCATAATTAATGCTGCCAATAACGACTATATTCAGGAGAATATGAGCATTAATTACTCAGGAAATCACTACTAAATAATATAACAAATAAGGACAAAAATAAGGAAAACTTCTATGTCTGGCTTGAGACAGAATTCGTCGAGCTCTGAACAGAATTTGTCGGCTGGAGTTCCAAGTTGGTCGAGCTGATAATTCCTGTTCGTCGACCTGAGCTCTGCGAATTGCCGTCTGGAAATAACTTGCCAACTCTGCGCTCCAAGTTCGTCAAACAAATAATATGTATTCGTCGTCCTGAGTTCAGAGAAAATAAATTGGAAAGAATCTGTTAAAGCTGAACTCCTGATTTCGTCGCGCAGAGAATCTGTCTGAATGAGGAGATCATCGACCTGAGCTCGAATATCATCGAGCTCAACTCAGAGAAATAACTCTGAGTTTGTTGATCTGAGATCGACGATCGTCATGCTGAGTTCTAAGAATTGCGAACTGATAATTTTGAACTTTGAATACTTCTAAGCCTGAGTCTACTGAAGTCCTCTGCTAGCTGGTCCATGAAGGTTGAACCTAATGACTAGCCTAAACTCTAGGACTCATATACTTGAACCTGGCTATACAAGGTGGGTCAAACACATCCTAATTAGTGAACCTAGCCCAAATCCAAACTAGGGATCCAACACTTTTCCCTTTGTAAGAGAATCTACATGAGATCGAGGCTTAGAAAGACCTTTTCAAGTTCTAGTATCCTTGGCAAAGATTGAGAATCCTCTTGACAAGTAATTTTAATTCAGTAGTTAGTTTTTTGTTTTCTTTTATCAAAATGTTAATTTCAGATTTAAGTAACTTAACTTCTTTTAAGCTTTTATCAAAATATTTACAAGTTTTTTGAAATTCAGAATATAAATCATCATATGTTGGATGAGTTACCTCAGTATCGCTCCAGACACTGCACTCATCATCAAATGATGAGACGCCCTTTCCCATCAAACATATGTTGGCCTCCTCTTCAGTTTCTGAACTTCATCCACTCAACTCCTCAGATGTGACGTCATCCCAGGTTTTAGCCTTAGAACTTTCTTATTGTACTTCTTCTTGTGCCTCTTCTCTATCAACTCTCTTAGATATTTTGGGCACTTGCTCCTGATGTCCGATTCTTCTGCAATGGTAGCATTAAAGTGGTGGACGCTCTTCAACATCCTCTACATTTGCTTTTGCTTTTCCTTTCCTATACCCAGATTATTTCTTGTTGAAGAACTTTCTGAAATAATTTCTTCTTTCAGGGTTTCTTATAAACTTTTTGAACTTTTTCACGAACAAGATCTCCTCATCTTCCTCGTCATTCTCATCATATTCGCTTTCCACTTCCTTCTTGGATTTTAACGCCAAAACTTTCTTTCTCGACTCTAAATTAAACTCTTGTTGTTCAATCCTTAGTTCCACTTCATGTGTTTTCAAATTTCCTATGAGATTCTCAATTTGATCGTATGACTCCGAGATGGCAGTCACTTTTGGATTGAACTTTGGGGGAAGCGATCTAAGAATCTTCCTCACTAAATCACCATTTGAGAAACTCTTTCCAAGAACCTTAGAGTCATTCAAAATTTTGGTGAATCTTGTGTACAAGGAGTCTATGTCTTCATCAACCTCCATCTTGAATTTTTCAAATTCTGATTCTAACTGAATAGCTTTGAGTCCTTCACATGCGATGTACCTTCATGAGTAACTTCAAGTTCCAAATATCATACGCAGTTTCACATGCACATACTCAATTAAACTCAGTTCTATTTAATGCACAAAATAAAGCATTCATTACCTTGGCATTATTTTTACACCTTCGCTTATTAGTGTCATTACATTTTTCCTTGGGTTTTTCCATAGTGTACTTCCAACTACGGTTGTAGGTGGAGTGTGTTACACCCCAAGAACTGAAATAGAACTTTTAGTGGCTATCGCCGGGTGATAGTTGGTATCACTGGCGATAAAGATAGCACTCGACACCTTCAACAAAGTGTTGAGTAAACTCGACGCACTCAACACCTTCAGCGAAGCATTGAGTAGACTCGATGCACTTGACGCTTTCAACGAAGGGTTGAGTGGAGCTATCAGAGTGGCGATAGTGGGTATTGCTGGGCGATACTGCCACATATAGTTGGATACGTATCAGATGGCCGAAAGGCGGCCTATGAGCAGTGGTTGACTGAGGTCAAAGTGGCTATCTATGATATCGCCCAGGCGATAGCGGATATCGCCAGGTGATAGCATTAACTTTGACTTGTCAGTTAAAATCATGGCCATTGCTTTCTCTGGAAAAAAGTGATCTTGTGGCTGGGATTAATCCCGAGACCACTTAAGTAGAGGAGTGGAGAAAAGATAAGTCATTTCTCTTCTTCTCAATCTTTCTCCTCATTTTCATCCAAACTATTGAGAAAAAAGAGCCGAGGAAGAAGAAGGCTGAGGCTGAGCTTAGCAAGGCTTGGTGAAGGAGATCCAGGAGTCGAAATCAAGAACCGAGGCAAGATCTGTGAAGGGGAAAGTTAGGCACTCCATTCCATCTGGATAGAAAGCTCATTCATGGCTCCAAAATGAACTACGACGGTAACGATCTTCCTTCTTCGACAAGTGAAGTCCTCATTTTTGCATATGCATGTTGTTGGATCCCTAGTTTGTATTTGGGCTAGGTTCACTAATTAGGATGAGTTTTGAACCACATTATATAGCCAGGGTCAAGTTAATGAGTCCTAGAGTTTAGGCTATGTCGTTAGATTCAACCTTCATGGACCAGCCAACAGAGGACCTCAGTAGACTTAGACTTAGAAGAATTCAGAGTTCAAAATTATCAGTTCGAAATTCTTCGAACAAAGCTCGACGATCGTCGATCGCAAATCAATGAACTCAGAGTTATTTCTCTGAGTTGAGCTCGATGATATTCGAGCTCAGGTCGACAATCTCTTCATTCAGACAGATTCTCTGCTTGATGAAATCTGGAGTCTAGCTTCAACAGATTCTTTCCAGTTTATGTTATCTGAACTCAGGATGACGAAGTCAGTTTCTTTGGTCGACAAACTTAGAGCGCAGAATTGGGTAGTTATTTCTAGTATGCAATTCACTAAGATCAGGTCGACGAACAAGAATTATCAGCTCGACGAACTTGGAACTCCAGTCGACAAATTCTGTTCAGAGCTCGATGAATTCTATCCCAAGTCAGACTTAGATGTTTTCCTTATTCTGTCCTTATTTATTATATTTCTTACCAGTAATTTCCTGAGTAATTAATGCTCATATTCCCCTAAATATAGCCGTTATTGGCAGCATTAATTATGGTCTTCATCAGGATTAATTACTTGCTTAATTTATTGGGACAGTCGAGGAAACTCATTAAAGGATATTCTCCAGCCGTTTCATTCTCTAGATCAATCAACAATCAATGCTAGGAATTCAAATTTCAAAAGAAAATTTTTGGCAATAGAATATAAAAGAGATTTTTCTCTTTTCAGACAGAAGTATAACAAAGTCTCGACATCAGACAAGCAGTTGTACACAAGAGAATACTGAGAAGAGAAATAGAAATATACAGAAGAATATCTGCTTCTTCTCTATGCTGAAAACTACATGTTTTCCCCTTGATCTTTCTGAAGACTGAAGAAGAGAACAACCATCAATATCAAGAATCCTTCTTCAACTTCTACTCCAGGGACATTCAAGGACAACAACCCTGAATTAGTCAGAAAGTTCCTGGATCATCTTCAAGTCAAGGATGAAGACCTATACCCTGAACAGGGCTCCAAACTTTCTGAACCATTCTTATTTCAGAAGGAGCCTTGATAATAGAATTCCACTCGTCTTCTCTACTGTATAGAGAAAAGAGAAGACACCATCAACTTTGTATAAAGGGTTTATTAACTCCCTTCAAAAGTTTATTCTTGGTTTTGGGCACCTGATCAAAAGCCTAAAGGGTTGTGAGATCTCCCACGAAATAGATCTTGTGGTGGCAGTCACCTGATCAAAAACCTGATAGTGGATTCCTACCAGGGTGGTAGAAGAGTGGATGTACCCAATTTGGGGAACCACTATAAAATTCTTGTGTTGTCTGGTTGTTTATTTTCTTTTTGTTCTTGATGTGCTGTGATAGATTTGCTTAGGTTGCATTTCTTTTTATACTACTATTAATAATACCTATTTTACTCTGATAAATTTTAAAACTGCCAAAAGTTTTAAGTTACTCTATTCACCCCCCCCCCCCTCTAGAGTAATCAGATCTATCCCCTATCTTTCAATTGGTATCAAAGCTGAAGACATACACCAAGATCTATCCCCTATTAAAACTATAGGAGTTAGAAGGACATTGAATTCGATAATGATGAATATAAGAATATGTTGAGCATAATGGGTCATTCAGAAGGAAACCTCAATAAGTTATTGAAAAAGAATTTGTCTGTTCAATATAAATTCTTAGTAGACATAGTTGGCATGGTATTGCTGGGCAAGCATACAACCCATGACTATATCACCAGGAACCAGTTTCTCGTGATGTGTGCTCTAGTTGACAAGAAGTCAGTTAACTGGGGACAGATATTATTTGAGTTGATTAAAAAAAATACAAAGAAAAAGTTTGTTTTGGGAGTATTCTGGGAATATTCCTTCAGGAGAAGGCACCTAAACTACTTGTCTTCTTGAAAGTGTTCATCAATGACTCAAAAAGGCTTACATCCGCACTCTTCGGCAGATGGGAGAGGACAATCTCTAAGCAATTCAGGGCTTCCTCCTCTTCCACAACTTCTGAAAGCACAAGGGCTGTACCATCCACTTCCCACCCTATAGAAGAAGTTTCCATTCCACCTCCTCATTCAACAACACTTCTTCCAACAACAACTCTTTCATCTCCTCAGTCACAACCTCCTCCAACAATAATAACTCCTTCAGAAGATATTCCCCCATCTACCAGCATTCCTTCACCTGCCTCACCAATACATCAACAAACTCCCACACATCTACAGAACACATCACACCACCTCAATCTCCATTACCACCTCATCTTACTGACATACATCCTCATACATACATGTCATCCCCCACATTTGATTTGCTAACCTCCTTACCATCTACACCAACTTCACCTCAACATGACATCTCCACTCCTGTTCCATCTCCTTCTGCATTAATTTCTCAAGATGACGTCATGCAAGATGTTATTCCAGCTGATGTCATTCCTCCACTTCAACCATCTTTATCCACTAAAACTCCTCCTGAATTTTTGGATATGGATTCTCCTTCCATTTCCACCCTCCCGGAGCACATCACTCCAGTCATCAGGCAACTCATTGCAGAGGCAATCACACCTCTTGTTGCGTCCATTTTATCTCTTGCTGCCCTCTTTGCTGCCTCTTCTGTCCCTTCTTCTAGGGCTTGGTTCCAGTTTCCACTGAAACCAGGTAGGGGGAGATGCTCTATGGAGAAGCAATTCTATCAGCAGTAGCTCCAGCAGCAGCAGTTCCAACAGTTGCAGCAGTTACAGCAGCAACAGTCGAAACTGAAATGGTTTGTACATATGTAGTAGTAGAAATTTCAGAGATTTTAACTGTTGGTGATTGTATTATCAATCCCACAGTTGATTTATTTCATTTGTTAAATTCTTTTGATACAGCTTATTTGAGTTATGTTGCAGAAATCTGCTCAGAGCAATCTGTGACAATAGTTTGCTATACTTCCTCAATAAGCCCTGAAGTTGTTAATCAACTAAAGGCAAGTTTTGCAGCACCAATGATTACAGAAGAACATATGACTGAGAATGTTCTTGAACAAGCCTCTACTCCAGAGTAAAAAGCTCTTTCCCCTCCTACTTATAAAATGGATGATAGTCCTTTATCAAAGTTGGATGATATTATTCTTGCAAATATAGCAGAAGAGAATCAAACAACTATTGAAAGTATTATAGAGACAGAACTTCCGGCTCAACCTCAAGCTGAAAAGAAAATCTCCAAGGAACTTCTGAAAGAAATTGATGACTTGTATAATAACCCTCCAGGATCCCCTGATGAAGACAATGATGATGAAGATTGTGATGAATTTGATGATCCAAAAGATAAGAAGAAGATTGATAAGAAAAGGAAAGCTCCTGCTAAGGCTGTTCCAAAGCCCAATCCCAATGCAGACAGTCCCTACTACATTTTGCAAAAGATTACTCCTTACCCAGGGATGCCTTCATGTATGTGGCTATCAAAGAATGAGCAAAAAGTAAGGAAGAAGAGCAGAAGGTACTCTCCTCCTCCTCCTTCTCAAAGGAATTGGAGAGGTCCTCCTCCTCCTCCTCCAACAGCAGGTGCTTCAGGGAATGTATCTCAGAGATCTACCTCATACATTCAAACATACCAAAAGCAATAAGGCAGATCCTCAAGATCACATTTCCAAGGAAGCTGTCAGCAGAAACATTCTTCGAGCAACAACAGACAACAACAGCAATATCAGAAGCAAGGCATGCAACAGAAAGTATCTAAAGTTGATCAATCTGAAAAAAATAATAGTTCTGAAAGAGCTGAATCTCCACCAGTTCCTTTTGTTGATCCTGAACAAGAAAATACTTCAAAGATGGCTAAATTTCAAGAAATGGTTGGATGCTCTCTGATAAATAAAGCTAAAGTAGAAGGCAAAGATCTCTCTCAATGTACTACAATGTCTTCCTACAAAAGAGAGGAATTAAAAAGGTATGACAAAGTTAAGCATTTTTTCAATGTTGATGCTTATATGAGTTTACATCCCGAAGCAGTTGTTCTAAGAGCAACTTCTGCCATTATCATTGGAGTAGCTGACATGACCATGTCAAAAAGAGAAGCAGCAAATCCAAACAGATAAATTATCTTCAGACAACCATCAGAAAAGGACAAATCTAAGAAGTCTGATTAGTTTTCTGTTTTTCCCTCTGAACTATTTATTTTGATTAATCTATCACAAAGCACTTGTTATATACATATTTGTTGGATATTTCTTTTTCTACCAGATATATTTTATTCTGCTTTGTGATTGTTTTATTTTGTTTATATTAGTGACCTCACCCAAATAGGGAGAGATTGTTGGATCCTTAGTTTGGATTTGGGCTAGGTTCACTAATTAGGATGAGTTTTGACCCACATTGTATAGCCAGGGTCATGTCTATGAGTCCTAGAGTTTAGGCTAAGTCATTAGGTTCAACTTTCATGGACCAGCCAACAGAGGACCTCAGTAGACTCAGACTTAGAAGAATTCAATGTTCAAAATTATCAGTTCGAAATTCTTCGAACTCAGCTCGAGGATCGTAGATCGCAGATCGACGAACTCAGATTTATTTCTCTGAGTTGAGCTCGATGATATTCGAGCTCAGGTCGACGATCTCTTCGTTCATACAGATTCTCTGCTTGACAAAATCTGGAGTCTAGCGTCAACAGATTCTTTCCTGTTTATGTTCTCTGAACTCAGGACAACGAAATCGGATTCTTTGGTTGACAAACTTAGAGCCCAGAATTGGCTAGTTATTTCCAGAGTGCAGTTCGCTAAGATCAGGTCAACAAACAGGAATTATCAGCTCGACGAACTTGGAACTCCAGTCGACAAATTCTGTTCAGAGCTCGATGAATTTTGACCCAAGACAGACTTAGAAGTTTTCCTTATTCTGTCCTTATTTATTATATTTCTTAGCAGTAATTTCTAGAGTAATTAATGCTCATATTCCCGTGAATATAGCCATTATTGGCAACATTAATTATGGTCTTCATCAGGATTAATTACTTGCTTAATTTATTGGGATAGTTGGGGAAACTCATTAAAGGATATTCTTCAGCCGTTTCATTCTCCAGATCAATCAGCAATCAATGCTTGGAAATCAAATTTCAAAGGAGAATTTTTGACAGTAGAATATAAAAGAGATTTTTCTCTTTTTAGAGAGAAGAATAACAGAGTCTCGACATCAGACAAGCAGTTGTACACAAGAGAATATAGACAAGAGAAACAGAAATATATAGAAGAATATCTATTTCTTCTCTGTGCTGAAAACTACATGCTTTCCCTTTGATCTTTCTAAAGACTGAAGAAGAGAACAACCATCAATATCAAGAATCCTTCTTCAACTTCTACTCCATGGACATTCAAGGACAACAACTCTGAATCAGTCAGAAAGTTCCTGGATCATCTTCAAGACAAGGCTGAAGACCTACACGCAAAACAAGGCTCCAAGCTTTCTGAACCATTCTTATTTCAGAAGGAGCCTTGACAACAAAATTCCACTCGTCTTCTTTGCTGTATAGAGAAAAGAGAAGACACCATCAACTCTCTTAACCTCATGTATAAAAGGGTTTATTAACTCCCTTCAAAAGTTTATTCTTGGTTTTTGGGCACATGATCAAAAGCCTAAAGCATTGTGAGATCTCCCTGGAAATAGATTGTGTGGTGGCAGTCACCTGATCAAAAACCTGATAGTGGACTCCTACCAGGGTAGTAGAAGAGTGGATGTACCCAGTTTGGGGAACCACTGTAAAATTCTTGTGTTGTCTGGTTGTTTATTTTTCTTTTTGTTCTTGCTGTGCTGTGATAGATTTGCTTAGGTTGCATTTCTTTTTATACTACTATTAATAACATCTAATTTACTCTGATAAATTTTAAAGCAGCCAAAATTTTTAAGTTACTCTATTCACCCCCACCCCCCTCTAGAGTAATTAGATCTATCCCCTATCTTTCACATGGAATCCCCCACCAAAAGGTGGCAGAATGAAGGGAATTCCGATGGGTCGATACGTAGTATCCCCGGGTTGGTTTTGCATATTGATCCAGAAATCGTAGTACGGAATAAGCATGCTGTGTGAAGCCTATCCAGACAGGTTGATATGGATTGGTGATGTTTTATTTTGAATACTGGATAAGACTCTGAGTATAAATGAGCAGTTTATGGGGTTTGTGGGTTGTACCTATGAAATGAGAGTAGAAGGAAGTACTGGAGGTGTTCTCTAGGAAAATACCCACAAAGTACCACATTTTGCATAATTGTTGGATATTGACATGCGATAGTGAGTATCACTGGCGATAGCTCTAGGTGAGCTATGATTGCTATGAAAGCCCAATTTTCTAGCACTGCAGGATGCTGCCGAGTTTTCAGGACTGAGGTTCTAGTTGTGGCTAAGTCTGGAGACAAAAAAGAGTTCTGTAGCTAACGTCTGGAGATAGTGACTATCGCCGACAATAGCTTCCAGATAGCATTTTTATTGACAAAGCAAGTATCTCGAAGACCATATGGCTATTGTGAGCTGTGAGATCTTAAAAGGCTAGTGAGCCGAATAGGAAAGGGGAGGCTGACCCGCGTCTAATCGTTCGCCATGATGGCTGTGACCGTTGGCGTTGACATGGCAATTTGAGCAATGGGATGTGACTGAACTGTACCTGCATTTTATCTGTCTGACTCGAATACCTAAAGTAATTGACATTGTTAAAAAGCATAATGAGACTCTTAGGCCTACATGTCGGAAAGACTAGTAATGCTCAAAGTTGACCGTCAAGTCTTGGACCTATGAACTTTAGTGGGACCCTGGAAATTCGGTACACTGAGAATGTGCCCTGAGTGCATGGAATGTTTGCCCTCTGCGGCACTCATTTGTGATATATTGAATGGTACTGGAGTTTGACTTCCTGTGATGTATCTATGTGTTAATGCTATGCCTGCAGGGAAGGAATACCGCTGTCCCGGGTATAGGGTAGGGTCGTTATAAATTAGTCAGCCGAATGCTGATTGTTGCTTTGTTTGTCGCCCTTGTGGTGGATTGTCCCTGTGTAGGTGCTGGAGAGATAAGCGGGAAATAGCAGGTTGGTTCCCTTATTTCTATTTCGGCCCTCAAAGGTCAAGCGAAGAGTTTTTAGTATTTTCATGTGTGGCCGACCTGCGTGCTGATGTATGAAAATACTTTTGTAAAGGAAACAATTATAAGGACTTAAGGCCGTATTGACTTTTTTGTGTTTTTGTAAACATTCCTATATAGTTTTATTAGTGGACATTTGTATTACTTGAGTTCAAAATTTAACCCCTGAAGCTTTTGATAGAATGCTCAGAGTTAGAACTTGTTTGGTCATTTGATATTAACATGTAACTCCGCCGGCTGTCTGTGGAATATGGCGTGGGGCCTCGGCCGGATCCTCTATTATATTTCACATGATGGATAGAGGTGTTACAATTTCGGTATCAGCTTGTCTTGGTCTTCCTTCTGCGAATTTGTGATCGAATTCTTTTGAGGGGTGGCGAGCACCTGTATGTGCTTACCGTTATAATAACAATGAACTCAAGAATGTCCACTTAGGAATGAAAATACACATGTATGAGGAACCTGTGCATTCCTAATAGTCATTTTTTGCCTTTTTAGTAGTCGCTAAATTGTGTATTTTACACTTATAGGTGATAAGAAGTGGTGCCAGGCAGTCTGAACCCCAACGTTCTGTTGAGAGTGCGACACCAGCTAATGTTCCAACACCTCCTCCTTCTATGGAAACAATACGCTTACCTTTTGAGGTAGTGTTTTCAATGATGAATGCACAACCGACTAGGCAGGTGCGACTTGCGATGGTGCCAGTATAGGTTGGTGTAGCCGAGCCTATGGCTGCTAGGCAAGTGCCTGTTGAGGCTTTGGTTGATAAGAGAGCGACTGAATTGTTGCTGAAGCTCTTCATAAGCTTTAGTACTAATACATTTACGGATGCAGGATCCCCAACGCAGGTAGAGGATTGGCTTTCTCAAGTCAAGAGGATATTGATGGTATCAGAGATAGAGGTGGGATAGAAGATCACCTTGGTCACTTTCCTGTTGGAAGGAGAGGCTCGGCTTTGGTGGGATGAGTTAGAGTTACACCACTTCACAGGCAGACGACTATCAGAGGTCTCGATGGAAGAATTTTCGAGATTATTCTTGGCAAAGTATCTGTTGTCTTCGCAGCGGATTACCATGGAAAATGAGTTTCAGCATTTGACTCAGGGTGAGGGCAGTGTGTATGACTACCTGCATGAATTTACCAGGTTGGGGAGATATGCGGGATCTACATTTGCTGACGAAGGGCGTAAGACCAATAGGTTCTACGAGGGACTGTGGGATGAGCTGAGGTTATAGCTCTCAGGTCCGATGAACCAAGGTTTTCAAGTATTGGTTAATACAGCTCATTCGTTAGAGAAGGACATGAAGAGGGTATAGGGCAAGAGGGACTTAGCTGTGATCAAACAAGAGTTCAAAGTGCCGACTTCTTTAAAACTACGATATAAGAGATGGAATAAAAAGTCCAAATCTTCTGGACAAGATCCTTCTACTGGTACTTCTGGAGCAATATCTGGGCAAGGCATGCGTACATGTTATACTTGTGGAAAGCCAGTACATTTTTACCGCGTGTGTAGGAGTGCTCCTCCAAAGGTTGACAAAAAGGAAGGATCATCTTATGCTAAAAAGGGAAAGGCGGTGGAGTCCACTGTGTCCCAATATGCTCTAGCTCAACCGAGGGAGTACAATCTTGGACAATAGGAGGCCATCAAATAGGTTGATGTCGTGACAGGTACGAATAGTATATAGTTTTCATGCTTTATATACTTTATACCATGTGAATTGCTTGTATATAATATTATAAGTATAGGCTTTGTCCTTATTTGGGATTATCCAGCTAGAGCACTGTCCAATACATGTGTTTCTCACTCGTTTCTATCTAAAGACTTTGTATTACAGATCAAAGTGCCTTCTCGTGTGATGATAGATAGACTAAAGTTATTGTTACCTAACAGATGATTGATGCATGCGAATAGGTCTTGTTGTGTTGAGGTGTAGATAGGAAGTTAGGATTTTGGATTGGAAGCATCTGTGTTGCCAATATCTGAGTTTGATGTAATCTTTTGTATGGACTGGCACTCGGAGCAGCGTGACTGTATAGATTGCAACTCAAAGGAAGTCACACTAGGACAGAACACCGTGCTAAAGACTAAATTCGCTGGTATGCGAGGATCGGGCAAGATATTGATGTCTACTCTCCAGGTAGTGAAGGCTGTTCGGAAGGGCGCAGAGTTGTTCTTCATGCTGTTGGAGGCTGTTGAGCCAAGGTCCAGTTTTAGTGATGTTCCTATCGTATCAGAGTATGCAAATGTGTTTCCTAAGGATCTCTCTGGGCTTCCATCCCAGCGAAAGATTTACTTCGCTATATAGTTTCTGTTGTATGCAAAACAAAAGACCCGCTCGCCGTGCCATGTTGCGCCAAAGGAGATGGGAAAACTAAAGATTCAATTGCAAGGATTGATAGAGCAAGGCTATATACGTACAAGTATGTCACCTTGGAGTGCACCGGCCCTCTTTGTGAAGAAGAAGGATAGAAGCTTGTATCTATGCATTGACTATCGAGAGCTGAATAAGCTGACAGAGAAGAACATGTATCTGATACCATGAATTGATGACTTGTTCGATCAGCTGGTGGGATTAACTATCTACTCGAATCTGGATTTAAAGTCTGGCTATTACCAGTTGAGGATTAGGGAATGTGACATTCCCAAGACAGCGTTCGGTAAACGCTATGGTCATTATGAGTTCACTGTAATGCCGTTTGGACTAACAAATGTGCCATCGGTATTCATGGACTTAATGCAATGAATGTTTAGCGAGTACTTGGGCCTATTTGTGATCGTATTTCTTGACGACATATTTGTGTACTCTCAGTCTGAAGAAGATCATGCAAATCATTTGCGGATGGTTTTGCACACCCCGAGGAGAAACAAACTCTATGTCAAGTTCTCAAAGTGCGAGTTTTGGCTGTCGTTAGTGGATTTTTTTGGCCATGTGGTTAGTGGAGAAGGTATTGCGGTGGACCCGACAAAGATAGTTGCAATACAGGAGTGGCCTGTGTTGTCTAATGTAGCTGAAGTAAGGAGTTTCCTTGGACTTGCAGGCTAGTACATGCGCTTCGTAGAGAACTTTTCGTGGATAGCAATACCTCTCACCACACAGACGAGGAAAGATCAAAAGTTCATTTGGACGCTTGAGTGTGCGCGAGCTTTTGAGGAGTTAAAGAGTCGTTTAACCACGATGCCTATCTTGAGTTTGCCATGTGGTACAGACGGCTATGCGATTTATAGTGATGCTTCAAGGAGCGTCTTAGGCTGCGTTCTTCTTAAGTTCAGAAAGATTATTGCTTATGACTCATGCCAGTTGAAAGTTCATGAGAGAAACTATCCAGTCTTTGACTTGGAGTTGATAGCTGTGAATTTTGCACCTAAGCTGTAACGTCACTACTTATATGGTGTGAAAGTTGATATCTTTACGGACTATAAGTGCCTTAAATACTTAGTAGATCAGAAGGGTCTAAATATGTAGCAACGAAGGTGGATGGAGTTCCACGGGGACTACACCTTTGAGATACACTATACTACCGGGAATAGAAATATAGTTGCAGATGCCTTGAGTCGGCAGACTCTGGTACAGGTAAGTTGGTTGTAGATGCATGATGAGCGTCTGATCCAGGAGTTGGAGGCTTTAGATATTTCTTGTGTTGACAAGAATTCTACTACAAATGCATGCTTGAACTAGATAGAGGTACAATATGACCTTTCAGACAGGGTTCTGTGAGCAACAGAACTCCATGAGATTATGAAACACTACGTAGTGGATGGGTCAAATTCCCAATTCTCCTTGGGTGATGGTCTTTTGAGAAAAGACAGTCATTTGTGTGTCCTAAATGTGGGTAAACTATGTGAGGAATTGATGTATGAAGCATACTTCACGAAGCACTGAATTCACCCAGGGAGCACAAAGATGTAAAAGGTCATGAAATAGATGTTCTGGTGGCCAGGTTTGAAGAAAGATATCTTTTTACGTGATAAAATGTCAGACTTGTGTCTTATTGAAATTAGAATGTCAGAAGCTTGGCAGTTTCCTGAAATCAATACAAATTCTGGTATGGAAGTTCGATGATATCTCTATGGATTTTGTGCTTGGGCTGTCGAGATCATAGAATGAAAACGATGTCGTGTGGGTGATCGTTGACTGATTGACAAAGGTATCGCACTTCATACCAAACTAGAAGGACGATTTAGTGGAAAAGTTGGCTAAGTTGTACTGGACAACATTGTACAATTGCACGGTGTGCCCCGTAGCATCGTCAGTGACCAAGATGTGCACTTTACTTCGAATGATTGGAGGCTAAACCACTAGTTGTTAGGTACTCAACTGAATTTCAGTATGACCTTTCATCCACAAACGAATGGTCAGACCGAGAGGAGAAATAGAACAATGGAGGATATGCTCTGGATGTGCACCTTAGATTTCGGGAAGAGGTGGGAGGACCATCTCTATATGATCGAGTTCCCCTATAATAATAACTATCAAGCTAGCATTCAGATGTTGCCCTTTGAAACTTTATATGGCAGGAAGTGTTGTACACCTTTAGTTTGGGAGATAACAAGCGAATTAAAGTTGTATAAGTGTAAGGAGGTCGAAGATGCAAATTCGACTATACGCTTGATACGTGAGCGGCTATTGGTAGCCCAGGATAGGCAGGCAAAATACTACAATGACAAATACCGAAACATGAAGTTTGCGGTGGATGATTGGGTATATCTTAAGATAAAGGCATTCAAAGGTGTGTCCAGTATTCGACGCATGAAAAATTAAAGTCCGAGATATCTTGGTTCGTTTGAAGTGGTTGAGCAGATTGGAGAAGCTGCCTATCGATTAGCTCTTTTGGTGGAGCTAAGTGTATTGTACAATGTGTTTCACATATCAGTGCTGCGGAAAGCTTTGAAAGAGACTACACAAATGGTCATTGCTGATCAAGTACCAGTCGATAATGGGCTGACGACGAAGGTTAGGCCCATTCGTATCGAGGACACAGAGGTCAGGAAACTGCCAAATAAAGCGATCGGGATGGTCAAAGTCCGTTGGGACAATTGTGGTCGTGAAGAATTGACATGGGAACATGAGCAAACCATGAGCGATGAGTTTCCGAGTTGTTTGTAAAATAATATTGTAACATATCTGTTGCTGTTTTTACCTACAGATAAATTAAATTTTGGGACGAAATTTCTGTAAGGAGGGGAGGTTTGTAACACCCAAGAACTGAAACAGAACTTTTAGTGGCTATTGTCAGGTGACAGTGGGTATCGCTATCGATAGCGATAACACTTGACGCCATCAACAAAATGTTAAGTAAACTCGACGCACTCAACGCCCTCAGCAAAGCGTTATGTAGACTCGACACACTCGATGCTTTCAATGAAGCGTTGAGTGGAGCTATCATAGTGGCGATAATGGGTACCGATGGGTGATACTGCCACGTATTGTTGGACACGTGTCAGATGGACGGAAGGAGACCGATGAGCGGTGGTTGACTGGGGGTCAAAGCGGCTACCGACGATATCGCCCAAGCGATAGCGGATATCGCCAGGCGATACCGTTAAATTTTACTTGTCAGCTAAAATCATGGACATTACTTTCTCCGGATAAAATGATCCCGTGGTTGGGATTAATCCCGAGACCACTTAAGTAGAGGAGTTGTGAAAAGAGAAGTCATTTCTCTTCTTATCACTCTCTCTCCTTCTTTTCATCCAAACTCTTGAGAGAAAATAGCTGAGGAAGAAGAAGGCTGAGGCTGAGCTTAACAAGGCTTGGTGAAGGAGATCTAGGAGTCAGAATCAAGAACCGAGGCAAGATCCGTGAAGGGGAAAGTGTGGCGCTCTTTTCCATCTGGATAGAAAGCTCGTTTATGGCTCCGAAACGAACTACGAGGGTAACGATATTCCTTCTTAGACAAGTGAAGTCCTCCTTTTGCACATTCATGGAATCCCCCACCAAAAAGTCGTACAATGAAGGGAATTCTGATGGGTCGATACATAGTATCCCCGAGTTGGTTTTGCATATAGATCCGGAAATCGCAGTACGGAACTTGCATGTTGTGTGAAGCCCATATGGACAGGTTGGTCTGGATTGGTGATGTTTTATTTTGCATGCCGGAGAAGACTCCAAGTATAAACGAGTAGTTTACGGGGTCTGTGTGATGTAGACCCATGGTTTTGACGGATGAAGCTACGTGCTCTCAGGTTCGATAAATTAAATTAAATACGTAGTGAGGAATATTTATCTAAATTAATACTAACGATGACCAACCAATATAGCAATGGACAACGCAAAGGGACGCTCCCCCATTTAAAGATTAAACAATGGCTATTTGTCAATGTTCGCTCAAGCGAAAAGGACCTACCTGATCCGGACAATTAGCAATTCCAAATTAAATTATTCGCTAGCAAAATCTTAAACCAATACGAGAGGATCCAGACTAAAATAACGATTCAAAATAAAGTCCAAATCAATCCCAGAAATAAATAATATGAGGGTATACCAAATATCTTGAAGTCAAGGGGAAATCAAGGGTGATGAACCCGATTTCTTCTAGTGTTCACGAGATCTAACAGCTCTAAATTATACGAGAATATTCGGGAAAATAATGCTTGAAAATTCAGATTTTAATTAGCATAATTTCAATATAAATCAGGACTAAATACTAGCCTTCTAACTCCACCAATACCTCACAAATTTATAGAAGAAATCACACAAAGAGGTTTTAGAAAATCGTTACCCAATCCCAAGAAGTCCATCCACAAGATGAGTGGAGGAATCGCACACGACGATGGTTGATTTTCTATTTTGACGCAAACTCCACGGATCCGCACCAGACGATGAAGACACGAGCCGTCTTCCTTTTGCAACAAACCCTAGGAGAGGGAGAAGTCCTTGGATGATAATATATAATAAAAGAGGAGGGAGAAAAGGTGGTGGCCAAGATTTTCCACGGGTGAAGGAGGGTGGTCGTTTTTTTTAATGGAGGTGGGTGCTCAGGTTGGGTGGTGGAAGAGGGTGGTCGGATTCTTTATGGAAGGGGAGTGGTGGATAGGGGTTGTATAAGGAGGGCGGCAGCTATGATGTTGATGAAGGGGGTGGCGGCTAGGGGATGGCCGAATGCTCAAGAGGGGAAGAAGGATGGCTCGATTTGGGGAAGGAGAAGAAGGATGGATGCTTTGGAGGGGAACTTGAGGAGGGAGGAGGAGGAGAAAAGAAAATAGAGAGGAGGAGGGAGGTGGCCGGCAGCCAATAGGAAGGAGACAAGGTGTGGCCGAATTTTGAGAGGAGAAGGAGAGGAGAGGAGGTGGGAAATCTTCAAGCAAGATTAAGGTTTTCAATTTCATTCATTCTCTACAAAATCATTCATGACATGGCCTATATATAGGCTACACCACTCAATCTCCACCCTTGAAAATTTAACCACTCTTGATGGTTATATGCACCCAATTTACATATGAAATGAAATAATCAAAAACAACACATGACTGTTATAAGCACCAATCATAATACATGAAATGAAATAAACTCTTAAAATAAAATTGCTTAAAATTAAAATTGATAAAATATAAATGAAAAAATATATAATTATAATTATGTAATTTATAATTATATATTTTATTTATTGGCGGCGGTGATTGAGCCCGCAAACAGACTCTTACTGTGGTTGGTTCGATGAGTAGATCGCTGCAGGCTTGCTTAGGTAGGCAAGTGCACCTATCACAGGTAATACAGAATATTCGGGGGAATATCCAGATCGTAAATTTCCCGGGAACGGGTCGATTATCGCTACTGCTCCGAAAGCACTATTATTTTACCGAAATAGTTAAGTCAATTTTTAATTAAGAAAAAGCTGGAAAAATATTAAAAGTAGAGGCGATGAAGAGTTAACACTCGGTATCGAATTACGTTAGGATTAAAAATAGATTTGAATAACTAGAGATCTAAAGTTTCAATTCAATTAAAGTGGAAACTTGGCCGTGGAGGTTCAAAATAATGAGCTCACATATCTCTTAGAATATCGCTCACCTGGACATTAAGGCTATTCGACCGGGATCTCATCCGACGAAGGATTCCCCTTAATGCCCACAGTACGCTAAGAACCCCGCTATTGGGTGGGGAACCCAATCCGGTAGAGTTAGCGCGCCTCCTCTCTTGAGGGTTAGTGCGGAACTCTATTTACCCAGGGGTGATCTGTCCATACGCACGACCTCTCGGCTAGCTAGCGTATGGATAACGGAAATAGAGACCACACATCGATATGTGGTTCTACGCATCGTTAACCCGGGGTAAACCTTAAGTTTTTTAATTAAATAGAATCATGAGACCTTTAGTTATTTAAAACATTTTTAATCCCAAAGCTCTTCTATACCGAAGGCTAAAAGCAATTAGCCACTCATCGGAATGGGGATAGCTTATGAGTTTGGTTATGCGAGCATTCTAAACTATTCGTTGAAGGGTTATAAAGAAAATAAGAAGAAAAGTAAGATAACCTAATATTAGAAAAGATACTACAAACAAACACGCCCGCATTCATCCAAACACATAATAAAGAGACAGAAATAAACCTAAGTTATAAGAAAGAGAAAATTGCTTAATTGAAATTTGCAGGTTCCACTCAAACGAGTGGGGGCGGGAAATAAATGCTGAAAATTGCAAGTCCTAATCAAACGAGTAGGACTAAAATGAAAGTGAGTCCTACTCAAACGAGTAGGAGAAAAAAAATGCAACACACGCACACACTCTAATGAAATTAAAACACACACTCATAATGAAATACACAAACACAGATCCCACCCAAATGAGTAGGTGAAAAATTAAAGCACGCCATTTAACTCTTAACGAGTAGGCGGAAATAAATGCTGATTACAAGGCTTTCTCAAATATTTACATCAAAATAAAGTCCGGCCATTTAACTCCTAGCGAGTAGGTGGAAAATCAATACCAGCCATATAACTCAAATGAGTAGGCGGTAATATAAAAGCTGAAAATTACAAGTCCTACTTAAATGAGTAGGACTGAAAATACAATCCAGCCATTTAACTCAAGTGAGTAGGCAAAAAAATAAAAATACACACACTTACTTGAATAAAGTCCAGCCATTTAACTCAAGTGAGTAGGCGGTAAATAAAAATACACACACTTGTTTGATTAAAATCCAGCCATTTAACTCAAATGAGTAGCCGGAAAATAAAAACAACACACGCACTCTACTTGAAAGTAACTACTCACGCACTCGACATAAATAAACACACACACACACACACACACACACACACACACACTTGAATAAATTATATAAGATGATAAAGATTATCTCATACACGCACGCACTCGGGCGTAAAATAAGAAAAACAAAGTTATTTGATAAATAAAACAACTGCATTTCTACCGCTGCAATGCAGTAGAAATGTGTAAAAAGACGAAATAAAAATTTTTTGAGCAAAAAGTTTTCAAATTAAATTGAGAAAGGCAACTGCCCGAAAAATTAAAATGTTTACATTTTTACCGTTAGAATTTGACAGAAATGAATAAAAAGTGGAAATAAAAATTGTTCGAGCAAAATTATTTTTATGTAATTAAAAAAATGAGAGTTGTTGAAAAATTTAAAGTAACGCATAATCTAGTTTTAAAGCTTTGTAAAACGGGATAAAATGGTGTAAAACAAAAAAAACATGAAAGTAAAACCCGAACTCAAAACGATTCTAAAGAGTATTACAAAAAATGGCTATAATAACTTCTAGAAATGTTGATAAAAATGAAAATAAATCAAAATGTTTTTAATTTGAAAGTATAAATTTTGCAATTTTTAAGCTCATAAACACACACATGCATTATGAAAATGAAAACAAAAGTACTTAGGATTGATGAAAAGGAGGCCTTCAGAGATTTTTCAAAGCATTATAAGGATGAAAAGAAAAGATTTTATTAACAAAAAAGTTGATTACAATGCTTAAACAAACTTTAAAAGGAGGGGGAAAGATCCATACATAGCCCCAAAACTAGCTCCAAACAGCAGCCCTTAGCATCAAAACGGTTCAAAAATTTGGAACCCTTAACTCATACAGCAGCTGCCCTTTTATAGTCAAAAATTTGCAAGTACATGCCCTCCGACACGGGCGTGTCTGGGGGGTGTGTCAGCACAATTTATCAGCAGATTTCGGTGGTCTACGGTGATTTGACATTGCGGCTGAAAACGCGACGGTAACGCACACTGTCACGGGCGTGATGGTAGGAGTGTCGGGGACGTTGAAATGGGCGCCGTATGTGTCGAAAGTCGCCGGCGGCATTTTGTCGGGCCAGGTGGAGAAGTCACGCCCCAGGTCACGGGCGGGACTCTAGGCGTGTCGGGTTGAGTCGACACTCGACAAACGTCGCACGGAAATTGTCGAGAGGAAAATTCGTCAATCGAGAAATCATCGAGCGTGAATTTTATCGAGCGAAGAATCGTCGAGCGGAACATTTCGTCGAGCTTGATGGAGTGGTCACGCCCCAGATCACGGGAATGAATGGGTGTTCGACGATCGTCGATCGGAAATCGGCGAGCGCAGAAATCGTCGAGCGGAAATCGTCGAGCGCAGAAATCGTCGAGCGGAAATCGTCGAGCGTTGGACACGGGTCATGTCGCGGGCGTGTGACCGGGCGTGTTAAGCTATTTCTTCAAAATTTGTTCATTTCTCGGGAATTTGACGTATCATGCCCGTGTCACGGGCGTGACCAACAGTACACGGGCGTGTACCATACAAAAGTTGACTTTTCCTGAAATTTTTTAGGAAATCAAAATAGAGTAAGTTAGAACATTATTTACAAAAAAGGAACATTTTTATAAAGAAAAATATACAAAAATAACAAAAATAAAATAAAATGACATATTTAATGTACATAAAAGTAGGTATATTTACAACTTATCAAATACCCCAGATGCTTAAAATCTGATTGTTGTAGTAGGAAAGTGCACCTATCGCTTGTAGTATGATCAAGTGTCGTATTTCCCGGGTCTTTTGAGTACTTCTACTCACAAGGTGGAACTATTAACTTATCGAGTGAAAATTGGTTTTGGTTTTTGTAAAAACGAAGAGAGTTGACTAACGAGAAAATTCACGATTTAGCACTTGATTGGACGTTCTTGGGAATCCGATTATAAAAGACGTGTTCTAATTCTTGAGAATCCGTTTCCATTTGGAGATTGAAAAATACAATAGCAACTCGCTAGAGACAACTACCGCCTAATTTTAAAAATATTTCAAACATAATCTCTTAAAATTTGAAAGTAATTTAAAATTGCATAAACGAGAAATCCTAAATCCAAAAGATTTGATATCCTCAATTCTCAAAGAAGAATATCAAAATCTCTTTATTTCCGAGCGATCTATGACATTCACGAGCCTCTCGGCTAACTAGACTACCAATCAGATAGCAAAATTTTATGTACTAGCAATATAAACCCGCCGCCAAATTTTAATCGGAAATAAATCGCAACGAGAAATTCAAAAATTAGAGACGAAAGATTATAATTAAATCTTCATCCCAATACTAACCAATCAAGTACTAAGAAAGGATTTAGCTACTCATGATAAAGAAAATAACAACAATGAAATAAAAAGTTTGCATTTTCATTAGAAGGGAAATAACAAAAGTACACAACACAATGAAAATTAAAGCATAAGAGACAACATAAAAGAAACTCTCATACAAGGTAGAACTCCCTCTCTCTCTCCTGAACTTGCTCTCTTCTCCAACTCTAACTTTTTTTCCTCCCTCCTCCTAAAAGCCTTGGCTTCATGCTCCTTTTATAGCAACCATGGAAGGATCTACATAAAGAAGAAAATGAAAGGACATAGGGTTTAATTGGTGAGAATAAATGTGGGGAAATGAAGAGGTGGAGGGAGGTGAAAAGGTGAATGCATGAGGGAGTTTACCATGGAGGTAGCCGGCCACATGAAATGGTGATGAATTAATGAATATGGGGTTTTAATTGATTGGAGTTAATGTGATTAATTAAGAAATGAAGGAGGAACTTAAGGTGGGCGGTTTTGATTAAGGAGGTTATGAGTGGGGTTAAGAATAGGTGGCGGGTTGCACGGTGGAGGTTATGAATGGCCGGTTTTAATTAAATGGTTGGAGGTGGGCGGTTATGAATGGCGGGTTGCATCAATGTTGAAGTGGGCTGCATGGAGTGAGCTGCATTTGGAGGAGGCTTGGGTTGCACTTGTAGAGGGTCGGATCTTAAAAAGGGCTGCACTTTGAGGGCTGGTGCGGCGATGGCGTTGCGGCATGATTATTGACGACGCGACGATGGCGACATGAACGGGCACATGACGGTGAAAGTGACGACCACTTGCAAAGGTGGCGGTGATGGAGCGGACTTTTGCGGATTGAAATAAAATCACACGAGGCCTGTCGAATTCCTACAAAATAAAATATAATGTTAGAACCATAATTAGTAATTTTTAAGATTATTTTATATAAAAATAAAGAAAGAGAACACATAAATATCAAAATATAATATAAAATACTATTCAAAATAATAACAGAAATATTAGTCATCAAATACACCCATGCTTGAGCATTTGCTTGCCCCCAAGCAAAAAGATACAAGTTAGCAAAAATAAAATAGCCTAATCAAATAATCTAACCATGCCACTGTGAGTACGATGCGAAATTAGAGATAGGGAGAGTGATGATAAAGAAGTGAAACAGATTACTTAAACATAGTATATAAATTTACAAATTTCACTAGCATAAAAATAAATCATCCAATATTTTTACAAATTCAAAAGCTAAGTAAAATATCAAATAAAAAGTACATTGAGTTGTTACTAAAACCTAAGAGACCCATTAAAATCACATCAATCTTAATTAAGCTCTTACTCCTACCTAGAAAACTTACCCAAAATCATTCTCGTTACAATACTAAAAATAGACCAAAGAAGCATGAATCAAAAGGACTTGCATTAGGTGTAGCGTTTAGGCATAGGTTTAAGGTGCAGATAGCAAAAGATAAACATGAAGGGTAAAAGCACACTTAAACAAAGAGAAGAGCTTTGCAAAAATAGTTGTGCTAGAAAAAATAAATTTTGACACCCTAAATTTTGAAATAAAGTTAGGGGTCAAAAGAAGTACACACATAATAATTTTCAATTTTTCTTCATCCTTTTCAACATTTTTCTCTCCCTTTTTTTTCTTTGTAGCAAACGGATAATATTTTTGAACATTCACTATTTTTCACAAAATGGAAGCACACAATAGTACAAATAAAGCTCAAATTTAAGTGTGCAACATGGGATGGCTCTTTGGCTTTGGTAAAAAATAAGTGGGGCTACAAAAAGAACGCGAATAAAGCACAAAATGGCTAGCAACGGTTAAGATTTTTGGTTCGGTATGCAAAGGCTCAGATGAATCAAGAGGAGGCCGAAATCATTTTCATGCTTCTACTGAGTATATCTAAAGTAAAGTATTGAAAAATCAAAGAGACAAGTTCTAACTAGGAAGTAAGAAACAAAAATTCTTCATGAAAATTAAATTAATAAGCATCCAGATTTATTCACACCTACTGCACTAATCATTTATCAACATTACATAGAATTAAAAAGAGAAAAACAACGGATGATAAATTTTATAAAAGTGAAAAATATAAAAAAAATAGCTACGCAAAAGCGCAATTTTCAAACAAAATTTTCACACTAACATACTACCCTAATTAGGAACACTGCAAGAGTCAACATAATACTCAAAGAAACATAGCTAAAATGAAAGATTAGAAAATTTTATTTCAGCTAAACAAGTACAACAAAGCCTAAGAACAAGACAAATACAAAAGACATGAAATTTTTGTATTTTCCAAATTTTTTTTTGGAGTTTTCTAATTTTTTTGTGTGTTTTTTCTTTGTTTTCATTTTTTGTATTTTTTTTTTTGAAAGACTTAAAAAGGAAGGGAAAACACTTAATACCCCCATGCTTAAAGTTCAATATTATCCCCAATGTTGAATAGTAAATATGAGAAAAGAAAAAGACAAGAAGAAAAGAAGAGGGGGGGGGGGGATGCAATAAAGTAAATACTTAAAAAGAAAACAACTTCCCCGGATTTGTAAGGCCGAATGCTGATTTCGTTCCCCCATGCTTAAGCTGGACACCGGCTCAGGCCTAAGGATGAGAAATAAAAAAATGATGGAGCCAAACGAACCGTCGGAGGTTTTATTCCTGCAAAACACAATAAGCAAATAAAAAGAAAAAGAAATAACAAAAAAGATAAGCAAGGGGTGCCTCCCAAGAGCACTCTTTGTTTAACGTCGGCTGAGCCCGACGTTATTGGTTAGCTAAATGGATAATAAAAAGTAAGATGAAGTGGTAACTCCCTAAGTATGCGCTTAGGAGAGTAAATTAAAAAAATGAAGAAGTGAAGAATCGCACCGACATGCGGTGAAATCTTCAAGGGAATGATGCCCGAAAATGAACGGACGGAGTTATAGAAGAACTCCGCCATATGTAAAATTGGAAAGAAGGGTTCGTCAAAAAAAGAAGTAGAAAAAGAAATTTCATCAACGGAAATTTCACAAGGAGAAGGAGAGACTTGTGAAATTTCGGGAGAAGAATGCGTAGAGAGGACTAAAGAAGAATTATCTAAAATAAAAGAAGAAGAAGAAAAAGACTTGCTAAAACTAGAAAAAGTTGGAACAGTTAAAGGTTGAAGCAAAATGGAATCACAAACGTCTTCAGAAAAAGAGAGAGAATGATGAGACGTCTTGTTATCCTCAAAAGGTAAGAAGCACACCGGAGTATCCATTGGGGTGTCTTCCAAAGGAGGAAGGAAACAATCCGGGATATCCGAATAGTTATCCTCCTCGAGAGAAAAAAGGCAAGTCGGGATACCCGGTGACTCATTACATGAAGAAATTGGACGAGACAAAGACGGAGAAGAAGAAGAAGAAAATGATGCGGCCTCACGAGAAAAAAATCGATAATGGTTTTGAAATGCGAATTAATATTATCAAGAGAAGTTTGCAATTCAAAATACCAATTATCGATTGAATTAAAATTTAGAGGCGCGGCGCTTTGCGAGGCAAAATAAGACGGGTTCCCCATCTCCCAAGTAGGATAAAAATTGGAGTAAGGGTCAAATTGGCCACTTTGACCTGCTCCAGAAAAATTGAAATCAAAATAAGGAGGGGTTCCCGAAAGACATTCAGAATAAAAGTGGTCCGGTGACCCGCAAAAATTACAAAACACGCCAAAATAAGACGATTGCATAAAAAAAACTGCTACCAAAAAGAAAAAGAAAACTTAAAATTTTTTTGATATTATTTTTTTTTGTTAAAAAAAAATGTTTTTGTTTTTAGAATTTTAGTAGAAGTAATAAACTCGAAGCTTTCGTAATATTGCCAAAAATAGTCCACGAAGAAGGCGGTGACAGAGAGAGAATTAATGAAGGATTAGGAGTGTCTCCTAAGGATTCCGTATCTTGAAAATTCGGAACTCGAAATCATAAGCGGTGCTGAAGGGTTCACTCGATTTCCGGATCCAAATCAAAAAGAGGTGACGGATTCCCTCGGGTCATACACTACATATAAAAATTTTAAGATTAAAAATTTATTAAAAAAATTCTAGGACTTCCCAAGGAATACCCGGGGAAGGGCTCTTGAGGTACTAGGCGGTCTTGTGGGATGAAAACCCAACACGGCCCTTTCGCTAGAAGTTTTAATTATAAAAATTGAAAAATCAAAATTTTTATGAAAAAAAAATGATAAGAGTAACAAAACCTTGCTTTCAAAATATCAAAAATTACGTCCCCGGCAACGGCGTCAAAAACTTGATGCTTAAAATATGATTGTTGCAGTATGCAAGTGCACCTATCGCTTGTAATATGATCAAGTGTCGTATTTCCCGAGTCTTTTGAGTACTTCTACTTAAAAGGTGGAACTATTAACTTATCGAGTGAAAATTGGTTTTGGTTTTTGTAAAAATGAAGAGAGTTGACTAACGAGAAAATTCACGATTTAGCACTTGATTGGGCGTTCTTGGGAATCCGATTATAAAAGACGCATTCTAATTCTTGAGAATCCGTTCCGATTGGGGGATTGAAAAATACAATAGCAACTCGCTAGAGACAACTACCGCCTAATTTTAAAAACATTTCAAACATAATCTCTTAAAATTTGAAAATAATTTAAAATTGCATGAATGAAAAATCTCAAATCCAAAAGATTTGATATCCTCAATTCTCAAAGAAGAATATCAAAATCTCTTTATTTTTGAGCGATCTATGACATTCACGAGCCTCTCGGCTAACTATACTACCAATTGGATAGCGAAATTTTATATACTAGCAATATAAACCCGCCGCCAAATTTTAATCGGAAATAAATCGCAATGAGAAATTCAAAAATTAGAGACGAAAGATTATAATTAAATCTTCATCCCAATACTAACCAATCAAGTACTAAGAAAGGATTTAGCTACTCATGATAAAGAAAACAACAACAATGAAATAAAAAGTTTGCATTTTCATTAGAAGGAAAATAACAAAAGTACACAACACAATGAAAATTAAAGCATAAGAGACAACATAAAAGAAACTCTCATACAAGGTAAAACTCTCTCTCTCTCTTGAACTTGCTCACTTCTCCAACTCTAACTTTTTTTCCTCCCTCCTCCTAAAAGCCTTGGCTTCATGCTCCTTTTATAGCAACCATAGAAGGATCTAGATAAAGAAGAAAATGAAAGGACATAGGGTTTAATTGGTGCGAATAAATATGGGGAAATGAAGAGGTGGAGGGAGGTGAAAAGGTGAATGCATGAGGGAGTTTAACATGGAGGTAGCCGGTCACATGAAATGGTGATGAATTAATTAATATGGGGTTTTAATTGATTGGAGTTAATGTGATTAATTAAGAAATGAAGGAGGAACTTAAGGCGGGCGGTTTTGATTAAGGAGGTTATGAGTGGGGTTAAGAATAGGTGGCGGGTTGCATGGTGGAGGTTATGAATGGTCGGTTTTAATTAAATGGTTGGAGGTGGGCGGTTATGAAAGACGGGCTACATCAATGTTGAAGTGGGCTGCATGGAGTGAGCTATATTTGGAGGAGGCTTGGGCTGCACTTGTAGAGGGTCGGATCTTAAAAAGGGCTGCACTTTGAGGGCTGGTGCGGCGATGGCGTTGCGGCATGATTATTGACGACGCGACGATGGCGACATGAACGGGCACACGACGGCGAATGTGACGACCACTTGCAAAAGTGGCGGTGATGGAGCGGACTTTTGCGGATTGAAATAAAATCACACGAGGCCTGTCGAATTCCTACAAAATAAAATATAATGTTAGAACCATAATTAGTAATTTTTTAAGATAATTTTATATAGAAATAAAGAACGAGAACACGTAAATATCAAAATATAATATAAAATACTATTCAAAATAATAACAGAAATATTAGTCATCAACTCCCATACTTAAGCTTTTGTTCTTCCAGAGCAAAATTTTGAGGTGAACTTATAAGGAATAGAAAAAACTCTAAGTTTAGCTACCGTTTAATCAATTATAAGAGAGATCTAAATAAATAAACGGGGTGTAAGAGTTAAGTCCTAAATTTATGAAGATGATTTAAATAGCGCAAATGTTTTGGACAAAAGACTTCTTGATATAATCAAATAGAAAGCAATAATTGTAATGGTTAGATTAACAAGAATAGTTTGGAATTATATGAAATTTTAGCTTATAGGAGTTTTACTGGAAATAATGCAATTTACAAATAATGCTCTCAAAAAGATTTTTGAATTAAATCTAGAATCGTGAAATTGGCTAAGGGAGTTGATGTTGGTTTATGAAGAGGATTTGAAATTTAAGGTGAGGTAATTTTTTTCTCGAACCTCCAATTTTTTCTTTTTGGATTAATAGAAAAATGAAATCTTATTTTCCTAATATCAATTTTTTTCAACTTCATAATAAAATTTAACCCAATGTATATGTGTAGTAGTAATTAATTTTATCCTCTTACTCCATAACATATAATCGTTTTAAATTATTGGGTTTCTATGTTTACAGAACAAAATCTTATTCTCATTGACATATGATCTTTTAAGGATAACAATTTTATCATGCCAAGTAGGTCATGATAAGAAAGGTGAGAAAAAAAACTAGATTTTGAATTAAAAATAATTTTGAGAGCAACCTTAATAAATTGTAAGTTCCAATTTTTCAGAAAGCTAAAAGTAAACATAATTGAATCCTATAGTCATTATTTTCTAACATAATACAAATGCTTCTTTCAATAAAAAATTAGAAGTAGTGCATAAAACGAGTTCGCTATTTTTAACAAAGCATTATGAATTCTTTAAAACTTAACCCCGAATTTTTAAATTTTTCAATCAATAATTAACAAACAAAGAATTAATAAAATTCACATATAAATAAACTCAAAACAAATTTTTTGGATAGCAAGAATATCAAGAAATGGAATATTTGATTTATTAGTTTCAGAACATTTTTTTTTGAGTTTTAGAGTTTTATCATTTTTTGTGTTTTTGATCTATTATCTTTTTTTGTTGAATTTTTGTTTAGTTTTCCTGTTTTTTTAATTTTTTTAACGTATTATCTTTTTACATATAGGAAAGGCAAGATGTACAAAGAAAATAAAGAGGGGGGGGGGGTAGAAGCTTCCCTGAAAGGAGGTTGGGAAGGCGCAGTTTAGGAACCATGAGGATCAGTCTGTTTTGGATCGATCACCTCCTTTCCTCTACGGAGGGTTATAGCGTTGATATTCTCCCGCGGATTGGGCTTCGTTTTTTTCCGATAGTGCCCCGAGCACATGCTCGGACATCATTCGTGCAAGCTGTCCAACCTGGAGTTCTAAGTTTTTTAGCAATCCGGTGATGTTCCAGATATTTGACTCATTGGAAGCGATATATTTAGAAAAATTCTCCTCCATCGGGGAGGGTTTTAGAAGAGGGGGAGGCGGCAGAAATCCGGGCATGAAAGAATTGGGGGGGGGGGGGGGGCACTGCTCATTATTCGCATTGCTCCAAGAGAAGTTGTGGTGGTTCCTCCAACCCGGATTATAGTTATTGCTATAAGGGTTGTTGTTGGGGTTGAAGGAAGGTCGCCCAACATTTCCCACGTAGTCTACGAATTCATTCACCACGCCGACATTAGGGGGAATCACCCAAGGAGGAGTTGTGGAGGTAGCAGACATCTCCGCCACCTGCTTCGCCAGCTTTTCAACTTGAAGGGCTAAGTGGGCAGTGGCATCCACTTCGAAGAGGCCTGCCGCCTGCTTGGGACGTCCCCGCGGGACATTCCATTGGTAGCCGTTCATAGCCATCTCTTCAATAAGAGCTTGGGCAGCCTCGGGGGTCTTATTATTCAAGGTACCCCCGGTAGCCGCGTCAATCATTTGACGCGTCTGATAGTTAAGCCCACTGTAGAAGATTTGGACATGCAACCACGCAGGCAGCACGTGGTGCGGACACTTGCGGAGGAAGTCTTTAAAGCGCTCCCAAGTCTCAAATAGAGACTCGAAATCGTTCTGCACGAATGAAGAAATGTCCGCCCGCAACTTTGTAGTTTTGGCGGGCGGAAAATACTTCGTTAAGAACCGCTCCGCAAGCTCGACCCAGGTGGTGATACATTCTCAGGGGAGGGAATTCAACCACGCCTTAGCTTTGGATATGAGGGAGAATGAAAAAAGGCGCAAAACGAATGGCATCATCAGTGACGCCATTGATCTTATAAGTATCGCAAATCTCCAAAAAAACTAGACAAATGAACGTTCGGGTCCTCATCCGGCAGTCCATCGAACTGCACGGCGTTTTGGATCATTTGGATAACGCTTGATTTGATCTCAAAATTATTGTTTGCCACCGTCAGGCGAACAATACTGGACCCAGTATCGTCCAAATTCGGCCGGGCGTAATATGACATTGTACGCTCGACGGCCGCGTTCGGATTGGGGTCGGCCATAGCAACGGCAGAGGGTTCTCCGATGGATTCTTTGGGATGCAAAGAGGGATTTCGGCGTTGAGACCGAATACGCGCAAGCGAGCGTTCTATCTCAGGATCGAAATCCAAATTTTCGGACTTCGAAGGCTGTCCACGGGTCATACACCCTAAAATCGAAAGTAGAAAATTAACTTCTTTTTTTGGATTTTGAAGAAAAGTTTTTAAGTTTTTTTTTTTAGTTTTTTAGAAATAAAGGTTAAAGTAATAGACTTCGGATTCAAAATAATAATTCAAAGATGTCCCCGGCAACGGTGCCAAAAACTTGATTAAGCCCGCGGACAGACTCTTACTGTGGTTGGTTCGATGAGTCGATCGCCGCGGGCTTGCTTAGGTAGGCAAGTGCACCTATCACAAGTAATACAGAATATTCGGGGGAATATCCAGATCATAAATTTCTCGGGAATGGGTTGATTATCCCTAATGCTATGAAAGCATTATTATATTACCGAAATAGTTAAGTCGATTTTTAATTAAGAAAAAGCTGGAAAAATATTAAAAGTAAAGGCGACGAAGAGTTAACACTCGGTATCGAATTACGTTAGGATTAATAATAGATTTGAATAACTAGAGATCTAAAGTTTCAATTAAATTAAAGCGGAAACTTAGCCGCGGAGGTTCAAAATAATGAGCTCACCTATCTCTAGGAATATCGCTCACCTGGACATTAAGGATATTCGACCGGGCTCTCGTCCGACGAAGGATTCCCCTTAATTCCCGCAGTACGCTAAGAACCCCGCTATTGGGTGGGGAACCCAATTTGGTAGAGTTAGCGCGCCTCCTCTCTCGAGGGTTAGTGCGGAACTCTATTTACCTAGGGGTGATCTGTCCATACGCACGGCCTCTCAGCTAGCTAGTATATGGATAATGGAAATAGAGCCCACACATCGATATATGTGTTGAGTATTGTATCCACAATGTACCTGATTTGAAGAAGCCCCTGGACAAGCTAAGGTCAATAGACTATGTATTTGATAAAATCCTTCTAATTGTGCTTGCAATTTTTTCCACGCTAAGTGCACACCAATGTCAGGGTGCAGTAGGTCAATATACACGGGTCTGCACGACGTAATCCCTCGTTGAGCAGATCAGTGTGTTGGCCTACGTGTACTCTCTCTATTGGAGTGCACTTATTTTCAAGCACAGGGCCGCTCATATGCAAGAGAAGACAAGGAGCATGGAGGATCAAGGAGCAGCTCCTAGGTGGAAGATGAAAAATCGTCCAAGGCAAATTCGACGAGAATCACCAAGTGATTCTCGCCGAATCGGCGAGAATCACCAGTGATTCTCGCCGAATCGACGAGAATCATCAGTGATTCTCGCCGACTCCTTTTGGCCATCTCAAAATGGTGCCAAGTAAGATTCGGCGAGAATCACTTGTGATTCCCGCCGAACCAGTGGTCAAGCAGCCCTTGTATAAAGTAAAATTTGTTGAGAATCGACAAGTGATTCGACGAGAATCACAAACGATTCTCGACGAATCGTCGAGAATCACTTGGTGATTCTCGCCGATTCGTCGAGAATCGTCTGCGATTCTCGCCGATTTTGACTTGGCGTTTTCTCAGATTGCTGCTGGACCGGATTCTGCTTCTGGAATTGTTTGAACCGGATTTTGGGGATTTCTTTTGTGGGTCCCACAAACGGTCAAAATTGCTGTATCTTCAGGGTATAAATACATGGGTATTTTGAACAGTAGGAAGACAGAAAAATACGCCGAGCTCACGGAAACCCTAAGATCGCGAAATCTTTCCGCCGCCTCCGTCGCCGCTCGCGCAAGTCCGTCGCCGCCACTGATCGATCTTCTTCCCGATCTCCGGCGACAGTAGCTTAGCAAGGTTTGAGTCTCACGCGTCTATCCAGAGATCCTTTGTCTCTCGATTTGTTGATCGGAAACACTTCCCATCCGAATCGATCGAGACGAGCGATCCTCGTGTGACCGTTGGTAGACCGAGCCTGCTTTGCAACGAAGTTTGGATCTCCAAGTTCAGCAGCTGCTCTTCACCGTAGCCGCCGATCCCGAAGCTAGCCGCCGCTTGTGTGCCGCCGCCGGTTCCGGGGAAATCCTCTCCAAGAGAGACCAAGGTCGTAGACTCTTCATCGATTTCAAGAACACGTCGTCGAACAAAGAGGAACACCGTAGTCTCCAAGAGAAGTTTGTATCAAGTGTACATTCTACATTTATTTTATTGTAAAGGAACTTTTGTTCCGTGTTGTAAGGGTTGGGTGCAACCCGTTTTGTGGGAGTGTTGACTCTCACGTGTGGAAGGGCTCCTTCCGTTAGTGCAGGGATTGGATTTCAATCCCGTTGGTGAAGTGACCGAGTCGTCCCTTGTTGGGGAGATAGGTCGAAGGGGAAAGTGGATGTACCCAAGTCGGGGAACCACTATAAATTTGCTGTGTATTCTGTGTGCTGTGTTTGTTGTTTTTATTGTGCAGGTACATCTGTAAATTCCGCAAAAGAATCACACGTCACCTATTCCCCCCCCCCCCATAGGTGCACATAGTTGACACTACGTGGACTTTCAAGTGGTATCAGAGGGAGGTTACTCAACAAAAAGGTTAACACCTTGAGGTGAATCCTGCCACTAGTGTCAACAAGGAGACATACATCTACTATGGACGGGCTCAAGTACTCCGGGAAGATCCCAGTGTGCAACAGACTCAACTTTCCTATCTGGAAGGAAAGAATCAGGTTCTACATGGAAGCAGTGGACCCTCGACTGTTCATGATCGTGCTGGAGGGACCTTATGTCCCCACTAAGGCCTCCACCATTGATCCCACCAAGAAAGTGCCAAAGACACTCTCTGAAATGGACAAGGATGAGATGGTCCTAGTGGGCCTTGACATGAAGGCAAGAAACATCCTGGTCAGTGCAGTTGATGACTCGATGATGCAAACCTTCAGCAACTGCAGGACAGCTCAGGAGATATGGCAGTGTCTGATCATTCTAATGGAGGGCACAGATGAAGTAAGGGATGATCGGAGATCCCTCCTGAACCAGAAGTATGAGGCCTTCCGGCAAGGGCCTAAGGAAGAGATCGGAGTCACATACGAGAACTTCCTGAAGATTGTCAACGCCCTCAAGGGCTATGGAAGAGTGTTCACCAATGGTGAACTCAATGACAAATTCCTTAGGTCCCTTACTAAGGAATGGGACACAAAGATCTGCGCCATCAGAGAATTTGGCAGACTAGCAGAAACTGATCCACAAATCCTGTTCGGGAAGCTGATGTCCTATGAACTTCAGCTGAACACCAGGAAGGCAGAGGAAGAAGCAGAGAAGGCTGCTGCAAAAGAAAAGACTGTGGCCCTAAAAGCCAGTCACTCCAGAAAAGGGAAGGGTGCGGTGTCATACCGTGCCAGAAATAAGGAAGAAGAGGAGGACTTCGATCCATGCTCCTCCAGCTCAGAACTGTCGGAAGAGGATTTCTCCCTCATCACTCGAGAGTTCAAGAAATTCCTCAAGATTAGGAATCAAAGAAAGAGAGACGGCTCCTCTTCCAGACATCAGAAGAAAAACTACTCTTCTGACAGGTATGCATCTAAACCTAACAAACATTGTTCTTCTGATATTATTTGCTTTGGATGCAATAAGCCAGGTCACGTCGTGGCCGACTGCCATCAAAGCAAAAGAGATAAAGGGAAAGGAGAGGAGCTCAAATCCTCCAGAGATAAGAAGAAGGAGCGGAGCTACATCGCTAGAAGACCAAAGACACTAAGTGAGTCTTATTCCTCAGACTCCAGTGATGATGAGGAAGCCTACTTCGGGCTGGTGGGTCGCTCGGACTCAGAAGGAGAATGCCCCCCATTTACTGGGAAGGTAAAAGCTCACACCCCTCTCTCCGACTCCGACTCTGATCCTGAGTCTCAGGATGATGAACCTGAGGATGGCCCTTCGGCCCGCGAAGCTGAACTCCTCGAAAAGTATGAGCTTCTGCTCAACACTTTTGACGAGTGCCGCAAGAGACTGAAGGCTGAGAAGAAGGAAGTAAAATTCCTTAAGGGTGAGTGTGTATCCCTAAGGGAAGAGGTCACTAGCTTGATCCCTCTCAGACAGGAGCACCTTGACCTAACTTCAAAGCACTCAGAGTCCTTGAAGCTCCTTGATCTCAAGCAGGAGGAAGTCAACAAATTGGAAGAACTACTTGCGGCAGAAAGGAAGATCGTACAGAGCTTCTCTATGCCAAAAACAGTGCTTCCAGTCGTTGACACCTTCTCTGCTCAGGCCAAAGGAGCTGGCTTGGGGCATATTGGGGCATCTGGTTCTTCATCTAGGAGAAACAAGAACCAGAGGAAGAATAAGGCCGCCAAGAAGGCCTCTGCTGATGAAAAGGGGAAGGCTCCTCTTAGTCCTGTTGCGTTCAGGAAGTCTGGCTTTCCTTGCAACCAACATGACTTTGAGTCAACATTTGGGCATCATTTCCGGCCCTCGGTTGCAAAGCCTAAGAGCCGGTCTGACGGTTGGAACTTCCCCCGGACCTTTGGTGAGAGTGCCTTCAAGGCACCTTATGAGGAAATCCACATAGGAAATTATGGTCCGTTCTCTAGCGGCCATAATGGAAAGCAGGCACCAAAGGCCAAACCAGTTATACAGAAGGTGACAAAGTCATGTGACTGTTGTCACCATGAGGTCTCCACCTCTAGATCCAAGGCCCCAGCCGCACCCACCGTTCCCAGGGTAAGGCAGGAGCCTAGGAAGAGATACAACAGGTTCGACTGTTGGTGCTGTGGCAAAGTCGGTCACTTTGCCGTGGATTGTTGGTTTAATCCAAGGAACTACGAGACTCCCCATGTTAACAATGCGAGACCGACCACTCGTAGGGTTAACCAATCGAGGGGGAGTGTGCTAACCAGGAATCTAGGACCCAAGTTCGATTGGGTTCCTAAGGCAAATTAATTTTGTTTTGCAGGAATGTCCAAAGGCCACCAAAACGCCAATCTGGTATTTGGACAGTGGATGCTCCCGGCATATGACCGGGACAAGAAGCCTGCTGTGTGATTACACTCCAGTCGAGAATGGACCCAAAGTCATCTTTGGAGGGTCAGATCGAGGAGTCACCAGAGGTTATGGTATGATTTCCAACGGTATAATCTCTATCACCGACGTGGCTTATGTTGAAGGGTTAAACCATAACCTGATCAGTGTAAGTCAGTTATGTGATAAATGTTATGACGTTAAGTTCTGCAAGGATAAATGTCTGATAATTTCACGTACCTCTTCTGAGACGGTATTATCAGGCATTAGGAGCAGAAATATCTTTTGCTTAGATTTTCTCAGTTTGGATTCATCTACCCCCGTATGCCTTGTGGCAACAGGCAGTGCATCTCTTTGTGAACAATGACACAAGAGATTGGCACATATTAATTTAAAGACAATTAGTATGCTATTTTCTAAGAACTTAGTAAGAGATGCTCCCAGTATCAAGTGCATCAAAGATAGCCCCTGTCCTGCATGCCAGATGGGCAAACAGACTCGGGCTACCTTCAAGAGCATTGCAGACAAAGACTCCTCCCGATGTCTTTACCTGTTATATATGGACTTGTTTGGCCCAATGCAAGTTCATAGCTTGGGAGGCAAGTCATATACGCTAGTGATAGTTGATGATCACTCACGGTTTACATGGGTGTTCTTTTTGAAACGAAAGTCAGATACTTTTGACATCTTCACTAATTTTGTCAAGCAGGTTCAGAACGAATTTAACTGCTCCGTGGTCAAAATCCGAAGTGACCATGGAACAGAATTCGAATCTGGTGCTATGACAGAATTTTGTGAAGAACAAGGTATCTTTCATGAGTTTTCCTCCCCGCGCACTCCTCAGCAAAATGGAGTTGCGGAGAGGAGAAATAGAACTCTCATTGAAGCCTGCACGACTATGTTGAAAGATGCTTCTCTCCCGGAATACTTCTGGGCAGAGGGTGTCAATACGGCATGTCATGTACAAAACCGAGCTTTGATCAACAAACATCATCGTAAGACGCCCTACGAGCTACTGAAAGGCAGGAAACCAACCATGTCCTACTTGAGGATTTTTGGTTGCAGATGCTATGTACTGAATAATGGGAAGTACCCGCGTACTAAATTCGGTGAAAAATGCTTCGAAGGCATATTCATGGGCTATAGTTCCCATAGTCGGGCATATAGGGTCTTCAATAAGAAAACCCTAGTGGTAGAAGAATCAATAAATGTTGTATTTGATGAAGGAAGTTTGCTTAACAGCAATTCTTCTAGTAGTATTCTTGAAGATGCAGGTGCTAGACTTGACCAGCTGAATCTGGATGAGACCCCTAAAGATGACGCACCCAAGTACGTCAAAGTTTCCACCTCCACGTCATCTGAAAATGTTGAAGATCAAGATGGAACGAATCTTTTAGAAGAAAGAGACGCACAAGAAGTAGCTGAAGCTCCAGACGCCAGACTTCTAGAGCTCCATCACGTGAGGGATCATCCTAGAGAACAGATCATCGGAGATCCTCATGTAAGCGTCAGAACTCGAAGAGGTACAACTAACGAAGTATTGCATCTCAGCTTCCTGTCACAGGTAGAGCCAAAGAAGTTCGACGAGGCGAACAAGGATGCGGCATGGATTCTGGCCATGCAAGAGGAACTACATCAATTCGAACGGTGCAAAGTTTGGACGCTGGTTCCCAGACCATACAAGCAGAATGTGATCGGCACAAAGTGGATCTTCAGAAACAAGCTGGATGAACATGGTGTCATCGTAAAGAACAAAGCCAGGCTGGTGGATCAAGGTTACCGACAGGAGGAAGGGATTGATTTCGACCAGACCTTTGCACCAGTAGCAAGGCTCGAGGCAATCCGGTTGTTCCTGGCGTATGCTTCACACAAAGGATTCACAGTCTACCAAATGGATGTGAAATCGGCATTCCTGAACGGAGACCTGAAAGAGGAAGTATACGTCGCTCAACCCCCAGGTTTTGTCGATCCTACTTATCCCAATCACGTTTATTTTCTCAATAAGGCCTTATATGGGTTGAAACAAGCTCCACGAGCTTGGTATGAGACTTTATCTAGTTTTCTTCTTGAGAACAAGTTCTCCAGAGGTAAAATAGATAAAACATTGTTTCTCAGGGAAGTCAAAGGCAAGATTTTGCTGGTGCAAATCTATGTCGATGACATAATATTCGGCTCAACGGACAACAATCTTTGCAAAAAGTTTTCTAAACTTATGCAAGGAAAGTTTGAAATGAGCAGTATGGGAGAGCTCAAGTATTTCTTAGGCCTTCAAGTGAAACAGTCTGAGGATGGAATCTTCATCTCTCAGACGAAGTTCACAAATGAACTCCTTAAGAAATTCGGTATGGAGAGTGCAACCTCTATGAGGACTCCAATGGGATCCACCATGTCTCTGGATAAGGATGAGAAAGGTAAACCTTTCGATGAAACCAAATACAGAAGCATCATTGGATCCCTGCTCTACCTTACTGCCAGTAGACCGGATATTATGTTCTCCACATGTGTATGTGCCCGATATCAGGTGAACACTAAGGAATCTCACTATGTCGCTGCAAAGCGAATTCTAAGATACCTTAAAGGTACTCCTAATCTTGGCTTGTGGTACCCGAGGAACAATGATGTCGAGCTAATAGGCTTTTCAGATGCTGATTTTGCAGGGAGCAGGGATGACAGGAAAAGCACCTCCGGGACGTGTCAATTCCTCGGCAGGAGGCTTATCTCATGGAACAACAAGAAACAGAATTGTGTTGCAACCTCCACAGCAGAGTCAGAGTATATCTCGGCAGGAAGCTGTTGCGCACAACTCCTTTGGATCAGAAATCAGTTGGCCGACTACAACCTTCAGTTCAAGGAAGTTCCAATGTACTGCGACTCCTCCAGTGCAATTGCCATTGCCAACAATCCGGTGTAGCACAGCCGAACGAAGCATATTGAAGTACGCTACCACTTCATTCGGGAGCACGTGGAGAACAAGGATATCTCTCTCTGTTATGTCCCCATGGACAAGCAGATTGCTGATATATTCACAAAGCCCCTAGACGAGGCAAAGTTCAATCTTTTCAAGACAGAATTGGGGATGCTCAATTATGAAGAATGAAGACTACAGAAGCTTCCGACTCGTGCATAATCTGAGGGGGAGCCGGGAACTCCAGCGTGAGTACAACTGCAAGAACTGAGGGGGAGCTAAGGGCCAAAGATTACTGACCCCGATTTGCCGAAGCCGAAAAGGGGGAGATAACCCTATAACTCTCTCGGGGTCAAGACTAAGGTGGCTCCAGCTTGCTCCCAAGCAATCGGTATTGGTAAGGGATGACTCCACTTAATGATGTTAAGTTTATGGCTTTCAGTTGCTTTCCTTTCCATTTGCTCTATTCACCTTAGCTTGTAGGGTTTAGGCTTCTTCAAATAGGGGGAGATTGTTGGGTATTGTATCCACAATGTACCTGATTTGAATAAGCCCCTGGACAAGCTAAGGTCAATAGACTATGTATTTGATAAAATCCTTCTAGTTGTGCTTGCAGTTTTTCCACGCTAAGTGCACACCAATGTCAGGGTGCAGTAGGTCAATATACACGGGTCTGCACGACGTAATCCCTCGTTGAGCAGATCAGTGTGTTGGCCTACGTGTACTCTCTCTATTGGAGTGCACTTATTTTCAAGCACAGGGCCGCTCATATGCAAGAGAAGACAAGGAGCATGGAGGATCAAGGAGCAGCTCCTAGGTGGAAGACGAAAAATCGTCCAAGGCAAATTCGACGAGAATCACCAAGTGATTCTCGCCGAATCGGCGAGAATCACCAGTGATTCTCGCCGAATCGACGAGAATCATCAGTGATTCTCGCCGACTCCTTTTGGCCATCTCAAAATGGTGCCAAGTAAGATTCGGCGAGAATCACTTGTGATTCCCGCCGAACCAGTGGTCAAGCAGCCCTTGTATAAAGTAAAATTCGTTGAGAATCGACAAGTGATTCGACGAGAATCACAAACGATTCTCGACGAATCGTCGAGAATCACTTGGTGATTCTCGCCGATTCGTCGAGAATCGTCTGCGATTCTCGCCGATTTTGACTTGGCGTTTTCTCAGATTGCTGCTGGACCGGATTCTGCTTCTGGAATTGTTTGAACCGGATTTTGGGGATTTCTTTTGTGGGTCCCACAAACGGTCAAAATTGCTGTATCTTCAGGGTATAAATACATGGGTATTTTGAACAGTACGAAGACAGAAAAATACGCCGAGCTCACGGAAACCCTAAGATCGCGAAATCTTTCCGCCGCCTCCGTCGCCGCTCGCGCAAGTCCGTCGCCGCCACTGATCGATCTTCTTCCCGATCTCCGGCGACAGTAGCTTAGCAAGGTTTGAGTCTCACGCGTCTATCCAGAGATCCTTTGTCTCTCGATTTGTTGATCGGAAACACTTCCCATCCGAATCGATCGAGACGACCGATCCTCGTGTGACCGTTGGTAGACCGAGCCTGCTTTGCAACGAAGTTTGGATCTCCAAGTTCAGCAGCTGCTCTTCACCGTAGCCGCCGATCCCGAAGCTAGCCGCCGCTTGTGTGCCACCGCCGGTTCCGGGGAAATCCTCTCCAAGAGAGACCAAGGTCGTAGACTCTTCATCGATTTCAAGAACACGTCGTCGAACAAAGAGGAACACCGTAGTCTCCAAGAGAAGTTTGTATCAAGTGTACATTCTACATTTATTTTATTGTAAAGGAACTTTTGTTCCGTGTTGTAAGGGTTGGGTGCAACCCGTTTTGTGGGAGTGTTGACTCTCACGTGTGGAAGGGCTCCTTCCGTTAGTGCAGGGATTGGATTTCAATCCCGTTGGTGAAGTGACCGAGTCGTCCCTTGTTGGGGAGATAGGTCGAAGGGGGAAAGTGGATGTACCCAAGTCGGGGAACCACTATAAATTTGCTGTGTATTCTGTGTGCTGTGTTTGTTGTTTTTATTGTGCAGGTACATCTGTAAATTCCGCAAAAGAATCACACGTCACCTATTCCCCCCCCCCATAGGTGCACATAGTTGACACTACGTGGACTTTCAATATGGTTATACGCGTCGTTAACCCAGGGTAAACCTTAAGTTTTTTAATTAAATAGAATAATGAGACCTTTAGTTATTTTAAGCATTTTTAATCCCAAAGCTCTTCGATAACGAGGGATAAAAGCAATTAGCCACTCATCGGAATGCGGATAGCTTATGAGTTTGGTTATGCGAGCATTCTAAACTATTCCCTAAAGGGTTATAAAGAAAATAAGAAGAAAAGTAAGATAACCTAATGTTAGAAAAGATACTACAAACAAACACACCCGCATTCATCCAAACACATAATAAAGAGACAGAAATAAACCTAAGTTACAAGAAAGAGAAAATTGCTTAATTGAAATTTGCAGGTCCCACTCAAATGAGTGGGGGCGGGAAATAAAAGCTGAAAATTGCAAGTCCTACTCAAATGAGTAGGACTAAAATGAAAGCGAGTCCTACTCAAACGAGTAGGAGAAAATAAATGCAACACACGCACGCACTCTACTGAAATTAAAACACACACTCATAATGAAATACACACACACAGATCCCATTCAAATGAGTAGGTGAAAAATTAAAGTATGCCATTTAACACTTAATGAGTAGGCGGAAATAAATGCTGATTACAAGGCTTTCTCAAATATTTACATCAAAATAAAGTCCAGCCATTTAACTCCTAGCGAGTAGGCGGAAAATCAATACCAGCCATTTAACTCAAATGAGTAGGCGGTAACATAAAAGCTGGAAATTACAAGTCCTACTCAAATGAGTAGGACTGAAAATACAATCCAGCCATTTAATTCACGTGAGTAGGCGGAAAAATAAAAATATACACACTTGCTTGAATAAAATCCAGCCATTTAACTCAAGTCAGTAGATGGTAAATAAAAATACACACACTTGCTTGAATAAAATGCAGCCATTTAACTCAAATGAGTAGGCGGAAAATAAAAACAACACAAGCACTCTACTTGAAAGTAACTACTCACGCACTCGACATAAATAAACACACACACACACACACACTTGCATAAATTAAATAAGATTATAAAGATTATCTCATACACGCACGCACTCGGGCGCAAAATAAGAAAAACAAAGTTATTGGATAATTAAAACAACTGCATTTCTACCACTATAATGCGGTAGAAATGCGTAAAAAGACGAAATAAAAATTGTTTGAGCAAAAAGTTTTCAAATTAAAGTGAGAAAGGCAAGTGCCCGAAAAATTAAAACGTTTACATTTTTACCGTTAGAATTTGACAAAAATGAAAAAAAAGTGGAAATAAAAATTGTTCGAGCAAAATTATTTTTATGTAATTAAAAAAAATTAGAGTTGTTGAATAATTTAAAGTAACGCATAATCTAGTTTTAAAGATTTGTAAAACGGGTTAAAAAGGTGGAAAACAAAAAAACATGAAAGTAAAACCCTAAGTCAAAACAATTCTAAAGAGTATTACAAAAAATGGCTATAATAATGGCTAGAAATGTTGATAAAAATGAAAATAAATCAAAATGTTTTTCATTTGAAAGTATAAATTTTGCAATTTTTAAGCTTATAAACACACACACGCATTATGAAAATGAAAACAAAAGTACTTAGGATTGATGAAAAGGAGGCCTTCAGAGATTTTTCAAACTATTATAAGGATGAAAAGAAAAGATTTTATTAACAAAAAAGTTGATTACAATGCTTAAACAAACTTGAGAAGGAGGGGGAAAGATACTTACATAGCCCCAAAACTAGCTCCAAACAGTAGCCCTTGGCATCAAAACGGTTCAAAAATTTGGAACCCTTAACTCATACAGCAGCTGCCCTTTTATATGCAAAAATTTACAAGTACACGCCCTCCAACACGGGCGTGTCTGGGGGTGTGTCAGCACAATTTATCAGCAGATTTCGGTGTTGTACTATGATTTGACATTGCGGCTGAAAATGCGGCGGTCACGCCCACTATCACGGGCGTGACAGTAGGCGTGTCGGGGAGGTTGAAATGGGCGCCGTCTGTGTCGAAAGTCACCGGCGGCAGTTTGTCGGTCCAGGTGGAGAAGGTACGCCGCAGGTCACGGGCGGGACTCTGGGCGTGTCGGGTTGAGTCGACACTCGACAAACGTCGAGCGGAAATTGTCGAGAGGAAAATTCGTCGAGCGGGAAATATTCGAGCGCGAATTTCGTCGGGCGGAGAATCGTCGAGCGGAACATTTCGTCGAGCTTGATGGAGTGGTCACGCCCCAGATCACGGGCGTGACGTGTGTTCGACGATCGTCGATCGGAAATCGGCGAGCGCGAAAATCGTCGAGCGGAAATCGTCGAGCGCGGAAATTGTCGAGCGAAAATCGTCGAGCGCTGGACACGGGTCATGTCACAGTCGTATGACCGGGCGTGTCAAGCTATTTCTTCAAAATTTGTTCATTTCTTGGGAATTTGACGTATCACGCCCTGGTCACGGACGTGACCAATAGTACACGGGTGTGTACCATGCAAAAGTTGTCTTTTCCTGAAATTTTTTAGGAAATCAAAATAGAGTAAGTTAGAACATTATTTACAAAAATGAAACATTTTTATAAATAAAAAGAAACAAAATTAACAAAAATAAAGTAAATCGACATATTTAATGTACATAAAAGTAGGTATATTTACAACTTATCAGGCGGCGTACGTTGAGCAAAACATGTAGCGGCGGCGGCGTTTGCGAAGAAACGTCATGGTAGACTCCCATCTTCGAGCATGTGTCAACGACTGTCCCAATCCACTGTCCCAATGACGGGGATCCACGACCGCATCAGCATCGTCGCCATCAATCCTCACCCACTCAAAATTACTCATCACCGATGAGTGGCCCGTAAGGGGGGAATAGTCGAAAGAAGCAACAACAAGGAGAAAATATGGCCCCGCAATCCGTGTCGTAGTAGCATGAACATATGTAACGCCCCGAAACTAAAAAGAGCGACGAGGGACGTTTTGGGTCAGTTTTGGGTTCTGGCAGGAGGCACACGGCCTGGGACACGGGAGTGTCCCAGGGCATGTCAGGCTTGTGTCGACACTCAGCCGGCGAAGTCGACATTTTGCTCTCGACATTGTGTCGAGATTGGGCACACGGCTTGCGACACGGGCGTGTCGCAAGGCGTTTCGACCCGTGTCGACACTCAGCCCGCGAAGTCGACACTCTGTGCTCGACGAAGTGTCGAGACATGGCACACGGCCTGCAACACGGGCGTGTCGCAGGGCATGTCGACCCGTGTCGACACTCGTCCTGGGGAGTCGACGAACTTTGCTTGACGATGTGTCGAGACAAGGCACACGGCCTAGGACACGGGCGTGTCCAAGGCCGTGTCGTCAGGTCGACGATCTTCGCTCGACGAAGTGTCGAGTGTCGAGAACGTGTACACGGCCTGGAGCCCAGGCGTGTTGAGGTAGATATAGGCAAGGACACGGGCATGTCCTAGAACCCGTGCAGTGCTCGGGTTGTTTTCGGGGAAAATCGATGGGGGCACACGGCCGGCCACACGGCCGTGTCCGGTGGAACACGGGCGTGTCAGGTCGAATACGGGCGTGTTCGATGCCCGTATGTTGTTCCAGGCGAGTCGATTTTGACGGCGAATGAGGCACACGGCCCTGGACACGGGCGTGTGCCAGGCCGTGTGCGGTCGAGATTGGGCATTTCATTCCCGAATCAAAGCAGTTCGTTTCTTTAATTGATGATCCAACGACTGGGGGTTGTTCCTGAAGGGATATACCCGGGATTGGGCCTTAGAAACCCTCACTTTTCATGAGTGGTTATCTTTCTAACGCTTGAGAGAGAGGAGAGCCAAGGAAGGAAGAAGAAGCTACATCCGGACATTGGAGGAGCTTCGAAGCTCCAAATCGCGAGCCGACTCCGGATCCACAGAGGCAAAGCTAGTGCGGTGCTTTTCATCCGCTTACTTTTCCATGGCGCCAAAGAAGAACGCAAGGGTAACGATCCTCATCTTGAGCATGTGTAGCTCTCCTTCTTTGCATAGGAAGCCCGCTCTCGCGAGTTTGCGGTGAGTTGGAGGCGTTCCTTCGGGAAGATATGTGAATTCCCCGTTGTTTAGAGTCCGTAAGCGAGAACGGACATAGGCATGATGTGTGAAGCCTATCCGGACATGTTGGTCTGGATCGGTGATGTTGCATTGCATAATGCCGGAGAAGACTCTGTGCTATTGGTTGTTTTTCGAGTTTTCTACACTGTAGATTGCAACAGGGAGCCTTGGGGATTAACCCAAAGGTGCACCCAGAAAACTGGGCGGATGCGTGATCTTGCCAACTTGGTGGCCTGAGAGCCAACTTGAACATAACCGGGTCATGTGAATTGTGATGGAAATGGGACTCGGTAGAAGTTTGACCAGCTTAAATTGTCGTTGCGATGTGAGCACGAGTTAGATGGAACCGTACCCACTCTATGTCGTTCGGTTAAAGAGACTTAAGGGTACGTGGCACTTGCCGTTGGCATAGATTAGGGTCTTCGGCGGTCAATGGCTTAAATTGTCGTGACCCAGGCCAAGAAGACAAAATGCTCATAGGTTTGGCCGTCAAAGTGGCGGTGGTGAGTCCGGAATGTCTATAGCTTTAATTGACGTGACATCGACCGGTTCACCAAGAATGTGCCCTGAGAGCACGGGGCGTGTGGCCGTGCGAGCCAACGTCTGTGATGAAATGAAAATGTTATATTGCTCGCTTATGCTAATGAAATGCAGGGAAGGAGCATCGTCGCCCCGAGTTGGGGGCGAGATCGTTATAATTTGGTCAGCATTGCTGACCGTTGCCTTGTTTTGCCACCGTTCGGTGATTTGTTGCTTGCAGGTGCTGCTGGACCAGGCAGTCAATAGCAGGTTAAAGCCCAATTTTGCGAAGCTGACCCTTGAAGGCCTATGTGGAGTGTTTACTGTTTTATTCATGTATGACCGGTCTGCGTGCCGTGGTTTGCAAATCATGTAATATCAAGTGAACCATTTTGAAAGGCCATAAGGCTTGTACTGGTGTATGTATAACATTCCTGTTTTGGGTATTAGTGGACATTCATGCTTTAGTGCTGGGTTCATTATTACAACTTTTATAAACTGCATCCACTAGAATGCTCTGTGTAGGACGTTATGATTGGTTGGATGGTTTCCATTGAGTAACCACCCGGTCTGTCTGTGGTATATGGCGTCGGGCCCCGGCCGGACCTACTGCTATATGCTATGTGACGGATAGGGGATGTTAGAATTTGGTATCAGACTACTGGTTTTGGTCGGGCTTAAGATGAATTCATGGGCGAATTCTTTTTAAGGGGTGGTGAGCACATTGTGTGCGTCATCGTTATAACAGTAAAAGAACACATGAATGTCCACTTAGGAATGAAAATACACGTGTTCGAGGAACCTGCGTGTTCCTATAATTGTTGTTTGCAATTCTATTTGGTCGCTTAACGGTGTTTTGTACCACTATAGGTGACCAGAAGTGGTGTTGGGCCGTCGGAACGTCGAGTTTCTGAGGCTAGCAGCGCACCAGATGTTGCTCCTGCAACACCTCTATCGGCTGAGAACATACGATTGGTGGCTGAAGCAGTGTTGGCCGTGATAAATGCGCAGCCTGCAAGGCAAACGCAGCAGCCCGCTCCTGCGATGGAGCAGGTACCGCTGCAAGAGGCTGAGCCGAGTAGAGTGGAACAAGTGGTAGTGGAACCGTTGGTGCCAAGGAGGGCAACCGAGAGGTAGCTTAAGCATGTAATGAGCTTTAACCCTCCAGTATTCTCGGGGTTGGGAACCTCATCTCAAGCTGAAGACTGGCTCTCCAGGGTGAAGAGAGTCATGACAGCAATGGAGACAGAGGAGTGGCAAATGACCACCATCGCTACGTTCCTTCTGGACGGTGAAGCGAGAATGTGGTGGAAAGGATTGGAGCTGCACCTATTGAGAGGTAGGCAACTTGTTGATGTCTCGATGGAAGAGTTCTCGAGATTGTTCTTTGCTAGATACCTCCCTTCGACACAGAAGATAGCGTTGGAGAATGAGTTTCTGAAGTTGGTTCAGGGTGAGAGGAGTGTGGATGAATATCTCCACGAGTTTACTCGTTTGAGTCGATATGCTAGCTCCACTATTGTGGATGAGGAGCGCAAGGCTAATCGCTTCTATGAAGGGTTGAGAGATGAGTTGAGGTTACTACTCTCGGGGCCGATGATGCAGGGTTTCTTAACCTTGGTCAACACTGCTCGGTCCTTGGAGAAGGACATGAAGAATGTACAAGCAAAGAAAAGCTTGGGTGATAGGAAATCTGAATTCAAAGTGCCGACTACTTCAAAGTCCAGCTACCGGAGGTCCTTCAAGAAGCATAGGACTTCGGGTCCAGCTCCTTCTAGTGCTTCTGGGGCGACTACGGGTCGGACCCCGGGTGCATGTTTTACTTGTGGAAAGACGGGGCACTTTGCCCGTGACTGTTGGAGCGGACATCCTAAGTCCAAGAGAAGGCCGAGAGCGACTTATGAAGAGAAGGGCAAGGCAGTGTAGTCGACCGCATCCCACTATGCTCCGGCCCAACCAAGGGTGTATAATCTTGGCCAACAGGAGGCCATCAAACAGGCCGATGTGGTGACAGGTACGGTTTAATTTATAGCAAGTCAATTTCTTTAAATACTTGTTATGCACATGTTACCTTACCACTGCTTGTTTAGGATTTGTTTTGATTTGTGAAAATCCGGCAAGAGCACTCTTCGATACGGGAGCTTCACACTCCTTCTTGTTCGAAGGATTTATATCACGCATTGGAGTCCCTTCTTCGATGGCGAAAGATAAGTTGGATGAGTTGTTGCCCAATGGGTGTTTGATGCGCGCGGATAGAATTTGCGATGTTAAGATTCGTATTGGGAATCAGGAGTTCGATCTGCAAGCGTCGTTACTTCCGTTGGTAGAGTTCGACGTCATATTTGGCATGGACTGGCTCTCGGAGCAGCAGGCCCATATAGATTGCGGTAGCAAGGAAGTCAAGCTGGGAGCAAGTCGTGAAACGACTTTTACGGGCTTAAAGGGGTCGAGCAAGACGTTGATGTCTGCTCTTCAGGTGGTGAAGGCGGTTCGTGCAGGTGCAGAATTGTTCTTTACACTAGTGGAGGTTGCGAAGTCGAAGCCCGCGTTGGATTGTATTTCAGTGGTATCGGAATACCCTGATGTGTTCCCGCAGATCTTCCTGGAGCCCCGCCTCAGTGGGAGATAGATTTTATGATTGAGCTAGTGCAGGTGCAAAGCCTGTGTCACGATCTCCTTATCGGCTAGCGCCTAAGGAAATGGCGGAGCTGAAAGTTCAACTGCAAGAGTTGTTGGAGCAAGGGTATGTGCACCCAAGTTCTTCGCCTTGGAGCGCACCGGTCCTCTTTGTTAAGAAGAAGGACGGAAGCTTGAGGCTATGTATTGACTATCGTGAGGTCAACAAGTTGACGGAGAAGAACAAGTACCCGATCCCTCAGATCGATGATCTGTTTGATCAGTTGGTCGGGTCGACGGTGTACTCAAAGTTGGATCTGAAGGCTGGGTACTATCAGCTACGAATAAGGGAGAGTGATATCCCGAAGACAGTATTTAGTACGAGATACATGCATTATGAGTTTACGGTCATGCCGTTTGGGCTGACTAATGCGCCGTCAGTATTCATGGATTTGATGAACAGGACTTTCAGGGAGTACTTGGACCATTTTGTGATCGTCTTCATCGACGATATTTTGGTGTACTCGCAAAGTGAGGAAGATCACTTCAAGCATCTTCATTTGGTTTTGGAGACGCTAAGGAGAAATCAACTGTATGCCAAGTTCTCGAAGTGCGAGTTTTGGTTGTCCTCAGTGGCGTTCCTTGGTCATATAGTGAGTGGAGAGGGTATTGCTGTGGATCCGGCGAAGATTGTTACGATACGGGAGTGGCCTCAGCTTGCTACGGTTGCGGAAGTCCGGAACTTTTTGGGGCTTGCCGGCTATTATAGGCGCTTCGTAGAGAACTTCTCGCGGATAGTGTTACCTCTCACTACTTTGACGAGGAAGGAGCAGAAGTTCGTTTGAACGCCGGAGTGCGCGCGAGCTTTTGAGGAGTTGAAGTGTCGGTTGACCACGGTGCCTGTGCTGAGTTCGCCATGTGGGACCGAAGGCTATGAGATTTACAGTGATGCATCGGGCAGCAGTTTAGGTTGCGTGCTACTGCAACACGGAAGTGTAATAGCTTATGGCTCGAGACAGCTGAAAGTGCATGAAAGGAACTATCCGGTCCATGACTTGGAGTTAGCCGCCATGATTTTTGCCTTAAAGCTGTGGAGACAATATTTGTACGGTGTGAAGATTGATATCTACACCGATCACAAGAGCCTTAAGTATCTGATTGATTAGAAGGATCGGAATATGCGGCAGCGTAGATGGATGGAGTTCTTGGGGGACTATACATTCAAGATCCACTACGTGCATGTTAAAGGGAATGCGGTTGCGGACGCGTTGAGTCGCCGAGCCCCAGCTCAAGCCAATTGACTATCGGTGCATGATGAGTGGTTTGTGTGAGAGTTGGAGGCGTTGGAGATTGTTTGTGTGGATAGGCAATCAAGTGCTGAAGCAGTTCTGAATTGGACTAAAGTCCAATATGACCTGCCTGATCGTATTCGGCAGGCTTTGGATATGGATGCTCATATGAAGCAGTTCATGGTAGAGGCTCTAGATGGGTCAAATTCCCAATTCGTCGTGGAGGACGGATTGCTTTGGAAAGACGGTCGTCTGTGTGTCCCAAGTGTGGGCGATTTGCGGGTGGAATTGTTGTACGAGGCGCACCATACTAAGTACCCAATTCACCAGGGGAGCAAGAAGATGTACCGCGATGTGAAGAAACTGTTTTGGTTGCCGGGTTTGAAGAAATATGTGGCGCTCTACGTAGAGAAGTGCCAAACTTGCGCCTTGGTGAAGGCAGAGTGCCAAAAGCCGGGAGGATTTCTTAAGTCCTTGCCTATTCCGAAGTGGAAATTCGACGACATCTCTATGGACTTTGTGCACGGTTTGCCAAGGTCGCAAAAAGGGAACGACGCCATTTGGGTGGTTGTTGATCGGCTAACGAAGCTGTCGCATTTTATTCCACATAGGAAGGATGATCTCGTGGAGAAGTTGGCAAAACTTTATGTGGATAACATAGTACGGCTTCATGGTGTGCCCCGCAGCATCGTGAGTGATCGAGATGGGCGGTTCACGTCCAATGATTGGAGGCTAGTGCAACAAATGTTGGGGACAAAGTTGAAATTTAGCACAGCCTTCAATCCGCAAACGGATGGGCAGACCGAGAGGGTCAATAGAACTATGGAAGACATGCTCCGCATGTGTGTCTTGGATTTTGGGAAGCAATGAGAAGACCACCTTTATTTGGTGGAGTTCGCATACAACAATAGCTACCAAGCGAGTATTCAGATGGCGCCTTTCGAGGCCCTATATGATAGAAAATGTCGCACGCCGTTGTCTTGGTTAGAAACGGGTGAGTCAAAGTTGTATAAGCAATTGGAAGTTGAGGATGCTACTTCTTTGGTGAGAACCATTCGGGAGAGGTTGCTTATCGCTCAGGACCGGCAAGCGAAGTACTATAATGCCAAGCATAGGAACGTGGAGTTCGCTGTGGGTGACTATGTGTACTTAAAGATCAAGCCGTTCAAGGGTGTCTCGCGGGTGCGGCGATTGAAAAAGCTAAGCCCGAGGTACCTTGGTCCGTTTGAGGTTCTGGAGCGAGTTGGTGAAGCAGCCTATCAGTTGAAGCTTTTAGTGGAGCTTGGTGGATTACATGATGTATTCCATATTTCGGTGCTTCGGAAGGCGGTGCAAGAGCCTACGTAAGTGATCGCGGTTGATCAAGTGCCGGTGGATAGTGGGCTGACGACAAAGGTCAAGCCCGTGCGGATTGAGGACTCGGAGGTCAAGCAGCTACGGAATAAAGAGATCAGGATGGTCAAGGTCCGGTGGGACAATTGCGGTCGTGAGGAGCTCTCTTGGGAGCGAGAGCAGACTATGCTTGACGAGTATCCAGAGTTGTTCCGCTCAGGTACAAATTTTGGTTTTGTACATGTCTTTCCTTTATATAATTTCGTGGACGAAATTCTTTTAAGAGGGGGAGAGTTGTAACGCCCCGAAACTCAAAAGAGCGACGAGGGACGTTTTGGGCCAGTTTTGGATTCTGGCAGGAGGCACACGGCCTGGGACACGGGCGTGTCCCAGGGCGTGTCAGGCTTGTGTCGACACTCAGCCGACGAAGTCGACATTTTGCTCTCGACATTATGTCGAGACTGGGCACACGGCCTGCGACACGGGCATGTCGCAGGGCGTGTCGACCCGTGTCGACATTCAGCCCGCGAAGTCGATACTCTGCGCTCGACGAAGTGTCGAGACATGGCACACGGCCTGCGACACGGGCGTGTCGACACTCATCCCGGGGAGTCGACGAACTTTGCTCGACGATGTGTCGAGACAAGGCACACGGCCTAGGACACGGGCATGTCCAAGGCCGTGTCGTCAGGTCGATGCTCTTCGCTCGACGAAGTGTCGACTGTCGAGACCGTGTACACGGCCTGGAGCCCAGGCGTGTTGAGGTAGACACGGGCAAGGACACGGGCATGTCCTAGAACCCGTGCAGTGCTCGGGTTGTTTTCGGGGAAAATCGATGGGGGCACACGGCCGGCCACACGACCGTGTCCGGTGGAACACGGGCATGTCAGGTCGAACACGGGCGTGTTCGATGCCTGTGTGTTGTTCCAGGCGAGTCGATTTTGATGGCGAATGAGGCACACGACCCTGGACATGGGCGTGTGCCAGGCCGTGTGCGGTCCGGATTGGGCATTTCAGTCCCGAATCAAAGCCGTTCGTTTCTTTAATTGATGATCCAATTACTGGGTGTTGTTTCTGAAGGGATATACCCGCGATTGGGCCTTAGAAACCCCCACTTTTCATGAGTGGTTATCTTTCTAAAGCTTGAGAGAGAGGAGAGCCAAGGAAGGAAGAATAAGCTAGATCCGGCCATTGGAGGAGCTTCGAAGCTCCAAATCGAAAGCCGACTCCGGATCCACAGAGGCAAAGCTAGTGCGGTGCTTTTCATACGCTTACCTTTCCATGGCGCCAAAGAAGAACGCAAGGGTAACGATCCTCATCTTGAGCATATGTAGCTCTCCTTCTTTGCATAGGAAGCCCGCTCTCGCGAGTTTGCGGTGAGTTGGAGGCATTCCTTCGGGTAGATATGTGAAGTCCCCGTTGTTTAGAGTCCGTAAGCGAGAACGAACATATGCATGATGTGTGAAGCCTATCCGAACATGTTGGTCTGGATCGGTGATGTTGCATTGCATAATGCCGGAGAAGACTCCGTGCTATTGGTTGTTTTTCGGGTTTTCTACACGGTAGATTGCAACAGGGAGCCTTGGGGATTAACCCAAAGGTGCACCCGGAAACCTGGGCGAATGCGTGATCTTGCCAACTTGGTGTCCTGAGAGCCAACTTGAACATAACCGGGTTATGTGAATTGTGATGGAAATGGGACTCGGTAGAAGTTTGACCCGCACAAATGGCTTAAATTGTCATTGCGATGTGAGCACGGGTTAGATGGAACCGTACCCGCTCTATGTCGTTCGGTTAAAGAGACCTAAGGGTACGTGGCACTTGTCGTTGGAATAGATTAGGGTCTTCGGCGGTTAATGGCTTAAATTGTCGTGACCCAGGCCAAGAAGACAAAATGCTCATAGGTTTGTCCGTCAAAGTGGCGGTGGTGAGTCCGGAATGTCTATGGCTTTAATTTACGTGACATCGACCGGTTCACCGAGAATGTGCCCTGAGAGCACGGGGCGTGTGGCCGTGCGAGCCAACGTTTGTGATGAAATGAAATGTTATATTGCTCGCTTATGCTAATGAAATGCAGGGAAGGAGCATCGCCGCCCCGAGTTGGGGGCGGGATCGTTATAATTTGGTCAGCATTGCTGACCGTTGCCTTGTTTTGCCACCGTGCGGTGGTTTGTTGCTTGTAGGTGCTACTGGAACAAGCGGTCAATAGCGGGTTAAAACCCAATTTTGCGAAGCCTGCCCTTGAAGCCCTATTTGGAGTGTTTACTTTTTTATTCATGTATGACCGGCCTGCGTGCCGTAGTTTATAAATCATGTAATATCAAGTGAACCATTTTGTAAGTCCTTAAGGCTTGTACTGGTGTATGTATAACATTCCTGTTTTGGGTATTAGTGGACATTCATACTTTAGTGCTGGTTTCTTTATTGCAACTTTTATAAACTGCTTCCGCTAGAATGCTATGTGTAGGACGTTAATATTGGTTGGATGGTTTCCATTGAGTAACCACCCGGTCTGTCTGTGGTATATGGCATCGGGCCCCGGCCGGACCTACTGTTATATGTTATGCGACGGATAGGGAATGTTACAACATCCCATAACACTAAGAACCTGTCAGATGTAGAAATATCAAAACTTGAAATTGTGTTAGGTAAAAGAAAATTAACTTGAATCTTACCATCTGGTTCAAAAACCAAGGAGTCCACGTGGAAAATAGACACGATAGTACTAATACTCCCCAAACCAAGAGAATATTTAGTGGTAGGAAGAAATGACGGAGAAAGCCACTTAGGTGGAACTGAGACGTACAGTAAAAAGTTCGGAAACTTGAAATAAAGTGAAACACTTAGTGCTATATAAAAATCTAAAATAAAAGCATGAAATCTGACGTTCTTCATAATCATGGATGGGTCGGCATTCCTACGTATTATTTTATTAACGGAGCCAGAAGGCATCCGCTCAGGGACTGACTAGACTAAACCCAAATCACTAACTCTAGCATCAGACAGTCTCGGAAAGGAGTGGAAGGGCATGTGACATAACTTAAGGTGAAATACTAATGTCCAAGACACATGGGGAGAGAATCCATGTGCAACATGACTAGACCCAAACATGGAGGATAAGGGGGTTATGTCAGGTGGCATTGGGGCCTTATAATCAGAGTGATTTTAATGTGCTCCGAATTCGCAATTTTAATTTTATATTTTAAATATTCACGCTTGGCATGATGATATGATAAGGGGAAACGCTCATTGTGAAAAATAGAGTTGGACTCTCCCGGATGTGAAAAGATGCGCAAACAATACAACTCAAGGGACCCAACTATAGTCACTAATGTGGGAAAATGAGGGTCATCAAAAGGCGGTGGATAAATGTATAACACCCCAAAGTCAATTTGCGTTCAGCCATGGGTGACACGGCCTGGGACACGGGCGTGTCCCAGGGCATGTCGTGCTTATAGTTCAGTGCGGAATTGACGAAAGTGGGTCGACGGAGGGAACACACCATGTGACACGGGCGTGACCCATCTGACACGGGCATTTCAGTAGGCGTGTCCCTCTGTTTGACGAACTGTGCTCGATAATTATCGAGTAAGGTGTACACGGCCTGGGACATGGATGTGTCCGAGGGCATGTTTGCGTGACATGGCCAGGGACACGGGTGTGTCCCAGGGCCGCGTGACTCTCGGGTGAATTTGAGATGTTGCCGAGTGAAGTACACGGGTGGTCAACACGGGCGTGTCGGTCAGGACACGGGCGTGTATGGTGTGACACGGGGGTGTCACACGGAGGTATACTGGTCGGATTTGAGTCGGTTTCCTGCCGCTTAAGTCACACGGCCTGTGACACGGGCGTGTCACAGGGCGTGTCAGGTCGTATTCATGCTTTTCTAGACAATTCTGAGCCGTTTGATTCCCTTATCCCGGATCCAAAGGCTAGGCTGCTTCCAGGTGGGTCAAGGCCGAGGATATAGGGATATAAGCCCTCCTCTTCATCTCCTTCTTCTCCTTTTCATTTAAAGAGAGAGAAAGAGAAAGGGAGAGTAAGGGAAGGAGAGAAGGAAGGAAAGCCAGCTGCTGGAGGAGCTGTGGAGTGCGAAAAGAAGATCCGAGAGCGGATTCATGAAGGCGAGGCCGAGGCGGTGACTTCCATCTGGCTACTTCGTGGCACCGAAGCGATCTTCAAGGGTAATGATCTCCTTCTTGGAAATTGAAGTCCTTTCTTTATGCATGTGCGTGGAATCCTCCACCAAGAGGTGGATCTCCTAAGCGATTCCTTGGTTGTGTCTACATCTAGAGCCGGAAGTGTGGAGTACGGCATAGGCATGCTGTGTGAAGCCCATCTGGATGGGTAGTCTGGATTGGTGATGCTCATGGGTAAACCATAGAAGAGTCTGTGGATTTGATTCTATGAGATATATACTTTTCTTTATTAGATGAATGAATGATATGTGATGTTGGTTATGGATGCATGGAGGCTTTGAATCAGCTTCTGGTTGTAATGAGAGATCATTGGTAGCATGCTCGGGAAGCGAGCACCTGGCCTACTACACCACTAAGGTGGGTTGATCTAGATAGAGCAGGGATCGATGGGCGGTAGTGTCTGGGAAGCGAGCATCCGGCTTGCTGCACTACAAAGTGTGGGTCGATCTAGATTAGGTTGAGAGATCGATGGGTGGCAGTGTCCGGGAAGTGAGCACCCGGCCTGCTGCACCACAACATATGGGTCGATCTGTTTTGGTTGGTAATGTTTAAGGTGCCCTGAGCGCACAGAGCGTTAGGTGGATACCAACGTTTGGGATATGGTTGTGGTTTTTAGATTGATATGTTTATGGTTGCTAGATTTCTAGAGATATTATGATATGACAATGCAGAAAGGGAAGAAACGACTACCCCGGCTAAGGGGTAGGGTCGTTATAAGTGGTCAGCTAAAGCTGACTGTTACTTTGTTTGTCGCTCTTGGGTGGATAATGAATTGTAGGTGCTAATGATGGTATTGAAGGAAGCGGAGTGCTGGATTGTTGTTAAAGGCCCTTGAAGGCCGTGCGAAGAAGCGTGGTTGGATTTCATGTGTGGCCGGCCTGCGTGCCGATGTATGAAAATGTATTTGTGTAAAGAGAAACTTGTAAGACCATAAGGCCATGAGTGTGTGAGTTGTATACATTCTTGGATGGGGATCATATCCTGGAGAGAGCACTCAATACTAGGGTGATCAGACACAATGCTAGTAGGGCACGCAATAGACAACATAATACTCTCACAGATCGGAACGTAATCATCTCATACATTGTCTTCTAAATCACTAGGATATCCAGTCTCAATTTCAGACTCATCAGAATCACCGGGCACTAACGTACATGTCGGAATACTCTCACCTACGGGGTCATCCTCAGAATCAAGAGATACTACATCTACATCACAATCCTCATTGGTTTCAATAACAATCTTAGGAGGCTCAGTCGTCGAGGCTAACAGAGGCAACACCCTAGTAGTAACATTTTTGGAGTCCAAGACATAAGACATATTTGGAATGGTTTTCCTAAAAGTGGGTGGTGTTCCTAAGACAGGCTCTCCCTTCTGAAACGAGCTTGTGTTGGAACACCCTATTACTAATTTGGGTCAGGATCACTATGTCTCTAGGAATCTCTGCTTGACCTCCTGTATAGCTCAATAGGTCAATTAGAATTGAGTCTAAGGGTTAGAAGTCTAGGTTTGGAAGCTGCCCTGAAGACCAAGATTTTGTGGTTGAGACTAAGTCATATCGTCGAGCTCAGCACGACGATTCGTCGAACTCCGGTCGACGATCGTCTAGCTCAACTTCGACAGATCGTCGAACTCCATTCGACGATCGCTGAGCTCAACTTCATTATATCGTCGAACTCCATTCGACGATCGGTGAGCTCAGGTCGACGATTTTGACTATGCTTTGGATCTTTATCTCTGAGCTCAGTTCGACGATCTTTGAGCTCAGACCGATGACATTTTGCTGCTGTATAGTTCCAGATCGCTGAGCTCAGCTCGACGATAGCAGAGCTCAGTTCGACGATTTTAGATAACTTCTAGGATGTTTTCTAAATTCAAATTCAAATCAGTTAGGAGTTATTCTGCAATTAACTCAGAGATTTCCTAGCCGTTCTCATTCATTTCTGGACCAAGTTTCAAGGGATTTTTCAAGGAATGTTTCTGTGGACTTTCCTCCAAAAAAGATTTTGCAATTAAGGATGCAATCAATGTAGGCCAATGACTACCCTTGACAGAGAATGTTATTCTATTCTGTACCAGAGAATAAAAGACAGGATTTTTGAATTTTTCAAGAACACACAATACAGAGAGAGAATACAGATTACAGAGACACATTCAAAAATCTTCTGTCACAAAGAATTCTCAAGAACACACATCCAAGGAGATCAAGCTTTCTCAAATCTTCAGATCTCTTTTGTTTTCAAAGTGTTCAAGGCCAACATATTTTTCAAGACTCCAGACATTCAACATTTCAGCTATTTGCTAAAATCATCTATTGCTGAAGTTCAATCTTTGAAGGCCTATCACCCTCAGCAAAGCTTTTCTTCCTGAAGATCTCAAGGATTCAGGGGGAGCTTTGACATCAACAATCCACATAGTCTTCTCAGTTGTTTGAGAAAGAGAAGACTTCCATCACTCTCTCACCCCCACTCTGTAAAGGGTTTCTCAAACTCCCTTCAAAAGTTTGAGCTTGGTTTTTGAGCACCTTGTCAAAAGCTCATTGGTGGCAAGACAACTGATCAAAAAATCTGCTTTGGTTTTTGAGCACCTTATCAAAAGCTCATTGGTGCCCAGGACACCTGATCAACTCATCCTGCAGTGGATTCCTACCTAGGGTGGTAGAAGAGTGGATGTACCCAAGTTTAGGGGAACCACTATATTTCCTTGTGTCTTTTGGTTTTGCTTGCTTTCATTTTTGTTTCTGGCCTTGATTTTTCTGTGCTTAGTTTTTGTTTAACTTAGTGCTGTGATTAGATTTATTATTGCTTCCCTGCTCACACATATTACAATAATTGTTGTAAAAAGTTTTTAAAGCACCATATACTCTATTCACCCCCCCCCCCTCTAGAGTATATTAGATCTAGCTACACTTTCAATTGGTATCAGAGGGAGGTTGGTTAAACATACCATACCTGATTGGTTGTACAGGCTAACACCTGAACCCAAAGATCCCAAGTTAGATCTGCTTTCTTTTGCATTTTATTATTAGATTGTGTTTTCACAAATCATGTCCCAAAACAAAGATTATGCTAGCACCAGACCTCCAGTGTGCAATCTGTCAAAGTTTACACTCTGGAAAGCAAGGATCAGACTTTACATGAATTTTATTGACGAAGATATCTTTAATTCTGTTTTGACAGTGTGTCCAAGACCCCCAGAGAACACAAGCACAAATGTTGTGCCACCTCCATCAGGAACAGATGCTGACATCAAGAAATGGAAGGTAGCTGATGCCAAGGCTATGAACATCCTAGCTCAGACAATGTCTGATGACATATTTCAAAAGGTAGCTGAATGTAATTCAGCCAAGGAAATTTGGGACAAGCTCTCAGAAATAGTCTCAGGCTCAGCTGATGAGAGAAAGGATAGAAGATCCCACCTCATCTCTCAATATGAGAATTTCAAGAAGGGAGAGACTGAGTCAGTGGGAGACATGTACAACAGGCTAAGTCTAATTGTCAGTGAACTCAGGACATTGGACAAAGAGATCTCTCTAACAGAACTTAATGACAAGATCCTAATGTGCTTCCCCAGCACTTGGGATTCAAGAATCTGGCCAATTAAGGATGCCAGAAGTCTGAATGAGATCACTACTGAAGCTCTGTTGGGTAAGCTCAAATCTTATGAGCTACTCATCAAGAATAGAGAGGAAGAACAGAAGGCTGCTTCACCAGCCACAAGAAAAGAGAAGACCATAGCCTTTAAGGCAACTGAAGATCTACCTGAAGACAAAGCCACAGGCAATGATGAACTACTCAGCTTGTTGGCCAAAAGATTCTACAAGATGGCCAGAAAGGACTTCAGAAGAAGATCATACAAGGAGCAGGATAAGCCAAGGTATGACAAGTCCATTGGTAATAATAAAGACATTATTTGCTTTGGTTGCAGGAAACCAGGGCACATAGTTCCTGACTGTCCAGAGAACAAGAACAAGGACAGAAGGGACAGGAAAGAAAGAAGAAAGGAGAAAGACTCCAAAAGGAATGGCAATGGAAAAACTTCTTCAAGCAAAAATAAGCATACAAGAAAAGGGTTTGTTGCTGAATCCTGGAGTGAGACAGAAGAAGAGTCAGAAGCCTCATCCAGCTCTAGTGATGATGAGGATGATGTAGAAGAAAAGGAGTTCTGCATGATGGCAATCAATGCCTCACAACATAATTCAGAAGAAGAGGAGTCAGAGTCCGACTCAGAGACCCAACCTGAAGAAGATCAGGTAATTAGTTCTTTTGATTTTAGTTCAGAGGATTTTAAATCTGAATTTAAAGCATTGTGTTTAGACCTGCTAAAGTCTGAGAAAGAGATTATCTCTCTCAGAAATCAAATATCTGAACACAATACTTTAAAGTCAGAAAACCTCAAACTCTCTCAGGAGTTGGAGTGCTGTAGGGAACAGATAGCTTCACTGAAAAGTGAGCTCTCTGAGGCCAAGAAGCTTGAAGAATCCCTTAATGGGAGAAGCATCAAGCTGATGGACATCACAAGCACAGTGAACTCTAGATTCAACAGTACACTGGGCTTGGGTACTTCATCCAGCCAACCTATAGTCCTAACAACTCCCATCAAATTCATTTCTGACAAGGGAAAGGGAGTTGTAGAGGTTGCTAGGAAAAATTCTGATCTGCCTCAAAAAATTAAGTCCTAGCAGAAATCGTCGAACGGAGATCGACGATCGCCGAATGAAGATCGACGATCGCCGAACGCAGCTCGACGATCTCAGGCAAAATCATCGAATGCAGATCGACGATCTCAGCCAAAGTCGTCGAACGCTGGTCGACGATCTCAAATACCTGACCTCAGCCATAGTCAACCGTCAAACGGAGCTCGACGATCTGACCCAAGATCGTCGAACGCAGCTCCAATATCGTCGAACAGAGGTCAGAGCTCTGGAAACTTTTTCAAAGGCAAATCAAAATTGAATCCTAAGGGTCTTTCATCCCAAATCTTTAACCCTTATACTGAATGTATTATACCTCCAAGGAGATATCATCCTGAAGGATATAAGAGTCAACCAGGGATGTCTTTCATTTCAGAATTTAAAGGTTATCAACCTAGGCCCAAGGTAAACTAGGTCAAAAACAAATGAATTGTCTTATGTGCAGGTGAAGACCTATCCAACATCTAACCAGCAATGGTATTTGGATAGTGGGTGCTCTAAGCACATGACAGGTAACAAGGACAACCTCACATCCTTCAGAGCCAACCTTGGACCCAAAGTTATCTTTGGTGATTCAAACTTTGGACAGACTAAAGGATATGGTGCAGTCCAGATTGGTTCAGTAACTTTCAAGAAGGTAGCTTATGTGGAAGGACTGAAGCAGAACCTAATTAGCATCAGTCAGCTGTGTGATGAAGGCTACCAGATGACCTTCAGCAAAGCCTTATGCAAAATCAAGTCAGAGGACAACACAACTGTGTTGACAGGTAAAAGGAAAGGTAACATCTATGTAGTAGATTTTCTTTCAACTGATGTAGATATCTGCTTGTTTAATTCTGTCTGTAGACCCAATATTTTATGGCATAAGAGATTAGGACACCTAAACCTTAGAACTATTGCTAGGCTATCCAAGGACAACCTTGTTAGAGGACTACCTTCTGGCCCCTACAAGAAGGAAGGACTCTGCAGGGCTTGTCAATTAGGCAAGAAAACTAAAAACAGCTTTAAGTCACTTAATAAGAGTGATTCACCTAGGATATTGTATCTGTTACACATGGATCTTTTTGTACCCATCACAGTACAAAGCCTAGGAGGGAAATCCTAAACTTTAGTAGTTGTAGATGACTTCTCTAGATTCACTTGGGTGTTCTTTCTAAGGAAGAAGTCTGATAACTTTAAGTGTCTGACAGAGTTTCTCAAATGTATAAAGATTGAGTTCAATACTCACATTGCCCTGATCAGAAGTGATCATGGGACAGAGTTTGATTCTCTTCTTATGCAAGAGTTCTGTCAGAGTGAAGGGATCAGGCATACTTTCTCAGCTCCTAGAACTCCTCAACAAAATGGGGTAGCTGAAAGGAAAATAGAACCCTTATTGAATCTGCCACTACATTGTTGTCAGATGCTCATCTACCTCTATCCTTTTGGGCAGAGGCAGTGAACACCTCCAACTATGTGTTGAACAGAAGTCTGATACATAAACTAAAGGGAAAGACTCCCTATGAACTACTCAAAGGGAAGAAACCTAAAGTTGACTATTTTAGAGTCTTTGGTTGTATTTGCTACATTCACAATAATGACAAGAAATATTTAGCAAAATTTCAAGCCAAAGCTGATGAAGGAGTGTTTCTGGGATACTCCATGATCAGCAAGGCCTATAGGGTCTATAATAAATCATCTTTGAAAATTGAGGAATCTATTCACATTTCATTTGATGAAACTAACATGTCTTTCAAGGAGAAGAACTCTTCTACCATAGAGCCTTTGCAGGAACATTCTCTAGTTGAAGACTTGAACAGTTACAGGTTACTCAAGAGGATGAAAGCAGTGAAGATGAAGGGAATGCTCAACACATTGAAGCACAACTTGAAGAGCCAGTTGTTGTACCACAAGAGGAAACAACAACACAGGTTGGTGAACAATCAATACCCCCTGTTGATTTAGTAACATCAAGAGACCATCCAATTTCCCAAGTAATTGGAGAAATCTCAGCTGGTGTGCAAACCAGAAATCAGGTCAACCAAAACCTGTTGCACACCTGCTTCCTATCTCAAATAGAACTTCAGTCCATTCAAGATGCAGAGCAAGATCCACACTGGATCATTGCAATGCAAGAGGAGTTGCATCAATTTGAGAGGAACAAAGTATGGGAACTAGTGCCAAAGCCCAAGGATCACTCCATTGTTGGAACAAAATGGGTATTCAGAAACAAATTGGATGATCAAGGAGTAATTATAAGAAACAAGGCAAGGATAGTTGCTCAGGGATACTCTCAAGAAGAAGGAATCGACTACGATCAGACTTTTGCACCATTTGCAAGATTAGAAGCCATCAGAATATTTCTAACTTATGCAGCTCACAAAGGCTTCAAAGTATATCAGATGGATGTCAAAAGTGCTTTCTTGAATGGAGACATCAAAGAGGAAGTTTATGTCAGACAACCTCACGACACTCACATCCGTAACCGACGGTAGCGACGACACCGTCACATCAGGCCCTGTCGTCCTGGCCTAGCTATCCTGCTACAATGTCTGCGGCTGCTCTACCTGCGGGGTGACCTCCTAAAAAGGAAGACGTAGAAACCGTTAGTCGAAAGACTAAGTGGCTTCACATCCGCTCCCCCGGTGACTCCTCGGCACCGGGCGGAGAAAGGAACAAGGGTACAAGTATTATAAGCAGAAAAACATATACAAACAGGTGGTAATGGTATAATAAGATTAATAACATTATAATCTAGCAGCTCTACACAACAATTAGTAAATCAACAAGTACAAGTATTAGTAAATCGAAAAGTACAAGTAACTACAGCAGGAAAGTAACTTAACTTTTAAGAGTGACCATACAAACTTATATGTTAAGGATCGGTTTATATAAGTAACTCATCATATAGAAGTGCCCATACAAACTTATACGATGAGGATCTTGTTGTGCAATGTTATGAAATGTTATGTATGTTATGTGATGACTCACCCATGATCACACACATGCCATTGCTATGCCAACATAGACTATAGTTCCCACTATTCGAGCAGGTAGCTAACCTCTCAGGCGTCAGCCGCCGTGGCCAGGCGGTGACAGTAGAGCGACCATCTCTACTACTAGGCGGGTATCCACACTACTTCACCTAGGCCTCTGCACGCCTCAACGCTAAGAACACAACAGCAGAGCCCATGCGTACTATGGCCCATCGGGAGCCTCGGGTAGATGTGCACCGAGGGCCAAGCCTCGAACTGACCATGTGTGACCTGGAAGGAGCCTCAGAAGTAAGCACGAGGACCAAGCCAAATTGTTCACCTGGCACGGAATGAGCCCCGGGACGTAGACAACGAGGACCAAGCCCAACCGCCCAAAGTCTAACTGTCAACTCCCAATGGTGTGACGATCGGCGAGACCGTAGACCTGCCACACTATCCTTAACCCAGGATTACAACACCGCGTGTCGACTCACACCACATGCAAATTCCACAACACCGTGGCATGGAAGGGGCCTCAGAAGTAAGCACGAGGACACAGACCCACCATCTACTCGGCACGGAAGGAGCGTCGGGACGTGAACACCGAGGACCAAACCCAACTGTCCATCTATACCACATTTCAACATTAACTCAACTAGTGATGGCCAACGCTGCACTTACATCCCTCCACAATACTACCCATAGGGAGACTACGCTCTAAGTATTGGACAACCACATTTCATTCTAACCATCATACATACTCATTGTCATGGCTTATCCTTCTATTTGTCATTCCAAATGATTTCAACATATTACAAGCATGATGCGCCTAAATAATAATCTGCCAATTTGTATCTAGTCATTTCATTCATCATATTATAAACATGATGCACATATATAATAATCTATCAATTTTTAGCAAGTCATATTGTGCCATAAAGCTTGCTTCACAATTCAGCTTTATGAAATCTAATTAACAAGATTCATCATTCATAGAACTACGGTGGTTAGGATAAAATAGTGCATCAAAAGTCTCGAGTTAATTTGCAACATCGATTCCACTGAATTCAAATTCATATTATATAAACCCCAGAAATTAAGTGCAGAATAAATTTGGACAGCAAATTCGACCGGATATTCCTGAAGCTACAGGAATCCGGTGAAGATGTGTAACCCCTCGATGGAAAGGTCTTTCCATGGGTTACAACTTTCATACTCAGCACATAACCCAGATTTGAATGTATCCTATTTGCGATCAGCTTCAAAATCCGTTGCGCACAGAACAACATTTCTGCATGCAGGATTTATCAGACCTCAATTTCGTTCAGACTTTCCTGTGGCTATACACTCCGCATGAAGATGTGCAACCACTCGTTGGAAAGGTAGATTCAAGGTCTTCAACTTTCATGTTTAGTTGAAAGCCCAAATCTGGCCACAGCCTACATGAAAATGTCCAAGAAGATCACTGCACGCAGAATACAGATTCTGCATGTATCTTAAAGAGGAATGCACAACATCGGTTCATCTTCCTCTTCAAGTCGATCTTCCACAATCACTCGAGAAATTCCTCCTCCCTTATTCACCCTCAAAGGGCCATGATTCTTCACGAAACCATCCACCCGTCGTCACATAGAAGGAAGGGGAGGTTGAAGAGATCTAAAACCTAGAACACATGTCCTAGCATGGCCATCCCTAGAAAACTCCTTCTCTCCATCAAAACTCTCTTGAGTCGATATCTCTCCTATGAAAATAACTAAAGATCTAGCACCAAGGGAGATGGGAGGAGGCTCATCTCATTTCCGGCGTTTCCACTATTTCCGGCCATAGATCGTGTAACTCTTCTCGGCGGTTCTCCTCCTCTTGGACTTGCTCCAGCAGTTTTCCTCTCTGCAGAAATATCTCTCAGGAAAAGTGGCTGGAATGAGCAGTGAAAACGGCTAGGGTTTTCTATTCCCCTTATATATGAAAAGTGACACAGGGAGGGACACGCCTGTGTCCCTGCCCATGTCCAGCTTGCGCGAAGCGTTACAGCGGTTTTCAGTGTCAGTACATTATTCGACACAGGTAGGGACACGCCCGTGTCCCAATCCGTATCCACATGACACGGCCGTGTTCCCTGGCCGTGTCCTCCTCTAGATACACCTTGACTTAACTCGACACAATGACACACGGTTAGGGACACGCCCGTGTCTCTACCCATATCATACTTGTCTCACACACTCACACACATGGGTAGGCCCATGTTTTGCATCATGGTGTCGACACCAGAGTGTCGACACCTCGACCCCAGGGTGTCGACACACTGTGTCGACACACTGTATCGACACCTGGTTCCAGTGTGTCGACACATCATGTGTCGACACACGGTGTCGACACCTCGACCCCAGGGTGTCAACACACTGTGTCGACACCTGGTTCCAGTGCGTCAACACAGCGAATGTCGACACACGGTGTCGACACCAGTGTGTCAACACCTTAACCTGGGTGTCAACTCACTGTGTCGACACCTTAACCCAGTATGTCAACACCTCGACACCAAAGTGTTGACCAATGACTCGAGTGATACAAATCCTATTCACATGTGCTGCCCAGTTATCAGCACTCCCTCGAACCCAAGTCAGCCCTCCTGACTCAAAACACGTATGAGCGGCCTAGTGCGATTCGGGACGTTACAAATCCTATAAACAAAATAAAAGATTTCATCCCCGAAATCAGGCTTAGGCTATGGGGAGAAAAGCATAACAGAAAATACAATATGCTTTTAAATAAAAATACCCTTAGCAAACAACTCCGGATAGCGTTTTTGCATCAAATCCATTGGCTCCCATGTGTATTCCTCCTTCCCATGATTAGACCATAGCACCTTCACCAAGGGAACACTTTTGCGACGTAACTTTCTTGTCTCGCTATCCACGATCCGCATCGGCTCTAGTCGCACAGACCTATCAGACGCCGCAACACCATCGGTTGTGCGGATGTATTAATCAGGCTGCAACAACGCCTTCCGAAGCGACGACACATGGAACACGTTATGGAGGTTCTCTATCACGGACGGTAACTCCAACCGATAGGCCAACGGGCAAATCCTTTCCAATATATCATAAGGCCCAACATACCTTGGGCTGAGCTTTTTCACACCACGCACACGTGACACTCCATGCATCGGTCAGATATTCAGGAACGCCTTATCACCCACTTGAAATTACACCATTCGGTGCCTTGCATTATAATACTTTGCCTGCCGACTTTGAGCTTCCAACAAGCGATCCCGAATCAGTCTAACCGCCGCATCGGTATCCTCAATATATTCAACACCCAAAGCCTTCAGGTCTTCATCTTGCACGCAAGACAAGGGGATTCTACACCTCCTTCCATAAAGAGCTTCATGAGGAGCCATGCCGATACTAGCCTGGTGGCTGTTGTTGTAGGAGAATTCTACTAACGGTAAGAGCCTTTCCCACGACTCTCCTCTATCCAACGCACATAATCTCAACAAATCTTCCAATGTCTGGATGGTCCTTTCAGATTGCCCGTCCGTCTGAGGATGAAACACGGTGCTGAAGGTAAGGCGCGAGCCCAAATACGCATGTACCGCCTTCCACTCCCTTGAGGTGAAACAACCATCCCGGTCCGAAACGATTGTCTTAGGCACGTCATGATAGCGTATGAATTGCTCCACAAAGAGGCGTACTAAGACATCCACATGAGCTTCTTTCTTCATTGGGATAAATCGGGCTAATTTCGTCAGACGATCAACTATCACCCACACTGAATCATTTCCTGAGCGTGAGCGAGGTAATCCATGGACAAAATCCATGGAGATATCATCAAACTTCCACTCGGGGATGGGCAATGATTGTAGTAAACCATCGGGAATCTTGCATTCCGCCTTCACCCTTTGACAAGCTTTGCAATGTGTAACAAAATATCGGACATCCTTTTTCATTCCCGGCCAACACATGGTCTTCCGTAAGCCGGCGTACATCTTAGCAATGCCCGGGTCCACTGAATATTAAGAGCAATGAGCCTCTCTCAAGATATCATCCCGGATTTTACCGCCCTTGGGAATGTAGAGCCGGCCACGAAAATAAACGAGGCCGTCTTTTAGCGTATACTCATCCATAGTCCCATCTTCGATTGACTTGATTGCTGGGGCCAGAGCCGCATCCATTCCTTGCTCTACTCTGATTCAGTCCCGTATATCACAAACTATGCTCATGCTTGCCAAGTACTCTGTATACTCTGCTGAAGGAGCTTTAAATACCAATGTAATATCCATCTACTCAATCATCCGAGCCAACTCCATACTCATCAACCGAGACACTGGACTGGAACCTGGTACCTTTCTACTCAATGCAACGGCCACCGAGTTCGCCTTTCCGGGGTTGTAGTTCATTGTGAACTCATAGTTGCATAGAAATTCTAACCACCGTCGTTGTCTCAAGTTTAACTCCTTCTGAATATGAACGTACTTCAAGTTTTTATGATCTAAAAAGATCTCGCAGTGGACGCCGTATAGATAATGTCACCAAACCTTCAAGGCGAACACCACTGCTCCCAATTCCAAATCATGAACCGGGTAATTGATTTCATGCTTCTTTAATTGTCTTGAAGTGTAGGCAATCATGTGTTCGTGCTGCATCAACACCGCTCCCATCCCTTGATATGATGCATCAGTGTAGACTTGAAATCCTTCCTTCCCAGACGGAAGTGCAAGGATGGGGGCGGAGGTAAGTCTATCCTTCAGCTCATGGAACGCCGCTTCACATTGGGGTGTCCACTCAAATGGCACACCTTTCTTCATCAATGAAGTAAGAGGAAGAGCAATCTTTGAAAATCCTTTTACGAACTTACAGTAGTACCCGGCAAGTCCAAGGAAACTCCTCACATCGGCCGCCTACATCAAAGGCGACCACTCCTTCATGGCATGCACCTTGCCCGGATCCACTGTTATTCCTGCTCCGCTGATCACATGCCCCAAGAAAGCAACCTCTTTAAGCCAGAATTCGCACTTGCTAAACTTGGCAAACAAGGCGTGCTCTTTTAATTTCTTCAATACCAAGGTCAAGTGCTCAACATGCTCCTCCTCCGTCTTTGAGTAGACCAAGATGTCGTCAATGAAGACAATGACGAAGACATCCAAATAAGGTTCAAATTCCTTGTTCATCAGGCTCATGAAGGCCGAATGGGCATTTGTGAGCCCAAACGACATTACCGTGAACTCATACAGTCCATATCTTGAACTAAAGGCCATTTTTTGGATGTCACCTTCTTGTATTCTCAGCTGATAATACCCTGAGTGCAGGTCCAGCTTAGAAAACCAATGCGCTCCCACAAGATGGTCGAACAACTCGTCAATCCGAGGTAGCGGATAAGTATTCCGCACCGTCAGCCGATTGAGTTCCCAATAGTCTATGCACAAATGCAGGGTCCCATCCTTCTTCTTCACGAATAATACATGGGCTCCCCAGGGCGACGAACTGGGGCGAACGAACCCTGACTCCACCAGTTCTTGTAGTTGAAATCTAAACTCCGCGAGTTCCTTCGGGGCCATTCGGTAAGGGGCCTTGGATACCAGCTTGGAACCCAGTACTAGATTAATCTGGAAGTCAACCTCTCTATGCGGGGGTAATCCTGGCAGTTTCTCAGGGAATACCTCGGGGAAATCCCGCACTACCCGTACGTCTTTCATATCCAGCGCCTTATCCTTCAACTTGAACCAGATCATGAAGACTTCATCCCCCTTCATATGGGCTTTTACTGCCTAAACTGAAGATAACAACATGCGAGGTGCGAAGCTAATACCTTGGAAGATGACGTCGGAGTCTCCATGTCTCAAGTAGATTTGTTTCTCTGCACAATCAATCCTTGCAAAGTGCCAGTCCAACCATGTCATGCCCAAAATGATGTCAAACTCCGACATTCTCAAGACCGTGGCAGGTGTATCAAATGCTTTTCCTTCGATAAATATCTCGAACTCGCACTTAGCGGTTGCAATCATCTCCGAGCCGTCCGGTAGGCGCACTCGTCGGGCTATACTAGTAAAGTATTGTACTCCCTCCATGTCCTTAATGAAATTCTCAAACACATAGGAGTGTGAGGCACCGGTATCGAACAGCGCATATGCTGTCTTCCCGCCAACTATCACGGCGCCTAAGTACCAATAACCAAAACTTGTTGCTAGGTGTCTAGTATGTCTCAAGCAACTTTAAGTTTACGAAAAGAAAAACGTGATAATTACTTAAATCATACCTGCAATCACATCTTGGGGATTCCGATCTTGCGCCATGTCCTGGGCGTACACTTGATCCCGAGCAGGGTCGGGGTTTCCTCCTCACGGTCCTCGTCCATGACCATGCATGTAACCCCACCCCCGCGGAGCTGCCGGAGGGGGAGCAGGAGGGATATTCCCATACAATTGCGGGCAGTAGCATCGTATGTGTCCCGGTTGGTTGCATTCGAAACACACCAGCCCACGACGCATCTCAGGTTACTGAAATTGCTGAGGCTGAGGCGGTGGAGGCAACGCAGGCAGCTGCGGAACTGGATGCTCCACTCTATAGTTTTGGTGGAAACGCCATCCACCTATTTGATGTCCTCTTCCTCCTCTAAAGTCCCGCCTCCTCCTATTGCTTGGACCAGCTTCCATCACGTCCTCCGCAGGTCTCTTACCACATCCCAAGTGGTCCGCCTCCAATCTCTTTGCCATATCGATAATCTCCGCCAAACTAGCATTTGCTATAAACAAAAGGGCCTGCCTTAGGGGATCTTGCAGCCCTTTGTAGAAATGCTTGGCGTATCCTCTATCATCCAGGTCATATGAGTCTGCGAACCTTGCGAGATGTTGGAACTCTCGCTGGTATTCTTTAACCAATTTTGATCCCTACTTCAGTAGTAGAAACCTCTGCTCGAGCTCGTCTCGAGCCGATGTAGGAATGAAGTGCTCCAAGAAGACACCCGAGAACTCGCTCCAACCTATCTTGGTATACACTCGTCCTTGGAACGTGGAGCCCATGAGTGACTTCCACCACCTCTTAGCATGTAGATCCAATACTGACACTACCAATGATACAGCCATGTTGGACGAGCAGCGGATCCCTGCCAATAGCTCTTGGACAGTGTCAAACCATTCCTCCGTGCGTACGCCCGACTCCGTCCCGATGTAAGCGGGAGGGGAGAGAGCCCGAAAGGTGCTCAGCCAGTTAGAGCTCGGAGCCTGTTGTTGAACCGGAGGCTTCTGTGCCCTAAAGTCATCCAGGATGGTGGTGAGCGTCTGCCCCAACTCGGATTGTTGAAAATGAGTGGGTATGGAATGGGCAGGAGTGCCCCCCCCGGCTCAACGTGCACTGGAATCTACACGTAAAACATAAACGTATGGTCTGGCTGGCAAATCATGCAGTCAAAGTAAGACAACTTAATGTGAATTACATATGGGCACACCACTGCTTCTGCTAAGTCAGTTTGTCCGCAAACTGACTAATCGAACGGGGGTGGGACCATTGTTGAATGACTTCTTTAGTTGAGGATCGTGGCAAACTGATACCATTTGTAAGACCCCCCCTCCCGGATCCCAGAACACGGTACAAAGGGGGGTCTTATGCCCGAAACAGCCGCCTTGCGGTAGTATTAGCACACGGGCTAACCTATACCACAAGACGCCTATTCCGCCGGCTACAATCAATATCAATATGAACATGCCAACCCAATCATAATATAAGCAAGAATAAGAAGTCAAATCCACACTAAGTCAATAGTCCAAATACATCAAATAAGAGAGAAGCTAAAACATGCTTCCACAATAATCAGAGTACAGCTAGTAATTACCCAAATGGGCTACATCAAAACCTCACGACACTCACATCCGTAACCGACGGTAGCGACGACACCGTCACATCAGGCCCTGTCGTCCTGGCCTAGCTATCCTGCTACAATGTCTGCGGCTGCTCTACCTGCGGGGTGACCTCCTAAAAAGGAAGACGTAGAAACCGTTAGTCGAAAGACTAAGTGGCTTCACATCCGCTCCCCCGGTGACTCCTCGGCACCGGGCGGAGAAAGGAACAAGGGTACAAGTATTATAAGCAGAAAAACATATACAAACAGGTGGTAATGGTATAATAAGATTAATAACATTATAATCTAGCAGCTCTACACAACAATTAGTAAATCAACAAGTACAAGTATTAGTAAATCGAAAAGTACAAGTAACTACAGCAGGAAAGTAACTTAACTTTTAAGAGTGACCATACAAACTTATATGTTAAGGATCGGTTTATATAAGTAACTCATCATATAGAAGTGCCCATACAAACTTATACGATGAGGATCTTGTTGTGCAATGTTATGAAATGTTATGTATGTTATGTGATGACTCACCCATGAGCACACACATGCCATTGCTATGCCAACATAGACTATAGTTCCCACTATTCGAGCAGGTAGCTAACCTCTCAGGCGTCAGCCGCCGTGGCCAGGCGGTGACAGTAGAGCGACCATCTCTACTACTAGGCGGGTATCCACACTACTTCACCTAGGCCTCTGCACGCCTCAACGCTAAGAACACAACAGCAGAGCCCATGCGTACTATGGCCCATCGGGAGCCTCGGGTAGATGTGCACCGAGGACCAAGCCTCGAACTGACCTTGTGTGACCTGGAAGGAGCCTCAGAAGTAAGCACGAGGACCAAGCCAAATTGTTCACCTGGCACGGAATGAGCCCCGGGACGTAGACACCGAGGACCAAGCCCAACCGCCCAAAGTCTAACTGTCAACTCCCAATGGTGTGACGATCGGCGAGACCGTAGACCTGCCACACTATCCTTAACCCAGGATTACAACACCGCGTGTCGACTCACACCGCATGCAAATTCCACAACATTGTGGCATGGAAGGGGCCTCAGAAGTAAGCATGAGGACACAGCCCCACCATCCACTCGGCACGGAAGGAGCCCTGAGACGTGAACACCGAGGACCAAACCCAACCATCCATCTATACCTCATTTCAACATTAACTTACCTAGTGACGACCAACACCGCACTTACATCCCTCCATACTACTACCCGTAGGGAGACTACGCTCTAAGTATTGGACTGCACATTTCATTCTAACCATCATACATACTCATGGCCATGGCTTATCCTTCTATTTGTCATTCCAAATGATTTCAACATATTACAACCATGATGCGCCTAAATAATAATCTGTCAATTTGTATCCAGTCATTTCATTCAACATATTATAAACATGATACACATATATAATATTCTATCAATTTTTAGCAAGACATATCTTGCCATAAAGCTTGCTTCACAATTCCGTTTTATGAAATCTAATTAACAAGATTCATCATTCATAACACTACGGTGGTTAGCATAAAATAGCTCATCAAAAGTCTCGAGTTAATTTGCAACATTGATTCCACCGAATTCAAATTCATATTATATAAACCCTAAAATTTAAGTGCAGAATAAATTTGGACAGCAACTTCGACCGGAGATTCTTGAAGCTACAGGTATCTGGTAAAGACATGTAACCCCTCTATGGAAAGGTCTTTCCATGGTTTACAACTTTCATACTCAGCCCACAACCCAGATTTGAGTGTATCCTATTTGAAATCGGCTTCAAAATCCGTTGCGCACAGAACAACATTTCTGCATGTAGGATTTATCGGGCGTCATTTGCGTTCAGACTTTCCCGTTGCTACACACATCGCATGAAGACACGCAAATACTCGTTGGAAAGGTATTTTCATGGGCTTCAACTTTCATGTTTAGTCAAAAGCCCAGATCTAGAAACAACCTACATAAAAATGTCCAAGAAGATCAATGCGCGCAGAATACAGATTCTGCACGTATCTTAAAGAGGAATGCTCGACATCGGTTCATCTTCCTCTTCAAGTCGATCTTCCACAATCACTCGAGAAATTCCTCCTCCCTTATTCACCCTCAAAGGGCCATGATTCTTCACGAAACAATCCACCTGTCATCACATAGAAGGAAGGGGAGGTTGAAGAGCTCTAAAACCTAGAACACATATCCTAGCATGGCCATCCCTAGAAAACTCCTTCTCTCCATCAAAACTCTCTTGAGTCGATATCTCTCCTAAGAAAATAACTAAAGATCTTGCACCAAGGGAGAGGGGAGGAAGCTCACCTCATTTCCGATGTTTCCACTATTTCCGGCCATAGATCGTGTAACTCTTCTCGGCGACATTTTTTTTTCACGGCGGCGGTTCTCCTCCTCTTGTACTTGCTCCAGTAGTTTTCCCTCTCTACAGAAATTTATCTCAAGAAAAGTGGCTGGAATGAGGAGTGAAAACGGCTAAGGTTTTATCTTCCCCTTATATATGAAAAGTGACACGGTTAGGGACACGCCCGTGTCCCTGCCCGTGTCCTGCTTGCGCGAAGCGTTACTGCAGTTTTCAGTGTCGGTTCATTATTCGACACGGGTAGGGACACGCCCGTGTCCCAATCCGTGTCCACATGACACGGCCGTGTTCCCTGGTCGTGTCCTCCTCTGGATACACCTCAACTTAACTCGATACAACAACACACGGGTAGGGACATGCCCGTGTCTCTACCTGTGTCAGACTTGTCTCACACACTCACACACACGGGTAGGCACGTGTCTTGCATCATGGTGTCGACACCAGAGTGTCGACACCTCGACCCCAGGGTGTCAACACACTGTGTCGACACCTTGTTCCAGTGTGTCAACACATCATGTGTCGACACACGGTGTCGATACCGGTGTGTCGACACCTCGACCCCAGGGTGTCGACACACTGTGTCAACACCTGGTTCCAGTGTGTCGACACAGTGAGTGTCGACACATGATGTCGACACCAGTGTGTCGACACCTCAACCTGGGTGTCGACTCACTGTGTCGACACCTTGACCCAGTGTGTCAACACCTCGACACCAAAGTGTTGACCAATGACTCGGGTGATACAAATCCTATTCGCATGTGCTGCCCAGTTATCAGCACTCCCCCGAACCCAAGTCAGCCCTCCTGACTCAAAACATGTACGAGGGGCCTAGTGTGACTCGGAACATTACATTCCTAGCCATGGGAACTTAGCCGGATGAAAACCACCGCAACTGACTTGCCTTCGCGAATCTGGACTCGGCTCGCGATTTGGGGCTCCGAAGCTTCTCCGGCAGCCGTATCTCTCCTTCACCTTCTTCCTTACTCTCCCTTCTCTCTAAAACTTTAGAAAGATAAAACTTGATGAGGAATGAGGGTTTCAAACCCTATTCCCAGACTTATCATAGCAAGGATAGCTCTGGACCATTAGATCCCATTAGAAGGAATCGGGCAGCCACGATTCGCACTTAAAACCAAACTCCTGGGCCAAACACGGCTTGTGACACGCCCGTGTCCAAGGCTGTATGCCTCAATCGACGCCGAAACCGTCGCACCCAGAATAGGACATGGTCTCTAGACAGCCCATGTCAAACCTGACACGCCCGTGTCACTCAGTACACGCCCGTGTTTCTCGGCGTGTTCCTTCATCGACACAGGACCAAACACAACCCGAGAAGAACATGGGTACTCGACACGACCGTGTTACATTTGACACGCCCGTGTCAAACCCAAACATGCCTGGGCTCCAGACCGTGTTCCTCCCCCTACACGGCTCGGCTAACAATTCGAGCAGGATACGGCCTGGGGCATGCCCGTGTCTCAGGCCGTGTTCACTGTCTTGACGATCATCGACTGCATTTTATTCGACCACTCGGAAAATTCGTCGAACCCAAGCATGATATGTCTTTGGACACGCCCGTGTCCCAGGCGGTGATCACTGTCTCGACACTTTGTCGAGCTCAGTTCATCAGCCACCCGGGTTCTTCGTCGAACCCGAGCACGACACGGCTTTGGACACACCTGTGTCCCAGGCCGTATGACCCCTACCAAGACCCCAACTTGGCTTTAAACGCAGTCCATCCCTCTTTCGAGTTTTTGGGGAGTTACAACTCTCTTCCTCTTAAAAGAATTTCATCCCAAAATTACAGAAATTGAAAGATACACAAAACTTAAATGATACCTGAACAGAATAACTCTGGATACTCCTCCAGCATGGTCTGTTCTCGCTCCCACGAGAGCTCCTCACGACCCGAGTTGTCGCATCAGACTTTTACGAGTTTGACCTCTTTGTTCCGCAACCGCCGAATTTCTGAATCCTCTATGGCGACTGGATGAACTCGCGTCCTTAAGTACTCTTCTATCGGCACTGATGCCGATTCGATCACCACACTAGCCTCTACTAAGGCTTTCCTCAAGACAGAGACATGGAAGATGTCATGTAATCCACTCAACTCTGTGGACAACGCTAACCAGTACGCTGCTTCTCCGACCCATTCTATAACCTCTAAAGGCCCCAAAAACATCGGACTCAACTTCTTGAGTCGGCGAATTCGCGAAACGCCTTTGAACGACTTGATCTTTAGATAGACCCAATCGCCTACCGCAAACTCCAGCTTCCTGTGGCGAGCGTTAAAATATTTTGCTTGCCGATCTTGAGCCACCTTCATGCGCTCTTGAATGGTTCGCACTAACTCACATGCATCAGCTATCACTTCATTTTCCAAAAGTTTGGTGTCTCCCGCCTCTGTCCACGTCATCGGTGTTCGGCATCGCCTCCCATTCAAAGCTTTGTATGGCTCCATCTTTATACTAGCTTGGTAACTGTTGTTATAAGTGAACTCTACCATGATGTGGTGATCCTCCCACTTCTTGCTGAAGTCAAGAATACACATTCTCAGCATATCCTCCATAGTACGTTTTGTTATTTCGGTTTGCCTGTCAGTTTGAGGATGGAAAGCCGTACTGAACTTGAGTTTCGTCCCCAGACTCTTCTGAACCAACCTCCAGTCCTTGGATGTGAAACGTTCATCGCGATCACTAACTATACTCTTAGGAATCCCATGTAGTCGCATAATGTTGCGAACATACAACTCTACCAGCTTCTCCACGTTGTCCTCCTTTCGATTTGGGATGAAGTGAGCCACTTTGGTTAAGCAATCCACAATAACCTAAATCACGTCGTTACCCTGCTTCAATCTAGGTAATCCATGCACAAAGTCCATGGAGATGTCATCAAATTTCCACTCGGGAATAGGAAGAGGCTTCAGGAACCCGCACGGCTTCGGACAGTCGGCCTTCACCAAGGCACAAGATTGGCACCGATTCACGTACAAAACTACGTCCCGCTTCAGTCCAGGCCACCAAAAGAATTTCTTCATATCCAAGTACATCTTTGTACTGCCCGGCTGAATGGAGTACTTTGTGAAGTGATCCTTAAACATCAACTCCTCACGAAGATTTCCGAACTGCGGTACACAGATCCTTCTGTCCTTCCTCAGAATCCCGTCACTTATCTCCTCGGTGCTTGTCTCACACTTTTGAGCTTCCACCACGAATGTCTGGAACTCATCATCAAAATGGGTCGCTTCTCGAATACGATCAGACAAATCGTTCTGCATTTCAATCCAGTTCAATCGAGCCATGATAGACTCGCCCCTTGCTACGCACTCCATGTCGAGGGACTCCCAGTCCAGCACCAACCGCTCATCATGAGCTTCGATCCAATTCCCTTGCCTAGAGTATTTTTTACTCAAGGCATTTTCCACCACATTAGTATTGCCTGGCGTATACTGAATTGCCACCTTGTAGTCTCCAAGGAATTCGACCCATCTGCGATGCCGCATATTCAAGTCCTTCTGATCTAAGAGATACTTAAGGCTTTTATGATCCGTGAAGATCTCCACCTTCGCACCATAAACATAGTGTTGCCACAATTTCAACGCAAAAATTACCGCCGCCAATTCCAAGTCATGGACGTGGTAATTCCTCTCATCAGGCTTCAGCTGCCTAGACCCAAAGGCTATCACACTGCCATGTTGCACCAATACGCAACCCAAATCGCATCCTGATGCGTCACTAAAAATTTGAAATCCTTTGGTCCCTTTCGGTAGACTTATGATTGGAGCTGTCATAAGCCTTTCCTTCAGTGTCTCAAATGCCTGATTGCACTCTTGAGTCCACACAAACTTCTGGTCCTTACGAGTCAGTGAAGTGAGGGGCAGAGCTATCCGCGAAAAGTTTTCTACGAACCTTCTATAGTACCCGGCTAGCCCAAGAAAACTTCGGACTTCCGCCACGGTTCTCAAAGTCGGCCAATATCTAATGGCCTCCACTTTTGTTGGATCTACTGCCACCCCATCCCCACGAATCACATGGCCCAAAAATTCCACCTTCTCTAGCCAGAACTCGCACTTCGAGTACTTTGCATAAAGCTGGTTCTCTCTCAATACTTGCAAGACTACTCTCAAGTGAGTCTCATGCTCCACCTCCGATTTGGAGTAAAGTAGAATGTCGTCAATAAAGATAACTACAAAAGAGTCCAAGTATTCCCGAAATACTCGATTCATCAAATCCATGAATACGGATGGTGCGTTCGTCAGCCCGAACGGAATCACCGAGAACTCAAACTGACCATACCTCATACCAAACGCTATCGTGGGTATGTCCTCGTCTCGAATTCGCAACTGACAGTATCCTAACTTCAAGTCCAACTTTGAATACACCACCGACCCCACCAACTGGTCGAACAAATCGTCTATCGGAGGAATCAGATACTTATTCTTGATAGTCAATTTATTCAACTCTCGGTAGTCTATGCACAACTGTATACAACCGTCTTTCTTCTTCACGAACAACACAGGCACGCTCCACTGTGAAGAACTGGGTCTGATATACCCCTACTCCAACAGTTCCTACAACTGTACCTTGAGTTCATCCAACTCTTTTGGTGCCATTCTAAATGGATGATGTGACACCGACCTAGCCTCTGCCACTAAATCAATTGAGAAATCAATCTCCCGTCGAGGAGGTGCTCCAGGAAGTTCATCAGAAAACACATCCTTGAAATCTGCCACTACGGGCACTTCCCCAAGTGATAACTTGGAAAGACGAACCTCCAATAATACTACAAGAGCTACTCCCCCCTGGTTAAATGCCCACCCCAACTGCATGGCCGAAATCAGGGAACATGACACTCCATTAAGGCCCTCAAACTTAACTTTTGTATGCCCTTCGCTTCTTAGGGTCACCACCTTGGATAGGCAATCAATACTAGCCCGCTGCTCCGCTAGACAGTCTATCCCCAATATTACATCAACTCAACAAATGGTAGGACCGCTGCTATCAACACGAAGTCAACTCTGCTTAGCTCCCAACAAATGCGCCCTTTTGACCCGGTGGTCATGGATGACGCATTGGGCATGCGTACCTTACTCTCTGCGTCCACCGAGAATGACTCAAGTCCAATTATCCAGATGAAGCTTTAAGCAAGAAAAGAGTGTGACGCTCCCGTATCAAACAATACCCTAGCGGGGTATCCGGAAACTAACACAAAGCCTAAAATAGAGGGATCAAACATAAACGGTTTGAATGCATGATGTATAAGATTTAATTTAAACTTCCTCATACCGGTCACCACATCAGGTTGGCGGATCTCTTCCTGCTGTCCAAGGTTGTAAGCCCTTGGTTGCACCGGTTGGAACCGAGAAGTGCTAGACTCCGCCATCTTTCCTTTCTCTGTGGCACTAGGGCCGGAGTGCACAGTCTGCTCCTGCCTTGGCTCTTGCTCAGCATCTCCTTGAGTACAAAAACGAGCTATGTGCCCCACCTTTCCACAATTAAAGCACATCAGTGGTCCCTTAGAGTGAGACCCTTCGGACGTCCACTTGCTTTTCTCACCGGACTTGAATGGGTGAGGCCTTTTCTTCCATCTATTCCCTTCGGACTTCCCTTGGGATTGAGAAGGCCTCCCTTGCCCTTGCTTGGGCGCGAAACCCTTACGACATTTGGTTCACTACAGATCACTCTCCAACATCCTGGCAGCCTCAACTTGCTCATTAAAACAATCTCTCTTCATGGCGATGAGGGATTGTCTTAGATTCTCCCTCAGCCCCTAGTAGAAGAGGTTATCCCTCTCCTCATCGTCTGCCATTATCGTTCCTGCATAACGACCCAACTGAGTGAACTCCTGTTACTCGTCCACCGTCTTATCCTGATACACTAAGTGCAGAAACTGCCTTTGGAGGGCCAACCTTGTTGAAATAGGAATGTACTTCTTTAGGAAAGCATTCCCAAACTCTTCCATGGACGGGCTGCGTCCAGGAAACTAGTGTCCGCTATGGCTCACCCACCACAACTTCGCGTCTCCCTCCAACATGAAGGCCGCAAACTCAGATTTCTTCTCCTTTGGCATCTCTGCCGCCCTCAGAAGCTCTTGCATCCGTGCCCACCAATCCTCCGCATCAGTCAGCGTACCGACTCCCTTGAAAATTGCAGGATGGAAGCTCAGAAAATTCTTCACCACCCTTTCGGCCAACGACTCTGCTCGCCTGGCTTCTCTGCCCGGCACGACCGTCGCCGTATCTAGGGTAGCAGGAGTTGATACCTGAGCAACAAGGGTTGCTACTTGAGCTATCGTTGCAGCTTGGGTTGCCACCATTTCTTCTACAAGCATGTGACAAAAATCGACCGGGTTTACACCCATGCCCAAAGGACCCTGAGTAGTAGCGTGGCTCACTGAAAGCTCTTCTCTTGGTCTCGACGTACCTGTCTCGTTGCTTGCACTCTTAAGAAGATCAAGGTAACAAGTAATCAGTTTCTTAATCACAAGACTCAAACATAATGATACTCATGGTCCCACATTACTCCTATGTGGATAACTTCTGTATGTGATCCGATTACGTTAAAATGACCGCCCTAACTGGCCTTGAACGCAACCTTGCTCTGATACCAAATTGTAACACCTCCCCTGTAATGACCGTACAATATGGGTCCGGCCGGGGCACCACAACATACAGACGCCACAGCTTTAGCGTTAAAAGATGATATTAACTACCCTATCTCAAAACTCAATATCAAACAACAGCGAAAATAGTAAGCAAGACCAGAATCTATCCACAAATATAAGAGTTTCGAAGAGGCCTTAAGGCCTTACAACAATAGAGAGTCCAACACTCAAATGAATACATCAAACATCAATGTGCATAAGCACTCCTAAACTACCTCGGCATGCAAGCCAAAAAACTAGAGCATCAAACATACGATGCCACTAACTAGAGATAGTACAAAACTTGTAACACTTCATGAGGCTTAGGCCTTTTGGTCGGCGAGCTAGCTCCTGCTTGCGATCCTTGCCCTGTAAAAATTGGTGATAGCGCGGGTCAGCAAAGGCTGACCTCAAACTGTGTAACCAACACATCTCCTCCCGGCCGCCCCTAACGGACCCCGGGTACCCCTCCAACCTGCAAGTCAGCACTTCGTATACCATATACATAAACATGTAAAGCTCTAAAAGAACAAGTTCGGATGTCTCAAACAACAAACATGTTTTCTATGTTGAGCATATAATAAAAAGGGGCCTACTATGCATCATGTATGCAAAACCCTGGCTTTGCCAAAGGCACCCTATTGCGTATGCAACTAGCACATCATCATAACATCTGGGTACTTCCAATTTTCCCATTGGCGTTAAGCCGCAAACAAAAAGGTACTACAATTCCCCTAACCGCATACAAGCCGCCACACGGAAATCTTGTCAAGGCCCCACCCACTCGTGGGTCTTAGACCCAGGCTTGCCTGCAAACTTTGACTTCGCGCGTCAGGATTCCGTCTCACACACAAACCGATTCTAAGAACCCTTGCTGGACCCCACCCGCTCGTTGCTTCAATGCCCGGGCTTGTCCCATGCTTGGCATTCTCGTCAGTCTCACAGAAGGGGACTAGTCTCGCCGGGACACTCTCCCCACATGACTTGCACGTCATAGGATAGCCAGCCGACCACGGAGAGAAAGCCGCGCCTTAGCACATCACAATCCATAATCATTCCCACCCTAATCAATCATTTCTACTGCAACATCCATGCGCACCAAGGAAACCATCTACCGCCAATGCGGAGCTAACCTTGTCCACCAAGAAAACCATCTACCGCCAATGCGGAGCTAACCTTGTCTGGTTCTGGCTACACGTACTCACTCGAGAAAAAGGGGGGAAATCACATACATCACAAATGGTATCTTGCCGCAACGGATTTCTATAAAATCCTTAAGGCTCGCTATGCAACATCACCGAGTCGGACTAACTGTCGCGACTACGTCTTCACCCATAATGCCTAATCCACCAACGGAGCAGATCTCTAATGCAAAATCATGCCGGGGACGGACTCAATCGACCCGGAGGTTCCTATTGAACCATGGCGACCCATACCCCTCTCATTTGAGAGATTTGGTGTCCAAAAGTTTGAAAGAAAAAGATGCTAAGCACGCATCCTAGAAACTAAGAGGAGAAGTGTCGTTACCTTATGACCCCTCTTCCTAGCCATGGTAACTTAGCCGGATGAAAACCACCACAACGGACTTGCGTCCGCGGATCTGGACTCGGCTCGCGATTTGGGGCTCTGAAGCTTCTCAGCCAGCCGGATCTCTCCTTCACCTTCTTCCGTGCTCTCCCTTCTCTCTAAAACTATAGAAAGAGAAAACTTGATGAGGAATGAGGGTTTCAAACCCTATTCCCAGACTTATCACAGCAAGGACAGCTCTGGACCATCAGATCCCATTAGAAGGAATCAGGCGGCCATGATTCGCACTTAAAACCAAACTCCTGGGCCAAACACGGCTTGACACACGCTCGTGTCCAAGGCCGTGTGCCTCAATTGACGCTGAAACCGTCGCACCAAAAACAAGACACAGGCTCTGGACATGCCCCTGTCAAACCTGACATGCCCGTGTCACTCAATACGCGTCCGTGTTGCTGGGCGTTTTCCTTCATCGATACAGGACCAAACACAACCTGAGAAGAACACGGGTACTCGACACGCCCGTGTCACATTTGACATGCTCGTGTCAAACCTGAACACGCCTGGGTTCCAGGCTGTGTTCCTCCCCCGACATGGTTCGGCTAACAACCCAAGCAGGACACGTCCTGGGACACACCTGTGTCTCAGGCTGTGTTCGTTGTCTCGACGATCGTCGACTGCATTTTCGTCGACCGCTCGGAAAATTCGTCAAACCCAAGCACGATATGGCCTTGGACACGCCCGTGTCCTAGGCCGTGTTCACTGTCTCGACATTTTGTCGAGCTCAGTTCTTCGGCCACACGGGTTCTTCGTCGAACCCGAGCACGACACGACCTTGTACACGCCCGTGTCCCAGGCCGTGTGACCACTACCAAGACCCCAACTTGGCTTTAAACACAGTCCGTCCCTCTATCGAGTTTTCGTGGCGTTACAGTTGTACATCTCAGTGAGCCAAACAACTTTTATGCTGATCAAATTTTGATTTGGAGCCATCTTTGCTTTCGATTTGGGACCCGAAATCTGGGACGGCGAGAGTGCTATAGTAAAATGCCCGAAAATTCAGTTTTTCGGAGCCCAATATGAGGGTCAAGATAGCTCGAAATCGAAAATTTATCAACATAAAAGTTGTAGATATCGGCGAGATCTACAACTTTTATTTTGATCACTTTTCTATTTGGAGGCATCTTGACCCCCAAAAATACTGGCACGTACGCCCACATATTAGGGGCCCGCGTATTTTATATATTCACACACACACACACACACACACACACACACACACACACACACACACACACACACACACACATACATGAGCTTCTTTGCATGGGCTATGCCCGTGTTCGATGCTCTCGAGTGGTCTTCGGTCGCATCCACTCCTCCTTCGCCCGCCTCCGCACGGGCTTCACTCATGCTTGATGCTTCGGGAGGGCTCGAACTCATAGAAGCGGGTTTTACCCGCTTCCACGCAATCCACAAGCTCGACACCACACCCGTCAATCTCCGCCTCCCGGAGCCTAATGGTTGTTGTTTGATTTTGTATATGCACTCCGAGGGGCCACGAGTGGCGGGTGCGGCACCGAGCTGGTGGATTGCGTGGAAGCGGGCAAAACCCACTTTTATGCGGCCGAAATCTGGTAGAAACATCATGTACGGGCGAAGCTCATTCGAAGGTGGGCGAAGTGGATGCGGCCGAAGGCCCCCCGAGATCACCGAGCACGGGCGTAGCCTGTGCAAAAATGCTTGTATATTATTTTAAAATTATTTCTGTAAAATTATTCAGTTTTTTAATTAAATTAGCATTATTTTAAAATTATTTTGATTTTTTATTATATTTTTTTAATTTTATTTTTATTAATTTTTTATATATTGTTTTTATAAAATAAAGTTTTAGTACTTTATTATTAAATTGTTGTATAGCCTTAAGTTCTTTTAATTAACCCCCCGCCCGCCACCATTTCCTCAACCCAAACTGTCGCCACCACTTAGTTCCTTCAAATCCACCTCCACCACCTCCACCACCTTCACCACCTCCTTGGAGTACAAGGGGCGAATGTAAGGAGGGGCGGTCTGCCCCCCATACAAAAAAATATTACAAATAGGTTAGTGAATTTATTTTCTTCTCGTCAAGATGATGAATTTAAACTACTTATATGTCAAAAACAGTAGTCGAATGAGGAAGAAATGACTTCGGAAAGATGAAGACATTAAAAAATATTATTGTTGGAGAAAATTGATCTCTGGTCACCTTATTAACATTCTTAGATCGACCACTATTCGAGTACACTGTCACCTCCAAGTCCACCGCCAGCCCCGCCGCTGAGCCCACCACCACCTCCAAGACCACCTCAACCACTTGCTCCACCGCCGCCACCTAGACCTCAGCCCGCTCTACCACCCAATCCACCTACATGACCACCAATGAGCCCTCCGTCGTGACCACCTCCAAGCCCTCCGCCAACTCCCAACCCCCAGCTCTAACAAACACAACTGCTAGCTTCGCAAACACCACTGTCATGCCCCCTCCTTCCCCCCTCCAGGCGCACTGCCACCTCCGGGACCTCAACCAGCTCCACCACTGTAAGACCCCCTTTTTTTTTCTTTTTCGACTCCGGGGTCTTAGGCCAAGATCCGCCGTTTTGCGGTGACTCCTTCACGTCCTGAAGGGACATCACCACAAAGCGCCGATTCTGCCGGCCAATTCGATCACATAAAAGTAGCATAATGAAGTAAAATGAAAACTGTCTGTCCACAGAGAATCACATGACATATATAAATATAACTCCACGAAGGGAGTGTCCACAGAAGATAACATCAGAGTAGCAAAAATACGGGCTTATGCCCGGTACAACATATCATCACTACAAAGTCACTCATGCGGAAGCAAAAGCTGAAAAACTACTCGGGGTCGAGACTCACAGTCCCGGCTGTATGAACTCCGGAGCTAGACTGCCCCATCTCCAAGCGCACCGGTCTCTGGGGCTGCTCCTCCATGCTGGTCTCCGCGATCCCCTAAATGATGCGGTTCGAAAACCGTTAGTCTAAAAGACTAAGTCCTATCATCCCCCACCCCTTCCCCCACGGCTCCTAGGCACCGAGCGGAGAGGAAGAAAGGGGAGGACTTGAAGGTGGAGAATATCAAAGCAGATGGCAGCGGTCCTATTCTAGCAAGTTCTATAGCATATAAAGACAATAAAATGTAAGCTGAAATGTAACCTTCACTTATGTGGAAAACACATAAGCCAAGGGGTCTTTTGCAAGGCTCCCATCGTATAAAAAGTCCCATACCGATTTATACGTTGGGGTGTCGGTGGTCAAACAGCAGTAACTAAATATATCAAAATTAACCTTAATTTATAAACTTGCCCACACAAGCTTATAGACTAAGGGGTCGTGTTGCAGGTCCTAATGTATAAGCGTCCCATTCCACTTATACATCAGGTGTCAGGGGTTAAATGAATCGATTATGCTATGACATGCAAGTGGGTATGATGGACATGCAAGTGCAACGCACACACCCGACTCTGTGCACACAGACCTTTAGTTCCCCCTTTCTGGAGCCGTAACCTCCCAGGATACCTCCGTAGTGGCAGACGGAAGCGGTGGGTTGGGCCTCGCCCACCTCTAAACCAGTAATGCACTACCGGTCAGACCTATCGTACGCCTCAACGCTTGGTGCACGAAGCGGACTCCTGCGTACTCTTGCCGGCTGGCGCACCGGACTTCTGTTGGCGAAGTGCTAACCACACTTGCCGAGTCAACGTATTGGCGTCGGTGCATCGACCCTCCAATACCGAAAACCCACCACCTTAATTTATTTTCCTTTTATGCACATGCAGATTTAGCGTAAACAAAACCCGAGCCGAAGCTCCCCGGACCAAGAGTCCGTCTTTTAACCATCCGAGCCGAAGCTCCCAGCTGACTTTTGGTGCTAACAGTGCCTGTGAAATGTGCAACCCTAATTACTAAGTTACTCTTTTCAGCTTGTTAAACAGTTTACGTTAACCCAGGACTGCCCCCGGTATTCCCTGTGAAGGGCTCTCAAGGGGCACTAGGAACTGTGTTGGGATTACGCCCAGCGTTCCCTTTCGCAAGGTACTTATTTTATTATTGGTTGATCCCCTTACCCATTATTTTCTCATGTTTCGATACGCTAATCCTAGGGTGATTTGACTCCAACTCTCCTTGGGTAGGACGATCTTTCGTCGGGCCCGAACGCCTTTAAACCCTAGACAAATCCACACCCTACTCACTCATCTTCCAAAGATGCAGCCCTTTCCACTTGTCCTTACAGCAAACCATCAAGACCCATCATACGTGCCCTAATTCAATCCAAATGAAATCCTGCAGTTTTGCTATATGCAGACCACTTAAGCTACGTGACCCGTAAAAGGGGAAGTACATGAAATACTCATCCAGTACCCTCATGATAATTATCAGAGGTCTATTATGATAAATATAGACTAAATTCAGAAAATCATATTTTTCCCAATTAATCTACTATTTATTGAATTTTCCTCAAAAACTAGGCCATAGTCAATTTGAACATGAACCATAAGATTTTCTCAGGTAATGGCCTCCTAAAATTTGTATTCACTAAATAACAGAGAAATATCATTGGATGCTAAGTTTCATAATTTTCCAGATAATTCTTGACCGCTAAAGGATTTATTAAAATAATTCCAAAAATCAAAAATAATGAAGGAAGTGCCACATATATGTCTCCAATAATTATGTAAAAATTACTAGGGCTTCATAGGGAACTAAAAACATCATGATGAAGAAATTAGAATTTTTCAGACAATATAAAAGTCATTATTAAATTTTCCAAAGTTCCATGGAATTAAATAATTAAAGAAGCAACAACCTAATATCATTCTTCAAAAATTCCATACAAATTTACAGAGATGGGTAACATGATTATAAGCCCCTTGGCTAAGTTTTATCAAGTTTAAGCAAGTATAGTGCTCTGCAAAAACTCTTAAGTGGAAATTATAAAATATAACTCTGTGAATAAAGTACCAAAAATATTCATCCAAAATTTATTATAAAATTTCCAGAGACATGTATGCCCTAAGAAACTACCCATTCAAAATCTCAGCCCTTTTCAGATAGTTTTGGTATTAGTTCTTATGGTTTCAAAGCTAGTGCCCTAAACTAGGGTTATGGATTTAAGGGGTCTTTAATCTTCCAAATGCCCTAAAATTTTAACCATAGGACCATAGTGACCCTATGGTCATCATTCCCAAGTTTCAAGCCCATCCAAGGTCTTTTGACCCCAATTTCTTCAAACCCTAGAAATTTACCCTAAAGGGCCTACCCTAACATTCTAGGGCTACCCTAGTCCAATCCACTCCAAACTCCATAAGTGAGTGTAAAAAGTCAAATTATACCTGTGGCCAAAATTTCAGCCTCTGTTGAGGTGATTTGGTCACTCAAAACTAAAAGTGCAACTTTTGACCAAAATGCCCTTCATAGGGTATAAATAGGGTTGGGTCAAAACCTATTCAAAACTCATCCAATCTAAATGAAATTTTATACAGATACCTAATTTGAACCCAGGGACCACTCACCAAAATTTGGGAGGGTTTGGAGGTGTTTAGGGCACCTATTTAATTTATCTAATAATTATTAAATATTTACAAAAACTATAGAAATATTTTCTCCAAAAATTCCCATTTTTGGACAAGCTATAGTTATAGATAGGATAGACTCCCTGCCAAAATCTCAGGTCATTTGGACATGGGATGAAGGGTGGGCATCCATTTGAATCTCAGGTTAGCCCTAGGTATAGGGCCCACCAAAATGGGTGCTGTGGTCTAACTACTTACCCAAATGGGTTGAAATCAATTTTAAAATAATCTAGACTTGAAGGGCTACAACTTGTGTGACTGGCGATTTTTCCTAAAACAGCCTCTAAATGCCTCGTTTAATGACATCAAAATATGCAAGTTAAAGGGGTAATAAATAACAATATTATACATATAAATATAATAATTAAAATATGGGTACTGTTCATCTCCTCCAAAAGCCCGAACCAGCAAACCTCAAAAAAAAACATAAAACCTGTAGCTTTCTCCCGCCTATTACCGGCCACCCAGCCACTTCCCTGGCCAGCCACCACCCCCACAACCTCCGTTGAGGTGAGGGCTACCGCCGGGCGGCGGCACGGCCGCCGGAGGGGCGGTTTCCGGCGAACCCGATAGGTAGAAAATCCATGGAAAAGGCTGAAATTTGCTCTCCCAATCGGGCTCAATTGAGCCCGATTTCTCTCCTAAACGATCTAAGGATCTAGCCCACGAAGAGAGGAGTAGAGGAGGACCTTATTTGTGGTTCGATGACGGCGGCGGCGGTGGTCGGCCATGGCGTTTTTCCTCTCCGGCGAGCTTGCCCGAATCCTCGATCCTCCACCAAAACCTTTGATCCAATATGTTATTTTGACTGCCAAGGACGTTCTGAAGGTGATGGGAAGATCAGAAATTCAAATGGGGGGCTGCATAGGGGGATTTATATTTTTTTCATGGGGGGGGGAGGTGAAGGGTTGGTTGGCCATGGTGGTTGGGCTCCCCCCATTAGTGTTGGCTGGCTGGAATTGATAGCATTATCATCCCAAGAGGCAAGGGAGATGAATGGAGTGGCCCATGGCCTCCCTCCATAACTCCTCTCTCTTTTTTCCTTTTTCTCTCTCCTCCATTAAGGAGAAAACTCTCATTTTCTCTCTCCTAGTCACCCCTACGAAATTTAGGTGGCATCCCTCATAAATATCAGCCTCCTAAAGTTAATGGGCCACTCAAGTTGGGCTTAGCCCAAGTGGCTTGGGCTTGGTTAGGTCATTTAGGCTAGTTTGACCTATTTTAGGGTTGACTTGACTTTGGTCAATTTGGCCATTTTGGTCGACCCCAATGGGTCCTTGGTGACCCATTGGCCTCCCCTAAGGTCTATGTAGGGTTGGGTGGGGTCCACTTGTCTAGGGGAAGGTCAATTGACCCTAAGTAGGCTAGTTTGACCCATTTAGGGTTAGAGTTGACTTTGGTCAACTGAGTCCCTTTCATTGACCCCAATGGGTCCTTATGACTCTAATGGGTCTCCCAAAATGTTTGGGAGTGTTGTGGTAGGGTCTTTGGGCCATGGTGAAGCCCCATGGTCATCCTAAACTATTGTTCAGAATTCTACTATTTGCAGACCATGGTGATCCTCACCTTGGCCTCCTATCTCTTGGCCCATTTCTGGCTTCCTAGGGTTTTGTCATGACCTAGTCATGGCCAAAACCACTCTTAGGGGTCTAGTTGGAAATGGGATGTTACAAATCCCAATAAACAAAACAAAGATTTCGTCCTCGAAATCAAGGTTGGACATACGGGTCTTATTACCGAAGGAAAGAGTCTTGTAACATCCCATTATGACGCCTTGTTTGTTAAATTAGCTTCTACGGGAAAACTTAGATCTAAGACCCTTTCGCCCAATCGGCAAACCAAAATCCCAATAAACAAGGATAAGCCCCCAATAAACAAAAGATAAGCCCCTATCTGCCTAGAGCAGCCCTTAGTATACTTAAAAAAAATAAATTAACATCTTGAGGGGTCTGAGAGGTATACCTGACTGAATAGCTCGGGGTATCTTTGTCGCATCAGGTCCTGTGGCTCCCAGGTATGCTCCTCCTGGCCGTGGTTCCTCCACAGGACCTTGACTAGAGGGACCTTCTTGCGTCGCAAGACCCGCACTCCTCGGTCGTCGATCCTCACAGGCTCCAAATGGACCGACCGGTCTGAAGCTATCGGCCCTTCAGTAGTCAGAATCTGCTGCTCCGGGCGTAGCAGGGCCCTCCTCAAAGAAGAAATGTGGAAGACGTCGTGCAGCGCTTCCAGCTCTGGTGGTAACTCCAGCCGGTAGGCTAGAGGTCCGATCCGCTCCAGGATCCTGTAAGGACCCATGTACCTAGGGCTGAGCTTCTTCCTCCGACCACGCACCCGTGAAACTCCATGCATGGGCCGGATCTTCAGAAACACCCGGTCCCCCACCTGGAACTCCACCTGCCGATGCCGGGCGTCGTAATACTTAGCCTGTCTACTCTGCGCCTCAAGCATCCTGTCTCTGATCAGCCTCACTTGTGCCTCGGTGTCTTCAACAAACTCTGACCCCAATACCTTCGGATCTTCGTTCTGCACCCATGAGAGCGGGGTCCGGCATCTCCTCCCGTACAAGGCTTCGTAAGGCGCCATCCTGATGCTGGACTGGTGGCTGTTGTTATAGGAGAACTCAACAAGGGGTAAGAGTTTCTCCCACGGTTCCCCGCGATCTAAGATGCATAGCCTCAAAAGGTCCTCCAGCGTCCGGTTGGTGCGTTCTGTCTGCCCGTCTGTCTGGGGGTGGAATGCAGTGCTGAAAGTCAATCGCGTGCCTAAGTAAGCTTGCACGGACCTCCACTCCCTGGAGGTGAACCTGCCATCCCGATCCGACACTATCGTCCTGGGCACACCATGATAACGAATGAACTGCTCCACAAACTTCCGCACCAGCACTCCTACTGAATCATCCTTCCTGATCGGTATGAATCGAGCCACCTTGGTCAACCGATCGACGATTACCCAGACCGAGTCATTCCCTGTCCGAGACCGGGGAAGCCCATGTATGAAGTCCATGGCTATGTCATCAAACTTCCACTCCGGCACCGGGAGTGGCTGCAATAATCCTGCGGGGTTCCTGCACTCCGCCTTCACTAGCTGACATGCCTCACAATGGGTCACGAAGTAAGAGACGTCCTTCTTCATGCCCGGCCAGAACATCGTCTTCTTCAAATCAGCCGTCATCTTTGTGATCCCTGGGTGTACAGAATACCGGCTGCAGTGCGCCTCCATCATAATATCCTCCCGGATCTGGCCTCCCTCCGGTATATACACCCGTCCTCTGAAGCACACCAGATCGTCCCTCAGTGTGTAATCTCCTGCAGTGCCCGCCTTCAGAGCTTGGAAGATGGGTTCCAACTTGGCATCCTGCCTCTGTCCCTCTCTGACCCGGTCTCTGATGTCATCGGTAACGCCTATCGCGGCCAAGTACTCCTCATAGAGCTCAGGATCATCAGACGATACCAGAGTAATGTGCATGTCCTCTAGTCTCTGCAGCAGCTCCATAGACATCAACTGAGGCTCTGCTCCTGTTGTGGCGGCTCTCCGACTCAGTGCATCTGCCACCACGTTTGCCTTCCCCGGGTGATAGTGCATCTCATACTGATAGTCAGATAGAAACTCCACCCACCGCCTTTGCCTGATGTTCAGTTCCTTCTGCGTGTCCACGTACTTAAGGTTCTTATGGTCGGAATATATGTCACAGTGGACTCCATAAAGGTAGTGCCGCCATATCTTCAGTGCGAATACAACTGCCCCCATCTCAAGGTCATGTACTGGGTAGTTCTTCTCATGGGTCTTCAGCTGGCGGGAGGCATAAGCTATGACGTGTCCGTTCTGCATCAGTACCGCTCCCATCCCCTGATATGATGCGTCGGTGTAGACCTGGAATCCCTCCCTCCCCGAGGGAAGAGTAAGAATGGGAGCCGAGGTCAGCCGATCCTTCAGCTCCTGGAAAGCTGTCTGGCACTGCGGGGTCCACACGAACGGTGCCTCCTTCTTTGTCAAGGATGTGAGTGGGAGGGCGATTCGAGAGAATCCCTCTACGAACTTCCGGTAATAACCGGCAAGTCCTAGAAAACTCCGTACGTCAGTGGCTGTTTTCAGCTGCGGCCACTCTGAAATAGCTCGAATCTTTGCCGGGTCCACTGCCAGCCCGGCTCCGCTGATAATGTGACCTAAGAACGCCACCTCCTTCAGCCAGAACTGACACTTACTGAATTTCGCATAAAGGTGATGCTCCCGCAGTCTCTCCAGGGTCAATGCTAGATGTCGTGTATGCTCCTCCTCCGTCTTAGAATAGATAAGGATGTCGTCTATGAACACTATGACAAACACATCCAAGTAAGCCTCGAAGACCCGGTTCATGAGGCTCATAAATGCTGACGGAGCATTCGTGAGCCCGAAGGGCATCACGATGAACTCATACAATCCATACCGGCTACTAAAGGCCGTTTTCGGGATATCCTCCTCCTGGATCCGCAGCTGGTAATAGCCTGATCTCAAGTCCAGCTTCGAAAAGTAATGGGCTCCCTCCAGCTGATCGAACAACTCGTCTATCCTGGGGAGCGGATAGGTATTTCGGACGGTCAGCCTATTTAGTGCTCGATAGTCGATGCACAGGCGTAAGGTGCCGTCCTTCTTCTTTACGAATAGGACAGGAGCTCCCCATGATGAGGAACTCGGCCTAACAAATCCTGCTTCCACCAGCTCTTGCAACTGTGTCCGAAACTCCGCCAACTCCTTCGGGGCCATCTGATAAGGGGCCTTGGATACCGGCTTAGCCCTTGGTACCAGCTGAATCTGGAAGTCCTTCTCCCTATGCGGAGGTAGTCCCGGCAGCTTATCCGGAAAAATATCGGCGTAGTCACGAACCACCGGAATGTCTGCGATCAAGTCCTTCTCCTCAGTCATCTCGAACAATACTTGGTATACCTCGTCCCCTTGCATATGGGCCTTAATGGCCTGAATAGATGAAAGCAAGCGACGGGAGACCGGTGTAGTACCTTCGAACGTTGCATAAGTATCGCCGTGGCTGAGCACGACCCTCCCTGCCGGGCAATCAATCTGGGCATGGTTCCAGACAAGCCATGTCATGCCCAAGACGAGATCGAAGTCCGGCATCCTCAAGATCGTCGCCGGGGCCTCGAGTGTCAACCCCTCTATGGTAACCTCCAGGAGGCACTTTTCTGTGGACTGAATCTCCATCCCATTGGGGAGGCGCACCCTCCTGGGTAGTCCTGTATAGCAACGAATCTGATCCAGGTCCTTGACGAAATCCTCCGATACAAAGTTATGTGATGCCCCCGTGTCGAACAGGGTGTGGGCAGGCTTGCCGCACACCATCACCATTCCTAAATCAGTTTGAAAGAAATTCTAGCGTAAGGTTTTCTAACCTAGGTTGTATAGTAGTTCTATCAATGCTTAATACGAGCAAAGAATAATTCTAACATTAAGATTACTCTCATACCTGCAATAACCCTGTCCGGGTTCCGGGGCTGTGCTAAGTCCAGAGCGTAAATCTGCTCCCCATTCTGCCTGCGGTCGCCTCCCTGGTAACCACGTCCTCGGCCGCGTCCTCGGCCTCCGAAATGCTGGGCCGGTGGGCCACCCCGTGGTGCTGGAGGTGGTGCCCCCCTCATAGGGCAATCTCTCCGGAGGTGTCCCACCTGGTGACAGTGGAAGCACTCCGGCGGGGGATACGCCATACCCCGGGGTCTCTGCATCTCCTGGATCCGGAGAGGTTGAGGGGCCAAGACCACCTGCTCTCTCGGCTCCTGCCTCAACTCCTGACGAGGCTGCTCCTCTGCCCTTCTTCCATCTGGTACGATGCCTCGCCGCTGATCATTTCGGGCCCTCCGGCCCTGGTCCTCCGTTTGCCGTTTCCGGCCCCGAGTGGTGTGCCAGTCGGCCTCAATCCTCTTCGCCATCTCTAAAATCCGGGAGATGGGCCCGTCAGAGACAAAAAGCAAAGCCTCTCTCAACTCCTCTTTTAGGCCCTTATAAAACCTCTTGACGTACCCCGCTTCATCCAGCTGATAAGAGCCCGCATATCGGGCCAAATGATCGAACTCTCGGTGGTACTCCACCACTGTCCTGGTGCCCTGCCTCAGCTGCAAGAAACGCTCCTCCAACTCGTCCCTGGCCGACTGAGGAACAAAGTGCTCCAGCAGCGTGGCCCTGAATTCTTCCCATGTGATTTCTGCAATCTCTCTATCCGCAAAAGTCGTGTCCAACAGCGTCTTCCACCACCGCTTGGCATGTGACTCCAAGCAAGATACCACTAGGGCCACCCTCTCCTCCCAGGGGCATCGTATCCCCGTCAACATCTCGTACATCACATCCAGCCACTCCTCTGTCCGTACTGCCGACTCCGTCCCCAAGTAAGATGGGGGAGAGAGTCCTCGGAAGGTGCTCATCCAGTTGGCCCCTGGGTTTGGCTGCTGGGCTGGGGCTTGCTGAGCCCGGAAGGCCTCAAGGATGGCTGTAAGGGTCTGCCCCATGTCTGACTGGAGGAAAGGTGTGGGGACCATGGGAGGTGGTGCAATGTCTGGAATCTGCTGAGCTCCACCTTGTGGGGTGGGCTGAGCTGAGGGCTGCAAAATGAACTACATCAGTAGGTAATCGACTCAATGCCTAATGATAGTGGACAATTTATATGTGATTCCCCCCATATGGGCACACCACCGCTTCCGCTGCTTAGTTTGTCCCCAAACTAAACCCGCGCGGGGGTGACCCAGGGTTGTGGACGGCTACTTTTCGATCGAGGTTTGCTTTGATACCACTTGTAAGACCCCCTTTTTTTTTTCTTTTTCGACTCCGGGGTCTTAGGCCCAGATCCGCCGTTTTGCGGTGACTCCTTCACGTCCTGAAGGGACATCACCACAAAGCGCCGATTCTGCCGGCCAATTCGATCACATAAAAGTAGCATAATGAAGTAAAATGAAAACTGTCTGTCCACAGAGAATCACATGACATATATAAATATAACTCCACGAAGGGAGTGTCCACAGAAGATAACATCAGAGTAGCAAAAATACGGGCTTATGCCCGGTACAACATATCCTCACTACAAAGTCACTCATGCGGAAGCAAAAGCTGAAAAACTACTCGGGGTCGAGACTCACAGTCCCGGCTGTATGAACTCCGGAGCTAGACTGCCCCATCTCCAAGCGCACCGGTCTCTGGGGCTGCTCCTCCATGCTGGTCTCCGCGATCCCCTAAATGATGCGGTTCGAAAACCGTTAGTCTAAAAGACTAAGTCCTATCATCCCCCACCCCTTCCCCCACGGCTCCTAGGCACCGAGCGGAGAGGAAGAAAGGGGAGGACTTGAAGGTGGAGAATATCAAAGCAGATGGCAGCGGTCCTATTCTAGCAAGTTCTATAGCATATAAAGACAATAAAATGTAAGCTGAAATGTAACCTTCACTTATGTGGAAAAACACATAAGCCAAGGGGTCTTTTGCAAGGCTCCCATCGTATAAAAAGTCCCATACCGATTTATACGTTGGGGTGTCGGTGGTCAAACAGCAGTAACTAAATATATCAAAATTAACCTTAATTTATAAACTTGCCCACACAAGCTTATAGACTAAGGGGTCGTGTTGCAGGTCCTAATGTATAAGCGTCCCATTCCACTTATACATCAGGTGTCAGGGGTTAAATGAATCGATTATGCTATGACATGCAAGTGGGTATGATGGACATGCAAGTGCAACGCACACACCCGACTCTGTGCACACAGACCTTTAGTTCCCCCTTTCTGGAGCCGTAACCTCCCAGGATACCTCCGTAGTGGCAGACGGAAGCGGTGGGTTGGGCCTCGCCCACCTCTAAACCAGTAATGCACTACCGGTCAGACCTATCGTACGCCTCAACGCTTGGTGCACGAAGCGGACTCCTGCGTACTCTTGCCGGCTGGCGCACCGGACTTCTGTTGGCGAAGTGCTAACCACACTTGCCGAGTCAACGTATTGGCGTCGGTGCATCGACCCTCCAATACCGAAAACCCACCACCTTAATTTATTTTCCTTTTATGCACATGCAGATTTAGCGTAAACAAAACCCGAGCCGAAGCTCCCCGGACCAAGAGTCCGTCTTTTAACCATCCGAGCCGAAGCTCCCAGCTGACTTTTGGTGCTAACAGTGCCTGTGAAATGTGCAACCCTAATTACTAAGTTACTCTTTTCAGCTTGTTAAACAGTTTACGTTAACCCAGGACTGCCCCCGGTATTCCCTGTGAAGGGCTCTCAAGGGGCACTAGGAACTGTGTTGGGATTACGCCCAGCGTTCCCTTTCGCAAGGTACTTATTTTATTATTGGTTGATCCCCTTACCCATTATTTTCTCATGTTTCGATACGCTAATCCTAGGGTGATTTGACTCCAACTCTCCTTGGGTAGGACGATCTTTCGTCGGGCCCGAACGCCTTTAAACCCTAGACAAATCCACACCCTACTCACTCATCTTCCAAAGATGCAGCCCTTTCCACTTGTCCTTACAGCAAACCATCAAGACCCATCATACGTGCCCTAATTCAATCCAAATGAAATCCTGCAGTTTTGCTATATGCAGACCACTTAAGCTACGTGACCCGTAAAAGGGGAAGTACATGAAATACTCATCCAGTACCCTCATGATAATTATCAGAGGTCTATTATGATAAATATAGACTAAATTCAGAAAATCATATTTTTCCCAATTAATCTACTATTTATTGAATTTTCCTCAAAAACTAGGCCATAGTCAATTTGAACATGAACCATAAGATTTTCTCAGGTAATGGCCTCCTAAAATTTGTATTCACTAAATAACAGAGAAATATCATTGGATGCTAAGTTTCATAATTTTCCAGATAATTCTTGACCGCTAAAGGATTTATTAAAATAATTCCAAAAATCAAAAATAATGAAGGAAGTGCCACATATATGTCTCCAATAATTATGTAAACATTACTAGGGCTTCATAGGGAACTAAAAACATCATGATGAAGAAATTAGAATTTTTCAGACAATCTAAAAGTCATTATTAAATTTTCCAAGGTTCCATGGAATTAAATAATTAAAGAAGCAACAACCTAATATCATTCTTCAAAAATTCCATAAAAATTTACAGAGATGGGTAACATGATTATAAGCCCCTTGGCTAAGTTTTATCAAGTTTAAGCAAGTATAGTGCTCTGCAAAAACTCTTAAGTGGAAATTATAAAATATAACTCTGTGAATAAAGTACCAAAAATATTCATCCAAAATTTATTATAAAATTTCCAGAGACATGTATGCCCTAAGCAACTACCCATTCAAAATCTCAGCCCTTTTCAGATAGTTTTGGTATTAGTTCTTATGGTTTCAAAGCTAGTGCCCTAAACTAGGGTTATGGATTTAAGGGGTCTTTAATCTTCCAAATGCCCTAAAATTTTAACCATAGGACCATAGTGACCCTATGGTCATCATTCCCAAGTTTCAAGCCCATCCAAGGTCTTTTGACCCCAATTTCTTCAAACCCTAGAAATTTACCCTAAAGGGCCTACCCTAACATTCTAGGGCTACCCTAGTCCAATCCACTCCAAACTCCATAAGTGAGTGTAAAAAGTCAAATTATACCTGTGGCCAAAATTTCAGCCTCTGTTGAGGTGATTTGGTCACTCAAAACTAAAAGTGCAACTTTTGACCAAAATGCCCTTCATAGGGTATAAATAGGGTTGGGTCAAAACCTATTCAAAACTCATCCAATCTAAATGAAATTTTATACAGATACCTAATTTGAACCCAGGGACCACTCACCAAAATTTGGGAGGGTTTGGAGGTGTTTAGGGCACCTATTTAATTTATCTAATAATTATTAAATATTTACAAAAACTATAGAAATATTTTCTCCAAAAATTCCCATTTTTGGACAAGCTATAGTTATAGCTAGGATAGACTCCCTGCCAAAATCTCAGGTCATTTGGACATGGGATGAAGGGTGGGCATCCATTTGAATCTCAGGTTAGCCCTAGGTATAGGGCCCACCAAAATGGGTGCTGTGGTCTAACTACTTACCCAAATGGGTTGAAATCAATTTTAAAATAATCTAGACTCGAAGGGCTACAACTTTTGTGACTGGCGATTTTTCCTAAAACAGCCTCTAAATGCCTCGTTTAATGACATCAAAATATGCAAGTTAAAGGGGTAATAAATAACAATATTATACATATAAATATAATAATTAAAATATGGGTACTGTTCATCTCCTCCAAAAGCCCGAACCAGCAAACCTCAAAAAAAAACATAAAACCTGTAGCTTTCTCCCGCCTATTACCGGCCACCCAGCCACTTCCCTGGCCAGCCACCACCCCCACAACCTCCGTTGAGGTGAGGGCTACCGCCGGGCGGCGGCACGGCCGCCGGAGGGGCGGTTTCCGGCGAACCCGATAGGTAGAAAATCCATGGAAAAGGCTGAAATTTGCTCTCCCAATCGGGCTCAATTGAGCCCGATTTCTCTCCTAAACGATCTAAGGATCTAGCCCACGAAGAGAGGAGTAGAGGAGGACCTTATTTGTGGTTCGATGACGGCGGCGGCGGTGGTCGGCCATGGCGTTTTTCCTCTCCGGCGAGCTTGCCCGAATCCTCGATCCTCCACCAAAACCTTTGATCCAATATGTTATTTTGACTGCCAAGGACGTTCTGAAGGTGATGGGAAGATCAGAAATTCAAATGGGGGGCTGCATAGGGGGATTTATATTTTTTTCATGGGGGGGGAGGTGAAGGGTTGGTTGGCCATGGTGGTTGGGCTCCCCCCATTAGTGTTGGCTGGCTGGAATTGATAGCATTATCATCCCAAGAGGCAAGGGAGATGAATGGGGACAATGGAGAGATGAATGGAGTGGCCCATGGCCTCCCTCCATAACTCCTCTCTCTTTTTTCCTTTTTCTCTCTCCTCCATTAAGGAGAAAACTCTCATTTTCTCTCTCCTAGTCACCCCTACGAAATTTAGGTGGCATCCCTCATAAATATCAGCCTCCTAAAGTTAATGGGCCACTCAAGTTGGGCTTAGCCCAAGTGGCTTGGGCTTGGTTAGGTCATTTAGGCTAGTTTGACCTATTTTAGGGTTGACTTGACTTTGGTCAATTTGGCCATTTTGGTCGACCCCAATGGGTCCTTGGTGACCCATTGGCCTCCCCTAAGGTCTATGTAGGGTTGGGTGGGGTCCACTTGTCTAGGGGAAGGTCAATTGACCCTAAGTAGGCTAGTTTGACCCATTTAGGGTTAGAGTTGACTTTGGTCAACTGAGTCCCTTTCATTGACCCCAATGGGTCCTTATGACTCTAATGGGTCTCCCAAAATGTTTGGGAGTGTTGTGGTAGGGTCTTTGGGCCATGGTGAAGCCCCATGGTCATCCTAAACTATTGTTCAGAATTCTACTATTTGCAGACCATGGTGATCCTCACCTTGGCCTCCTATCTCTTGGCCCATTTCTGGCTTCCTAGGGTTTTGTCATGACCTAGTCATGGCCAAAACCACTCTTAGGGGTCTAGTTGGAAATGGGATGTTACAACCACCAAACCCACCACCTCCACCATGGTGAAACTGATTCTGTTCTTCAAGGTATCCACCGCGATCGGTCTTAACACCTCTCGTCTCTTTGCCTACCTATACCATGATGTCTCGAGTTCTCGCAAAGCTTTATGGTAACCTGATCGACGTTGGAGGCCACCGTCGCCTTTGCCTGATTGGCTCCTGCCTACCCTGCTGGGGTAACCGACGTCCGGCGACCGCATAGGTGGAGTCCGGCGACCGCATCGGTGGAGTCCAGTGACATCATCGGTGGAGTCCGACGACTGCATCGGTGGAGTCCGGAGACCCCATCTGTGGGGACCGGTCAAGTTGGCGACAATGGCCTCCACTATGACTCGTTTTATTTTATCTATTTTTTTACAGAATGCAACGAACAAAAGGAGGGGAAAAATTGGAAATGCCAAAGTAACGCGATGACGCGCTGGTACTATAACAACAATGAATTCCCTTATAATATTGATGGGGGTTACCCCCTAAAATTTCCAAGTCAAGCCGGCAAGACTCGGACCAAGTACACGTGAGCCTGACCAGACCGATTACACATATCAAAGCAACAAGCCTCAAGAGCCCTCAAAGAAGAAGCCGAACCCATGCACACGTACAAAAGGGCGACACAAGTGCATCCGGCCTTCGCGCAAGAGCATGCGGTCAGCGCGCGCTCGACTGCGCCCCGCGCAGCCTGCGTGCGCTAGTTCAGCGCGCGTGTGGCCAGCCCGTACGGTCGCATCCCATGCGGCCGCGAGTGGCCAGCCCGCACGACTGTGGGGCCGCGCCCCCATGCGGCGACATGGCCACGCCCCGCGCCCAGGCATGCGCTCGAATACGACAACCGCCGTCGCCACTAGCGACCCCCACTGTCTCCGGCTGCCTCTTCTGGCATCATCCTCCTCTGGCCACCGCCGCCTCCGGGCACCTTGCCTGGGCCGCCCGAACTACCCGGGTGCATTCCTGTCATTTTGGCGTAATTCGTGATCCAGGTGATCGAAACGGAGTGACGTCATTCGTCAGCACAAATCACACCTCGACATAGCTACCACCATAACCCTCCAAAAAACTATAAATAGGCCCCATGACTTCATTTGAAGACAAGCAAATCCAGAGGCAAGAGAGAACTCTGAGGCTTTCCGACGAGTTTGTGAACTTAGGCTGATTCACCGCTCGGGAATTCTCGACACTTCTCTCCTTACGCTATGGTTTTAGGAAGCTCCAAGTCACGTCAATCACCTCTGCGAGAGCGCTCACATCAAGGATCTACTTCAACAAGCATGCTTCCTCCAACAGCTCTGTAGACTTAGAGAATTCCCAGCTGGAACGCAGCAAGGTTTTGCGTGTTCAGCAACATTCCAAGCCCGGAGAGCTTCCATCGAGGCTCCGAGAACTTAGCCATTATTCCTCATTTTATGTACTTTACTCCAGTAACGGTGTAGCGACCTGTCGCCCTCTGAGATCAAATCATTCTTTGGCATTTGTTGCAGTTTACGTTGATTGTTTGCGCCCAGCCCGATTTTGAGCTAAGGCGCTTCGATTTCTTCGTATTGGGGAAAATCGGGCGACCCGCAAGAGTTTGGCGCTATCTATGGGAGGTGATTCCAGAAGATCTGACAAATCTCAACATTCCTTATGCTCGCAACATTGATAAAAGGAAGCATGCAAGCTACCAGCCGGTCGACTCCCAAAGCGACAAAGCATCAAGCAACTTACCCTTCAACTCGGCACAATGCCTTGAGGAATTAATCTCTGCACTGACATCATCAATGGAAGAGCGTATGCGCCAGATAGAAGGGCGTCTGACATAGGTGCTCACCTTTCTAAGGGTTATAGAAGCTTCCCAAACCTCGGGGGAAGATCCAATGAAAGGCAGTCGGGCCTCATTCCACTAAAGACACCGATCCCTCAGTGTGGTAGCTCGTACCACGCGCTGTACAGAAAATCAGGGGGTGCCACTTGCAAGAAGCCCGACTTAAGGAAAGAACAATAAACCCCTCGATGAAACCTCGCAAAGTATGGGTAAAAACACTCTGCCAAGCTTGGTGCCTCTCTCACAGAGGTTCTGGATGCCCTTATGATCCACTCCCAACTCCGGAGACCTAAGGCGCTCCCACGGTGCAGGGGCAATCAGTCTTAGTATTTTCACTTTCATAAAGGAAATAGGCATGACACCGAAGACTACATAAGCCTGTTTGAGGAGGTCAAATGACTCCCACACCGCAGACTCCTTGAGAAGTTTCACGAAAAGGCTTAGGTCGCACCACCAAACCCAGGAGAGCCATGGAAGGGCATCACCATGAGGGGACCCCACTCAAGAAGCATCCAGAGTCGGCCCAGCCAACCGTCCCCAGCCTCCCAAAACCTGCTCCTCAACACATTCAGGCAACCCTCGGGAGCACGCCGATTGAAGTACCCAGGATAATGATCGACGATGACTTATCCACCAACGTGGTATTCCTATCAACTCTTCACTAACTCATAATCTCCGGGATAGACGTCCAACTCAGTTTAGGGGGTGCATATGTCATAGGGTACCCAATAATCCAGATCGTAGAAAGTATCATCCTTCCAGTGAACCTGGGGGTCTCCCCTAGTGCTGGCCATGTATAATGTGGAGTTCATCATTATCCAGGCCTCCTCAACATGCGATACTATCCTTAGTGGACCAATGATAAGGGCACTCCATGCTGATGCATTGGCCGCAAAGGTGGATTCACGAGCATATGTATCTTTCTTTTCAGCAATGCAACCAATGCTTTCACTTCCACCACAACCGGGTCATTGCAATGCGAGATTGGCAAAAGCCTTTCTGCACCTCCCTAGAGAGATTGGTGAAAGTCTTTCTACACCACCTAGGAGAGATCGTCAAAAACCTTTCTGCAGCTTAGGAGAGATCAGCAAAAGCCTTTCAACACCTTAGGAGAGACAGGCAAAGGTATGTCTGCACCTCCCAAGTGAGATGGGCAAAGGTTCATTTGCACCTTCACTTAGACGAACTCTGACTCTCCTGAGGGGCGAAAAAAGGTTCTTAGCCACCTCCACTCAAACGGACCCCTGTCCTCCTGAGACACGAACGAATAAAGTTTCTTCACCCCCTCCGCGTGGACAAACTCCGGTTATCCTAAGGCACGAACAAAGAAAGGTTTTATTCCACCTCCACTCGAATAGACCACAGTCTTCTTGAGGCTCGAACGAACAAAGGTTCCTCGCTCGTTCTGTTTGGACAAACCTCAGTTCTCCTAACAAACAAAGGTTCTTCACCGCCTCCACCTGGACAGACCACAGTCCTCCTGAGGCATGATCAAATAAGGGTTCTTCTCAACCTCCACTCAGATGGACCCCGGTCCTCCTGAAGTGCAATCGAACAAAGGATCCTCACCGCCTCCACCTAGACAAACCTCGGTTCTCCTAAAATCATATCCAAAACGCAACATATCCAAAAGCAAAAATGTCCTCCATTCAAATAAAAGGTGTCATATTGGCTACATCATCATAAAAAGCAAGAGCATGCAGTGACGCAAAAATATGCCTACAACTCAAAAATAGGTAAATCAAAACAAACTGGGAAGAAGAGGTCCCTGGGATCATCCCTCCACGACAACATCAAAATCATTATCCGAGGCATCCTTCATGCCCAAAGCATTGTGCTCTAGACACCTCTGAGACGCTTAAAATCCCTTACCAAAATCCAAGGAGTATCCAGCGTCGCGCTCAACCTCTATGAGTGGATCAACCTCTATTGCCATTATCTCAGATCGGTCCTCCTCTGTGATGCGAGACCACTCCACCTCAAAGCCATGAGAGACTTTGTACTCGGCCACTACAGCCGGATGCACGGCATCAACCTCCTCCTGCTCTAAAATCAACCGAGCGTTCTCTTTCTTCAGCTACTCGACCTCCCCCTCTTGTTGGTAGATCGCAGCGTCAGCCACTTTGGTACTGCGGACCGCCTCCGCAAGAGACTCCACCTCAGACTGAGAAGAGGACAATTGAGATTCTGTATTAACCGGCCAAGAAAGGAGCTCATTATTATTCCTCCAGGCCCCCGCCAGCGATTCCTCAGATGCAGCCAGCTTTGTCCACATAGAGATAAAATCATCATTCGTGGTTACGTAGGTACCATTCCACGAGAGCGCAATATCGCGAGCCTCATCAAGCTGCAAGCGCGGAAAACAAATTATTCCCATGCACAACACAAGGAAAAAGAGGGAAAATATTGCGGGCAACCAACGTAGCTTCCGGAGAATAACTTGACATGTAGAGCATTCTTGCTCCTTCCCTCTCCCAGTCATCAAAGATGGCTCATGGATCGCTCGGGAAGTCAGCACAATCACGGGAAGTTCTTGGACATCCCCAGTCTCTGTGGGCGACGGATCAGCAACCAGGTCATCCAAACAGTCATCGATAATATGAATAACTCTTTCCCCACTTAAGATGGTTTTAAAAGGATCGGTGTCCTATCACTCTCCCAAAATCTCCAACTCTTACAACCGTCAAAGTTGGGCATCCCGCCCTGTGATTTTTCACTTTCCTAGTATTCCACATAAAAGGTTTCGATGCATTTACACTTTAAATATTTGTGCTCTTGACTCTCTCTTGAGCTAGGACGGTCCAATTCCTCTAATCGTGGTACTATCACGATCAGAGTAGTGTAGAGGTTGGCCATATGGGCGAAGTCTGTGTTTATCACTCGTATATTAAAATTTAAAAGTGTTGGAGCATGCTTTCCGCATTCCTTGGTTTGAAAATAACAAATCTCAAATATATTTGATCATAGTGTGTTTATGGCATGCAGATAACACAGGTACAATACTCTGATTATTGTGGATTGACGACAAGCTTAAAAATTCAAAGGTAGAGATAACGCTGGTGATATCACTCTATCGCCCCGCGATAACGTTGATGACGTCAGCCATGATCCACACAACACTGGCACGATGCACATTACATTAAGATATCGATGCGTGATAGACCCACGTTCATACATGATCTCCATATCCATGATGTGGTTATTGCAAAGTGGGACACATGGTAATTGGAGCAGGTATCGCAGGAGATATCTACCTATCGTCGGACGATAGTACAAAATTATAAAAAGGGATGGATTTCGGGGAATTTCGGTTACACACTTCTTGGAGCTTTTATTCCAGTGTAATCCCAACCAACTACCTCTAGAAACTAAAAAACTCCTAAGTGCCCAAGCAAGTTTAAGAGCGATGAAGAGCCTGTTCGTGTAATTCAACTCTGGTAATCTTTGCAAGGATTCACCGTATTTTTTAGCACTCAAGATCAGAGGGAGTTTTAAATTTCAGAATTCTTTCATATTTATTTTCATTAATTTTGTAAATGATAGAAAATCCGCCTCCTTGTGAGTGACGATTAAGCCCTTGTGCAGTTTAGGGGAAAATCACCACCTTATTTGCAACGACTAGGTTGTGGAGTGATCTAGGATGGGGCTAGTAGCTGTATCTACGGAGAGATAAGCTATAGTCAGCCAGTCCTTGGGAGAAGGACCCGTGAATTCATAAAAAAGGATTTTCACTTGTAGCCTCAATTTCAAGATCTATTGAAATATTTGTTCATGTACTTTTTATTTATGAAATAAATGTTCATTTCATTCTTGTATAAAATTTTCTAAGTACTTATTTCATATTTACATTTGTGTGAAAATTTGCTTAAGTTCTTTTCATATTTTGATAAATTAAAAATTTTAAGAAAAAAATAATATTTGTCTTATCCCCCCCCCCCCATTTAAGGGCGCCTCAAGATCCAACACTTAGTATTAGAGGAAGGTTACTCCAAAACATTTTTACTATTGCGAGTAATGACACATAATGATCATGCATTTTTTAAGGGGTAAGGAATTAGTAGACCTCCCTTATTCACTAACACTGACTATAACTAATAGGAAACTGAAACACAAAGTTTTTTAATTTCATTAAATATTGATCTATGAGGAATGGTAGAACAATGCTACACTCCACTTACAATGGTGGCTGGAAGTGTTACTATGGATTAACCAAAAGATAAGTGAGATGACTTAGACATATTAAGGTGCAAAAATAACGATATGACAATGAACACTTTATTTTATGTGTTAGATAGAACTGAATTTAATAAGGTTTGCGCTTACGAAATAGCTTACGATATTTGGAATTTACTTGAAGTTACTCAAGAAGGTACTTTGCAGGTGAATGATTCAAAGTTGTTCCAACTGAAGTCGGAAATTGAAAAGTTCAGTATGGAGGTTGATGAAGATATTGATTCTATGTATACAAGATTTACAAAAATCGTCAACAACTCTAAAGTACTTGGCAAGAATTTCTCCAACGTTGATTTGGTGAGAAAGATTTTTAGATCACTTCTCCCGAAGTTCAATCCGAAGGTGACCGTTATCTCAAAATCACACAGTCTAAAGACTCTTCAAAGTGAGTGCCTCATCAAGAATCTAAAAGCTCATAAGATGGAGTTGAAAATTCAACAACAATAGTATAACTTGGAGCCAAAAAAGAGGACGTTGGCCTTGAAGTCAAAGAAGGAAGAAGAAAGTGAAACAGATGAAGAGGATGAAGAGGATGTGGAAAGTTTATTTGTGAAAATATTTAGGAGATTTATGAGAAATTAGGAGAGGAGAAATTTGTCTAAGAAGTATTTTAATAAGGAGTCTAGGTTTAGGAAAGGAAAAAAGAATAGTTTATGTTGAAGATGATGAGGAATGTCCTCCATCGGAATGCTATCACTGCAGAAAGATTAGACATATATGAAGCAAGTGCCCAAAATATCTGAAAGAATAAAGAGAAAAGAGACAGAAGAAAAAAGGACAAGAAGAAAGACTTAAGGAGAAAACATGGGATGATTTCTCATCTGAAAGTTCAAGTGGATTAAGTTCAGAAAATGACGAGGAGGCCAACATGTGCTTGATGTGAAAGAATGTTTCACCATCTGATGACGAATGTGGTGTCCAAAGTGACACTTAGATAACTTCTCCAACTTATGATGAATTATATTCTGATATTTTACAAGCTTGTAAATTTTTTGATTAAAGTTTGAAAGATATTGATTTACTAAAATCTAAAAATAATGTTTTGATGAAAGAAAAAAATTATCAAATGAATGAAAGTACTTGGGAAGGAGAAGGTTTCTAGTCAAGAGTACGATCACTTTTTGGCAAGGATAAACAAATTAGAAGAAGCTCTTGCTAAGTCCCAATCAAATGTCGAAACTCTAACGAAAGAAAAAATGGACTTAGAAAGATCTCTTAAAGCTTCTCGTTCTCAAGTAGAAGATGGAAAAAAGGCCTTTGTAAATCGATGTGTTATGTTAGTCTTAGAAAACAACGCTTCGAAACCTCGAATCCATGATTTGAATATGAATGTTAAAAATTTTGGAATTGGCCAAAAATCGCCGGATATGATTTTAGCCAATCAATGCCATGGATCTGCTAAGTACGGGTTAGGTTATGTTGCTGTAAGCTATTGCCCGACAATAGGTACTATCGCCAGTGTTAACGAAAGATCCAGAAAAGTAAATTTTAAAAATAAAAATGCATATTCTACTGTTAGCACATCTTCTAGTAAGAGTACGCAACCAAATTTGAAAAAGTTTTCATCTCCTTTTATTACGTGTGCTAAATGAAATAGGTTTGGACATACTACTAACTCTTGCAAGAAAAAAGGACATAGTTTATATAAATTAGTCGGGTGCATTAGGCTTCCGCAAATACTACGACAGCAACCACTTTGTTAGCTAGATATTCACTCTCATCTCCTTTCTAGGTGTGTTGGCAGGCTAAGGATAAAAAAGACGTGTGGTACTTGGAGTTAGGATGTTCAAAGCACATGGCAAGCAATAAATCAAAGTTCCTTAACCTAAAGATGAAGAATAGATGAGTAGTGCCCTTTGGCGACATTGGAAAAGGAAGGATCATGGGTATTGGTGTAGTAGGCAACGATTCTTTTACTATTTCAAATGTTTTATATGTTGATGGTTTGAAACTTAATTTAATTTCTATAACTTAATCATGTGATAAAGGATTAAATGTTTTATTTCAATCATCTACAAACATGTGCAAAATTATAGATTCAAAATCATATGAGATTGTACTTACTGCACCTAGATATCACAATATTTATATGATAGAATTCCATAATCTTTCACATTCTATATTAAAATGTTTTTTTATCAAAAATGAAGAATTAGAATTGATATAGGCGTCTTGGTCATTCTAGTGATAAATTAGCAGCAAAAGTTTCTAATAATAGGTTGATAAAAGGTTTACTTTTGTTAGATGAAAAGTTATCTTCTTTATATGACAAAGGAAAATTTTCAAAATCCTCATTTAAAAGTAAGCATGCTATTTCTACTACTGTTAGGTATTGTATCCACAATAACCCTGATTTGAAGTGTGTCCCTTGAATTAAGATGAATTGAGATTGTATATGATTGCGTGTTTTTAGTTATGTGCTTGAAGGACGTTATTGCCAAGTACAACCCAATGTTAGGTTACAATGGGTCATGAAACGCAGGACTATACAATGTAATATCTCATTGTGTAGGTCAATGTGTTGTCCCATGTGTAATCTCTCTATTGGAGCGTACTTCTGTTTCAAGTACATTAGAAGATTCAAGGAAGGATGTGTTGCTGTATTCAGAAGAACAGAATTTTTTCTAAGGAAAATTTGTCGAGTATCGTAAAGTAGACTCGTCGAATTCGTTCAGATTATATGTTGATACTTGTCGAATTTGTCAGGTATACCTACTAAGACTCGTCGAATCCGTAGGAATTAACCATGTGAATCTTTCCCAGTTCCTTGAGAATCGGCCAAGTAAAATTCGCTGTATATCACTTTGCCTACTCGTCAAATTCGTTTAAAGTATCTTTTGATACTCGTCGAATTCGTCAGGTATGCTAGTCGATATTCGTCGAATTCTTCAAGTCTTTCTAGGAATGCACTGAGCTCTCAATTATATTTGTTTGGATTCGTCTAAGTCATTTTCATCGAGATTCAAAGTAGTTCGACAAGTATACCCTTATATACTCGACGCTACTCGATGAATAAGACTTAGGTCTTTTTATTTATGTTTTCAAAATCCCATCTCGGCTTGTCCCGACTCCATGTATAGTAACTCGTGGATTTCTCTGTATGGAAATAATTTTTAGTCGTTAGAGAAGAATTCCTATAAGTACCAAGGGTGATTTTCGTTCAACCATAATCGTGCTAATCACCCAAATCAAGGAATTTAAGAAAGCTCTCGTCGGCATACATGAATCATCTTCACGACTCTGTCTCGGCCGTTGACGATGTTCTTCACGATTCGTTCTTCTTCAATAGTGTCGACTAGATCTCTGATCTCTGAAAGTCCATGTTTTCTCAGATCTAGTTGATCCCTATTGTCCAAATCAAGAATTCAAAATTTTCAAGTTCTATATTTCCTAAAGGCTCTCAAGTTCTACTTTTTAGAGGAACAAAAGACTAAAGTTTTCAGATCTGAAGAAGATTAGTTTGTATAACTCCTTTTGTACTATTGTCAGAGGACTTGCCTCCGAGTTGTAGATCCTTGTTTATAGGATTGAGTTTGTTGGAGAGGTTGTTCTCCTAGTGGTAGGAGAGTTGTCTCCAAGTTTGTAGGGGTTGAGGCTCCGGGTTGTAAGATTGTTTTCAATCTGAGATAAAGGTGATATAGCTAAATCTAGCCTTCATGGTAGATAGGCGAGGCGGGACAATGGACCTACCCAACTCGAGAAACCACTATAAATTCTCTGTATTTCTGTGTGATTTTTTGCACTAATTTTTTATTCCACTAAAAGACACAAAACTCGCCTATTCACCCTATACAACCCTGTGTTTGCCGAGTGGTTCCACCAGACAGGGAGAGCGGACCAAGGCGACCTGTCCGCACCAGAACAATATGCAGGTGAATTCAGAACTGCCAGCCCGCTCCCGCCAAAGCTAGGCACACAAGCAGCGCGGGCTGGCCCACTCAACTTACGTCCGCCCGGGGTTCGTCGAACAGAGCTCGTCATTCATTAAGCAAGGCTCGGCATTCGTAGAATAGAGCTCGTCATTCGTCGAGCAGGGCTCGACGTTCGTCGAACAGAGCTCACCGTTCGTAGAGCGGGGCTCGACATTCATTGAATGGAGCTCTCCGTTCATCGAACGGGGATCCGCGTTCGTCGGACGGGGGTTGGCAATCGTCGAGCGGAGCTCTGCCTTCTTCGAGCTTACCTCATGAGTTAGAATCCTCGATTCGTCAAACTAAGCTTGGCGAACTCAATTCCTCTGGAATTCCTTATGTAGTAACAGTCACAGACCAGCCAGCCCACTCTCCCATAGGCGACCTAGCCGCCAGCCCTCCTCAAAGCGAGGGTTGGCGGGCTACGACGGCCTGGATCGTGCTCGCCCAAGGAGGGAAGGTGAGCTGCGGAAGCCAGGTCGCATCCGCCTCAATGGGGTGGAGAGTTGTGGCGAGCCGACCTCCAGATCCTTGGAACCTGCCCTGTGGATCCCAGAGGTAGAATTACCTGGGTGCCCTTGCCAAGTGTGCGAATAGCTTGTCAGGACAGCGGAGTTGTGCGGTTGGCAGACCCACTTGGGCTGCACATAGCTATTTAAAATAGTGGAGGTTGGTTATTTCAGGTCGTCTTAAGAAAATTATAAATAAGACCCAAGGGGCACCTCATAAGACATGCTTACTACTATTCAGATCTTCTTGCGCTTTGTGAGGAAGCCTTAGATCGGCCTTTGGCTAAGGAAGGGAAGCATTCTATGATCTTCCAGGTGTGTGGTGGGCCCTCCATGCCAATCCCTTGGGTCAGTTCACATTTTTCTGCTATTTTGCTTGCAGGAGAGAACTCCACAAGAGACCAAGTTTTGGCTTATTGGATCCCTAGTTTGATTTGGCCTAGGTTCAATAATTAGGATAATTGACCCACCATGTATAGTCAGGGTCATGTCTGTATCCTAAAGTTTAGGCTAAGTCCTTAGATTCAACCTCACATGGACCAGCCACCTGAAGACTGCAGAAGACTCAAAGTTAGAAGAAAATCAAGTTCAGGAAGTGTGTTCAACGTCGTCGAACTCAGCTCGATGAAAGTCGTTCTCTGCTCGACGAACTCAGAGTCAATTCTCTGAGTTCAGCTCGATGATATTCGAGCTCAGGTTGACGAATTCTGGGAAGTTAAACTTCAACTCATTTAGTCCAGAATACTTTCTCTGAACTCAAGTCGTCGAATTTATATTATCAGTTTGACGAACTTGGAGCACAGAATGGGAAGTTTTTCTCAGAAAGCAGTTAGCTAAACTCAGGTCGACGAAATTGGTTCTCAGGTCGACGAACAGACTTTATCAGGTCGACGAACATGATTTCTCAGCTCGACAAACTTTGATCTTAGGTCGACGAAATTTGTTCTCTGGTCGATTATTTTTGTGTAGTTCCAGACTTGAAATTTTCCCTCATTTTGTCCTTATTCTATAGCAGTAATTCCTGAATAATTAATGTTTATATTCTCTGAATATAGCCATTAGTTGCAGCATTGATTATGCTCTTCATCAGGAATATTACTTGCTATTTTTAATCGAACAGTTGGGGAAATTCATTAATGCAGACATTCTCTCCAGCCGCATTTCTCTAGGAAGTCATCATTTAATGAAAAGGATTTCAAAAATTCAAGGGAAAAACTAGATAGAGATATATAAAAGAGTTTTCTCTTTCAGTCCAAAGAAGCAGTAGTTGAACCCATATAGAGAATTCTTCTCTGTCTTCATCAAGTGTTCTCCTTCCAGCAAGCTTCCAAGAGACAATCAATTTCAATCTGACTATAGCTTTCTGTAGAAATTTTTAGAAGACTTACTCACCCAGCAAAGCTCTCATTCTTCCTGAACAGAACTTCATCTCAAGGGGAGCTTTGACACCATCAAGGATCCACAAGTCTTCTCAGTTGTTTCGAGAAAATAGAAGACAATATATAGTTTTATTTGTTTCACCCCACTGTACATAGGGTTCTAGCTCCCTTCAAAAGTTAAACACTTGGTTGCAAGTCTCCTGATCAAAAGACTTGATTTGGTTTTTGAGCACCTGATCAAAAGCCTGAAGGGTTTCCTGATCTACCTGAAGCAGATCTTGTGGGGATAGACACTTAAGCAAAAACCTTATTGGTGACAGGGCACCTGATCAAAAACCTGAGTGGATTACTGCCAGGGTGGTAGAAGAGTGGATGTACCCAAGTTTTATGGGAACCACTATAAAATTCTTGTGTCGTCTGTGATGTTATCTTATTCTTTACTATGTGCTGCTTGCTGTCTAGCTTAGTTTTTTTTTTGCACGTATCTGTTTACATATATAAGTATCACTACTTTAACTCTGAAATAAAAATCTAATAAGATTTTAAAATACTCTATTCACCCCCCCTAGAGTTAAACAGTCTAACCAGGGGTGGTACCTATCATACCAACCTTCAGGGCACGTCATAAGGCATGCTTACTAGTGTTCAAATCTTCTTGCGCTTTGTGAGGTAGCCTTAGCTTGGCCTTTGGCTAAGAAGGGGAAGTGCTCTAAGATCTTTCGGGTGTGTGGTGGGACCTATACGCCGAGCCCTTGGGTCAGTTCCCATTTTTTGCTATTTGGCTTGCAGGAGAGAACTCCACAAGAGACTGAGTTTTCGGTTTCAACACACCCCCTCTAGGAGATCACTCCTTACCCAAGGGTGAACTCCACAAGATACCGAGTTTTCAATTTCAACACACCCCCTCTAGGTGATTTAGGTTGTCTGCTAGATACTTTCAATTGGTATTAGAGGGGTGTTGTTCGATATAAGGTTAACATCTTAAACAAGATCTTCGTATAGTTATCAAGAGACACTGCTTAGCTGAAATGGACAGAAGCAAGGATATGTTTTCGATGAAGTTGCTAGTGTGCATTAAGGAGAACTTCCCCATATGGAAATAGAGAGTCAGATTCTACATGGAAGATGATGATCCCTGCATATTTTAGATTGTTGAAGAAGGCCCTCATGTTGCTACTCAATCAACTACTATGAATCCTAATATGATGGCTCCGAAAAGGATGTGGATCTGAACAAAGATGAGATCGCCCTAGTCTCCTTGGATAAGAAGGCAAAAATATCATAACCAATGTAGTGGACAACTCGATGCTGCAAAATCTATTTCACTGCAAATCTGCCAACGAGATGTGAGACTGTCTCGTAGTCCCCATGGAAGGAACTGAAGAAGTTAGAGAAGATCGGAGATCTCTACTAAATCAAGAGTGTGAGGCATTCAAGGATGGCTCTAATGATACAGTTGCAGACAGCTTTTAAACGTTTTTCAAGATCATCAATGGCCTCAGAAACTATGGTCGTACATTCATTAATGGTGAGCTCAACGATAAATTCCTAAGATCCTTGACAAAAGTCTGTGACACTAAGGTATTGTCCATTAGGGAATTTGGAAAGCTGCCTGAGATTTATCCTCAAAAACTTTTCAGAATGCTCCTTTCCTATGAACTACAAATGAATGCAAGGAAGAAAAAGAAGCAACTTAGCAAGAATTCAAGCAAAGAGAAGTCTTTAGCACTGAAGGCCGAATGGTCAAAGAAACTTAAAGTTGTGTCACCCATAAGGACACAAGCTTCTGAAGGTCAAGAGGACTCTGAGACAAATACCTCATTGTCGGAGATGTCTGATGGAGAGTTCTCTATGCTCTCCAAGCATTTCAAGAGGATGCTCAACAAAAGGAGGCAAATGAAAAATCAGTCCTCCGACTTCAGAAGGTCATATCGAGATGGTGATCAGTCAAATAAAAGCTATAACGACAAGTATAAGTCGAAACCGAGCAAATATATTTCTACTGACGTTGTGTGCTATGGTTGCAATAAGCCAGGACACATGATTGCTGACTGGCCCTACAAGAAGAAAGAGGAAAGGAAGGAAGAAAAGAAATTCTTCTGAAGCAAAAAAGAAAGAGGAAAAGAGCTTCATCATGAAGAAGCCAAAAACCCTTAGCGACAGTGGCTCAACTGAGTCAACTTCTGATGAAGAAGCCTATTTTGGGATAATGACACACTCCAATGAAAGTGAAGGAGAATTTGAGTACAATGGGAAGGTAAACTCTCACACTCTTCTATCTGAGCCTGAAACAGCCTCAGATGGCCATGAAGGCTACTCCTCTGAAGAGGATGATTCTGATTTGATGGCTCAGTATCAAATCCTATTGAAGGCCTTTAACAAATGCCGAAACCTAGTCAAAGTGCAATCAAAAGAGATTACTTCCTTCAAGGAACTAGAATCAAATCTGAGGGGGGAAATTGAAAAATTAACTCCTCTCAGAGACGAAGCCCAATCCCCGAAGGAGGAATTGAAGGACTTGACTACACTATTGTCTTAGAAGGAGATATTCCTTAATGAGTTGGAAGAGAAGTTAGCGATCAAAAGGAAGATGGTAGAAAGCTTCTCGAAGCCAAAGACTGTGCTTTCCCTTATTGATGGATTCTCAGCCTCAAAGAATCATATCGGTGTGGGACATAAAGCTGCTAAGGGTAAGGCAATTCAAAGTCAAATCACCTTCAAAAAGGTAGTCTTCCCGAGTAATAAGTATGACTATGAATCGTCCTATGCTCACTATGTCAGGCCAATATACGTGGAGACTGCCAAAAGGAGCAAAGGTTGGACCCACCCTAGGGATTTCCAAGAAAGTGTGTTCTAGGCACCTTATGAAGAAATCACCCTTAGTAGTTATGGTCCATATATTCATGGACCAAGTGGCAAGAGAGCTCCGAAAGCCAAAAATATTGTTCCCAGGTCTAAGGAGACAAAGAAGCCTTGTGTATGTTGTACTCCCGAGGCTTCTTCCTCCAAGTCAGTTGCCCCCTGCTAGACCTCCCGTTCAAAAGGTAAAGCAGGAGAACAAAAGACGGTACAACAGGTTTGACTATTGGTGTTGTGGCAAAATTGGTCACTTTGTCGTGGACTGTTGGTTTTATCTGATAAAATATGATACTCCGCGAGTTAACATTGCGAGACCGACCACTCAAAATGTTAATGTTCCTAGTGGTGTTAAGATAACAAGGAACCAAGAACCCAAATCAGTTTGGGTTCCTAAGGGATAATGATTCATGAATGCAGGTATGTCCAAAGGCCAACAAAACTCCAATTTGATATCTGGACAGTGGATGCTCTCGGTACATGACCGGGACTAGAATCCTATTACAAGAATATACCCCAGTCGAAGACAGTCCAAAAGTCATCTTTGGAGGGTCTGACCGGGGAATCACTAAAGGCTACAGTATGATTACCAACGGTATAGTCTCCTTCACAGAAGTGGCTTATGTTAAAGGATTATAACATAATCTCATAAGTATAAGTCAATTATGTGATAAATATTATATTATTGAGTTCTACAAGGACAAGTGTTTGATAAAATCGTATGCCAATTTGGAGACAGTCCTAACAGGCACTCGGAGTAGAAATATTTTTTGCTTGAATTTTCTCTGTTTAGACAATTCTGCACTAGTGTTCTTTTTAGCTAACGATAGTGCATCTCTCTATGACCAATGACACAAGAGATTAGCACATATTAATTTCAAAACTATAAGTATGTTATTTTCTCAAAACTTAGTGTGTGATGCTCCCAGCATTAAGTGCCTTAAAGAGAGTTCATGTCACGTATGGCAAATGAGTAAGCAGACATGGGCAACCTTTAAGGGTATTGCAGAAACATATTCTTCTAGATGTCTATATTTACTTCATATGGACTTGTTTGTCTTATGTCAGTTTAAAATTTAGGAGGTAAAGTCTATATGTTGGTCAATGTTAATGACTACTATCATTTTACTTGGGTGTTCTTTCTGACACACAAGTCAGACACCTTCGAGTCTTTAACTAATTTTTTCAGGCAAATTCAAAATGAATTAAACTGCTCAGTGGTCATAATCAGAAGTGATCACGGAATAGAATTTGAGTTTTAGGCCATGACAGAATTCTATAGAAGTAAAGGTATCTTTCATGAGTTTTCCTCTCAGTGTACTCCACAACAAAATGGAGTTGTCGAGAGATGGAATAGAACCCTCATTTAATCATGTGCAACTATGTTAAATGATGCATCACTACATGAGTACTTATGGACTGAAGCAGTCAACATAGCTTGCCATATGCAAAATAGAGCATTAATCAACAAAAGCCATCGTAAGACACCATATGAACTATTGAAGGGCAGAAAACTGACAGTGTCCTACTTCAAGATGTTTGACAAAAAATGCTGCGTACTTAACAATGGGAAGTACTATCGTATAAAGTTTAGTGAAAAGTATTTTGAAGATATTTTTGTAGGTTATAGTAGACATAATAAGGTATATATGAGTTTTTACAAGAAAACCCCGGTTGTAGAAGAATCTATAAATATTGTATTTGATGAGACAAGTATGCTCCATACTAGCTCGTCTAGTATTATTGGCATAGATGTAGGTGCCAGGATAAAAGAACTAAGCTTGGAAGAAGTAGTACAGGAAGATGCCCCAAGCTCAATCAAAGTCGTCAATCCAAGTGTGGTGGAAGAAGAGCTACTAGATATAGAACTCCTTCAACCTACAGGAGATGCAATAGATATGGTAGAACCTACTGGTGGGATAGGAAGAATTCTAGTGTTCCGACACCAAAGTGATAACCCGGTTGATCTGATCATTGGAGAGCCAGGCGGCGGTGTAAGAACTAGAAGAGGTACTACTAACAAAGTATTACATCTTAGCTTCCTTTCTCATGTTGAGCCAAAGAAATTTGAAGAAGAAAAGAAGGATGCCTCTTCGATAATGGCTATCCAAGAGGAGCTCAACTAGTTTAAAAATGCAAGGTCTGGGAATTAGTGCCAAGGCACAAAGGACATAACGTGATCAGTAGCAAATGGATATTCAAAAACAAGCTCGATGAGAAGGGAGTAATTATATAGAATAAAGCTAGGCTTGTAGCTCAAGGTTACAAACAAGAAGAAGGGATCAAATTCGATCAGACCTTTGCTCAAGTGGCCAGACGTGAAGCGATCAGGTTGTTCTTTACGTATGCTGCTCACAAAGGCTTCAAAGTCTATCAAATGGACGTGAATTCAGCATTCCTCAACGGCGATCTAAAAGAGGAAGTATACGTAGCACAACCCCCTGGTTTTGTCGACTCAACTTTCCCTGATTATGTGTATTTTTTTAATAAAGCTCTATATGGTTTAAAACAAGCTCCCCGAACTTGATATGAGATTATGTTTAGCTTTTTTTCCTTGAGAACAAGTTCACAAGAGGAAAGATAGATAACACATTATTTTTAAGGGAAGTTTTCTAGCAAGACTTTGTTGGTTCAAATCTATGTTGACTACATTATCTTTGGCTCTACGGATGACCACCTTTGCAAGAAGTATTCTAAACTTATGCAATAGAAGTTTGAAATGAGCAGTATGAGAGAGTTAAAGTATTTCTTAGGACTTCAGGTGAAATAGTCTGAAGATGGAATTTTTATCACTAGGACGAAGTTCGCCAAAGAGTTGCTTAAGAAATTCGGAATGGAAAACACAACCTCAATGAGGACTCCAATGGGCTCAAATATGTATCTAGATAAGGATGAGAAAGGAAACACATTTTGATGAAACCAAGTATAGAAGCAAAATTGGGTTCTTGCTCTATCGTACTGTCAGTAGACCCGACATAATATTTCAACATATGTGTAAGCTAGATTTCAGGTGAACTCTAAGGAATCTCATTACACCGCTGTAAAGAGGATCTTGAGATACCTTAAGGGTACATCACATCTTGGCTTATGGTACCCAAGAAGTAATGATGTCGAGCTAATTGAATTTTTAGATGCTGATTTTGCAGGAGGCAGGGATGATAGGAAAAGCACTTTCGAGACTTGCCAATTCCTCGGGAGAAGACTTATCTCTTGGAGCAACAAGAAGAAAAATTGTGTGGCGATCTCCACTGCCCAGTCAGAGTACATCTCTGCAGGCAGTTGTTGCACACAACTTCTCTAGACCCGAAATCAACTTGAAGATTATAATTTGCAATTCAAGGAGATTCTAATGTTTTGCGACTCCTCCAGTGTGATTGTGATTGCAAATCATCTCATCTCTCACAACCGGACAAAGCACATCAAAATCAGATATCATTTCATTTGAGTGCATGTGGAGAACAGTGACATTAATCTCAGTTATGTTCCGATGGATGAGCAAGTCGCAGACATATTCATGAAGCTATTAGACGAGGACAAGTTCTCATTCTTCAAAATATAACTGGGCATTCTCTACAAGGAATCATGAAGATGGCTAAGGAGTCAGAAATCTCTCACTGAAGTACATCTAAAAGAATTCAAAATTTTCCAAGGCAAATTCTTCTAGAAGCATTCGTGGAAACTCAATAATTTGTCGAAACAACACATAATCCTTCGACGAAACTCGGCGATATCCAATGAATTCCACTTTACTCTAGTGAAATTTTGACAAATTTTACTACAAAATAATTTTTTTGTATTGGATCCGAAGAGTCACCTGGTCCAAGGTACGTGCCTATTTCTCTCTCTTCGAAATATTATGTATATATATGGGGATGCCAGTGTAAATTAGTTCACTTCGTCGAAAATAAACCCCCGCTTCAAGTCAAATCGTCTTCCGCCATTTTAGATTCTGCGACAACAATCTCGTCATCTCCTCCGTCTGGTTCATCTCTAGATTTCTGCAATTATTCATGGCTCCCTGAGTAACTGGCAGCTTGCTTATAGGGGGAAAGCTAGTCCGAATGGTTTTTGCCTCGGCCACAGATGATTTTTCAACATCATTCTTATGTTGGAATCAGCCAGACATACCTTCATTCTTGAACACCCGTGCAAGGTGCTGGACAAGGATGTCTTGGAGTTCTTCCATAATGCTAAGCTTTATCATGAAGATAGTCTCATAAAAAGCAAAGTCAGAAATGTTTCAGTTCAGGTGAAGGCTTCCCTCCTCACGATGCATCTGTGGTTTCTAGACTGTGAAGAGGCATAGCAGTTAGAAGATTGTTGGGTACATTGGTCAAATGTACCTGATTTGAAGAAGCCTCACCCAACTCAATGATATACAACATAATATATTTGATGTATGTTGAGTTTACTTGTGCAGGTTATGTAATCACTGGACTGAAGCAAAAAGTTTCTAAGTCCATGTGTCGACACCCAGAGGGAAAGTGTCGACACTTAAGAAGACTTGTGTCGACACCCAGACAAGCAGTGTCGACACTTGGAGTCATTATGTCGACACCTGGAATGCAGAGTCGACACCAGACAGAAAGTGTCGACACTTGGAGCTGTGTCGACACTCAGTGAAGAAAAGTGCAGACAGAAAGTGTCGACACAAGGAGCTGTGTCGACACCCAGTGAAGCTGTGTCTACACCAGAAAGTGTCGACACTTGGAGCTGTGTCGACACTCAGCAAAAGTCTGCAGAGACTAAGTTAAAGTGTCGACACTCAGAATAATGTGTCGACACTCAACAGAAGATTCAGTACTTGAAGTATGTGTCGACACCCAGCACAATGTGTCGACACACAACCAGAAGAGTCAACACATGAAGTAAGTGTCGACACCCAGCACAATGTGTCGACACTCAGCTAAAGACTCTACACTTGAAGAAAGTGTCGACACAAGGAGTTGTGTCGACACTTAGCAAAGATCAAAAAGATCAACAAAATTATTCTAAGTACAAGTGTCGACACTAAGGGAATGTGTCGACACTCAGCTAAAGTCTCAACAAGAAGAAGGTGTGTCGACACAAGGAGCTGTGTCGACACTCAGCAAATATCAACATAGAAGACTATGTGTCGACACCAAGAAGTAGTGTCGACACTTGACAGATTCAACACAAGAAGTTGTGTCGACACAAAGGTGATGTGTCGACACTTAGAAGAATTCAGTACAGATAGAAGATCAAGTACTTGTGTCGACACTCAATTTCAGTGTCGACACCTGAAGAAGAATCTGTGTCGAGACATACAAGGAGTTGTGTCGACACCTTGTAGACTTATGTCGACACTTACACAGCATGTGTCGACACTTGGTCTATAAGTGTCGATACTTAAAGACAGAAAGTCTCGACACTTTCAGACAGTTAGAGATTTTCAAGAAATGACTGGATGACTTGACAGCTGCCGTTCCAGCCGGTCTACAGCACCTGTCAGAGATATCAGAAGTCAGTTATGGACCGGACCAGCCGGTTACCATGAAGAAGGCCTATAAATAGGCACCTACAGTTTACAGAAACAGGGGTTGGAGTTGTTCAAGTGGTTGACAAAGTGGATCACATTGTTGAAGAACAAGTTATTAAAGTGATACACAGAGTATCAAATCAAGAAGATCTTGCAGTCCAAGTGCAGATCTAAGAAGTTAGAGAGAGAGGGCTCCATCCAAGAAATCAGCCTCTGGAACTAGGATGAGAAGAAGGATTCAGATTCATTCTGGATCTTAAGTGGCAGAGGTCAAGGAACTACTGCAGGAGGATTCAGTCTTATTCAGTTCTACTCAAGAAGCTTTGAAGAAAGCTAAGTCAGATTGAATCCAGCTGAGTTCTTTCAAGAACTCATCAAGAAACTCTCAACTCCCCTCTTTAATTTTTGAGTTATTGAGTTAATATTTGTAATACATTTTTAACTTGTAGGATCCTTTGGATCTGAGTGAATTGTAAGCCTATATTTATAAAGGCTGAGGGTAGGGCTTGAGATCCTGAGTGTAGGAGATTGAGATCTCTGAGTGTAGGCCTTGTTGGCTGAGTGTAGGCCTTGGTTGGCTGAGTGTAGGCCTTGGTTGGCTGAGTGTAGGCCTTGATTGGCTGAGTGTAGGCTTTGGGATAAAGCTAAGTTGTAAGGCTTTGGGCCTGAGGTGTAGGAACCAATTTGGGTTCTGAGACAGTGGAGGAGTTTGGCCGAATCTAGTACACTGCTAGATAGGCGAAGGGGGAAAGTGGATGTACCCATATCTTGGGGAACCACTATAAACCACTGTGTATGCTGTGCTGTGCTGTGATTGTTGCTGTGCATGCTGTGTGTTTGCTGTGATAAATAGTTAGAAATCTGTGATATTAACTGTTTGCTGCCATAAAAGTTTAAAAAGGATTAGGTCACCTATTCACCCCCCCCCCTCTAGGTGTTTAGGTACCATATCTTTCAAGTGGTATCAGAGCCAGGTTCCTCAAAAAGGACTAACAGTCTGAGGAGATCCTATTTGGCAGATTCAGTGTAAGGCAAATCACAGATTCAAGAAATTCAAGAAAATCAAGAAACATGGGTTCCTCTGAGAATCACAAGGAATTGTGTTCCATGAAATTACCCATATGCAGGAAAGAGATCTTTAGGATCTGGAAGGAAAGGGTAAGGCTATTTATGGAGGCCTCAGACCCTAGAATCTACATCACAGTAAAGGAAGGGCCTTATGTGCCCATGAAGATTTCAGTGTTAGATGCAAATCAGAGAACTCCAAAGGATTTCTCTGAGATGACTAAGGATGAGATTGTCCTAGCCACAATGGACAAGAGGGCACAGAACATAATAGTGAGTGCCATTGATGATGCAACTTTTCAGAATCTTATATACTGTAAGACAGCCAAGGAGATGTGGGACACTCTTATAGTGTATATGGAAGGATCTGAAGAAGTTAGACAAGATAGAAAATCCTTGCTAAATCAGGAGTATGAGAGTTTTAGACAAGGAAAAGGTGATAGCATAACTGAGTGCTACAAGAAGTTCTACAGAATAGTTAATGAACTCATGTCTTATGGAAGAGAGTTCAATAACTATGAACTAAATGATAAGTTCTTAAGGTCCCTAACCAAAGATTGGGACACAAAGATCTGTGCCATTAGAGAAATGGCTAAGTTGGGAGAATTCCTCCTCCTACACTGTTTGCCAAGTTGTTGTCATATGAAATGCAATTGACAGTGAGGAAGGAGGAGGAGAAATCAACAAGGACTGAGCACAAGGAAAGAACTGTTGCTTTCAAGACAGAAGTTCCCAGGAAGTGCAGGAATAAATCACCAACTCCACCTCCAAAGATTGCTGAATCAGAGTCAGATGAAACAGTCAGCACCAAGTCAGAAAGCAGTGAAAGTGATGAAGACTTTGCTGCTTTCACTAGACACTTTCAGAAGTTTTTGAAAAAGAAACAGTGGAGGTCAAGGCCTTCTACATCACATGGAAAGGAAGACTCATATCAGAAAAAGAGGTCTTCAAAGAATGACAAGAAAAGGATAAAATCTAGTAAGGCAACTAGTTCAAAGATAGTGTGCTATTGCTGCAATAGACAGGGCCATGTTATTGCAGACTGTCCTGAAAAGAGGAAAGAATCTGGTGACAGGAAAAAGACTCATTTCAAAGGCAAGAAAGAGAAGTCTTTTGTAGCCAAGAAAGAGAAGACTCTATCAGATATTTCTTCTTCAGAATCTGAGTCTGATGCTGAAGCCTACATAGGGCTGTTTGCTGAAGAAGAAGAGGAAGAATTCATGCAGATCATGGAGTCTATTTATGAACAAGAAGACTGTCAATGCCAAGGGCTAATGGCTATGACAGAGAGTGCCAAAATCCTGGAGCAGCCAGGACCCAGTAAGGTACAAGGTTCAAGTTCAAGTTCAGTTACTTGTTCTAGTTCAGATTCAGATTCTTCTTCATCAAGTGATGAGAATGTATCTGAATCTGAGGATGATATTCATCAGCTTATAGATGAATATAAAGTGCTGTTGCAAGCTTACAAGAAAAGCAAGTCCCTAGCCAAAAGTCAGGCAAAGGAAATTGCTATTCTTAAAGCTGCAGCAACAGATTTTGAGAAGTCTTTTGATCAAAAACTGAATAAGATAGCCAGGTTGAAGCACATAACAGTGATTCAAATGGGTACTATATCATTTAAAAATGATCAAATCAAGAGTCTGGAGATCAATCTTCAGAAAGAAAGAGAGCTTGTTGCTAGGTTTTCTAAACCTAAGTCAGTGTTACCTTTAATTGATGAATTTGTTCATCATAAAGGCAAGGCTGGACTGGGCTTTATTAGACCTACAGGGACTGAGCAGTCCAAGTCTAAGTACAAGGGCAAAGCCCCAACATTCAACAAGCCTACTGTAGACAAGTCAGCCAAGGCAGTACCTAAGCAAAGGTACAACAAGTTTGAATGTTGGTGCTGTGGCAAGGTTGGCCATTTTGCAGTGGACTGTTGGCACAATGCTAGTGCCAAAGTGAGTACCAAACTACCTGTTGGAAAGCCAGTGGGTAGCTTTGTCAGATTGCAGACTAACATGTACCAAGGACCCAAGAATTCTTTGGGTTCTAAGGTTCATTAATCTGTTTTGCAGGTGAGTCCAAGTGGCCATACCCCAACATGGTACTTGGACAGTGGATGTTCCAGACATATGACTGGAACAAGGGGACTACTAAAGGACTACATACCAATAAAAGATGGTCCAAAGGTTACCCTTGGTGGTTCTGAAAAAGGAATCATCAAAGGGTTTGGTAACATTTCTACAAACTTGGTTACCATTACTCAAGTGGCTTATGTTAAAGGGTTGAAACACAACCTAATAAGTATAAGTCAATTAAGTGATGTAGGGTATGACATCTCATTTGTTAAAAATGGTTGTCATATCAAGAGGTTAAGTGATCAAGAGATCATTTTGACAGGTTATAGGAAGAGGAATGTCTACTGCCTAGACATTATGGTTGAGAACAATGGTTCTCCAGTTTGTCTTGTAGCTGATGAGACAGTCTCTCATTGTGTCAAATGGCACAAGAGGCTTGCCCATCTTAACTACAAGACTATTAGTAAACTCTTTAGCAAAGAGTTAGTGAGGAATGGTCCTCAAGTTAAGTGTGTTAAAGATGGTATTTGCTCAGCTTGTCAAAAGGGCAAGCAGACTAAATCCACCTTTAGAAGCATAAAAAACAAAGATGCTATGAGATGTTTATACCTCTTGCATATGGATCTCTTTGATCCAATGCCAGTTCACAGCTTAGGTAGTAAGGTCTATACCTTTGTAGTTGTAGATGACTACTCAAGGTTTTCCTGGGTGTTCTTCTTAAGACAGAAATCTGAAACACCTAGTGTCTTCTATAGCTTTGTCAAGCAAATTCAGAATGAACTAAATAGTACAGTGGTCAAAATTAGAAGTGACCATGGTACTGAATTTCAGTCTGATAGCATGACAAAACTATGTGAAGACTTTGGGATATTTCAAGAATTCTCTTCACCTAGAACACCTCAGCAAAATGGCATTGCTGAGAGGAAGAATAGAACCTTGATAGAGGCTGGTAGGACCCTACTAAGTGATACATCACTGCCAGAATATTTCTGGGCTGAAGCAGTTAATACTGCATGTCATGTTATAAATAGGGCTACCATCACTAAAAGGCTAAACAAGACCCCCTATGAAGTTGTGAAAGGCAGGAAACCAAACCTATCCTATTTTAGGATCTTTGGTTGTAAATGCTTCATACTTAACAATGGGAAGTCTTACTTAACTAAGTTTGCTGCCAAGTCCCAAGAGGGAATTTTTGTTGGGTACAACAATAACAGTAAGGCTTATAGAGTCTACAACTTGACTACACAAGTTGTAGAAGAATCAGTGCATGTAGTTTTTGATGAGACTAAACTTATTAATAATGAGTTGTCTAGTAGTGTATGCAGCCCCACAGGTTTGACAAAGAAAATGGACAATCTTACTATAGATGAAGTGCCTGCTGCAAGACAGCAAGTAGAAGACAGTAGCTGTTGTCCAGGGGGAGAACTACATGTGCCAATTGCTGAAGAAATCCAAGGTATACAGCATGATGCAGATGCTGAAGTGGTTCAACCAGAAGTTAGGATGCCTCTAGCCCACAGGCATCTTAGAGATCATCCAGTAGAGCTGATTATTGGAGATCCAAGACAAGGAGTTCAAACCAGGAGTAGAAACATGAATGCAGCAATCTATTCCAGCTTTCTGTCACAAGTTGAACCTAAGAAGTTTGAAGAAGCAATACAAGATCCACAATGGACTGAAGCAATGCAAGAAGAGCTTAATCAGTTCAAGAGGTGCAAGGTCTGGGAACTTGTTCCTAAACCTAAAGACCACAATGTAATAGGAACTAAGTGGATCTACAGGAATAAGATGGATGAACAAGGGGTCATCATTAAGAATAAGGCTAGACTGGTTGCTAAAGGATATAGGCAAGAAGAAGGTATTGATTTTGATCAAACCTTTGCTCCAGTAGCCAGACTGGAAGCCATAAGAATGTTCTTGGCCTATGCAACCTATCAAGGATTCAAGGTTTACCAAATGGATGTCAAGTCAGCATTCCTAAATGGTAATCTTAAGGAAGAAGTATATGCGGAGCAGCCTTCAGGTTTTGTTGATCCAACTCTACCTCATCATGTCTATAGACTTAGGAAAGCTTTATAGGGGTTAAAGCAAGCCCCTAGGGCTTGGTATGAAACCCTATCTAGTTTCCTCATTGAGAACAAGTTCTCAAGGGGGAAAATAGATAAGACTCTATTCCTTAGGGAATCTAGAGGCAAAGTTATACTAGTCCAAATATATGTAGATGACATTATATTTGGGTCTACTAAAAGCAGCCTTTGCAAAAAGTTTGCAAAACTTATGCAAGGTCAGTTTGAGATGAGTAGTATGGGAGAGCTGAAGTTTTTCTTGGGTCTCCAAGTTAAACAGACTGAGAGTGGTTTATCCATTTGCCAGTCAAAGTTCACCCTAGAACTCATAAGGAAGTATGGTATGGATTCATCCAGCACCATGAAGACTCCTATGGGGTCAAGTATGTCTCTTAGCAAGGATGATGCAGGGAAACCTGTAGATGAAACCTTGTATAGAGGGATAGTTGGCTCCCTATTATACTTGACTGCTAGTAGACCTGACATTATGTATGCTACATGTGTTTGTGCAAGGTATCAAGCCTGCCCTAAAGAGTCTCATTTGACAGCAGTCAAAAGAATATTGAGATATCTAAAGGGCACTCCCTATCTAGGCCTCTGGTACCCTAAGAATGGAGATTTTGATCTAACAGGTTATTCAGATGCAGACTTTGCAGGATGCAAAGAGGATAAAAAGAGCACTACTGGAACCTGTCAATTCCTAGGTGGGAGACTAATTTCATGGAGTAGCAAGAAGCAAACCAGTGTGGCTATCTCCACTGCAGAGTCAGAGTATGTAGCTGCAGGAAGTTGCTGTGCTCAACTTCTGTGGATTCAACATCAGCTAGAGGACTATGGATTTCAGGTAAGTAGAACTCCACTTTTCTGTGATTCTACAAGTGCTATTTCAATAGCTAATAACCCTGTATCACATAGTAGAACTAAACATATTGAAATTAAATATCATTTTCTTAGGGAGCATGTAGAAAGAGAAGATATTTTACTTGAATATGTTAAAACTGATAATCAAATAGCTGATATGTTTACTAAGCCCCTAGAAGAAGCTAAGTTCAATAGATTCAAAATTGAACTAGGAATGATAAACTTAGAATAAGTTTACAGAATTAAAATTGGCTAAGAAAAAAAGTGTCGACACATAGACAAGTCTATGTCGACACAGAATAGTGGTGTCGACACTTCAGGAAAATGGTGTCGACACATCCAGGATGTTGGTGTCGACACTTCAGAATGTTAGTGTCGACACATGACATGTAGGTGTCGACACATCCAATATGGTGTCGACACTTATGTTTTACTCAGAATTTTCTAAGTAAAGTCTCGACAATGTGTCGAGTTATGTTGTGTCGACACATAATCAAGTGTCGACACATAAAATCTGTTGACTAAACTTGTGTCGACACATATGTGTCGAGACATTATAAGTCAGTGTCGACACTTATTGCCAGTGTCGACATATTTTAAGTTAGCTGTCCCGCCTGTTCATCTTCAAAATTAGAAAGGTATAAATAGGGTTCTGTCTTTATTTGTCGACACGCTTTCAAAGTTTCGAGACCAAAACTACTGTGTCGACACCTCTTTTTTCTAAAGACAAATTCTACAAACCCTAATGGCTCCTAAGCTTGAGGAGAACGTTAACGAAGGATATGAGCTAGTGCGCGGTGCCTTCGATGATGCTGATCAAGAAATCAGGGCCGTAGTAACCCTAGTCGCCGATTCAGGGTTAGAGTTCTTAGTTTCAGAACCAACTAAGATATGGAAGAAGGAGGTGCTTGAATTCCTTAATGGAGCTGCAGTAGATGAATCTGGATACAAAATCAAATCCAGAGTTCATGGAGAAAAGGTTAAGGTAACCCCAAAAAGTCTGAGGAAGATTCTTCAATTGCCAAGAACTCAAGATGAAGAAGAGGTGACTGCTTCAAAGACCAGGGAAGCTCTTACCTGGTGTGGACTTGATCCAAAAATGAAGATAGGTTCTGTTTTCAACAGGAAAGGCATGAATAATCAAGGAAAGTTCATGTCTGAGATTGTGGGAAAGGTCTTACTCAGCAAACCTGGAGGGCATGACAGAGTGTCTGCCTATATGTTTGGAATCATGACAAGGATCATATTCACTCTGAAAACAGACTGGTCAATAGTGGTTTATGAGAAGATTAAGGAGAGCTTGAAGAAGCCCAACCTGGGCAGAATCATTAGTCTATACCTAGCTGGTGTGATACCAGAGGTAATGAGTTCTGCTACAGGAAGTAAGATAAATCACATGAGGAAGATGGATCAAAGGATCTTTTCAAGATGGGACAGGGTGTTGTCCAAGGAACTGCCAACCCCAGAGAAGACAGTTACTAATAAAGATACTCCCCCAAAGAAAAAGAGAAAAACTGCTCCAATGGCACAAGAGTCCTCCAGCAGTTCAGGGAGTGAAGAACATGTTGTTTTCACTCCTGATGATCAAGAGGAAGAGGCTGTAGTGAAATCTCCTGCTGCTCAAGAGGCTGCTGAGATCCAGGGGGAGCTGCCTGAAGCTAGCCCCATCCACAAGGATCACAGCCAGGGGGAGCCTCCAGTTATAGAAGAACCCTCTACACTGGACAGTGAGCAAGCCACCACCATCATACAAGAGGTACTCACTGAACTCAACACCTTAGATTTTATTATAGAAGATGCTGATCTGTCTGATGTTAATCAGCAAACTCAGCTGCCTAGTCAAGCTCCAGATGTTGTTATAAGAGACACATCTGCTGCTCCAGTTATTCCTGATCCTGTGGTTGAAAAACCAATAATTTCTCCAGCTTCTTCACCCCCTGAATATACCATGGAAGATTTGTTCCTAAATCTGGATCAAGCAGATTTTGACAAGGAAATTGATGCTGCTGAAGGAGAGAATGCTGCAGCTGAGGGGGAGAAAATGCAAGTTCTAGAAGAGCCTATAAGGCAAGAAACTGAGAAGGCACAAGATGTGCAAGCTAACAAGCCTCAAAGCCCTAAGGATAGGGTTGACATAGCCAGCACTTCTGCCTCTGAAGATGAGGAGAGTGCTAGGGAAAAGAAGAAGAAACTGTATGTCTTCAAAAGAAAAAGTCAAAGTTATAAGAAGGCTCTGCAATCAATTGCACCACAGCCTATAGTTCAGCAAGCTCCAACTGCTGATTATAGTGCTTTAATGGTTGCACTACAGATAAAGTTGGATGAGCAAAGGCAGGCCATAGAGAAGTATGTAGATGAAGGGCAGAAATCGCTTCAGTTTGATCTGGCCCAGGAAATAAAGTCTATAAGGTTTTAAATGAACCTTAACAAAAAGGAAATGATTGATTGCTTCCACAAAGGTGGAAATGCAGTGGTGTATTTGGCAACACACCAAGAGAAGATCAAAGAACAAGTGGATGACATAGCATTGAAACAAGGATATGTTCTTGAGAATCAATTAAGAATGAATGACAATTTGACTGCCTCCCATAATGCTATAGTCACTGAGTTGAAGAATAAGGCTGCTGAACCTTCTACATCTACTGCTGCTGCTAAAGCTGATTTTGATAAAGTATTTCAAGAGGAAATTTCTGCTGTAAAGACTGCAATCCAAGCCTCCCAAAAGGTCATATCTGAACAACTTCAAAAGCTTAAACCTTACTTTAAAGATGGCATCAGATACTTGGATAGTCAAATTAGATTTCAGAAGGATGATGTCAGAGATCATATGGCTAGAGAAGTCATAAAGGGGGAGAGAGTACTAGTCAAGGCAAGCTCTGAACATGCTAAGTGGATATCAAATTCCATCCGAGCTACACTTGGATATCCTCCTCTGTGTGATGACCAAGATATTGCTGAATCAGGCATTAACCCTGCCTATTTTGGAGGTGAGCCACCAGAAGTAGCTCAAGTCATTTATCCACCTCCAGACTTTGAAATGATTCAAGCAGATGTGAGCACAATGTATAGCCCACCTGAGGGCAAGGACAATGTCCATATTGAAAAGGTTGTTCAACCTATATCTGAAGCCATGCAAGATGCTCTACAGAAAGAGGAAGAGATAAGGTTGTCCAAAAAGAGTTTTAGGGAACAAGCAGAACAAAGGCTAGACTTTGAACAGTGGAGCCCTACCTTTAGGAATATAATTTTAACTGCCTGGAAAGCTGCCAAGGACAATACTCATGACAGGAACAAATGGTTTTCTGAAGCAGAATGGAGAAAACATGAGATCAGGCAAGAAGCCATTGTTCAATATAGAAGGAAGGCAAAGATGGGAAAGCTACCTCCTACTGCAGTGGAGCCTAGCAAGTACTTCCCTAAGCCATATCATTATTTTGAGAGGCAGACCATCAAGGCAGCTGAACTTAAAAGAAAGATCTAAAAGGCAAGAAGCCTGCTGATACTGAAACTGTTGATGCCCCTGTCAAAGCTCAAGTCCAAGCTGGCAAGGGAATAGTTATCAAGGAACCTGATCAGAAATAGATTAAGATTTTACTTGAAGATTATTTTGTAATCTTTTAAATGTAAAACATTTTTGTAAACCACTGAAGATGTATAAGAAAAATGTTATAACAATATATGATAAATATATTTCATGATTGTTCTGTGAATGTGTCTATTTCTTGTTTGTTCTGAAATGATGAATATGTATACATGTGTGAATTAATACATATTTATGTTTACCCTGCTAAATATTACCTGCTTTACATCATTTTGTAATTTTTAATTATGAATGGTGTATATCATTGACTAAGGGTTATGACTTCTCCAAATAGGGGGAGATTGTTGGGTACATTGGTCAAATGTACCTGATTTGAAGAAGCCTCACCCAACTCAATGATATACATCATAATGTATTTGATGTATGTTGAGTTTACTTGTGCAGGTTATGTAATCACTGGACTGAAGCAAAAAGTTTCTAAGTCCATGTGTCGATACCCAGAGGGAAAGTGTCGACACTTAAGAAGACTTGTGTCGACACCCAGACAAGCAGTGTCGACACTTGGAGTCATTGTGTCGACACCTGGAATGCAGAGTCGACACCAGACAGAAAGTGTCGACACTTGGAGCTGTGTCAACACTCAGTGAAGAAAAGTGCAGACAGAAAGTGTCGACACAAGGAGCTGTGTCGACACCCAGTGAAGCTGTGTCTACACCAGAAAGTGTCGACACTTGGAGCTGTGTCGACACTCAGCAAAAGTCTACAGAGACTAAGTTAAAGTGTCGACACTCAGAATAATGTGTCGACACTCAACAGAAGAGTCAGTACTTGAAGTATGTGTCGACACCCAGCACAATGTGTCGACACACAACCAGAAGAGTCAACACATGAAGTAAGTGTCGACACCCAGCACAATGTGTCGACACTCAGCTAAAGACTCTACACTTGAAGAAAGTGTCGACACAAGGAGCTGTGTCGACACTTAGCAAAGATCAGAAAGATCAACAAAATTATTCTAAGTACAAGTGTCGACACTAAGGGAATGTGTCGACACTCAGCTAAAGTCTCAACAAGAAGAAGGTGTGTCAACACAAGGAGCTGTGTCGACACTCAGCAAATATCAACATAGAAGACTATGTGTCGACACCAAGAAGTAGTGTCGACACTTGACAGATTCAACACAAGAAGTTTTGTCGACACAAAGGTGATGTGTCGACACTTAGAAGAATTCAGTACAGATAGAAGATCAAGTACTTGTGTCGACACTCAATTTCAGTGTCGACACCTGAAGAAGAATCTGTGTCGAGACATACAAGGAGTTATGTCGACACCTTGTAGACTTGTGTCGACACTTACACAGCATGTGTCGACACTTGGTCTATAAGTGTCGACACTTAAAGACAGAAAGTCTCGACACTTTCAGACAGTTAGAGATTTTCAAGAAATGACTGGATGACTTGACAGCTGCCGTTCCAGCCGATCTACAACACCTGTCAGAGATATCAGAAGTCAGTTATGGACCGGACCAGCCGGTTACCATGAAGAAGGCCTATAAATAGGCACCTACAGTTTACAGAAACAGGGGTTGGAGTTGTTCAAGTGGTTGACAAAGTGGATCACATTGTTGAAGAACAAGTTATTAAAGTGATACACAGAGTATCAAATCAAGAAGATCTTGCAGTCCAAGTGCAGATCTAAGAAGTTGGAGAGAGAGGGCTCCATCCAAGAAATCAGCCTCTGGAACTAGGCTGAGAAGAAGGATTCAGAATCATTCTGGATCTTAAGTGGCAGAGGTCAAGGAACTACTGCAGGAGGATTCAGTCTTATTCAGTTCTACTCAAGAAGCTTTGAAGAAAGCTAAGTCAGATTGAATCCAGCTGAGTTCTTCCAAGAACTCATCAAGAAACTCTCAACTCCCCTCTTTAATTTCTGAGTTGTTGAGTTAATATCTGTAATACATTTTTAACTTGTAGGATCCTTTGGATCTGAGTGAATTGTAAGCCTATATTTATAAAGGCTGAGGGTAGGGCTTGAGAGCCTGAGTGTAGGAGATTGAGATCTCTGAGTGTAGGCCTTGTTGGCTGAGTGTAGGCCTTGGTTGGCTGAGTGTAGGCCTTGGTTGGCTGAGTGTAGGCCTTGATTGGCTGAGTGTAGGCTTTGGGATAATGCTGAGTTGTAAGGCTTTGGGCCTGAGGTGTAGGAACTAATTTGGGTTCTGAGACAGTGGAGGAGTTTGGCCGAATCTAGTACACTGCTAGATAGGCGAAGGGGGAAAGTGGATGTACCCATATCTTGGGGAACCACTATAAACCACTGTGTATGCTGTGCTGTGCTGTGATTGTTGCTGTGCATGTTGTGTGTTTGCTGTGATAAATAGTTAGAAATCTGTGATATTAACTGTTTGCTGCCATAAAAGTTTAAAAAGGATTAGGTCACCTATTCACCCCCCCCCCCTCTAGGTGTTTAGGTACCATATATTTCAAAGATGATGATTTCACATGGGCTCTTTAGTTTTGTGGACTACCAAGAGGAACCACAACCGTTAATAAGAAAGTAAAGAACGATGAAGGAAAAATTCTCTAAAACATCATTGGAAAAGTCCTTTTCAAAGTTGGATCACATGAATATATTTCCTCTGAAATGTTCAAGCTTCTAGCCACCATCATCTGCCAGAAAAGAATTGACTTGGGAGCAGTGTTATTTGGAACAATAATGCATAGTCTCCGTGCACCTTTCTTTGGAAGAATACTTATCCTGTATTTGAATCAGCTGGACAGAGATACTTTTGACATGACAATGTTGGTGTAACCATAGTGATCTGGAATTAATCAAGCATATAGCCTCACTACCAACTCAGTATGAACCTATCAGGGTTGCACATAAGATTGTGGAGAAATTGAGAGATTGGATCTGTATTGAATAGTACATGTGATGAGTTGAATGAATTGGAAAAGGGCTTAAAATTTTCTGTGGCACTGTCATCGAACTCCACTCAGCGAATTTGTCTTTTAGCACAGATTCTTTTAAAACTGCTTCTGGCTTTTGGCGTTGATAGCGTTGAGATCACTCAACGCCATGGTACATAAGCATTGACAGCATTGAGTTCACTCAATTCTCTCAACGCATCTGGCCTTTGGAGTTGAGTGTGTTGAGTTCACTCAACGCCTATACTGAGTTAAATGTTGACTTGCTGATATTGTGGCGATGCCTATTCTATTTATTCCTGGGGTATAAATAGGTTAGTTTAGGGTTTTCTGTTTATGCAATTATTTTGGCTGCCTAAGCACACGAGCCGTCACTGTGTGAAAGGAAAAAACCGTAAAATCCCGATGGAACCGTTCCGCCCATTCCGTTGCCGTAGCCGATCCTGATCCCAGCGAGTGTCGCTACTGCCTCTCCTTCAACAGATCTAGTAATCTTTGGAGATGCTGAGTGTCCTCTCCCGACCTAGAACTTGCGTGATAAGTTACTACGGGTTCTCCTGATCGTGTGGATTACTATGGAGGCGTGGATACACTTTCTATGCTCAAGACTCTAGCCGCTGAGTTGTCGGCCCGATTCTTATGGAGCATTTAGGTTGAGTTCCAGACCCAATCCCTCAAAGGTTATTTTATTACAACATACATTACTTCTTGATTCATGAATATTATCAGATCCAAACACATTTGGGTTTTTCTTGTTCTTATTTTCGCTGCGTGCACAAGTGTTGTGCCATCTCCAAAAACCTAACAGTGGTATCAGAGCCAGCTTGTCGACAATATTAAATGTTTCAGAAGTTGCTAAATCCATGGCGTGTAGATTTAGAGATTTAGAAGTGTTCTAAATGCCCAAATCTAGTCTTGGATCTTTCCAAGAATGCATACGATTTCTTTGAAGTTTACTCCTTAACAGTAACCATCACTTTGTTGGTTTGTAAAACTAAACATGTGTTAGATTTTGAATCTCACATGAATTTACGAGCTTGTCTACTGTGTAAGTGGAGTTGGTGTTGCTCATGTCCAGTGCTTGTAGGTCTGAAGATTTAGAAATGTTCTAGATGTTCAGACTTAGCCCAGTTCATCAAGTGTTGATGTTTCTTGTGCACATCTGGGATGCATTTGGCTTATTCTTGTTGAATTTTATTTTTCTTGATGTGTACATTGGTTAAGTGTTAACATGATTGATGAGTTAATCAGCTATCTAAAATCCCTTAAGTAATATTAAGTATTCGTATGCCTTCCGATGGATGATACTCTTCCTTCCTTGATCGATGAACTGTGTGCTTGCCAAAACAAGGTGCATTAATCTATCTTGGTGAGGGTACAAGCTGATAATTGTGATATCCCACTATCGACATCGGGTCTAGCTTAACTGGGTGACCTCAAAGGTTGAGTGCCAAGAGGCATGGGGTTGGCAAGCACCATATGATGGATGCGAATAAAGAGTTATTCACTAGCCACACAGGAGTTGCATAGTGATGCAATTAGCAAGTGTTGCCTACCTAAATAGCTTCATTGTGAGAGAAAAGCCAAATTTGACTCATACTGTTAGTGAAATATGGATCTTTTCCACTAAGAGGGTTACTTGCCAAACTCTTCTAATTAATATCGAAGGTTATCAGTTTGATAAAAATAGTAGGAGTTATTTTGATTAAAGTACCAATTGAAAGATGAATTGTATTTTGAAATGTAGTATTGATTTGCTTTGCTTGTATTCTTGTAGAATTTCCATGACAAGTGCTTCACACTCCACCCTATCCCTCCGAGCGATCCTTGAGAAGGAAAAGCTGAGAGGGACTAATTATTTGGACTGGTACAGGAACCTGAGAATTGTTCTCAGGCAAGAGCGCAAGCTCTATGTTTTGGAAGAGGAATCCCCTGATGAGCCTGCTGGGAATTCACCTCGTGCTGATAAAGATGTTTATAAGAATTATCTCGACGACTCCTTAGATGTTGAATGTCTCATGTTAGCGACCATGAACTCTGAGCTTCAGAAGCAAAATGAGAACATGAGTTGCAAGGATATAGATGAGCATCTCAAGAAAATATTTCAAGGACAAGCTCGTTAAGAGAGATTTGACATCACTAAGGTATTATTTCAGTGTAAGATGTGAGCTCGGCACCTAGTAGGGACTCACATACTCAAGATGATTGGGTATATCGAGAACCTTGAAATACTAGGTTTCCCTCTGGGCCTAGAGTTGGCTAAAGACCTGGTCCTGCAATCATTGTCAAACAGTTATGAAAAATTTGTCTTAAACTATAACATGAATGAAATAGACAAGACAATGTCCGAGCTCCTAGGCATATCGTGAAATATTGAGATAATCATGAAGAAGGCCAAGCATGTTGCCCCATATTGATGGTGCATAAAGGCAAGGGAGAGGCCAAGGGTTTCAAGAAGACGAAGGTGGGACCTAAGTCTCGACCAGACCCAAGTCTTCAACATTGAAAAATAAAGGCTTGATGAAAGAGGGGAAGTGCCACCACTGTGGCAAGGTTGGACACTAGAGGAGGAACTGTCCTTCTTTTGTGGAGGGTTTGCAAATATTGAGGGGAGGTATGACTTCCGCTTCAAGTATTTATGTTATAGAGATAAACCTTTCTGCTCCTTCATCCTGGGTATTGGATACCGGATGTGGTTCTCACATTTGTATAAATGTGCAGGAACTGGGAAGGAGAAGATTTTTGAGTAAAGGAGATGTGGACCTACATGTTGGTAATGGAGCAAGAGTTGCTGTTGTTGTCATGGGGGTTTATCGTCTTAATTTGCCCAGTGGGCCTGTAATAGAAATAGATAATTGTTATTTTGTTCCTTCCATAACTAGAAACATTATATCCATTTCATGTTTGGACATGGTGGGTTTTCTTTTATTATTAAGAATAATTGTTGTTCAATATTTAAGAATGATGTTCGTTATGGTGTAGCCTAAATGTTTAATGGTCTGTATATTTTGAACTTACACCATCCGATCTATAATATTGAAAATACTAAAATACTAAGAACAAATGACTAGAACCCTACATATCTTTGGCATTGTCGCTTAGGCCATATAAATGAGAAATGTATATCCATGCTCCATAAAGATGGACTATTAGACTCATTTGATTATGAATCATTTGAGAGATATGAAACTTATTTGTTTGGCAAGATGACTAAAGTCCCTTTCACTGGATTCAATGAGAGGGCTGGTGATCTCTTGGGTATAGTACATAGTGATGTATGTGGACCCATGAGTTCTATGGCTAGAGGTGGGTTTTCTACTTTATCATGTTTACTAATGATTTTAGTAGATACATATACGTGTATCTTATGAAGTGCAAATCTGAAACCTTTAAAATGTTCAAAGTGTTTAAAAGCGAAGTAGAAAACTAGTTTGGTAAGAAGGTTAAAGCACTTCGATTTGATTGATGTGGCGAACACCTAAGTCATGAGTTCCATGATCATCTGATAGAGGTGGTATTGTATCATAGCTCACTCCACCTAGAACACCACAGCATAATGGTGTGTTTGAGAAGAGGAATCGTACTTTGTTAGACATGGTACGGTCGATGATGAGTCATGCAGATCTGTCTGTTTCCTTTTGGGGCTTTGTTCTAGAAACTAATGCTTTAACATTAAATCATGCTCCAACGAAAGTGGTTCTAAAGACACCATATGATATATGGACTTAGAAGAGTCCCAGTATGTCGTTCATTAAGATTTGGGGCTGTGAGGCATACATAAGACGTCAAATGCCTGATAAGATGGATCCCAAATCCGACAAGTGTTATATTGTGGGGTCTCCTAGGGAAACCAAAGGGTACTACTTCTACCTACCGTTTGAGGGTAAAGTGTTTATCGCAATGACTGGTGCCTTTCTTGAGAAAGTGTTCTTAAGTATAAAGACACCCATGGTAGAACTTGAAGAAGTTCAGGAACCATAAAATGTGAATAAATCGAAATTGGGACCTGAGTTAGTACTACAAGTAGTTGTAGCTGGAGAACCTGCTCAGGAAACACAGGTTCCACGTAATTATGGTATACAAAGGTTTGAGCATGAGAGATATGGATTTCTCGTGTCTCAAATAAGTAATGTGTTGCTTATGGATCATAGTGATGAGCCTGCAGCCTACCATGAGACTATATGTGGACCAGACTCCGAGAAGTGGCTTGAGGCCATGAAATCTGAAATGGACTCCATGTATGAAAACCAAGTATGGACTTTGGTGGAACCATCTGAAGGGGTAAGACACATAGGGTGTAAGTGGGTCTTCAAGAATAAGACCTACATGGATGGAAATGTACAGACATTTAAAGGGAGACTTGTGGCTAAAGGTTTCAAGGAAATTCATGGTATTGACTATGATGAGACTTTTTCCCCTATTGTCATGGTTAAGTCCATCAGAATTCTTCTTGCTATTGCTGCATATAATGACTACGATATCTGGCAGATGGATGTCAAAATGGCTTTCCTTAATGGAAACCTCCTTGAGGAAGTGTATATGACACAACCTGAGGGTTTTATATCTCCAGGTGAAGGCACTAAAATATGAAAGCAGCAGAGATCCATTTATGGATTAAAACAGGCTTCTCGAAGTTGGAATCTTTGTTTTGATGAAAAGATCAAAGAGTTTGATTTTATCAAGAATGATGATGAACCTTGTGTTTATAAGAGGATTAAAGGGAGGATTGTAGTCTTCCTGATATTGTGTGTAGATGACATACTATTGATCGGGAATGATAAACCGTCCCTGCAAGTTGTTATGAACAACCTAAGGGACTGTTTTTTGATGAAGAACTTGGGGGAAGTGACTTATATACTCGGTATTAAGATCTATAGAGATAGATCGATGAAGTTGTTGGGTTTGGCCCAAAGTACGTACTTTGATAAGGTGTTGAAACGGTTTAGCATGCTTGAGTCCAAGAAAGGATTCTTGTCCATGTCTCATGGTGTGATTCTCTCTAAGGACTAGTGTACTAAGTCTTGTGAAGATAAGGACCGCATGAAGTTGGTTCCATATGCTTCGGCAATTGGGTCAATCATGTATGCGATGTTATATACTAGACCTAATGTCTCTTCTTCTTTAAGCATGACTAGCAGGTATCAGTCTGATCCCGGTGAAGGTCACTGGATAGCCGTCAAGAATATCCTAAAGTACTTGTGAAGGATTAAGGATATGTTCTTGATATTTGATGAGGAATTTTATAGTTTTAAAAATTATATCCAAACTATAATCTCGAAATAGGCAAGTGTACCTATAGAAATATAGTATAAGAAATGTCGTATTAGACTCGAAGCCTGTTGAGTACTCCTACTCACACAAATTAATATTATTTTACCGATTAATAAAAGAAGTGAATTAAAATTACAACTAGAAAATAAACTAAAACGAAAACACCTGATCTAGACTTACTTTATAATAAAATAAACATCATCATTAAGGTAAACTTCTAAATTACCTACTTCGACCGTGGAGGTTCCTAAATTACGAAAACGTCTCTCTCGAGAATACGCTCTCGACTAAACTTAGGTTGATCGATTAAGACCTCTCGGCCAGTCGAAACCCCTAAGCCTGCTTTAGGAAGTGAAACCCTCTATTGGATTTCACTCCAATACAGAAGAGTTATGTCGTCCTCTCTCGAGAAGTGCAATCAACTCCTTTTATCTTTGAGTGATCTCCCCGTATCCGCAACCTCTCGGTCATTTAGGATATGGATCTTAGATCGAAATCGGAAGTAATAAATCAAAGATAAATCAGAAGCGATAAATAAAGAGTTGATAAAAAGAAGAAGATTAATTTATTCCAAAGCTTGACAAGATCAAGTGCTAATAAAATTTGATTCTCATTATCATAATAGAAAGATACATGAAAAGAAAAGCAAAGACATTCTAAAAATTAAAAGGCTAGAATTAAAGACTACAATTATGAAATTGATATTACAGGAAAGAAAATACATAAAACAGGAAAACTAGCTACTGAACTACTCCTAGATTGACCTCCTTGCTCCCCCCTCCAAAGCTTCTGGCTCGATCTGAAATTTATAGAAATTTTTCTTGAAGGTCACGCCCGTGTCCTTGGGCGTGTCAGGCTCGGAACCGCCGTCTTGAAAGCCCCGGAACGTTGGAGGAGAAACCGCCAAAATCTGTTAAATGGCGGGTCACGCCCCTAGGTCACGCCCGTGACCTAGGGCATGTCACTTCAGTTTCTGGAAAACCGCGGGAAGCTAAAAACGGCGGGAGTAAATTCTGGCAGTTCCTGAAGTGCCACGCCCCTAGGTCACGCCGGTGACCTAGGGCGTGTAGTGACCGGGTCAGCAAACGACTGGAAACGGCACATTCTGGCATCAATTCGGCAGTTTCGGGTTAGTCACGCCCTAGGTCACGGCCGTGACAGGGGGGCGTGTACTTGGGAAATGTTCCAGAATTGCCCCAGGAAGATTTCTGGAGAAAATTATTTTCTTGAACTTGACAAGCCCGTGTTCACACCCTGGTCACGCTAGTGTCCTTGGGGCGTGTACTTTTGAAATTCTCCAGATTTGTAGAGGACCTCATCCTCTTTCCGTTGACTGGTTGCATGTCCTGTAACTCTTCATGGTTTGAAAGTTATGGCCATTTGAATTTCAGCTATCCGTGGCCAAAAATGTTAATTTTCTCAAAATATTTTCAGATCTTTGCCATGGACTTGAAAATGATATTTGGAGCCCATATTTACCTGAAATATAAAAATAAATGAATTATTATATATATTAATATAAATCCAAAAAAATTATACTATTTATTTATAAAAAAACTAAACTAAAATAACTATATAAATTAACTTATCAAATACCCCCATACTTAATCTTTTGTAATTTCAGAGCAAAACTATGAGAAGTATTTATAAGAAAATAATATAATTTTTTAATTGAACTAAAAATTTATTAAATCAAAAGAAAGTTAAAAATTAATTTTAGGGATTCAAATTTTTAAGTCGTAAAATATGAAAGTAAAAAGTGAAGAGCTAAATATTTAGCAAAGCTTTCTCTAATAAAATAATTAGAACTCAAAATTAAGTATTTAGCAAACAAAATTAGATTAAAAATTATAAACACTTTTTCCACTAAAAAGAGACTTCAAAGAAAATCAAACTACTACTTATGCTCTCTTACAAATTTAATTTAAATCTAAGCAATTATATTGGATTTTGAGTTTGGAAAAAGGAAAATTGAAGAGATCTTAGATTGGGGGCGATGAATTTTATCCTCTCACCCCGCACAAATTTTTTTCTTTTTGATGTTTTTTTTTCTTCTTTTTTTTCTCTTCAAACAAAATTGCTTAGGAGTAATGAATTTTATCCACTTACTCTTTTTTTTGGGGTTGCATATGTGTAGCAAGGAATATTTAATTACCATGACATATGATCTAACCAAAAATGAAAAATTACATATGTGTAACAGGGGATAATGAATTTTATCCTCTTATCCCTGTGACATATGAACTAACAAAAAATTTAAAAACAACGGGAAGGTTTGACATAATTTAGATTAAATTAAAAAAAAAACTAAGAGAGCAACTATAGTGATTTAAGTTTTCCTAAGAATCTTAAAGCATAAAATGAAGATAATTAAAATCTAAGAATTGTTAATCTAAATACCACAGAGTTGAAACTAATTACAATAAAAGAGAATAAGGTCTAAATAGATTTCTCTAATCAAATTTTACTTTATAAATTTATTTCTTAAAATCAAATCACCTAAAAATTAAATTTAACTAACTTTGATGAAATAAAAGATTTAAAAAACCAAAAATTATAAAATTTCTTATAAATAAACTCAAAATAAATTTTCTGAAAAGTCACAACAAGATTAAGTAGGGTTTATTATATTTTTTATTTTTTTGGAATTTTCTCTTTTTTTGTTTTTTTAATAATAAAAAGAAAACAAAATTTTGTAATTTTTTTAAGATTTTTATATTTTGAAAATTTTTAAAGATTTTTTTTTCATTGTTTTTTTAATTTTTAAATAAAAACAATAAATAGAAATCCACCCTCATACTTAAAAATAAACATTGTCCCCAATGTTTATAAGTCAAGTAAGAGGGGAGAAACAAGAAGAAATAAATTTCAAATTTTTTAGAAATTTTTTTTTAAACAAAAAAATAAAAATTATTAAAGATAAACAAGTGGTGTCTCCCAAGAGTGCTTTTCTTTTTCCCGTCTTTAAGCTAGACGGTTATTATTAGGAGAATGGAAAATAAAAATGTAAATGAAGGGGTAACTCCCTTAATTCGCGCTTGGGGGAATACGCCGAAAACGATCACCCAGCTACTCCTCCGCTTGCTTCTTGATTCTCCTTTTTGAACATTTGACTTGAAAATGTAAATTCACATCACCTATACATACCTGAGGCGATGTGAATTTTTGTAGATGAGAGGCAAATGGATCATTGATGACGTGTGATTACAACGGCTCATCATCTTCATGAAATTCATTAGTTAAAGAAAAATCAAAAGCAAACACGTCAGAAAAATCTTCGCAAGGAGGAGGCTCTTGTGAAGTTATAAGATTAGGCTCGGGTTGTTTATTTTCTAAAATTAATTTTTCATCCGAAAATTTATTTAAAATAAAATTGTCGGAAGCATCAAGTTCATAAATTTTCACTCCTAAAAAGTCATAAATTGTGCATGGAGATTCATTAATAGGAGGAAAATTGGGAGTAGTAGGAGGAGAAACATATTCTTCTTCTACTCCTCCCTGCGCATCCATACACCTAACAATCTCTTGAAATAAAAGTTGTTGTTCTTCTTCGGTATAAACAACTACTGGGGTACATGAAAAGTCATGTTCCTCATTAGCGACATTATCCGAAGGAGAAGAAAAATCATTAAACGTAAGAAAATTCTCACCTAAATTTTGGGGGAAAGAATCAAATTGAAATTGAGAAGATTCCCCAAAATTAAGAGAGAGAGCGTGCGATGCGTAAGAAGAAGAACAAAAATTAGGATCTAAATAACTGTTCTCATAACTCTGAAAGTTTTTTGATTGATCTTGCGAACAAGAAAAACCAAAATCCGAGTTAGAAGTAAAATTATTTAAATCAAAATAATTATTCGCATTTGAAAAATTATTTTCATGAAAAATAAGTAAATTGGAAAAATTAGTTTCATGAAAATTTGAAGCAGAATTAGCATCAAAGTGAGGATAATTGTTAATTTCAAAATTATTTTCATAGCAAAATTTTTTATAATTATTATAATAACAATTATCACTATGATGAGGAGCACCACAATAAGAACAAGAAATTTGATGCTGTCTTGCGGCTTGCAAAATATTGAGTTGATTTTGAAGCCTGGCTATTAGAGCGGCCAATTGAGATAACATTTTTTATAAAAAGAAAAATAAAACAACTGTTACCTAATAGAAATGAATTTGAAAAAGAAAAGAAAATAAAAAGAATTGGGGATAGTGAAAGAGAGTGATAAAAGTAATAAAATTTGCGTTTTCAAAATATCAACAAAATAGTCCCCGGCAACGGCGCCAAAAACTTGATGAGGAATTTTATAGTTTTAAAAATTATATCCAAACTATAATCTCGAAATAGGCAAGTGTACCTATCGAAATATAGTATAAGAAATGTCGTATTAGACTCGGGGCCTGTTGAGTACTCCTACTCACGCAAATTAATATTATTTTATAGATTAATAAAAGAAGTGAATTAAAATTACAACTTGAAAATAAACTAAAATGAAAACACCTGATCTAGACTTACTTTATAATAAAATAAACATCATCAATAAGGTAAACTTCTAAATTACCTACTTCGACCGTGGAGGTTCCTAAATTACGAAAACGCCTCTCTCGAGAATACGCTCTCGACTAAACTTAGGTTGATCGATTAAGACCTCTCGGCCAGTCGAAACCCCTAAGCCTGCTTTAGGAAGTGAACCCCTCTATTGGATTTCACTCCAATCCAGAAGAGTTATGTCGTCCTCTCTCGAGGAGTGCAATCAACTCCTTTTATCTTTGAGTGATCTCCCCGTATCCGCAACCTCTCGGTCATTTAGGATATGGATCTTAGATCGAAATAGGAAATAATAAATCAAAGATAAATCAGAAGCGATAAATAAATATTTGACAAAAAGAAGAAGATTAATTTATTCCAAAGCTTGACAAGATCAAGTGCTAATAGAATTTGATTCTTATTATCATAATAGAAAGATACATGAAAAGAAAAGCAAAGACATTCTAAAAATTAAAAGGCTAGAATTAAAGACTATAATTATGAAATTGAAATTACAGGAAAGAAAATACATAAAACAGGAAAACTAGCTACTGAACTACTCCTAGATTGACCTCCTTGCCCCCCCCCCCTCCAAAGCTTCTAGCTCGATCTAGAATTTATAGAAATTTTTCTTGAAGGTCACGCCCTAGGTCACGCCCGTGTCCTTGGGCGTGTCAGGCTCAGAACCGCCGTCTTGAAAGCCCGGGAACGTTGGAGGAGAAACCGCCAAAATCTGTTAAATGGCGGGTCACGCCCCTAGGTCATGCCCGTGACCTAGGGCGTGTCACTTCAGTTTCTGGAAAACCGCGGGAAGCTGAAAATGGCGGGAGTAAATTCTGGCAGTTCCTGAAGTGTCACGCCCCTATGTCACGCCCGTGACCTAGGGCGTGTACTGACCGGGTCAGCAAACGACTGGAAACGGCGCATTCTGGAATCAATTCGGCAGTTTCGGGTTAGTCACGCCCTAGGTCACGGCGGTGATAGGGGGGCGTGTACTTGGGAAATGTTCCAGAATTGCCCCGGGAAGATTTCTGGAGAAAATTATTTTCTTGAACTAGACACGCCCGTGTTCACACCCTGGTCATGCCCGTGTCCTTGGGGCGTGTACTTGTGAAATTCTCCAGATTTGTAGAGGACGTCGTCCTCTTTCCATTAACTGGTTGCATGTCCTGTAACTCTTCCTGGTTTGAATGTTATGGCCATTTGAATTTCAGCTATCTGTGGCCAAAAATGTTAATTTTCTCAAAATATTTTCAGATCTTGGCCATGGACTTGAAAATGATATTTGGAGCCCGTATTGACCTAAAATATAAAAATAAACGAATTATTATATATATTAATATAAATCCAAATAAATTATACTATTTATTTATAAAAAAACTAAACTAAAATAACTATATAAATTAACTTATCAATATTCGACGTAGAGGAAGAGCTCGTTGTAAGTGGTTACACAGATGCTAGCTTCCAAACTGATAGGGATGATTCAAAGTCTCAGTCAGGGTTTATGTATTGCCTGAATGGAGGTGCTATTAGTTGGAAGAGTTCCAAGTAGGATACAGTTGGCGATTCTACTACTGAGGCCGCGTATATCGCCACTGCAAATGCAGCGAAGGAGGCTCTATGGATTAGGAAATTCATCGGCGAGTTAGATGTAGTTCCTAGCATTATTTGTCCCGTAGATATCTATTGTGACAACAATGGTGCAATTGCACTTGCTTCAGAACCTAGATCTCATCAGCGCTCCAAGCACATACTTCGGCAGTTCCATCTAATTCGAGAGATTGTCGATCAAGGAGATGTGAGCATATGCAGAGTCCTGACAAAAGATAACATTGCAGATCCACTGACAAAGCCTCTCGCATAGGGAAATCATGATGGTCATGTTAGATCAATGTGTATACGATACCTGAATGATCAACTCTAGTTTGAGTCTTGTGGATTGTATGTTTGTTGGCTGTTAGATTTTTCATTTGATGAATAAAAGTACTGTATATGTTTCATTTTATATATTTTGGCAAGTTCTTTTATTGTGTTATTATTTCTATTATGATAGAATAGTTAACTAAAATAAATGCCCTTAGAATGTTTACTTCCATAGGTCAAGTAGTGACTTGATGTGAGAACCTATAATCCCAGAAGCATCATTCTTAAAGGTCCTTGGTCGTTGTATCATCTTAGATGCTAAGGGCGATGATGATACCTTTAAGACTAGCATGTGTGTTGACTGATGACCCATCCTCACAGGTCATGATATTGTGATATCAAGTCCACACATGGGTACTTGTTATAAACAAGTTGTACTGGACAGACCCACCGTGAGAATACTTTGTGGATTGTTATATAAACGTGTCACAAGTATGACTCAAAGTGGCAATGGTGTTTGTGGTCCTTTGACCTGAAGTCACAACATTCACTAAGTGAGGAGAGCGTGCTTTGATGCCATCAAAAGTCTAGTCTTGAGAATGTTGGATGATAAAGGTGGTTATTGGATACGTTATGAATCATTTGGGTATTTGCATGTGAGTAGAGATGGGATTTGTCGTCCTATATGACAGGAGTTGCATACATGGGCCCCTTGATGGAATGGGACTGAGAAATGCATGGTCATGCTTGGTTGAGTAAATATATGATATTGTACTTACCAATTTGTGAAAGTTCATTCTAGATCAGGAAACTGGGATTGAATAATTATGAGGGTGACACAGTCTATACCTCTAGTTCTATTCGGATGTAAGGGATGAAGGGACATGACAATACTGTAATATTGGTCATAATGGCTTATGAGTTTAAAACTCGTACTGTTTGGGGAGCAATGATGTATTGCTAGATGCTGCTCATTATTTGTGAAGCTTTTTGTTTGATACTTTCTAGATCAAGTGAGAGACTGTTGGTGCAACCATAGTGATCTGGAAGTGATTAAGCATATAGCCTCACTGCCAACTCAGTATGAGCCTATCAGGGTTGCACATAAGATTGTAGAGAAATTGGGAGATTGAATCTATACTGAATAGCACATGTGATGAGTTGAATGAATTGGAAAAGGGCTTAAAATATTCTATGGCATAGTCGTCGAACTCCGCTCAGCGAATTTGGCTTTTGGCATAGATTCGTCGAAAACTTCTTTTGGATTTTGTCATTGATAGCGTTGAGATCACTCAACACCATGGCGCAGAAGCATTGATAGCATTGAGTTCACTCAACGTTCTAAATGCATCTGGCCTTTGGCGTTGAGTGTGTTGAGTTCACTCAATGTCTGTGCTGAGTCAAATGTTGACTTGTTGATATTATGATGGTACCTATTCTATTTTTTCCTTGGGTATAAATATGATAGTTTAGGGTTTTCTGTTTATGTAATTATTCTATCTATCTAAGCACACAAGTCGTCAATATGTGAGAGGCAAAAACCCTAAACTCCTGACAGAAGCGTTCCACCTATTCCATCACTGTAGATGATCCTGATCCTGACGAGTGTCCCCGCTGCCTCTCCTTCAACAGATCTAGCAATCTGTGGAGACACTGAGTGTCCTCTCCTGACCTAGAACTTATGTGACAAGTTGCTACGGGTTCTCCCGATTATGTGGATTACTGTAGAGGCGCAGATACACTTTTTGCGCTCAAGACTCTAGCCGCTGAGTAACCGGCCTAATTCTTCTAGAGCATCTAAGTTGAGTTCTAGACTCAATTACTCAAAGATAATTTTATTACAACATACTTTACTTCTTGATTCATGAATATTGTCATATCCGAACTCATTTGTGTTTTTCTTGTTCTTATTTCTGCTGCGTGCACAAGTGTTGTGCCATCCCAAAAAACCCAACAGACAAAAGATGTACAAATTCATCACTTGAAGAAAATCAATGCATCAATCATCTCTAGATGGGAAATGAGGATCCCAAGGCATGGAGGAGTCAGAGATTTGCCTGAGGAAGTGGAGGTAGTTCCCGAGGATAGGATTCCTACTCCTACCCCCATGAAATTCCTGAGAGCGCGAGTGTAGGAATTGAGGGGAGTCTGTTGAAACTCAAGTGGCCATTGATGTTCAAGTGCCCTTGATTATTCCCTCATCTTTAGAGATAGTTGTTGCAGAGATAGTTGTTCGGGTAGCTAAAGTTGAAGTTCCTCCAGCTTCAATCTTTACAGAGTTAGTGGTACCAGATTCAGTTAGTAGAGAGATAGTTATACCAAATTCAATTGAAGACACGGTTGATATAAACATATTGATTATTAATATTAGTCGTGTTGATGTTGCAGAGGTTGTGCCTGATGAGGTTGATGATGAGGTAGTTGCTGATGATTTTGATGATGTTGTTGGTGATGATTCTGAGCCTACTGACAATATAAATAAGGAAGAAATTGTTTTGACCTCTAATGAGATTTTTGCCTCTGAGAACATGATTGTAAATCTCTTAGAGATTCTACCAGTACTGGATGGAGTCTCAAGAATGCCCAGATGAATCACTTCGACAATCAAATGCCCAGATGAATCACTTCGACAATCAAATGGTGTATTATAGTAATGTGATTGCTTCAGAGGTGATTAAAGAATTTAGAAAGGGAGAGGGAGAATAGAAAGCTAAGTTAAATGCAATTGAAACCTCTATGAAAGAATAATTTTAGGCAGACAACATCTATAATTATGATACCTTCAATTGGCAACATGGAGAACTATTTCTAGGATCTGATGTAGTAAGGATGCCTGAAGCTATAGAGCCAGAACTAGTGATACCTAATCATATGCATGACAATGTTCATCCTGTTCAGGACTACATTCAGTACTGGATGGAGTCACAAGATTTCTCATAGTATGGAACTGAATCTGCTTCTGCTATTGCTAGACCAGATGTTTAAGTGGTTGAAGATGTACCTCAACCAGCTCTTAAGAGAAGAAGATATGGAGAATGCCCTTCTGCTGTCAGGTTTGATCCTAATAGGGAACTATGTAAAGTGAGGAGCCCTGTCTCAAAAAGTATTATCTTCAACACCTACACACTAGTTGACTTAGGAATTGAGGACAGGTGGAAACTCTACAACAGGGAAGAATGGCAAAAGCATGAGGTAGCAAATGCAAAAAGGAGATTACATTTCAGGAAGTACAGAAGTAATGATCCAGATGCTCCTCCCACTCAACCAAAGTATTTCCCAAAGCCAAAGGCTTATTTTGATAGGCTGTACCAGAAGAGACAGGGAAAACCATTTTAAAGTTCTTTTCTTAATATTTGTGAACAATGTTGGTCCTGACAGAACTTACATATATATATATATATAAATGTTTTGGTTGTGATTGTTCTTTTTTCTCAATTGTTATGTCCTTATCATTCTTTAAGATTATCTTATGTACAATTCACCTTATTTTCTAGGGTTCTGACTTCTTCAAATAGGGGGATTGTTGGGTATTGTATCCACAATAAGCCTAATTTGAAGAAGTGTCCCTTAAACTAAGATGATTTGGGATTATATTTGATTGCGTGTTTTTAGTTATGTGCTTAGAGGACATTATTTCCAAGTGCAGCCCAATGTCAGGTTATAGTGTGTCATGAAACACAGGACTATACAATGTAATCTCTCTTTAAGTAGGTCAATGTGTTGACCCACGTGTAATCTCTCTATTAGAGTGTACTTCTATTTCAAGTGCAATAGAAGATTCAAGGCAGGATGTGTTGATGTATTAAGAGGGATAGAATTTTTTCGAAGGAAAACTTGTCGCGTATCGTAGAGTAGACTTTTCGAATTTGTTGAGATTATTTTTTGATACTCGTCGAATTCATCGGATATACCAACTGCAACTCGTCGAATTTGTTGGAATTAACCCTGCGAATCTTTCCTGCTTCCTTGAGAATCAGCCAAGTAAAATTCATTGTGAATCACTTTTCCTACTCGTCGAATTCGTTGATAGTATCTTTCGATACTCATCAAATTCGACAGGTATGCTAGTCAATATTCGTCGAGTCTCTCTTGGAATGTACTGAGCTCTCAGTTAGATTTGTCTAGATTTGAATAAGTAATTTTCATCGAGATTCGAAGCAGTTAGATGACTATACCCTTATATACTCGACGAATAAGACTTAGGTCTTTTTATTTCTGTTTTCAAAATCCCGTCTCAGCTCGTCCCGACCTCCATGTACAATAACTCGTGGATTTCTCGGTATGGAAGGAGTTTCTAGCCGTTAGAGAAGGGGAGATCCTATAAATACCTAGGGTGATTTTCGTTCAACCCTAATCGTGCTAATCGCCCAAATTGAGTAATTTCAGAAAGCTCCCGTCGGCATATGGGAATCATATTCATGACTCTCTCTTGGCCGACGATGATGTTCTTCGTAATTTGTTCTTCTTCAAGAGTGTCGACTAGATCTCTGATCTTTGAAAGTCCAAGTTTTTCTCAGATCTAGTTGATCTCTATTATCCAGATCAAGAATTCAAAGATTTCAAGTTCTCTATTTCCTAAAGTCTCTCAAGTTCTACTTTTCAGAGGAACGAAAGACTGAAGTTTTCAGATTTGAAGAAGATTAGTTTGTATAACTCCTTTTGTACTATTGTAGGAGTTCTTGCCTCCGAGTTATAGATCCTTGTTTATAGGATTGAGTTTGTAGGAGAGGTTATTCTCCGAGTGGTAGGAGAGTTATTTCCGAGTTTGTAGGAGTTGAGGCTCTGAGTTGTAAGATTATTTTCAAGCTGAGATAAAGGTGAAGTAGCCGTATCTAGCCCTTCGTGGTAAATAGGCAAGACAGGACAATGGATGTACCCAACTCGGGGAACAACTATAAATTCTCTGTGTTTTTATGTGCTTGTTTGTACAAATTTTTTTATTCCGCTAAAGACGCAGAACTCACATATTCACCCCCTCTTTGTGATTTAGGTTGACTACTAGACACTTTCAACTACCAGACCTCTTCAATTAATTAATATGGATTTATTTGGTCCTGTCACTACACAAAGCCTAGGAGGTAAAAAATGTGTTTTTGTATTAATAGCTCATTATTTAAGATTTTGTTGGACTTATTTCTAACTTTCAAATCCGATGCTTTCTTTGAATTTACAAAATTATGCTTTCTTTGAATTTACAAAATTAAATGCATTTGTTCGAATCATGAGGGTGAATTTTAAAATGATAGACTTATTTCTTTTTGTACTGACTTAGGAATAAAACATGAATTTTCCGCTCCTCGTATACCACATCAAAATGGTGTAGTGGAGAGGGAAAATAGAACACTTCAAGGACTAGCTCACACTATATTATATGAATATAAATTTCCAAAATCTATTTGGGATGAAGCTGTCAGTACTGCATGTTATGTTATTAATTGTGCTATGCTTCGTCCATTTTTAAAATTAACTCCTTATGAACTTTATTTACAAAAGAAGCCTTATGTGTCTTATTTTAGAGTTTTTTGTTGCAAATGTTTTATTTTAAATACAAAATATGCGTTAGGAAACTGTGATGAATGAATTTTTTATTTGTTATTTTTCAGCTAGTAAATCATATATAGTTTATAATAGAAAGACTAAAATAGTTGAAGAATCATTTTTTGTTAAGTTTGATAAACTTGTTCCTTATATAGTGGATACTAATCCTACAGGAAATGAAGAAGAACCCCTTCCTTCTTTGGAGCATGATGATGAAGAGTTACTTGGAGATCAAGATGAAGAAAAAGAGGGAAGAGAAGAAGAAGTTCAAGAATATGCGTCTCCAAGTGAACTTGGATTTTCAAAAGATCATCCAGAGGAATTAATTATAAGAGAACCATCAAGAGGGGTTAATACTCATTCTTTTTTACATGATTTATTTTCAAACCTATGTTTTATTTCTTATATAGAACCAAAAGATATTTTAACCGCTTTAAATGATGAATCTTGGTTTTAGCTATGAATGATGAACTTACTCAATTTGATCGTAATAAGGTTTAGAAACTTGTACAGAGACCTACTGATCATCCTGTTGTAGTAGTTAAGTGGATTTTTAAAAAAAAAAAATTGGATAGTGAATCTAGAATCACTAGGAACATGGCTAAGTTAGTGGATAAAGGATATGTGCAAATATAATGGGTAGATTTTGATGAAACCTTTGCACTTGTAGCACGTCTTAAAGCAGTTAGAATTTTTTTTGCATTTACTAGTTTCAAAAGATTAAATTTATTTCAAATGGATAATAAAACTGCATTTTAAACAGGTCATTAAGGAAGAAGTTTATGTAGAACAACCCCTGGCTTTGTGAATGAAAACTTTCCAAATCATCTTTATAAATTAGAAAAAATGCTTTATGGTTTGAAACAAGCGCCTCGTGGATGGTATGAAAGATTGACTTTATATTTATTGAAAAATGATTATAAAATGGGTAGTGTAGATAGCACACTCTTCATTACGCATGTTAATGATGATTTAGTAATTTTACAAATTTATGTCGATGATATTATTTTTGGATCGACTAATGAAGTTGTTATAGTTATGAAAAATGAATTTAAAATGAGCATGACAGGAAAACTTACATATTTTCTAGGATTTCTAATTACCCAAAAACATGATGCTATTCTTATTTGCCAATCTAAATATATTCATCATGTTCTTAAAAGATTTGGATTTGAAAACAATAAGCAAGCTAGTACTCCTATGAGTGTTTCATTGAATTAGGGAAAAATGAAAGTGGAATTTCTATTGATCAAACCTTATATAGAGGAATGATAGGATCTTTATTATATTTAACCACATATAGACCTCATATTATGTTTGCAGTTTGTTTATGCTAGATTTTAGGCTAATCTCAAATAATCACATTTAAAAGCAGTTAAATGAATTTTTAGATATCTTATCGGTACTTCTAAACTAAGTTTATGGTGTCCACATAATGATTCATTTATTTTGCATGGTTACCCTGATTCGGATTATGCTGGTTGTTCTTCATTGTTAGAGCACAAGTGACACTTGTCACTTTTTAGGCCCTTCACTGATTTCTTGGTCGAGTGGGAAACATAATTTTCACTAAGCCACTTCCTAATTCATGTTTTTCAATGTTAAGATTAGAATTAGCAATTTTAGATGTTGCAAACTAAATTAATTAATTTATAATATTTAAAAAATTAAATAAATTTTTTATAAAAAACTAAAAAATCAATCAATTAATTAATTAAACACATAAAATGTTAACTCATTAACACTAAGCTAAGCTTTAATTAAACTCCCAAATAAGTTTTAAGACATGATAATCAAATCATAATTAAACATCACAAAAGTTTTTTAAAACACATAAAACAACAATATTCAAAAACCTCATTATCACTATCGACAGTTACTATCGTCGGGCGATATCTCTAGAAGTCAGTTTCCTGCAATCTCATCAACTCATAAGTTCCTACTATGCTCAATACTTGTCTCAGGTCGATCTTTGTTGGAGATCTGTCCTCTGTCTTATGGTCGGCGCGTACGATGAATTGAATATCATGGAGGATTTGGCATTGGACTCTCTTATTTCTTCTCTTCCTCAGCGTTTGGTTTTAGATTTAGTCCCCTAGCTAAAAATTCATAAACGTTTTCATCCCGGTCAGCCTCGCCTATGTATCAGCTTTGTATTCTTTTGGTACATGGCGCTACCAACTCTCCCAAAAGCCCAGACTGTTTGAGTACGACGCTACCACTCCTTTATGGAGCTGGCTACCCTATGCAGGATCCACGTGGCAACCAGTTAGGCGCAGGGGACACGTTCTACTAGTGTGGTCCATAGTACCTCGTATCGTACCTCCCAATAATGGGTGCATTGTTGGACCCCAATAACCCCCCCCCCCCCCCCCCCCAGAAATGACCCCGGGGTTTTGAACCCGTGACATCCTCTAATACCACTTGTAGGGACATGGCTCTACCAACTCTCCCAAAAGCCCAAACTATTTGAACACTGTACTACCACTCCTTTATAGTGCTGGCTACCCTAGGCAGGATCCATGGGGCAGTTAATTAGGCCCAGGGGACACACCCTTTTATTTGATTAGTGTGGGCCACATCGCCCCACTCCGTACCTCCAAATACCGGGGGCATTGTTGGACCCCAACATTCTTAATGAGGAAGCTAGAAAGAGTTTCATGTCAAGCCCTAGTGGCTTGCTTTAACCCATACAAAGCTTTTCTAAGTAAATATACATGAGATTTAAGGGTTGGATGAACAAAACCTGAGGTTTGCCCTATATACACTACTTCTTTCAGATTACCATTTAAGAAGACATACTTGACATCCATCTGATAGACCTTAAACCCTTTGAATGTTGCATAAGCCAAGAACATCCTATTGGATTCCAACCTTGCAATAGGTGCAAAGGTCTAGTCAAAGTCAATCCCTTCCTCTTGGATGTAGCCCTTAGGCACAAATCTTGCTTTGTTCTTTATTATGACTCCATTCTCATCCATCTTTTTTTGAATATCCACTTGGTGCCAATGATATTGTTTCCATGTGCCTTTGACACCAACTTTTAGACTTTATATCTCTTAAACTGTTGTAATTCATCTTGCATAGCATTGATGCAGAATGGATCTTTGTTGGCATCTTCAAATCTCTTTGGCTCCAACTGAGATAAGAATCTCAAAAAAAGAGCTTCATTCTATAGTCTTCTTCTAGTGGTGATACCTTGGCTTGCATCTCCAATAATGAGAGTGTTGTGATGGCCTCTCATATATCTGGTTATTGTAGACATCTTGTCAGCACCTTACTATCCTGCAGGAATGATTCTGGATGTCTGTTCCTCTTCAACAATTTCCTTAATTGAGTCGACTGGCTAAATCTCCTCACTAAGTGCTTCAACTTGAGAGGAACGTTTACTTGAGCTTAGCTTTTCTTGTATAGACAAATCTTCTATATTAAGCTCAGAAGCTGCATCATTATGCACAATAGATTTGACCTAATATAACAGACTTATTTCATCAAAATAATATGTATAGATTTTTCTACAACTTGGGTCTTCTTATCGAACACTCTATATGCTCTACTATGGGAGCTGTATCCAAAAATAATCCCCCACATTACATTTTTCAGCAAATTTAGTCAAATATGACTTTCCATTATTTAAAATAAAGCATTTGCAACCAAAGATTCTAAAATATAATTGGGTTGGTTTTCTGCCTTTCATGAGTTCATAGGGAGTCTTTTTATGGACTTTGCGAATAGAAGCCCGATTCAGTACATGACATACAATATTAACTTCCTCAACCCAGAAATATTTTGGTAGAGAGGAGTCACTTATCATAGTCCTGGCTTCCTTTATCAATGTCCTATTCTTTCTCTCAGCCACCAAATTTTGTTGTGGAGTTCTGGGAGAGGAGAATTTCTTGATGATACTATGTTCTTTACAGAATTTTTTCATAGCTCCAAACTAAAATTTTGTACCATGGTCACTTCTTACTTTGACCACAGAACATGCCATTTCATTCTGAATAGCTTTGGCAAATATTTTGAAGGCATTTAGGGTATCTAACTTCTTCCTTAAGAAGAATACCCATGTAAACCTTGTGTGATCATCAACAATCACATACGTGTACAACTTCCCTCCTAGGCTCTGAATGGGCAAAGGACCAAACATATCGATATGCAATATATATAAATATCTAATAGAGTATTTGGGAGCTAAGGTTTTAAAGGTGGCCCTTGTTTGCTTGCCCATTTGGCATGCATGGCATGGACCCTCTTTAACACATTTTAACGTAGGAGAATCTCTAACTAAGTTTTTTGAAAATAACTTGCAAATTGTCTCATAATTAATATGAGAAAGTCTCTTGTGCCATTGAACACAAATGGACTCTCTCATTAGCTACGAGATACACTGGAGTAGAAGAATGGTTGCATATAAAATCTAAGCAATATACATTTCCACTCCTAATGCCTGAGAGGATAACCTCTAAGTCATTTGACTTCTTTATCAGACACTTATCATTGTGGAATTCAATGACATAACCTAAGTTACATAGTTGACTTATGCTTACTAGGTTGTGGAAATGTAAGCTACCCTTCAATATAAGCTACCATTTTGATAGAGATTATGCCAATGGAGATCATACCATAATGAAAGTCCACCTAGTGTCAGCTATGTGCACCTATGGGGGGGGGGGGAAATAGGTGACGTGTAGCGCTTTTGCGGAATTTACGAGTGTACCTGCACAATTAAAATAAAAAGCACAGCACACAGAATACACAGGCAATTTATAGTGGTTCCCCGACTTGGGTACATCCACTTTCCCCCTTCGACCTATCTCCCAACAAGGGACGACTCGGTCACTTCTCCAACAGGATTGAAATCCAATCCCTGCACTAACGGAAGGAACCCTTCCACACGTGAGAGTCAACACTCCCACAAAACGGGTTGCACCCAACCCTTACAACAAGGAACAATCGTTCCTTTGCAACAAAAGTAAATATAGAATGTACACGAGATACAAACTTTGTTTGGAGACTACGGTGTTCCTCTTCGTTCGACGACGTGTTCGTGAAGTCAACGAAGAGTCTACAACCTTGGTCTCTCTTGGAGAGGATCTCCCCGGAACCGGCGGCGGCAACACGAGCGGCGGCTAGCTTCGGGATCGGCGGCTATGATGATGAGCGGCTGCTGAACTTGGAGATCCAAACTTCATAGCGAAGCTAGCTTGGTCTTCCAATGGTCACACGAGGATCGGTCGTCTCGATCGATTCGGACGGGGAAGTTTTTCCCGATCAACAAATCGAGAGACAAGAGATCTCTGGATAGACACGTGAGACTCAAAGCTTTGCTAAGCTTCTGTCGCCGGAGATCGGGAAGAAAAGCGATCAGCAGCGGCGACGGACTAGCGCGAGCGGGACGGCGGCGGCGGAGAGGAATCGCGATTTTAGGGTTTGCTCTGCTCGGCTTCTTTCTGTCTAGGTATTCCGTTCAAAATACCTGTATATAAATACTGTAGATGCTTTCCAAAATGACCGTTGTGGGACCCACAAGCTGAATCCCTAAGTCCCGGTCCAGAATCTTAACAGCGGCAGAATCCGGTTCAGGAAGTTCCAGAAAAACGCCCAAGTCAAAATCGGTGAGAATCGAAAGTGATTCTCGCCGAGTCGCCGAGAATCAAAGGTGATTCTCGACGATTCGGCGAGAATCAAAGATGATTCTCGTCGAATTTGCCTTGGTTGCATGCACTGCTTTAGGCCAGGTCCAGACGGCGAGAATCAACCAGCGATTCTCGACGATTCGACGAGAATCACTAGTGATTCTCGCCGAATCGGCGAGAATCACTTGGTGATTCTCGTCGATTCTTACTTAGAAGCAGAGGTGCTTGCTTAGAAGTGGCTGGGTCGAGTTCGGCGAGAATCAACTTCTGATTCTCGTCGAATCGGCGAGAATCACAAGTGATTCTCGCCGAATCGGCGAGAATCACTTGGTGATTCTCGTCGATTTAAACTTAGACGAATTTTCGTCTTTCCACCTATGAGGTGCTCCTTGACCCATCCTTGCTCCTTGTCTGCTCCTGCATATTTACAGCCTTGTGCTTGAAAATAAGTGCACTCTAATAGAGAGAATACACGTAGGCCAACACACTGATCTGCTCAACGAGGGATTACGTCGTGTAGACCCGTGTATATTGACCTACTGCACCCTGACATTGGTGTGCACTTAGCGTGGAAAAACTGCAAGCACAACTTAAGATGTTTCATCAAATACATTGTGAATTCATCTTAGCTTGACAGGTGGCTTCCTCAAATCCAGGTAATTGTGGATACAATACCCAACAATCTCCCCCTATTTGACGAAGCCAAAACCCTACTAGCTAAGATGAATAACACCTATCAAATAATAAACATAGCATTCAGAAATTAAACATGCAGCACAAGAGAATATATGCAACCAGATCAGGACTTGAGTCATTCACAAATTCAAATATATATACCAATATATATATATACACATATAATCTCAGAATTGTTCATATGATAACAATAATCACTAAATGTTCTTAAGACAAAGTGATAAGCTATAAGTTATTGACTATTTTTCCTTAGCTAAGTCACCCTTAAGATTTTGAGTCAAGTACTTCTTGCTTTGCCTCTCCATGTATTCTTTGGGCTTCGGGTAATACCTAGGAGGAGGAACTTTATCTGCATCCTTGTTGTTTCTGAAAAAGATGTTGCGTTTCACTTCAAATGTTTTGTGCGTTTCCCATTCATACTGGCTATATACTTCGTTTCGATTGATCTCTCCTCTTTCTTGCAGCCAGAAGGTGTCTAAGATGATGTTCCTTGAAACTGGACTCCATTTTTCGTTTCGTACGTCCTCCTCACTCATTCTGATCCTCTTTTCAGCTAGTGTCTCCTTGGAGGTCCCTTCCTGAGCTTTTCTCTTGGCCTTGGCTTTTGCTAGGGCCTCTTGATCAAACATGCTCCTCAGTTTGGCTTTGGAGAGAGCCCTAGCATCAGCTTCACTTATGGGAACATCTGCAGCACTTGCACTTATTCCCTCAGCAGCACGTACTCCCTCAGCGGCCATAGATGTCTCAGGAGGATGAATATTTGTAGGATTTTCAGCCAAGGGGATGCCTCACGCCTGGTGGAGCATCCACCGGCAGCTGTCATAGACGTACTTGTTTGACTGTTCGAAGTTTAGGATCATGACTTCTCGGAGCTCAGCCATCTTAGCTAGATACTCTTTCTCCCCCTTTTTGGCTTCTACAGCTATGAAGTTGGCATAGGAATGTAGGGAGTCATCAATATGCTTCGTGGTCTTGGAGAATTCAGAGACCAAGGCCTGCTGATTGGCGTTGAGAGTGACCATATTACCATCAAACTTTTGAATGTTGTTGGCGACAACATGTGCATTCTGATTTACGACAGCAAGAGTATCAGTGTTCTTTTTCAATCCGGCCATAAGGAGTGTGACAGCTTCGCCGGCCGCGGTATACTTTTCTTCAAATTTCTTGTCCATCACGTCAAGTTTATGATTGATCTCCACCATATTCTTGAGCATCAGATTTTCAGAAGTCTTAATCCTTTTCAGCAGTTTATTCTGAGCGTTAGCAAAGGAGTCTTTGAGTTCATTCACAATTCCCTGAATGACATTTACTGTGTGAGTGGCTAGCTCATCTCGTAAAGGAAGAAATGGAGGCACTTGTGGACCTTGCCCTTCAGCAGACGCATCTGTAGAGCTGGATACAATCACAGACTCTAATGGAGGAATGCTGGCGGCCTCTTTAGATGTTTCAGTCTCCCCCTCTACTGGTGCAGGCTTGTTAGATGGAGGTTCAACAGGATCCGGAGCCTCAAATACTTCATGTCCCTCATTCCCATCTTCCTCTCTGTCATCATCCAAGAAATCATCTATATCAGCAGCATCTTCCAACTCGTTGTCAGCAGTCTCCATTCCAGTAGCTTCGGCTCCTTGCTCGTTTTGGTTCGGGGCCTCCCCATGCTCCAGCTCAGGTTCACTTTCTTCGTGTAGATCTGCTACAACATCTCTGGCCAGCTGGGAGATGTCAGATACTACATCAGTATGCGAGGGTAGAGGTTCCCCCTCGATTCCTGCAGTCAAGGTATCAGGAATTTCACCGGGGGTGACTGCTGAAGAAACTCCCTGTTGCTCTTCCACTGCAGTCTGCCCAATACGCCTCTCCCATCGATCAAACACACTTGTGTCCATCTTCTTCAAGTAGTGGAGGGGGACACCTTTGCTCATGTCAAACTTGTCTCCATTTAGCTGGTTTAGATATAGACTTATGATGCGGCCAAAACTCAGAGTGCCCAAGGTGTCCTTGATCTTCTCGAACAGCAACTCTCCCCAGTTGAACCTCTTATGGCAAACAACAGCTATTAGGATCTTGAACATATCCGCTGAGATATGGTCATGAGAGCCCGGCTTGCAGATGAGCACTTTTCCAATAATGTCAGACAGGAGCTTCCTTTCTTCATTCATATCCTTCCTCTTTATTGACCGAATTCCTCGTGGGAGACCGCAGAATAAGAGAGTTCTGTTTTTGTCATCGTCCTCCAGATAGTCCTCATGTTCTGAGCTAGAAAGCTGCAGATAGCGGGTCAGCTTGCTGGCAGACATCTTGACCTTTGCCCCAGCCACCTTGCTTTTGATTAGGGAGTCGCCATTTCGGAGTCTTGCGGTAGCGAAGAACTCCAGCACCTCTTTGTCCAGGATTTTGCAAGGGTGATCCAGTACGAAGGTTAGCTCAGCCTCTTCCAGCATCAGAATGATGTTGCGGAATTCGTCCGAGGCGTGAGAAAACCCAGTTCGAACCAGCTCGCAACCAGATACCAACCCAGCAGTTGTTCTTGGAGCCATTGCAGATCTAGGGAGAGAAGCCCTCTTCTACGCTTAATAAAAAAAATCAAAAAGGAAGTGATACAAGTGATCAAGTCCAAGTGCGGGTGAGGGGATACCTAGCGATGTAGACGGTGAGTTAGTTCGAGTGGAGAAGAATCGAAACTTGAAGAGTTCGTCGGTGAAAGCTTCGGCGGGATTCTTGCGGGAGACCTTTGAGGGAGACGGATTTGGCGAGCTTTCCAGCAGGAGTCGGCGAGTTGTCCTTCCGGTAAGTGTCCCTTGTGGCGGTTAGTTGCCCCTCGGTGAGTGTCCAGCGGAGGAGAGTCGGCGAGGTTTGGCGTGCTTCCGCGAGTTGGTGGGAATGGGAAGAGTCGGCGTGATTCGACGGGATTTGGCGTAGGGGGTGCGACGAGCTTCCTGCGGGTCGGCGGAAGAAACCTTGTGACTTGGCGTGATTTCTGCGAAGGTCGGCAGGATTCGTGTGGCTTACTCCTTCGGCGGGATACTTAAGGAAGTTGAACGGTCGGCGAGCTCCTTCGGCGGGATTCGGCGGGATTCTTCGTATATAAAGGGTCGGCGGGATTTGTCTAAGTCGAAATTGAATGGTTTCTTAACTAGGAATTTTCACGTTAAGAAGCATTGCAGCATTTTCGAATTCTTTTGATGTCAAGTCAATATAAGAACGATAAATACATATTTATTGTAAAGACAATCTATTTGGATTTGAGCGAGGCTTCTCCAAACACTTCTTGATGTCAATTGTGAGTTGTCGAGATTCAAAATGACATATCTTCGTTAACTTTTTATTGATGTATAAAGGGTTGCATGTATCGATTTAACCTATCCTCAGATGTGCATACATACACTAATATACAAAGATGTATTTGTATATAAGGATATATATATATAGGTAATTGTCAATTGAAAACGACTCAAGTCTTGAAACTGATCATGAGTACCTGGGATTTTGAGAGTCATCGTTTTAGTCCCTCAGGTAGAACATATCAGAAGCTCAATGTGAGTATGCTCAAATTGATATCACATCTGTTATTGCAGACGATTGTTCGAATTTAGTCTTGAGCCACCTACTGTCTAGTTCCCATCATATTCACGGGAACCTAGACTACCCTGCAAGAAAGAATTACTTTACCTTAGGAACCCAAATCATATTGGGTCCTAGGTTCCTGTTAGCATAAGCACGCAACTGCCTTCCTTCAGAAAACCTGTCTGGAAGACTACCTCTGTCCCGAGAATGTGGATAAGCCCTTGTCGTGGGCACAGAGGGGTTGTGCCAACAATCGATGGCAAAGTGCCCCACTTTGCCGCAGCACCAACATGGGTGAATGTTGTATCGCCGTTTCCGACCTGATCTAGGGACTGATGTAGTCACGTTCCTAGGTCTAAACGGGATAGGGCATGATCTTGTCACAAAACTTCCTCTTCCATCGTGACACATGGAAGGGTGGAAAGAGTGCATGATGTGAGCGTTATGAGGCCGGGAAGGTGGTGCCATTCTTTCAGGAATCTCCCTTACTGAGGCCCCATGGAGCCTGACATCATGACTTCTATCCTCTCTATCCCATGTCCTCGAGTGGTGAGAAGTCTTCTGTGAGCTGGGACATGCAGATCCACACTGTGTTGAGGCAGTGGCAGTGAATACAAAGGGCTCAGAATGAGCCTTAGGTATTCTCTCGTGGGTGGCCACGCCGGCCCTTGCACTCCGTGTGTCTCCACATGGGGACAGATCACCCTTGCAGTGACCACGACTATGTCTGTGGTCATACCTGAAGGCATGATGAGTTGCCTTCCTGCTTGGAGTGGGGGGTCGGAATACCGTTTCCCCATTTCTCCACGAATTGATAATCCAGGAGATCCTCCCGTTTTCTTGCTTTCTCTTAATGGCATCAACCTTGGAGAAGTTTGATACTATTCTTTTCTCATTCTCCAGACTACTCTCTAGAGCTGAGATCTTAGAGTCCTTGGCCTTGTTGGACGCCAATTGGAGAACCAACAAGACCTTCAGTCGAGCAATCTCTTGAGCTTGCTCCTCAGCAAGTAGGTTGCTTGACTGAAGGGCTCTCTTCAGGGAATCAGCATTTTCTGAAGGAGGGCAGTTCCTGTCTTCAGAAATTTCAAGAGATACGGGGCAGGATGAAGAAGTTACCTGCTCTTCTGTGTTATTGTCATTAGATCCAGTGACTATTGTTTCATCCACATCAGAGCTGCTTTCCTCACTGTCCTCTTCAGTCTCTGACACGGACACTGGAGCTCTGATGCAGTATGAGGGATCCTTGCCTTCATCTTCAGAAGTGAGGACCCCCACATACGCTTCATCCTCTGATTGACAGCATATTCCAGCTTTCTCTGACCCCCCCATCAGCTCTGAGATCATCATCCACAGAGATTTAGCCGTTCTATATTTTTACAATCTAGAGCGAGAGGCTCCAGACCAGATATCCATGATAATTTGACGAATCCTCTCGTCCAAGTGAAATAGTGATAGTTCCGTCTCTGACATCGCAGCAATTCCCATGGGCACTTGGATCCCAGAGTCGGAGGTCTTCATTGGAATAAACGGACCCTCTTCCAGGATGAAGGATGCTCGAGGATCGATAGCATCAAGGTGAAATGTCACTCTCATTCTCCAGATGGGATAGTAATCCTTTGTGCATGCGGGGAGTTTGAGTGGCGGTATCTCATAATCCAGATCCATGCTTCTGACACTGGTGGTAGGATTCTACTCAAGGTGTTAACCTTTTTGAAGAGTAACCTGCCTCTGATACCACTTGAAAGTCCACCTAGTGTCAGCTATGTGCACCTATGGGGGGGGGAATAGGTGACGTGTAGCGCTTTTGCGGAATTTACGAGTGTACCTGCACAATTAAAATAAAAAGCACAGCACACAGAATACACAGGATATTTATAGTGGTTCCCCGACTTGGGTACATCCACTTTCCCCCTTCGACCTATCTCCCAACAAGGGACGACTCGGTCACTTCTCCAACAGGATTGAAATCCAATCCCTGCACTAACGGAAGGAACCCTTCCACACGTGAGAGTCAACACTCCCACAAAACGGGTTGCACCCAACCCTTACAATAAGGAACAATCGTTCCTTTACAACAAAAGTAAATATAGAATGTACACGAGATACAAACTTCGTTTGGAGACTACGGTGTTCCTCTTCGTTCGACGACGTGTTCGTGAAGTCAACGAAGAGTCTACAACCTTGGTCTCTCTTGGAGAGGATCTCCCCGGAACCGGCGGCGGCAACACGAGCGGCGGCTAGCTTCGGGATCGGCGGCTATGATGATGAGCGGCTGCTGAACTTGGAGATCCAAACTTCGTAGCGAAGCTAGCTTGGTCTTCCAACGGTCACACGAGGATCGGTCGTCTCGATCGATTCGGACGGGGAAGTTTTTCCCGATCAACAAATCGAGAGACAAGAGATCTCTGGATAGACACGTGAGACTCAAAGCTTTGCTAAGCTTCTGTCGCCGGAGATCGGGAAGAAAAGCGATCAGCAGCGGCGACGGACTAGCGCGAGCGGGACGGCGGCGGCGGAGAGGAATCGCGATTTTAGGGTTTGCTCTGCTCGGCTTCTTTCTGTCTAGGTATTCCGTTCAAAATACCCGTATATAAATACTGTAGATGCTTTCCAAAATGACCGTTGTGGGACCCACAAGCTGAATCCCTAAGTCCCGGTCCAGAATCTTAACAGCGGCAGAATCCGGTTTAGGAAGTTCCAGAAAAACGCCCAAGTCAAAATCGGTGAGAATCGAAAGTGATTCTCGCCGAGTCGCCGAGAATCAAAGGTGATTCTCGACGATTCGGCGAGAATCAAAGATGATTCTCGTCGAATTTGCCTTGGTTGCACGCACTGCTTTAGGCCAGGTCGAGACGGCGAGAATCAACCAGCGATTCTCGACGATTCGACGAGAATCACTAGTGATTCTCGCCGAATCGGCGAGAATGACTTGGTGATTCTCGTCGATTCTTACTTAGAAGCAGAGGTGCTTGCTTAGAAGTGGCTGGGTCGAGTTCGGCGAGAATCAACTTCTGATTCTCGTCGAATCGACGAGAATCACTTGGTGATTCTCGTCGATTTAAACTTAGACGAATTTTCGTCTTTCCACCTATGAGGTGCTCCTTGACCCATCCTTGCTCCTTGTCTGCTCCTGCATATTTACAGCCCTGTGCTTGAAAATAAGTGCACTCCAATAGAGAGAATACACGTATGCCAACACACTGATCTGCTCAACGAGGGATTACGTCGTGCAGACCCGTGTATATTGACCTACTGCACCCTGACATTGGTGTGCACTTAGCGTGGAAAAACTGCAAGCACAACTTAAGATGTTTCATCAAATACATTGTGAATTCATCTTAGCTTGACAGGTGGCTTCCTCAAATCCAGGTAATTGTGGATACAATACCCAACACATAACCTTTGGTGACTCCTCTATCTGAGCCTCCAAAGATAACTTTAGGTCCATTCTTCACTTGAGTATAGTCCTTGAGAAGACTCCTTATTCTTGTCATGTGTTTTGAGAACCCATTGTTAGAGTACCATATTTTATTTAGATTGGTACTTGAAATATCCTGTAAGAAACAATTCATTTTACCTTAGGAGCCCACTAGGTCCTAGGTTCTTGTTAGCATTAACAGATATACTTCTGCCAACTATAGCCTTAGATGGAGAGCATCTATTTGCATTAGGCAAATTAAGGTTGTTTCAACAATCTATGACAAAGTGTCCCACTTTACCACAATACCAACATTCGTGGATGGTGTACCTTCACTTTTGAATACATCTTGATGTAGATGGAATATCTGATTTAGCATGTTCAGTTGAGAAGGAAACAATATTCTTCGTATTCCTCTCAGATAAGATTTGGTTGAATGTTGGACGGTAGACATACTTACTTTATGGTACCTGCTTGATAGCAATAGATGTCAGCTTGGTAGCTGACATGGTGATGTCTCAACCATAAACGATGTCGATCAGGGATCGGCAGATGTTGCTCTTAGGACTCCGCCGGCACCTTGTGAGAAATCAAAGTTTTTGGATTCCTTAAATTTGGAATTAGCCTAGATATATATAAAAAAATAAAAAGTGAGTCTTCATGTAGTTGGCATCATGCCTCAAAATGGAAGAGAAAGCATTGGTAAGATGCATGCCTCTTACCTAATCGTAGTCAAGATGGCAAGCAATCTTTGCAACGTGGTCGGCAGCTGAATTCACCTTTCGATCAACCTGCGAGAGCAACAGTCTTGGTAGGTCCTTCATGTAGAAGGCCACCATGCCTTCAATATTCCCAGAGTAGTAGCTATTTTCTTTACTATAGATGTGCATTAGATTTTGCCTCATCAGTGTTGATTATAAATGTGCCACCTGCAATTTTCTTTACTAGAAGGGACTTGAAAGATGCTTCTTCATTTCCCTAGAGTGTAGGGACTGGAGTACCAAATATAAATGGTGCAGAATGACCGATTTGAATTTTTTATGGGGAGCTCTCAAAGCACTCAACCCCATACCCTTTCTACCTCCATATTTAGTGGCATCTTGTGGTCTGAGGCTTAAATGTAACCTTGGCCATTCTTCTATTCCAAGCACCCGCTACTCTTCCATTGAATCATAATCCCTTCATATTTGTATGGGAGGTGAAGGAGTCAATAATAGGCAGCACATATTTTGTCTTAGAGAATTGTGCTACTACATTCCTCTCCTTGAGGAGCTTCTCTTCAAGATCCTTAATGATCTTGTTCTTCTTGCTTATGGTGCTAACTTGGATGTTAGTGATTTATTTTAGCTAGCTTATTTCACTGCTCATCTATGCTAGCTGAGAAGCTGAATCAGATTGCATAGATTTGACCTTCTATAGAGAAGCAATCACTTCAGTTTGCCACTTGACAAGCTTCTTTCTCTTCCTCAGAGCTTCCAAGAGTACACCATACCTGTCAATCAATTGTTTGACATCCACTTCAGATTCTGATCCATCCTCATCATTAGATGAAAAGGATGCTTCAGAATTTGGGCTAGTTTCTTACTCTGAATATGAAGATGACATGTTAGAAATAATTACCTTATCAGGATAAAATTCATCTTGATGATCATTGGTTATGGACATTAGGCCACAACATCTTTATTCTTCATCTTCCTCATTGTCACTGTCTAATTATGATAGAGGTGCTCTAATGCCTATCATGGCAGCTTGATAGTTATCTTTTTTACTAACAGAGTGCAACACAATGTAGGCTTTCTCTTTTTTGTATATGGGTAACATCATAGGGCTCATCTTCTTATGAGACTTACTTGAAGACATGTTGTAAGGCTAGACTACCCTTAAGGGATTCTGATCAGGTCATTAAGTCCTTTTTGACCAACATCTCTCTGACACGACTTGATAGTTTGTTGTTAGTGGTAGTCTAACACACATAGAGGGGGTGGGGTGATTAGGCGGCTTACACTTTATTTGAGTCTTTTCAAATTTTAGCATATAAGTAAAAAATTATAGTACACAGAGAGTAAGCAAATAATGGTTCCACAAGGTATGGGTACATCCACTTTCCATCAACACCTATCTAGAAATGAGCTGGACTAGACAAACTCTTCCAAATACTCAGATCCTTGAGCTTAAACCTCAGATTTCTTAGGATATCTCAGATCTGTCCCATATCCTACCTTAGACTTAACAAGAAGTCCTTCCTCATGCATACATCCCCTAGCCCTCAGAGTGTTCTAACCCAGGTTTCCTACCTCAAACTAATCTCAATTTCTACCTTAGATTTACCCAGAAATCCTACCACTAATGCTGGGAGCATAGCCCTACAACTCCGTCACAAAGGCCCTACAACTCAGACACAAAAAGGCACTATAAAAATGTAATTTGGTATTACAATAGAAGTCTAAAAAGATAAGACCTTGAAGATTTAGCACTTATGTTGTTCTAGCTTTGATGACTAGATTTGGAGCAGGTCCCTGAATAAAGTATTCTTCAGGTTGCACAGGTTAGGGCTTACTCTTTATTGATCTTTTCTCCAGCAAATGTAAGAAGATCTCTCTTGAGTCTGATGAATTACTTTCCTTGTTCTTCTAAAGGCAATCAACAAGAACTATCTTTTCGGCCCTATTTCATTGCCCTAGAAGTTCCTCTTGTACTCTTTTTCAATCTGGAACGGCCTCAAGAAATGTCTTGTCAATAACATGAATAAGAATAGAATAGTCTATCCTAACTTTATGCACCACCACCAAAATTGACTTTTTCCATGCAGTTTGGGCTTCAATGGTAACATTTTGAATATACACAATGGTACCACTAAGTGGCAACTTCATTCTCAGCAGTGTCTGCCTTGGCTCTGAGTTCAGCAACTTTCATCTGCTTCTCTACGGTAATGCTGAGTCTAGGCTTTGTTCTCAGCGGTACGTCAACAATACAGTTGACCTCTGATAAACCATCTTAGTGGTATAAACCATCTTTTCTCTAAGCTCATTTTAGATATAATATGAATTATCCTACATACACATAAGTAAATATGTCATCAAATATAATATGCTCTTAGCATTATAGGTGATGCTTCTTCAAATATAGGAATATTGAGGCCAATATTCCGAACAAAGAACAAGTTCTTAAGATGGAAGATAGATAGCACATTGTTCCTAAAAGAAACAAAGGAAAAGAGTCTCTTAGTCTAAATTTATATTGATGACATAATTTTTGGGTCTACTGATGACAACCTTTGTAAAAGGTTTGCCAAGAGTTTGAGATAAGCAGCATGAGAGAGCTCAAATACTTTCTAAGTCTCCAAGTGAAATAGTCTGATGAGGGGTTATTCATCTCCCAGATCAAGTACACTAGGGAACTTATTAAAAAGTTTGGGATGGAATCTGCTTCCACCATTAAAACTCCCATGGGGGTCAAATGTATCCATAGACAAGGATGAAGTGGTAAAACCTTTTGATGAATCCATGTATAGGTACATCATTGGATCAATATTATATTTGACTACTAGTCGACTAGACATTATGTTTGTTATATGTGTTTTTGCTAGGTACCAAGCATGCCCTAAGGAATCTCATTACTCAGTTGTAGAGAGGATTTTGGGATACCTTAAGGGTAGCCAACATCTTGGCATGTAGTACCCTAGGAATAATGATTTTGAACTAACTGTTATTCAGATACCGATTTTGCTGGATGCAAAGAAGATAGGAAAAGTACAAGTGGTACTTATCAATTCCTAGGAAGGAGATTGATTTCCTGGAGCAGTAAAAAGCAGACCAGTGTGGCCATATCCATAGTTGAGCTAAAATATATATTTGTAGGGAATTGTTGTGCACAATTGTTGTGAATTCAACATTAACTAGAGGATTACAAACTCATGATAAGTAAAACTCCTTTGTTTTATGATTCATCCAGTGTTATTTCTATTGTTAAAAAACATGTATCACATAACAGGACTAAGAACATAGAAATAAGAAATCATTTTATTAGAGAATATGTTGAGAGTGAAGATATCTATTTTGAATTTATCCCCGCAGATAATCAAATAGTTGATATCTTTACTAAGCTACTAGATGAAAGTAAGTTTAATTTCTTTAAAATTGAGTTATGAATGTTAAATGTTGAATAGATTATCGCCAGAATGTCATTCCAGTTATCTAAATGTAATGTCATTACTTGCAATCATATAACTTGTGGGTTAGTTACTTACACATAGTTCTGTTAACATTAAATCCTGTTAGCCACAAAAAAACATAAAGCTGACATGTTAGGTAGATAACCATAGTGTATATCTAACATTAGCATAAATCAATTGACTCATGCTCCCTTGTTGTCTGTCAATTGACAGATAGGTAGTGTTCAGCTGAGAAGTTCAGCTGAGAAAACTAGCTGAGATGATTAGTTGAGTAGGCTAGTTGAGAAAGTCACTGCTATACTGCTGAGATAGTTGAGTAAATGCTCAACAGTATGTCTCCCCTTCTCAATAGTATAGCTGAGACAGGTTGCATTATTAATTTCAATTATTCTCAGTCGTTGGATCTATTTCTTAGGTTCAATCTATAGGATGTCGCCTTAGCTTCACCGTGAACCAATTAAAATAAACATTAAAATCAATATATATATACATAGTGCCAGGGTTCAATTAAATAATAAATCCTAAACCCTAGAAAGCCGTCAAAACTGTTCCGTCAAAATAGTTCCATCTCAGCTTCTCAGCTTCTAGGTTTCTAAAGAAATGGTGCTAAAGTCTGAAAGATTCCTCATGAAGGATATAAAATACTTAGAAATGTATTCTGATTTGCATCTTAAGATATTAAGAAAGTTATCAGAATGCTAGAAACCTCAGGGCTATAATTTGTTCTATCTGAACCAAGCCCGATTCTGAAGAAAGAAGTATTGGAACTCTACTCAAATATTAAAATCTCATATTCTGGAAAGTCTCTTAAAAGCAATATAGGAGATGTGAAGATTAAGGTTAGTCCTCGAAGAATTGCACAAGCATTGCACCTTCCCTCTACTGGCATTGAAGAGGACCAGAAGATCTCTCAATAAAAAATAGTAGATGTATTTGTTGGTGTGATTTTTCTGGTGAAAGATATGGTTCCCTAGAAAGGAAGTACTTTAACGAGAGAGTAAAACTCCTTATTGGCATCATTGGGAAGTCCATCCAGTGCAAAATAGGATCCAATGATAGCATTTCAAAGTCCATGTTTGAGCTGATCACTTGGGTAATTCTACAAAAGAAAACCAACTGGGCATTGATAATCTTACATAAAATTTTGAGCAATCTCAATGTACCTTCCTTAGGTAGAATTTTCTCCTTATACCTAACCATTTCCATCTTGAAAACTTCACTAAGAAATAAGGAGAGAAAATCAATTACATGAAAAGAATGGATATTAAGACCTAAGAGAGATATACCAGAGTATTGCCCAAAAGTAGGGCTAAAGAGCATAGCAAGAGCTAGAAGAAGGGCAAGAAAGTGGTTGGGGAAGAAGTCTCTGATTCAGAGATTAAGGATAGTGAACCTATCCACAACTCCTACCTATGTAACGTCCCATTTCGCGTTATGCCCCTCGCACGCGTTCTGAGTCAAGAGACTTGACTTGGGCTCAGGGTGTCATGGCCGAAGAATTAGGGTTGTGTGTTCCTCAACAATAGATGTGGGAACGGATTTAAGACAACTCGACCAAGGCAAATTCGTCGGATATCGCCAGGTATATCCGACGAATTCATAGAGAATGATTGGGAAGTTAGCCGAGTGAAATTCATCGAGTATGGCCGCTATTCGTCGAGTATTGTCGGGTGATACTCGACACACTCGACACTAGGATTCGAGAAATGGTTAAGTAAAATTCGTCAGATATCGTTGGTGATATCCGACGAATTTGTTGAATAAGGTGGGGAAAGATTCGACGGGAGAAAATGTAGGAAAGTCGGCTATGGAGAATTCATTAAATATCACTAAGGATATTTGATGAATTCGTCGAATATCACTTAGGCAGTTCAGCGAGAGCAGTGGGAATTCGTCAAGTTTGATCCCTACTCGTCGAGTATCGCTAGTTGATACTCGATGCACTCAACGCCAGGATTTGGAGAAAATGGTCAAGGGAAATTCGTCGGGTATCATTGATGATATCCAACAAATTCGTCGAATATCTCTTAGGTGATTCAGCGAGATTGGAGGAGAATTCATCGAGTATACCTGGTTATATTCAGCGATTCATCGAGTATGGAAGTCGATACTCGTCAAATTTAACTTGTGCATTTTTCGGCCCAAGCAGGATTCTCTAGCTTGTACAGACAGACTGAACTGGACTTCACGATTCGTGGCTGATGATTCATTGGACCGGTCCTTTCAATAAGACCTAATTTAAGTGATAGTATGGGCGGTCCAATTGGGAGATGACACATGGAGATGTGGATTAAACTAATGCATTAATATAAATAAGAAGGAAAACTGAACCGTAACTATCACTTTGATTATTGTTGAGCCGTTACTGTGCGAAACCATCAGAGAGAAACAAGATTGCCGGATTCGAAGTTTTGGGGGAATAGCCATCCTTTTTCTATGGAGAACATCTCCAACAAAGAGAGAGAGCCATGCCGCAAAGAAGGGTGACAAGATCCATGGTTGGAAACGCCGAAAATGAGGTTGGCTTCCTACCCTCTCCCTTGGTTCTAGAACTTTAGTTATTCTTAGGATAGATGCTGAGTTAAAAGAGTCTTGACTTGCGAGAAGAAGATTTTCTTGGAAGAGGCCATGCTAGGACTTGTGTCCTAGAGATTAGACGTCTTCAACCTCTCCTTCCTTCTATGTGAAGATGAGGACTTGGTTTTGTGAAGAGAGTTGGCCTATTGAGGGTGAATAAGGGAGGAGGAAATTCCGGATGTAGTGTTGAATAAATGGCAAGAGGAAGAAGATGAATCAATGACGTTCTCTTTACTTTAAGATGGGTGCAGAAATCTGATTTCTACACGCAGTGAAGTTCAAGGCCATTTTCGGGTAGGATACGTTCAGATCTGGGCTTTCAACTAAACACGAAAATCGTATTCCTTGGAAATACCTTTCTAACAAATGATTACACATCTTCACACGGAGTCTGTAGCCTCAGGAAAGTCCAATCGAACTTGCTGGACTGATAGGCTATAGGTGAAGAAATTTGATTTTTGTACGCAGCGGACTTCGAGGCTGATTTCAAGTACTTTATGTTCTAATTTGTGTGATGGACCAAGTACAAAAGTTGTAATCCTTGGAATTACCTTTCCAATGGAAGGTTACACACTTTCATATGAGTCCTGTAGACTCCGAAATGTACATTCAAAGTGGTTGTACAGTCAAGTCCTGTGTATTTACTATTCTCGGGTTAGTGTAGAATGTGATTTGTGAAAGTGAGGGTTAGACCTGAAATACTCTAGAGGGGGGGGGGGGGGGTGAATAGAGTATCTTTAAAACTTTTAATACTTTTTGCTGAATAATAAAAACTACAGAGTTGGGAAGCTATTTGATACTAGAATTTGGCTGAGAGTAAAAAGTAGTCCAAAGATAAATTAATCTACCACAGGCACAGCAGAAATTAAACTATCACATGCACCGGAAACCTAACTAGCACAGGCACAGCAAGAATAAAAGAAAGAGGGCAACCAGATAACACAAGAATTTTATAGTGGTTCCCCAACCTGGGTACATCCACTATTCTACTACTCTGGTAGGAATCCACTCAGGTTTTTGATCAGGTGACTGGAACCAATGAGCTTTTGATTAGGTGCTCAAAACCCAATCACAAGTCTTTTGATCAGGTGACTTGCAACCAAAGAATAACTTTTGAAGGGAGTTAAAGAACCCTTTGTACAGTGAGGGGGTGAGAGAGTGATGGTGTCTTCTCTTTCTCAAATACAACTGAGAAGACTTAGTGGATCTTGATGTTAACCAAGCTCCCCCTGAGTTATTGAGTTGTTCAGGAAGATTAATCTTTGCTTCAGGGTGAGTAGGTCTTCAATCTTTTAGCCTTGACCGGAGTAGATCAAGGAACTTCTTGACTAATAAAGGTTTATTGTCCTTGAAGAATCCTAGAATGAAGAATGAAGAAGACTCTTGATTTGTATGTGTGTTCTTCTTCTTCTTCTTCTATATCCTGTGTTATTTCTCTGGTCTGGGATGCTTGTTTGTTGCCTCTGTTACTGTGTTATTGCTTTTTGTATTGAATCTTGCCGTGTCTCGAGATGGAAGAAGAAAATCCCTTTTATATTTTCTATGAAATTTTCCTTCTCAATTTTGAATTCTTTCCTGCATTGATTACTGATGGCCTTGAGACTGTCTGCATTAATTGATTTCCCCAACTGTTCCATTGAAAAGAGGCAAGTAATAATCCTGATGAATTCCATAATCAATGCTACTTCTAACGGTAATATTCATAGAATATTGAGCATTGATTATTCAGGAATTACTGCAATAAAATAAGGACAGAAGGAAGGAAAAGTTCATGTCTGGAACTGCACAGAAATCTTCGAGCAAAGAACAGAATTCGTTTACCTGGGTCCAGAGTTCGTCGAGCTGAGAAGTTATGTTCGTCGACCAGATAATTGTTGTTTGTTGACCTGAGATCCAAGATCGTCTACCTAAGAATAGTTAACTGCTTTCTCTAGAACCTTGCCAATTCTGTGCATCAAGATCGTTGAGCTGAGAATCTAACTTCGTCGACTAGTGTTCAGAGAAATGATTCTTGGACTTTAGAATTTTGAAGTAAAGTATCCAGAAATCGTCGACCTGAGAACTAAGTTCGTCGACCTGAGAACTGCTAACTGCTACTTGATAAAACTTGTCAAGACTGTGGTCTAAGTTCGTCGAGCTGTGAACTTGAATTCATCGACTGGAGTTCAGAGAAATGATTCTGGACTTGGATTGTTGAAGTAAAGCATCCAAAAATCGTCGACCTGAGAACTAAGTTTGTCGAGCTCAACTCAAAGAATTATCTCTGAGTTCATCGAGCTGAGCATGACTTTCGTCGAGCTGAGTTCGATGACGTCAAACTCATTTCCTGAGTCTTTGAAATTTCTCTAAGTCTTGAGTCTTCTGCAGTCTGCTGATGGGTTGTCCAAGTAATGTTGACTTGAAGGACATAGCTTAAACTCTAGGACACAAATATGACCCTAGCTATACATGTTGGGTCAAACATCCTAGTTTAGTGAACCTAGCCCAAATCCAACAAGGGATCCAACAATCTCCCCCTATTTGGGTGAGGTCACAAATTACATACACAAAACATTTACAAAGCAAGAAAAATATATCTGGTAGGAAATTTTAAAATATGCAGCAGATATATATACAGTGAGCTTTGTATCCGGAAATAAATAAGCAATTTTTAAGACAAACAGAAAGATTAAATAGATTAAAAACTCATTTCTTCTTCTTTGGCTCCTTGTGCTTCTCCTCTTTAGCTTTTTCACCAGGCTATGTAAACTTGATTTCCCTGTTTGGATTTACTGCTTGAGTCTTTGTCATTGTCATATCAGCTGCTCTAATAATATTAAGGGAAGTAGCCCTTGGCACCACAGCTTCTAGATGCAATTTCATATAATCATCAACATTAAGGAATTTGTTAACTTTGGCAAACCTGTTGAGTTCCTCCTTCCTGTATTTGGACATGGTTGAGTATTGAGAGGGATCCTTTCCTTCAGATTTTGTCTTGTTGATCATGGATAGGCCAACCAATTCCTGGAACCTGGCCATCCTTGTAGTTGTAGCTGTCTCTGGGTCCTCAAAAGGTAAAGGATGGGAGGCAGGTCTTTTTGAGCTTTCAGCTTTCTGATTTTCAGTGATTTGTTGTTGTTGATGTTGCTATTGTTGTTGCTGCTTGCCTGATGAATGCCTGTGCTGGCTGGTTCCAGAAGAGGAGGAGGACCTACCCTGATGTCTCTGATATGTTTGATATTGGGTACTCCTCTGAGATGAAGGACCTGAAGCACCAGCAACAGGTGGAGGAGGAGGAGGAGGAGGAGGGTCTTTTCTGAATCTTTGAGGAGGAGGTGAGTATTTCCTGCTTGTCTTTTTATCTTTCTGCTGGTTATTGGACAGCCACATCCATGCTGGCATGCCCTTGTATGGAGTAATGTTCTGAAGAATGTAATATAGAGTGTCATGTGTTGGTTGGGTTTTGGAGCAGGAGGTGGAGGAGCTTTCCTCTTCTTAGAAAGTTTCTTTTTCTTAGCAGATGGATTTTGATCTAAATCCTCGTCATCATCATCATCATCTGAAGAGTCTTGAGGAGTATCATATAATGCATTTATTTCTTTCAGAGCCTCTACAGATATCAAGGGTTTTTTTGCCTGGGAAGGAGCTGGAGCACTGAGTACATTAGTGCTTTCAGCAATTGATTTATTCTCTTCTTCTATATCATCCATGATCAACTCATCAAGATCAGGCATTGGAGAGTCATCCATAATAAAGGTTTGAGCAGAAATGTCTATGGGAGGGGATGCAATAATGAGGGAATCAGATTTTGGTGGAGATGGGATTGCAGGAGCCTCTGTAGTAGTAAAACTGGCCTTGAGTTGCATGACAAATTTGGGGCTTATTGGGGAGTTATAGGGAACTATAGCCATAGACGGCTTTATGATGTATTCTGGCAGAAAGTTCAAATAAACTGTATCAAACATATTCAACAAATTTACAAGATTTACTGTAGGATTTATAATGCAATCACCAACAGTGTTTATTTCAGCCAAAACAGGCTCATCCAAATCCATATCAGATTCAATGAAATTAAGTAAATCAATTAAATCATCAGTTGTTGCTGCATCTACATCTGCATCTGCTTCTACTTCTGCTTCTACTTCTGTAACTGCTTCTGCTGCTGCTGCATCAGCTGCTACTGCTACTTCTGCTGCTGCTACTACTTCTTCACTGAGTATCTCCTCCTGCCTGGTTTTAGTGGAAACTGGAGCTAGTCCCCTGACTGAAGAAGGAGGGATGGAGAGAGCAGAAATTTGAGCAGTAAGTGAAGAGATAGAGGTATCAAGAGGGGAAGTAGCCTCTGCTATGAGGGTTTTGAGGAGGGGAGTGAGAAGTGATAGAAGAGGTAGAATGATGGAGGGGTCCAGTGGCAGGAATGCAGGAGGTATCAGTGGGGATAGAATGGTGAATGGAAGATGATGGGGGAGGAGGAGGCATAGATTCTTGCATAGGTTCATATGGGGAAGAAGGAGTATGAAGGCGGTAGAGCAGATTGAATGATGGTGGGGATGACAAATTTGAAAGGGGTATATCAACCAAATGTGGTGGTAGTGGAGAGGATGGTGGGGATGGAATTGGTGTACCATTTGGGGATGGAGTTGATGTATGAAAGTGAATATGAGTGTGTGATGGAGTTTGTGTACCATGGGGGATGGAGGTGGAGGAATGTGGACTGTGGTATGGACTGGGGAGTGAACTGGTGAGGGGAGTTGGTGTACCATCTAAGGATGGCTTTGGATGACTGGAGGTGGTGGAGGTGGAGTAGGGACATCCTCAACAGGGTAGGGAGTGGCTGAAGCATCCCTTGTACTCTTAGAAGGCTTGGAGGAAGAGAAAGAAGCCTTGCATGGCTTGGTGATGGTCCTCTCCCACCTGCCAAAGTGGGCACAGGTGAGCCTCTTGGAGGCATTAATGAATATGGTCGGGGTGACCAGGGATTCAACATCCTTTTCTTGAAGGACGATTCCCAGAATTCTTCCAAAACACACATCCTTCTTGGTGTTCCTTTTCTTGATTAGCTCAAACATAATATTAGCCCAATTCACAGGCTTCTTATTCACCATAACACACATCACCAAAATTTGATGCCTGGTGATGTAATCATGCGATGTGTGCTTAACCAGTAGTACCTTGCCCACAACATCTGTTAGAAACTTATATTTAGCAGATAAGTGTTTCTTCAGCAGCTCGTTGGGGGTTTCTCTAGAATAACCCATTTTATTTAACATTTTATCATATTCCTCATTATTAATTTCCAAATCTGCTTCACTATTAGTTAATCCAAAAATCTTAGTCTGGACGGCGGGGGTAAGAGGGACTTCATTACCCAAAATTGTGTCTGTCATGGTGTTGTCATCTATGGTGGAGAAAGTGTAGACCCATTCTCCGATCTCTACACTGGGTAGCTTGATTCTGGTGGACATCAGATTCTTCAACTGCTGATTTTTAAGCAGTTTCAGGATGTCCAGGAAGATTGGATCTGAGTGTTGAAATGACTCAAAGTCTACATCAAATCCAGTATTAAATTTCATTGCTGCAAGACTGCCTGCTAGAATCGCCATAGTACACCTGCAAGAAACAAGAGAGATCAAGTGTAATGGAACTGAAAGCGCGGGACGGAGGTCGAAGAAAACCTACATATAAGATTTTTCAGAATATTAATCGACGAACTATGTTCCATGAAAAATAAAAGAATTCTTGGATCTGAGGTCGACGAAATATTTTGTAGTTAAATAATTCGTCGAGCCTAGTCTGAAGATTTGAAAACATTTCGCTGAGCTCTGTTCGACAAAACTTTTCGGAAGTAGATTTGTCGATCTCCGTTCGACAAAAATAACTTCACTCACAGAGAGTTCGTCGAGCTCCGTTCGACGAATATCTCTAGAACTTTTCTTTTTTTCGTCAATCTCCATTCGATGAACTTTGAAAAATTCATCGATTATAGATAGAAATTAAACTAAAGCTTCTCCATTTATCACTCCAAGCTGATTTATAAAGAACAAGTGACTTCTTTCATCCAGTGGTTTGCTGAAAATATCTGCTCTTTGTAAATCAGTGTAGATCTAGACAAGTTTAATTTTGTTTTTGTATACACACTCTCTAATGAAATGATGTCTAATGTCTATATGCTTAGTCCTACTGTGATGCACTGGATTTTATGATATGGATATAGCACTTGTGTTATCACATAAGAGAGTTGAATTATTTAAGTTGAACCCATAGTCCAGGAGTTGGTTTTGAATCCACAGCATCTGGGAACAGCAACTGTCAGCTGTAATATATTCTTCTTCAGCAGTTGATGTAGACACAGATGACTGTTTCTTGCAGAATCAAGACACTAATCTCATACTAAGGAACTGGTAAGTCCCTGAGGTACTTTTCCTGTCTACCCTGCATCCAGCAAAGTCAGTATCTAAATATCCGGTTAAATCAAATTCTGACTCAGTAGGATACCAGAGTCCTAGACTAGGACAACTCTTTATGTATCTCAAAATTCTTTTTAAGAAAACTAGATGAGATTCTTTAGGGTTCACTTGGAACCTAGCACAAAGACATGTGACAAATATTATATCAGGTCTGCTTGCTGTAAGATATAGTAGGGACCCAACAATGCCCCTATATAATTTCTGATCAATAGGTTTCCCATATGCATCAGAATCTATTACAGCATTAGTGGTCATGTGTGTTTTCTTTGCTGAGGTATCAGCCATCCCAATCTTTTTAATAAGCTCCTTAGCATACTTAGCCTAGGATATGAAAATTCCATTAGGTAGCTGCTTCACTTGGAGACCAAGGAAGTAGGAGAGCTCACTTATGCTACTCATTTCAAACTTTGAATGCATGAGGTCAGAGAACCCCTTGCACAGTTTGGAATCAGTAGACCCAAATATAATATCATTTACATAAATTTGTACTAACAAAGTTTGATCCTTATGGTGCCTAGTGAATAATGTTTTGTTAAAATTCAACAAACCCGCGGAGGCCTCCTTGGATACCATGTTGAAACTCAACAAACCGAAGGAGAATACCTCCACTTATAATGTTGAATGTTTTCCCGGATGTTGGAGAAAGCAGGGGTTATCTCAACAAAGCAGTAACAACCAGCAACACATGCAGCAAGCAAATATCTTTATTGATCAACACCAAACTTCTTTACAAGTCGAGACATACATGGCGAGACATGATTCGCCAAACCTCCACACAGGGAGAGCAGAGCCAGATACAAAGACAAAAACAAAGCAAGCCGCGCGGTCTCAAACACCAAGCCGCGAAGTCTACTGTTGTGGATTCTGCTCAATCCTCCAGGTCGCAAGCCGCAACCAATCCGCGCAGACAACCCCTTATTCCAAAGCTTAGCTCTTCACTGCCGATCTGCAAGCCTCCTGACTGCGAGGTTGTCTATCCGCCAGACCGAACATGCTGCAAAACCGAATAGAACAGTCCGCCTGAGACAGGCGACTTCCTGAACCCCGAACCAAGTTGCCAAAGAGAAGACTGCCTAGTCACTGTTCGCGACCTGCTGTTTAACGCCTGTTGATTAACCACAGAGTCCACACTGTCCCTGACCGCAATCAGAGCCAAGTCCTGGCTTTCCAGCACTATCCGCACAACCTGCACAACACAACCCAGTCAACTCTATCAAACCGCGCGGACACCATAGTCCGGTCCGCAGTAACTTACGCGAGCTCAAATTACTGTTCACTTACTTCAGTTTGTTCCATGCCTCCTGATGTGACATAGGTCCTATTTATAGGCACGATGATGAGTATGGTCACCGCCCTAGCTGATAGGATAACCGCCACATCCAGCAGCAAGAACAAGTGTGTCCGCCAGCCCGTGGACACACACTCCAGTTCGCCGCTCCTGTGCAGATAGCCAGCCCGCCTAGCTTCTCCAAAGCCGGACTCCAATCTCCAGTCCACCTTGTCACCACAGGCCAAGCCAGGACCACCACAGCCGGACTCTGCAACAGCTATGTCCGACAATCTGTGGACAAGGCATCTGCCCGCATATCCAAAGCTTTGCCACAAGGCAAATGTCGGATGCAGCGGACACACTACTTCAGTCCGCACACTTAAGTCCATTACCTCAATCACCAAGGCACAGCCGGACTCAGCAGACCAGCACTGGTCTGCTCACACAGCAGACTTCTCCAATCTGCACCTCCTGCTGACTGTCACAGTCCGCATAATCCGCAGACTTCTCCAGTCCGCAACTCAGCAGATCTCCAGTCCGCTTCCCTGCAGATTGTCCTGTCCGCAACCCTGAATCCATAGCCTCAAGGCATAACCAGACTCATCGGACCAGCACTGGTCTGCTCACACAACAGACTTCTCCAGTCCGCAAATCCTGCTGACTTCCCCAGTCCGCATGTCCAGCAGACCACACCAACCTGCAAAACCCGTCCACCAGAAACTTGCTGTCAGACTCTGAGGACCCTAGCTCCCATCTGCACGCTTTTGCACATGCAATTCTCCAGTCCGCATCCCCAAGCTAGCAATCAAGGCAACAACACTTCTACTAAGATTGGCGGACTGAGAGAACAGCCCGCGCTCCACTGCGCAATCTCCCCGGACTGAGCCAACCTAGACTTGGTACAGAACCCACCAAGTCCAGTCCACTGACCACAAGGGCCAGTCTGCACTTACTGGCGGACATTGGATCTAGCCCGCAATACCGGGCGACCTCCAGCTTCTGTCCACACTGACCGGCGGTCTCCGCGACTTCCACTTGCCGCTGCACTAGAGCAAAACCAAGGCAACTGCCAAACCGGTCTGCCGAGCTCCAGTCCATCCATCCGCTTCATGCCGGACTCTGTGGATAGAATATCTATCTGTCTGGTTACTTCCTGGGAATCAACCGATTGCTAAGTATACGCCGGCCTAACAGACCGCTGCTGCTGTCCGCGTAGTCCGCGCGAACAGACCGCCCAGGCCGCCACAGAGCAAACCGCCTGCAACATCCCCGTCGACTTAGCAGTCTGCCAACCCTGTCCGCGTAGTCCGCGCGGATGGGTTGCCCAAGCTTCCCATTCACCCACTTTCACTTCACAGGTTTCAACACTCCCCTTGAAGTGAGAAGTGGTGAATAACACCAACAGCTCCCGTAACCTTGCACCTGGTCCCTCTGATAGCATCTACAAAGAGATGTCCAAGACATAGTCCTCGCCCCGCATATCATGGACCATGAGGGAGCCCTCCAGCATCTCCCAAAAGGAGCCATGCTTCCCTCTGCCTTCTTCAGCTTCAACCTCCACTCATGCATCACAGGAGTATCACCAACTATCTTGGGCACAAAAGCCCAAGCCTCGTTACCGCTGAGAGAAGTCACCTCTACAGTCTTGGTGTCAACCACCTCCTTGATTCTAGTGGGGTCATCACAGCCGGAAGAACCTTGCTCGACCTGAGGGCTAGAAAAGAGACATGGGACCAAGTCCGCTGTGTTCCCTTCACTATATCGAGCTGGTGGCTTACCAATCCTCTTTGATCTCCGAAGAACCTGATCATGGCTAACCACCTCCGCTGCTTCTCCTGAACCAGCTTCGTTTCCGGGCAAACCTGGAACAATGCTCCCCTTGCTTCTTGAACAAGACGCCTCCTTATTGGAACCAGAAGCACCTGGAGCAATGCTCCCCCTACTACCTGAACCAGAAGACTCCCCTCTTGAACAAGAACTGCTTGGAACATCGCTCCCCCTGCTTCCTGAACCAGAAGCCTTTGCCTTCGAGTCAGAAGTACCTGGAGCATCGCAACCCCTACTTCCTGACCCTGACGCCTTTGCCTCGGAGCTAGAACAACCTGGAGCACCTGGTGACTCAGGCAGCTCCACATGGACCTTAGCAGCAGCCTCCTTCAGCCCAATATTTGACCTGCTCATCTCTGGCTCCACATGAGAGCTACCCCAATACGGCATCAACTCATCGAATACAACGTCTCTTGACATGATGATTCTCTTCGTCGTAGGATCCATACATCTCCATCTTCTCCTCTGCTCATCATACCCAACAAAGGCTAGCTTTATCTTGAGAGCACCTTGAGAGTGTATGTAGCAGGTAGATCCAAACACCCTTAGGTGTTTAACACTAGTCTTTACTCCGAACATCAGCTCATAAGGAGTCTTCACTATGATCGGACTAAGAGGCATCCGGTTGATGACATGAGCAGCACAGGCCATCCCTTCCGCCCAAATAGCCTTCAGAATGCCTTTACTCTGAAGCCAACACTTGCAGGTCTCCGTTAACCAACGGATCATCTGAGCTGCAACATTACCTTGTTGTGAAGTATGTCCACAAGAAAGCTCCATCCGGAGCCCTTGCTTCCTACAAAAGTTTGAGAACTCAGTTGAGCCAAACTCACCACCGATGCTTGTCCTCAACACCTTGATCCTCAGACCAAGCTGGCCTTCCACAAACTTCTTGAACTCCACAAACAAGCGCATCATGTTAGACTTCTCCTTCATGAAGTATACCCAAGTATACCTTGAATAGTCATCAACCAAAATCAGCATGAACCTGCTGCCTCCAAGACTGGCTGTGACGGTCGGTCCCACCAGAGCACAATGGACAACCTCCAACGGTGCTTTACATCTGGATTGTGCCTTATCAACCATGAAGCGATAAGCTTCAATTTGCTGACATCCCGCACACCCGTGACCTTCGTCATAGGATGACAATCTAGGCAAGGCTCTTACGAGTCTTCTTTCCACCATTGCTTTCAGCTTGTCCATCCCTACATGCCCCAGTCTTTCATGCCAGATAGCTGCACTATCACTGGCCTTCATTCGATCAGATCCAGAACTTGCTGATAACCCAACAAGGTTCTTCTCCTTCCTCCCTACTTGAGCAACGTTCGCTGAGAGCAAGACAACCTTGCACTCCTTCCTGAGATGACCTTGCCGCTTGTATTTATAGCACCTTAGTCCTTCCTTCCTCCTCCTATCATGCCTATGAGAAACACTCCTTTCTTCCTGATATGAAGTAGAGGGACCAACTTCTGCAGCAACCTTCACCTCCTTCCTGAACAACCCAACAAGGGAAGTCCAAACCTCCGCAGCTGACCTACATCCACTGATGTGGTCCAAGAGCTCTGATGAGATCACCTGCCTGAGAATAGACTCCGCTCTCGCATTTGTCTTTTTCCAAGCTCTCATCTCTTCAGCATTTCCAGCAGTAGACTTTTGTCTTCCTGCTCCGCATACAACCTCCTAAAGGTCCTCGCCAAGAAGAAAACTCTTCATACAAGACTTCCACCTTTCAAAGTTCGTCTTTGTAAGAAGATCAATTCCAAGACAACTTTCATCTTCCGCTGCCATAGTTCTACCACTGATTTCCTCTTCACAAGAGCAACTACTTCCGTTGATCACTGCTTGACCACTCCAACCTGGCTTTGATACCATGTTAAAATTCAACAAACCCGCAGAGGCCTCCTTGGATACCATGTTGAAACTCAACAAACCGAAGGAGAATACCTCCACATATAATGTTGAACGTTTTCCCGGATGTTGGAGAAAGTAGGGGTTATCTCAACAAAGCAGTAACAACCAGCAACACATGCAGCAAGCAAATATCTTTATTGATCAACAACAAACTTCTTTATAAGGTGAGACATATATGGCGAGACATGATTCGCTAAACCTCCACACAGGGAGAGCAGAGCCAGATACAAAAACAAAACAAGCCGCGCGGTCTCAAACACCAAGACGCACGGTCTACTGCTGTGGAGTCCGCTCAATCCGCCAGGTCGCAAGCCGCAACCAATCCGCGAGGACAACCCCTTATTCCAAAGCTTAGCTCTTCACCGCCGATCTGCAAGCCGCCTGACCCCAAGGTCACCTAGCTTCCAGATCGAACACGTTGCGAAACCAAATAGAACAGTCCGCCTAACACAGGCGACATCCTGAACCCCGAACCAAGTTGCCAAAGAGAAGATTGCCTAGTCGATGTCCGCGACCTGCTGTTTACCGCCTGTTGCTTAACCACAGAGTCCGCACTGTCCCTGAACGTAATCAGAGCCAAGTCCTGGCTTTCCAGCGCTATCCGCACAACCTACACAGCACAACCCAGTAAACCCTATCAAACCGCGCGGACACCATAGTCCGATCCTCAACAACTTACGTGAGCTCAAATTACTATTCACTTACTTCGGTTTGTTCCACGCCTCCTGATGTGACATGGGTCCTATTTATAGGCATGATGATGAGTATGGTCACCGCCCTAGCTGATAGGATAACCACCACATCCAGCAGAAAGAACAAGTGTGTCCTCCAGCCCGTGGACACACAATCCAGTTCGCCGCTCCTATGCAGATAGCCAGCCCGCCTAGCTTCTCCAAAGCCATACTCCAATCTCCAGTCCGCCTTGTCGCCACAGGCCAAGACAGGACCACCACAGCCGAACTCTGCAACAGCTATGTCTGCCAATCCACGGAGAAGTCATCAGCCCACATATCCAAAGCTTTGCCACAAGGCAAACGCCGGACGCAGTGGACACACTACTTCAGTCCGCACACCTGAGTCCATTACCTCAATCACCAAGGCACAGCCGGACTCGGCGGACCAGCACTGGCCTGCTCACACAACAAACTTCTCTAGTCCGCACCTCCTACTGACTGTCACAGTCTGCATGATCCGCGGACTTCTCCAGTCCGTAACTCAGCAGATCTCCAGTCCGCTTCCCTGCAGATTGCCCAATCCGTAACCCTGAATCCATAGCCTCAAGGCATAACCAGACTCATCGGACCAGCACTGGTCTGCTCACAAAATAGACTTCTCCAGTCTACAACTCCTGCTGACTGCCCCAGTCCGCATGTCCACCAGACAAAACCAACCTACAAAACCCGTAAACCAGCAAACTTGCTCTCGGACTCTGCGGACCCTAGCTCCCATCCGCACACTTTTGCACATGCAATTCTCTAGTCCGTATCCCCAAGCTAGCAATCAAGGCAACAACACTTCTACTGAGCTTGGCGGACTGAGAGAATAGCCCGTGCTCCACTGCGTGATCTCCCCGGACTGAGCTAACCTGGACTTGGTTCAGAACCCACCAAGTCCAGTCCACTGGCCACAAGGGCCAGTCCGCACTTACTGGCGGACACTGTATCTAGCCCGCAATATCGGGCGACCTCCAGCTTCTGTCCACACTGACTGGCGATTTCCGCGACTTCAACTTACCGCTGCACCAGAGCAAAACCAAGGCAACTGCCAAACTGGTCTGTAGAGCTCCAGTCCATCCGTCCACTTCATGCCGAACTCTGCGGATAGAATATCTATCCGCCTAGTTACTTCCTGGGAATCAACCGACTACTGAGTATACGCCGGCCTGACAGACCACTGCTGCTGTCTGCGTAGTCCGCGTGAACAGAATGCCCAGGCCGCCACAGAGCAAACCGCCTGCAATATCCCTATCGACTTACCAGTCTGCCAACCCTGTCCGCGTAGTCCGCGCGGATAGGTTTCACAAGCCTTCCATTCACCCAGTTTCACTTCAGAGATTTCAACATGTTTTATCTACAATGCCTCTAGTGAATTTATACTCTATCAGGAAGCTAAGTAAGGTCTCATAGCAAGCTCTTGGAGCTTGCTTTAAACCATAAAGAGCTTTATGCAATCTAAAGACATATGAAGGAAGGGTTGGATAGATAAAACCTGGAGGTTGTTCAACATAAACCTCTTCTTTAAGAACTCCATTCAGAAAGACACTCTTGACATCCATCTGATAGACTTTGAACTTCTTGTAGGCAGCATAAGCAAGGAAAATTCTTATTGCTTCTAACCTTGCAACTAGTGCAAAAGTTTGGTCATAGTCTATTCCTTCCTCTTGCCTATAACCTTGAGCAACAAGCCTAGCCATGTTTCTCACAATTACACCTTGGGCATCTAGCTTGTTTCTATATACCCATTTAGTTCCAATGACTGGGTAGTCTTTGGGTCTTGCAACTAAATCTCAAACTCTACATCTCTCAAATTGGTTGAGTTTCTCTTGCATTGCAATGATCTAGTGGGGATCTTACTCAGCATCTGTTATGGATTGAGGCTCAACTTGAGAGAGGAAACAGGCATGCATCACATCTTGGTTGAGTTGATGCCTTATCTGTACACCTAATGTTATGTCTCCAATCACTTGAGATTTAGGGTGATCCCTTAGTGTGACAAGATCAGTGGGTGGAGTTTGTTCAGCAACAACATTTAGATTTAATTTCTCTTGTGGAATAATGTTTGTTGTTGAAGGAATTTCAACTTCTTCCATAATTTCTTCTTCACTGTCTTCATTAGCTTGTGGAGTGGGAGGTGATATAACCTTTTGTGGAAGGTTCAACTCATCCAATTTCTCACACAAGTGAGGTACCTACAAAGTGCTATTGGTAGAAGTTTTTTTCTCCTTATAAGACATGTTAGCCTCATCAAAAGTTACATGAATTGATTCCTCAATTCTTAAAGAAGATTTATTGAACACCCTATAAGTTTTGCTGACTTGGAAATATCCTAGAAAAATTCCCTCTTCAGTCTTAGCTTCAAACTTTCTAATATATTTCTTGTTATTATTATGAATAAAACATATGCAACCAAATACTTTAAAATAGGTGATTTTAGGTTTCTTCCCTTTGAGTAATTCATAGGGAGTCTTATTCTTAAGTTTATGTATTAAACTCCTGTTCAGTAGATAATTTGCTGTGCTTACAGCCTCTGCCCAAAAGGATAGGGGCATGTAAGCATCTGCAAGTTTTGTGCATGCAGCCTCATTTAAGATTCTATTGTTCCTTTCGACCATCCCATTTTGTTGAGGAGTTCTAGGATCTGAGAAGCAATGTCTGATACCTTCCTTCTCACAGAACTCATGCATAAGAAGAGACTCAAACTCTGTACCATGATCACTTCTGATCAATGCAACATGAGTAGAGTACTCAATCTGTATGGTCCTGAGAAAATTAGTAAGAACTTTGAATGTATCTGACTTAGATCTCAGAAAGAACACTCAAGTGAATCTTGAGAAGTCAGCTACAATAACTAGGGTATAAGATTTCCCTCCTATGCTTTGTACAGTAATAGGTCCAAAAAGGTCCATGTGTAGCAAGTACAAAATTCTAGGTGAATCACTCTTATTAACTGATTTAAAACTAGATTTAGTTTGCTTGCCTAGTTGACAAGTCCTGCAGAGGCCTTCCTTCTTGTAGGGACCAGAAGGCAAACCTCTCACAAGGTTGTCTTTAGATAGCCTAGCAATGTTTTTCATATTAACATGTTCTAGTCATTTATGCCAAAGATCATTTTGATTGCTAACAATATTAAGTAGGCAGATATCGGAAGTTGCAGAATGAAAATCTACTATATATATGTTACCTTGCCTATTTTCCAATTAAAACATTTTGTTTTTATTTATTAGAAATAATACAAGATTTTGAGTTAAAATGTACCTGATAACCTTCATCACATAGTTGACTTATTGAGATGAGGTTATGCTTGAGTCCACTTACATAGGTCACCTTTTTGAGAGTGACTGCTCCAATGTTTACTTCTCCAAAGCCTTTTGACTGGCCCCAATTTGAATCACCAAAGATCACCTTTGGTCCCAGCTTGGAATTGTAGTTATTGAAGTTGTCCTTGCTGCCAGTCATATGTTTGGAGCATCCACTGTCCAGATACCATTTTTGATTAACAACTGGATAGCTCTTTACCTGTAGAGAGAACAATTAGTTGTTCTTAACCCAGGTTACCTTGGGTCATTGTTTCTTTACATAGGAAAAAATAAATATTATAGAGAATTTAGGTTGGGATTTATATCCTACGGGATGATATATTCTGAGAGGAATTATCCAGTCAGCAAGTGGATTAAAAGTTCTTCTAGATTGATTAGAGTTTTTGTCAAAGTTATGATTTTTATTAATTCTGTCTGGGTTTGACGAAAAGTTGTAAATTTGTAGACCAGAGTTCGATGAAGTGGGATGAGATCGTCGATCTCTTCTCAGAGAATGAACATATTCATTTTTTGTGCCCCAAGTTTGTCAATCTCTGCTCGACAAACCATACACAGTTTGTCGATCGCAGTAAGAAGAATAATTATTATATAGATTTGCATTCAGAGTTCGTCGACTTGAGTTCGATGAACTGGCCACATTTTGTCGATCTGAGTTCGACGAAATCTGCTGAACATTGTTCTGGATATGATTTTTCTTATCCTCTCTTCTTTTCTTATTTTTGTGTGTAATTTCAGTTTGATTGGGATTGTTATTATCTACCTTTTCTTTACCCTTTTCAGACACAAATTTTATTGGTGTGGATAATATGTTCTTCTTGAGTATGGGGGGTAAACTTGATGATGCACCCAAGCCCAGTTTGCCATTCAGTCTGGCATTGACTGTGCTTGTGATTTCCATCAGCTTAAGGCTTCTCCCATTGAGAGATTCCTCAAGCTGTTTGGCCTCACATAGCTCTGTTTTTAAAGACATGATTTGTTCATTAGCTAGAGTTAGTTCATCTTTCAATTTAGTGTTTTCAGAAATTAGATTTTCTTGATTGGCTAGTCTTTCCCTGAGTATTTTAAATTCTTTTTCTTAGTTAATTAGATCAATACACAAGTTTTTAAACTCAGTTTTGAAAGTATCAGGACTATAATCAAAAGTTGAGAGTACCTAATCAGCTTCTGATTCTGAAGCTCCTTCATTATCAGATTCTTTTTCATTATCTGATTGACTTCTAGAGGCATTGATGGCCATGAGGCAGACTTCCTTGGCTCTTGCCTCTTCTTCCTCTTCACTGGAACTGGAAGATGTGGATTTATCTTCAGTGTCACTCCAGTTTTCAGCTACAAAATCCTTCTCTTTCTTTTTGTATTTGCTGGAGGAAGTCCTTGAGCTTTGCTGTCTTCTGGAGTCCTTCTCTCTTTTTCTTTCTTTTGATTCTCTGGACACTCTGAAATAAAGTTTCCAGGTTTCCTGCAGCCAAAGTATACTACTTCTTTAGTAGGAGTTTTGTCATACCTTGGCTTATCATCCTGCCTAGATGATTTTCTTCTGAAATCCTTTCTTGCCATTTTGTAAAATCTCGTGGCAAAGAGACTCATCAGTTCTTCATTTACTGTTGAAGCTTCAGTCTCTTCAGCAGCCTTGAATGCCAAGTTGTGCTCCTTCCTTGCTAGTGGAGGAGTCCTTTGTTTAGCTGCTTCTCTGGACTTTATTAGCTGCTCATAAGACTTGAGATTTCCCAATAGAGATTCTGTGGAAATCTCATTTAAGCTCCTGGCCTTCTTGATTGGTCAGATCCTTGAATCCCATGAGCTTGGGAAGCACATGAGGATTTTATCATTTACATCAGTAAGGGTGATGTCCTTATCCAAGGTCTTCAGCTCATTTATTATTGAGTTAGTCTGTTATACATGTCAGCAACAGATTCTTACTAATCCTTTTTGAAGTTCTCATACAGGGATATGAGATTTAATCTTCTGTCTTTTCTCTCATCAGCATAGCCAGCCACCATTTGGTTGAGAGAGTCCTAAATGGCCTTGGTAGAAGTGCATTCAGCCACCTTCTGGAATATGTCATCAGACATTATTTGGGTCGGAATGTTCATGGCTTTAGCATCAGCAACTTTTGCCTTCTTCTGAGCATTAGTCCACTCAGGTGTGGAACTGCATGAGTGCTGGAAGTTTCTGTAGATGTGGATGGTTGAGGAGGACCTGTCAAGATAGAATTATAGATGTCCTCATCAATAGAATTCATATAAAGTTTTATTCTTTCCTTCCAGATGGCAAACTTATTTAAGTTGCACACCGGAGGTCTGGTGCTTGCATAATCTTTGTTCTGTGTCATGCTGTGAATATAATCCTTAATAGAAATAAAAGATCAGAACTAACAAAGGATCTTTTGGTTCAAGGGTTAGCTTGTACAACCAAATTAACCTGCTCTGATACCAATTGAAAGTAAGGGTTAGACATGAAATACTCTAGAGGGAGGTGAATAGAGTATCTTTAAACCTTTTAATGCTTTTTGCTGATTAATAAAAACTACAGAGTTGGGAAGCTATTTGATACCAGAATTTGGCTGAGAGTAAAAAAGCAGTCCTAAGATAAATTAATCTACCATAGGCACAGTAGAAATTAAACTAACTATCACATGCACAATAAACCTAACCAGCACAGGCACAACAAGAACAAAAGAAAGAGGGCAACCAGACAACACAAGAATTTTACAGTGGTTCCCCAACCTGGGTACATCCACTCTTCTGCCACCCTGGTAGGAATCCACTCAGGTTTTTGATAAGGTGACTGCCACCAATGAGATTTTGATCAGGTGCTCAAAAACCAATCCCAAGTCTTTTGATCAGGTGACTTGCAACCAAGGAATAACTTTTGAAGGGAGTTAAAGAACCCTTTGTACAGTGAGGGGGGTGAGAGAGTGATGGTGTCTTCTCTTTCTCAAATACAACTGAGAAGACTTAGTGGATCTTGATGTTAACAAAGCTCCCCCTGAGTTATTGAGTTGTTTAGGAAGATTGATCTTGGCTTCAGGGTGAGTAGGTCTTCAATCTTTTAGCCTTGACCAGAGTAGATCAAGGAACTTCTTGACTAATAAAGGTTTGTTGTCCTTGAAGAATCATAGAATGAAGAATGAAGAAGACTCTTGATTTGTACGTGTATTCTTCTTCTTCTGTATCCTGTGTTATTTCTCTGGTTTGGGATGCTTGTTTGTTGCCTCTATTACTGTGTTATTGCTTTCTGTATTGCCTCTTGCCGTGTCTCAAGAGGGAAGAAGAAAATCGCTTTTATATTTTCTATGAAATTTTCCTTCTCAATTTTGAATTCCTTCCTGCATTGATTGCTGACGGCCTTGAGACTGTCTGCATTAATTGATTTCCCCAACTATTCCATTGAAAAGCGGCAAGTAATAATCCTGATGAATTCTATAATCAATGATACTTCTAATGGTAATATTCAGAGAATATTGAGCATTGATTATTCAGGAATTACTGCAATAAAATAATGACAGAAGGAAGGAAAAGTCCATGTCTGGAACTGCACAGAAATCATCGAGCAAAGAACGGAATTCGTCGACCTGGGTCCAGAGTTCGTCGAGCTGAGAAGTTATGTTTATCGACCAGATAATTGTTGTTCGTCGACCTGAGATCCAAGATCATCGACCTAGGAACAGTTAACTGCTTTCTTTAGAACCTTGCCAATTCTGTGCATCAAGATCGTCGAGCTGAGAATCTAACTTCGTCAACTAGTGTTCAGAGAAATGATTCTTGGACTTTAGAATGTTGAAGTAGAGTATCCAGAAATCGTCGACCTGAGAACTAAGTTCGTCGACCTGAGAACTGCTAACTGCTACTTGATAAAACTTGTCAAGACTGTGGTCTAAGTTCGTCAAGCTGTGAACTTGAATTCGTTTACTGGCGTTCAGAGAAATGATTCTGGACATGGATTGTTGAAGTAGAGCATCCAGAAATCATCGACCTGAGAACTAAGTTCGTCGAGCTCAACTCAGAGAATTGTCTCTGAGTTCGTCGAGCTGAGCACTACTTTTGTCAAGCTAAGTTAGACGAAGGTCGATCTTATTTCCCGAGTCTTTGAAATTTTTCTAAGTCTTGAGTCTTCTGCAGTCTGCTGATGGCTAGTCCAAGTAATGTTGACTTGAAGGACATGGCCTAAACTCTAGGACATAAACATGACCCTGGCTATACATGTTGGGTCAAACATCCTAGTTTAGTGAACCTAGCCCAAATTCAACTAGGGATCCAACAGTTTGGTTTGAGTAAAGAAATTGTAAGAATAAATGTTGAGGTTTTAGGGAACGTAGCCCTATGTGAACGTGATAAACAAATGGTTGGAGAAACATAATTGGGCATGGTTGTACTTAGGGAAATGGAAAATTTTGGAAGAAGACGTAACGCTCAATAATTGAACGAGTAAACTGTGTATTCTTGTCAATGAAAACGGTGAACTATCTTTATGCCGATGTGATCACCGTGATTGAAACATAAGGATTGGTGGATGCTCGGTCCTTAAAAGAAATCGGAAATGGTTGATGCATGACCATGAGATGTGTTAAATAAGGAAGGTGTAAAGAGGTCCACTGCTTAGAGTCGAGTCTCCCTTCGGGTAGCAGTGTGAGACTGGTATGTTGTATAAGGTGGCTTGCCACCTGAGATAGTGATGAAACCTTGTGTGGTATGAGATGAGGAAGGGTTGGAAGTGTGTGAGTGTTTGTTGTACTGAAACAATGTGATGTTAAGGGACTCAGTATGGAGCCCTCATATGTGAAATGCATGCAGTGTGAGTTGGCACGTGGTGTCATAATCCTGGATTAAGGATAGTGTGGCAGGTCTACGGGCTTGCTAGTTGTCACACTGATGGGAGTTGATAGATAGACTTTGGGTTGTTTGGCTGTGTCTTCAGTGCTCATTCCCGAGGCCCTCTCAGTGCCAAGTGGACGGATTGGCTATGTCCTTGATGCTCTTTCCCGAGGCCCTTTCTGTCCTACACCTTAGGGCAGTTTGGGCTGTATTCTTGGTGCAAATCTACCTCAGACCCCTCCGTGCCATAGTATTCATGTGAGCTCTGTTGTTGTGTTCGTAGCGTTGAGGCATACGAAGATTTAGGCCAGGTAGTGTGGATGCCCGCCTAGTAGGGGAAAAGCCCGTTCCACTGTCACTGTCTGGCCACGACGGATGATGCCTGAGAGGTTAGCTACCTGCTCAAAAAGTGGGAGCTACAAGTCTGTGTCGATATAGTAGTTGCATGTACGTGAACATGGGTGAGTCATTGCATTGCATTCATATCATAACATTACATTACATACACAAGATCCTTATAATATATGTTTGTATGGACATTCTTATATGATGAGTTACTTTACTGTTGACCCAATTCTTAACTTATATGTCTGTATGGGCATTCATATAAGTTAAATTACTTCCTGTCGTAGATTCATGTTATATACTGATGTTGATTGTGGAATTGCTAAAGTAGATTGTTATACTCAGCTGTTTTTTTTACTTTGATATACACTGATAGTTGATTTATCCTACACCACCTATTTATACTACTATTTTTATATATATTGTACCCTTGTTCCTTTCTCCAACCGGTGCTGAGGAGTCGCCGGGGGAGCGGATGTAATAGCCACTTAGTATTTATAAATAATGATTGCTACGTCTTCCTTTTTAGGAGGAAACCCCGCAAATAGAGCATCAATAGGTTATATAGGAGGGCAGCCAGGCCTGGATGACAGGAACTGATGCGACGATACCATCATTACCGTTAGTGACTAATGTGAATTTTGAGGGACTTATTTTGTAGTCGTTTGGCATTGTATACTCTGATGATATTGAAGCCTTGTTTGCTTCTTATTTTTGTTGTACTTGTGGACTTATATACTAGTGTGTAATTTTGACTTCTGATTTATATTCTTTATGTTGGGTTGGCATGGATGATCTGTTTAGACGGCAGGATATGCGTCTTGTAGTACATGTAAGCTCGTGTGCTAGCACTACTACAAAGCAGTTGTTCTTGGCATAAGACTTCCCTCGTGCCGTATTTTGTGTTCCGGGACGGGGGTATTACAAATGGTATCACCTTGCTATGATCCTGAACAAAAGAAGTCATTGAACAATGGGCCACACCCGTTTGATTAGTCGGTTTGGGGACAAACTAACTTAGAGGAAGTAGTGGTGTGCCCATATAAAATTCACACTAAGTACGTCCAATTTCGACATTACGATTACCCAACCTGACATTAGATTTGTACCTTACGTTTAGATCCCAGAGCACAGGAGCCAGTGGGGGGCACTCCTGCCTGCTCCATACCCACTCAGTTCCAGTAATCAAAGCTGGGACAGACGCTCACGGCTATTATGGATGCCTTCAGGTCTCAACAGGCCCCAGTGCAACAACAGGCTCCGTGCTCAAACTATTTAAGCACTTTTTGAAAGTGCAAGTTAGATCTGAAATACTCTAGAGGGGGGGGGGTGAATAGAGTATTGTGCTCACTACAAACTTTTTACAGCTTTTGCTATAATCCTAAGTGAACAGATTAGTAGATAAATAAATAAGCAAAGCAACTTAACCAATCACAGAGCACAGTCAAAACAAAAGAAAAAGGGCAACCAGACGACACAAGAAATTTATAGTGGTTCCCTAACCTGGGTACATCCACTCTTCTACCACCCTGGTAGGAATCCACTCAGGTTTTTGATCAGGTGCCTGACACCAATGAGCTTTTGTTTAGGTGCTCAAAAACCAAAACCTCAAGTCTTTTGGAAGGAGACTTGCAACCAGGAATAATTTTGAAGGGAATTAAGACCCTGTACAGAGGATGGAAAAGGGGTGATGGTGTCTTCTCTTTCTCAATATAAACTGAGGAGACTTGTGGATTGATTTCAGCAGATTGCTCCCCCTGAGATCTTGAATGGATCAGGAATACTGGAGCACTGCTTAAGGGTGATAGGTCTTCAAAACTTGAGTGCCTTGACCAGAGATTACTTCAGGAACTTCTTTGACAGATAGAGATTGTTGTCCTTCTGAAGTTGTCCTGTAGGATTGAAGGAAGAAGACTCTTGATAGTGATCGAATGTTCTTCTTCTTCTTGATGTTCTCTGGTTTAGGCTGATTGCAGAAAAGAACTTTAGATTTTTGTAAGACTTGTTCTTCTATGCAATGTCTGTCTGTGTGTCTGACTGGTGTAGAGTACTGCTTAATCTTTTCTTCTTTTCAATTTCTGACTGAAGACTGACTGAAGAACACTTGGAAATTTGAAACCTTGAGCAGTAAATGCAATCGGCCTGGGAAGGAAGCGGCAATCAATGATTTCCCTAACTGTCCCATGGAAAAATGGCATGTAATAATCCATGATCAATGCACGTTCCAACGGTAACATTCCGAGAAGATTGAGCATTAATTACTCATGATTCATCGCCAAAAAAAGGGATGGAAAACTGGAGAAGACCTGGTCTGGAATCATCGAACGAAGAACAGGAATCATCGAGTTGAGTTCACAGTTCGTCGAGCTGAGCTGATGAGTTCGTCGATCAGACAATAGCAATTATTCTTCAAGGGAAACTTGTCCATTCTGCTACAATATTCATCGAACTGACAATCTTCATTTGTCGAGCTGAGATCCAAATTCATCGAACAGATAATCATCACTGTCAATCTTTATTCGTCGAACAGAGATCCAAATTCGATTCGTCGAGCTAAGAATGATTGTGGACTTAGAATCCAAGATGTCTCTGACTGAGAAGGATTCAAATCGTCGACCAGAAATCGTCGAGTAGAGTACTGCATTCGTCGACCTGAGAAGTTGACTTCGTCGACCTGAGAAGTTGTGAACATGAGGTCCAAGTTCTTCGAGCTCAGATTCTTGTTCGTCGACCAAAGCTTGAAGCTGGACTTAGAAATATTCTGGAGTTACCCTGACTTTAGCTTGTTGAAGAAACTCAGTCTTCGTCAAACAGAGAACAAAGATCGTCGAGATCACCACAAAGAAATGTCTCAAGATCGTTGACCTCAGAACCCCTTTCGTGGACCTGAGTTCGACGAACGTCGAACTCATTTTACTTAGTCTTGAAATATTCTAAGTCTTGAGTCTCTGATAGGTTTGGAGGATGGCAGTCCATCTGAAGATGACTCTAAGGACTTGGCCTAGACTCTAGGACACAAATTTGACCCTGGCTATACATGTTGGGTCACATCCTAATCTAGTGAACCTAGCCCAAATCAACTAGTGATCCAACACTTTCCGAGCTCTCTCCCCTCCTACCTACCTTGGGATAGAGTCGGCCGTGCGTATGAAAGAATGGCTCGACACAGTACAGGAGCTGTTAGCAGGAATCCATTGTGTTGGATCCCTAGTTTGATTTGGGTTAGGTTCACTAACTTGGATAATTGACCCACCATGTATAGCCAGGGTCATGTCATTGTGTCCTAGAGTTTAGGCTAAGTCCTTAGATTCAACCTTGCATGGACCAGCCATCAGAAGACAGCAGAGGACTCAAAGACTTAGAATAAAATCAAGTTCAGAGAAGTGAGTTCGACATTCGTCGAACTCAGCTCGACGATAGTCGTGCTCTGCTCGACGAACTCAGAGTAAATTCTCTGAGTTCAGCTCGATGATATTCGAGCTTAGGTCGACGAATTCTGGAAGTTCAACTTCAACTCATTTAGTCCAGAATACTTTCTCTGAATTCAAGTCGACGAAGTTATTTTATCAGCTAGACAAACTTGGAGCACAAATTGGGAAGTTTTTCACAGAAAGAAGTGTTGGGTATTATATCCACACTAACCCAGATTTGATGAAGTCATCCTTGAACTAAGATGAATTAAGTTGTATTTGATGCTTGGTTTGAGTTATGTGTTTGCAAGAATCTTATGGGAAGTGTAGACCAATGTCAGTCTACAATGGGTCACCAAACACAGGACCATACAATGTAATCCCTCATTGTGTGCTCCAAGGTGTTGACTCATGTGTAGCCTCTCTATTGGGATACACTTCATATTCAAGCTCCAGGACTATGTGATAAGACTTGATGCTGGTCATCCCTTAGAAGAAGAAAAATCTGTCAAGAAAATTTTCCTAAGTAAAGTACTCGAGTAGTTCTTTACTTCCTTGAGTAAGTTATTGGGTTCATACTTGAGTAATAATACTCCTACTTGAGTAGTTAAGATATATCCCGAGTAGTCAATTATGGCTCTCGAGTAGTTAAGATAACTACTCGAGTAGTTTCTTTTCTCCTCTCGGGTTTTACAGAAATTCTCTTCTCAAAATTTTCTAAGTTAAATACTCGAGTAGCTCTATATAATACTCGAGTAGTTTTATTTTCCGTCTCGAGTAGTTTTATCTTATATACTCAAGTAGTTCCATTTGTCTCGAGTATTTCATCTACTACTCGAGTAGTCTAGTGTTTATGCTCGAGTAATCCAGGATTCCATTCTAGAAAGTTTCTCTAAGTGAATTACTCGAGTAGTCATCTTATATACTCGAGTAGTTCTATTTGTCTCGAGTAGTTCATATTCTATACTCGAGTAATACAGTTTTTCTATTACAGAAATTTTCTAAGTCTTTGTCTCGAGTAGTATTTCTTATACTCGAGTAGTTCATTCTTATATACTCGAGTAGTATTTCTTTTACTCGAGTAATTTACTCCACCTCTCGTGTAAGTACTTAGGTACTCGAATGTTATTCTTGTTACTCGAGTAGCTGATTTCCTTTTTCCTTTTATTTACTAGAGTAGTTGACTCCATGTACTCGAGTAATCGTCTCATACTCTCTCGAGTAGTTTTTCTTATGTACTCGAGTAGTCATATTCTACGTACTCGAGTAGTGCTGCATGTACTCGATTAATCTTGTATATCTCGAGTATTTTACTTTGACTTTTCCGAAAATTCATTAAGTCCAGAATAACGGTCTTATTCATAAACTTTGACATGATTGGTCCGTGTATCTCTCATAATGACTTAATCATGTCTAATCTTTTCTGATCCTATAAATGGTCTTGTCTAAACCGACAAACCCTAATCTAAGATCAACAATTATTCTCAAAAGATTATTTCTAAAAGAATTTATGTTTCCTCTTTCTCTCTCCAAGAAACGAAATTCGCCACCGCCGCCGTTGATTCCTGACTGGCTAGGGTTTCTTCTTTTGAGGATTTAGATCAAGAAGGCTCTCCAGATCGAGATTCGCTCAACTCCTCATCCTCTGACTAGATCGATCGTGAGAAGCTAAGAAGGTTCAAATCCATTCTTCTCGAGATTTCTCTTCATCATTCTGATAAAGCCGCAAAGTATAGAAGAAGAAATTTCTGGTCAACTGTTGCAGATCTGAACAAGGAATCACTGTTTGTATTTCTTTAAAAAATTTTATTTCTTTATTGTAGGAGAAATTTCTCCGAGTGTAGGAGCTTTTGTCTCCGAGTTTGTAGGAAGCTTTATCTTCCGAGTGTCGACCCGTTTTGTGGATCCAGATTGTAGGAACATTGTTCCGAGGGTAGGATTGATTTTCAATCCGAGATAGTAGAGTAGCCGAGTCTAGTGTATTGCTAGATCGGTGAGGGAAAGTGGATGTACCCAAGATTGGGGAACCACTATAAATCTTGCCTCGTCTGTGTTTGAATGGTAGATAGATCTCTGCATTTGTTTGTAATTTTTATTGCGCAAAAAGACACACAATTCACCTATTCACCCCCCTCTAGGTGATTTAGGTAGGCAACTATAAACTTTCAATTGGTATCAGATGGAGGTTCATCGTTAAAAGGTTAACACCTTGATCAGATCCTTCAATAGTTGTCCTTTGATATCTACCAAAGATGGACAAGGCTAAAGATTTTGCCAAGCTTCCTTTATGTACCAAAAATAATTTTCCCATGTGGAAAGAGAGAATCAAGTTCTTTATGGAAGCTGTGGATCCAAGGATCTTCATGATAGTTGAAGAAGGTCCTTACATTCCCATGACTGTCTCCACTATAGATCCAACTAAGAAAGTCCCAAAGAAACTTATGGATCTAGATAAGGATGAGATTGCACTTGTCTCATTGGACAAAAAGGCAAAAAATATTATAGCAAGTGCAGTCGATGATTCAATGCTGCAAAACCTGATTCACTGCCAGTCTGCAAAAGCGATGTGACAGTCACTAGTTACCTTAATGGAAGGCACCGAAGAAGTGAGGGATGATAGAAGATCACTTCTTAATAAGAAGTATGAAGCTTTCCGACAAGGAAACAAAGATACCATTGCTGACACATTTGAGAATTTCTTCAAGATAGTGAATGGGCTAAGGGTTTATGGCAGAGTCTTCATTAATGGAGAATTAAACGATAAGTTCTTGAGACCCCTAACTATGGAATGCGATAACAAGGTCTGTGCCATAATGGAGTTTGGAAAACTGGCCGAGACAGATCCTCAGAATCTCTTCGGGAAACTTATGTCATATGAGCTTCAACTCAACACCAAAAAGGCTGAAGAAGAGAAGAGCAGGTCTGCATTTAAAGAGAAGTATGTTGCTTTAAAGGCAGACACCTCTAAGAAGACAAATGTTGTTCCTCCTACTCCAGCACAAGAAGTTAGTGAAGAAGAAACCTCAGAGCCAAGCACCTCAGGCTCTGAACTATCAGAAGGAGAGTTCTCACTACTCTCTCAACAGTTCAAGAAATTCATGAACAAGAAGAAGCAATGGAAAGGCAAGGATGCCTCCTATAGAAGATCACGACACGATGGTGATCGTCAACGAAAAGGTTCAAGCAGCCATGACAGGTATAATTCTAAATAGAACAAACATGTTTCTACAGACATTATTTGTTATTGTTGTAATAAGCCAGGACACGTCATCGTTGACTGCCCTCACAAGAAGAAGGAGGGTGGTAGAAGAGAGGAAAAGAAGTTCTCGTACAACAAGAAGAGGACAGAGAAGAGCTTGATGGCCAAATAGGGCAAGACTCTTAGTGACTCTGACTCATCTGAGTCGAGTGAAGAAGGAGAAGCTTATTTTGGGCTCATGGCTCAAATTGATAACGAACAAGAGCCCCAGTTCACTGGGAAGGTAAACTCTCACACTCCTCTTTCTGATTCTGAAGTTTCTGAACATGATTGTGAGGATAACTCTTCTGACGATGAGTCAGAACTCATGGCCCAATATAAGGAGTTAATCATGGCTTATAACAAATTTCGCCGAGTCATGAAAACTCAGGCTAAAGAGATAAAGTCTCTCAAAGCTGAAGAGAGCTTCTTGAGAGAGAAAGTCGCAAAGACTGATTCGCTCGAAGAGAACTTCAAAAATACTATTGAATAATATAATAAAGCTCTTGAGCACCTCGAGCTTAAAGAGAAAATCATCAAAGAGCTGGAAGCCCAACTTGTTGCTGAAAAGAAACTAGTTGAATGTTTCTCGAAGCCCAAGATAGTTCTTCCATTTGTTGCTGAATTCTCAGCCAAGGCTAAGGGTGCTGGACTAGGCCATAAAAAAGCTCCTAGTAAGTCTTCTAAGAGAAACAAGGCTCAATGGAAGAATAAGGCCGCCAAAAAGGCCTTAGCCCAAGAGAAGTGGAAACCCCTCAAGATCTGACCTCTTTCAAAAAGGTCATATTTCCCTCAAATGAGTTTGATCTTGACTCATCCTACGGACACTTTGCTAGGCCTACCTATGTAGAGCCAAAGTCCCATTATCAAGGATGGACTCGCCCCAAAAACTTTGGCGAAAGTGTCTTTAAGGCACCTTGTGAAGAAGTGATTCTTCAGAGCTATGGCCCTTTCAATCATGGTCATAACTTCAAGAAGGCATCAAAGGCAAAGCCTGTTGTAGAAAAGCCAGTGAAGGAGAAGAAAACAAGTGATTGTAATCATCATGAAGCTTCTTCCTCCAAGAATGCTGCCCCTACTAGACCACAATTCCAAAAGGTCAAGTAGGAGAACATAAGGCAAAGCTACAACAGATTTGACTGTTGGTGTTGTGGCAGAATTGGTCACTTTGCCATTGATTGCTTGTTTAATCCCAGAAATGCTGCAAACCCACATGTTGGCAATATGAGGAAGACCACTCCTAATGCTAATATTCGTAGGGGGAGTGTTCTAACCCGAGACCAAGGACCCAAACATATTTGGGTTTCTAAGGCAAACTGATTGTGATTGCAGGTATGTCCAAAGGCCACCAAAACGCCAATCTAGTATTTGGACAGCGGATGCTCTCGGCATATGACTGGAACAAGAAGACTAATACAGAACTTTACTCCAGTCATGAACGGACCGAAGTTCATCTTTGGAGGTTCAGACCGTGGAATCACTAAAGGATACGGTATGATTACAAACGGTAATGTATCCTTCTCAGATGTGGCTTACGTTGAAGGTTTGGAACATAACCTTATAAGCATAAGCAAACTCTGCGATAAAGGATACATAGTTGAGTTTAACGCTGATAAGTGCTTGATAAAATCTGTTGACAATATGGAAACAATTATATCCGGCACTTGAAGCATAAACATATTTTGCTTGAATTTCATTTGTATAGATTCTTCGACACCAGTGTGCTTTTTAGCAAAAGATAGTACGTCGCTTGGTGACCAATGGCACAAGAGACTAGCACATTAATTTCAAAACTATTAATAAATTATTTTCAATGAACTTAGTACGTGATGCCCCAAATATCAAGTACGTCAAAGATAGACCTTGTCATGCATGTGTAAAAGGCAAGCAAACAAGGGCTACCTTTAAAAGCATTATTTGCAAGGATTCTAATAGATGTCTTCATCTACTGCATATGGACTTATTTGGTCCACTGCAAATTAGAAGTTTGGGAGGTAAGGATTATACGATAGTAATTATTGATGATTACTCGCGCTTTACGTGGGTGTTCTTTCTGAAACACAAGTCAGATACCTTCGACATCTTTACTAATTTTGTCAAGTAAGTTCAGAACGAGTACAACTGCTCCATAGTCAAAATCAGAAGTGACAATGAAACAGAGTTCAAATCTGGGGCCATGACAGAATTTTGTGAAAGCCTAGGTATCTTTCATGAGTTTTCCTCTCCTCTAACTCCACAACAGAATGGAGTGGCCGAGAGAAGGAATAGAACACTCATAGAGGCCTACAGGACCATGTTTAGTGATGCTTCACTTCCGGAGAACGTTTGGGCTGAAGCCGTCAACACTACATGCCACGTGCAAAATCGAGCCCTCATAAACAAAAACCACGATAAGACACCTTACGAGCTTCTGAAGGGCAGGAAACCGACAGTCTTATAGTTTAGAATCTTTGGCTATAAATGCTTCGTGCTCAACAATGGCAAGTATCATACTACTAAGTTTAGCGAAAAGAGTTTTGAAGGTATTTTTGTAGGTTATAGTAGCCATAGTAAGGCATACAGGATCTTTAATAGCAAAACTCTAGTCGTGGAAGAATCGATACATGTTGTATTTGATGAGACGAGTTTGCTGCAAAGCAACTCTTCTAGTGTGCTTATTGTAGATGCAGGTGCAAAGCTGAAAGAAATTAGCATGGATGAACCGTCCGAAGACAAAGGTGAAAAGTTCATCAAGATCACCACTCCAACCCCTATTGGAGAGGCTGATGATCATGATGAAGAAGTCAACCAAGATGAAGAAGTCACTCTGGTGATAGAAGATAATCCAGATTCAAGGACTCTAGAGCTCAGACATCTGAAGGATCACCCCATGGACCAGATCATAGGAGATCCCCGGGATGGTATCAGAACTCGAAGAGGTACAACTAATGAGAATCTATATCTAAGTTTTCTCTCACAGGTTGAACCAAATAAGTTTGAGGAAGCAAACTCAAACACACCATGGATAATGGCGATGGAAGAAGAACTAAACCAGTTCAAGCGCTGCAAAGTATGGAAGCTTGTTCCAAGACCCAAAGATGCAGATTTTGCAGGTAGCAAAGACGACAAGAAAAGCACTTGCGGAACATATCAATTCTTTGGAAGAAGACTTATCTCCTGGAGTAGCAAGAATCAAAACTGTGTGGCAATCTTAACGGCTGAGTTAGAGTACATCTCTGCAGGCAGTTGCTGTGCACAATTACTTTGGATAAAGAATCAGTTTGAGGACTACAACATGAAGTTTGACAAAATTCCATTATTTTGTGACTCTTCCAGCGCAATAGCAATAGCCAACAACTCAGTATCGCACAGCCGGACAAAGCATATAGAGCTAAGGTATCACTTCATCCGGGAGCATGTGGAGCACGGGGACATAGACCTTCAATATGTCCCTACAGATAGGCAAATTGCAGATATTTTCACGAAGCCGCTGGACGAGACCAAGTTCTCATTCTTCAAAACAGAACTTGGGATGCTCAACAAAGAAGATTAGAGAAGCTGGACTTTCAAGAAGGCTCAAGGCTCAAATGTTAGTCAAATACTGAAATTTTTAAAAATTCTAACTCCTTGACTCGAGTAAGATACAACCTACTCGAGTAAGAATATGAACTACTCGAGTAGTAGAATGGCATACACGAGTAGTCTACTTGACCTACTCGAGTAGCAGATTGACATACTCGAGTAGTCAACTTCACATACTTGAGTACCTCACTGACCTACTCGAGTACTTCCATATATCTACTCGAGTACTTCTGTATCCTTACTCGAGTAATTCCAGACTTATCTACTCAAGAAATTTCCTCACATGTGTACATGCTGAGTCGTTTGTTTTTCAAATTTTCTTATGTGCAAACCAAGGCTTATGCTGCCTCTTCTTTGGTTTATTTCATTCATTTTCATTTAATTAAACCAAAAATTAGGGTTATATAAATAAGAAAATCTGGAAATGTCCTACACGAAATCATTTTTGTCTTCTCGAGTACCTAACTGGTCCCCAGCTCCTCTGGTGCACCCAATGAGGGGGAGCTTGTTCTTACTGTTTCAGCCAGGATGCCAACTCCTCTAGCTCCTACTACTCCACCTGTCACCCCAGAAGATATTCCCCTCAGATCAACAACTTCAAGAAGCACTACTATCCATTGATGCTGCCATCAATGAGAAGATAGAGGAATTAACTGTAGTTGAATTCCCTCCTAATCTATCTTCAAAAGCTCCACTCCTGAAATTCCCAAGGACCCCACTCTTGTACAGTCTCCTATACAGTCTCATGTACCGTCTCCAGAAATCTCTCCAGCAAGAACTCCAGCTCAATCTCACCAAGAACAGCCAGAAACAATCTTCCTTTCTGATAAGCTCTCACCTGAGCCAGCTGAAGCTCCTCTCAGGAATTTGGATTTCTCTCTCCCTCAGATAATGGAAGAAGGAGATGGCCTCATACATAGTACAAGAGCTAAGACTTCTGTGACCATTCAATAAATAGCTTCATGGGTAGCTCCTCCTATTCCTTCTGCCCCATCTACTTCTGCTCCTCCTGCTACTACAGCTCCTGCCTCCTCAGATTTGATGACTCAGATTGTACTTCTCCTTCAAGAACAGAAATATTACTTTGATACTTGTATAAAGACTGTCACTGATAAGGTAACTGCTCTAAAAACTGAGATGAGCAGAGGATTTGCTGAGATCCAGCATAATACTGATCAGCTCAAATATCTTTTCCAAATTGGTGGCAAAGCCTTAGACCACACTATAACTAGTGTTGGCCAAGTTATGGAACAGAGTGTTACCCTAGCTGGAAATCAAATAGAGTTGGACAAAAGAGCTGAAGCAACCAAGGTGAATATTTATGAAGTTGGACTCTTCAAAGAAGATGATATTACCAATCTATCTGTTGAAGTCATAAAGGGGGAGGGATTGGTAAAAGAATATCTAGAAAAATCTGATGCCCTCAAGAAAGAATTATGGGAAACTAAGATGACAGAGATTCACAATGATCTTATGAAACAAATACAGAGTGTCAAATTACACACTTATGACACTGCTCTCTGGATGCACAACCAAATCCTTCCTGAATTTGCTGCTGATCCAAACATTATCCCTCATCATTTGAACCCACTAGCTGCTGACGTTCCTGCTCAAGCTCCTCAACCCACCTTTTCTCCTAGGCTGGGTAATTCTGTTTCCCCTCCTGATACTTATACTCAGGGTTGGGATGAAGATCCTGCAGATATTTTCTTCAAAGCTCCTCCTGAAATTCAGACTTACAAAAAGAAAAGAAAGTATGGTGATGGTGCTTCTGCAAGCAAGTCCATTCCTACTCCAGCTCCTGAACATGCTGAGGTTTGGTCTCCCACTTCTAAGTCCCTCATCCTGGAAACACTCAAATTAGTTTTGGATTACCATGAGAGCAGAAATATTCACTACAGTTCCCAAGAATGGGAGTTATATGAGAAATCAATGACCAAGAGAATATGGAAGAATCAATCCTGCTGCTCCTCCAAGACCTCCCAAGTATTATCCAAAGCCTTACAACTATCAAAGAAGACAATAGGAGAAACAGGACAGACAACATCATCAGTACTAGCCAAAAGGACTTATGAGTTGTGGAAATGATTTTGGTTGTTAATGATATTTTTGGATATTCACACTTATATAATTCTAAGTTTTGATCTTATTATCTTTTTCATAGTCCTTTGCTTGCTTACTCTGCTTTATATACTTAACATTCTTTTTATGTCCATAATTCACCTTAGTGTAAAGGGTTCTGACTTCTACAAATAGGGGGAGATTGTTGGGTATTATATCCATGCTAACCCAGATTTGATGAAGTCATCCTTGAACTAAGATGAATTAAGTTGTATTTAATGTTTGGTTTGAGTTATGTGTTTGTAGGAATCTTATAGGAAGTGTAGACCAATGTTAGTCTACAATTGGTCACCAAACACAGGACCATACAATGTAATCCCTCATTGTGTGCTCCAAGGTGTTGACTCGTGTGTGGCCTCTCTATTGGGATACACTTCATATTGAAGCTCCAGGACTATGTGAAAAGACTTGATGCTGGTCATCCCTTAGAAGAAGAAAAATTTGTCAAGAAAATTTTCCTAAGTAAAGTACTCGAGTAGTTCTTTACTTCCTCGAGTAAGTTACTGGGTTCATACTCGAGTAATAATACTCCTACTCGAGTAGCTAAGATATATCCCGAATAGTCAATTATGGTTCTCGAGTAGTTAAGATAACTACTCGAATTGTTTCTTTTCTCCTCTCGGGTTTTACAGAAATTCTCTTCTCAAAATTTTCTAAGTTAAATACTCGAGTAGCTCTGTATAATACTCGAGTAGTTTTATTTTCTGTCTCGTGTAGTTTTATATTATATACTCGATTAGTTCCATTTGTCTCGAGTAGTTCATCTACTACTGGAGTAGTCTAGTGTTTATACTCGAGTAATCCAGGATTCCATTCGAAAAAATTTCTCTAAGTGAATTACTCGAGTAGTCATCTTATATACTCGAGTAGTTCTATTTGTCTCGAGTAGTACATCCTATAGACTCGAGTAATACAGTTTTCCTGTTCCAGAAATTTTCTAAGTCTTTATCTCGAGTAGTATTTCTTATACTCGAGTAGTTCATTCTTATATACTCGAGTAGTATTTCTTTTACTCGAGTAATTTACTCCACCTCTCGTGTAAGTACTTAGGTACTCGAGTATGTTATTCTTGTTACTTGAGTAGTTGATTTCTTTTTTCCTTTTATTTACTCGAGTAGTTGACTTCATGTACTCGAGTAATCATCTCATACTCTCTCGAGTAGTTTTCTTATATATTCGAGTAGTCATCTTCTACATACTTGAGTAGTGTTGCATGTACTTGAGTAATCTTGTATATCTCGAGTATTTTACTTTGACTTCTCTGAAAATTCATTAAGTCCAGAATAACGGTCTTATTCATAAACTTTGACGTGATTGGTCCACGTGTCTTTCATAATGACTTAATCATGTCTAATCTTTTCTGATCCTATAAAAGGTCTTGTCTAAACTAACAAACCCTAATGTAAGAACAACGATTATTCTCAGAAGATTATTTCTAAAAGAATTTTTGGTTCCTCTTTCTCTCTCCAAGAAACGAAATCCGCCGCCACCGTCGCTGATTCCTGACCGGCTAGGGTTTCATCTTTTGAGGATTCAGATCGAGAAGCCTCTCCATATCGAGATTTGCTCAACTCCTCATCCTCTGACTAGATCGATCGTGAGAAGCCAAGAAGGTTCAGATCCATTCTTCTCGTGATTTCTCTTCATCATTCTGATAAAGCCGCAAAGCCTAGAAGAAGAAATTTCTGGTCGACTGTTGCAGATCTGAACAAGGAATCACTCTTTGTATTTCTTTACAAAATTTATTTCATTATTGTAGGAGAAATTTATCCGAGTGTACGAGCTTTTGTCTCCGAGTTTGTAGGAAGCTTTATCTTCTGAGTGTAGATCCGTTTTGTGGATCGAGATTATAGGAACATTGTTTCGAGGGTAGGATTGATTTCCAATCTGATATAGTGGAGTAGCCGAGTCTAGTGTATTGCTAGATCGGTGGGGGAAAGTGGATGTACCCAAGGTTGGGGAACCTCTATAAATCTTGCCTCGTCTGTGTTTGATTGGTAGATAGATCTGTGCACTGGTTTGTAATTTGTATTTCGCAAAAAGACGCACAATTCACCTATTCACCCCCATCTAGGTGATTTAGGTAAGCAACTATAAACTTTCAAGCAGTTAGCTGATCTCAGATCGATGAACTGGGTTCTCAGGAAGACGAACAGGAATTCTCAGGTCGACGAACATGATTTCTCAACTCGACGAACTTGGATCTCAGGTCGATGAAATCGGTTCTCTGGTCGACGTTTCCTGTGAAGTTCCAGACTTGGAATTTTCCTTCATTTTGTCCTTATTTTATAGCAGTAATTCTTAAATAATTAATGCTTATATTCTCTAAATATAGCTGTTAGTGGCAGCATTGATTATAGTCTTCATCAGGAATATTACTTGCTTTTTTAATGGGATAGTTGGGGAAATTCTTTAATGCAAATATTCTCTCCAACCAGATAAATTCTCCAGGCAGTCAGCATTTAATGCAAAAAGGAATTCAAAGTTTAAAGGAGAATTAGACAGAGATATATTAAAGTGATTTTCTTTTCAGTCAACCAGTGATAACAAGCAGAGAGATAGAACACAAGAAATCATTCAAGAAAAGGAATTATGCTCTGTCTTCATCAAATGTTCATCCTCCAGCAAGATTCCAAGACACAATCAACTTCAATCTGTCTATAGCTATTGAATTTTGTGAAGTGGAAGTGGTTGATGGGACAGGCCGGGCAGCCTGTGCGAATATAGCCAGCGGACTGGGCGGACTGCTGTTATACGGCCTGGTGATAGGTCTAGTGGAAGCTAGTTGTTCTTCTGAGCAGCTTGTGTGGTTTAAGACTGCGGCCTGGGCGGACTATTATCTGCGGATAGCGCGTTGGCTGTCTTGCTAGCTTAGCTGAGTAAGGAGCGGCCTGAGCGGATAAAGGTTCGCGGACTAATGTACGTTGCTCAGTGGCTGTGTTGCAAGCTAGTGTTATCCGACGGATTTGGTCCTGTCAGCAGGAGGGTTACAGACTAGCATGACCGCAGTGTTCGCTGTTGCGGACTGGCCTTTGAGTTTGGCTGAGGCCTTGCCGAGCGCTGGTAGTATAGCACTACTGTTGCTGTGGCGGACTGGTGTGTGGAGTCCGGCAGATGGCCATTGCGTTGGACAGTTGTGTGAGGTCCTTGCGGACTCTGCCTCAACTCAGGGGGAGTGTGGCGACCTTCTTGATGGTTGGCGGATGGGTTTTTTGTCCGCCGTACTCGCATTAGGCTTTTTTGTGCTTTACTGGACTTGGTCACATTATGTGACAAGTCCAGTGTGTCCGCAATATCCGCCAAGTCTGATGTTGACCGGGCGGACTACCTGTGGTCGTGGGCTTGTGGCGGATGGAGGCGTTGCTCTGGTAGTATACGTACTGCCTCTTATTGTGCGGACAGTCACTGAAGGGGGATTGGTGCGCCCGCGAACAGACTCTTACTGTGGTTGGTTCGGTGAGTCGATCGCCGCGGGCGTGCTAATAGAGGAAAGTGCACCTATCGCAAGTAGTACTCGATATTCGGGGGAATACTGAGGTCGTATTGTTCTCGGGGTCGTGTTGACTATTCTTAATCCTCCGGGAGGACTATTATTTTACTGGAAGTAAGGTGGATTTTTTTTTTACTTAATAAAAGACGGAAAAGCAAAGGAGCGAAAAAACGATTTAGAAAATATTCGATGAAGCGTTAACGCTCGGCATCGAATCGGATTAAGACTAAAACAATTTTTAATAATAAAAAGACTTAGTTTTCAAATTAATAATAAGGCAACTTGGCCGTGGAGGTTCCACAAATGTGAGCTCACCTAGCTATAGGGATATCGCTCACCTAAACGTTAAGACTATTCGACCGAACGTTAGTCCGACGAAGGATTCCTCTTAACGCCCGCTTTACGCTAAGAACCCTGCTATTGGGTGGGGAACCCAATCCGGTAGAGTTACGCTTGTCCTCTCTCGAGGGTATGCACGCAACTCTATTTACCCAGGGGTGATCGGTCCATATGCACGGCCTCTCGGCTAGCTAGCATATGGACTACGGAAATAGGGCCCACACATCGATATGTGGTCCTACGCGTCGTAAACCCGGAGTAAACCTTAAGTGCTTAAATTAAAATGAAAATAAAGAGCTTTAATTATTATAAATCATTTTAAATGTCCCAATGCTCTTCGATGCCGAGGCTAATAGCGATTAGCCACACATCGGTATGGGGACGGCTTATAATTTAGTGAGGCGCGAGTTCGAAATTAAATGCTGAACGATTATAAGAAAGAGACATAAAAACAAATAACAACATTTAGAAAACTGAAAAGTTAGCTAAAAACAAGAACTCACGCACACGACAAATTATAAATTAAACAGAAACTAATTTACACATGAAAGAAATTTGCATATTTTAAACTTTGCGAGTCCCACTCAAATGAGTGGGGGCGGTAAATAAAAGCTGAAAATTACAAGTCCTACTCAAACGAGTAGGACTGAAATGAAAGCGCGTCCTACTCAAATGAGTAGGAGAAAATAAATGCGATTACAGGGCTATAAAGTCCGGCCATTTAACTCAAGTGAGTAGGCGGGAAAATAAAGAAAGAAAAATTACAAGTCCTACTCAAACGAGTAGGCGGGAAATAAAGTCCGGCCATTTAAACTCAAGTGAGTAGGCGGAAAAATAAAGAAAGAAAAATTGCAAGTCCTACTCGAACGAGTAGGACTGAAAATGAAAACGGTGCGCCATTTAACTCTTAACGAGTAGGCGGAAATAAACACACAGACACACACACTCCATAAGAAATTCAAGAAAGCAATAAAGCTAACACCTACACTCACACACTCTACATAATTTGAACAAAGCATTTGAACAAAGCAATTAAAAGAAAGCAATTAAAAGAAAGCATTAAAATTTAACATCTACACTCACACACTCTACATAATTTGAATCAAAGCATTAAAAATTATACTCATACACTCACACACACAACATGAAAATTTAAGAAGAATAAAAGAAAGTTTATTCTCATACACTCACACACACTAATAACAAAGAAAAATTAAAGTTACCTAAAAATGAAAATAACAAGATTTCTACTCCTAAAACTTACCCAAAACACATAAAAAGAACAAACAAAAAGAGAATGAGCAAAAAGTTTTACAAAATAAAGTCAAAATCAAAAGTGCTCAAAAATTAAAATTAAAACTTTTTCATTCTTAAGAATTTATAAAAGTGGTAAAAAAGGTGAAGAGAGAATGAAAAGAACAAAAGTTGTTTTACAATCCTAAAAGAAAAACTAAGTAAAAAAAAGAACAATATCACTTTTCAAACCTCATTTATGAATTCATAAGAATGAAATCCTATTACTTTCAAGAAAAAGACAAGGTGAAAAAGGAGAAAACCTATCATCCCTAAGCATGAAAACAAGTAAAAAAAATATGTAAAGTGAATAAATTACACTCATACACACACACACACACATTTCATAAATGAAGAACAAAGATAAAACTAAGAATAAAAAGGAGAAGGAAAGTGGGCACAAGTGTTCATTCCAAAGCCATATATGAAGAGAAAAACTAACATTTTATTGATTTTTAGGAACTATTACAAGTTATTACAAGGGCTAAAGCTAAGACAAAACAAGAAATGAAATAAAAAAGGGAGAAATCTCCTTACATAGCTTTGAAAATCACGGATGCAGCCCACAAAAAGACACTAAATTGGCCCAAAAATATGAACCCTTGGACCTTACAGAACTGGGCTATTTATAGAAAAAAATTTCTAAGTACACTCCCTCGGTCACGGGCGTGTAGGGGGGGCGTGACAGTACTATTCATGAAGGCGGCTGGCGATTGGACAGGAAAGTTGACTTCGGGCTGAGTTCGCAGCAGTCACGCCCCAGGTCACGGGCGTGACTCTGGGCGTGTCGGGGAGGTAGAACAAGGCGCGGGTTGCGTCGAAAGTCTTTGTCAGCATCTTGTCGGGCCAGCTGGAAAGGTCACGCCCCAGGTCACGGGCGTGGCGCTGGGCGTGTCAGTTGGTGTCGACACTCGACGAATGTCGAGCGGAAAGTGTCAAGTCGAAATCGTCGAGCGGAAATTGAGTCACGCCCCAGGTCACGGGCGTGACACTGGGCGTGACTGTTGGTGTCGACACTCGACGATCATCGAGATGAATTCGTCGAGAGGAGAGGACGCGGGCTTGGGTCACGCCCCGTGTCGGGTGACACAGGCGTGACGCCAGGCGTGTCGAGCTTTTACTTCACAAATTTTCCGATTTCACGGGAAATGCGCAGTCACGGCCCGGTCACGGGCGTGACCAAATTGTCACGGGCGTGTACTGGCCAATTTTGGCAGATTTTGGAAATTTTCTGCAAAATAAAAATAAAACAAGTTAGAAGTAAATTTACAAGAATAGGAGCATTTTATTGAACAAAAATAAGTCAAAACGACGAAAATAAATGAAAATGACTAAATTAATGTGCATAAAAATACGTATATTTACAGTTCATCAAATACCCTCATACTTAGGCTTTTGCTATTCCAGAGCAAAAGTTCGAGGTGAATCTATATGGAATAAAAAAAACTCTAAGTTTTAGCTATCGCTTAATTAATTATAAGAGAGATCGAAATAAATATACGGGGTGTAAGAGTTAAGTCCTAAAATTATGTAGATGATTTAAATAGCGCAAAAGTTTTGGCCAAAAGACTTCTTGATGTAATCAAATAGAAGGCAACATTTGAAATGGTTAGATTAACGAAAATAGTTTGGAATTATAAGAACTCTAGCTTATACGAGTGCTACTGGAAATAATACAATTTACTAATTATGCTCTCAAAAAGATTTTTGAATTAATTCTAGAATCGTGTAATTGGCTAAGGGGGTAGTGGGTTTATGAAGAGGGTTTTGATATTTGAGGTGAGGTAATTTTTTCTCGAACCTCCATTTTTTTTTGGATTATTAGGAAAACGAAATCCTATTTTCCTAATATGATTTTTGTTTTTCAACTTCATAATAATAAAATTAACCCAATGTATATTTGTAGGAGTAATGAATTTTATCCTCTTACTCCATATATAATCTTTTAAAATTATTGGGTGCCTATGTTTACGGAACGAAATCTTATTCCCATTGACATAGGATCTTTTAAGGATAGAAAATTTTATCATGCCAAGTAGGTCATGAAAAGTAAGGGGAGAAAGGAAAACTAGATTGTAATCCTAAAAATTTTTGAGAGCAACCTTAATAATTTGTACGTTCCAATTTTTTTTCAGAAAGCTAAAAGTAAGTATAATTGAATTCTATAGTCGTTATTTCCTAACATAATATACGTGCTCCTATTAATGAAAAATTAGAAGTAGTGCCTAAAACGAGTCCGCTAGTTTTAACAAAGCATAAAGAATTCTTTAAAACTTCACCCCGGGTATTTAAATTTTTCAATCAATAATTAATAAACGGGTAGTGAACAAAGAATTAATCAAATTCGCATATAAATAAACTCAAAACTGAATTTTTGGATAGCAGAAAAGTTAACTATGAAATATTTAATTTATTTGTTTCAAAACATTTTTTATTTATTTATTTTTATAGTTTTTGTTATCATTTTTTTTTCATTTATTATCTTTTTTTTTTTGTATTTTTGTTTTTCTCAATTTTTTTTGAATTTTTGTTTTAAGAGAATTTTCATAATATGTACAAAAATAAGGGAATAAAAAGGTTTGTACAAGAATGAGGAAGGGGGAGAGAGAAAAGAGGAAGTACAAAAAATATTTACAAAGTGAAACTAAATATATTGTTTTTGTTTTCTCTTTTTTTGTTTTTTAATTGTTTTTAAGTTTTTTTGGAAAAAAGAAAGAAAGAGAACAAAACAAAACAAAAATTTTTTTTGGATTTTTTCATTTTAAAAAAAAAATTTTTGTTTCATTTTAAGATGTTTTTTAATTTTTTTTGTTATTCATTTATTATCTTTTTTTTTTGTATTTTTGTTTTTCTCAATTTTTTTTGAATTTTTGTTTTAAGAGAATTTTCATAATATGTACAAAAATAAGGGAATAAAAAGGTTTGTACAAGAATGAGGAAGGGGGAGAGAGAAAAGAGGAAGTACAAAAAATATTTACAAAGTGAAACTAAATATATTGTTTTTGTTTTCTCTTTTTTGTTTTTTAATTGTTTTTAAGTTTTTTTGGAAAAAAGAAAGAAAGAGAACAAAACAAAAAAAAAATTTTGGATTTTTTCATTTTTAAAAAAAATTTTTTGTTTCATTTTAAGATGTTTTTTAATTTTTTTTGTTTTTGTTGTTATATGTATTTTTTTTTTTTTGTATTTTTTTTTGAAATGCAGAAAAAAAAAATGAAGTGCAGAAAGTAAAGTACGAAAACACCCCCATACTTAAGTCCAACATTGTCCCCAATGTTGTATCGTAAGTATGCGGAACAGAAAGGAAAGACAATATATACAAAGAAAAGAAAGGGAAGGGGGTAGAAGCTTCCCTGAAACGCGTAGGGGGAGGCCGATCAGAAACCCTGCGTTTATTAGAAAAAAAACAGCAAAGGTAATAAGGAAAGAGCGAAAACGATAAGCAAGGGGTGCCTCCCAGGAGCGCTTTGTTTATAGTCGTGTAGCTTGACTATTTGGGCGGGTTTATTAGGTGGAGGAAAGTTATGGTTTCGCTAAAACCGATCACTGGGTCGCCTGCTATATAAGACTTTAACCGATGACCGTTTACTTTAAAAGAGCCTTTGTCCGGGTGGGAGACGAGTACGGTTCCATAAGGAAAAACTTCTTCAACTAGGAAGGGACCGGACCATCTAGATTTTAATTTACCTGGAAAAAGCCTAAGACGTGAATTGTAAAGAAGGACAAGATCGCCCGGAGAAAATAATTTTTGGGACTTGATTTTTCGATCGTGATATAACTTAGACCGCTCCTTATAGAATTCATTGCTCTCGTAAGCGTTCGCACGCCATTCATCGAGCTCGTTTAGTTGCAGTTTTCTATTCTGAGCGGCTAAGTTGGAGTCGAGGTTTAAGAGTTTTAAAGCCCAAAGTGCGCGATGTTCTAATTCCACGGATAAATGGCACGCTTTGCCGTAGACTAGCCGGAACGGCATACATCCAATAGCGGTTTTGTATGTCGTCCGATACGCCCACAACGCATCTTCGAGTTTAACGGACCAATCTTTCCTATTTAGCGAAACGGTTTTTTCTAAAATTCGCTTAATCTCTCGATTTACTACCTCGACTTGGCCATTTGTTATTAGATGCGGGAATTATCTACCTAAACGCGAAAAGAGCGAGAACGGCATCAGATTAATGCTAGCCCCTAAATCAGCTAAGGCGTACTTTACTAATATATCGCCAAAAAGGCACGGGATGGAAAACCGTCCCGGGTCATTTTGTTTTGTGGGCAATTTATTAGTAAGGGCCGCCGAGCAGACAGCGTTGAGAGATACATGCGAAATATCCTCTAATTTGCGTTTATTAGAAAGTAGTTCTTTTAAAAATTTCGCATATTTGGGCATTTGTGAGATAGCCTCGCAAAAAGGAACATTAATGTGAATTTGTTTTAATAATAAAATAAATTTTTCATATTGCGCGTCCTTACGCTCGTTATCTAATTTATGCGGATACGGAAGAGCCTTGTTTAAAATAATGTTTTCTTTTATAATTGGTAAAGGCGGCGTAAGCGAAGAAAGGGGAAGAGGGGTCGGAGGTGAAATATGTACCTGAGGGTCGGTCCGTTTTGGATCGACCACCTCCTTTCCGCTACGGAGGGTTATAGCGTTGGCGTTCTCCCACGGATTGGGCTCCGTGTTTCCCGGCAGTGCCCCGAGCGCGCGCTCGGACATCATCCTCGCCAGCTGTCCAACCTGTTGTTCGAGTGTTTTTAGCGATCCGGTGATGTTCCGGATATTTGACTCGTTGTACGCAATATACTTCGAAAAATTTTCCTCCATCGGGGAGGGTTTCGGAAGAGGAGGAGGAGGAAGAAATCCGGGCGCATAAGAAATAGGGGGACGCTGAGCATTATTCGGGTTGCTCCACGAGAAGTTGGGGTGATTCCTCCAACCCGGATTATAGTTATTACTATAAGGGTTGTTGTTGGGGTTGAAGGGAGGACGACCCGAAGTTCCCATGAAGTCCACGAACTCTTCAGCTACGCAGACGTTAGGGGGAATAAAACAAGGCGGAGTGGAGGATGCAGCAGACATCTCCGCCACCTGCTTTGTTAACCTTTCAACTTGAAGGGTCAAGAGAGCAGTGGCATCCACTTCAAAAAGACCAGCCGCCGGCTTTGGCCGTCCCCGCGGGACGTTCCATTGATAGGCGTTCATAGCCATCTCTTCGAATAAAGCCTGGGCGGCCTCGGGGGTTTTGTTGTTAAGCGTACCCCCGGCAGCCGCGTCAATCATTTGACGCGTCTGAAAATTCAGCCCATTATAAAAAATTTGAACTTGCAACCACGTTGGCAGCGCGTGGTGCGGGCAACGGCGGAGGAATTCCTTAAACCGATCCCAAGTCTCGTATAGAGACTCAGGATCGTTCTGCACAAACGAAGAAATGTCTGCCCGCAACTTTGCAGTTTTGGCGGGCGGAAAGTACTTCGTTAGGAACCGTTCCGTCAACTCAGCCCACGTGGTGATACATCCTCACGGGAGGGCATTCAACCACGCCTTGGCTTTGGACTTAAGGGAAAAAGGAAATAAGCGCAAACGAATGGCGTCATCAGTGACGCCATTGATCTTGAAGGTGTCGCATATCTCCAAGAAATTGGACAAGTGGACATTCGGGTACTCATCCGGCAGTCCATCGAACTGCACGGCGTTTTGGACCATTTGAATGACACTTGACTTAATTTCAAAATTATTATGCGCCACCGCAGGGCGAACAATACTCGACCCAGAATCATCCAGGTTAGGCCGGGCGTAATAAGACATAGTACGCTCGGCCGCCGGGGGAAGGTTAGGCGCGGCCATAACTACAACAGTGGGTTCTCCGATAGATTCCTCGGGATCTAAAGAAGGATTTCGGCGATGAGATCGGATACGCGCAAGAGAGCGTTCGATCTCAGGGTCGAAGTCTAAATCTTCAGACTCTGAGGGTTGTCCTCGTGTCATACACCCAAACAAAAATAAAACAAAATAAACTTATTTTTTTTTTGTTTTAAAATAAAGTTTTTAGTTAGTTTTTTTTTATAGAAAATAAGTAAAATTAATAGACTCCGGAATTCGAAATAGCAACTCGAAAAGAGATTCCCCGGCAACGGCGCCAAAAACTTGGTGCGCCCGCGAACAGACTCTTACTGTGGTTGGTTCGGTGAGTCGATCGTCGCGGGCGTGCTAATAGAGGCAAGTGCACCTATCGTTAGTAGTACTAGATATTCGGGGGAATACCGAGGTCGTATTGTTCTCGGGGTCGTGTTGACTATTCTTACTCCTCCGGGAGGACTATTATTTTACTGAAAGTAAGGTGGATTTTTTTTTACTTAATAAAAGACGGAATAGCAAAGGAGCGAAAAAACGATTTAGAAAATATTCGATGAAGGGTTAACGCTCGGCATCGAATCGGATTAAGACTAAAACAATTTTAAATAATAAAAAGACTTAGTTTTCAAATTAATAATAAGGCAACTTGGCCGTGGAGGTTCCACAAATGTGAGCTCACCTAGCTATATGGATATCGCTCACCTAAACGTTAAGACTATTCGACCGAACGTTAGTCCGACGAAGGATTCCTCTTAACGCCCGCTTTACGCTAAGAACCCCGCTATTGGGTGGGGAACCCAATCCGGTAGAGTTACACTTGTCCTCTCTCGAGGGTATGCACGCAACTCTATTTACCCAGGGGTGATCGGTCCATATGCACGGCCTCTCGGCTAGCTAGCATATGGACTACGGAAATAGGGCCCACACATCGATATGTGGTCCTACGCGTCGTAAACCCGGAGTAAACCTTAAGTGCTTAAATTAAAATGAAAATAAAGAGCTTTAATTATTATAAATCATTTTAAATGTCCCAATGCTCTTCGATGCCAAGGCTAATAGCGATTAGCCACACATCGGTATGGGGACGGCTTATAATTTAGTGAGGCACGAGTTCGAAATTAAATGCTGAATGATTATAAGAAAGGGACATAAAAACAAATAACAACATTTAGAAAACTGAAAAGTTAGCTAAAAACAAGAACTCACGCACACGCCAAATTATAAATTAAATAGAAACTAAGTTACACATGAAAGAAATTTGCATATTTTAAACTTTGCGAGTCCCACTCAAACGAGTGGGGGCGGTAAATAAAAGCTGAAAATTGCAAGTCCTACTCAAACGAGTAGGACTGAAATGAAAGCGAGTCCTACTCAAATGAGTAGGAGAAAATAAATGCGATTACAGGGCTATAAAGTCCGGCCATTTAACTCAAGTGAGTAGGCGGAAAAATAAAGAAAGAAAAATTACAAGTCCTACTCAAACGAGTAGGCGGGAAATAAAGTCCGGCCATTTAAACTCAAGTGAGTAGGCGGAAAAATAAAGAAAGAAAAATTACAAGTCCTACTCGAACGAGTAGGACTGAAAATGAAAACGGTGCGCCATTTAACTCTTAACGAGTAGGCGGAAATAAACACACAGACACACACACTCCATAAAAAATTCAAGAAAGCAATAAAACTAACACCTACACTCACACACTCTACATAATTTGAACAAAGCATTTGAACAAAGCAATTAAAAGAAAGCAATTAAAAGAAAGCATTAAAATTTAACACCTACACTCACACACTCTACATAATTTGAATCAAAGCATTAAAAATTATACTCATACACTCACACACACAACATGAAAATTTAAGAAGAATAAAAGAAAGTTTATTCTCATACACTCACACACACTAATAACAAAGAAAAATTAAAGTTACCTAAAAATGAAAATAACAAGATTTTTACTCCTAAAACTTACCCAAAACACATAAAAAGAACAAACAAAAAGAGAATGAGCAAAAAGTTTTACAAAATAAAGTCAAAATAAAAAGTGCTCAAAAATTAAAATTAAATCTTTTTCATTCTTAAGAATTTATAAAAGTGGTAAAAAAGGTGAAGAGAGAATGAAAAGAATAAAAGATGTTTTACAATCCTAAAAGAAAAACTAAGTAAAAAAAAGAACAATATCACTTTTCAAACCTCATTTATGAATTCATAAGAATGAAATCCTATTACTTTCAAGAAAAAGACAAGGTGAAAAAGGAGAAAATCTATCATCCCTAAGCATGAAAACAAGTAAAAAAATATGTAAAGTGAATAAATTACACTCATACACACACACACATTTCATAAATGAAGAACAAAGATAAAACTAAGAATAAAAAGGAGAAGGAAAGTGGGCACAAGTGTTCATTCCAAAGCCATATATGAAGAGAAAAACTAACATTTTATTGATTTTTAGGAACTATTACAAGTTATTACAAGGGCTAAAGATAAGACAAAACAAAAAATGAAATAAAAAAGGGAGAAATCTCCTTACATAGCTTTGAAAATCACGGATGCAGCCCACAAAAAGACACTAAATTGGCCCAAAAATCTGAACCCTTGGACCTTACAGAACTGGGCTATTTATAGAAAAAAATTTCTAAGTACACGCCCACGGTCACGGGCGTGTAGGGGGGGCGTGACAGTACTATTCATGAAGGCGGCTGGCGATTGGACAGGAAAGTTGACTTCTTGCTGAGTTCGCAGCAGTCACGCCCCAGGTCACGGGCGTGACTCTGGGCGTGTCGGGGAGGTAGAACTGGGCGCGGGTTGCGTCGAAAGTCTTTGTCAGCATCTTGCCGGGCCAGCTGGAAAGGTCACGCCCCAGGTCACGGGCGTGACGCTGGGTGTGTCAGTTGGTGTCGACACTCGACGAATGTCGAGCGGAAAGTGTCGAGTCGAAATCGTCGAGCGAAAATAGAGTCACGCCCCAGGTCACGGGCGTGACACTGGGCGTGACTGTTGGTGTCGACACTCGACGATCGTCGAGATGAATTCGTCGAGAGGAGAGGACACGGGCTTGGGTCACGCCCCGTGTCGGGTGACACGGGCGTGACGCCAGGCGTGTCGAGCTTTTACTTCACAAATTTTCTGATTTCACGGGAAATGCGCAGTCACGGCCCGGTCACCGGCGTGACCAAATTGTCACGGGCGTGTACTGCCCAATTTTGGCAGATTTTGGAAATTTTCTGCAAAATAAAAATAAAACAAGTTAGAAGTAAATTTACAAGAATAGGAGCATTTTATTGAACAAAAATAAGTAAAAACGACGAAAATAAATGAAAATGACTAAATTAATGTGCATAAAAATACGTATATTTACAGTTCATCAGGGATGCTGTCCTGCAGTGTTTGGAGGCTTTGCGGGCTGGTGCCTTGTCCGCATAGCTTGGGCGGACTGATGATGGTTCGCCCAAAGGTGCCTTGCTCCTGGCGGGTTATTCCTTGGAATCCGGCTAAGTCCTTGCGGACTCGGCGGACGGATGTTGTTAGCACGCGGGCTGGGGTGGTGTTTCTATCCACTAGGGCGGTGACCACACTACTCATCTCGCCTATAAATAGGACCCCCCCGGCACGTATACAGTAACAGAGGGAATAGCAAGTGGGGCTTGGGCAAATTACTGCGGTCTGTGTTTTCTGTCCGCGCGGGTTGAGTAGAGCTGACGGTTTGCTGTGTGCAGGTCGCGCGGTTAGCTTCAAGGAGCCAGGAGTTTGGCTTTGACTTCAGTCAGTGCTTGGAAGTGTGTGGTCTCTGCGGTTTCAGCAGACCGCTTTGCGGCTTGTTAGTTCTCTGCCTCAACATTTGCAAGTTCCAATAACCTGTCCGCCAGGCGTAGGAGGGTAGGCGGTCTGTTCCTTAGTTCATCAGCAGTAGGCGAATAACGGTGTGTCCGCGCGGCCTCTCGGCTTCGGCGGACTCCGTGTCTATTCGGCGTGTTGCAGCTTCAGCTCGGGCGGCTTCAGCGGACTGGGCGACTTCGGCGGTCTCGGAGGTTTCCAGTACTTTCCGCCCGGCTTGGAGTTTGTGCTTTCTGTTATAGCTGATTGTACTAGCGAAATCATGTCTCGCTACGTATACCTCGTCTTGTAAAGAAGCTTAATGCATATAAGTTCTGCTTGTTCTTCCATGTGCTTGGTGTGTTGAGCTTGCTCCCTGGTTTTTTGCTAGATCAAAGTGTGAACTGGGTAGTGCCGAAGATATTAATTTGGTTTTGGGCTATCTTGCTGACCACCTTGAGAAAATTTTAACATGGTATCAGAGGGAGGTTCAGTTGCTTGAGCAGTGTTCAACCAATGTTGTTGCTCTGTGTTTGAGTGGTGATCAACCCGTGTTGGTGCTTTATGCTTCTGAAGGCTTAACCAAGCAGTTGTTGCAATGGAAGGGAGTTATGCAAGGGGTCTTGGTATTGAACTATTGACCACGACTAACTTCAAGATGTGGAAGTCGTGTATGAAGAGATTTCTTCTTGGCGAGGAGCTTTGGGAGGTCGTCGGTGGTGACGACAGACGGGAAGTTACTGCTGTGTTTGGTACTACTGAGCAGGTGCGGCTCTAGAGGAAAATAAATGCTAAGGCAGAGTTTGTTCTCAAGAGAGCCATGTCACCAGAATTGTTTGATCACATCATTGGATGTGAGTCGGCTGCTGATATTTGGACAACCATTTATGAGTTGTTCAATAGGAAGAATGTGGCTCGACTTCAGTTTCTGGAGAATAAGTTGGCCAGAACAACTCAAGGAGACCTTACTATCTCAAAGTTCTTCTTGAAGATGAAAAGCTTGTGCGTAGAGATATCAGCGCTTGACGCTGATGAGCCTATCTCAGAGGCTAAGTTGAAAAGGTACATTATCCGCGGCTTGCGGAAGGAATATGTTGCCTTTGTAACTTCTGTTCAAGGGTGGGCAACTCAACCATCCTTGCTGGAGCTTGAGAGCCTGCTTGCTTTGCAGGAAAGTCTGGCAAGGCAGATGGTAGGAGTGACTGTCTCTGAAGGTGGCAGTGAAGCAATGTTCACAAGCAAGAAGAAGAAGAGATGGGAAGGGAAAAAGAAGAAGCAGGTAGCTGCTGAGAATGAGACTTCAACTACTTATCAGCCAGAGAGGTGTGATGCTCCGAAGAAGGACTGGATGAAGAATTTGAAGTGCTATAGGTGCCATCAACATGGGCACTTCAAGCGGGACTGCAAGGTCAAGCTGCAGCATGGGCATGCTGCTGGCAAGGAGGAAGCTTGCTCTAATAGTGAGGAAGGAGAATGGGGTGGTGCCTTCATGACGGGCACTTGTGTCCGTGCCTTGTCTGCTGAGGACTTCAACGGCGAGTGGATCGTGGACTCCGGGTGTGGTCATCATCTCACCGGAGACAAATCGAAGTTCTCTTCCTTGCAAGCATACTAAGGTAACGAAGCTATCATAACTACTGATAACACTGTTTATGCAGTAGAGAAAGAGGGGGTCGTGTCTTTGGGTAGTGATCAGGGGACACTCACATTAAGGAATGCGTATCACGTGCCAGGCATGAAGAAGAACCTCTTCTCTTTGACCAATGCAGTAGATGCTGGTTATCACGTTCTATTTAGGCAAACAGACGTGAGGTTCCTTCGCAACGTATCATCGGTTAAGGCTGATGTTGATCATATAGGAAGGAGAGTTAAGAACTTATTTGTTCTTGCTACTAATGCTTATGTTGATCGTATGAGAGCCAACGATAGCACTACTATCTGGCATGAGAGGCTGGGGCATGTAGGTATGGACAAGCTGAAGGCTATGGCTAGCAGATGTTTGGTGAGAGGTTTGCCTATGTTGTCCTCCTTTGGTGACGGGCATGTTTGCGCGGGGTGTCAATACGGTAAGGCACATCGCGTTCTATTTGATAAATCATAAACAAGGTGCAAGCAACCATTGGAGTGCATTCATGGTGACTTGATGGGACCAACGGTCACGGCCAGCCTTGGTGGAAGCAGATACATGCTTGTCCTGATTGATGACTACTCAAGGTATACTTGGGTTTACTTCTTGAAAGAGAAGTCTGAAGTCTTCCGTTTGTTTGTGGAGTTCAAGGAGTTGGTGGAAGGCCGGCTTGGCTTGCGGATCAAGAAGCTTAGAACTGATAACGGTTGTGAGTTTATCTCCTCCGAGTTTTCTAACTTCTGCAGGAAGCACGGGATCCAACGAGAGCTCATTTGTGCTCACAATCCACAACAAAATGGAGTAGCGGAGCGGAAGATCCATCATCTGACGGAGACTTGCAAATGCTGGGTTCATGCGAAAGACATTCCAAGGTCCTTCTGGGCGGAGGGGATGTCTTGTGCTTCTTATGTCATCAACCGGATGCCGCTCAGCTCGATCAATATGAAGACTCCTATTGAGTTGTTTCTGAAGGATAAGCCAAGTGTGGGACACATTCAAGTGTTCGGTTCAACTTGCTATGTGCATGTCCCGGATGCTTCACGGACTAAGCTGGATGCAAAGGCAAGGAAGCTTGTATTTGTTGGCTACGATGAGCGGAAGAAAGGATGGAAATGCATGGACCCTGCGATGAAGAAGTTCGTTGTATCAAGAGACGTTGTCTTTAACGAGCTGACGTCGTATGGAGGTGGCTCGATTAAGCTAACCAGTAGCAAGGCTGATGAAGAACCCTCGGTGGCTGTTGAAGGCCTGGAAGAGGAGCTTGTTGTTTCACCAGCAGCTCCTGTTGCTTCAATCTCTGAGGCTAAGCCTTCTGGCTCAGGAAGTAGGGGGAGCATTGCTCAAAGCTTGCCCCAAGTAGGAGTTGAGCCTGAAGAAGCAACGGAGGTAGTAAGCAAGGAGCAAACCCTTCGGAGATCGAAGAGGGTTATTAAGTCACCGGCTCGTTACTGTGATGGGAATGCAGTGAGCTTTCTCTCCTACTTCTTTGCAGGTCCTCTGGATGAGCGAGAGCCTGTAAACTTCAATGAGGCCACTGGAGTCAAGGAGTGGGAAGATGCCATGAAGGAATAGATTGCTGCTCTCAAGAAGAACGAAACCTGGGATCTACTACCCAAGGTTGATGGCATTACTCCAGTGACTTACAAGTGGGTGTATAAGTTGAAGAAGAAGGCTGATGGGAGCATTGATAGGTTCAAAGCTCGCCTGGTCGCTCGAGGATTCTCACAACAGTATGGAGAAGACTATGAGGAGATGTTTAGTCCGGTTGCAAAGATGACTTCAGTTAGAGTGGTGATCGCCTTGGATGCTAGCAAGGGATGGAGGATATGGCAGCTTGATGTGAAGAATGCTTTTCTTTACGGAGAGATTGATAAGGACATATTCATGGATCAGCCACTTGGATTTATTTCTGAAGATCTTCCGGACTATGTCTGCAAACTCAGGAAGGCTCTCTATGGGTTGAAGCAAGCTCCTAGAGCTTGGTATGGAAAGATAACATAGTATTTATAGTTCTGCGGTTATCTTGCTTCCAACTCAGACTCTAGCTTGTTCGTCAAGAAGAAGGGGGAGATTCTAGTCTTGGTCCTACTGTATGTGGATGACATGATCATCACAGGAAATTCGGAGGAGGAAGTAGCAAGGCTCAGGGTTGAGCTTGCTATACGCTTCGAGATGAAGGACTTGGGAGAGCTTCATCACTTTCTCGGTCTTTAAGTGGAGAGGAAGAAGAGCGGTATACTCATTTTCCAAAGAGGATATGCAGATCGCATTGTGAAGCGATTCGGCATGGGCGAAGCAAAGAGTTGCTCTACTACACTGGAACATGGGCTGAAGCTTCGACGAGATGAGGGAAGGATTCTTCCTGAACCCTTGGTGTTCAGAGCTCTTGTTGGGAGCTTGATCTACCTGACGATTACTAGGCCAGACATAGCTTACGCTGTTGGCCGAGTAAGTCGGTTTATGGCTGAACCAAGGAAGTCTCATCTAGTGGCGGCTAAGAGCATCTTGAAGTATGTCAAGTCAACTTCTGACATGGGACTCCTCTATAGAAGGGACTCGGACTTTGCCTTGCTTGGGTATACGGATGCTGACTATGGCGGTGATTCGGATGATCGAAGGTCAACTTCAGGTTATGTGTTCACTTGCGGATCAGCTAGCATCTCATGGTGTAGCAAGAAGCAGGATTCAGTGTCTGTCTCAACTACGGAGGCAGAGTATAAGGCTTCGGCCTTGGCTGCTCGGGAAGCCATCTGGTTGAGGAGACTTATAGAGGATGTGCATGAAGAAGTGCAAGGGCCAACTTTACTCCGGGGTGACAATGAGAGTGCTCTCAAGATGGTAAACAATCCAGTGTGTCACGCTAGGACCAAGCATATTGAGATCGATCACCACTTCATAAGGAAGAAGGTGTTGGAGGGATCTCTTTTGGTCGGGCATGTTCGGAGTGAAGACAATCTTGCTGACATCTTCACGAAGCCACTATAGAAGGGGCCTTTTGAGCGGTTGCGCAGCTTGCTGTGCTTGGTCACCACTTCTCACTTCAAGGGGGAGTGTTGAATTTTGTGAAGTCGAAGTGGTTGATGGGACAGGTAGGGAGGCATGTGCGGATATAGTCGGCAGACTGGGCGGACTGCTGTTATGCGGCCTGGTGATAGGTCTAGTGGAAGCTGGTTGTTCTTCTGAGCGTCTTGTGCGGTTTAAGACCGCGGCCTGGGCGGGATGTTATCTGCAGATAGCGCGTTGGCTGTCTTGCTGGCTTAGCTGAGTAAGGAGCGGCCTGAACGGATAAAGGTTTGCGGACTGGTGTACGTTGCTCAGTGGCCATGTTGCAAGCTAGTGTTATCCGGCGGATTTGGTCCTGCCCGCGGGAGGCTTGCGGACTGGCATGACCGCAGTGTTCGCTGTTGCGGACTAGCCTTTGAATTTGGTTGAGGCCTTGCCTAGCTCTGGTAGTACAGCACTGTTGTTGCTATGGCGGACTGGTGTGTGGAGTCCGGCAGATGGCCATTGCGTTGGACAGTTGTGCGAGGTTCTTGCGGACTCTGCCTCAACTCAGGGGCAGTGTGGCGACCTGCTTGATGGTTGGCGGACGGGTTTTTTGTCCGTCGTACTCGCGTTAGGCGTTTTGGTGCTTTACTAGACTTGGTCACATTATGTGACAAGTCTAGTGTGTCCACAGTATCCGCCAAGTCTGCTGTTGATCGGGCAGACTGCCTGTGGTCATGGGCTTGTGGCGGAGGGAGGCGTTGCTCGGGTAGTATGCAGACTGCATCTTGTTGTGCGGATAGTCACTGAAGGGGGATGCTGTCCTGCAGTGTTTGGAGGCTTTGCGGGCTGGTGCCTTGTCTGCATAGCTTGGGCGGACTGATGATGGTTCGCCCAAAGGTGCCTTGCTCCTGGCGTGTTATTCCTTGGAATCCAGCTAAGTCCTTGCGGACTCGGCGGACGGGTGTTGTTAGCACGCAGGCTGGGGTGGTGTCTCTATCCACTAGGGCAGTGACCACACTCCTCACCTCGCCTATAAATAGGACCCCCCCCCCCATCATGTATACCGTAACAGAGGGAACAGTAAGTGGGGCTTGGGCAAATTGCTACGGTCTACATTTTGTTTCCGCGCGGGTTGAGTAGAGCTGACAGTTTGCTGTGTGCAGGTCGCGCGGTTAGCTTCAAGGAGCCAGGAGTTTGGCTTTGACTTCAATCAGTGCTTGGAAGTGTGTGGTCTCTGCGGTTTCAGCAAGTCGCTTTGCGGCTTGTCAGTTCTCTGCTTCAACATTTGCAAGTTCCAATAACATGTCCTCCAGGCGCAGGCGGGTAGGCAGTCTGTTCCTCAGTTCATCAGCAGTAGGCGAATAACGGTGTGTCTGCGCGGCCTCGCGGCCTCGGCGGACTCCGTGTCTATTCGGCGTGTTGCAGCTTCAGCTCGGGCTGCTTCAGCAGACTGGGCGACTTCAGCGGTCTCGGCGCTTTCCAGCGCTGTCTGCCCGGCTTGGTGTTTGTGCTTTCTGTTATAGCTGATTGTACTAGCGAAATCATGTCTCGCTACGTATACCTCGTCTTGTAAAGAAGCTTAATGAATATAAGATCTACTTGTTCTTCCATGTGCTTGGTGTGTTGAGCTTGCTCCCTGGTTTTCCGCTAAATCAAAGTGTGAACTGGGTAGTGCTGAAGATATTAATTTTGTTTTGGGCTATCTTGCTGACCACCTTGAGAAAATTTTAACAATAGCTTCCGGGAGAACTTTTCAAGAAGACCTACTCACCCTGCAAAGCTATCAATCTTCCTGAACAGTACTTCATCTCAGGGGGAGCTTTGACAACATCAAGGATCCACAAGTTTTCTCAGTTGTTTTGTGAAAAGAGAGGACAACATATAGTTTTATTTGTTTCACCCCACTATACACAGGGTTCTATGTCCCTTCAAAAGTTAAACACTTGGTTGCATGTCTCCTGATCAAAAGACTTGATTTGGTTTTTAGGCACATGATCAAAAGCCTAAAGGGTTTCCTGATCTACCTGAAGCAGATCTTGTGGTGACAGGCACCTGAGAAAAAACCTGATTGGTGGCATGGCACATGATCAAAATCTTGATTGGATTACTACCAGGGTGGTAGAAGAGTGGATGTACCCAAGTTTTAGGGGAACCACTATAAAATTCTTCTGTCATCTGTGATGCTATCTTATTTTTTACTGTGTGTTGCTTGCTGTCTAGCTTAGTTTTATTTTTGCACCTATCTGTTTACACATATAAGTATCACTATTTTAACTCTGAAATAAAAATCTAATAAGATTTTAAAATACTCTATTCCCCCCCTCCCCCCTCTAGAGTCAAGCAGTCTAACCAGGGGTGGTATCTTTAATACCATCCTTCACGTTATATAGCCAGCATGGTTGTGACATTAGCAGTGTCTGTCCTGGAACTACACGCCAAGTGATGGTGGAAGTCCTTCATGGGCTCCACCTTCCAAGGCACATAAATATTAGTTGGAGTGAGTTCTCTGGGGCATTCTTGGAACATTTCATCCCATCGACCGCTAGAGACAAACTCGAGGAAAGATTCATGCAGCTGAAGCAAGGATCCAAGTCATTTATTGAATACCAGTGGGAGTTTCAACATCTCTCTAGGTTCACTGATGCCTACGAGTTGTATGACCGAGGTTATGCAAAGCGATTTTATAAAGTCTTGCGAGATCCCCTGAGGCAAGCAATTTTGTTTATAACGAACTCGAGCCTAGAGGAGATAATTGACATGGTGAAGAGATTACAAGCGAACCACTTGGGGGTCCAGAATAGTAATAAGAGACCCGCTGAGGGAGTAATGGAGGTCGGTCCCAGTCATAGAAGGAGGCAGGACAATAGAGGAAGAGGAAATAATAGATGCGGAGGTCGCTTCCGTCAGAATTTCAGAATGGAGCGTCCGGCACTGTAACCAGCACTGCCACCACCGAAACCATAATACCTATAGCATAGGGAGAAATACGAGCGAGTCCACTGCTAGTGCAACTAGCCTGGCCACATTCGGTGCTTTTGCCCATAGATAGGTGGAAATTCTCTCCCTGCCCTTACTCCGGCAGCCCCATGAGGATGGGGATATGTGCATGGTAGAGGATGATGACCACGAGGAAGTAACCCTGGGCCTGCTCGGGATCAGGTGTTTGCGCTAGACATGGCGTAGGAGAGGAATCTTCAGGAGGTGATTGCAGGTATGTGAATTGATTAATATGTTATAGGCATCTCTTCTCGATTGCCTATGATATTCTAAGAGTATAGCTTGAGGCTTTACAATTGATACCTAGGCACCATGATGGTTGGTGGCAAACCGTCTTATACTCTATTCGATACCGGTACCACACACTCATTTGTGTCGGCAGACTTCGTTAGAGACTTGGAAGGAGTGCAATATTTCACGGGTATTGCTCGGAGAGTATGCCTTCCGGATGGCTCCGAGATGATGGCAACCGGCAAGTGTGAATTGGAGATACTTCTTGAAGGAAAGATCTTTGAAACGCTTGCCACTATATTGAGAATGCCAGAATTCGACCTCATTCTAGGCATGCCATGGTTAGATTGGCACCGCGCTAGTATTGATTGCACAGCGAAGCAAATCATGCTGAGGCATGGAGACTCTGAAGTCATCTTTCAAGGTTTTAGACTTGCACCCCATATGTTATTATCGCCAATTCAGACCTTAAAGGCCCATATGAAGGGGGATGAAGGCTATATGATCTGTTTTGACCTAAAAGAAAATGCAGTCGAATTGAAGGATGCACGAATCATGCGGGATTTCCTGGAAGTATTCCCCGAGAAATTGTTAGGCTTACCCTCGCATAGAGAGGTAGATTTTCACATTAAGATAGTACCGGGTGCAAAGCCCATCTCTAGGACCCCTTAACAAATGGCCCCAAAGGAACTCGCGGAGTTTGGAGTTCAACTACAAGAATTAGTGGAATCAGGGTTTGTTCACCCCAGTTCATCACCTTGGGGAACCCCCGTTCTATTCGTTAAGAAGAAGGATGGAACCATGAGGTTATGTATAGATTACCAGGAACTCAACCGATTAACTGTGCAGAACACTTATCCTCTACCCTGGATTGATGAGTTATTCGACAAGCTAGTTGGAGCACATTGGATTTCCAAGTTGGATCTTCCCTCAGGGTATTACCAATTGAGGATACGAGATGAGGATATCCAGAAAATGACATTTAGCTCAAGGTATGGGTTATATGAGTTCACTGTGATTTTGTTTGGGCTCACGAATTCCCCTTCAACGTTCCTGAGCCTGATGAACAAAGTGTTTAAGCCATACCTTGATATCTTTGTCATCGTCTTCATCGATGACATTTTGTTCTATTCAAAGACAGAGGTGGAGCACGTAGAACACTTGACCTTGGTGCTGAAGAAGATAAAGGAACATACCTTGTTTGCCAAATTCAATAAGTGTGAATTTTGGCTCCGAGATGTTGCCTTCTTAGGCCATGTGATCAGTGGTGCTGGACTAGCTGTGGATCCGGCCAAGGTGCATGCTTTGAAAAAATGGTCGCTGATGAAGTCAGCAGCCGATGTGCAGAGTTTCCTTGGACTTGCTGTCTATTATCATAAGTTTGTGAAAGGATTCTCAAAGATATCCCTCCCTCTCACGGCTCTGACAAAGAAGGGTGCGGCATACGATTGGAAACCTCAGTGCGAAGCTGCATTCCAAGAACTAAAATATAGACTAACCTTCGCACGCATCCTAGCCCTTCCATCTAGGAAGGAAGGATTTCAAGTCTACACTGATGTGATATATTAAGGGATGGGAGCAGTACTGATACAGCACGGGCATGTGATTGCTTATGCTTCGAGGCAATAGAAGAAATATGAAGCTAATTACCCAGTTCATGATTTGGAGTTGGGGGCAGTGGTGTTCTCCTTGAAGGTTTGGAGACATTATCTATATGGTGTCCACTGTGAGATATTTTCGGATCATAAGAGTTTAAAGTATGTTCATACTCAAAAGGAACAGAATCTGAGACATCGGTGGTGGTTAGAATTTTTATGTGATTATGAATTTACCTTGAACTACCACTCCGGAAAAGCAAACTCCATGGCTGATGCCTTGAGCAGAAAAGTACCAGTACTGAACCTAGAGTCTCGGTTGATGAGTATGAAATTAGCTCGGATGCTTGAAGATATGGAGATCACCCTGGTGTATAAAGGTCATTCTGAAGTGTATACGGAGTACCTAACCGCAATGAGCATAGTCTGTGATATTCGGGACTGAATCCGTGCAGAGCAAGGGAGGGATGCTACTCTGTACCTAGTGTTTAAGTCAATTGAAGGTGGATCTACTGATGAATATTCCCTAAAGGATGGACTCGTTCATTTTTGTTGCCGGCTCTACATTCCCGAAGGCGGTAAAATTCGGGAAGATATCCTAAGAGAGGCACATTGCTCTAAGTATTCAGTGCATCATGGGATTGCCAAAATGTACGATGACTTGCGAAAGACCATGTTTTGGCCGGGAATGAACAAAGCTGTCAAGTACTATGTTACGCACTATGAGGCATGTCAAAAGGTGAAGGCGGAGTGCAACAGCCCTAGAGGATTATTATAACCATTGCCCATCCCTGAATGGAAGTTCGAGGACATCTCCATGGACTTTTTTCACGGGTTGCCTCATTCGCTCTCTGGGAACGATTTAATTTGGGTGATAGTAGATAGTCTGACGAAGGTCGCCAGATTTATCCCTATGAAAAAGGAGGTACATGTGGATGTCTTAGTGCATCTCTTCGTGGAGCAACTTGTACGGTACCATGCCTAAGACGATAGTTTCTGATCATGATTGCTGCTTTACCTCCAAAGAGTCGAAGGCATTACAAGCATATCTGGGCTCTCGCCTTACTTTCATCACCACTTTTCATCCTCAAATGTATGGTCAGTCTGAGAGGACCATAAGAACCTCAAAAGATCTACTAAGATTATTTGTGTTAGATAGAGGGGAGCTGTGGGAAAGACTCTTATTCCTGGTGGAATTTTCATACAACAGTCATCAAGCCAGTATCGGGATGGCTCTCCATGAAGCCCTTTATGGAAGGAGGTGTAGAACTCTGCTATCATGGGTACAGGATGAAGATCCAAGGGTTTTATGGATCGAGTTTCTTGATGATACTGATGCTACGGTTAGATTGATACGGGACCACATGCATGAGCCTCAAAGTCGGCAAGCTAAGTATTATAATGCAAAGCACCGGATGATGGAATTTCAAGTGGGTGACAAGGTGTTTTTGAAGATCCGTCTGATGCATAGAGTATCATGGGTGCGTGGTATGAAGAAGCTCAGTCCAAGATACGTTTGGCCTTATGCTATATTGGAAAGGATTGGCCCTTTAGCTTTGTAACACCTCCTCTGTAATGACTGTATAATATGGATCCGGTCGGGGCCCCACAACATATAGACTCCACATCTTCAGTATTATAACATGATATATAAACTACCCAAACTCAAAACTCAGTCGTCAACAGTCGAAACATACAACCAAAACTAGAAGTTATCCACCACAAGGCAAGAGTATCAAAATGGCCTTAAGGCCTTACACATCATAAGTCCAAAACTGCAATAATAGTAAACAGTAGTAACGTGCATATGCACTCCTAGGCCACCTCGGCATGCAAGCCGGATTACATTATATGGAGCATATCATTCAATCAAAATGTTTGTAAAAAAAGGAAATCCACTTCATGAGGCTTAGGACGTTTTTGGTTGGCGAGCTTGCTCCTTCTTGTGATTCTTCCTCTGTAAAAATTGGACGTAATGTGGGTCAGCAAAGGTTGACCTCAACTATGTAACCAACACATCTCCTCCCCTCCATCCCTAATGGACCCCGGGGTACTCCACCCTGCAGGTCAGCACTTCGTATGTAATATATAATAACATGTAAAGCTATAAAATAGGATTGGATGTCTCAAGCAACAAACATGTTTCTAAGTTGATCAAGTAATATAAAGGGGCCTACAATGCAGCATGAATGCAATCCTGGGTTTCACACAAGGCACCCTAAAGCATATGCTTTTTACACATCATCGCGTCGGGTACTCCCAATTTCCCCATCGATGTTCAAGCCGCAAACACAAGGGTACTCTAATTTCCCCCAACGACATACAAGCCGCCACATGGAACTCTTGCCCCGGCCCCACCTGCTCATGGATCTTAAACCCCGGGCTTGCCTGCAAACTCTGACTTCTCACATCAGGGTTCCGCCATTCAAACAAACCGATGCTAAGAACCTTTGCTAGACCCCACTCGTTCGCGATGACCCAGGCCCGGCTCCACTATCGGGACCAAGTCCACCGAAGGAGACCCAGCGGGACCCAGTTGGGATCGTCCGGTCTTGTCCTAAGCTTGGCATTCTTGTCAGTTCCACAGAAGGGGACTTGTCTCGCCGGGACACTCTCCACACATGACTTGCACGTTACGGGCTAGCCAGCCGACCACAAAGACAAACCACGCCTTAGCACATCACAATCCCATGCCTTTCCCAACCCTAATCCAACATTTGTACCGTACCATCCCCAAGCCCCCGTGTGTAACCTAATTTTCACCCGGTCTGGTTCTAGCCACACGTACTCACACGAAAAAAGGGAAAAAAACATCATCAAAAATGACGTCTTACTGCTAACGGATTTCGATATAATCCTTAAGGCTCGCTACGCAACATCAGCGAGTCGGACTAATGGTCGCGACTACGGCTTCACCCACAATGCCAAATTCACTAACGGAGTGGATCTCTAATGCAATATCATGTCGGGGATGGACACAATCGACCCGGTGGCTCCTCTTGAACCATGGCAACCCGAATCCCTCCAACTTGAGAGATCTGGTGCCTAGAATGCTTGAAAGAAAACAAGAAAAATGTAGATGTCATGCACGCATCCTAAAACCGAGAGGAGAAGTGTCGTTACCCTTCGACTCCTCTTCCTAGCCATGAAATCTTATTTTGCATGGATGGAAACAAGTCCCTCCACGTCCTCTCAATGGATCTGGCCTCGGAACGTCAAACGGAGGTCTAAAGCTCCGTCAATGGCGGAGAAAGCACTCCTTCTTCCTCCTCCGCTCTCCAACTCCCAAACCCTATCCTTCACCCAGAAAAGAGATGAAAATGAGGGAGAAATCCCGCTCAGCCCTTCTTATGCCCCTTGGGCAGAGGATCCTGGGCCCTGGGATCAGTTATGAAGTGAAATCGGATGGCTAGATATTCAGATTTTGGAACTCCACGAAATAGCCTTCGACTTTCGTCGAACATTTTCACAGCTCAGCCAAAAATTCGTTGAATAGACAGAGCTCGACGAACGGCCTTCACATTTGTCGAACGGCCTTCGACGTTCGTTGAATAGCTCCACATCGCAGCCAAATATTCGTCGAACGGACAGAGCTCGGTGAACCGCCTTCACATTCGTCGAACGGCCTCGAGTTCGATGAACGACCTTTGAAATTCATCGAATGGCCTCAAGTTTGACGAACAGCCTCGAGTTTGACGAATGGTAACCCCCAGATGTTGAACTTCGGGAAAAACCGGGGCATTACAACTCCCCCCACCCCATAAAGAATTTCGTCTGCGAAATTATTCTTCCCACCGGAAGACAGCAAGAAAATCGTGGCAACAAATTAAAACATTATTACAACAACTTTAAATAAATGACATACTAGACAAAAAGAGTTCTGGGAAGTTCTCCTACATTGCTTGCTCACGCTCCCAAAAGAGATCATCTCGCCCGCAGTTATCCCATCGCACCTTTACGAGCTTAACTTCTTTGTTCCGCAACTTTCGAACATCTGAATCTTCTAAGCTAACTGGACTGACCTTCGTCCTTAAATCCTATTTTATCGGCAGCATCGCCGATTCGATCACAACACTAGCCTCCACCAAGGCTTTCCATAAGACGAAGACATGGAATACATCGTGTAATCCAATCAGCTCCGCAGATAATGCTAACCGGTATGCTGCTTCTCCAATACGTTCTATGATCTCGAACGGTCCCAAAAACCTCGGACTCAGCTTCTTGAGTCGACGAATCCGCGAAACGACTTTGAATGGCTTAATTTTGAGATAAACCCAGTCACCTACCGTGAACTACAAACCCCTATGGCGAGCATTAAAATACTTTGTTTGTCGGTCCTGGGCTGCCTTCATACGTTCCTGGATGGTATTCACCAACTCGAAGTGACCATACCTCATACCAAAAGCTGTCTTAGGTATGTCATTGTATCGAATCCGAAACTATTAGTACTCCGACTTCAATTCAAACTTAGAATACACCACTGACCCCACCAAATGGTCGAACAGGTCATCTATCTGAGGAATTAGATACTTATTCTTGACAGTCAGTTTGTTCAACTCTCGGTAGTCTATGCATAACTGCATATTATCATCTTTCTTCTTCACGAACAGTACTAGCGCGCTCCATGGTGAAGAACTGGGTCTAATATACCCCTGCTCCAACAGTTCCTACAACTGCATCTTGAGTTTAGACAACTCCTTTGGTGCCATCCTAAAAGGAGGACGTGACACCAGCATTACCTCTGGAACTAACTCAATCGAGAAATCAACCTCCCTCTGATACCAAAATGTAACATCTCCTCTGTAATGACCGTATAATATGGGTCCAGCCAGGGCCCCACAACATACAGACTCCACAACTTCAGTATTATATGATGATATATAAACTACCCAAACTCATAACTCAGACGTCAACAACGGAAACATACAACCAAAACTAGAAGTTATCCACCACAAGCCAAGAGTATCAAAATGGCTGTTGGGTATTTTATCCACATGAACCCAGATTTGATGAAGTCACCCTGGAACTAAGATGAATTAAGTTGTATTTGATGCTTGGTTTGAGCTATATGTTTGCAGGAGTTTCACTGGGAAGTGTAGGCCAATGTCAGCTAACAGTGGGTCAACAAACACAGGAACTGTGCAATGTAATCCCTCATTGCATATTCCAAGGTGTTGACTCATGTGTGGTCTCTCTATTGGGATACACTTCATATTCAAGCTATTGGACTATGGGAAAGGCATTGGAAGTTGGCTACTCTAGAAGAATCAGTTTTTCCAACATCAGAAAATTTCTAAGTGTTTTACTCGAGTAGAGCTTTCACCTACTCGAGTAGTCTGGGTATAAGTTACTCGAGTAAAGGAATCTTGTACTCGAGTAGACATAGTCATATACTCGAGTAGCTAAGTCACCTACTCGAGTAGACCAAGTCATATACTCGAGTAGCATGCTTATATACTCGAGTAGATTACTCGTTATACCCGAGTACCATAAGGTTTTTCTCATCTAAATTTCTCTAAGTCATATACTCGAGTATGTAAACTCACATACTCGAGTAGATAAAAATATACTCGAGTAGTTCATTTTACCTACTCGAGTAGTTCATGTGTCACCCGTGTACCTTGCTATTTCCCTACTCCAGAATTTTTCTAAGTCTTTTACTCGAGTAGAACCTTCACCTACTCGAGTAGATTACTTCCTCTCGAGTAGTTTAGTTCAGCTACTCGAGTAGTTGTCAGCAGACCTCTTCAGAATTTTTCTAAGTATTCCACTCGAGTAGTACTTCATGTACTCGAGTAGTTCATGTAATATACTCGAGTAGCTTTTCCAGTACTCGAGTAGATCCTCTATATACTCGAGTAGGTCCCTTCACATACTCGAGTAATTCTGTCTGCCTACTCGAGTAGTTGATCTCTATATACTCGAGTTGTCTTTTTATACATACCCGAGTATGTTTCCCATCATATACTCGAGTGGTTATTCAACTACTCGAGTAGTCATTGACATACTCGTGTAGTTGGCTAAATCTTTCTGACATTTTGCTAAGTCATTTTTCTGATGAGATTTTTCAAATCACGCGACATGATTGGTCCACGTGTACATCATTATGACTGATTATGACCGTTAGTCTCTCCTATATAAGGTCTTATCAGAAAATGACAAACTCTAAGTATTCTCAAAGCTTTCTTGTAATTTCTTTTTCGAGAAATATTCTTCAGCCGCCTCCTCTCTGACTTTCGCGAAACGGAAGCCGCCGCCGCCTTCTTCTTCTCCGGCCAAAGCTTCTACTTTCAGAGGAGTATTCTGAAGAAAAGTTACAGATCGAGATCGACTTCACCGATCATATTCTCTCTCGATTTCTGTAAAAGCGAGTAGATCCAGATCGAGGCCGAGAACTTCTTCACCGATTTTTGAAAGTGCTACAAAGTTGAAAAGAAGAAGATCCTGGCCATTTCCTTCAGATCTAAGTGATTTACTGTTTGTATTCTTGTAAACTCTTTATTAATCTTATAGGAGAAATCTTCTCCGAGTGTAGGAGTTTTTCACTTCGAGTTTGTAGGAAGTGCTATCTTCTGAGGTGTAGATCCGTTTTTTTTTTATCGAGTTTGTAGGAACTTTGTTCCAAGGGTAGGATCGGTTTTTGATCCGAGATAGTGGAGTAGCTGAGTCTAGTTAATTGCTAGATCGGTGAGGGAAAGTGGATGTACCCAAGGTTGGGGAACCTCTATACATCTTGTGTTGTCTGTGATATTGGTAGATATTTCTGTGCTGTGCTCTAATTATTTTTTTATTCCGCAAAAGACGCACAAACCACCTATTCACCCCCCTCTAGGTGATTTAGGTCGACAACAGTTTTCTTTCAATTGGTATCAAAGCGAGGTTAATCGTTAAAAGGTTAACGCCTTGATCAGATCCAGATCTGTTGTCTGAAAGATTCTACCATAAAATGGACAAGGGCAAAGATTTCGCCAAGCTTCCACTGTGCAACAAAAACAACTTTCCCATGTGGAAAGAAAGGATAAAATTTTTCATGGAAGCTGTGGATCCAAGGATCTTCATGATCGTTGAAGAAGGTCCTTACGTTCCCATGACTATGTCCACTATCGACCCTACCAAGAAAGTTCCCAAAAAGCTAATGGATCTCGACAAAGACGAGATTGCACTTGTCTCTCTCGACAAGAAAGCTAAAAACATAATAGCAAGTGCAGTCGATGACTCGATGCTGCAGAATTTGATTCACTGTCAATCAGCTAAGGTGATGTGGCACTCCTTAGTTACTTTGATGGAAGGAACTGAAGAAGTAAGGTATGATCGGAGATCCCTTCTCAATCAAAAATATGAAGCGTTCCGACAAGGGAACAAGGAAAAAATTGCCGACACCTTTGAGAACTTCTTCAAGATTGTAAATGGCCTAAGGGTGTATAGCCGTGTCTTCACAAACGGAGAACTGAAAGACAAATTCTTGAGATCCCTAACCAAGGAATGGGATAACAAGGTATGTGCCATCAGGGAGTTCGGGAAGCTAGCTGAAACGGACCCGCAAAATCTCTTTGGAAAGCTTATGTCCTATGAACTCCAAATCAATACAAGAAAAGCTGAAGAAGAGAAGGGCAGGTCTGCTCTAAAGGAGAAATCTGTCGCTCTGAAGGCAGACACCTCCAGAAAGACTAAGGCTGCCTCCCCCGCTCCAGCTCCAGATGTTGATGAAGAAGAAGAAACATCAGAGCCCAGCACCTCAGGCTCTGAACTATCTAAAGGAGAGTTCTCCTTGCTCTCAAGGCAATTCAAGAAGTTTCTTAATAAAAAGAAACAATGGAAAGGCAAGGATGTCTCACACAGAAGATCGCGGCGCGATGACGATCGACAAAGAAAAGGCTCAAGCAGCCACGATAGGTATAACACTAAACAAAACAAATACATTTCAACTGACATCATTTGTTATTGCTGTAATAAGTCAGGTCATGTCATTGCTGACTGCCCTAACAAGAAGAAGGAGGGTGGTAGAAGAGAAGAAAAGAAATCCTCATGCAACAAGAAGAGGAAGGAGAAGAGCCTCATAGCCAAAAGGAGCAAGACTCTTAGCGACTCCGACTCATCTGAGTCAAGCGAAGAACAAGAAGCTTACTTTTGGCTAATGGCTCAAACAGATGATGAACAAGAGCCCCAGTTCACTGGGAAGGTAAACTCTCATACCCCTCTTTCAGATTCTGAAGTCTCTGAACATGATTGCGAGAGTAGCTCCTCTGACGATGAGTCAGAATTGATGGCCCAGTATAAGGAGTTAATCATGGCTTACAACAAATGTCGTCGAGTCGTGAAGACTCAGGCTAAAGAGATCAAATCTCTAAAAGCCGAAGAGAGCAACTTGAGAGATAAAGTCGCAAAGACTGACTCCCTCGAGGAAAACTTCAATAATACTATTGAAGAATATAACAAGGCTCTTGAGCACCTTGACCTGAAGGAGAAGATCATCAAAGGTTTGGAAGCCGAACTTGCGGCTGAAAGGAAACTTGTTGAGAGTTTCTCTAAGCCCAAGACGGTTCTTCCATTCGTTGCCGAATTCTCAGCAAAGGCCAAGGGAGCTGGACTAGGCCATGAAGAAGCTCCTAGTAAATCCTCTAGGAGAAACAAGAATCAACGGAAAAATAAGGCCGCCAAAAAGGCCTCAGCCGAAGAAAAGGGAAAAGCCCCTCAAAATCAAACCACATTCAGAAAGGTCATCTTTCCAACAAATGAGTTTGATTTTGACTCATCATACGGGCACTTTGCTAGGCCTACTTATGTAGAGCCAAAGTCCCGCTATCAAGGATGGGCTCGACCCCGAAACTTTGGCGAAAGTGTCTTTAAGGCACCTTATGAAGAAGTTGTTCTTCAGAGCTATGGCCCTTTCAATCATGGGCATAACTTCAAGAACGCACCAAAGACAAAGCCTGTTGTAGAGAAGCCCATAAAGGAGAAGAAGCCATGTTATTGCCATCATCATGAGGCATCTTCCTCCAAGAATGCTACCCCTGCTAGAACAAAGTTCCAAAAGGTCAAGCAGGAGATCTTGAGGCAAAGGTTCAACAGATTTGACTGTTGGTGCTGTGGCAAGGTTGGTCACTTCGCCATAGATTGCTGGTTCAATTCCATAAACGCTGCAACCCCTCATGTCAGCAATATGAGAAAGACCGCTCATAAAGCCAACACTCGTAGGGGGAGCACTCTAACCCGAGACCAAGGACCCAAATGTGTTTGGGTTCCTATGGCGAATTGATTGTGATTGCAGGGATGTCCAAAGGCCAACAAAATGCCTATCTGGTACTTGGACAGTGGATGCTCTCGGCATATGACCGGGACGAGAAGCCTCATTCAGAACTTTACTCCAGTCGTGAACGGACCAAAGGTCATCTTTGGAGGTTCAGACCGTGGAATTACTAGAGGCTATGGTATGATTACTAACGGCAATGTATCCTTCTCGGATGTGGCCTATGTTGAAGGATTGGAACACAATCTCATTAGCATAAGCCAACTCTGCGACAAAGGATACATAGTTGAGTTCCATGCTGATAAGTGTTTGATAAAATCCGTTGACAATATGGAAATGATTCTATCCGGCACTCGAAGCAGGAATATTTTCTGTTAAATTTCATCTGTATAGATTCCTCCACACCAGTGTGTCTTTTGGCAAAAGATAGTGCGTCTCTTGGTGACCAATGGCACAAGAGACTAGCACATATTAATTTCAAAACAATTAATAAACTATTTTTAATGAACTTGGTACGTGATGCCCCAAATGTCAAATGCATCAAAGACAGACCTTGTCATGCATGCGTAAAAGGCAAGCAAACAAGGGCTACCTTTAAAAGCACTGTTGGCAAAGACTCTAACAGATGTCTCCATCTATTGCATATGGACTTGTTTGGTCCACTGCAGATTAGAAGTTTGGGAGGAAAGGAATATACATTGGTAATTGTTGATGACTACTCGCGCTTTGCGTGTGTGTTCTTTCTGAAACACAAGTCAGGTACCTTCGATATCTTTACCAATTTTGTCAGGCAAGTCCAGAATGAATACAACTGCTCCATAGTCAAAATCAGAAGTGACAACGGAACAGAGTTCAAATCTGGGGCCATGACAGAATTCTGTGAAAGCTTAGGTATCTTTCATGAGTTTTCCTCTCCTCGTACTCCACAACAAAATGGAGTGGCTGAGAGAAGGAACAGAACACTCATAGAGGCCTGTAGGACCATGTTGAGTGATGCTTCACTACCGGAGTACTTATGGGCTGAGGCCGTCAACACTGCATGCCACGTGCAAAATCGAGCACTCATAAACAAAGACCACAATAAGACTCCTTACGAACTTCTGAAAGGCAGAAAACCAACAGTCTCTTACTTTAGAATCTTTGGCTGCAAATGCTTCGTACTTAACAATGGCAAGTATCATACCACCAAGTTCAGTGAAAAGAGCTTTGAAGGTATTTTTGTAGGATATAGTAGCAATAGTAAGGCATACAGGATTTTCAATAGAAAAACTCTGGTGGTGGAAGAATCGATACATGTTGTATTTGATGAGACGAGCTTGCTGCAAAACAATCCGTCTAGTGTGCTCATTGAAGATGCAGGTGAAAAGCTGAAAGAAACTAGCTTGGATGATCCGTCCGAAGAAGAAGGCGAGAAGTTCATTAAGATCACCACTCCCACTCCTATTTGAGAGGCTGATGATCAAAATGAAGAAGTCATCTAGGATGAAGAAATCACTCCGGTGCTTGAAGATAATCCAGATGCAAGGACTCTAGAGCTCGGACATCTGAAAGATCACCCCATGGACCCGATCATAGGAGATCGCCGGGATGGTGTCAGAACTCGGAGAGGTACAACTAATGAGAATCTTCATTTGAGTTTTCTCTCACAGGTTGAACCAAAGAAATTTGAGGAAGCAAACTCAGACGCATCATGGATAATGGCAATGAAAGAAGAGCTAAATCAGTTCAAGCGCTGTAATATGTGGATGCTGGTTCCAAGACCCAAGGGAAAGAACATCATTGGAACAAAATGGGTCTTCAGGAACAAGATGGATGAAGACGGGACTATCATAAATAACAAGGCCAGACTCGTCGCTAAAGGCTATCGTCAAGAAGAAGGAATCGACTTCGACCAGACATATGCTCCAGTGGCCAGACTGGAGGCAATAAGGTTATTCCTAGCATATGCTACCTTCAAAGGCTTCACCGTCTATCAGATGGACGTGAAGTCGGCCTTCCTAAATGGTAACTTAAAGGAGGAAGTATATGTGGAACAACCTCCAGGTTTCGTTGATCCTAACTTTCCCGATCATGTCTATTTTCTGCACAAGGCCCTATATGGTCTGAAACAAGCTCCTCGAGCTTGGTATGAAACGTTGTCTACCTTTCTACTTGAGAACAAGTTCACAAGGGGAAAGATAGACAAGACATTATTTCTTAGGGAAATAAAAGGCAAGATTTTGCTAGTGCAAATCTATGTCGACGACATTATCTTTGACTCTACAGATAACAACCTCTGCAAAAAGTTCTCAAAACTTATGCAAGGGAAGTTTGAAATGAGCAATATGAGCGAGCTGAAGTATTTCTTAGGGCTTCAAGTGAAACAATCTGAAGATGGAATTTTCATCTCACAGACCAAATTCACCAAAGAGCTAATTTAGAAATTTGGAATGGAGAACGCAACCTCTATGAGGACTCCAATGGGCTCTACTATGTCTCTGGACAAGGATGAAAAAGGGAAACCTTTTGATGAAACCAAGTACAGAAGCATAATTGGATCATTGCTCTACCTTACTGCCAGCAGGCCTGACATAATGTTCTCAACATGTGTCTGTGCTAGATTTCAGGTGAACTCTAAGGAATCTCATTACGCTGCTGCAAAGCGGATCCTGAGATACCTTAAAGGCACACCAAATCTTGGCTTATGGTACCCAAGAAGTAATGACAGTGAAATAATTGGATTTTTAGATGCAGATTTTGCAGGTAGCACAGACGACCGGAAAAGCACCTCAGGGACTTGCCAATTCTTCGGAAGAAGGCTAATTTCCTGGAGTAGCAAGAAGCAGAACTGTGTCGCAATCTCAACGGCCTAGTCAGATTATATCGCTGCAGGCAGTTGTTGCGCACAGTTGCTATGGATAAAGAATCAGTTCGAGGACTACAACCTGCAGTTCAAGGATATACCCTTGTACTGTGACTCCTCCAGCGCAATTGCAATAGCCAACAATCCAGTCTCTCACAGCCGGACAAAGCACATTGAGCTAATGTACCACTTCATCCGGGAATATGTGGAGCATGGAGACATAGATCTCCAATATGTGCCTACAGATAGGCAAGTTGCAGATATCTTCACAAAGCCGCTGGACGAGACCAAGTTCTTGTTCTTCAAGACAGAGCTTGGGATGCTCAACAAAGAGGACTAAAGAAGGCTGAATGACTAAGAAGCAAGTAATTTCAAAGGGTTAGTCAAAATGTACTCTTTCTCAACTTTTTCAAAATTCAACTCGAGAAGCATGCGACATACTCGAGTATCTAAAGACCTACTCGAGTATATGAATGAACCTACTCGAGTATGTGTACTGACCTACTCGAGTATCTAAAGACCTACTCGAGTAAGTCTCTCACCTACTCGAGTAAGTCCATATCTACTCGAGTAGTTTTCTCCACATACTCGAGTAACTCCAGTCGACCTACTCGAGTAGCTCCTTTACCTACTCGAGTAGCCTATCTCTCTCTCGTGTCCTGATTCCCAGTTTTTCAAAAATTGTTCTATTCGACACCCAAGGCTATATGCCGCCTCTTTCTTTAACTTAATTAGCGGAAATTTAAGAGTTATATATATATGAAATTCCGAAACATCAAACCTACTCGACATCATTTCTATCTCTCGAGTACCCCCTTGTCTCTTCGCCTACCCTGCCGACTCGCCTCCGCCGCTATTGCAGAGCCGTCTCTCTCAACTCCTCCAGTCCTTCGCATCCATGGCGACTTCTCACAAGATCGGCGTCGTCTCCGAACTCGTCACCGACGGTATTGCAGAGCTTTCCGACGATTTCCACAACCTCCTCATTCTTCTCGACACCGCCGGCCTCTCCTTCATCCTCCAAGAACCCTGTCGCGTTCTCTTCCCCGAAGTTGCAGAATTCTTCTCAAATCTCAAGGTTCGACGCAATGGCAAAGTCCTAAAATCTACAGTAAAGGGTTTGAAACTAAAGTTCACCAAGACCTCTGTCTCTCAACTTCTCCGTTTACCGATTGTTGATGAAGACGATCACCTAGTTGCTGAGGATTCCGACAGGACAGCCCTTTTCTGTGGTTTTTCCACTGATGCTCAATACTTCAAAAGGTCAGATATGAATGCAGAAGGCAAATTCTTTGTTGATGTTATTGGAAAAATTTTACTGTGCAAGACTCACTCCATCCGAGACATTCACTCATATTTCTTCGATATAATGCAAGCCATTGTCTGCCGCAAGAAATGCCAATTTGGTATGCTGATTTTGGACAAGATAAAGGACAACATGAAATCCCCCAACTACGCAAGAATTATATCTCTGCTCCTTCATGAAACAAATCCTGAAGTATTCAACTTCTCAAAAGGGACTCCACTTCACCACATGAAGAAGGTCTCCATCTCTTCAATTCAGAGATGGGATCTCAAGCTCAAGAACTCTGCCTAAGCTGCAAAGGGCTCAGCAATCCCAGTAGTTCCAGCTGTAGAGGACAGGACTCCATCTCCCTCTCCTTATCATGTGGCCAGCTCCTCTGGTGCACCAAGTGAGGGGGAGCCTGCTCCATCTAGCCCAGTCAGGCAACCCTCTCCTCAGCCAGAGATTCCATCCCTACCTCATACTCCAAAGAGTCCAGCCACTTCCTCAGATCAAGTACCTCAAGACACTCTTCTATCCACAGCTGCTGCCATAGATGCCATGATTGCAGAGCTTACTGAAGATGTGCTTCCCCCTCCTCCTCTATCTCCTCCAGCTCCAACCACTGAACATCACAAGGACTTGTCTCCAGCACAGTCTCCTGCCCATTCTCCAGCCAGAACTCCAACACCTTCTCCTCCTCCTCCAGCAGATAAGCCAGACACCATTTTTATTTCTGATGAGCCTTCTCCTGAGCCAGCTGAGGCCCCTCTCAGAAACCTCGATTTCTCCATCCCCCATGATACAGAAGAATTGGATGCTGTCATTCCTACCACCAGAGCTCTCAGCTCAGTGCTTATTGAAGAAATAGCTCCTTGGGTAACTCCTCCTATCCCTACTGCTGCTCCCTCTATTGCTGCTGCTACATTTTCCTCCTCCTCAGATCTGCTGCAAAGTATTGCCATTCTTCTTCAAGAACAAAGACATCATTTTGACACCTATCTAAAGGTGGTCACTGACAAGGTCACTGCTCTTGAGACTGAGATGAGCAGAGGTTTTGCTGAAATTCAGCATAACACTGACAAGCTAAAGTACTTGTTCCAACTTGGTGGTAAAGCTCTTGACCATACTAGCACTAGTATTGGCAATGTCATGGAACAAGGTGTAACCCTGGCCAACAATCAGATTGAGCTAGACAAGAGGAATGAAGCCAACAAGATGACTATCTGTGAAGAAGTTGGCACTTTCAAAGATGACACCATAGAGAAAGTATCTGTTGAAATCAGAAAGGGGGAGGGTTTGATAAAAGAACTCAAAGAACAGGTAGAAAAATCTACTACTCAGAAGACAGTTGAATGGGAAGCTCATGTAAAGACCATTCATGATGATGTGCTTGCCCAGATACAGAGTGTCAAATTTCACTCCTATGACACTGCTGTCTGGATGCACAATCAGATCTTCCCAAATCTTGCAGTTTACCCAAACATCATTCCCCATCATCTCAATCCTCTAGCCACAGATGTCTCTGCTCCTGCTGTTCCTCAACAACCTACCTTCTCCCCCAGGCCTGGAGACTCAGTTGCTCCTCCAGACACTTATGTTCCAGGCTGGTAAGAAGAAGATCCTGCTGATATATTCCTTCAAGCCCCTCTAGAGATCAGAATCCACAAGAAGAAAAGGAAATATGGTGAAGGTCCCTCTGCCAGCACGACAGCTCCTTCTAAGGCCCTTGAACATGCTGAAGCCTGGTCTCCAACTTCAAAGTCTCTCATCTTGGACACACTCAGGCTGGTCATGGATCACAATGAGAACAGAAACATGCACTACAGTTCCCAGGAATGGGAGTTATATGAGAAGTCAATGCTGAAAAGAAAGATCCATGATAGAGAATTTGGGAGAAATAACCCTGCTGCTCCTCCAAGGCCTCCTAAGTACTTTCCTAAGCCTTTCAGCTACCTAAGGAGACAGCAAGAGAAGATGGATAAGCAGCAATCCCAAGCCTTAACCTAAAAGATGAGGAGAAATTGAAATGACAAATTGTAGACTTGATGTTTTTGGAAACTTACATATATATACAATTCTTCATTACTGTCTAATTATCTTTTTCATTATCCTTGCTTACCTGCTCATATTTTCTTTCTTAGTTTCTTTTATGTCCATAATTCACCTTAGTGTAAAGGGTTCTGAATTCAACAAATAGGGGGAGTTTGTTGGATATTTCATCCACATGAACCCAGATTTGATGAAGTCACCCTGGAACTAAGATAAATTAAGTTGTATTTGATGCTTGGTTTGAGCTATATATTTGCAGGATTTTTACTTGGAAGTGTAGGCCAATGTCAGCCCACAGTGGGTCACCAAACACAGGAATTGTGCAATGTAATCCCTCATTGCATATTCCAAGGTGTTGACTCATGTGTGGTCTCTCTATTGGGATACACTTCATATTCAAGCTATTGGACTATGGGAAAGGCATTGGAAGTTGGCTACTCTAGAAGAATCAGTTTTTCCAACATCAGAAAATTTCTAAGTGTTTTACTCGAGTAGAGCTTTCACCTACTCGAGTAGTCTGGGTATAAGTTACTCAAGTAAAGGAATCTTGTACTCGAGTAGACATAGTCATATACTCGAGTAGCTAAGTCACCTACTTGAGTAGACCAAGTCATATACTCGAGTAGCATGCTTATATACTCGAGTAGATTACTCGTTATACCCGAGTACCATAAGGTTTTTCTCATTTAAATTTCTCTAAGTCATATACTCGAGTAAGTATACTCACATACTCTAGTAGATAGAAACATACTCGAGTAGTTCATTTTACCTACTCGAGTAGTTTATGTGTCACCCGTGTACCTTGCTATTTCCCTACTCCAGAATTTTTCTAAATCTTTTACTCGAGTAGAACCTTCACCTACTCGAGTAGATTACTTCCTCTCGAGTAGTTTAGTTCAACTACTCGAGTAGTTGCCAGCAGACCTCTTCAGAATTTTTCTAAGTATTCCACTCGAGTAGTACTTCATGTACTCGAGTAATTCATGTTATATACTCGAGTAGCTCTTCCAGTACTCGAGTAGATCCTCTATATACTCGAGTAGGTCCCTTCACATACTCGAGTAGTTCTGTCTGCCTACTCGAGTAGTTGATCTCTATATACTCGAGTAGTCTTTTTATACATACCCGAGTATGTTTCCCATCATATACTCGAGTAGTTATTCAACTACTCGAGTAGTCATTGACATACTCGTGTAGTTGGCTAAATCTTTCCGACATTTTGCTAAGTCATTTTTCTGACGAGATTTTTCAAATCACGCGACATGATTGGTCCACGTGTACATCATTATGACCGATTATGACTGTTAGTCTCTCCTATATAAGGTCTTATCAGAAAATGACAAACCCTAAGTATTCTCAAAGCTTTCTTGTAATTTCTTTTCGAGAAATATTCTTCAGCCGCCTCCTCTCTGACTTTCGCGAAACGGAAGCCGCCGCCGCCGCCTTCTTCTCCGGCCAAAGCTTCTACTTTCAGAGGATTATTCCGAAGAAAAGTTACAGATCGAGATCGACTTCACTGATCATATTCTCTCTCGATTTCTGTAAAAGCGAGTAGATCCAGATCGAGGCCGAGAACTTCTTCACCGATTTCTGAAAGTGCTACAAAGTTGAAAAGAAGAAGATCCTGGCCATTTCCTTCAGATCTGAGTGATTTACTGTTTGTATTCTTGTAAACTCTTTATTAATCTTGTAGGAGAATTCTTCTCCGAGTGTAGGAGTTTTTCACTCCGAGTTTGTAGGAAGTGCTATCTTCCGAGGGGTAGATCCATTTTGTTTGGATCGAGTTTGTAGGAACTTTGTTCCGAGGGTAGGATCGGTTTTTGATCCGAGATAGTGGAGTAGCCGAGTCTAGTTGATTGCTAGATCGGTGAGGGAAAGTGGATGTACCCAAGGTTGGGGAACCACTATACATCTTGTGTCGTCTGTGATATTGGTAGATATTTCTGTGCTGTGCTCTAATTATTTTTTTATTCTGCAAAAGATGCACAAACCACCTATTCACCCCACTCTAGGTGATTTAGGTCGACAACAGTTTTCTTTCAATGGCCTTAAGGCCTTACACATCATAAGTCCAAAACTGCAACAATATTAAATAGTAGTAACGTGCATATGCACTCCTAGGCTACCTCGACATGCAAGCCGGATTACATTACATGGAGAATATCATTCAATCAAAATGTATGTAAATAAAAGGAAGTCCACTTCATGAGGCTTAGGCCTTTTTGGCCTGCGAGCTTGCTCCTGCTTGCGATCATTGCCCTGTAAAAATTGGTTGTAACGTGGGTCAGCAAAGGCCGACCTCAACTGTGTAACCAACACATCTCCTCTCGACCGTCCCTAATGGACCCCGGGGTACTCCATCACCCTGCAGGACAGCACTTCGTATGCAATATATAATAACATGTAAAGCTATAAAACAGGTTTGGATGTCTCAAGCAACAAACAAGTTTCTAAGTTGAGTAAGTAATATAAAGGGGCCTGCAATGCAGCATGAATGCAATCCTGGGTTTCACCCAAGGTACCCCAAAGCATATGCTTATAACACATCATCACATCAGGTACTTCTAATTTCCCCATCGACGTTCAAGCCGCAAATACAGGGGTACTCTAATTTCCCCCAATGACATACAAGCCGCCACACGGAACTCTTTCCTCAGTGCCACCCGCTCATGGGTCTCCAACACCGGGCTTGCCTGCAAACTCTGACTTCTCACGTCAGGATTCCTCCATTCAAACAAACTGATGTTAAGAACCCTTGCTAGACCCCACTCGTTCGCGATGACCTAGGCCCGGCTCTAATATCGGGACCAAGTCCACTGAAGGAGACCCAGCGGGACCTAGCTGGGATCGTATGGGCTTGTCCTAAGCTTGGCGTTCTTGTAAGTTCCACAAAAGGGGACTTGTCTCGTCGGGACACTCTCCACACGTGACTTGCATATCACGGTCTAGCCAGACGACCATAAAGACAAACCACGCCTTAGCACATCATAATTCCATTCCTTTCCCACCCTAATCCAACATTTGTACCGTACCATCCCCAAGCCACTACGTGTACTCTAATTTCCACTCGGTCCAGCTTTGTCCATACGTACTCACACAAAAAAAGGGAAAAAACATCATCACAAATGACGTCTTGCCGCTAACGGATTTCTACACAATCCTTAAGTCTCGCTATGCAACATCACCGAGTCGGACTAACGGTTGTCACTACGGCTTCACCCACAATGCCTAAATCACTAACAGAGCGGATCTCTAATGCAATATCATGTCGGGGATGGACACAATCGACCCAGTGGATCATCTTGAACCATGGAAACCCGAATCCCTCTCACTTGAGAGATCTGGTGCCTATAATGCTTGAAAGAAAACAAGAAAAGTGTAGATGTCATGCACACATCCTAAAACTGAGAGGACCCTTCAACTCCTCTTCCTAGGCATGAAATCTTGCTTTGCACAGATGGAAACGAGCGCCTCCACGTCCTCTCCATGGATCTGGCCTCGGAACGTCGAACGGGGGTCTAAAGCTCTGTCAATGGCGGAGAAAGCACTCCATCTTCCTCCTCCTCTCTCAAACTCCCAAACCCTATCCTTTACCTAGAAAAGAGACGAAAAATGAGGGAGAAATCTCACTTATCCCTTCTTAAGCGCCTTGTGCAGAGGATCCTGGGCCCTGGGATCAGTTATAAAGTCAAATCGGACGCCTAGGTATTTAGGTTTTGGAACTCCACGAAATAGCCTTCGACTTTCGTCGAACGGCTTCACAGCTCAGCCAAAAATTCGTCGAATGGATAGAGCTCGACGAATGGCCATCACATTCGTCGAACAGCTCCACAATGCAGCCAAACACTCGTCGAACGGACAGAGCTCGGCGAATGACCTTCACATTCATTGAACGGCCTCGAGTTCGACGAATGGCCTTCGACATTTGTCGAATGGCCTCGAGTTTGATGAACGGCCTTCGACACTCGTAGAACATCCTCGAGTTCGACGAATGGTAACCCCCAGATGTTGAACTTCCGAGAAAACTGGGGCGTTACAAGCTTATCGGCTGGTGCTACCACCAGAGCTAGAGAATTTACATAACGTATTTAATGTGTCGTCACTTCGGAACCCGGTGTTGCGGCCAGATCAACATGTCCTCACCGCAGATGGTGCAGTAGTAACTGATAGATCCATCTGTTTAGAGCTAGTGCGGATAGTGGACACTAAAATAAGGAGGTTATGGCAAAAAAGTGACCCGTTGGTAAAAGTCTTTTGGTCTAATCATGGGAAAGAGTATACTTAGGACGCCGTGGACTTGATGCGGAAGTGCAACACGGAGTTATATCCTAAAGGTTATTAAAATTCAACAACCTGGCACTACTACCACGTTGAATTCTCTCTAGGTGGTCAGCAAGATAGCCTAAAGCAAAATTAATATTCTCAGAACTATCCAGTTCACACCTTGATCACGCGGAAATTTCCTGGAACCTGGAGTGAGCAGGGGTAATCTCAACTGAAGTCAATCAACCAGCAAACACATGCAGCACAAGCGTCTTTATTGATTCACAGGTAACTTCTTTATACAACGAGACATACATGGCGAGACATTCTTCACCAACCAACACCCAAGGAAAAGCAGAGACTACAAAAAAACAAGACAAGAGAAGCAAGCCTCGCGGACTCAAATATAAGCCGTCGGTCTACTGCTGTGGAGTCCGCTCAGTCCGCCAGGTCGTCAGACTGCAACCGAAGCCGCGCGGACAACCACTTATTCCAATACATGCTCTAGCCGCCGATCTGCAAGCTGCCTGACCGCGAGGTCGCCTAGCTGCCAGACCGCACAAGCTGCGATGCCGAATAGAATAGTCCGCCTGAAGCAGGCGACTTCTTGAACCCCGAACCAAGTTGCCAAAGAGAAGACCATCTGGTCACTGTACGCGACCTGTTATTTTCCGCCTCTTGCTTAACCGCAGAGTCCGCACTGTCCCTGACCGCAATCAGAGCCAAGTACTGGCTTTCTAGTGCTATCCGCACAACCTTCATAGCACAACCCGGTCAACTTAATCAAACCGCGCGGACACCAAAAGGAAATCCGCAGCAACCTGTGCGGGCTCAAGTTACTGTTCACTTATGCATGGAGGTTCCTCTCAATTCCTGATATGACAGGGTCCTATTTATAGGCACGATGATGGGTGTGGTCACCTCCCTAGCCGATAGGATTACCGCCACATCCTGCAGCAAGACTTCTCTGCATTCCGCGGATATATACCAGTCTGTCGCACCTGTGCAAGATAGCCAGCCCGCCTAGCTTCTCCAAGGACGAACTACAATCGCCAGTCCGCCTTATCTCCAAAGGCCAAACTGCAAAGACAACACCAAGGTTAGACAGCAACATCAGTCCGCCTTGTCTCCAAGGGCCAAACCAGGACAGCCATAGACGGACTCCGCAGTAACAGTCCGCCAATCCACGGACACAGCACTTCAGTCCGCCAATCCCGAGCCCACGGCTTTGCCACCAAGCCAACTGCCGGACTCAGGCGGACATGCTGATCCAGTCCACACACTACAGACATCCCAGTCCACATACCTTGCAGACTTCCCAGTCCGCAAGCTGAGTCCATAGCCTTGTTACCAAGACACCTTCCAGACTTAGCGGACTCCAGCTCTAGTCTGCTTACACAGCAAACTTCCAGCCCGCATATACCGAGTCCTCTTATCTCCAAAACTCGGAACCAAGGCAAATGCACTTCTACCGAGCTAGGTGGACTGAGAAGCTGTCCGCACTCCACTACGCGATCTCCCCGGACTGAGCCAAACATGGACTTGGTTCAGACCCAACCAAGTCCACTCCACTGGCCATAAGGGCCAGTCCGCACTTACTGGCGGACACTGGATTAAGTCTGCCTCTCCCAACGAGCTCCAGCATCAGACTGCACTGACTGGCGGTCTCTGCGGCTTCCACTTGCCCTGCACCAGAGCAAGACCAAGGCTACTGCCAAACCGGTCTGTCGAGATCCAATTCTTCAGTCTGCTTCATGCCGTACTCCGCGGATAGAGTTTCTATCCGCCTAGTTACTTCCTGGGATCCAACTGTCTGCTGAGCAAAAGCCGACCAGGCTAACCGTCGTTGTTGTCCGCGTAGTCCGCGCGAACAGACCGTCGAGTCCACTATAGAGCAAACCGTCTGCAACATCCCTGCCGTCTTAGCAGTCTGCCAACCCTATCCGCGTAGTCCGCACGGATAGGTCCACATGCTCCATTCACCCACTTTCACTTCACAAATTTCAACACTCCCCCTTGAAGTGAGAAGTGGTGAATAACTCCAGCAGCTCTCATAACCTTGCACATGATCCCTCTGATAGCATCTACGAAGTGATGTCCAAGACATAGTCCTCGCCCCGCATATCATGGACAATGAGGGAACCCTCCAGCATCTCCCAAAAGGAGTCATGCTTCCCTCTGCCTTCTTCAGCTTCAACATCCACTCATGCATCACAGGAGTATCACCAACTACCTTGTCCACAAAAGCCCAAGCCTTGTTACTTCTGAGAGAAGTCACCTCTTCAGCCTTTGTGTCAACCACCTCCTTGATTCTAGTGAGGTCATCACAGCCAGAAGAACCTTGCTCGACCTAAGGGCTAGCAAAGAAACACGGAATCAAGCCCGCCATGTTCCCTTCACTATATCGAGCTGGTGGCTTACTGATCCTCTTCGATATCCGAAGATCCTGATCACGGCTAACCACCTCCGCTGCTTCTAAACTAGCTCTGTTCCCGGGCAAACCCGGAACAATGCTCCCCTTGCTTCCTGAACAAGACGCCTCCTCACTGGAACAAGGAGTACCTGGAGCAATGCTCCCCCTGCTATCTGAACCAAAAGAATCCCCTCTTGAACAAGAACTACCTGGAACATCGTTCCCCCTGCTTCCTGAATAGAAAGCCTCCTCCTTCATACCAGAAGTACCTGGAGCATCGCTCTTCCTACTTTCTGACCCTGACACCTTTGCCCCAGAGCTAGAATAACCTGGAGCTCCTGGTGACTCAGGCAACTCCATATGAACCTTAGCAGCAGCCTCCTTCAGCCCACCATCTGACCTGCTCATCTCTAGCTCCACATGAGAGCTACCCCAATATGGCGTCAACTCATCGAAGACAACGTCTCTCTACACGATGAGTCTCTTTATCGCAGGATCCATACACCTCCATCTTCTCCTCTGCTCATCATACCCAACAAAGACTAGCTTTGTCTTGAGAGCACCCGGAGAGTGTATGTAGTAGGTAGATCAAAACACCCATAGGTGCTTCACACTGGGCTTTACTCCGAACATCAGCTCATAAGGATTCTTCACATAGATCGGACTAAGAGGCATCTGATTGATGACATGAGCAGCACAGGCCATCCCTTCCGCCCAAAGAGCCTTAGTAACGCCTTTATTCTGAAGCCAATACTTGCAGGTCTCCGTTAACCAACGGATCATCCGAGCTGCAATACTGCCTTGCTGTGAAGTATATCCACAAGAAAGCTCCTTTCGGATCCCTTGCTTCCTGCAAAAGTTTGAGAACTCGGTTGAGCTAAACTCACCACCGATGCTTGTCCTCAACCACTTGATCCGCAGGCCAAGCTGGCCTTCCACAAGCTTCTTGAACTCCACAATCAAGTGCAACATATTGGACTTCTTCATGAAGTATAACCAAGTATACCTTGAATAGTCATCAACCAATATCAGCATGAACTTGCTGCCTCCAAGACTGGCGGTGACGGTCGGTCCAACCAGAGCACAATGGACAACTGTCAACGGTGCTTTACATCTGGATTGTGCCTTATCAACCATAAAGCGATAAGCTTTATTTTGCTGACATCCTGCACACTCCTGACCATCGCCATAGGATGTCAATCTGGGCAATCCTCTTACGAGTCTTCTTACTGCCATTGCTTTCAGCTTGTCCATCCCTACATGCCCTAGTCTTTCATGCCAGATAGCTACACTATCACTGGCCTTCATCCGATCAGCACCAAAACTTATTGAAGACCTAACTAAGTTCTTCTCCTTGCCTCCAACATGAGCTACGTTCGCCGAGAGCAAAGTAATCTTGCACTCTTTTCTGAGATGACCATGTTGCTTGTATTTATAGCACCTTGGTCCTTCCTTACTCTTCCCATCATGCCTAGGAGAAACACTCCTCTCTTGCTGATATGAAGTAGAAGGACCATCCTCTGCAGCAACCTTCACCTCCTTCCTGAACAACCCATCAAGGGAAGTCCGAACCTCCGCAGCTGACCGACATCCGCAGATGTGGTCCAAGAGCTCCGATGAGATCACCTGCTTGAGAAAAGACTCCTCTTTTGCATTTGTATCCTTCCAAGCTCTCATCTCTTCAGCATTGTCAGCAGTAGTCTCTTGTCTTTCTGCTCCGCATACAACCTCCCAAAGGTCCTCGCCATGAAGAAAGCTCTCCATACAAGACTTCCACCTAACAAAGTTCGTCTCTGTAAGGAGATCAATTCCAAGACAACTTGCATCCTCCACTGCCATGGTTCTACCACTGGTTCCCTCTTCAAAGAGTCACAGCCACTTCTGTTGATCACTACTTATCCACTCCAATCCAGCTCCGAGACCAAGTTCACTACTCAAGCAACTGAACCTGGCTCTGATACCATGTTAAAATTCAACAACCTGACACTACTACCACGTTGAATTCTCTCCAAGTGGTCAGCAAGATAGCCTAAAGCCAAATTAATATTCTCAGAACTATCTAGTTCACACCTTGATCATGCGGAAATTCCCTGGAACCTGGAGTGAGCAGGGGTAATCTCAATTAAAGTCAATTAACCAACAAACACATGCAGCACAAGCGTCTTTATTGATTCATAGCTAACTTCTCTACACAGTGAGACATACATGGCGAGACATGCTTCACCAACAAATACCCATGGAAAAGCAAAGACTACAAAAAACAAGACAAGAGAAGCAAGTCGCGCGGGCTTAAATACAAGTCGTTGGTCTACTGCTATGGAGTCTGCTCAGTCCGCCAGGTCTCCAGACCACAACCCAAGCCACGCAGACTACCCCTTATTCCAATGCTTGCTCTAGCCGCCGATCTGCAAGCCCCCTGACCGCGAGGTCTCCTAGCCGCTAGACTGCACAAGCTGCGATGCCGAATAGAACAGTCTGCCTGAAGCAGGCGACGTCTTGAACCCCGAACCAAGTTGCCAAAGAGAAGACCGCCTGGTCGCTGTTCGCGACCTGCTGTTTTCCGCATGTTGCTTAACCGCAGAGTCTGCACTGTCCCTGACCGCAATCATAGCCAAGTCCTGGCTTTCCAGCACTATCTGCACAACCTGCACAGCACAACCTGGTCAACTCAATCAAATCGCACGGACACCAAAAGGCAGTGCGCAGCAACCTGTGCGGGCACAAGTTACTGTTCACTTACGCATGGAGGTTCCTCTCAATTCCTGATGTGACAGGGGTCCTATTTATAGGCACGATGATGTGTGTGGTCACCTCCCTAGCCGATAGGATTATCGCCACATCCTGCAGCAAGACTTCTCCGCAGTCAGCAGATACATACCATTCTGCCACACCTGTGCAAGATAACCAGCTCGCATAGCATCTCCAAGGCCGGACTCCAATCGCCAATCCGCCTTGTCGCCAAAGTACAAACATCCAAGACATCACCAAGGTCTGACAGCTACATCAGTCCGCCTTATCACAAAGGGCCAAGCCAGGACAGCCACAGCCGGACTCCGCAGCAATAGTCCACCAATCCACGGACACAGCACTTCAGTCCGCCAATCCCGATCCCAAAGCTTCGCCACCAAGACAACTGTCAGACTCAGGCAGACACGCTGATCTAGTCCGCACACTGCAGACATCCTAGTCCGCATACCTTGCAGACTTCCCAGTCCACAAGCCGAGTCCATAACTTTGTTACCAAGACACCTTCCGGACTCAGCGGACTCCAACTCCAGTCTGCTTACACAGCAAACAACCAGTCCGCATATACCGAGTCCACAACCGCCAGCAAGGCAGCTGTCGGACTCAGCGGACTCCAGCTCAAGTACGCACATTGTTGTGGAAACAAACTCCAGTCCGCTTATCCCCAAAACTCGCAACCAAGGCAAATGCACTTATGCCGAGCTGGGTGGACTGAGAAGCAGCCCGCACTCCACTACGCTATCTCCCCGGACTGAGCCAAACATGGACTTGGTTCAGACCCAACCAAGTCCACTCCACTGTCCACAAGGGCTAGTTTGCACTTACTGGCGGACACTGGATTCTGTTCGCCTCTCTTGACGAGCTCCAGCATCAGTCCGCACTGACTGGCGGTCTTTGCGACTTCCACTTGCCCTGCAGCAGAGCAAGACTAAGGCAACTGCCAAACCGGTATTCCGAGCTCCAGTTCTTCAGTCTGATTCATGCCGGACTCCGCGAATAGAGTTTCTATCTGCCCAGTTACTTCCTGGGATCCAACTGCCTACTGAGCACAATCTGACCTGGTTAACCGTCGTTGCTGTCTGCGTAGTCCGCGTGAACAGACCGCCCAAGCTGCTACAGAGCAAACCGTCTGCAACATCCCTGCCGTCTTAGCAGTCCGCCAACCCTATCGGCGTAGTCCTCGCAGAAAGGTCCAAATGCTCCATTCACCCACTTTCACATCATAAATTTCAACAAAGGTAAGGTATGAAAGCATATTTTATTTTAATTTCATGCTTTACTTCCCCATAGCCTTATCCTGATTTCGGGGATGAAATATTTTATTTTGTTTATAGGATTTGTAACGTCCCATTTCGCGCTAGGCCCCTCGCACGCATTCTGAGTCATGAGACTTGACCCTGGCTCGGGGTGCAATGGCCGAAGAGTTAGGGTTGATTGTTCCTCAACGAAAGATGGGGGAACATATTTAAGACAAATCTACCAAGGGAAATTCGTCAAATATCGCCAGGGATATCTGACGAATTCAACGAGAATGATTGGGAAGTTAGCCGCGTGAAATTCGTCGAGTATGGTTGTTATTCGTCGAGTATCACCGGGTGATACTCGACACACTCGACACTAGGATTCGAGAAACGGTTAAGTGAAATTCGTCCGGTATTGGTGGTGATATCCGATGAATTCATCAAGTAAGGTGGGAAAAGATTCAGCGGGAGAAAATGTAGGAAAGTCGGCTAAGGAGAATTCGTCGAATATCACTAAGGATATTCGACGAATTCGTCGAATACAACTTAGAAAGTTCGGTGAGAGCAGCCGGAATTCGTCAAGTTTGATCCCTATTAGTCGAGTATCATTGGTTGATACTCAACGCACTCAATGCCAGGATTTGGAGAAAATAGTCAAGGGAAATTTGTCGGGTATCATTGATGATATCCGACGTATTCGTCAAATATCACTTAGGAGATTTGGTGAGATTGGAGGAGAATTCGTCGAGTATACCCGGTTTTATTCAGCAATTCATCGGGTATGGAAGCCGATACTCGTCGAATTTAACTTGTTCATTTTTTGGCCCAGGCAGAATTCACTGGCTTGTACAGACGAACAGAACCGAACTTTGGGATTCATGCTGGATGATTTCTTGGACCGGTCCTTTCAATAATTCCTAATTTAAGTGATAGTATGGGCGGTCCAAAGAGGAGATTACACTTGGCGAAGGGGCTTAAAATAATGCATTAACATAAATAAGGAGGAAAACTGAACCCTAACTGTCACTTCGATTATTGTCGAGCTATTACTGTGTGAAACCATTAGAGAGAAACGAGATCGTCGGAGTCAGAGTTCTAGGAGGAAGGGCCATCCTTTTTCCGTGAAAACATCACCAACGAGAGAGAGAGAGAGCCATTCCACAAAGAATGGTGACAAGATCCATGGCCAGAAATGCTGGAAATGAGGTGTGCTTCCTTCCCTCTCCCTTGGTGCTAGATCTTTAGTTATTCCTAGGAGAGATGCCGACTCAAAAGAGTCTTGACTTGTGAGAAGAAGATTTTCTAGGAAGAGGCCATGTTAGGACTTGTGTCCTAGAGATTAGACGTCTTCAACCTCTCTAAAAGAGAGGGATAGATAGAATTTACTCTAGAGGGGGGTGAATAGAGTATTAAAAAAAATTATATTTATTGCGGAATTAAAATATTGATACTTATATGAAAGAGGTAAATGCACAAGAAACTATCACAACACAATACAAAAAGAAAACACAAGGCAACCAGACGACACAAGAAATTTTATAGTGGTTCCCCAAATCTGGGTAAATCCACTCTTCTACCACCCTGGTAGGAATCCACTTAGGTTTTTGATCAGGTGCCCTATCACCACAAGATCTGCTTCAGGTAGATCTAGAAACCCTTCAGGCTTTTGATCAAATGCCTAAAAACCAATAGGTTTTTGATCAGGTGCCCTATCACCAAGGAGTTCACTTTTGAAGGGAGTAAGAACCCTGTACAAGAGAGGTTAAGGAAAAATAGATGACAGTCTTCTCTTTCTCCAACACAATGAGAAGACTATGTGGATTTGATGATGCCAAAGCTCCCCCTGAGATATAGAGTAGATTCAGGAAGATGGAAGCTTTGTCCAGGGTGTAGGTCTTCAGATTGATGTTGATTTGAGCTCTCTGTAGATTTTTGAAGCCTGAAGAAGGAAGAAGACTAGAGAGAATTATGTGTTGAACAAGTTATTCTTCTTCCTTGTTTCAGCAAAGCAAGAGACCTTGAGAGCAAAAAGATTGTTTTTGACTGACTGTCTCAGTGATTCTTGTTGTCTTTCTTTTTAAGTTCTCTGTTTTCATCAGAATGACCAATGACCTGAATTTGAATTCTCAAGATAGTACTTAATTCTCTACAAGAATTTAGGAGCCCAAACGGCTAGAATGGCTGGCAATCATAAATGCACTTCCATAACTGTCTTTACAGAATATTCTATGAATACCATAATTAATGCTTCATGAAATACGGCTATCAGCCTTGAGAATGTCAGCATTAATTATCAGAATATATTTGCCTTAAAAAGTTATCATAACCAAAATAAATACTTCTGACCGATCTGAGAGAACTGATAACTGAAGGCAGGAAAAAATCATAGAGCTTGGCTCAGAGATCGTCGAACTAGGTTAAGAGATCGTCGACCTGTGAACAACTATCGTAGATCTGAGATAGCTGCTGAGAAGCACAAGATCGTCGACCTGAGCTCGTAGATCGTCGAGCTCAGTTCAGAGTAAAGGAATCTGATATCGTTTATGGGAGATCGACGATCGTCGAGCTGAGTTTGACTACAGTCGAACTGATATAGATAGTCCTCAGAATTTTTCTGAATCTAAGTCTGAGTCCACTGCAATGCTGGTCTGCACAATCCTGACCTAAAAGGATCTAACTAAGACTAGACAAGGACCCAGGCTATACATGGGGGTCAAAACACCCTAAGAGTGAACCTAGCACAAATCCAAACAAGTGTTCCAACAATCTCCCCCTATTTGTGTGAGGTCACTCAAAAAACAAAACTGAAAAGAAATAAAAATACAAAGACCATAAATATCTGTAGGGATGAAATAACATCAGCAGATATGTTATAGCAATGCATTGTACATAATCAGTTAAGCAATAAAAAGAAATACAAACTATAGATTATTAGATGAAGGACCAGAGGAGGGTTTAGAAAAGATTATCTTTCTGAGTGGATCTGGTATATCCTTCTTAGAAGTCATCAGGTCTTGTCCACCAAGAGTTGTCTGAGCACTAGTCCTGGGCACAATTGCTTCTGGATGCAATGTCATATATTCAGCTGGATTAAAGACTTTCTTGCTAACTTGGAGTTTGTCCATCTCTTTTTCTCTGTAGGATGACATGGTGGAAAACCTAGATGGATCTTCTCCTTCTGCTACATCTTTTCTTATCTGAGAGAGACCAATCAGTTCTTGAAGCCTGGCCATCCCAAAGTTAGGATCAACTTCATGTTCAATAGGTGGCTGATCATCTTGAGGAGGCAAGATTGTAACTGCTTTGAACTGAGTGGATTGAGCCTGAAAGTTTGTTGTGTTATGTTGTTTATCACTTTGAGAATAGATAGATCTTGGAGGAACAACCACACTATACTTTCCTTTGGGCTAATGAGATTCATCATGTCTTCTGGACTGATAAGCAGCTGTCTTTTGAACCTTGGGAAGAACTTGTTGTTGAGGAGGAGAGAAGGAGGGTTTCTGATAAATAACTTCCTTTATTTGATCTATAGAACTTTGATTTCTATGTTGCTGACTGCTTCCTTGGGAATGAGATCTGGAAGATCTATCCTTACTTTGATATGATCTAGAGAAGGAGGAAGGCTTGGAAGATGCATTAGAAGCTTGAGGAACAGCTCCTGAAGCACTAGCAGGAGGAGGGGGAGGAGGAGGACCTCTTCTAAACTTCTAAGGAGGAGGTGAGTATCTCCTGCTCTTCTTCTTGGCTTTCTGTTAATTTTTAGATAGCCACGTCCAGCTTTCCATGCCAGGGTATGGAGTAATCCCTTTCAAGATGTAGTAAGGAGTATCATAAGTATTGTCTGGCTTGGGAGCAGCCTTGGGAGCAGCTTTTCTTTTCTTTGACACTTTCCTTTTCTTGGAATTATCATCCTCTGAATCATCATCCTCACCATCATCAGATGAATCAGGAGGATTGTCATATAGGTCATTTATTTCCTTTAGCTATTTATCATAAGTCTTTTTAGCAGCTTTTTCTTTAGATTCTTCCTAAATGTCAAGAGCAATAAGATCATCCAGAGAGGGAAGAGGACTATCATTTATGGAATAGGAAGGTCCAAGGGGACTTGGGACTTGATCAATATCCATAGAATATACTTCAGCAAGAGTAGCACAAGGCTCACAGATTTATTAAACAAGTCTCTAGGTCTAGGGCCAGATTTCCTGAAGCCACTAGATCAAGCAGTGCATCAGCAATTAAGAGAGCATCAAGCTCATCCTTATCTTCTGTAACAGGCATAGGCTCAACATCCATAGGGGATGGCATATCTGTATAAACTGTAACTGACTGAATAACTATACAAATTGGAGCAATTGGAGCTGACTGAATCTGCAAGAATTGTTTCACAACTAACGGACTCATGGGTCTGGTATAACAGACCATGGCCTTGGAAGAATTTATCTCAACTGAAGTCCAAACTGATCTAAACATAGAGAAAGAATGCAAAAGAAATTGTAAATCAATGGAGGGATTTATAAAGCATTAACCACTAGAAATGCCATGGATTGACACATCAGTGTCCTCATCTGACATGAACAAATCTGAATAAGGAACTATATCTGCACAAAATTTCTGAAACACTTCTTCTTCCTTTACTGTTGTAGGAGACTGAGCTTGAAGTTCTGCTGAGGCTGAACCTGCTTCATCTTCATTGGACATCTCCACCTGCCTAGTTTCAGTGAAAACTAGAAGAAGACCCCTAGATGAAGAAGGGATAGAGGAAGCAGAAAGGGAAGCAGATAGAGAGGCAGAAAGAGAGGAGATAGATTGAGCAAGAGGTGAAATAGCCTCTGCTATCAAGGATTGAAGAGTTGGAGTGAGGAGTTCCAGAAGATGAGATAGGAAAGAGGGATCCAAATGAAGAAGCTCAGTTAGAGTCTGAGTTGAGACAGAATGATGAGAGGGAGGAGGAGTGAAACCAGTCATGATGTCATCCTGAATAGGGGAGTCTCTCGAAGAATTTAGTGGAGATTGTGGTGTGGAGACTTCAATGTTGATGGGTGAATCATTTTGGCGAGAAGGAGATGAGTGAGGTGAGAGTAGGTCAAAATTGGGAAAGGATATGGTGTGGAGGTTTTGAGGTTCAATAGTGTGACGGGTAAATGGTGACTGAGTAGGTGGAGAAGGAGGGATAACTGGGGATGAAGGAGGAGTTTGAACAACAGTGACAGGGGATGTTGGAGGTGGAGGATGATGAACTTCTTCATTAGGGTGAGGAGTGGCTGTTACAGCCCTTGTATCCTCAGATATATTGGAGGAAGTTCCAGCCTTGGTGGGCTTTTGAATTGTCCTCTCCCACTTCCCAAATAGAGAGGAGTCCAACCTCTTGCTTGCATTGATAGCTATGGTTGTGTAAACCAGTAGCTTTGGAGATTTCTTCTGAAGGAAGATTCCCAGAATCCTTCCTAAGCAGACTTCCTTCTTATTGTTCTTTCTCTTAATCAAATCAAAAACAAACTGGCCCAATCTATGGACTTCTTATTAACTAGAGCGGACATAACGGCAAATTGTTGCCTATTGATGTTGTCATGGGCCGAATGCTTACCCAGCAGTACCTTGCCCACAATATCAGCAAGGAACTTAAAACCAACAGATAAATTTTTCTTTAAGAGCTTAGATGGGATGCCCTCAGCATGACCCATCTCCATTAACATCCGGCTATACTCAGAACTATCCTGTTCCAGCGTGTCTATTCCATTTTTCAACTCAAAAATTTTGGTAAGAATTACACGGTTTAGAATCACCTGCTGTCCTGAAATGAAACCGATCATTGAGGAGTCATTTGTTGAGGAAGAGTAAACCCATTTTTTGATCTCAGCAACAGATAGTTTGATCCTTGTGGACATGAACTTCTTCAGACCCTAATCATCACTTAACTGTAACATTTATTGAAAAATAGGATCATAGTGACTGATCGATTCGAAGTTGACGTCGAAACCAGTGTCGAACTTCATCGCTGAAAGAGCCGCCGCAGAGATCGCCATGGAAGATCTGTAGACTCAAGAGAGAAGAGATCAAGAACAAAGGGAAACTAGAAAATGAAAGCGCAGGACAGAGTGTAACACCCCCATCCGTCGCATGGCATATAACAGAAGGTCCAGCTGGAACCCGACGTCATATATCATAGACAGTCGGAAGGGTTACATAAGAATATTCAAACTATCCAATTAAGACTACTCGTCCTACACAGAGCATTCTAGCGGAAGCTTTTAAAGTTGAAAGAACCCAAAACTTAAATCCAATAAACATGAATGTCCACAATCACACTACTGGAATGAAACGCAAAATACACTAAAAGGGTACATGGCCTTATGGCCTTACAAATGTTCACTTAATAAAAACATGTCTTACATACATCGGCTCGCAGGCCGGCCACACATGATAAAAATAAAAAACAACTATTCGCTTTGGCCTTCTGGGGCCAGCACAATAACATGGGCTCCAGCCCGCTATTTGGTACTCGGCTCCGCAGCACCTGCAAGCACATTCCACCGCACGGTGGCAAACAAAGCAACGATCATCCAAAAGCCGACCAAATTATAATGACCCCGCCCCTAACTCGGGACGGCGGTGCTCTTTCCCTGCATAACACTAGCCCAATAAAATAATAAAGCGCAACTATACTACGCCACAGGTGTAGGCTCGTACGGCCAAACACCCCGTGCACTCAGGGCACATTAACGGTGAATCTGATCAATTCTGTGGCTTCACCACCATCCCAAAGATGGCAACCAAGTGAGAATTTAGCCTTTCTGACCACCATCTAAGGCTCCCGACAATGCCAACGGCCAGTCCCCGTCTTCGGGTCTCTCGCACCGAACCACATAGCCTAGGTCCAATTCCACTTGCCCGTTGCTCACGCCGTATATACAATTTAAGTCCTACGCGCGGGCCAAGCTTCTCTCGGATCCCAAAATTTTCCAAACAACCTCATAACCTAGTTATGATCAAGGTCGGTTCCCAGACCGCCAAGTTAGCAGAACACGTTTCCGCTCAGTTTTTCGGGTGCGCCTTGAAGCTAACCTCCAAGGATCCCTGCTGCAATCTACTGTATAGAAACCCGAAAAACCCAAAGCACGGAGTCTTCTACGGAAAAACATATCAAATGCAACATCACCGATCCAGACAATACACGTCCGGGTTGGCTTCACACACAATGTTTATGCCTGTACTTACGATTCCAGAATCTATATGCAACACAACGGGGACTATTCACATCAACCCCAAGGAACACCACACACTCACCACACACTCGCGGGAGCGGGATTCCCCATGCCGAAAGAAAGAGTTTCACATGCTCAAGTAGAGAATCGTTACCCTTGTAGTCCGCTTTGGCGCCATGGAAAAACTACACGGATGGAAATCTTCGCAACGAACTTTCCTCCACAGATACGCTCTCAGATTTCGAAACGGTGCTCCGATGCTCCGCCGGCGGCTGGAATCCCTTCCTTCTTCCTCCTCTTTTCAACTCCTTAAGAGAGAGAATGGTTGGAGAGAAATGAAGGATTAACTCCCCTATTCCCGGCCTTAACAGAGCAGGAAACCATCTGGGCCATTGGATCTTAATTAAAGAAAACGAACGGCTCAGATCCGTTCAAAAATCTTCAGACCTGGGCCGAACACGGCTTGGCACATGGCCATGTCCCAGGCCGTGTGCCTTGCTCCAGGCACGATCGTCGAACGGAGGAAAGACACACGGGCAAAGACACGCCCGTGTCTCACCTGACACGCTCGTATCGGGTTCCTTGACATGCCCGTGTTCGGGGGCGTGTCACGCATAACCGCCATGGCAACGGACACGACCCAAAAGAACACGGGTATGGACACGGGTAGGCACACGCTCGTGTCAAATGACATGCCCATGTCACTTAGCCGTGTTTCTAGCCGTGTCCTTCTCGGGATGAAAACAGCCAAAAACACGAGACAGACACGGCCTTGGACACGCCCATGTCCTAGGCCGTGTAACCCTATACAGGCAGCAAAATCCCCTTTTTCGCGACCGACTCAAATACAATTTTCGGGGCGTTACAAATCTCCCCCATTTAAGGAATTTCGTCCTGAAATTAGGTAAAGGTACACAAATCTAAATAATACCTGAGTGGAATAACTCGGGGTATTCCTCCAACATAGCTTGCTCTCGCTCCCAAGAAAACTCCTCACGTCTGTAATTATCCCATCGGACTTTAACCATACGGATATCCTTGTTGCGGAGTCGCTTGACTGCAATATCTTCAATACGTACTGGCTTGACCCTTGTGGTCGACTCATAATCAACTGATACTTGATTATCCGCAATGATCTGCGAAGGCTCTTGCACCACCTTACGCAACACCGATACGTAGCACACGTCATGCAGCCCACTCAATTCCGTCGACAACTTCAATCTATATGCTGCCTCGCCAACACGCTCCAGGATTTCAAATGGTCCAAGGTATCTCGGACTCAACTTCGTCAAGCGTCAAACCCGCGATACACCCTTGAATGGCTTGATTTTTAGATACACCATGTCGCCAAAATTGAACTCCATGTTCCTATGCTTGGCGTTATAGTACTTTGACTGTCTCTCCTGAGCGATCTTCAACCTTTCCTGAATTGTACGCACCATTGAAGTGGCGTCTTCCACTGCTTGACGTTTATACAACTTCGATTCGCCTGCCTCCAACCAAGACAACGGCGTACGACACTTCCTCCCGTACAAGGCCTCAAAAGGTGCCATTCTAATACTTGCCTGAAAGCTGTTGTTGTACGCAAACTCCACCATGTACAGGTGATCCTCCCTATGCTTTCCGAAATCTAGGACGCACATACGAAGCATATCCTCCATAGTCCTGTTGACCCCTCGGTCTGACCATCCGTCCGTGGATGAAAGGCTGTGCTGAAACTCAGTTTAGTTCCCAACATACTATGCACCAACCTCCAATCCTTCGACGCAAAGCGTCCATCTCAGTCACTAACAATACTGCGGGGCACACCATGCAATTGTACAATATTCTCCACGTAGAGTTTGTCTAACTGTTCCACCAGATCTTCCATCCTGTTCGGAATAAAGTGTGACACCTTTGTCAACCTATCTACGACCACCCAATTGGCGTCGTTTCCCTTCCGTGACTTCGGCAAACCATGCACAAAATCCATAAATATGTCATCGAATTTCCATTCTGCGATAGGTAGGGTCTTCAAGAAACCTTCGGGTTTCTGGCATTCCGCCTTCACCAATGCACATGAACGGCACTTGGCCACATAAAGTGCTACATCCTTCTTCAAACCCGGCCACCAGAATAATTTCTTCATGTCTCTATACATCTTCGTGCTTCCCGGGTGGATTGAGTACTTGGTATGATGAGCCTCATACATCAACCCCTCCCGAAGATTATCCGCACTAGGAACGCATAGGCGACCGTCCTTCTTTAGCAAACCATCTTCAACAACAAACTGGGAATTTGACCCATCCAAAGATTCATCCAAAATCTGCTTCATGCTGTTATCCTGAACCAAAGCCCGCCGAACTCTATCCGCTAGGTCACACTGCACCTCTGTCTAAAACAGTTTCGCCTCGGCACTAGACTGCTTGTCGACGCAAGATATATCCAAAGCCTCCAACTCATGGACCAATATCTCATCATGTACTGATAACCAGTTGGCCTGCACCGGAGTCCTGCGACTCAACGCATCCGCCACTACATTACCCTTCCCAGACACATAATGTATCTTGAAGGTGTAGTCCCCCAAGAACTTTGTCCACCTCCGCTGCCTCATACTCAGATCCTTTTGGTCTAACAGATACTTCAAGCTCTTATGATCGGTGTAAATATCGACCTTCACACCGTATAGGTAGTGCCTCCAAAGCTTTAGAGCAAATATCACGGCCGCTAACTCTAAGTTGTGGACCGGATAATTCCTCTCATGAACCTTCAGTTGTCGTGAACCATAGGCTATCACTCTCCCATGATGTAGCAAAACACAGACCAAACCACTGTTTGAAGCATCACTATAGATCTCAAACCCTTCGGTCCACTTGGCGAAAATAAAATAGGCGCCATGGTCAACCGCCTCTTCAACTCCGGAGACCACACAAACTTCTGATCCTTCCTAGTCAACGTCGTGAGTGGTTGCGCTATCCGCGAGAAGTTCTCTACGAAGCGCATGTAGTAGCAAGCAAGCCCCAGAAAACTCCGGACCTCTGCCACTGTAGTCAAAGCAGGCCACTCTCGTATCTCCACTATCTTCGCCCGATCCACAGCGATCCCCTCTCCACTAACAACATGACCAAGGAACGCTATCGAGGATAACCAGAATTCACACTTGGAGAACTTAGCATACAACTGAATCCTCCTCAACGTCTCCAACACCATGTGTAGATGATTGTAATGGTCCTCTTCACACTGCGAGTACTCCAGGATATCACCAATAAATACTATCACGAAACGATCCAGGTACTCTCTGAACGTCCTGTTCATCAGGTCCATAAATACGGATGGCGCATTAGTCGAACCAAACAGCATTACCGTGAACTCGTAATCCCCAAACCACATACTGAATGCTGTCTTTGGGATGTCGCTCTCCCTTATCCTCAACTGGTAGTAACCAGACATCAAATCTAACTTCGAATATACTGTTGACCCAACCAACTGATCAAATAGATCATCAATCTTGGGGATCGGATATTAGTTCTTCTCCGTAAGCTTGTTCAACTCCCGATAGTCGATACAAAGCTGCAAGCTCCCATCTTTCTTCTTAACAAAGAGAACGGGTGCGCTCCAAGGCGACGAACTTGGACGCACATAACCTTGCTCTTGTAACTCTTGTAGTTGCACCTTCAACTCTGCCATCTCTCTTGGCGCTATCCGATATGGAGAGTGTGACACCGGTTTGGCACCCGGTACCAGCTCAATAGTAAAATCAATCTCCCGCCGAGGAGGGGCTCCTGGGAGATCATCTGGGAACACATCGGGATACTCGGACACAACTGGTATACTGTCAAGACTTGGCTTAGGTGTCGAAGTCTGAACTAATGTGTCAAACAGCTCTGCCCCAGACCGAGCCGCCTTGATCACCTAAAGGGACGACATCAAGATCTTACCTGACCCCTTCATGCCCGCAAAGGTCATCTCCTGATCAGTGTTTTGACACAACTTAACTTCCTTACGGTTGCAATTAATGCATGCACCGTACTCCGAGAGTCAATCCATACTGAATATTACGTCGAACTCCACTAACTGTAGAATCAGCGCTGGCAAACCAAACCCCTAGTCTCCAATCCGAATCTTCATTACGCAGACCCTATCCGCGTGCATTGAGCACTACTAGTCAACAACAAATCCATTATGTCTTTTGCCATCGGAAGATGTACTCCGACACGCAATACAATTCCTTTGGGTAAACAGGGACGCGAAGCCCCCCCCCCCCCTAAACGAACGGTGCTCTCGCCAAATGAACGAAAGTCAGGACAAAGCTCAACACAACTAGTTGTAATCTAACATGCACAAGGACGACATGTATTTACAGTTAACTGCTATAACTTTAAACCGTACCTGTCACCACGACCACGAGCATCCTGGCCTCCTACTGGCCAAGGCTGTACACTTCAGACTTCCTCTCAGACTTTGCACGTCTGCTCCAACACTCACGAGCAAAATGCCCCGTCTTCCCGCAGTTATAACAAGCACCCGAGGTTCGGCCTGTAGTTTCCCTTGAAGCACCAAAAGGGGGGCTGGACCCGAAGTCCTAGCCTTCTTATACCACCTAAGATATCTAGACTTTGAGGTAGCTGGCCTTTTGAACTCTATTTTCTTGGCACTAAAGTACTCAACCGATACTGACGTATTTTCCTTAGTCTTTTGAGCACCATCTCGACAAGCTTGGAAAGAGTGCCCTTTCTTGCCACAAGTATGACAGTTGAAAGTAACCTTGCTAGTCGATGATCTACCCTTCTATTTCAGCATTCTGCGAGATGCACCCCTCATAGGACTTGCAGGGTTCGATACCCTACTCACTGGTATCTGGTGAAGTTTCCCCATATCTACTTCCAAAGATCTAGCCGACTCCACCAAGGCTCTGAATCCTAATAGTTTTGGTCCTAGCAGTAGGATTCGCAGCTCACCACGCAGCCCACTATAGAATCTATCAACTATAGACTGTTCGTTCTCCAATTAAAAGCATGGGTAGCGGCTTATCAAAAGAAACGCCTGCAAATACTCATCAACCGAGTGCGTACCCTGCACTAAGGACATGTTCAACTGCTGGCCTGCTGGCCTTCCTAAACTCCTTTCATCATACGCACCACCCGACATTTAAGTCATCACAGGGACAAAGGGTTGCACATTGCTTCCCTGTTATGCACTAGTTACAGCAAGCACCACTTCAACAATCCTTCTTATGGTTTCAAATGATGGAGGGGTCTCAAGCACGTCGCTGGGTGCACTATAATCCTCAGAAACCAGACGTTCTGTCGGCTCTGCGCCACTCCCGGTCACCTATAGTCGTAAAAAATACCAATAAGTGACTAAACAAAATTTCAAAAAGCAACTATAGGAACACGCAGGTTCCTCAAAACAAGTGTATTTTTCATTCCTAATAGGACATTCATGGGTTCTTTTTGATGTTATAACGATGACGCACACAAGTGCTCACCACCACTTAAAAGAATTCGCCCACGAATTCATTCAAGCCTGACCCTAACCAGAAGTCTGATACCAAATTATAACACCCCCATCTGTCGCATGGCATATAACAGAAGGTCCAGCTGGAACCCGACGCCATATATCACAGACAGTCAGAAGAGTTACATAAGAATATTCAAACTATCCAATTAAGACTACTCGTCCTACACAGAGCATTCTAGCAGAATATTTTAAAGTTGAAAGAACCCAAAACTTAAATCCAATAAACATGAATGTCCACAATCACACTACTGGAATGAAACCCAAAATACACTGAAAGGGTACATGGCTTTATGGCCTTACAAATGTTCACTTAATAAAAACATGTCTTACATACATCGGCTCGCAGGCCGGCCACACATGATAAAGATAAAAACAACTATTCGCTTTGGCCTTCTAGGACCAGCAAAGCAACATAGGCTCCAACCCACTATTTGGTACTCGTCTCCGCAGCACCTGCATGCACATTCCACCGCATGGTGGCAAACAAAGAAACGGTCAGCCAAAAGCCGACCAAATTATAACGACCCCGCCCCTAACTCGGGATGGAGGTGCTCTTTCCCTGCATAACATTAGCCCAATAAAATAATAAAGCACAACTATACTATGCCATAGGTGTAGGCTCGCACGGCCAAACACCCCGTCCACTCAGGGCACATTAACGGTGAATCCGATCAATTCTGTGGCTTCACCACCATCCCAAAGATGGCAACCAAGTGAGCATTTAGCCTTTCTGACCACCGTCTAAGGCTCCCGACTATGCCAACGGCCTGTCCCCGTCTTCGGGTCTCTCGCACCGAACTACATAGCCTATGTCCAATTCCACTTGCCCGTTGCTCACGCTGCATATACAATTTAAGACCTACGGGTGGGCCAAGCTTCTCTCGGATCCCAAAAGTTTCTAAACAATCTCATAACCCAGTTATGATCAAGGCCGGTTCCCAGACCGCCAAGTTAGCAGAACACGTTTCCGCTCAGTTTTTCGGGTGCGCCTTGAAGCTAACCTCCAAGGATCCCTGCTGTAATCTACCGCGTAGAAACCTGAAAAACCCAAAGCACGGAGTCTTCTCTGGCAAAACATATCAAATGCAACATCACCGATCCAGACAATACACATCCGGGTAGGCTTCACACACAATGCCTATGCCCGTACTTACGATTCCGGACTCTATATGCAACACAAGGGGGACTATTCACATCAACCCCAAGGAACACCACGCACTCACCGCACACTCGCGGTAGCGGGATTCCCCATGCCGAAAGAAAGAGTTTCACATGCTCAAGTAGAGAATCATTGCCCTTGTAGTCCGCTTTGGCGCCATGGAAAAACTACACGGATGGAAATCTTTGCAACGAACTTTCCTCCACAGATCCGCTCTCAGATTTCGAAACGGTGCTCCGATGCTCCGCCGGCGGTCGGAATCCCTTACTTCTTCCTCCTCTTTCCAACTCCTTGAGAAAGAGAATGGTTGGAGAGAAATGAAGGATTAACTCCACTATTCCCGGCCTTAACAGAGCAGGAAACCATCTGGGTCGTTGGATCTTAATTAAAGAAAACAAACGGCTCAGATCTGTTCAAAACTCTCCAGACCTGGGCCGAACACGGCTTGGCACACGGTCGTGTCCCAGGCCGTGTGCCTCGCTCCAGGCACGATCGTCGAACGGAGGAAAGACACACGGACAGAGACACGCTCGTGTCTCACCTGACACGCCCGTGTCGGGTTCCTCGACACGCCTGTATTCGGGGGCGTGTCACGCATAACCGCCACGGCAACGGACACGACCCAAAAGAACACGGGTATGGACACGGGTAGGCACACGCCCGTGTCAAATGACACACCCATGTCACTTAGCCGTGTTTCTAGCTGTGTCCTTCTCGGGATGAAAATGACCAAAAACACCAGACAGACACGTCCTTGGAAATGCCCGTGTCCTAGGCCGTGTACCCCTATACAGGCACCAAAATCCCCTTTTTCGCGACCGACCCAGATACAATTTTCGGGGCGTTACACAGAGATCGAAGAGAAACCTGCATATAGGTTTTTGGAATATGAAAAGACGATCTCTATCCGACGATAAAATCAAAAACGTCGATCTTAGGTCAAAGATTAATTTATAAACAAATAATATCTTTGGTCTCTGATCTCAGTCGGAAATTGATAGTCGAGCATAGTTCGACGATTAATTTACTGAAGCAAAGTCATCGATCTCTGGTCGACGATTTTCGTCTTCACACAGAGCCGTCGTCAAACTCAGGTCGACGATTTAGCTCAAGAGCTGTTCGAAGATCGTCTATCTCCGTTCGACGATTTAGGAACAGATCCAAAAACTGAACACAAAAATTAAATTAATCCTTCCCATTGATCATTCCAAGCTGATTCAGGAAGAACAGGTGCTTCTTTTCATCAAGGGGTTTGGTGAAAATATCTGCTCTTTGAAAATCAGTGGAGATAAAGTCTAGATTAATTTTCTTTGTCTACATTATCTCTAATGAAATGATGTCTTATATCTATATGCTTTGTTTTAGAATGATGCACTGGATTATGTGTTATAGATATAACACTAGTATTATCACAGAAAATGGTTGAATTATTTAGATTGAAACCATAATCTAAGAGTTGGTTTTTTATCCAAAAAATCTGTGAACAGCAACTGCCAGCAGCCTTATATTCAGTTTCAGTAGTAGATGTTGATACAGAGGTTTGCTTCTTGCAAAACCAGGACACAAGTCTATCACACAAGAACTAGCAAGTTCCTGAAGTGCTCTTTCTGTCCACTCTACATCCAGTATAGTCAGCATCTGAAAATCCAGTCAACTCAAATGCTGACTCTGTTGGATACCAGAGTCCTAGATTAGGATAACCCTTTATATATCTTAAAATCCTTTTTATGAAAATAAGATGGGATTCTTTAGGGTTCACCTGGAACCTAGCACATAAACATGTAGCAAACATGATATTTGGTCTGCTTACTGTTAGATATAGTAGGGATCCAACAATGGCCCTATACCTGGTCTGATCAACAGGTTTTTCATGTTCATTAGTGTCTAATACAGCATTGGCAGCCATGGGAGTCTTCATAGAAGATGCATCAGCCATCCCAAACTTTTTAATAAGCTCATTAGCATATTTACATTGGGAAATGAAGATACCATCAGGAGATTGTTTCACTTGGAGACCAAGGAAATAAGATAACTCTCCCATGCTACTCATCTCAAATTTGGAATGCATTAGATTAGAAAATCTCTTGCACAATTTGGGATCAGTAAAACCAAATATAATATCATCTACATATATTTATACTAATAATATTTTATCATGATGCAATTTTGTAAAAAGGGTTTTATCTACCATACCTCTAGAAAAACCATGCCCTAAAAGAAAGCTGGCTAAGGTCTCATACCAAGCTCTTGGAGCTTGCTTTAAACCATAGAGAGCCTTATGCAGTTTGAAAACAAAAGAGGGATGAGTTGGAGAAACAAAACCTGGAGGTTGTTCAACATAGACTTCTTCTTTAAGTTCTCCATTTAAAACTGCACTTTTGACATCCATCTGATACGCTGTGAACTTTTTGAATGGAGCATAGGGCAGAAAAATCCTTATAGCTTCTAGCCTGGCAACTGGAGCAAAGGTCTGATCATAGTCAATTCCTTCCTCTTGCTTATATCCTTGAGCAACAATCCTAGCCTTGTTCCTCACAATCACACCTTGGGCATCAAGCTTATTTCTGAAAACCCACATAGTTCCAATTACTCGATAGCCTTTAGGCCTTGGAACCAAGTCCCAAACTCTACATCTTTCAAATTGATTTAGTTCCTCTTGCATTGCAATGATCCAATGGGGATCTTGCTCAGCATCAGTTATGGATTGAGGTTCAATTTGAGAGAGAAAACAGGCATGCATCACATCATGGTTGAGTTGATGTCTTGTCTGTACACCTGCTGACATGTCACCAATTACTTGGGATCTAGGGTGATCCCTAAGTGTGACAAAATCAGATGGTGGAGTTGGTTCAGCAACAGCAATTGGAGTGAATTCCTCTTGTGGAATTACTTCTGCTGTTGGAGGAAGTTTAGTTTCTTCCATAGAGTCTTCTTCACTGTCTTCATTTGCTTGTGGTTAGGGATGAGATATCACCTTCTGGGTGAGATTTAAGTCATCCAGCTTTTTACATAGACTTGGTACATGCAAATGATCACTGGTAGAAGCTTCCTTATCCTTGTAAAACATATTAGCTTCATCAAATGTAACATATATAGACTCTTCAATTTTCAAGGATGATTTATTGAGAACCCTATATGCCTTGCTAACTTGGGAATATCCTAGAAAGATTCCCATTGTAGCTTTGGCTTCAAACTTTCTAAGATAATCTTTGTTGTTATTATGTATATACTTGATACAACCAAAAATTCTAAAGTAATCTATTTTAGGTTTCTTCCCTTTGAGTAATTCATAGGGAGTCTTGCCTTAAAGTTTGTGTATCAAACTTCTATTCAGGACATAATTTGCTGTGCTTAAAGCTTCTGCCCAGTAGGATAGAGGCATGTGAGCATCAGCAAGTAATGTGCATGCAGTTTTAATGAGTGTTCTGTTTTTCCTTTCAAATACCCCATTTTTTTGAGGAGTTCTGGGAGCAGAGAAGCAGTGCTTGATACCTTCCTTCTCACAGAATTCTTGCATAGTAAGAGATTCAAACTCAGTGCCATGATCACTTCTCATCAATGCAACTGGAGTAGAGTACTCAATCTTTATGCATTTTAGAAAGTTTGTAGGAACTTTGAAATTATCAAACTTGTTTCTCAAGAAGAAAACCCAAGAGAACCTAGAGAAGTCATCTACAATAACTAAAGTATAGAACTTCCCTCCCAGGCTTTGTACAGGAATTGGTCCAAAAAGGTCCAAATGAAGCAGATACAAAATCCTAGGTGAATCACTCTTATTAACTGATTTAAAACTATTTTTAGTTTGCTTGCCTTCTTGACAAGCCTTGTAAAGGCTTTCCTTCTTATAGGGGCAAGAGGGCAATCCTCTAACAAGGTTGTCCCTAGATAACCTAGCAATATTTCTAAAATTTACATGTCCTAGCCTTTTATGCCACAATGTATTATTATTGCTAACCTGGTTAAACAAACAGATTTCTGAACAAGCAGAATTAAAATCAACTAAATAGATATTGCCTAACCTAATACCTGATAACACAGTATTGCTGTTTAGAGAAATATTGCATTTAGATTCAGTAAAACATACCTCATAACCTGCATCATATAGCTGACCTATGGATATCAAGTTATGTTTCAGGCCAGTTACATATGCCACTTTCCTGAAAGTGACAGCTCCAAGTGTAAATTCTCCATAGCCTTTTGTCTGACCAAAGCTTGAGTCTCCAAATATAACCTTTTGACCTAGCTTTGCCTTATAGTTACTTAGATTGGCCTTATTTCCTGTCATGTGCTTGGAACACCCACTATCCAAATACCACTTATCTTGTATGGTAGGATAGGTCTTTATCTGCAAGGAAAAATAACTCATATATTTTGGACCCAGGTAACCTTGAGTCCTGACTTCTTTTCATACTTAAAACTTGAAATATAAGAGTATTCAGGTTGACTTTTATAACCTAAGGGATGAAATCTCCTAGGTGGGATTATCCAGTTAGTTAAGGGATTGAAAGGTTTAGAATTAGAATTCTTATTGAAATTTCTGTTGAAATTATAGTTTTGATGAAACTGTTTTGAGTTCGATGATTTTAGTTGAGTTCGTCGATCTACATTCGATGACCAGCATTGATATCGTCGATCTTGGTTCTCAAAAAAATAGTGGTTATTATCTGGGTTCCACGATCGTCGATCTCTGTTCTAAGATACATAATGATATCGTCGATCCACATTTGCAGAGTGTTTAGGCTCAAGCTCTGGGTTCTGAGAATGTCGATTGTCGTTCGATGCATAATGTTGAGATCGTCGATCTTGGTTCGATGATTTTTGTTCAGACTTAGCTTTTTATTTTTCTTTATTTATCTCAACTTGTTTTAAAACTTTGTTAACTGTTTTAATTTGTTCTGTATTCTTCTTACCATTATCTGAAATAAACTTTATAGGTTGTGAGAGGTGGTTTTTCTGAATAATTGGTGGTTCACTGGATGATGCACCTAATCCTAACTTACTTCTATTAAGTCTAGCATTAAGTGTGCTGGTAATTTCTACTAGCTGTTTGCTTCTTCCATTCAGTGATTCCTCTAGCTGTTTTGCTTTACTTAATTCAACTTTCATAAAAGTGATTTGTTCACTATACATGTCTATTTCATTTTTCAATTTAATGTTTTCTGATACTAATCTATCATAATTAAATTGTTTATCTCTGAGAAGTTTGATTTCCTTCTCAGATCTAATCAGATCACTACACATAGATTTAAAGTCATTTTTAAAATCTTCAGAGGTAAAGTCAAAGTCTTCCAATACCTGATCACAATCTGAACATTCTTCAGATTCTTCTTCTTCTGAGACATGCCCTGAAGCATTGATGGCCATTAAGCAAATTTCTTTGGCCTTTGCTTCCTCTTCATCTTCACTAAAACTAGAGGAAGATGATTCTTCAGTGTCACTCAATGTTTCTGCAACAAACCCTCTCTCCTTCTTCTTGTGCTTGTAGGAGGATGGTTTGCTGGAGTGCTTCTTGGAGTATTTCTCCTTTCTCCTTTCCTTATGCTTGTTTTTGGACATTCTGGAAGAATATGTCCAGGTTTATTGCAACCAAAATAGATAATCTCTTTAGAAGGGGTTTTGTCATACCTTGGTTTATCATCACTCCTTGATGATGTCCTTCTGAATTTTTTTCTCCCCATCTTGAAGAATCTCTTTGCAAAGAGACTCATCAACTCTTCATTTGATGGAGAAGTTTTTGATACATCTGAAGCTTTGAAAGCTATATTCTGCTCCTTCCTATTTGATGTAGCGGTCTTTTGTTGCTCAGCTTCTCTTGTCATCAGCAGCTGTTCATAGGATTTCAGCTTTCCTAAGACAGATTTTGTAGTCATCTCATATGTGTTTCTGGTCTCTCTGATAGGACAGATTCTAGAGTCCCATGATCTGTGGAAGCACATGAGAATCTTGTCATTTATTTTTGTGACTAAGATGTCTTTGTCAAGAGTTTTCAGCTCATTAACAATGATACTGAGTCTATTGTACATCTCAGAAACTTGCTCAGTTTCTTCCTTTTTAAAATTCTCATACTGGGAGATGAGATAATCTTTCCTGTCCTTCCTTTCATCTGCTGATCCTGCAACCATCTGGTTTAAGGAATCCTAAATGGCCTTAGCTGATTCACATTCAGCTACTTTCTAAAATATATCATCAAACATTGTTTGTGCCAGTATGTTCATGGCTTTTGCATCAGCAATCTTTTCTTTCTTGTATGGTTCATTGTAGTATGGAGGAGGTACTGCAGTCATGTTTGTGGAAGTACTTGCAGGAGCAGCTGGTGGTGGAGGTACTCCTGTTAAGATAGAAGCAAAAAATGTCTTCATCAATAGAATTCATATAAAGCCTGATTCTTGCCTTCCAGATTCCAAACTTTTGCAAGTTGCAAACTGGAGGTTTGGTGCTTGAAAATCCTTGTACTGTGTCATGGTATAACAAAAAAAATAGTAGAGTAAATAAATATCTATCAGAGATCTTAGGTTCAGGTGTTAGTCTATACAACCTTAAAAACACACCCTCTGATACCAATTGAAAGTGAGGGATAGATAGAATTTACTCTAGAGGGGGGGTGAATAGAGTATTAAAAAAATTGTTTAGATTTATTTCGGAATTAAAATATTGATACTTATATGAAAGAGGTAAATGCGCAAGAAACTATCACAGCACAATACAAAAAGAAAACACAAGGCAACCAGACGACACAAGAAATTTTATAGTGGTTCCCCAAATCTGGGTACATCCACTCTTCTACCACCCTAGTAGGAATCCACTTAGGTTTTTGATCAGGTCCTCTATCACCACATGATCTGCTTCAGGTAGATCTAGAAACCCTTCAGGCTTTTGATCAGGTGCCTAAAAACCAATAGGTTTTTGACCAGGTGCCCTATCACCAAGTAGTTCACGTTTGAAGGGAGTAAGAACCCTGTACAAGAGAGGTTAAAGAAAAATAGATGACAGTCTTCTCTTTCTCAAACACAATGAGAAGACTATGTGGATTTGATGATGTCAAAGCTCCCCCTGAGATGTAAAGTAGATTAAGGAAGATGGAAGCTTTGTCCAGGGTGTAGGTCTTCAGATTGATGTTGATTTGAGCTCTCTGTAGATTTTTGAAGCATGAAGAAGGAAGAAGACTAGAGAGAATTGTGTGTTGAACGAGTTCTTCTTCTTCCTTGTTTCAGCAAAGCAAGAGACCTTGAGAGCAAAAAGATTGTTTTCTAACTGACTGTCTCAGTGATTCTTGTTTCTTTCTTTTTGAGTTCTCTATTTTCATCAGAATGACCAATGGCTTGAATTTGAATTCCCAAGATAGTACTTAATTCTCTGCAAGAATTTAGGAGCTCAAACGGCTAGAATGGCGGGTAATCATAAATGCACTTCCATAATTATCTTTACAGAATATTCTGTGAATACCATAATTAATGCTTCATGAAATATGACTATCAACCTTAAGAATGTCAGCATTAATTATCAGAATATATTTGCCTTAAAAATTTATCATAACCAAAATAAATACTTTTGACTGATCTGAGAGAACTGATAACTGAAAGCAGCAAAAAATTGTAGAGCTTGGCTCAGAGATCGTCGAACTGGGTTAAGAGATAGTCGACCTGTGAACAACTATCATAGATCTGAGATAACTGCTGAGAAGCACAAGATCGTCGACCTGAGCTCATAGATCGTCGAGCTCAGTTCAGATTAGAGGACTCTGAGATCGTCGATGGAAGATCGACGATCGTCGAGCTGAGTTCGACTATAGTCGAACTGATATAGATAATCCACAGAATTTTTCTGAATCTAAGTCTGAGTCCACTACAATGCTGGTTTGCACAATCCTAACCTAAAAGGATTTAACTAAGACTAGACAAGGACCTAGGCTATACATGGGGGTCAAAACACCCTAAGAGTGAACCTAACACAAATCCAAACAAGGGTTCCAACACTCTCCTTCCTTCTATGTGAAGATGAGTACTTGGTTTCATGAAGAGAGTTGGCAAATTGAGGGTGAATAAGGGAGGAGGAAATTTTGGATGTAGTGTTGATTAAATGGCAAGAGGAAGAAGACTAACTAATGTTGTTCACTTTTCTTTAATATGCATGCAGAAATCTGATTCAGATTTCTGCGCGAAGCGAACTTCAAGCCCGTTTTCGGGTACGATACGTTTAGATCCGGGCCTTAAACTAAACACGAAAGTCATAGCCCTTGAAAATACCTTTTTCAAACGGATGGTTTCACGTCTTCAAACGAAGTCTGTAGCCTCAGGAAAGTCCAATCGAACTTGCTGGACTGATAGGCTATAAGTGTAGAAATTTGTTTTCTGTATGTAGTGGCCTTCGAGGCTGATTTCAAGTATTTTATGTTCTGATCTGGGTTATGGTCCAAGTATAAAAGTTGTAGTCCTTGGAATTACCTTTCCAACAGATTGTTGCACACTTTCATACGAGTCTTGTAGACACAGGAATGTCCAGTAAACGTGACTGTACAGTCAAGTCCTGTATATTTACAATTCTCGAGTTAGTGTAGAATGTGGTTTGGTTTGAGTAAAGAAATTGTAAGAATAAATGTTGAGGTTTTAGGGAACGTAGCCCTATGTGAACGTGATAAACAAATGGTGGGATAAACATAATTGTGCATGGTTGTACTTAGGGAAATGGAAAAGGTTTGGAAGAAGATGTAACGCTTGATAATTGAACGAGTAAACCGTGTATTCTTGTCAATGAAAGGGGTGAACTTCTTTATATCGATGTGATCACCGTGATGGAAGCAAAAGGATTGGTGGATGCTCAATCCTTAAAATAAATCAGAAGAGGTAGATGCATGGCCATGAGATGTGTTAAATAAGGAAGGTGTAAAGAGGTCCACTGCTTGGAGTCGAGTCTCCCGTCGGGTAGCAGTATGGGATCGATATGTTGTATAAGGTGGCTTACCACCTTAGAAAGTGATGAACCCTTGTGTGTTATGCGATTAGTAAGGGTTCGAAGTGCGTGAGTGTTTGTCTTACTGAAATAATATGATGTTAAGGGACTCAGTATACAGCCGTCATATGCGAAATGCATGCTGTGTGAGTTGGCACGCGGTTTCATAATCATGGGTTAAGGATAGTGTAGCAGGTCTACGTGCTTACCAGTAGTCACACCAACGGGAGTTGACAGATAGACTTTGGGCAATTTGGTTGTGTCCTCGGTGCTCATTTTTGAGGCCCTCTCTATGCCAAGTGGACGGATTTGCTGTGTGCTTGGTGCTCATTCCCGAGGACCTTTCCGCGCCACACCTTATGTTAGTTTGGGTTGTGTTCTTGGTGCACATCTACCCAAGACCCCTCTGAGCCATAGTATGTATGTGAGCTCTGTTGTTGTGTTATTAGTGTTGATGCGTACGGAGGCCTAGGTCAGGTAGTGTGGATGCCCGTCTTGTAGTGGAAAAGCTCGTTCCATTGTCACCGTCTGGCCACGATGGATGGCGCCTGAGAGGTTAGCTACCTTTTCAAAAAGTAGGAACTACAAGTCCGTGTCGACATATCAGTTACATGTGCGTGAACATGGGTGAGTCATTGCATTGCATTCATATCATCATATTACATTACGCATACAAGATCCTTATCATATACGTTTGTCTGTACATTCTTATATGATGAGTTACTTTACTGTTGACCTGATCCTTAACTTATATGTCTGTATGGGTATTCATATAACTTAAGTTACTTCATGTCATAGATTAATGCTATAGTGTTGTTGATTGTAGAACTGCTAGAGTAGATTGTTATACTCATCCGTTGTTTTTACTTTGATATACACTGATAGTTGATTTGTCCTACACCACCTGCTTGTACTACTATTTCTATATATATTGTACCCTTGTTCCTTTCTCCGCCTGGTGCCGAGGAGTCACCAAGGGAGTGGATGTGATAGCCACTTAGTCTTTCTGACTAATAGTTGCTACGTCTTTCTTTTTAGAAGGAAACCCCGCAGATAGAGTAGCAGCATGTTACGCAAGAGGGCAGTCAGGCCAGGACGACAGGGCTTGATACGATGGTACCATCATTACCGTCAATGACTGATGTGAGTATTGAGGGACTCATTTTGTATCTATTTGGCATTGTGTACTCTGATGATATTGAAGCCTTGGTTGCTTCTTATTTCTATTATACTTGTGGACTTATATACTAGTATGCAATTTTGACTTCTGATTTATATTCTTTATGTTAGGTTGGCATGGATGATATGTTTAGCCAGCAGGATAGGTGTCTTGTAGTACAGGTTAGCCCGTGTGCTAATGTTACCGCATGGCGGCTGTTCTTAGCATAAGACTCCCCTCGTGTCATGTTTTGTGTTTCAGGATGGGGGTCTTACAACCTGTCACCCTTAATTGAAGGAGAAGAAAACCTTCAAGTCTCAGGCATACAAGTTAATCTTGATGCTAGCTCACCTCAGAAAGAGGTTGCTGATGTTGAGGGTGAGAAAATTGTTCCATAAAGGACTAGTACCCTAGCTGAGGGGGAGCTTTAGCAGACCGCAGAAAATCTTCATGAGAAGATAGTCAAGTTCTTAGAAAATCTTTAGGATAGGATTGATCTAATCTTAGATGTTCCAGAGGACAAGATTGTGGAAGATGCTCAAGAAAAGATGAATGCTCTAGTTGAGGGGGAGAAGGATCAGTTGATTGAGGATTTAGAGGACAATCCTATTGATGAATTTTTGAATCTGGATGATCAGAATGAGGGGTAGCTTCTTACTAAAGTCCCAGCTCAGGGAAAAGGTCTCCTAGTATCCTAAGTGGATGAGACATCCACTCAAATTGAGTTGGATGGTCAAGAGGACCAAGGGAAAATAATAAATCTTGATGTCACAGATGTGCTATAAGTATCCCTTCCCCAACCATCCTCCAACCTATCAGAAACTTTAATTCCATCATCAATATAGAATCTACTAGATGAGCAATCTATATCAATAAGAAGTTACATTGATGACTCAATAAAGAGTGTAAAAGCTGAGATACTAACTGAAGTTCAAAAAGTCAAGATAGAGATCATGACTGATATAGATTCTCTGAAAGATTAAACAGTTCATGTCGACAGACAAACTACTAAATGGTTTTCCCTAGTTACAAACACTGTAAAATAAAATGTCACCATTCTAAGGTCAATGGATAAAAGTCTGAAGAACTCGGATCAGGATATTACAAGTGTAAAGAATTGGGTAAGCCAAACAGATGAAGTTATCAGAGGAGTTGATCATGTTGAACAACATGTGTACACTCAAATATAGGCTATGGACTTTGCAATTCAAAACATAAATGCTATTCTTGATGATTTGGAAAATGTGTTCTAGATAATGTCTAGCAGGTTTGATTCCAACACCCTTCATCTGAGAAATAGTATATTTGAAGAAGTTAGAAAGGGGTAAAGTCCAATGTTGAGAAAATCCTAAAGGTCCTTTAAGGTACAAGAATAACTCTATATTTGCCTTGCTGGAAAAAAATAGTCCTAAACATTTTGATTTTTCAGCATAAGAAAAAAATGCTCATGCTGCACATCTTGCAGCAAGAAGAAATAGAGAATTCTTCATGTTAAGAATTCATGGCCAAAAGGAGAGTAGAGCAAGCCGAAGATCTTGACTATGAGTGCTGGAGTGATGAATCCAGGAACATCATTATTAATGCCTGGATTTATCATAGCCAGCTTCTAAATAATATTGACAGTGTATATGTAAGACCCCCCCCCCTCCCGGATCCCAAAACACGGCACGAAGGGGGGGGTCTTACAAATGGTATCAGTTTGCCACGATCCTCAACTAAAGAAGTCATTTAACAATGGTGCCACCCTCGTTTGATTAGTCAGTTTGGCGACAAACTGACTTAGCGGAAGTAGTGGTGTGCCCATATGTAATTCACGATAAGTATGTCCAACTTTGACCTTAAGATTAGCCAACCTGACCATACGTTTGCATTTTATGTGTAGATTCCAGCGCTCGTTGAGCAGGTGAGAGGCACTCCTACACCCTCCATACCCACTCCCACTCAGTTCCAACAATCTGTGTTGGGGCTGACGCTCACTGCCATCCTCGATGATTTTAGGGCGCAGCAGCCCCCGGTGCAACAACAGGACGCGAGCTCCAACTGGCTGAGCACCTTCCGGGCTCTCTCCCCTCCCACCTACCTTGGGACGGAGTCAGCCGTACGTACAGAGGAATGGCTAGACACGGTTCAGGAGTTGTTGGCGGGTATCCGTTGCCCGGCCAACATGGCAGTGACATTGGCGGTGTCCGTCTTGAACTCACATGCTAAGAGGTGGTGGAAGTCCCTCATGGGCTCTACCTTCCAAGGCCGGGTATACACAGAGATAAGTTGGACTGAATTTTCGAGTGTTTTCTTGGAGAACTTTATCCCTACATCGGCCCAAGATGAGCTTGAGCAGAGGTTTCTTCTACTGAAGCAGGGATCAAAGTCGGTTACAGAATACCAGCGGGAATTCCAGCATCTCGCAAGGTTTGCGGATTCTTACGAGTTGGATGACAGAGGTTATGTCAAGCGCTTCTACAAAGGGATGCGAGATCCCCTAAGGCAGTCCATTTTGGTTATAGCGGATGGAAGCTTGGCGGAGATCATTGATATGGCGAAAAGATTGGAGGCGGACCAGTTGGGATGCAGTAAGAGGCCTGCGGAGGACGTGATGGAAGTCGGCCCATGGAATAGAAGGAGGCGAGACTTCAGAGGAGGAAGAGGATATCAAACAAGTGGAGGGCGTGTCCACCGAAACTATAGGGGGGGAGCATCCGGTTCCGCAGCCACCTGCGTTGCCTCCACCCCCACAGCCTCAGCAATTTCAACAACCTGAAGGGAGTCATGGGCCGGTATTCTTCGAATGCAACCAGCCGGGCCATATCTGACGTTTCTGTCCGCAGTTATATGGGAACGTCCCTCCTTCTCTCCATCCTGCTCTCCCTCCAGCAGCCACACGAGGATGGGGATACATGCGTGGTCGAGGACGAGGACCGCGAGGAGGTAACCCCGGCCCTGCTAGGGATCAGGTGCACGCGATTGACATGGCGCAGGAATGGAACCCACAAGATGTGATTGCAGGTATGATTTAATTAATTAACATATTTTCATGGTCTAACTTGAATTGATTATGACTTACTAGACACCTAGCAATAAGTTTTGGTTGTTGGTACATAGGCACCGTGATTATTGGTGGGAAGACGGCCTATGCGCTGTTCGAGACTGGTGCCTCACACTCCTTTGTGTCCGAGGATTTCATAAAAGACGTGGATGGTGTACAGTACTTCACTGGCATAGCCCGACGTGTACGCCTTCCGGATGGCTCGGAGAGGATTGCAACCGTTAAGTGCGAGTTGGAGTTATTTATTGATGGGAAGGCCTTCGATACGCCGGCCATGGTTCTGAGAATGCCGGAGTTTGACATCATTTTGGGCATGGCATGGCTAGACTGGCACTTCGCGAGGATTGACTTCGCGGAGAAGCGGATCTATTTGAGACATGGAGACTCTGACGTCATCTTCCAAGGTATTGGCTTCGCGCCGCGTATGATATTATCTTCTTTTCAGGCTGTAAAAGCCCATATGAAGGGGGACGAGGTCTTCATGATCTGGTTCGAGTTGAAGGAAGAAGCATTGGAATTAAAGGATGTACGGGTAGTGCGGGATTCTCCCGAGGTATTCCCTGAGAAGCTACCAGGATTACCTCCGCATAGAGAGGTTGATTTCAAGATTAATCTAGTACCAGGTGCCAAGCATGTATCCAAGGCTCCGTACAGAATGGCCCCGAAAGAACTCGCGGAGTTTAGAGTTCAATTGCAAGAACTGGTGGAGTCAGGGTTCGTTCGCCGCAGTTCATCACCCTGGGGATCCCCTGTGCTGTTCGTGAAGAAGAAGGATGGAACCCTGGGGTTGTGCATAGATTATCGGGAACTCAATCGGTTGACGGTACGGCACACTTAGCCGCTACCTCGGATCGACGAGTTGTTCGATCAACTAGTGGGAGCACATTGGTTTTCTAAACTGGATTTGCGCTCTGGATACTATTAGCTGAGGATACAAGAAGGGGACATCCAGAAAATGGTCTTCAGTTCAATATATGGTTTGTATGAGTTTACGGTAATGCCATTTGGGCTCACAAATGCCCCTTCGGCCTTCATGAGCCTGATGAACAAGGTGTTTGAACCATATTTGGACATCTTCGTCATTGTTTTCATCGATGACATCTTGGTCTACTCAAAGACGGAGGAGGAGCATGTCGAGCACCTGACCTTGTTTTTGAAGAAATTGAAGGAGCACGCCTTGTACGCCAAGTTTAGAAAGTGTGAATTCTGGCTTAAGGAGGTTGTCTTTTGGGGCATGTGATCAGTGGAGCAGGATTAGTAGTGGATCCAGCAAAGGTGCGAGCCGTGAAGGAGTGGTCGCCTTTGAAGTCGCCGGTCGATGTGAGGAGTTTCCTTGGACTTGTCGGGTACTACCGCAAGTTTGTGAAAGGATTTTTCAAGATTGCCCTTCCTCTTACCTCCTTGACGAAGAAGGGTGTGCCTTTTAAGTGGACACCACAATGTGAAGCGGCGTTCAAAGAGCTGAAGGATGGGCTTACCTCCGCCCCCATCCTTGCACTTCCATCTGGGAAGGAAGGATTTCAGGTTTACACTAACGCATCGTATCAAGGGATGGGAGCAGTACTGATGCAGCACGGACACGTGATCGCATATGCTTCAAGACAGTTAAAGAAACATGAAATTAATTACACGGTCCATGATTTGGAGTTGGGAGCAGTGGTGTTCGCTTTGAAGGTCTGGAGGTATTATCTATATGGCGTCCATTACGAGATCTCTTCCGATCACAAAAACTTGAAGTATGTCCACACCCAGAAGGAGTTGAACCTGAGACAACGGCGATGGTTGGAATTTCTATGTGGCTATGAGTTCACCATGAACTACCACCCCGGGAAAGCGAACTCGGTAGTCGATGCCTTGAGTAGAAAAGTGCCAGGCTCTAGCCCAGAGTCTCGGTTGATGAGTATGGAGTTGGCTCGGATGATCGAGGAGATGGAAATTACTCTAGTATTCAAGGCTCCTTCGGCAGAGTATACGGAGTATTTGGCCAACATGAGCATAGTTTGTGATATCCGGGACCGGATTCGGGTGGAGCAAGGAATGGATGCGGCCTTGGCCCCGGAAATCAAGGCAATTGAAGATGGGACCACCGATGAGTACACACTAAAAGACGGCCTCGTTTATTTTCGTGGCCGGCTCTATATTCCCAAGGGCGGCAAAATTCGGGAGGATATCTTGAGAGAGGCACATTGCTCTCAATATTCTGTACACCCGGGTATTGCCAAGATGTACACCGGCTTACGGAAGACCATGTGCTGGTCGGGAATGAAGAAGGATGTTCGTTACTATGTTACACATTGCGAAGCTTGTCAAAGAGTGAAGGCTGAATGTAGGAGTACCGGTGGTTTGTTGCAGTCATTGCCCATCCCCGAATGGGAGTTCGAGGATATCTCCATGGACTTGGTCCATGGGCTACCTCGTTCCCGCTGCGGGAATGATTCAGTGTGGGTTATTGTTGATTGAAAAACAAAGGTGGCCCAGGTCATTCCAATGAAGAAGGAAGTACACGTGGATGTTTTGGTACGCCTTTTTGTGGAGCAATTCGTACGGTATCATGGCGTGCCCAAGACAATTGTTTCGGATCAGGATGGTCGGTTTACTTCCAAGGAGTGGAAGGCAGTACAGGCATATTTGGGCTCACGCGTTACATTTAGCACTGCATTTCATCCTCAGACGGACGGGCAGTCAGAGCGGACCATCAGAACACTAGAGGATTTATTGAGGTTATGTGTGCTGGACAGAAGAGAGCCGTGGGAAATACTCTTGCCCCTGGTGGAATTCTCCTACAATAATAGCCATCAGGCGAGCATCGGTGTGGCGCCCCATGATGCCCTTTACGGAAGAAGGTGCAGGACCCCCTTGTCTTGGGTGCAGGATGAAGATCCGAAGGCATTAGGAAATGAATATATAGATGATACTGATGCGGCGGTCAGATTGATACGGGATCACATGTTGGAGGCTCAAAGTCGACAGGCGAAATATTACAATAAAAAGCACCGGATGGTGGAGTTCCAAGTGGGCGATAAAGTGTTCCTCAAGATTCGGCCGATGCATGGAGTGTCGCGGGTGCGTGGAGTGAAAAATCTCAGCCCAAGGTATGTTGGGCCTTATACTATACTAGAAAGGATTGGCCTGTTGGCCTATCGGTTGGAGTTACCACCAGAACTAGAGAATCTCCATGACGTGTTCCATGTGTCGTCGCTTCAAAATGCACTGTTGCGGCCCGACCAATATATTCCCACTACTGATGGTGTAGTGGCGTCAGATAGGTCTGTGCGACTAGAGCCGGTGCGAATTGTTAACAGCGAGACAAGAACTTTGCGCCGCAAAAGTGTACCCTTGGTGAAGGTGCTATGGTCGAATCATGGGAAAGAGGAGTACACATGGGAGCCAATGGATTTGATGCAGCAACGCTACCCGGAGTTGTTTGCTCAAGGTAATTTTATTTAAAAGCATATGTTAAATTTTCGGTTATGCTTTTCTCCCCATAGCCTAAGCCTGATTTCGGGGACGAAATCTTTTATTTTGTTTATAGGATTTGTAACGTCCCGAATCGCACTAGGCCCCTCGTGCGTGTTTTGAGTCTGGAGAGCTGACTAGGGTTCATGGGGGGGTGCTGACAACAGGGCAGCATATGTGAAAAGGAGGAGAAATTAGACTAGCATGAGACACAGGTAGAGACACGGGCGTGTCCCTACCTGTGTGCCTGTGCGTCGAGCTGAACTCGACGAGGCATGTCGAGATCGGCGAGCTGTGTCGACACCATGTGACATGGGTAGCGACACGTGCGTGTCCCTACCCGTGTGTGTCGAGTTACACTCGACAGGACGTGTCGAGACTGACGAGCTGTGTCGACACCATGTGACACGGGTAGCGACACGGGCGTGTCCCTACCCGTGTGTGTCGAGTTACACTCGACGAGAGGTGTCAAGATCGACGAACTGCACGTCGACTTCGACGAATTAACATGACACGGGTAGAGACACGGGCGTGTCCCTACCCGTGTTCTCTAGTCGACGAGTTTGATCGAGATCGATGAAATGTTGAGATCGTCGAAATGCATCCCGAGAAGGACACGGCCAGGGCACACAGCCGTGTCATGTGGACACGGGTCGGGACACGGGTTGGGACACGTGCGTGTCCCTACCCCTGTCAAATATTGAACCGACATGGAAACTGTCGTTGCCGCTTCGCCAGGCAGGACACGGGTAAGGACACGGCTGTGTCCCTACCCGTGTCACTTTTCATATATAAGGGTGAGAGAAAACCCTAGCCGTTTTCATGCTCATTTCATTCCCTATTTCCTGTGAGAACTCCTGGTGAGAGAGAAAACTGCTGGAGCAAGTTCTACAGGAGAAAATCCGCCATCACCGTGAAGGAGAAGATGCTGCCAAGGAGAATTACGAGATCCATGGCCGGAAATGGAGGAACCGCTGGAGTCAATGTGAGTTTCCTACCCTCTCCCTTAGTGCTAGATCTGTAGATATTTAGGCGAGACATCGACTCAAAAGAGTCTTGACATATGAGAAGATGCTTTCTCTAGGGTGAGGCCAATCTGGGGCTTGTGCTCTTGGTTAGTGGTGTCTTCTACCTCTCCGATCTTATATGTGGAGATGGGGGATGGTTTCGTGAAGAGCAAAGGCCTCTTGAGGTTGAATAAGGGTGGAGGAAATTCTGGAATGATTTGGGAAGATCGCCTTGAGAAGGAAGATGAACCGATGATGTTCATTCCGCCTTAAGATGCGTGCAGAATCTATATTCTGCGTGCAGCGAACTTCGTGGCCATTTTTAGGTGTGATATGGCCCGATCTGGGCTTTCGGCTAAACATAAAAGTTAAAGCACTTGAAAATACCTTTCTAACGAATGGTTGCACAACTTCAGGCAAAGTCTGTAGCCATGGGAAAGTCTAAACGAAAATAGTGTTCAACAAATCCTCCATGCAGAAATTGTGTTCTGTACGCAGCGGACTTCAAGTCCTATTTCAAATAGGATAATTTCAAATCTGGGTTGAGGTCGGAATACAAAAGTTGTAGATCACGGAAAGGCATTCCATCGTGGGGTTATACGTCTTCACCAGATTCCTGTAGCTTCGAGAATCTCCAGTCGAATTTGCTGTCCAGATTCAATCTGCACCTAAATTTTGGGCTTTAATGGAATATGGATTTGAATTCGGTGGAATTAATATTGCAGGTTACTTGGCTTGGATGAACCCTTATGATTAATCATTTGTTGCATGATTGATGTAGCTTATTAATCAGATTTCATATAATCAAATTGTGAAGCAATCTTATTTAAACGAATTGACTTGATAGGAATTGAAAGATTGATATTTGTGCACTTCATGTTTATAATATGACATTATCATATGGAAAGTGTGATAGATCTTTATATGCGCATCATGTTTATGTTACGTTGTCATCATTTGGAAAGTCATGTAGAGGAATAAATTATGGCCATGAGTAAGGCTGACTAATGGAATGAGTTTAGTAGTCCAATACTTAGAGTGTCGTCTCCCTACGGGTAGTATTGTGAAGGGATGTAGGTGCGGTGTTGACCGTCACTTGTTTTGTTGTGTTGAGATAAGGTATGGATGGATGGTTGGGCTGTGTCCTCGTGCTTACTTCCGAGGCCCCTTCCTTGTTATGTTGATGTGGCATTTGCATGTGCTGTGAGTCGACACGCGGTGTCGTAATCCTGGGTTAAGGATAGTGTGGAAGGTCTATGGGCTCCCCAGTCATCACACCGACGGGAGTTGACAGTTAGACTTTGGGCGGTTGGGCTGTGTCCTCGGTATTCAGGTCCCGGGGCCCCTTTCGTGCCAAGTAAACGGTTGGGCTATGTCCTCGTGCTTACTTTCGAGGGCCCTTCTGGGTCACACAAGGCCAGTTCGGGCTGTGTTCTTGGTGCACATCTACCCAAGACCCCGCTGGGCCATAGTATGCATGGGCTCCGCTGTTGTGTTCTTAGCGTTGAGGCATACGGAGGCCTAGGTGAAGTAGTGTGGATACCCGCCTAGTAGTAGAAGTGCCTGTTCTACTATCACCGCCTGGCCACGGCGGCTGATGCCTGAGAGGTTAGCTACCTGCTCGAAAAGTGGGAACTATAGTCTGTGTCGACATAGCAATTGCATGGGTGTGATCATGGGTGAGTCATTGCCTAGCATTCATAACATTTCATATCATTGCACAACAAGATCCTCATCGTATAAATTTGTATGGGCACTCTTATACGATGAGTTACCTTTATGTAACCCGATCCTTAACTTATAAGTTTGTATGGGCATTCTTATAAGTTAAGTTACTTTCATGCTGTTACTTATACTTGTTAGTTTAGTGTAGCTCTTAAATAACTACTGATTATGATACTGCTACTCTTACTCTATTGTCACCTACTTGTACCTCTTTCACTTATATATATATATATATATATATATATATATATATATATATATATATATATATATATATATCCTTGTTCCTTTTCTCCGCCCAGTGCCGAGGAGTCGCCGAGGGAGCGGATGTGAAACCACTTAGTCATTTCGACTAACGGTTGATACGTCTTCCTTTTTAGGAGGTCACGCCGCAGGTAGAGCAGCCGCAGACTATGCAGCAGGACAGCCAGGCCAGGATGATAGGGCCTGAGGTGACGGTGTTGTCGATACCATCGGTTACTGATGTTATTAGATTGATACTCTGATGTAGCCCATTTGGGCAATGATTAGTTGTAATCTGATATATAGTAGAAGCATGTTTTAGCTTCTCCTTTATTGATGTTTTGGACATTATATACTTAGTGTGGATTTTGACTTCTCTTTCTTATTATATTTTGGTGAGGTTGGCATGTGATGTGATGTTGTTGTAGCCGGCGGAATATGCATCTTGTGCTACAGGTTAGCTCGTGTGCTAATGTTACCGCAAGGCGGCTGTTCCGGGCATAAGACTCCCCCTTTGTGCCGTATTTTGGGATCCGGGAGGGGGGGTCTTACAGTATATCCGTGTGAAGAGTGGATAAAGCATCTGGAAAGAAAATCTCTTAGAGAAAGGGTGTACAAAGAAAACTTGGTGAGGAGGAATAATCCAAGAAGGATGCTCTCCAAGTATATTCCTAAACCATTCTTGTACTTCAAGAGACAAAACAATAATGCCAAATAATTTGAGATGCAGGTTGCTGCTCAAGTAGAAAATTTAGGCTCTGCTCCCAAAAGGATGAGGATAGAATCAGCTAGCATTCCTGAGTACAAGCATCGAATTTCTTAAAATTCTAAAAATTCTGTTGATGTATCACTACAACAAATATGGACATCCGCCACGTCTTTAAGAGGCTTTGGTGATGTTTTTCAAACATCACTAATATTTTCACGACGTTTTTATAAACGTCGCACAGGCGTCGCGAATAGAAATGTCGCCAGAAGTATTCACGACGTTTTTTATATCCCCGTCGCCAATAGAGTTATGACATTAGCGACGCTTACATTAATAAACGTGGCGAGCTTTGACCGCATTATGTTGTTAAAATGTGGCGAGCATTAACCACAATTTTTCTAAAAAAACTTTGCAATTTCACGTTTGTTTAAGCTTTGGCCACGTTTTTTAAAAAATGCCAACAATATTGTTTTGTATATAAAAAAAATATATGATATTTTTTATTGTCAATTTTGTATTTTGATCCCATGTTTTTTTTATTGTCTTTGCAATCTCTTGGATATCATATTAACCAATAGTTTTTGCAAGCGCACTAAAACATTTAATAAGTATCACAAAATCCTATATAGTATTATAGCATAGAGGTTATGTAACATAAATGAGATGAATCTGCCGGCATGCTTGAACTAAAAATGCTTACATTATTTCAAATAGCCATTACTAATTGGTCAAAATCACGCAAAGAACGTTTTTTGCTAGTTGAAATAGCCATTACTAACAACTAAGAAAAACTAAACACTTCAAAACACTTTGATGGAATGGCTTCTTCAAAGGTTAAAATATTTCATATACATGAAGAAACAAACATACAAATCCTGATGAAAACATGATCTCACTCATACAAACAAATAAAAAGATGTTGCATAGCAATGTTATCCGTTCATACTCATCAAGCCAACTTTCTTCCTGGAATGCAAACATCCCTTTTTCCATCCTATCCAAAATGTCTTTTCGGCATGTACATTGCTCTTGAGTAATGGAAATCTAATTATCCATATCAACCAGCAATATAGAGAGATCTGCTTTCCCTGAGAACATAAAAAATGAATAGAGGTTACATAGCATATTAAACCGGTCAATCAAATAATTATCATCACAAAATCCACTGACATAATACTATTTGAAAATAGGATGACATGGAAAAGACAAATTTAATAAAAGGATATTTTGGGAGCAATGATGCACAAACATGCAGAGACTATATGGTTGTCATTGAGGCCTCATACGAGCAAGGGAATTTCATCATATTTAAGAAAGCGGGAAGGAGTTGAGCATGGAGTGTGTTTGTGTGGTGGTGGTGGGGGCATCATAGAGTGTTATATAGAAGGGGAGGCTTTTAGGGTTTTGGGTTGCATAAATGGTCACTGTTTCATCTCCTTCTATCCCCAGTTCATCATCTAATATTTCAAGGGCCAAGGGAAATTAATCATACGGTTGACCAGGTTCATTGGAGCATTCACAACACAAAATATAATGAACATATCGGGAGTGTGGGATCAGTTCATGCATATCGGATTTTTGTTCACCTAATTATGCATGGTTAGCACAAACAACACATTCAGGGAGACAAAAGAAAGATTTTTAGTTAAGTGAGTTATAAGAACATAAAATTTATTGAGGAGAAATTAAGAAGCAAGATCAAGGTTCAGAGCATACCAATCATGTCTGAGTGCTCTGTATTTTTTGTCTCAACATAACTACTCAACCCAATGATCATGACACCTAGCAAACAAAACATGAAAAAATGCACAAAATACCCTACAAAACATAATATGCATCCAATAAGCATTTTGAAGGAAAACACCAGTGCCAACTGAATTAATCATCATTTTTCGCAAGTTGATATAAGAATGAAATTTCAAGACAAATTGGAAGAAACGTACAAACCTAGAAGATCAGATTCCAGTTTGGAAGCAAAAAGAGTAAAGGTTGTCTCTTCGCCATCTACCAACGTATCATATTCTTGTTCTAACGACTTTGGAGGATGGTTAGAGTGAGCTAAATTATAATCCACATTGAGTTCTGAACCACGACCATGTCGTTTTGACAAATATTTTGTTTCGGAAGCAGTCTGCTCCAAAAGATCAAGATCATAATTCTTAGCTTCCTATTTTATCTCTTCAATTAATATTGCATCATTGGGTCTCTTTTGTATGTTGTTGCCCTCATACAAGAGTCCAGCAGCAGAAAACTTTGATACAGAATGTCCAAAATGAGGTGAAGTGCTTGAAGTATACTGTCTTTTCATGAATGCACAATATACTTTCGGATATAAGTAGTGCATCAAAATAGGCCTGTTTCTTGGAGTTGAAGAAGGGTGAAGTGAAAAATAAGAGATCTAAAACCACTTCAGCTAAGTTAAAACTTTCCGTGAAATTATAACTCTTCCCAAATGCTCCAGAGCTACTCTTAAGTGGACAAATTTGATACTATCACCATCCCACAAAACACTATCCATATGCACATAGACACATACATTGATTTATATGGTACCATATAGAAACATCAATGAACATCTGTGTAGCAAAACAAGGCATGTATACAAAGATATATGGGATCACAGAAAATATTATATGCACAGTTCCTAATTTTACTTTGTAGCTTAGAAAACTAGTTGGCTAAGAAATTTTGAATTTCCAACCTTTCCAGCAAGAATCAAATGAATGTAATAATTTTGGCTCCAAATGCACAATTTTATATAGATTCTACCAAATAAAAACAAATTTAAATATCTGCCTCTAAGTATTGCAAAATGAAGGCCCCATAACTCTAACGAGCCATCAAGAAAATCTGAAAGGGCAAGATAAGGAAACCCAAGCCCTCAAAGTCCCAAATCGCACCTGTAAAGACGAAATTGTTCTCTCCGCTCAGATCTTCGGGGTTGAAGGAGCTCAGGGATGCGGACATCTCAACTTCCATTTGAGAGGAACAGAAAACCTAGACCCAACACCCGTTGTGTCTTTTGCGACTAAAAACTTGAATTGGAATATGCTTCTCGTGGAAACTATGTACGGCTGCTTCAATATTATATGCCATTTCAGATAATGAAAAAGAAGAGATCGATATACTTACCAATGGACAGGGGCCTTTCAGGGAAGGGAGAGGCAAGGAGCTTGCACGCAGAGGAAGGGAGAAGAAAAACCTGTCGATCGTGAGCGAGGTGGCTGTCGATCCGCACAAATCGGCGGCGAGAATGGTTAGGTGTCTGTGATCGGGACAAATCAGAGGCGAGAGTCATAAGGGCTATCGGCCGGCAAAAATGGGAGAGAATGGTGAGGGTGTTAAGTTAGAAGCCTGGGAGAGAATGAATTTTTCTTATTAAAAAACCAACTATATGGCCCTTACTCACCTTTACATTTAAAAATCTGGCTTAAAATGTTCTCAAATTTTTTCCCGCACAAATTATGCCCCTTCCGCAAAATGAAAAAACTTTTGTAAAAAATACATCAATAACCATATTTTTTTCACAAAATGTCGCAAATATCAAATTAAATGGTCACGCTTGCGCAAACGTTGCAAAATAAACGTGGATAATAAATATAAATTTTGTAGTGTATAACCCTGGGTTTGCCAAGTGGAATGGGCCAACAGAGATTGGGTCTGAGCAAGCCATGTGGGCTCGCACCCTCTAAAGGCAACATGTCAGTGGTCTGAGGGGCGAGCCACGAGGTATGGATGCGCTCGCCCCTGGTTAAGAATTGGAGGTGGGTGAGTGCTAGCGTCATTGGGTACTTACTGCTTGCCTCAAAGCAAGCCGGGGTCGGCGAGGCGAGTCGAAGGTTGGCGAGGCGACCCAAAGGTCGGCGAGGCGAGCCAATCCCTTCAGGAGATCTGCCATCCTAGGAGGCGGGGGTCTCGCCGGTGGTGAACTCCGGGAGAATTTTCCCTATAACATTATATTTATTTTATTTTTGTCTGCTAATAGAAATTCCATACAGTGGAATTTGGCTATTGGCAGGTCAATCTTGGCTGCATATAGTAAAACCAAAAGGTAGGATTATGCTATTGGCAGGACCTCCTAAGAAAACTATAAATAGACCCTAAAAGGCACTTTGGAGGGGATCCAATTTTTCTTTTGCTTCCTCTTCTTTAACCTAGTTTGTGTTATCTATGAAGGCTCTCCAAGGTGCTCATCTTCAGCTTTGGTTTGGGATGGTAAGTGTTTAAGATTCTTTCGGGTGTGTGGTGGGTCCTCCGTGTGTTGGAGCATGCATTCCACATCTCTTGGTTTGAGAATAACAAATACAGTGATATATTTGATCAAGTATTTTGTGTGCTTATAGTGTGCAGGTTGTACATGTTGACTGAGGAGTCAAGTCCTCAGTAATGGGCTTGATCCAAGGGTGTGTACACTTAAAAAACAAAAAGACTAGTTTTCAGTGCTAAACTTCAAACGACCATAACTTTCAATTAGGGAGGAGTTATGGAATATGCCACTCCATTACAGAATGAGAATGAAGTCATCTACAGTTTGAAAAAGTTTTGGATGGCAAAAGTGAAGAGGAGCTATCGCTAGCGGTAGCAACTATCGCCCGACGATAATGAAAATGACGATAGTCATGTCCCGTATGATATCCATGACATGCACTACTCGACACTATCACCCAGCAATAGTGGCTATTACCCTGTGATAGCCCCATGACCTAAACTCGTCTATTTTTAACTAATATAGATTTTTTATAAAAGGCTGAAAACTTCGTGCATTCGTGAGTGATATCTTTTGAAGCGGTGATTCCGCCTCCACCAAGCCAGAAATCCAATTAATTTGAGAGAAAGTTATCTCCAGAGATAGAGAGAAATCTATCGTGCAAATACAAAGATTTAAAGGAGATTTTGAAGGAGAAGTGCTACAACACACATTAACCTTGGAGGGTAAATGCATCAAGAATGCTGACGTCTACACTGCCTTCATATTCACCATTAGAAAGCCTTAAAGAGTTTCTCTTATTTTTTATTATCTTGTAATCTCTATTATTTCATCTTTTTGTATTGGAAGAAGAGAAATTGTTCAGGGAGAACATCGGATTCTGAGTAAGGATTTTGTAGGAAATTCACATTGTTTGTGACGACTAGGTCCTTGTGCATCTTCAGGGGAAATTCTCGGGCTTATGAGCAGTAACTAGGTCCAGGTTAGATCTAGAGGGAGGCTAGAGGCCGTATCTGGGGTAAGATAGGCTATAGCTAGCCGTTCCTTGGTAGAAGGACTGGTGAATCATCAAAGAGTTTTTTCTATTTGCCTTGATTTTTAGCGTTATAGAAATAAAAAAATTTTGTATTCAATTTCTCATAAAATAAAATCATATTTCTTTTGTCTCATTATCTTGATTTTGTTTTCATGTTATAAAATGATTTGAAATATATCGTTCAAAAGTTTTAACGTAAAATATATTGCAAGGTTCGTTTTTATTAGATATAAATGCTTGAATTAAATATTCATAAACTAGCGCCCAATGGTAATACTTAATGTCAGCGGTAGTAAAGAAATATTGAATTCTATTTTTTTTCTAATAGTAATCTTCAATATAATATTTTTTGATATACTAAAATATAATTTTCTATAGAATATTTTGAAACTTCATTAATTAACTATGATATTTTTGTTTAAGAATTAAATTCCATAAAGCCCTAATTCACGCCCCTCTAAGGGAGTTGTAAGATCCAACGTGTGGTATCGGAGCCAGGTTATTCCAAAATGGCACAACTGGGAATAATGACGCTTCATGATCTCGCAACCCCTAGAGTAGATGAAATTTTATTAAATAAAAAATCTTTAGCACCACCATTATTTATGGGTGAAAACTATAAAGGGTGGAAAATTCTAATGGAAAATTTTCTTAAATTTTTAGATGAAAAAGTTTGGAATATTACTATTAAAAAGCCCCTAAATGTGTTAAATAAAAATGAAATGATTTTAAATGCTAAATCCTTAAATAGTTTATTTTGCGCACTAGACCAAAATATTTTTTAACAAATATATATTTTTCCGACTAGTTGTGAAGTTTGGAATTTTTGAAAAACTTATGATTCTCCATTAAAACGCACACAATAAGAACAAGATAAGGAGAATATGAATTCTTGCATAAGTATTCAAGAAAACTCCTCCATTGAAAGATCCATTGAGTGCACATCAAATGGATTAGAAGAAGATAACACATTATGCAAAAGAGGAAATGAAATATCATCACTGGAAGAGGATGATGAAAATGTCAAAGGAATTATATGTTCAATCCATGCCTCCTCCAAAAGTATTGTAAGAAAATCCAATTCTTTTCTTTTTGTTACAAATTTTATTTTTACAGTTAATATGTTTTAAATTGCTAAACATAGAATTAAGAAATTGAAAAATGCTAATTTAAAATTAAGTTTAGAAAATATAAGTTTAAAAACAAACGCTAAAGTAGAATCTCATATTGATGTATCAAATTCTCTTTCATGCTCTATAGTTGAAATTTCTACATCTTATTTTGATTGCAATGATCTTAAAAAAAGATTTAAGGAATTTGGAAAAGAGCTTTTAATTTCAAAAGAGCATAATGAAAAATTGATAAAAGAAAACAATGTTATAAAGAATAAACTAGAATCATTAAAATTGTTTGTGAAATTTTTTTCAAGTAATAAAAAATCCTTTATTTCTTGTTTATCTTCAAAATTATGTAAAGCTTCTACTAAAGTTTTATATAAAAGTATGAATAAAAAGAAGAGTGAAAATAGAAAGCAACTCAATTATAGTTTGGAAAATAATTTCAAAACTCATAAATCTTCAATTCATTATTTTTCAAACAACTATCACTATATTTAACAAAATCAATTTTCTCCCAACTCTAAATTAAATGTTCACAAATTTCCTATTAACAATACTTTTTAAAAATCACTATAATTATAAGCATCATTTTCATGACTATGGAAATTTGAAACAAGTTCAACCAAAGTATGAATGTGAAAGTGAGCTGTTAGATCAGGAATACTCTAGAAGGGTGGTGAATAGAGTATTTAAAGCTTATAAAACTTTCTGGCTATTGCAGACAAGTCCTATTACTGTAAGAAATAGATTAAAAGATAAAACACAACAACTAACTAACAATCACAGCCACAGCAAGAAACAAAAGAAAGGCAACCAAACGACACAAGAAATTTATAGTGGTTCCCTAACCTCGGTACATCCACTCTTCTACCACCCTGATAGGAATACACTCAAGTTTTTGATCAGGTGCCTGACACCAATGAGCTTTTGATCAGGTGCTCAAAAACCAAATCTCAAGTCTTTTGGTCAAGTGACTTGTAACCAAGAATCACTTTTGAAGGTAGATGACAACCCTTTATACAGAGAGGGGTGAGAGGTGATGGTGTCTTCTCTATCAACAATCAGAGAGAATACAAGTGGATATGATATTAGCAAGCAGCTCCCCCTGAGATGTAGAATAGTTAAGGGAAATCTGGAGCTTTGCTGCAGGGTGATAGGCCTTCAGTCTTTAAGCCTTTATCAGAAAAATCTGCAGGAACTTCTTAACAGATGGAGTAGTTGTTGTCCTTTGAAGTTTCCTGGAGTGATGAAGAAAGAAGACTCTTGATTTAGATTGATTATTCTTCTTCTTCAATAGTTGATCTGTCTCTGGCATAGGGCTTCTTTTCTGTATCAGAAAGCTGTGAAAGAATGATGGAGCAGAGAGACTCTTGAAGACAGACTGACTGTAATTCTCTATGTGTCTGTGTGTCTCTGTGTATGCTGTGTTCTTGTGTGTACTATGTTCTTGTGTCAGATATGTTCTGAAGGAATTTGTCTTTCGAAATTTGAATTCCTCTGCTGCAATCAATGCTGACGGCCTAGAGAATAAACTGCATTAATTTATTTCCTCCACTGTCCCTTTGAAAAATGAAAAGCAATAATTCTGATGAAAGCCGTGATCAATGCACCGTCCAACGGTAATATTCAGAGAATATTTTATCATTAATCATTCAGAAATTATTTCCATAGAATGAGGACAGAGGAAACAAATACTAAGTCTGAAATCGTTGAATAAATGACAGAAATCGTCGAGCTGAGTCCACAGTTCGTCGAGCTGAGTTGCTGTGTTCGTCAATTAGATAACTTTTGTTCGTCGAGCTGAGTTCCAAGATCATCGATCTGATAACAGAACTGTATGCTTCAGAAACTTTTCCTTTTCTGTGTTTGAAGTTCGTCGAGCTGATAACTGGCTTCGTCGACTGGAGATGATTCTGGACTTAGAAAAATTGAGAAGCTTCTGGTTGAAATAAAGGATCCAGAAATCATCAACCAGAGAACTAAGTTCATCGACCTGAGTCTAGAGAACAACTAAACTTGGAATATTGAAGGTTGAGTCCAAAGATCATCAACCTGAGAATGAAGTTCGGCAAGCTGTGTTAAGTGTGTCGACACAAGTCCTGTGTGTCGACACAGTTGGCTTCAGGTGTCGGTCTTGAGTGTGTCGACACAGCTGACTTTTGGTGTCGACATAATTGGTGTCGATAGTTATTCTGTCTGTCGACACAATTACTCTGTGTGTCCACACAGCCTTTCTGAATTGTTGAAGTGTAGTGTCCAAAGTTCGTCGACCTGAGCACCAAGTTCATCGAGCTCAGCTCAGAGAATTTTCTCTGAGATCGTCGAGCTAAGCATGACAATCGTCGACCTGAGTTCGACGAACGTCGAACTCATTTTACTTGGTCTCTGGAAAATCTCTAAGTCTTTGAGTCTCTGTCAGTCTGATGATGGTTGGTCCATGTGATGTTCCTACTGAGGACTTGGCCTAGACTCTAGGACACAACCATGACCCTAGCTATACATTGTGGGTCATATGATCCTAACTTAGTGAACCTAGCCGAAATCTTACTAGGGATCCAACAATCTCCCCCTATTTGGGTGAGGTCACTAATTACTGACTCAAATTATAATTGAAAATAAACAAAGTAGAAAAAGCATATATCTGGAAGAGATCACTAACACATGCAGCAGATATATATATACATAAGCTTTGTTCAGAATATAGAGCAGTTATAGATAATTCTAGAAAATAAAAGAGTTCAAAATTTACTTCCTCTGTTTCTTTTCCTTTGGCATTTCTTGCTTGCTCTTCTCTCTAGTCTTTGTAAACACAATCTCTGTTTTGGGATCTTAAGCTTGCACTTTTGTCATGGTCATATCAGCAGCCCCTATAATCTTCAAAGATGTAGCTTTGGGGACAACTGCTTCTGGGTGCAACTTCATGTAGTCATCAACATTAAAAAACTTGTTTGCTTTATCAATCCTCTTGAGCTCTTCTTTCTTGTACTTTGACATTGTTGAATATTCATAAGGATCCTTTCCTTCAGCTTTGGCTTTGTTAATCATAGAAAGGCCCACTAGTTCCTGGAACCTGGCCATTCTAGCAGTAGTAGCTGTTTCAGGATCTTCAAAAGGAACAGGAGGAGAGGATGGTCTTTTAGAGCCTTCAGCTGATTGTTGTTCAGTGAATTATTGTTGTTTTTGTTGATGTTGCTGCTGTTGTTGATGCTGCTTTCCTGAAGAATACTGCCTGTGCTGGTTACTTTCAGAAGAAGATCTCCCATGGTGTATCTGATATGTTTGAACAGGGGCAGATCTTTGAGAGGTTGTGCCTAAAGCACCAGCAGCTGGAGGAGGTGGAGGAGGTGGATCTTTTCTGAATCTTTGAACTGGAGGAGGAGAGTACCTTTTGCTTTTCTTCCTCTCCTTCTGCGGATTTTTGGATAACCACATCCAAGATGGCATCCCTTTGTATGGAGTTATCTTTTGGAGAATATAATAGGGAGTGTCATTGTTTGGATTTGGCTTTGGAGCAGGATGAGGAGGGGCTTTTATTTTCTTGGATACTTGCTTCCTTTTAGGTTCATCATCAGAATCATCATCCTCATCCTCATCATCATCATTATCAGATCCCTGAGGGTTATCATATAAGTCATTTAGAGCTTTCAGAGCCTCAGTAGAAATGATAGGCTTTTTAGGAGCTGGAGGTAGAGATAGAGCTTGAGCAGGAACTTCAATAAGAGTTGTAGGAGAAGCCACAGGAGAACCTGGAGAACTGATTCTGACAGTGCTTTCAATAACTGCCTTTTCTTCTTCTTCTTCAATATCAGCCAGGATCAAGTCATCCAGAGCTGGTATGGGAGAGTCATCCATTACACAAGTTGGAGCAGTGATGACTTCTTCTGGAGATGGCATGACTATTGGCTTTGAAATAGCAACAGTATCCCTGAGTTGCTTGGCAACATTTGGAGAGATTGGGGAAGTATATGGAACAATAGCAAAGGATGGCTTAGTGTATACTACTAGAATAACTTTCAAAAATGCATTATCAAAAACTTTTAGTAATTGAACTAAGTCTACTGTGGGATTTAACATGAAATCACCAACAGAAAGAATTTCTTCAGTAACTATTTCTTCAGTAACTGACTCATCAAAGTCCATGTCAGCCTCAATGAAATGAATCAAATCAATTAAATCTGTATCATCTGGTATAAATTTTGTATCTGCTATTACTGCCTCTTTATTTGTTGTTGCTGGAGCTCGAGAAACTGAGACTAGAGCTACTGCTGGGGCTTCTTTAGCTTCTTCATTAAGCATCTCCCCCTGCTTGGTTTCAGAGTTAACTGGAGCCAGGCCCCTGAATGAAGAGGGGGCAGCAGTGAAGGTAGAGAGTTAAGTAGAAAGGGTGGAGATAGAAGTAGCAAGAGGTATAATGGCCTCTGCTATAAGAGATTTGAGTAGAGGAGTGAGGAGAGTAATTACAGAGGTAATGGTGGAGGGATCCAGAGATGGAGTAGCAGATGGTTCAGTAGAATGTTGGGTGGAGATATTTTGAGGGATGGTAGATATTGTAGATGGTGGAGGAGGGACATCTATCATGGGGACATCCTGAGTGGATGGATGTGGAGGAGGCGAATTGGGAGGAGAGGTCGGGAGATTGAAGGATGGTATGGATGATAAGTGGGGTGGAAGAGGAGATGAAGGTGGTGTTGGAGCTGGTAAATCATTAGGTGATAGGGGTGATTGAGGTGGAGTGTGTTGATGGTATTCCTGAATAGGAGATGAGGGAATGTTGGCAAGATCTAGGGGTGTAGAGGTGGCAGAAGATGTAACTGTAGTAGAAATATGAACAGTGGGTGTTGGTTGTTGATGTGGTGTAAGTTGTTGTTGGAGTTGTTGTGGTTGTTGAGTTGCTGGAAGGGATGGAGGTGTGGGGATGATCTCTTCAGTAGGGTATGGAGTGGCTCTTACAGCCCTGGTGCTTTCAGAAGCTGAGGTGGAAGAGGTTGAAGCCTTGTATGGCTTGGTAATGGTCCTCTCCCACCTGCCAAACAAGGTGCATGTGAGCCTCTTGCTGACATTTATGAATATGGTCTGTGAGACCAAGGATTTAGCAGCCTTCTCCTTCAGGAATATCCCTAGGATCCTTCCAAAGCAAACTTCCTTTTTGTTGTTCTTTTTACTTATCAGATCAAAGATGATCTGAGCCCAATCCACTTTCTTCTGATTAACCACTGCACACATAACCAAAAACTGATGTCTAGTTATATAATCCTGGGCAGCAAAACCTTCCCTACAATATCTGCCAAGAACTTAAATTCTGCAGATAGATGTTTCTCCAACAGGTTATTGGGGTTATCTCCAGTATAACCCATCAAACTTAACATCTTATCATATTCTTCAGAATCAATGTCTAATTGTTCTTCTCCATTAACCAATCCAAAAATTTCAGTAAGTACGGCGGGAGATAAAGACACAGAATTACCCACATTTGTTCCTGTCATGGTGTTTGCCTCTGATGTAGATGACGTGTAAACCCATTCTCTAATTTTAGTTGCAGACAGTTTGATTCTATTAGTCATCAGATTTTTCATTTGTTGTTCTTCCAGAAGTTCCAGAATATGTAGAAAAATAGGATCTGATTGTTGAAAAGTGTAGAAAGTAGCGAAAAAGAAAGAACAACCGGATAGACTTTTGAATAATTGAAATTTTATTATCCAAAAAAGATGTCATTTACAAACGTATGAACTCCCTTATATAGAATGGAGGAGATATGAGAGAGAGTATACAAACAATGTGGGACTAAACATTTACAGTATAGAGCGGCTAGAAATAAAGGAGACCGCACAGGCCGCGCGGTTTAACAGATGGGTTAACCGCTCGGCAACTCCAGCAGGATAGAACAGGTCGCAATGGTCGACCGACAGACCGCCCGGTCTCCAGGCTCCAGAGTGAGACCGCCAGACCGCCCGGTCAACAAACCGCTGGACCAGACCGCAAGGCCGCCCGGTCTAATACTTCAACACTCCCCCTCAAGCTGGAGCATAGATATCAATCATGCCCAGCTTGTCACAAATGTGGAAGAAGGAAGTAGAAACCGGCTCGGTGAAGATATCTGCCAATTCCTTGTCAGAGGTGACAAATGGAGTACAAATCTGTTTCTTCAAAATCTCTTCCTGAATGAAGTGACAGTCAACCTCTATATGCTTTGTTCTCTCATGGAAGACCAGATTTCTGGATATGTATATAGCGGCCTTGTTGTCACAGAACATAGGGAGAGGACAGTCATATACCTCGCCCAGGTCAAGCATGAGAGCCCGCAACCACTTTAACTCACACGTGGTTGACGCCATACTCCGGTATTCGGCTTCGGAACTGGATCTGGAGACAACAGACTGTTTCTTGCTCTTCCAACTCACGAGATTACCGCCAACAAAGGTACAAAAGCCTGATGTGGATTTACGATCGCCTTTGTCATCTGCGTAACTTGAATCTGAGTAGGCCTCAACCCTCAGATGACCATTCTTCTGAAAGAGTAACCCTTTGCCTGGTGCTGCTTTGATATACTCTAAAATCTTCAGGGCGGACTGAAGATGGCAGTCCCTGGGAGCTTGCATAAACTGACTGACCTTGCCTACAGCATAGGCGATGTCGGGTCTAGTCACCGTGAGATAGATGAGTTTGCCTACCAAACGTCTGTACCTTGTGACATCAGATAGAAGAGGCGAGTCATCCGTCCACATTTTGTCTTCGCCAATAGCCATGGGAAACCGAGCCGGTTTGGCACCTGTCAATCCTGCTTCTTGTAGAAGATCAAGGGAATACTTCCGTTGGGAGAGAACCAACGAGTCAGGTTTCCGAGAGATTTCTATCCCCAAAAAGTATTTCGGGGAGCCCATATCCTTCGTGACCAAGTGCTGACGGAGGTGCTTCTTCATCAAGTCCACCCCATCTCGGTCATCGCCAGTAAGAAGAATATCATCCACATATACGGCCAAAACCACCAGTCCCAAGGCCGTTTTGCGAATGAATAAGGAGTGATCGGCCGAACTCCTTCGAAAGCCGATGGTAGCCACAATACCACTGAACTTGTCGAACCATGCCCGAGGGCTCTGCTTTAGGCCATAAATGGCCTTCTTCAAATGACATACACGTGTCTCCCCCTGAGCAACATACCCAGGAGGTTGCTCCATATAGACGTCTTCCTGAAGATCGCCATAGAGAAAGGCATTCTTCACATCAAGCTGGGAAACAGCCCAATCCCGGTTAACAGCCACAGAAAGAAGAACCCGGATGGTGCTGAGGCGAGCAACCGGAGAAAAGTTATCAAAGTAATCAATGTCGTAAGTCTGAGTGAAGCCCTTGGCCACCAGCCGGGCTTTATAGCGATCCACAGTGCCGTCGGGGCAAAACTTCACAACAAAGACCCAGCGACAGCCAACCACATTAGTGCCCACGGGAGGAGGAACCAGGGTCCAGGTACCCCGTTCAGTAAGAGTAGCCATCTCCTCATCCATGGCAGACTTCCAATGAGGGAGAGCAAGAGTCTCCTGGTAGGTGCGGGGAGTAGTAGTAGCAGAGATAGCCAAGGCAAAACACCTGCGAGAAGGAGAAAGCCGATCATAGGAAACAACTGTCGCAAGCGGGTGTTGAGTACACGCCCGCACCCCTTTGCGAAGAGCAATGGGAAGATCCAGGTCGACGGGAGCGTCAGCGATGGGAGCGTCAGCGATGGGAGCGTCAGCGACCGGAGCGTCCGTGGCGGAGAAGGCTGGCCCGGGACTAGAGAGAGACTGTGGCGGAGAGGAGGGAGGAGGGTGGGTGGTGAGACGGACTAGGAAGGTGTCGGTGGAGGAGGAGATGGAGGTGGGAAAACGTCGAGAGGCGTGGAAGGAATGGAGATATCAGAAGGAAGAGAAGAGGTAGGAGAGAAATAGGAAGCAGTCTCGAAAAAAGTGACATCCGCGGAGACAAACTGCTTGCGGAGAAGGGGGTCAAAGCAGCAATAGCCTTTTTGAGTGGTAGAGTACCCCAAAAAGACACACTTGGTGGAACGGGGGGAAAGCTTGTCGCGGGTAGCGGAGGGAGCATGAACAAAGGCCGTGCAGCCAAAGTCACGGAGAGGGAGAGGAAAAGGTTCCTTGTGGGGGTAGAGAATGGAGAAGGGGGTCTGGCCGTGGAGAACTGTGGAGGGAAGGCAATTGATGAGATAGCAGGCGAGGAGCACAGCGTAGCCCCAGTAGGATCGAGGGACGTGCATCTGCGTCATGAGAGTACGAGCAACATCAAGCAGGTGACGGTTTTTACGCTCCGCCACCCCATTCTACTGGGAGGTGTAAACACAAGTCATTTGATGAAGCAAGCCATGTTGGTGAAAGAAGGAGGAGAACTCATGATTCAGATATTCCTTTGCATTATCAGAACGTAAAACTTTAATAGAAATAGCAAATTGAGTCTGAATCATAAAATAAAATGATTGCCAAACAGAAAAGAGTTCAGAGCGATCTTTTAACAGATACACCCAAGTACAGCGTGAAAAATCATCGATAAAAGTGACAAAATAGGAACTGCCCCGACCAACAGTGAGGGTAGGAGCAGGACCCCATACATCAGAATGAATAAGATCAAACGGGCGAGAGGAGCCACGGCCTTGCTTCGGAGGGAAGGAGGAGCGATGATGTTTGCCAAGCTGACACGCATCACAGTTGAGCGGAGAACTAGTAGGAGGTAAGTGGGGCAGAAGCTGGCGGAGAATCCGAGGAGGAGGATGTCCAAGGCGAAGATGCCATTGAAGGAGATCGGCGGAGGAGGAGTAGGCGGACAGAGTGGAAACATCGTCGAGGAAGTATAGGCCGCCGCTCTCAGTCCCAGTAGCAATCGTCCGCTGGGTTCTCGGGTCCTGAAAAGAACAAGTAGTGGGAGTGAATAAGACGGAGCATTGAAGTTGCCGGCATAAAGTAGTAACTGATAACAAATTGCACGGGAACTTTGGGACATAGAGGGTGTCCTCCAAGCAAAGCGATGGGGTGAGTTGAACCATGCCCGTCCCATGAACCGGGGACGGTGAACCATCCGCCACACGAACCGGGGGTAAGCAGTCATGTGTCTCAAGACGGGAGAAGCAATGAGGGTTGCCCGTCATATGATTGGTAGCACCGGATTCAGTCAGCCATTTACCTTGGGTAACGACGTGGGCACTACCTGACGTCGTGGCCACAGAGGCAGAGGGCTGAGAAGAGGCGGAGGCCGAAGAAGGAGCATCATCGGAAGGGCGAAGATGAGGATGTTTCTGCCAGCAGCGGTCAACAGAATGGCCGGTATGACCACAGTGAGAGCAGAGAAATCGGGATGAACCCCGTCCGCCGGAGGGGCCGCGGATACCAGGGCCCCCCCCCCCCCCCCCCCTCTGAGCTTGGTGAGCAAAGGAGTCCTGGGAAGGGGGGAGGCCAAAAGAGGCCGCTGGAGCAGCGAAGTAACAGCGGCAATGCGGGCCGCAGTGGCATCCAAAGTAGGAGATTCCGCCTCACCCAAGATCTGCTGGCGGATCATATCATAAGAATCCGGAAGACGAAGAAGATAATAAACAACCAGGAGTTCCTGGAAGTGTTTGTGCTGGTCGGCCAAGTCCGCGGAGAAGGGGCGATTCTGGAGGATTTCAGCACCAAGAGCCTGAACCTGCTGATAGGCCGCAGTAGGAGACATGGAAGGGCGGGCGAAGAGGTCCGCATAGAGAGTGTAAATGCGGGACGTCTGGCCCCCCTTCGAATAGAGAGCAGCGAGGTGAAGCCAGGCGGCCTTGACCATCTCATCATGGCAAATGACGGGAAGGCACTCATCAGAAAGGCTGTTGGACAGCCAGGTGCGGACAAGAGCATCACTCGCATCCCAGTCATCAAACTCAGGAGAGGTACGAGGAGGAGGGTCATCGGTGAGGTGATGACGCTTGCGTTGAGAACGAAGGAGAAAAGTGAAAGAAACGCTCCAATCGGGATAGTTGGAGCCCATAAGCTTAGAAAGAGTGCCAAGGTTGCCCGAAGGAGGAGGTGGAGAAGGAGCTGCAGGAGTGGTGGTGAGACCGGAGGTAGTCATAGAAAACCAGCAAGAAACTGCAGCGGATAGAAAAGGAAGAAGCCGCGCGAACAGAAGCGGCTAGAAAGCAGTCAAAGGCACAGCGGGAAAGAGGTCGTGCGGACTGAAAAGGCCGAGCGAACCGAAGAGAAGAGAAGAGGAGGCAAAAGGCAGCGACAAGAACAAGTCGCAGGCCGGGCGAACAGAAACAGGCCGCAACGACTAGGAAGTCGGAGAGGCAAGAAAGAAGCAGGAGCGCGGCGACCACGAAATAGGTCGCGGCGACGAATAGCAGTAGGATATGAGAGGAGAACCAAGGAGAAGCAAGCCGCGCGAACAGGCAGCGGACAGAAGAAAGGTAAGCCGCGAGACAGGCCGCGAGAAGCGGAAACAAGCTGCGAGAAGCAGAGAGCGGACACAATCAGGAGGAAACGACCGTGTGCTCTGATACCATGTAGAAAGTAGCGAAAAAGAAAGAACAACCGGATAGACTTTTGAATAATTGAAATTTTATTATCCAAAAAAGATGTCATTTACAAAGGTATGACCTCCCTTATATAGAATGGAGGAGATATGAGAGAGAGTATACAAACAATGTGGGACTAAACATTTACAGTACAGAGCGGCTAGAAATAAAGGAGACCGCACAGGCCGCGCTGTTTAACTGATGGGTTAACCGCTCGGCAACTCCAGCAGGATAGAACAGGCCGCAATGGTCGACCGACAGACCGCCCGGTCTCCAGGCTCCAGAGTGAGACCGCCAGACCGCCCGGTCAACAAACCGCTGGACCAGACCGCAAGGTCGCCCGGTCTAATACTTCAACAAAAAGAATCGAAGTCGACGTCAAATCTAGTGTCAAACTTCATTACGGCTCGGGCTCCTGCTGGAATCGCCATGAAAGCACCTGCAAAAGAGAGAGACGGCGATCAAGTGCAAGGGGGAATAGAAAGTGTGGGACAGAGGTCGAAGAAAACGTAGTTATAAGGTTTTCTGGAATATGAATCGACAAACTCCGTTCCACGAAAAATAAGAAGTTCTTCGACCTGAGATCGACGAAATAATTGATAGTGAAATAATTCGTCGAGCACAGCTGGAAGAGTTGAAGACATTTCGTCGAGCTCCGTTCGACGAAAGTTTTCTGAAGTGGATTCATCGATCTCCGTTCCACGAAAACAACTTCACTCTCGGAGAGTTCGTCGTCCTCCGTTCGACGAATATCTCTCGAACTTTCTCTAGCTTGTCGAGCTCCATTCGACGAACTCTGGATAATTCATCGAGTGCAAACAAAAACTAAACTAAGTCTTCTCCATTTATCATTCCAAGTTGATTTATAAAGAATAGGTGATTTCTCTCATCCAGATGTTTGGTGAATATATCAGCTCTTTATAAACCAGTGTAGATAGACAAGATTAATTTTGTTTTTGTCTACACACTCTCTAATGAAATGATGCCTAATGTCTATATACTTAGTCCTTCTGTGATGGACTGGATTTTTTGCTATTGCTATATCACTTGTGTTATCATAAAAGAGAGTTGAATTATTTAAGTTGAGATCATAGTCTAGTAATTGATTTTGAATCCACATCATCTTTGAACAACAGCTGCCAGCTGTAATATACTCAGCCACAGCAGTTGAGGTAGACACAGATGACTGTTTCTTACAAAACTATGATACCAACCTCATACCAAGGAACTGACAAGTCCCTGAGGTTCTTTTCCTATCAACCCTGCATCCAACAAAGTCAGCATCTGAAAATCCATTTAAATCAAACTCTGACTCAGCTGGATAACATAGGCCTAGACTAGGATAACTCTTTATATATCTCAAAATCCTTTTTAAGAAAATTAGATAAGATTCTTTTGGGTTCACTTAGAACCTAGCACAAAGGCATGTGTTAAATATAATATCAGGCCTGCTTGTTGTAAGATATAGTAGGGACCCAACACTGCCCCTATATAATTTTTGATCCACAGTTTTCCCATGTGCATCAGAGTCTACTATAGCATTTGTAGCCATGGGTGTTTTCTTTGCTGAAGCATCAGCCATCCCAAACTTCTTTATAAGCTCTTTAGCAAACTTAGCTTGAGATATGAAGTTTCCATCAGGCAACTGCTTCACTTGGAGACCAAGGAAGTAGGATAGCTCACCCATGCTACTCATTTCAAATTTTGAATGCATGAGGTCAGAGAACCTCTTGCATAATTTGGAATCAGTAGACCCAAATATAATGTCATCCACATATATTTGTACTAACAGTATTTGATCCTTATGATGTCTAGTGAAAAGTGTTCTATCTACAATGCCTCTAATGAATTTATGTTTTATCACAAACCTAGCTAGGGTCTCATACCAAGCTCTTGGAGCTTGCTTGAGACCATAAAGAGCTTTATGCAATTTGAAAACATGATAAGGGTGAGTTGGAGAGACAAAACCTGGAGGTTGTTCAACATAAACCTCTTCTTTAAGTACTCCATTGAGGAATGCACTCTTCACATCCATCTGATATACTTTGAATCTCTTGTATGCTGCATAGGCTAGAAAAATTCTGATGGCCTCCAACCTTGCAACTGGTGCAAATGTTTGGTCATAGTGAATCCCTTCCTCTTGCCTATAACCTTGAGCAACAATCCTAGCCTTGTTCCTCACAATCACTCCTTGGGCATCCAGTTTGTTTCTGTATACCCATTTGGTTCCAATAACTGGATAGTCTTGGGGTCTTGGAACCAAATCTCAAACTCTATATCTCTCAAATTGATTTAATTCCTCCTGCATTACAATGATCTAATGGAGATCTTGCTCAGCATCATGGATGGATAGAGGTTCAACCTGAGAGAAACAATAGGCATGCATCACATCTTGATTGAGTTGATGCCTTATTTGTATACCTACTGATATGTCTCCAATCACTTGAGATCTGGGGTGATCCCTAAATGTGACTAAATCAGTGGGTGGTGTTGGTTGTGCAACAACATCTTGGATTAATTCCTCTTATGGAATTGTGTTTGCTGTTGGAGGAAGTTCAATTCCTTCAATGCTTTCATCTTCACTCTCTTCATTAACTTGTTGAGAAGGATGTGTTGGAACCTTTTGGGTAAGGTTTAGTTCATCCAATCTCTCATGCAAGTGAGGTACCTGCAAAGGGATATTGGTAGAAATCTCTTTCTCCTTGCAAGACATATTAGCTTCATCAAAAGAAACATGAATGGACTCTTCAATTTTTAATGATGATTTATTAAAAACCCTATAGTCTTTGCTTACTTGGGAATATCCTAGAAAAATTCTCTCTTCAGCCTTAGCCTCAAACTTTCTAATGTATCTTTTGTTGTTGTTGTGAATATAACAAATACATCCAAATACTGTAAAATAGTTGATTTTAGGTTTCTTCCCTTTAAGTAATTCATAGGGAGTCCTATTCTTCAGTTTATTTATCAGGCTTCTATTCAGGACATAATTTGCAGTGTTTACAGCCTCTGCCCAAAAGGTTAGTGGCATGTAAGCATCTGCAAGCAATGTACCTGCAGCTTCAATGAGTGTCCTATTTTTCCTTTCAGCTACACCATTTTTTTGAGGAGTTCTAGGAGCTGAGAAGCAATGCCTGATACCTTCCTTCTCATAGAACTCATGCATAAGAAGAGACTCAAACTTTGTGCCATGATCACTTCTGATCAATGCAACATGACTAGAGGACTCAATCTGTATGGTCCTGAGAAAATCTGTAAGAACCTTGAAGGTATCTGACTTAGATCTCAAAGAGGATACCCAAGTGAACCTGGAGAAGTCATCCACAATAACTAAGGTGTAGGATTTCCCTCCTAGGCTTTGTACAGCAATGTGTCCAAAGAGATGCATATGTAGTAAATACAAAATCCTAGGTGAATCACTTTTATTTACAGATTTAAAACTAGATTTAGTTTGTCTGCCTAGTTGACAAGCCCTGTAGAGACCTTCCTTCTTGTAGGGACCAGAAGGTATACCTCTAACAAGGTTATCTTTAGATTGCCTAGCAATGTTTTTCATATTAATATGACCTAGTCTTTTATGCCATAAGTCATTCCGGTTACTAATTATATTAAGTAAACAGATATCAGAATTGGCAGATAAAAAATCAACTAAATATATATTGCCTTGTCTATTCCCAATTTAAACTGTTTGGTTTTCTTTATTATAGATAATACATGAAGATGAACTAAAATGTACCTGATAACCTTCATCACATAATTGACTTATGGAGATGAGGTTATGCTTCAGTCCTCTGACATATGTCACTTTCTTGAATGTGACAGCTCCAATCTTCACTTCTCCAAAACCTTCTGACTGGCCACATTTGGAGTCACCAAAGATGACCTTTGGCCCCAGCTTGGACTTGTAGTTGGATAGAATGTCCTTACTGCATGTCATATGTTTGGAGTAACCAATGTCCAAGTACCAGGTCTGATTCACACTTGGACAGCTTTTCACTTGTAAGGAAAAACAGTTAAACGTTCTTGACCCAGGTTACCTTGGGTCCTTTGTTTTCCTGGTATGAAAAGCTGGAAATCACAGAAAATTCAGGTTGGGATTTATATCCTAGATGGTGATATCTCCTAGGTGGTATGACCTAATCAGCTAGTGGATTAAAAGCTTTCCTGGAATTATTTAATTTTCTGTTATAATTAAAGTTTTGGTTAAGCCTTTCTGGGTTCGACGAATTTCTATGAGTTCGTCGACCAGAGTTCAACGAATTGGGTTGAGATCGTCGATCTCTGCCCAGAGAATGAATGTATTCATTTTCTATTCCCCACTTTTGTCGACCTCTGCTCGACGAACCATACAGAGTTTGTCGATCGCAGTTAGATAAATAATTATAACTATAGGTTGCGTTCAGTGTTCGTCGTATGGGGTTCGACAAACTGGCTGCATTTCGTCGATTTAAGTTCGACGAATTCTGCTGAACCTTGTTTCTAATAGTTTTCTGATTTTTGGTTTTCTGACCTATTAATTTGGGAATATTTTCTGTTGTTAGTTTATTGTTCACTTTTTCTTTCCCAAAGCAGAGACAAATTTGATGGGGGTAGTTAAAATATTTTTCCTGAGGATGGGGGGCAAACTTGATGAAGCACCCAAGCCTAGCTTGCCATTAAGTCTGGCATTAACAGTGCTTGTGATGTCCATCAGCTTGAGGCTTTTTTCCATTGAGAGTTTCCTCAAGTTGTTTAGCCTCACAAAGCTCAGTTTTTAGCAGTGTTATTTGTTCATTAGCTAAACAAAACTCATCCTTTAACCTATTATTTTCAGAGTTAATATTTTTTAAATTTCCTAGTTTCTCCCTAAGAATTTTAATCTCTTTTTTTGAGTTAATTAGGTCAATACACATTGTTTTAAATTCAACTTTAAAAGAATCTGAATTGTAATCAAAGGAAGACAATACCTTGTCAGCTTCAGAATCTGAAGCTTCTTCATTGTATGAGTCCTCCTCTTCTGAATGGCTCCTGGAAGCATCAATTGCCATGAGGCAAACCTCCTAGGCCCTTGCTTCTTCCTCATCTTCACGGGAGCTGGAAGATGTTGATTCTTCTTCGGTCTCACTCCAGGTTTCAGCCACAAAACCTTTCTCCTTCTTCTTGTATTTGTTGGAAGAGGGTATGCTGTTGTTTTGTCTCCTGGTATCTTTTTCTCTTCTCTTTTCTTTCTTCTGATTCTCTGGACACTCAGAGATGAAGTGCCCAGGCTTCCTGCATCCAAAACACACAACTTCTTTAGTTGGTGTCTTATCATATCTTGATTTGTCATCCTGTCTGGATGACTTCCTCCTGAAATCCTTTCTTGCCATCTTATAGAATCTTTTGGAAAAGAGACTCATGAGTTCTTCATTTGTTAAAGGAGTCTCTGTCTCATCAGTAGCTTTGAAAGCAATGATATGCGCTTTTCTTGCTGGAGGGGGTGTTCTTTGCTCAACTGCCTCCCTGGATTTAATCAACTATTCATAGGACTTTAGTTTGCCTAATAGAGATTTAGTGGATATCTCATTTAGGCTTTTGGCCTCCTTGATGGGCCAGATCCTTGAATTCCACGAGCTTGGAAAGCACATAAGGATCTTGTCATTTACTTCAGTCAAGGTGATTTCTTTATCTAAGGTCCTTAGCTCACTGCTGATGGAGCTAAGCCTGTTATACATCACTTCAACTATTTCTGCTTCATCCTTTTTGAAGTTTTCATATTGTGTGATGAGATTTGATCTTCTATCTTTCCTCTCATCTACTGAGCCAGCAACCATTTGGTTGAGTGAATCCCAGATTGCTTTTATAGAGGAGCACCCAACCACCTTCTGAAAGATGTCATCTGACATAGTCTGAGCCAATATGTTCATTGCCTTGGCATCAGCAATCTTTGATTTCTTCTGGGCCTCAGTCCACTCAGGTGGTGGAACTGCAGTAGTGCTTGTAGATGTTGCAGAAGTTGAAGCTTGAGGGGGGACCAGTCAAAATAAAGTTGTATATATCTCATCAATAGAATTCATGTATAATTTAATTCTTACCTTCCAGATGGCAAACCTGTTTAGGTTGCAAACTGGAGGTCTGGTGCTTGTATAATCCTTGTTCTGTGTCATAGCTATGTATATAAATCTAAATGGAAATAAAAATAAAATTTAGATCTAACAAAGGATCTTTAGTTCAAGGGTTAGCTTATACAACCAAAGGAACCTCCTCTGATACCAATTGAAAGTGAGCTGTTAGATCAGGAAAACTCTAGCGGGGGGGTGAATAAAGTATTTAAAGCTTATAAAATTTTCTGGCTATTGCAGACAAGTCCTAGTGCTGTAAGAAATAGATTAAAAGATAAAACACAGAAACAACTAACTAACAATCACAGCCATAACAAGAAACAAAAGAAAGGGCAACCAGATGACACAAGAAATTTATAGTGGTTCCCCAACCTGGGTACATCCACTCTTCTACCACCCTAGTAAGAATCCACTCAGGTTTTTGATCAGGTGCCTGACACCAATGAGCTTTTGATCAGGTGCTCAAAAATCAAATCTCAAGTCTTTTGGTTAGGTGACTTGTAACCAAGAATCACTTTTGAAGGGAGATGACAACCCTTTATATAGGGAGGGGTGAGAGGTGATGGTGTCTTCTCTGTCAACAATCAGAGAGAAGACAAGTGGATATGATATTAGCAAGTAGCTCCCCCTGAGGTGTAGAATAGTTCAGGGAAATCTGGAGCTTTGCTGCAGGGTGATAGGCCTTCAGTTTTTAAGCCTTTATCGGAGAAATATGCGGGAACTTCTTGACAGATGAAGTAGTTGTTGTCCTTTGAAGTTTCCTGGAGTGATAAATAAATAAGACTCTTGATTTAGATTGATTGTTCTTCTTCTTCAATAGCTGATCTGTCTCTGGCCTAGGGCTTCTTTTCTGTATCAGAAAGCTGTGAAAGAATGATGGAGCAGAGAGACTCTTGAAGACAGACTGACTGTAATTCTCTATGTGTCTGTGTGTCTCTGTGTATGCTGTGTTCTTATGTATACTATGTTCTTGTGTCAACTACGTTCTGAAGGAATTTGTCTTTCGAAATTTGAATTCCTCTGAGGCAATCAATGCTGACGGCCTAGATAATAAACTGCATTGATTTATTTCCTCAACTGTCCCTTGGAAAAATGGAAAGAAATAATTCTGATGAAAGTCATGATCAATGAATCATCCAACGGTAATATTCAGAGAATATTTTATCATTAATCATTCATAAATTATTGCCATAGAATGAGGACAGAGGAAAGAAATACTAAGTTTGGAATCGTCGAACAAATGACAGAAATCGTCGAGCTGAGTCCACAGTTCGTCGAGCTGAGTTGCTGTGTTGGTTGATCAGATAACTTCTATTCATCGAGATGAGTTCCAAGATCATGGATCTGATAACAGAACTGTATGCTTAAGAAACTTTGCCTTTTCTATTTCTGAAGTTCGTCGAGTTGATAACTGGCTTCATCGACTAGAGATGATTCTGGACTTAGAAAAATTGAGAAGTTTCTGGTTGAAGTAAAGGATCTATAAATTGTCGACCAGAGAACTAAATTCGTCGACCTGAGTCTAGAGAACAATTAAACTTGGAATACTGAAGGTTGAGTCCAAAGATCATCGACCTGCGAATGAAGTTCGTCGAGCTGTCTTGAGTGTGTCGACACAAGTCCTGTGTGTCGACACAGCTGGCTGTAGGTGTCGATCTTGAGTGTGTCGACACAAGTCCTGTGTGTCAACACAGCTGACTTCTGGTGTCGACACAATTGGTGTCGATAGTTATTCTGTGTGTCGACACAATTCCTCTGTGTGTCGACACAGCCTTTCTTAAGTGCTGAAGTGTAGTGTCCAAAGTTCATCGACCTGAGGACCAAGTTCATCGAGCTCAGCTCAGAGAATTTTCTCTGAGATAGTCGAGCTAAGCATGACAATCGTCGACCTGAGATCGACGAACGTCGAACTCATTTTACTTGGTCTCTGGAAAATCTCTAAGTCTTTGAGTCTCTGGCAGTCTGATGATGGCTGGTCCATGTGATGTTGCTACTAAGGACTTGTCCTAGACTCTAGGACACAACCATGACTCTGGCTATACATTATGGGTCATATGATCCAAACTTAGTAAACCTAGCCAAAATCTTACTAGGGATCCAACAGAATGAAGATCCAAAATTAAAAATGAAACATTAACTCCACTTGATTGAAATGGTACATTCATCACTTTATCCCCAAATGCCAACACACTATATTTGGGTACCCCAAAGAATAATCACACTTGGTTCACTTTGGATACCTAAATCTCTTATTCATTAGTACTCAATCAACTGTGTGAAGTAGAAATCAATCTAATATGGAATACATAAAAATCTACTTCACAATATGCTAAAATAATTTAAATATATATATTTTTTTATTTTTGCTTTGTGAAATTTTGTTTTTTTTTGTTTTTGAGCCAACACGTATTTTGGTCACTTGATATATTTTGATATATGACTTTAACATATTAAGCCTTAATTCTCTAATAAATCAAATTAAATGAAATTGAATAACAAGTCATATTATTTTCAAATTTCAAGTCTTTTATCTATCTTATTTTCTAGCATCCATACTTATTAAATCCATTGCCTATTATTATCTTATAATATCATTATAAATTGAACATTGAATCTCTTAAGTGATATTATCAAGATTAATTAAATCATTTTAAAAATTGTTTTAATTAAGTCTATATATGTATACGAGTGACAGGCACGGGCCTCCGGGCCGATGGCTACGCGCCACAATACCCGGCCGGTGACGGCGGGCTTCTCCCCCCCCCCCCCCCCCGGCGGGCTTCGCCCGCACCCCGGTGGGATTCGCCCGGACCCCGGTGGGATTCGCCCGGACCCCGGCGTGCTTCGTCCGCACCCCGGCGGGCTTCGCCCGCACCCCGGCGGGCTTCGCCCGCACCCCGGCTGTTTTTTATAAGCAAATAATATATATAATATTACTTATATTTATATAATATTAATTATATATTTATAATATTAAATATAAAATATTACATACTGGCGGGTGAACAGTTGCGGGCGAACTGTTCACCCGCCTGTTTTTTATAAATATATTATTATATTTATAATAATATAATATTAATTATATATATAATATTAATTATATATTTATAATATTAAATATAATTATTACATATAGGCGGTTGAACAGTTGCGGGCGAACTGTTCACTCCCCTGTTTTTATAAAAATATTATTATATTTATAATATTATAATATTATTTAAAGGAAAATTATAAACAGGCGGGTGAACAGAGGCGGAGCACTGTTCACCCACCTGTTTAGTCTCACACTGCATGTATAAATATTATTTTCGGGTTTAAATGTAGTTCTTTAACAACATGTTAAAGAAATCGCTTTAGCGGGCTGGCGGGCGTGCATGCTTTCGTGGGCTTGTGGGCTGGCCGGCCCGCTGGTGTATTTTGCTAAATTAACCCAATTTTCAAATTATTTCAAGTAGGTTTAGGACTATCTAGAGTAGGTTTAGGAGGCCTATAAAAAGTCTTAAGAGATGGTGCAATTTGATCCTACGGCTGATATAATATCATGCCAGATTGGACGGTCGAAATCGCTCCAATGAGTTTAAAATTCATGCATTTCATATTTCTATTATAGTGCTAAAGATATATATTAAACATTTTATTCATTGAAAAAGATAACAATTATAAGTGATAATTTTGAAAACTTATTTTACTATGATTATGTATTATTATCTTCTACTATGAAATATTTTATATATGTTTTAGGTAATTTCTAAAAATAAAACAAAATAAAACAAATTATAAAATAATTCAAATAATACCAAAAGATATTCATATTTAAAGATGGTACCATATTCAAATAACATCAAAATATATTCATTATAATAAATTAAAAAAAAATTTGAATATCGCATACACCACAATGATCTTTTACAATTATACTAATATCCTATTCTTAAATATGTTCTAATCATATATCATTCACAATTTATCAAAAATTAATTCTAAATTGACTATTTCTACCATAGTTAGGAATTATGAATCATATGATTTGATATTGGTATTATGTTTGGTATATTGATATGTTACATTATTTTTTTCATGCATCTTACTTATATCTAGACTTTAGAATCATTCATATTAATTTTTTTTTCAAAAAGTGTAATGATTTAATTCTAGGTCTATGAAAAATCAAAATTTTATGTTGAATACATGCAAACCAAATTATATATATTGAACCTTATCATATTGTGATATTTATATGTTTGTGATGAAGTAAAAGATTATTTATTTCAATTATAGTAATATTTTAAAAAAGATCTAAAAGTATTGAAAAATTAATGATCAGTTCAATTGAAATAAATATTATTGGTTTCAAAATCATTGTGTGAATATATTATGTTTTTATGTTTGCATGTATCATATTTTTTTGTAGACCATGGAATAAAATAAATAGCATAATTACATAATTCTTGGTTTATTTTGATTGAAACTCTATTTTTAAATACATGTAACATTATCACTTATTAATATTATGGCCTAACATAGAACTCAAAATTCTAACATTGTCACATAATGAATATTATTATCCACACATATTGAATATTATTATTCATGCTAGTTATTTCATATTGTCATGATAAAATAAATTAAAAGTTGAAAGATTAAAAGTAAAATTAATAATAACTACGTGGTTTTAAAATCTACTATAATTTTAAAAATCAAATAAACTCATAGTTTATGAAATCATTCTTAGAATTAAACGCTTAGTGTATCCATGATAATTTACCCATAGTTTGTGTCTCACATTAGCGAGCGCATAGGATTATGTTCATTAGAGACCTAACCTCTAAGTCATGTATTGTCCTTAACCGAGGAGGGTTCCAATGGGGCCTTGCAAACATTGGGGGAAAGAGTGCTAGGTTGAGAGTCATCTTTTGTATGCATATGGGATTAAGACCCATGTTGGGTCCATTAGTCCCAATGTCCTAGATTTGTAAGAAGTCAAACAAGTCAATGGTATACAAATAGTTATATTTGATGTATGTTTAAGTTCATGCATGAAGGTTGGTCTATGTCATATTGATCGGACATGTGGTTCAAGTGACATTGATAGGTGGACTCAAAGAAGCTAACTGGATAGGCAGGAATTTGCTTAAGTCCATAGACGTTGAGTGAGGCAAGCTCACTAAATTCCAAACATCAAGGCTATTGCTGGAGAAGCAGGAAAAATGACTAAGCCAACAGGCATTGAGTGTAGTCAACTCACTCAATGATATATAGGCAAAAGTGTTGAGCCATGCAGTGTTTGTTAAAGCCAAAGCAAATCTGTCAAAGAAATTCAACTAAGTCCAAAAGCATCGAGTGAACCCAGTTCACTCAATTCCATGTTGATTCAGGCAAAGCCTTGGAAGAAAGACAGAAAATTATGTCTAAGTATAATAGCGTTGAGTTAAGTCAGCTCACTCAATGCCAAAAGAAGAAAAGCGTTTAGTGTAGTCAACACACTCAACGCCTTCATACAGAGCAAAATTCTTCTAAGTCAAGAATTGTTGAGTATAGTCAACACACTCAACACAATCAGGCAGAGCAGAATTATTCTAAGTCCAAAATGGTTAAGTGAAGTCAGCACACTTAATGCCATCAGGCCAGAATCATTGATTGAAGTCAACACACTCAATGCCAACAGGCAGAATAGAATTATTCTAAGTCCAGAATCATTGAGTGAAGCCAGTTCACTCAACACTTTCAACGTCATAGTTGCATAAAGGGCTGAAGATCAAACTAAGGCAAAAAGCATTGAGTGAAGATTATACACTCAACGCTCTCAATGCCTGGACAAGCTGATGAGTTGACTAAGTTAAAAAGTGTTGAGTGGATCTTACTCACTCAACGCTTAACATAGCTGAAAAGTTTCTAAGTCCAGATTTATTGAGTATTTCTTATTCACTCAATACCACTCAACGCCAAGGTTGTTGAAGAAGCAGAAGACTAAGCTAAGTCTAAAAGTGTTGCGTGAAGGTCATTCACTCAATTCCACTCAACGCCTCGCAGAGCTGAAAAGTTTCTAAGTCCAGATTCGTTGAGTATTGCTTGTTCACTCAACGCCACTCAATGCCTGAGTGAATTTTGAGAATTAGGGTAAGTCCACAAAGGGTGACGTCAGCAAAGTCAACAAGTCAACAAATTTCAACTTCGTTATGAAAGTACTGCAAAGCATCTCTAACGTCGTCATCAGTCTAATGTTAATCCCAATCTGTAAAGCTAAGGATATAATCACTCGTTAAATCAGCTACACGTGTCAATCAACTCGCTGGATGATGAGATTATAAATAGAAGCTGAGATCTGGATCAAAACAATTTTTTGACAGATCAATTCATTTCGAAAAAGAGGAGAGGGAGTTCGTCATCTTTGCCCGCCATTGTTGCAGAAACAAAAGCTTCAAATCACAAATCTGAAGGTTTCTGAGATAGCTAAAGAAATTGACATCCGATGTAGCAAGTAAAGAGGAATACTCTGAGGAAGAGGAATCTGTCAGGAAAGCCCTAACTGAAAGTTGCTTACCGATTCAATCTGAGCCAAATATGAAGATCATTCTCTGAATCAAAGAAGAAGAAGATATTTGTTTTGGATTCTCTCTAGACAGAAGGGAATGCAGCGGAATTATTATCTGCCTTACAGGTTAGCTGATTAAAGATCATTTTCACCCTTTTATCAGGAAAATCAGAATCAAGATTCTGAATAAATTCCAGCACAAGCCGCAGATCATTGAGGATATTCTTTCTTATTGTTGTGGAGAAAATAAGGTTGAGATTCTCTCAGCTCTGGAAATAATTAACATATAGATTAATTTTTCTTGAGTCAAATCATCATCCAACTCAAGTTCTGGTGGATCTATTCAAAGATCTGTGTATAGGCCTAGATTAAATAGGGTGCGTAGGATCTATGTTAAATCTGTGTTGTAAGGCCTAAAGTATAAAAGTTGTGTGAGGATCCTGTGTTGGATCTTTGTGGGGCTAATCTCCTAGCCTATGTTGAGGGAATTTGTACCAGTGTTAGGTGATCAGGTGACTACTGGGTGGTGGGTTGAGTGCTTGTGTTGTAAATCTCAGTGGAGACTGAGTGATCCGGTGGGATCGTGCTGTAATCTATAAGGAGCCAAAGTTATTGGAGAAGTGTCTTGTCTAACATACTGTTAGAAAGGCAGAGAGGGACTGTCGATGTACTCATACACTGAGGAACCACTATAAATATCTGGTGTTTTGTGTGTTACTTTTTGAAAGCATAACTAAACAAACACAGTATGGATTAAATCAGTTAAAGAATTCAAAGAAATCAAAAGGACTATTATAACCTATTCACCCCCCCCCCCCCCCCCGTAAGTGATTAGCTACCCTTGGATTTAAAGACTTTCATCCCCAACCTACGACATGTGTGCAGCTCCTCATGCCATCTGTCACTTAGTACGAGGCTAGGGTGTAGACATATAGCTTGGGTATTTTTAATATAGGACATACTACATCACTATCACTGCATTAACATTCTTATAAAATTTATTATTATTTATATCATGCATATTATATCTTTTGTTTGAACAAGTCATCTTGTATTTTTCTATACTATATATAATTTGGGCATTCATGAATTTGAAAAGTATAAGTATTTTAAAAATATCCTTTTGGCACTTTATGCCAAAAATCTTTTATCCGCATTTTTTTTATTCAAAACTCTTTACGATGGTTGGTGTCACTTATGTTAGAAAACATGAATCAAGAAAATTAGAATAAAACATTATCAAAAATCATGTTTTCTATGCAATATAACATATTATTATGGCTAGTGCATGTGTTAGTACTAACGCTAGGGTAGCATAAATTGTTATTTTTTTCTTGCATAGAAGAACATACGACTGACAAACTCTTTAAAGAATTCTATGTTTTCAGAAAACAATTTATTTTTAAAATATTTAAAAATCAAATATAAAATTATTAAATGATTTCAAAGAACAAAAAAATATATATTTATTTTTCTTATTATCTCTTTGTGTGTTTGATGTTTTTGAATTTCTTTATAAAACACAAAATTCATAAAAACTATTTATTTTCATTGTCATTGTCAAGGATGACTAAATATCAATTAAAGATTAAATATAGTTTAAATTTAATTTCTAAGTTTCTTAAAACATTATTTTGATTATGTCAAGTTTTGAATATTATCATGTTATGTGGAATGAAATTTATTGTAGAAAATATGTGTATGATTGTTTAGCATACCTCTAAGTATGAGTAATGTTTTATATTTGATAATGATTCATTCACTCATTTATTTTGATAACCTACATGTGTTTTTAATCTTACACTTGCATGATTGTGTAGTGTAATAATATAATAATTAAAATACATAAAAAGATTACCCACACTACATTGAATTGCTTATTTCAATTTTTTTATTTTTTCATGCACTTATTCATTAGAGAAAGGTGATTTTAATAAATAAATAAATAAATGATATTGTTTGCAAAACAAGTGAATTCCGAGTCCTTGGACACAAGCCTAAAAAGCATATAATAAATGATAAGGAAAATTCCATCAAACACTACTCACCCTCCTAATAAGTCTTAATGAGCATTGTTAGGTTGAGCACCTTCGAAAGGATTGTATAGTCTCTTATAGCAAACAAAAGTATTCACCATTTCTCTTAGTACACTAGATCACAAAAATAAAAACTAAGTTAAAATGAATAAAAGTGATCCCCAAAGCACTACTTCTCTCCTTGATAAGTCTTAATGAAAATTGTGTGTGTGAAACACCTTGGTAGTTGTACTTTTTTTGTATGTGCATTGAAATATTGTGGAAGTAATTTTTTTATGTATTTTAACATTATGTTATTTCAATATATATGTTATTCATTTTGATTAATACATTTATATAGTTTATAAAATCACTTTTGTACAAATTATTATCTTATATTAAACTTATACTCATGAGAATTAGATCCTAATGCATATCTACACTATTCTCTACAAACCTTAGTAAATGCACTAGATTACAAAGCATGAGCACTTCAAAGTTTTGTTTACTTGAAATGCAAATTTTATTACATTATAGCTTTGTATCTTTTCTTGATATTTTCAAATCATGTTTGCAATTATATCTCAATGGAATAGCATCACTTGGAACATTAACTCAAACATCTACTTTTTAGTTTTAAAACTCATTATCTTTTATATTCAAAAAGATGTTTGCAATTATAAACATCTTTTTAAAAAGATGTTTATTTTTAAGAATGCTTATTATACTTTCTGTTATGATTACTACTTATGCTTATTCATGATTTTTTTAACAAATGGTATCTTGAAACTAAAATACTTACTCTATCATTTCATTTATGTTGTTTACTACTTTATGCACCACCATGCTTATTTTTAACAAGTGTTATTTAACAAGCCTTTTATAGCATCATATTTTTCTTCTCTACAAAAAATAAATTAATTTTTATTGCAAACACTCACCTCTACCCTCTTTTGATACTATCAAAAGGGGAGAAATACTGGCATGAATTTAAAATTTTAGAGAAAGTACATTGAAAATTTCATAGGAAACATCTATGTAGGTGGAGTAATCATATAAGGGATGCATATATATTATCCTATTGGTCGATCATGATTATTCTTCCAATAAATTATCCCTAATCAATTTTAAATGATATATATTCATCCCTATCCACTTTTGTTAATAACAAAAGGGGGAGAATAAACTGAGAAATTTAGTGGAATCGATATTTAGGGGGAGCAAATATATAGGGAACACTGTAGGGGGAGCCTTCATATAGGAATAGTATGCATTTGTGCTTTGCTTTAAAGCTACCACGTTATAAACTTAATATTCATGCATATCTTTTACCACACTTACCTATAAACATAAATGTTATTAAACTCACTAATTTCTCATATAGGTATTTGTTATTATCAAAAAAAGAAGATTGTTGGAGTATGTATTCTGCATCTCTTGGTTTGAGAATAACAAATACCGTAATGTATTTGATCTAGTATTTTGTGTGTTTATAGTGTACAGGTTGTATAGGTTGGCTGAGGAGTCAAGTCCTCAGTAATGGGCATGATCCAACAGTGTGTACACTTTAGAAAAAAATAAAAGGATGAGTTTTGTGTGTTAAACTTCAAACGTCCATAACTTTCAATCTGGGAGGAGTTACGGAACGTGCCACCATATTTCGAAATAAGAACGAAGTCATCTACAATTCAAAAATGTTTTAGATGGAAAAAGTGAAGAGGAGATATCGCTAGAGATAGAAACTATCACCCGATGATAGTCAAAATGACGACGGCCATGTCTCGCACGATCTCCATGATGTGCACTACTTGACATTATCGCCTGGCGATAGTAGTTATCGCCCTGCGATAGCCCTACCACCAAAACTAGCCTGTTTTAAACCAACACAATCATCGCAGCATGGGACACATGGCAGATTGACGAGATATTGCCTACGATAGCTAAATATCGCCTGACAATTTTTCTCTAAAAGGCTGAAAACTTCGTGCATTCGTGAGTGACATCTTTTGACGCAGTGATTCCTCCTCCAACAAGCCAGAACTTTAATTCTTTTGAGAGAAAATTATCTCCAGAGATAGAGAGAGATATTTGTTGTGCAAGTACGAAGATCTAAAGGATATTTTGAAGGAGAAGGGCTACAAGGCACATTAACCATGAAAAACAAACACATTAAGAACGCTGACGTCTACACTGCCTTCGTCTTCACCTTCAGAAAGCCTTGGAGAGTTTCTCTTATTTTTTACTATCTTATAATCTTTATTATTTCATATTTCTGTATTGGGAGATGAGAAATCATTCGGGGAGAACATCGAATTCTGAGGAAGGTTCTGTAGGAAATTCGTCTTGTTTGGGGCGACTAGGTCCTTATGTGGCTTAGGGTTAAATTCGTCGCCTTGTGAGCTGCAACTATGTCAAGGTTAGATCTAGGGGGAGGCTAGAGGCCATATCTGGTGTAAGATAGGCTATAGCCAGTCGGTCCTTGGGAAAAGTACCGGTGAATCATCAAAAAGAGTTTTTTTTATTCGCCTCGATTTCGAGCGTAATAAAAATCAAACATTTTTGTATTCAATTTCTAATAAAATAAAATCATATTTCTTTTTGTCTCATTATCTTGATTTTATTTTCATGTTATAAAATGTTTTGAAATATATCGTTCAAAATTTTAAAGCAAAATATATTGCAAGGTTCGTTTTTATTAGATATAAATGCTTGAATTAAATATTCATGAACTAGCGCTCGACGGTAACACTTAACGTCGACGGTAGAGAAGAAATATTGAATTCTGCTTTTTTCTAATAGTAATCTTCAATATAATATTTTATGATATATTAAAATATAATTTGCTATAAAATATCTCAAAATTTCATTAATTAAGTCTTGATATTTTTATTTATGAATTAAATTCCATAAAGCCCTTATTCACCCCCCTTTAAGGGCACCGCAAGTTCAAACACCGTGTTATAGTCAGGGTGTGTACCAAGTTTGATTCTTCAGCTTAGCATCCTTTATTAGGATAAGTAGGTGCGGGTTGTCCCCATGTTTGGGTCTGAACTCCTCGTTTGGCCGAATCTTGGTTCCAATATTTTTGGTGGAGTGAGTGTGGACCGCAACTTGCACAAGACAATCCTACGAGAGTTCCATGGCTGGAGATAAGGAACAAGGTACTGACCACGATAACTTGCCACTACTAATGGCACTGGCTACAGTTGAGATGTTGGAACAATTCAATAGGGAGGTCTTAGAGACTATCCACTTCGTATTCGCTACAGCGCGGGGAGAGTGCTCAACCCCCGTACTCCAAGTGGTAATACCGCCAGGGATGGGCGAAAACGCCCCGAGGCATAGGGCAAGTAAGGAGGAGGCGAGTGGATGGTCGGAGCGAGAACTAGTAGGGATAGAGCTTTCCCCGGCTTGGTGAATGCAGTCTAACGAGTGCGGTCCCATCGATTACGGTCCCGACGAGTGTGGACCCAGCTTGCGGGCCTGTTGCTTGAGTGGAGCATGTGAGACCATCGAGAAGTAGGAGCCCATTCTGCGAATTCATTGTTTCCGGGCCAGTTTCGAAAGGGTTCAGGGAGACAGAAATGATGAATCAGAAGTGAAAGGATGATCTCGTCAAGCACCTACAGTGGTTCGAAGACATGGTATCCATTAGTCTATTGTTGGGCGCGTTCAAGTGTCGTCTTTTCGCCATCACCTTGAAGGAGAAAGTAATGGAATGGTTTCACCAGCTCCCGATGGGGTCGATCTATGCGTTCGAGGACTTACGCTGAAGTTTTTAATTTTGTTTTTTAATGTCGAAGAAGAGGAAGAAATATGCTTAGGCACTCTTCAAGATTCAGCATGGAGTAGAGGAGTCACTAGCCAGCTACGCAGACAGGTTTCAGGACGAGATTTTGCTCATTCAGGAGGTGGCGGGATTCGCCCTCCCACTCACATTTACCACAGGGGCTTTGCGAGGGGTTCTTCAAAATGAGCTTGAATTGGAAGCCACCCTCGTCTTTCGAATAGTTGATGGAAATGGTGGTGAAGGAGATTGAAGGAGAGGCGGCAAACCCGACATTTGCCAAGAAATTATCAAGGTTGAGTAGCTCAGAGTCGAGGGAGCAAGGTGGTTCTAGGCAGCAGGAAGAAAGGAGGAGGGAGGACCCGAGGGCACAGGATTTGGGGCGGAGACAATAGGGAGGGTTCATGTAGGGCCAATGAAGATGGTTTGCCTGAGGAGGGGGAACCTCTATGGAGGTCAGGGGAGGTTCAACCCCCCCCCCCCCCCCGAGATGGATACAAGGACAGAGGCCACTCCTACCCTCACCACAAAAAGCTATTACAATCAGCCGGTGAAGGGCAAGAGGGAGAGGAGCCGAAGGAGAGAAAGTCAGGAGAAGGAATCAGCCATTGGAGGGATGAAGAGAGGTGGCAGCATTGCCATATTGTGACTTCCATCAGGAGGAGGGTCACACAACGACCACCTGCCCCGAGTTCTTGGTGATCAAGAGGTCAAGAGGCCCGGGGGAGTAATAACCACCAGTGAGGATAGATGAGGTATCCAGTCGGGCATAGGAAGAGGACTGGTGTCTGGATCGGGCAGACATGGGAACTCAATGAGGGATTGGGGTGATCCATGGAGGGGTGGGGATCGAGGCCACGCAGAGGGTGAGCCTTTACACCATGTATCGTTAGAGCGTAGCTTCAACATCCCAAGCCCAACCTCTAGAGTAGAAGATCACCTTCTCTCGAAAGGACATGCTAGATCATGTGGATCCATTTTGCGATGCGCTGGTGATTCAGACCACCATCGAGAACTCAACCGTCTCATGGATCCTCATTGACAATGGAATCTCAGTCAACGTCATCTTTAAGAAGGCATTCAATAAGATGAAGGTGGAGTCAAGAAGGGTGTTGGCCTCTGACTGTCTAGTGTTTGGATTCTCGGAGGAGAGGAAGGAAGTGGAAGGGGAGGTCAGACTTCATGTGACCTTGGGGGACAGTCTCGTAACTATCAGTTAGTCATTGTTGACCCTCCGAGCAGCTACAACTCCATCTTTGGGCAGCCCCTCATCTGAGTGTTTATATGCGTCTCATCTTCGTTCCACCAGTTCTTGAAGTTCTGTGTGTTGAAACCGGAATCCGGCCTCTTGTGGAGTTCGACCCTCGGAGAAGGGGTGGTCTCGCGCCTACTTTGCTCCTGTAAGAAAAACAACGAAAGAGACAAGAAAGAACAGACCCAAGGGCTCAGCAGGGAGGTCCCACCACAAACCCGGAAGATCTCTGAGCGCTTCCCCTCCTTAGCCAGAAGCCGAGCTAAGGTACTCTCAGAGAACACTCGAAAATGAGAGTCAGGAGGCACTGAAAGCGTGCCCTCTGAGGTACCCTTTAGGTCTTATTTATAGCTATTTGGAATCTGAACTGCCAATAACCAAAGTAACTGACCTGAAAATACCAAAAGGCCCTTAGCTGGGTCTGCCAACAGCCAAACTCCGCTGTCCTGAGCAGCTATGCGCATTCCAACCTGGCCTGCCAACAGCGAGGCTCCGCTGTTCTGAGTAGCTATTCGCACCCCTGGGGAGTCAGCTCGCCTCCAATTCTTCTTCGCGGGAGGCAGGCGCGACCTGACTTCAGCTGCCCGCCCATGCTCCCTGGGCGAGTGCGAGCCGTGCCGGGCGAGCCGCCTGTCTTCTGCCGGGCGGACCGGCAGCCAGGTCGCGTGTGGGGGTCGGCCAGCGGCCACTGCGACTCTCGATCGGCTCGCCAGTCGCGGGTCGCCAAACTCGTCTGCTTTGGCCAAGGACTCTTCGCGCGACCCGCTCGCTTGCCTCGTCGGCTCGCTCACCTGAAATGGGCAGGAGCGGGCCAGCCCTTCTACCGCATATCTGTTTGCCGCTCGGATGCGGGCTGCGGGGGAAGGTCTGCTCGCCTCCCTGGTGGGACCCACTCGCCGGACACGGGGTTGTACACAATCCCCGCTCTTTTTGAGCTTGATTCAAGCTCGGAAAGAATCATCCAACCCGCGTGTTCGGCGAGTGCTTGTGCTGAGCTGGCAGGGAATCTTCTGGTGGGCCCCCACTATCCGGCTATAAATATACCGCTGAGCCCAGGAGGGGGGCTCCCCAGATCCCCTCATTTTTCTTGAACAGACTGGTCTCTTGATGCCGGTCAGTGAAGAGGTGCGAGCTCGCCTGGCCGCAGCGGGCCTGAAGACTCAGGAGGAGGCACTCGAGGCCGCCCCTTGGCTAGCGCGTGGGTCTCCCGGCCCTCTCTTTAGGCCGGTGAAGGGAAAGATCGTTAGGCGGTCCCTGGCGGGTGAATGTCCGGGCTCCAGCTCGGCAGCGGCTGTGGAGGTCGTCCCTGGGGTACGTGACCTTCCGCGGATTATCGTTGTACCTCTGACCTTTTGTTTTGCAGGCGATCCCTCGTGAAGAGGTGTGGAACGGGGGAGAGGATCGCCCCCCTCGCTTATCGCCGGAGAAGGTCGTTAGTTCCCCAGGTCCGGACCGCCCACCTCCGGAAACCCCCCGCCCGCCGGCTTCCCACGGACTGGGAAAATCTCTTGAGACCCTCGAGGGAGAAACCTTTCAGGGTCGGCCGGGCTCCTCTGGCCCATCCGTCGGTGCGGGCGACGTGCCAACCCCTGGTGAGCTGATATTTACCGTTGGCTTTGCCCTTGCTCGCTCCTTCTGACTCGCCCGTTTGCAGGCTATAACAGGGCCTCCTCCGAAACTGAGACGAGCGAAGGGTATTCGCCCCCGCCCGACGTGGACAGTGTATCTGATTACCTGGGCGACCCGACCGATGCGGCAGGGATGAAGAGGCAGGTGACACGGCTATTCCAGAAACACACACTGTTGATCCAGGAGCTCGCGAAGAGGGTCGATGAAGACAAGGCCGAGACCGCGGCCCGGCTCGCGGCCTTGGAGGGACCTCCGCGCGCAGCGGAAGACGATGATGTCACTTCACCGGGCGTGCATATAGCGCGAGCCGAGGGGCATCTTAGGAGCGCCACAGAGCAGGTCGGCCTGGCTCAGCGGGAACTGGTGGCGGTTCGTGATTACCACGACCCTCGCGTGCCGCCGCGATCGGGAACGAAGCGGCGGCACAGGTGGAAATGGGTCGAGTACTGACCCAGCCTTCTGCCCCTCGCTTGCGGGATACCGCGGGATTGCTGTTATTTCGGAGTTACCTTGTATTTGTAATCGCCTGCGACTCTTTTAGCCCGCCTATGGGCCAAACTTTTTTATTGCTGAGATGTATTCGAAATTACCAAGCTGTTGTTTTTACTTTTTGCGGGATGGGGTGGGGGAGGCGTTCATTCTGCCTGACCTGCCGATTGGGGCCGGGGCGAGCCGAGGGGCTCGCCAGGCGGGAGCCTCCCGACTCGCGCTGAATCATGGGCGGATGCAGGCTGAGACTCGCCCGCTCGGGTCTCCCGCGGACGCGGCCGGGCGGGAACCGCGCCTGATCGGCCGTTGCGGTGCGGTTGCGCGCGGGGAAGTCGAACCGTCGGGCTGATATTTGTTATCCGCACCCCTTCTTTCGGCGGGAAGTTTCCCGCCCTTTCTCTTTCGCTATAAATAGGCCTTGGAGGCCCTTATTTCCCCACCGATTCCAAACTCTCTCGCTTCCTGTCCCCCGCGAAGTACTGCTTGTGCTCGCCTTCTGGATCTGTCTCGCGCGTTCGGCGGCGATCTGATGGGAATGGGCGCAGGCGGCGGCGATGTGGACGGGCGAAGTAAGTGTGCTTGGACCTTCTCCGATCATGATTTTCCTCGCGCCGTCATCTCTGAGCGCGAGTACCTGGATGCTCTTAGCGACCACGTGCCGCCGAGTTTTTCTGCGAGACGGCCCGGGGATGGGGAAAAGATCAACGACTTATCCAGGGATGAGCTCGCCATCCCGCTAGCTCACTTTGAGGTGGGCCTGCGACTTCCCCTGTGGCCCGAGGTGTGCCAGGTGCTGAAATACTTCGGGGTCGTCCTAGGCCAGATGACCCCGAATTCTGTCGCCGTCATGGTGGGGTTCGCCTGTTTCCTGCGCGAGGAGCGAGTGGAGTTCAGCCTCGCCGTGTTCCGGAAGTTGTTCTCCTTCCGGGCGAACCGAGACGGGACCGCCTACTTCTCCAGCGCCCACCTCAAGGTGCGGGAGACAGTTAATAAGAGTCACAATTGGCTCAAGAAATTCCTGTTCGTCAAAGGGGACTTCGGCAACGTCCCCTTCTCGCCGGTGCAACTTAGCGAGGCGAGCTACCGGCCGCCCAGCTTAGGCGGCCACGAAGCAGACTTGTGCGCGTTCTTCGCTGGGAATAATTTCGAGGTTGCGTTCCTGCGCCGCCATCTTGACGACCTCGCTGCTGTCCCGCCGGGGGGAGGTTTGCCACTCGCCTCTATTATGCCTTATCCCCCTCTCTTCCTTTATCCCACCCTTCTTTCTGACAGGCGAGCGCGACATCCCTCTTCACCCCCCTTACGAGAGCGCTCGGATTCCCCCCGGGGTTCTCGCCCGGGCTCAGGCTGCGGATGCCGCTCAGCGCGACATCCCATCGGTCCCGGCCAAGAAGCGGCCAGGTGGCGGACAGCCCGCCCCTCCGTCGAAGGTGGCGAAGACGGCAGATCAACAGCCCACCGCGAGCCAAAGGAAGGGCAAGGCTCCCGCGGTCCTACCGGCTGAGGGCCCCTCGCCCCCGCTGGTCGCCTCGACCAGCGACTCCCCGGTAAGGGCGGCGGGCACCTCCGCGCCGCCGGACGTGTCTCAAGTTGCTGCGGAGCCGGTGCCGAGGGGGCATCGTAACTTCGGCTACGGCGAGAGGTACCTGGACGAGCTCGGCATCCCGCTCCTGTCGTGGGATAAGGAGTCGAACCGCGCGATGATTTTGACTCTGCTGCCGAGCTGGATGGAGCAGGATACCATCGGCGGGGAGGCGTACAACTTCTCCTTTGGCTTGTACTCGCGAGAAGATGCCGCCATCTACGACAGAGAGGAGACGCGAGTATTGGTTCATGAGAGCGCGCGGGCCCAGCTGCGCGGTCTGGAGCTGGCGCACATGGCGGGGAGGCGTTGCACTCAGCTGGAGCGGAACGCCGCCTCCCTGAGAAAACTGGCAGACGAGAGGGAGGCAGCCCAGAAGCTCGCTCAGGAGGACGCGACCCTTCAGAGGAGGCGGGCCGACGCGGCAGAGGAGACCCTTGCGCAATACCTGGGCGGGGTGGTACGTATTCACCCTGACCTACCGCCTCTTCTCGCGAATACAGCTCACGATTCTTCTTCTTCCTTTCTCTAGGATGCGGCGACGGCGAGCCGGATGGGTGCCGAGATCGCCACGCTCGGTCAGGACAAAGCGGCGTTGGAGGCGCGGGTTCGCGAGCTGGAGGCCGCCGCCGCTGTCCCTCCTCCAGACAGCAGGGCTTGTCCGCTCGAGCACCACTCCGACTACGACTTGGAAGTTCTGATGCAAAAGAATGCCGCCAGCGCCGTGAAGTATACGATGCAAATGCTGCGACGCGCGGATCTCCTTACGAGCTCGGCGGCGGGACTCTCGGCGGAAGACGTGGTGCCGGCGCTATTTCTCCCCGTGCCGGACCCTGGGGACAAAGCCTTCCAGCCCCTTTAGGACTTCTCGCCCCGGATCTCGCGTCTCCGCTGCCTTTTGACATTTGTTATTTAGATGTATATATTACGCACGTTTGGCTGTTTTGAGACACTTGCGCGGGCTGTGCCAAGACTGATTTTTCTTCTATTATTGCTTTTATAAATGTTCTTCTCGCCTGCCTTACTTGCATATTCGCTATTGCCATGGAACGCGACCTGCCCCTGCGGCCCGGCCTCGGAAGAGGGGGCTGCTCGCCCGCCAAGCGAGGCGAGCCGGCTCACCCCTTGGCCGTATTGCCTGATTTCTTGCGAAATTTCGCCCAGGTCCTCGCCCCCACTCGGCCGCCTTTCCTGGGGCTGGGGGGGTCTATGTTAGACCCCCCCCCCCCCCCCGTTTTGATTAACTTTTGTGATTCCAACCTGTCGTTAACATCGTTTGAGTAGTTCCCGGCCTCGCCGGCTAGGTGGGAGTCTGTGAGCATGATTTGTTCTGGGTTGTAAGTTATTGCCATCGAGTGACTTCCGGCCCTGCCAGCTAGGTGGGAGCCTGGCAGCAGGATCTTCTCGAGGCTAGGGATGACACCGAGTGACTTCCGGCCCTGCCAGCTAGGTGGGAGCCTGGCAGCGGGATCTTCTCGGGGTCCAAACTCATTCCATCGAGTGACTTCCGGCCCTGCCAGCTAGGTGGGAGCCTGGCAGCGGGATCTTCTCGAGGCTAGGGATGACACCGAGTGACTTCCGGCCCTGCCAGCTAGGTGGGAGCCTGGCAGCGGGATCTTCTCGGGGTCCAAACTCATTCCGTCGAGTGACTTCCGGCCCTGCCAGCTAGGTGGGAGCCTGGCAGCGGGATCTTCTCGAGGCTAGGGATGACACCGAGTGACTTCCGGCCCTGCCAGCTAGGTGGGAGCCTGGCAGCGGGATCTTCTCGGGGTCCAAACTCATTCCATCGAGTGACTTCCGGCCCTGCCAGCTAGGTGGGAGCCTGGCAGCGGGATCTTCTCGAGGCTAGGGATGACACCGAGTGACTTCCGGCCCTGCCAGCTAGGTGGGAGCCTGGCAGCGGGATCTTCTCGGGGTCCAAACTCATTCCATCGAGTGACTTCCGGCCCTTCCAGCTAGGTGGGAGCCTGGCAGCGGGATCTTCTCGAGGCTAGGGATGATACCGAGTGACTTCCGGCCCTGCCAGCTAGGTGGGAGCCTGGCAGCGGGATCTTCTCGGGGTCCAAACTCATTCCAATCTTCTGTGCAAACTGGTTATGGCAATTCTGGGGGGGGAGAAAAAGAAGTTCATTATACCAAATTGTGTTGCTTACAGATGCTTAAGGAAAAAACCTCTTCAGGTCGTCTCCACTCCAGGTGAGACTCAGGGTCTCGCCCTCTACATTTTGGAGCCGATAACCCCCTGACTTCAAAGCTTCCTTCACAATGAATGGCCCCTCCCAGCTGGGGTTGAGCTTTCCAACGGATGCTGACTTCCCTGCCGCGTCCACCTTCTTCAGCACCAGGTCTCCTTCCGCGAACTGCTTGATCCGGACATGCTTGTCAAAGTACTTTGTCATCCTCCTCTTGACCTCCTCCTGTCGGACGGCCGAAAGGTCCCTCAACTCTTCCACCATGTCAAGGGAGAGTCTCAGCTCCCCCTCGTTCTCGGCTCGCCATTCCTCTCGGCCCTCCCTGGCTCCCCCGACTCGCGGAGTTTGGACTTCAAATTCTATGGGGAGCACCGCCTCTCACCCATGGGAGAGCTTGAAGGGGGTCTCCCCCGTGGCCGTGTTTGGGGTGGTTCTTAGGGCCCAAAGTACCTCGGGGAGCTGCTCCACCCAGCTCCCCCTCAAGTTTTCCACCTTTTTCTTGAGGAGATTGATGATGATCTTGTTCGCGGCTTCCACCTGCCCGTTGCTCCTAGGGTGGTGGACCGAGGGGAACCTAAGGTCGATTCCAAGTTGGTCGCAGAAGCTGATGAACTCGGCACTGGCGAACTGGGGTCCGTTGTCGGTGACGATGGCCTGGGGAAGCCCATGGCGACAGATGATCTCCCCCCAGACAAAGTTCCTGATTACCTGGGAGGTCACCTTGGCCAACGCCTTCACCTCCATCCATTTCGAGAAGTAGTCGATCATCACCAGGAGGAACCTTCTCTGACCGCTAGCCTGGGGAAACGGCCCAACCAAATCCATTCCCCAGATTGCAAAAGGCCAGGGGGCCGTAATGCTCTTGAGCTGTTGGGTCGGCTGCTGCTGGAGGGGGCAAACAGCTGGCACTTATAATATCTCCTTGCGAACTCCGCGGCGTCTCGGCCCAGGGTGGGCCAGAAATATCCTTGCCTGATTATCCTCCCCTCCAGGGTCCGACTCCCGGAATGACTCCCGCATTCCCCGGAGTGGACTTCTTCTAAGATCCTCTGCGCCTCACCCTCGGCTACGCAGCGAGCCAGCATCCCGGAGAGGGTCTTCCTGTATAGCTGCCCGTCTTTAAGGAGGTAGTAAGCGGACTTGTGTCTCAGCTTCTTCCTGTCTACTCCCTCCGGATACTCTCCCGTGGAGAGGAAAACTACTACCGGATCCATCCACGAAGGCTGCTGATCGATCTCCATGAGCTCCCCCTCCTCGATGGAAGGGCGGAACAGGTCGGTGATGGTGCCTCCTACCCGGGGGCCATGCTTTGCTAGCTGGTCGGCCTGGTCATTCTCTCCCCTTGGCACGTGTCGGATGGAGAAGGTCTGGAAGGTCCCTATGACCCCCTTTACTTTGGCCAGGTATAACTTCAGGGTGGGCTCCCTTGCTCCGAACTCCCCGTTGATCTGAGAAGCTACCACCATGGAGTCGGTTAGGACCTCCACATCCAGCACCCCCAACTCCCTGGCCAGGCGCAGCCCCGCTATCACTGCTTCGTACTCGGCCTGGTTGTTGGTAATGGGAAAATGCACCACCACCGTCTGCTCAATCTGAGTCCCTTGAGGGCTCTCCAGAACCACTCCTACTCCAAGAGAATGCCTTCCTGAGGCTCCATCCACCCTTACCTTCCAAGGAGTTGGGCGGGTGAGCTCCTCCTCCGCTACTTCTACCACGTAGTCGGCCAAGAAGTCGGCCATCGCCTGAGCTTTGATCGAGAGCCGTGGAACGAAGGAGACATCGAACTCGCTTAGCTCCACCGACCATTTGGCCAGCCGACCTGAATGCTCCACCCCCTCGAAGATGTTGCGGAGAGGATGGTCAGTCACCACCCGGATTGAGTGCGCCTGGAAGTACGGTCGCAGCCGCCGAGCCGAGATGATTATTGCGAATGCAAGCTTCTCCAAGATTGGATACCGGAGCTCGGCCTTACTCAGGACACAGCTGACGTAATAGACAGGGAGCTGTCTCTTCCCCTCTTCTCGAACCAAGACGGAGCTCAGAGCCTCCGCCCCGACCCCGAGATATAAGAACAAATCCTCACCATCCTTTGGCCCTTGGAGCAGCGGAGCCTGTGTCAACTGCGCCTTGAGGGCCTGGAACGCCTCCTCGAATTCCTCGGTCCATTCGAACCTCTGACCTCCCCTCAGCGTTTTGAAGAAGGGGGAGCACTTCTCCCCTGCCCGAGAAAGGAAGCGACTCAGCCCTGCCAGCTTCCCCGTCAACCGTTGGACCTCCTTTGCATTTCGTGGGGACCCCAGCTCCAAGATAGCCTTGACCTTGTCTGGATTCGGCTCGACCCCCATGGGGGTGAGGAGATGCCCCAGGAACTTCCCTTGGCCGGCCCCGAAGACACACTTAAGGGGATTCAGCCGCATCTTGTACCTGCGTAGGGTGGCGAAGGTCTCCTCTAAGTCCCGGAGGTGGGAGTCCACATCCCGGCTTTTGATCATGAGGTCGTCCACGTACACTTCCAAGTTCCTCCCCCTTTGCTCCTTGAAGACCCTATCCATCATTTTTTGGTAGGTGGCCCCAGCGTTCTTCAGCCCGAATGGCATCATCTTGTAGCAGTAGCATCCATCCCCTGTGATGAATGAGACATCTTTGATGTCCGGGGGGTGCATCCTGATCTGATGGTAACCTGAAAAGGCATCTAAAAAACTCATTACAGAAAAGCCGACGGCTGAGTCAACCAGCGCGTCGATCCGAGGCAAAGGATAACAGTCCTTAGGACAAGCTTTATTAAGAAGGGAAAAATCGATACACAACCTCCAGCGGTCGTCTCCTTTTTTGACCATCACAACGTTGGAGACCCAGCCGGGGTACTGAATTTCGGACAGGAAGCCAGCCTTGAGAAGCTTCGCCACCTCCTCCCTGATGGGTTCCGCCAGCTTGTCTGTCGTGGATCTCTTTTTCTGCTGGACGGCGCGTGTCCCCGGGTTCAAGTTGAGGCGGTGGAAAGCCACATCCGCGTCAACCCCCGGCATCTCCGCGGCGCTCCAGGCGAAGATGTCCACGTTCTTCTGGATGCACTCCAGCATCCTGCCCTGGTCCTCCGGGGTCAGCCCTCCGCTGACGCGGATCTTCTCCATCCTTCCTCCCCGGGTGAGCACCTCCAGCTCCACCACTTCTTCCGCCGCCTCCATCCTGGATCGCTCCCCCCATCCTTCGGCGTCCCCTTCCTCCGGAACGGGGACCTCTACCTCCATCTCCCCTCCCACGGCCCTTACTTCGGCCACTTCCTCCAAATCTTCCCTTGCCGCCTTCTCTGCGCAGTCCTTCACCTCCAGCTCCTCCCCTCCTGCTTCCTGCTCGGCTTCCTCCATTCTCCGTCCCATCTCCTCGGCTCCCTCTTGCCAAGAGATGGTGTTCACCGCAGTGACATAGCACTCCCGTGCCACCTTTGGGTCCCCCCTGACCCTAACCTACACCCCCTCAATGTTGAACTTCAAGCACTGATGGAAAGACGAGGGGACGCAGCGGAAGGCGCTGATGAGGGGCCTCCCAAAGATGACGCTGTAGCTGCTGGGGGCGTCCACGATGACGAACTTGCAGTTTCGGGACTGCCCCCCCAAGGTGACGTGGAGGCCGACTCCTCCCTCTACTTCCTTTCTTTCTCCCGAGAACCCGAACAAGGGCCCGTCCGAGGCCAGCACCCTCTTAGCCTCCACCTGCATCGCGTCAAACGCCTTTTTGAAGACGACGTTCACGGAGCTCCCATTGTCCACGAGGATCCGAGAGACAGTGAAGTTTTCGATGGCGGCCTTGATGACCAGTGCATCACAGAACGGGTCCTCGTGGTCTGGCATATCATTTCTGGAGAAGGTGATCCTCTCCTCCGGGGGCGGGGTTTGGGATGTAGAGGCGACGCTTCGCCGGTACATGGTGTGGAGGCTTGCCTTGCGGGAAGCCTCGATCCCTACCCCCCCCCCCCCCCCCCCCCGTGGATCACTCTGATCCCTCCTCGGGTCCCGACATCAACCCGGTCCTCGCAACGATCCTCCTGTGCCCGTGGCAGGACCTCCTCGATCCTCACTTCTTGCCGCGCCTCCTCCTGCTGATGTTGTCGTCCCCTATTCCCTCTCATCTCCAAGAATTCCGGGCACGTGGCTGTTGCGTGCCCCTCTTCCTGATGGAAGTCACAATAGGGCAGCTCCACCCTGAACTCCCTTCTCCTCCTTCTCATGATCCCCCTCCTTGCTCCCAAAGCTATGGCCATGGCCTCCTCCTGATAGGGGAGCCGGGGCCGGTGACCCTGCCTCCAACCCGGTGGGTGTGTAACACCCCCTATCCGTCGCATAGCATATAGCAGTAGGTCCGGCCGGGGCCCGATGCCATATACCACAGACAGACCGGGTGGTTACTTATGGAAACCATCCAACCAATCTCAACGTCCTACACAGAGCATTCTAGTGGAAGCAGTTTATAAGAGTTGTAAACAAGAACCCAACATAGGAGCATGAATGTCCACTAGAACAACTTAGGAATGTTATTACAAAATACTCAAAATAAGCCTTAAGACCTTACAAAATGTTTCACTTGAATATTACATGATTTACAAACCACGGCATGCAGGCCGGTCATACATGAATAAAGCAGTAAACACTTCTACTTGGGCCTTCGAGGGCCAGCTTCGCAAAAAGGGCTTTAGCCCGCTATTGACCGCTTGGTCTAGCTGCACCTGCAAGCAACAAACCACCGCACGGTGGCAAAACAAGGCAACGGTCAGGAATGCTGACCAAATTATAACGATCCCGCCCCCAACTCGGGGCGGCGATGCTCCTTCCCTGCATTTCATTAGCATAAGCGAGTAATTTAAAACCATAGTCATAATATCACAGATGTTGGCTCGTACGGCCACGCGCCCCGTGCACTCAGGGCACATTCTCGGTGAACCGGTCGATATCACGTCAATTAAAGCCATTAACATTCCGGACTCACCACCGCCACTAAGACGGCCAAACCTATGAGCAATTTGTCTTCTTGGCATGGGTCATGTCAGTTTAAGCCATTGATCGCCGAAGACTCACATCTATGCCAACGGCGAGTGCCACGTAACCTTAGGTCTCTCTAACCCGAACGACATAGAGCGGGTACGGTTCCATCTAACCCGTGCTCACATCGCAACGACAATTTAAGTCATTTGCGCGGGTCAAACTTTCGCTGAGTCCCATTCTATCGCAAGTCACATAACTCGGTTATGTTCAAATTGGCTCTCAGGCCACCAAGTTGGCAAGATCTCGTATCCGCCCAGTTTTCCGGGTGCACCTTTTGGTTAGTCCCCAAGGCTCCCTGCTGCAATATACCGCGTAGAAAACCCGAAAACAACCAATAGCACGGATTCTTCTCCGGCCTTATGTAATGCAACATCACCGATCCAGACTAAAATGTCCAGGTAGGCTTCACACATCATGCCTATGTCCGTTCTCGCATACGGACTCTAAACAACGGGGACTTCACATATCTACCCGAAGGAACGCCTCCAACTCTCCGCAAACTCGCGAGAGCGGGCTTCCTATGCTAGGAAAGAGAGCTATTCGTGCTCAAGATGAGGATCGTTACCCTTGAGTTCCTCTTTGGCGCCATTGAAAAGTAATCGGATGGAAATCACCGCACTTGCGTTGCCTCCGTGGATCCGGAGTCGGCTCGCGATTCGGAGCTCCGAAGCTCCTCCAATGGCGGGATCTAGTTCTTCTTCCTCCAATGGCTCTCCTCTTTCTCCAAGGACTTGGAGAGATGATAAGGTATGAAAAGTGAGGTTTTCCAAGTCAACTCATGGGTATATCCTCTCAGGAACAACCCCCAGCCGTTGGATCTCAACCTAAGGAAACGAACGGCTTTGATTCGGGGCTGAAATGCCCAATCTGGACCGAACACGGCCTGGCACACGCCCGTGTCCAGGGCCGTGTGCCGCATTCGCCGTCAAAATCGAATCACCTGGAACCTCACACGGGTATCGAACACGCCCGTGTTCGAGCTGACACGCCCGTATTCCACCTAACACGGCCGTGTAGCCGGCCGTGTACACCATGATTTTTCCCCCATTTTCAACCCGAGCACTGCACGGGTTCTAGGACACGCCCGTATCCTTGCCCATGTCACATTGACACGCCTGGACCCCAGGCCGTGTACACGGGACATTTCGTCGAGGGATGATCGACGACTTGATGGCACGGCCTTGGACACGCCCGTGTCCTAGGCCGTGTTCCTTGTCTCGACGATCGTCGAGTGAATCTCGACGACTCCCCGGGACGATCGTCGACACGGGTCGACACGCCCGTGTCGCAGGCCGTGTGCCCATTCTCGACGAATCATCGAGTATAACTCGACGACTTCACGGCTAAGTGTCGACACGGGTCGACACGCCCTGCGACACGCCCGTGTCGCAGGCCGTGTGCCCACTCTCGACGAATCGTCGAGTAAAACACGACGACTTCGCGGCTAAGTGTCGACACACGCTTGACATGCCCTGGGACACGCCCGTGTCCCAGGCCGTGTGCCTGCTGCCAGAACCCAAACTGGCCCAAAACGTCCCCCCTTTGCTCCTTTGAGTTTCGGGGCGTTACAACTCTCCCCCTCTTAAAAGAATTTCGCCCACGAAATTACATAAAGGAAAGACATACAAAACCAAAATTTGTACCTGAGCGGAACAACTCCGGATACTCGTCAAGCATAGTCTGCTCTCTCTCCCAAGAGAGCTCCTCACGACCGCAATTGTCCCACCGGACCTTGACCATCCTAATCTCTTTATTGCGTAGTCGCTTGACCTCCGAGTCCTCAATCCGCACGGGCTTGACCTTTGTCGTTAGCCCACTATCCACCGGCACTTGATCAACCACGATCACTTGCGTAGGCTCTTGCACCGCCTTTCGAGGCACCGAAATATGGAATACATCATGTAAACCACTTAGCTCCACTGAAAGCTTCAGCCGATAGGCCGCTTCCCCAACTCGCTCCTGAACCTCAAATGGTCCAAGGTATCTTGGGCTTAGCTTTTTCAATCGCCGCACCCGCGAGACACCCTTGAACGGCTTGATCTTCAAGTATACATAATCGCCCACAGCGAACTCCACGTTCCTGTGCTTGGCATTATAGTACTTTGCTTGCCGGTCCTGAGCGATAAGCAACCTCTCCCGAATGGTTCTCACCAAAGAAGTAGCACCCTCTACTTCCGATCGCTTATACAACTTTGACTCACCCGTTTCTATCCAAGACAATGGCGTGCGACATCTTCTACCATATAGGGCCTCAAAAGGCGCCATCTGAATACTTGCTTGGTAGCTGTTGTTGTATGCGAACTCCACCAAATAAAGGTGGTCTTCCCATTGCTTTCCAAAATCCAAGACACACATGCGAAGCATGTCTTCCATGGTTCTATTCACCCTCTCGGTCTGCCCATCCGTTTGTGGGTGGAAGGCTGTGCTAAACTTCAGCTTTGTTCCCAACATTTGCTGCACCAGCCTCCAATCATTGGACGTGAACCGCCCATCTCGGTCACTCACGATGCTGTGGGGCACACCATGAAGCCGTACTATATTATCCACATAAAGCTTTGCCAGCTTCTCCACCGGATCGTCCTTCCTATGCGGAATAAAATGCGACACCTTCGTTAATCGATCCACGACCACCCAAATGGCGTCGTTCCCCTTTTGCGACCTTGGCAAACCGTGCACAAAGTCCATAGAGATGTCGTCAAATTTCCACTCCGGAATAGGCAAGGACTTAAGAAATCCTCCCGGCTTTTGGCACTCCGCCTTTACCAAGGCGCAAGTTTGGCACTTCGCTACGTATAGCGCTACATCCTTTTTCAAACCCGACCACCAAAATAGTTTCTTTACATCACGGTACATCTTCGTGCTCCCCGGGTGAATCGAGTACTTGGTATGGTGCGCCTCGTACAATAACTCCACCCGTAAATTACCCACACTTGGGACGCACAAACGACCGTCTCTCCAAAGCAATCCGTCCTCCACGACGAATTGGGAATTTGACCCATCCAGAGCCTCTATCATGAACTGCTTCATATGAGCATCCATATCCAAAGCCTGCCGAATCCGATCAGCCAGGTCATATTGGACTTCAGTCCAATTCAGCACTGCTTCAGCACTTGATTGTATGTCCACACAAACAATCTCCAACGCCTCCAACTCCTGCACCAACCGCTCATGATGCACCGATAGCCAATTGGCTTGAGCTGGGGCTCGGCGACTCAACGTGTCCGCAACCGCATTCCCTTTGCCAGGCACGTAGTGGATCTTGAATGTATAGTCCCCCAGGAACTCCATCCATCTACGCTGCCGCATATTCAGATCCTTCTGATCTATCAGGTACTTTAGGCTCTTGTGATCGGTGTAGATATCAATCTTCACACCGTACAAATAGTGTCTCCACAGCTTCAAGGCAAAAATCACGGCCGCCAACTCCAAGTCATGGACCGGATAATTCCTCTCGTGCACTTTTAGCTGTCTCGAGCCATAAGCTATCACACTTCCGTGCTGCAGGAGCACGCAACCCAAACCGCTGCCTGAAGCATCGCTATATATTTCATAGCCTTCGGTTCCACATGGCGAACTCAGCACAGACGCCGTGGTCAACCGACACTTCAATTCCTCAAAAGCTCGCGCGCACTCCGGCATCCAAACGAACTTATGATCCTTCCTCGTCAAAGTAGTGAGAGGTAACGCTAACCGCGAGAAGTTCTCTACGAAGCGCCTATAATAGCCGGCAAGCCCCAAAAAGCTCCGGACTTCTGCTACCGTAGCAAGCTCAGGCCACTCCCGTATCGCAACAATCTTCGCCGGATCCACAGCAATACCCTCTCCACTCACTATATGCCCGAGGAACGCTATTGAGGATAGCCAAAACTCGCATTTCGAGAACTTGGCATACAACTGATTTCTCCTTAGCGTCTCCAACACCAAATGAAGATGCTTGAAGTGATCTTCCTCACTTTGCGAGTACACCAAAATATCGTCGATGAAGACGATCACGAAATGGTCCAAGTACTCCCTGAACGTCCTGTTCATCAAATCCATGAATACTGACGGCGCATTAGTCAGCCCAAACGGCATGACCGTAAACTCATAATGCCCGTATCTCGTACTAAACGCTGTCTTCGGGATATCACTCTCCCTTATCCGCAGCTGATAGTACCCAGATTTGAGATCTTACTTCGAGTACACCGTCGACCCGACTAACTGATCAAAGAGATCATCAATCCTAGGGATCGGGTACTTGTTCTTCTCCGTCAGCTTGTTGAGCTCCCGATAATTAATACATAGCCCCAAGCTTCCGTTCTTCTTCTCACGAAAGAGGGTCGGTGCGCTCCAAGGCGAAGGACTTGGACGCACATACCCTTGCTCCAACAACTTTTAGAAGTTGCACCTTCAGCTCCGCCATTTCCGTTGGCGCTAGCCGACAAGGAGAGCGTGACACAGGCTTTGCACCTGGTACAAGCTCAAACATGGAATCTATCTCCTGTCGAGGCGGGGCTCCAGGAAGATCTCTAGGGAACACATCAGGGTACTTCGATACCACTGAAATACTAACCAACGCGGGTTTCAGCTTTGCAACCTCCACTAGCGTACAGAACAGCTCTACACTAGCACAAACCGCCTACACCACCCGAAGAGCAGATGCCAACATCTTGCTCGACCTCTTCAAGCCCGTAAAGGTCATCTCACGACTAGCTCCCAGCTTGGCTTCCTTGCTACCGCAATCAATATAGGCTTGCTGCTCCGAGAGCCAGTCCATGCCAAATATTACGTCGAACTCCCCTAGCGGTAGTAACGACGCTTGCAGATCGAACTCCTGATTCTCGATCCAAAACTAAGCGCAACCAATTCTACCCACGCACAATGAGCACCATTGGACTATGACGCATCCAATTTGTCTCTTAGCATCGAAGGAGGTACTCCGACGCACAGTATAATTCCTAACCAAGGAATGCGAAGCTCCCTAAACGAACGGTGCTCTCGCAGATAAAGAAAGTCATAACAAGGCTTAACACCAGTAGTTCTACGCTAACATGCACAAGGGCGACAAGTGTTTAAGGCAAAACTATCTTTAAACCATACCTGTCGTCACGACGACGTGCTTCCCCCAGGGTTTTAGGCACTCATGAGCATAATGCCCCGGCTCGCCACAGCTGAAACATGTGCCCGGGGTCTGACCCGTAGTCGCCCCAGAAGTACCAGAAGGAGCTGGACCCGAAGTCCTATGCTTCTTATACCATTTTCGATATGCCGACTTTGAGGTGTTCGGCACTTTGAATGTCGTTTCCTTTACACTGACATCCTTGACTGCTCCTGACATAGGTTTCTTACCCTTCCGAGCACCATTCCAACAGTCTCGGGCAAAGTGCCCTTTCTTTCCACAAGTATAACAAGTGTAAGTAGCTTTACTAGTCGATTTCATAACCCCTTTCTCCAGCATTCTGCTGGATGCAGCCCTTATGGGGTTTGTATAGTTCGATACCATGGTCGCTGGCATCGGGAGGGTCTTCTTCAACTCTGCCTCCAATGATCTAGCTGATTCCACCAAGGCTCGGAACCCCAATAACTTTGGTCCTAGTAGTAGAACTCGTAACTCGGCACGCAGGCCATTATAAAATCTATCGATTGTAGTTTGCTCGTTATCCAACTCGAAGCATGGGTAGCGACTTATCAGAAGAAATGCTTGCAAATATTCCTCAACCGTGTGCGCTCCCTGCACTAAATGCATATTCAGCTGCTGCCCCAAAGGTCTACCAAAGGTCATCTGCTGCGTCACGCCCACCGGCGTTGAAGCCACAACAGGGGCGCAGGGTTGTACATTTCCTCCTAGCTGTGCACCCGTCACAGCGAACACCGCTTCTACAATCCTTCTAACGGTTTCATACGAAGGAGGAGGCTCAAACACCTCATCGGGTGCACTATGCTCCTCAGAAACCGGACATTCTGGCTGTCCAGCACCGCTTCCGGTCACCTATAGTGGTACAAAACACCGTCAAGCGACCAAATAAAATTGCGAACAGCAATTATAGGAACACGCAGGTTCCTCAAACACGAATATTTTCATTCCTAAGTGGACATTCATGGGTTCTTTTACCGTTATAACGATGACGCACACAATGTGCTCACCACCCCTTAAAAAGAATTCGTCCACGAATTCAGCTTAAGTCCGACCAAAACTAGTAGTCTGATACCAAATTGTAACACCCCCTATCTGTCGCATAGCATATAGCAGTAGGTCCGGCCGGGGCCCGACGCCATATACCACAGACAGACCGGGTGGTTACTTATGGAAACCATCCAACCAATCTCAACGTCCTACACAGAGCATTCTAGCGGAAGCAGTTTATAAGAGTTGTAAACAAGAACCCAGCATAGGAGCATGAATGTCCACTAGAATAACTTAGGAATGTTATTACAAAATACTCAAAATAAGCCTTAAGGCCTTACAAAATGTTTCACTTGAATATTACATGATTTACAAACCACGGCACGCAGGCCGGTCATACATGAATAAAGCAGTAAACACTTCTACTTGGGCCTTCGAGGGCCAGCTTCGCAAAAAGGGCTTTAGCCCGCTATTGACCGCTTGGTCCAGCTGCACCTGCAAGCAACAAACCACCGCACGGTGGCAAAACAAGGCAACGGTCAGCAATGCTGACCAAATTATAACGATCCCGCCCCCAACTCGGGGCGGCGATGCTCCTTCCCTGCATTTCATTAGCATAAGCGAGTAATTTAAAACCATAGTCATAATATCACAGACGTTGGCTCGTACGGCCACGCGCCCCATGCACTCAGGGAACATTCTCGGTGAACCGGTCGATGTCACGTCAATTAAAGCCATTAACATTCCGGACTCACCACCGCCACTAAGACGGCCAAACCTATGAGCAATTTGTCTTCTTGGCATGGGTCACGTCAGTTTAAGCCATTGACCGCCGAAGACTCACATCTATGCCAACGGCGAGTGCCACGTAACCTTAGGTCTCTCTAACCCGAACGACATATAGCGGGTACGGTTCCATCTAACTCGTGCTCACATCGCAACGACAATTTAAGCCATTTGCGCGGGTCAAACTTTCGCCGAGTCCCATTCTATCGCAAGTCACATAACTCGGTTATGTTCAAGTTGGCTCTCAGGACACCAAGTTGGCAAGATCTCGTATCCGCCCAGTTTTCCGGGTGCACCTTTGGGTTAGTCCCCAAGGCTCCCTGCTGCAATCTACCGCGTAGAAAACCCGAAAACAACCAATAGCACGGATTCTTCTCTGGCCTTATGCAATGCAACATCACCGATCCAGACTAAAATGTCCGGGTAGGCTTCACACATCATGCCTATGTCCGTTCTCGCATACGGACTCTAAACAACGGGGACTTCACATATCTACCCGAAGGAATGCCTCCAACTCTCCGCAAACTCGCGAGAGCGGGCTTCCTATGCTAGGAAAGAGAGCTATTCGTGCTCAAGATGAGGATCGTTACCCTTGAGTTCCTCTTTGGCGCCATTGAAAAGTAATCGGATGGAAATCACCGCACTTGCGTTGCCTCCGTGGATCCGGAGTCGGCTCGCGATTTGGAGCTCCGAAGCTCCTCCAATGGCGGGATCTAGTTCTTCTTCCTCTAATGGCTCTCCTCTTTCTCCAAGGACTTGGAGAGATGATAAGGTATGAAAAGTGAGGTTTTCCAAGTCAACTCACGGGTATATCCTCTCAAGAACAACCCCCAGCCGTTGGATCTCAACCTAAGGAAACGAACGGCTTTGATTCGGGGCTGAAATGCCCAATCTGGACCGAACACGGCCTGGCACACGCCCGTGTCCAGGGCCGTGTGCCGCATTCGCCGTCAAAATCGAATCACCTGGAACCTCACACGGGTATCGAACACGCCCGTGTTTGATCTGACATGCCCGTGTTCCAACTGACACGGCCGTGTAGCCGGCCGTGTACACCATGATTTTTCCCCATTTTCAACCCGAGCAATGCACGGGTTCTAGGACACGCCCGTGTCCTTGCCCGTGTCACATTGACACGCCTGGACCCCAGGCCGTGTACACGGGACATTTCGTCGAGGGAAGATCGACGACTTGATGACACGGCCTTGGATACGCCCGTGTCCTAGGCCGTGTTCCTTGTCTCGACGATCGTCGAGTGAATCTCGACGACTCCCCGGGACGATCGTTGACACGGGTCGACACGCCCTGCGACACGCCCGTGTCGCAGGCCGTGTTCCCATTCTCGACGAATCGTCGAGTATAACTCGACGACTTCACGGCTAAGTGTCGACACGGGTCGACACGCCCTGCAACACGCCCGTGTCGCAGGCCGTGTGCCCACTCTCGACGAATCGTCGAGTAAAACACGACGACTTCGCGGCTAAGTGTCGACACACGCTTGACACGCCCTGGGACACGCCCGTGTCCCAGGCCATGTGCCTGCTGCCAGAACCCAAACTGGCCCAAAACGTCCCCCCTTTGCTCCTTTGAGTTTCGGGGCGTTACAGGGTGGAACTGATCCGGTCTCCCCTGATAGTGACCCCTTCCGAGGTACCCTCTCTGTGGCCCCTGCCCCTGCCACTCTGGTCTCCAACCCAGCCGACGGTCGGGCTCCTGATGCCCCCACCCCGGCTGCTGTCCTTGGAGCTGCCTCTGCTCCCTCTGCCTGGGCTCCCCTCTTCTCTCCTCCTGCGCTCTTCCCCCCTTCGACTCCTTCTCTTCCTCGGTGGCCCATCTGGCTAGCTTCCTTGCGAACTCCGAATTCGACGCCTCCCCGTCGACTTCTCTAGCCGCCCTCTCCATCAACTCCTCGTAGGAGAGAGGGGGAATTCTCTTCAGCTCCATTCGGAAGAACCCCTGCTGCAGGCCCAGGGTGAAGGCCATCATCAGACTATGGCCCGGCATCTCCTGGACCTAGGTAACCTCCTCCTGGAATCGATCCACATAGCTTCCCAATGTCTCGTTCACTCCTTGCTTAATGTGGAACAAGGACTCAGACTCCTTCTTTCTCTTCTTCGAAGTAGTGAACCTCAGCATGAATCCTCGGCGCAAGTCTTCAAAATAGTAGATGGAGCTGGTCGGGAGCTGGTGGAACCACTCCCTTGCCTTCTCTCGGAGGGTGATGGCAAAGAGACGGCACTTTAACCCGTCCGACATCTGACGGATGGAGACCACGTCCTCGAACCATTGGACGTGCTGAACCAGGTCTCCCTTTCCGGTGTAGTAGGACATCTCGGGCTCCCTGAACCCTTCTGGTACTGGTGCTGAGGAAACCAGCTCGTTGAAAGGACTGCATCCTCCCACTGGGCGAGCCGGCGAATCTCGCGGACCCAGCTCGCCGAGCCTGCCTCGGCTTGCCGAGCCGGGGAAAAGCTCGCGCCCCGAGAGCTCGCCCCCTCGGCCTTCCTCGGCCACCTCCTTTCCAGCTCGCCGGCCAGGGGCGTCCTCGCCAAGAGAGGGGGCGGTCGCGATCTGGGCTGCCGGAGTCGAGCACTCGGCCCGCACGCCGAGTGCGATCTTGATGAGGTCCAGCACCTCGTTCCTGAAGTCTTCAAACATTCCCACTGTCGCGAGAGTCGGAGGGGGCGGCGAGTTCTGCCTGTCGGATCCTTGTCCTCCCGTCATTGAGCTCGCCGAAGCTTTTCTGCACTGACCACTGTTCCACGCTCACCGCACCAAGATGTTGAAACCGGAATCCGGGCTCTTGTGGAGTTCGACCCTCGGAGAAGGGGTGGTCTCGCGCCTACTTTGCTCCTGCAAGAAAAACAACGAAAGAGGCAAGAAAGAACAGACCCAAGGGCTCGGCAGGGAGGTCCCACCACAAACCCGGAAGATCTCTGAGCGCTTCCCCTCCTTAGCCAGAAGCCGAGCTAAGGTACTCTCAGAGAACACTCAAAAATGAGAGTCAGGAGGCACTGAAAGCGTGCCCTCTGAGGTACCCCTTGGGTCTTATTTATAGCTATTTGGAATCTGAACTGCCAATAACCAAAGTAACTGACCTGAAAATACCAAAAGGCCCTTAGCTGGGTCTGCCAACAGCCAAACTCCGCTGTCCTGAGCAGCTATGCGCAGTCCAACCTGGCCTGCCAACAGCGAGGCTCCGCTGTTCTGAGTAGCTATTCGCACCCCTGGGGAGTCAGCTCGCCTCCAATTCTTCTTCGCGGGAGGCGGGCGCGACCTGACTTCAGCTGCCCGCCCATGCTCCCTGGGCGAGTGCGAACCGTACCGGGCGAGCCGCCTGTCTTCTGCCGGGCGGACCGGCAGCCAGGTCGCGTGTGGGGGTCGGCCGGCGGCCACTGCGACTCTCGATCAGCTCGCCTGTCGCGGGTCGCCAAACTCTTCTGCTTTGGCCAAGGACTCTTCGCGCGACCCGCTCGCTTGCCTCGTCGGCTCGCTCGCCTGAAATGGGCGGGAGCGGGCCAGCCCTTCTGTCGCATATCTGTTTGTCGCTCGGATGCGGGCCGCGGGGGAAGGTCTGCTCGCCTCCCTGGTGGGACCCACTCGCCGGACACGGGGTTGTACACTGTGTGTGGGGATTCCAGATCAGGGTCATGGGAGACCCGAAGGTAGAAAGGCAATGTTAAGTAACAGCTGTCAACACCATATCCTAGTAGGAGGGAGCTAAGAAGATGGGAAGGGAGATGGAAGAGCGAGCAGGGCTAGAAGTAGGGGTAGAAGAGGCAGAGGTTGAGCTGATAGGCGGGGTAGTGGAGGTGGAGAAGTCGGAAGAAGTCACGGGGAAGGTGAGGTAAGCTGAAGGTGAAGAGAACTATGCCCAAGTAGATGTGTCGGATGAGCTGCTAGGAGACCAGGACTGGGAGATAATTGTCAAGGAGATGGAGGAGGAAGAGGCACTCATCTAAGTAGAGATGGCAGAGGGCGAATAGGAGCAGTCCTAACTGGAGGTTGTGGAGAAAGTAAAGGAGATGGTGGTTCTTGTTGGATCCATTGCTCCCAATGTCCCTAATTTGTAAGGAGTCAAACAAGTCAATGATATACGCCTAGTTGAATTTGATGTATGGTTAAGTTTCATGTGCAGGGTGAAAACTTGAAGAAATGCCTAAGTATAAAAGTGTCGACACACTTCACAACTATGTCTACACTTTATAAGAGATGTGCTAAGTACAGACTTGAAGAAAGTACAAAAGTGTCGACACACTTCACAACTATGTCTACACCTTTGTTGTAGAAGTGTCGAGATCAGAAAGATATAAGACAACAGTGTTAATACACAACACTTCACTCGACAGTTTAAATAGTTGTGTCAAGACAATGAAGATCATCAAGATAAAGATGATGGACAAGCTAACCATCAAGGAAGCTGCTCCCACAGTCCAAGATAAAGTTGATGGACTGATCATTCCTATAAAAGGGCTAGGCAAACTTGAAGTGTTTAAAGACCAGCCAGATGAATACAATGAAGATCAGAATGTTGAAGCTAGATTGCCTCCAGCTATCAGACATTTGAGGGACCATCCAGCTCACCAAATCATTGGTGATGCAATCCATGGAGCCCACACCAAAAGCAAGAGTATTAACACAGCTCTCTACTCAAGTTTTCTATCTCAAGAAGAGCCAAAGAAGTTTGAAGAGGCAATCAAATACTAGTTCTGGATTGGAGGAATGAAAGAAGAGCTAGACAAATTTAAGAGGTGTAAAGTCTGGAAGTTGGTTCCCAGACCACAAGGTCAAAATTTCATAGGGACCAAGTAGATCTATAGGAATAAGTTGGATCAGAATGGCATTATTGTCAAGAATAAGGCTAGATGGTGGCTAAAGGACACATGCAAGAAAAAAGGATAGATTTTGACCAGACATTTGCCCCAGTAGTCATATTAGAAGCAAAAAGACTCTTCCTTGCATATGCTATCAAGGATTCAAAGTATACCAGATGGATGTGAAGTTAGTCATCCTGAATGGGGACTTAAAAGAGGAAGTATATATGGATCAGACACAAGATTTTGTTGACCCTAACTCTCCTAATTTTATTTATAGGCTTAGTAAATCTCTATATAGGTTGAAGCAAGCCCCTACAGCATGGTATGAGACTTTGTCTAGTTTCCTCATTGAGAACAAATTCTCAAGGGAGGAAATTGACAAGACCCTATTCCTAAGGTAATCTAAGGGCAAGATCATCCTAGTCCAAATTTATGTAGATGACATAATTTTTGGGTCTACTGATGACAACCTTTGTAGAAAGTTTGCTAAAATTATGCAAGGAAAGTTTGAGATGACCAGTATGGGTGAGCTCAAGTTCTTCTTGGGACTACAAGTAAGACAGACTGATGATGACTTATCCATATCCCAGTCCAAGTTTACCCGATAGTTGATTAAGAAATATGACATGGAGAATGCTTCCTCCATGAGAACTCTCATGGGGTCAAGTATGCCTATAGGCATAGATGAGGCAGGGAAACTTATTGATGAGTCTTTGTATAGAGGGATAATTAGCTCCATTCTATACCTGAAGGCTAGTAGGCCTGACATCATGTATGTTATATTTGTCTATGCTAGGTATCAGGTCTGCCCTAAAGAATCTCATTACTCTGCTGCAAAAAGAATTTTGAGGTATCGTAAGGGCACACCAGATCTTGGCATATGGTACCCTAAGAATAGTGATTTTGACCTAACAGGCTATTCAGATGCAGATTTTGAAGGCTGCAATGTTGACAAAAAAAGTACTTCAAGTACCTATCAGCTCTTAGGTGGAAGATTGGTGGCATTGAGCAGCAAGAAGCAAACGAGGGTGTCAATCACAACTATAGAGTCAGAGTACATTTCAGCAGGAAGCTGTTGTGCTCAGTTGTTGTGGATTCAGCATCTGCTTCAGGATTATAACATTCAGATAAGTAGAACTATTCTTTATTTTGATTATACTAGTGTCATTTCTATTACTAGGAATCTTGTCTCACATATGAGGACTAAGCATATAGAAATTAAGTATCACTTCATTAGGGAACATATGGAAAAGGAAGACATCAGCCTCGAGTTTGTCCCCACAGACAAGCAAGTGTTTGACATCTTCACTAAGCCACTAGATGAAGCCAAGTTCAACACCTTCAAATTTGAATTGGGTATGTTGAACTTAGTTTAGCTTCAGTTAATCCCAATAGTATTTTTGGTTGCAGGTTTGTTCTTTTTCTTGTAGGCTGAGAAGATCTTTAATGGTATAAAGATTGTGGAGACCAAAGTGTTTTTCAGGAAAATGTGATAGAAGATGCTCCTATTGTGGGGGAGCAATTAAAACAGCTGTAGAAGCAGGTTTAGTCTTGTGAAGAGAAGAAGATAGTAGTTGTATTAGTTGATATCTTGCACAAAGCTAGGGGAGAAGAAGATCAATGAAAGCCAGACCTCCATGACTATTCTACAGATGTCAAAAAGGTGGAGAGAAAGTGGTTGATCAAGTATTGGATCAAGTGGTATCAAGGGCAAAAGGATTGATCAAGCTCAACTATGGCACTAAGACATGGGGAGCAGGGACACTTCTAAATAGGGGTAGTAGGTAACCTTCCTGTAACTATCTTGTTGTAGTGTTTATTGCTGCAAATATGGTGTGTATATCATTGACTAAAAAATTGAAGTGAGGTTTTGACTTCTTCAAATTGGGGGAGATTATTGGGTCCATTGTACCCAATGTCCCTGATTTGTAAGAAGTCAAACAAGTCAACGATAAATGCCTAGTTGTATTTGATGTATAGTTAAGTTATATGTGCAGGGGAAAACTTGAAGAAATGACTAAATACAAAAGTGTCGACACACTTCACAACTATGTCTATAATATATAAGAGAAGTGCTGAGTACAGACTTGAAGAGAGTACAAAGGTGTCCACACACTTCACAACTATGTCGACATCTTTATAAGAGAAGTGTCGAGATCAGAAAGATACAACAAAACAGTGTCAAGAAACAACACTTCACTCTACAGATCAGACAGTTTTGTCGAGTCAATTTAGTTATCTCGAGTCCTTGAAGATCAAGTCAGAAGTGTCGAGACAAGTCAGACATCTCAACACCTTAAAGACCAGGACAGTAGTGTCAAGACAATACAACTGTCTCGATATAATGAAGAACTGAAGTGCAGACTTAAAGATGTCGACACCCAGCAGACTGTAGTGTCTAGACAATTCAACTCTCTCGACATAGTGAAGATTTAAAGCAAATCTGCCACAGAAAATTGGTTAAGTACAGAAGAGTTTAGTGAAGCTTGTTCACTCAACGCCATGCTAGTTCTGTCAAAGCCTAAGTAGTGGAAGCTAGAAAAATAGCTAATTCTACAGGCATTGAATGATGTGAACTCTCTCAACGCTATGGGGAATTATTTGTCAAGTATTGTTGCCTAAGTCAAAGCCACACAGTTTCTGTCAAAGAAAAAATAATCAAGTCCAGAGGCATTAAGTGAAGCCAGTTCACTCAACGCCATACTGATTCTGTCAATGCCATAGAAGATAGATTGGAAAATTCATCTAAGTCCACAGGCGTTGAGTGAATCCAGTTCACTCAATGCCAGATGACAGAAGGCTTTGAGACAAGCTCTAGCAGTTGCGGCCGAGTACAAAAGCATTGAGTGATGCCAACGCTCTCAATGCCAAAGTTGTTGAAGAAGCAGAAAATAAGCTAAGCTAAAAAGCGTTGAGTGATGAAGCTCCACTCAACGCTCTCAACGCCAAAGTTGCTGAAGATGCAAAAAATAATCAAAGGCAAAAAGTGTTGAGTGATGAAGCTACACTCAATGCTCTCAACACCTAGGATGCAGAAAGAGCAGAAAGCTAGGCTAAGTCTAAAAATGTTGAGTGAAGGCCATTCACTCAACGCCACTCAACGCCAAGGAAGCTACAAAATTGACTAAGTACAGAATCATTAAGTGAAGTTCATTCACTTAACGCCACTCAACGCCTGAGTGGATTCTGAGAATTTGGCTAAGTCCAAAAAGGAGTGATGTCAACAAAAGTCAATGCAGTTCAAAATAGTTGCGGAAAGTTGCAGAATAGCATTAATGGCGACGATGGCCAGCTGTTCGTCTTCTTAGGTAAAAGGAAGGTGATATTCCATCAATTAAGGTTGGGCCCACATAGCAAAGATCTGTTGATCAGCATACAATAAAAAGGGAAGATTGGTTGAGTCGACGACAACAATTAGGATTTTCTGTTTACGAATTCTTGCGGTTGAACATCGTCTTCTTCCTCGCCTTCTTGCCGAGCCTGAAGAAGAAGTTCAGATCAGTGAACCTGAAAGCGAATCAAGATAGCTGAAGCGATTTTCATCTGTGACAACAAGCTCAGAATAGTGATTCTAAGTTACTTCTAGCACAAGTCGTGCAATACTTAAGATCAGTTTTTCTTATTGCTGAGAAGAGGCTAGGGGTGAGATAATCTCTATCTAGGAAAAGATAGATACAAAGAACTCCTCTGTTGTCAAAATCAACACATCATTATTTTTTCTGTAGGATCCTTAGGATCTGAGAGTAGGCCTGATCTACAAAGACAGAGAGATAAAATTCTTGTGAGAATTCGAATTGTAGGCATGTGCTATAAAGGCTGAGGTAGGATCATTTGTTGATCAGAATGTAGGATCCATTTTGTATCTGAGTGTAAGGCTTAGGCCTGAGTTGTAAGATCCTTTGGATCTGAGGTAGGGCTGTCCAAGTGGTAGGACTTGGAGAAGATAGAGAGGTCACGCGGGATCTGTGTTGTAAGATATTCGGAGTCGAGTGTTGGTGTTATGCCTCATCTAACACACTTTAGAGAGGTGGGAGGGATAGTAGACGTACCTTAGATCGGGGAATCACTATAAATCAACTGTGTCATCTGTGATTGATCTTGAAAGTCAAACTAACCGAATCACTAAGCACAGTAAAATCAGTTAAGGTCTAAATAACTCAAAAAGAGACCTAAAACCTACTCACCTCCCTCTAGGTGTTTAGCTGACCATGAAAGCAGGACTTTCAAGTGGTATTAGAGGGAGGTTCCCCTTTAAAGACTCAACATTCTGAGTATATCTCCAAGGTCAGCAAGAAAATCTGTCCTTATGGGTTCTAGAGTGAACTATAAGGAGATGGGTGCCATGAAGCTTCCAATCTATAGGAAGGAAGGATTTGTCATCTGGAAGGAGAGGGTTAGGTTATTCATGGAAGCAGCTGACCCTAGGATTTTTATCACAGTCAAAGAGGGATCATTCATCTCTATGAAGGTCTTAACTCTTGATGCTAATGTCCATAGACCTAAGACCTTTGCAGAGATGACAAAGTATGAAGTTATTCTGGCCACAATGGATAAGAGGGCACAAAATTTAATTGTGAGTGCCATAGATGACTCCACTTTCCAGAATCTTGTGCACTGCTAGACCTCCAAGGAAATGTGGGACACTTTTGTGGTCTATATGGAAGGCACAGAGGAAGTGAGAGATGAGAGAAAGCTCATGCTCACGGGGGGCCCACCGGGGTCAACACCCAGACCTGGAACGCGATAGGAAAACCCAAATATGCGGTCCCACAGACACCCAATCCTGTTGGACCTTTGTTCTCAACACACCCCGTCGCGGGATGGCTCTGATACCATATGGAAACCACCCGTCACCACACATCTTCCCAAAACCCCGATGTAGTAGGAAGTGGGGACAGGGGTACATAAACACCAAGGACCACCCACTGCAGGCGATGTGGGACTAATCCATCCACGGGATGGCGGGGATATACCACCACACGAGGGGCCCACCGGGGACAACACCCACACCTGGAACGCAATGGGAAAACCCAAATATGCGGTCCCATAGACACCCAATCCCGCTGGACCTTTGTTCTCAATAGAACTGAATGACAAGTTTCTCAGATATCTAATTAGATATTGGGATACTAAGATCCGTGCCATCAGAGAGGTGGTCAAGCTAGCTGACACTCCACCACCAACCTTGTTCGGGAAGCTGCTCTATTATGAGATGCAACTGACTGCCAGGAAAGAGGAGGAGAAAGTCAACAAGCCCCAAGTTAAAGAGAAGAATATGGCATTCAAGGCTAAAGCATCAAAAAGGATCATAAGGAAGACCCCTTCTCCACCAAGGAGGGATGTTGAATCTGACTTAGAAAGATTAGATACCAGCACATCAGACTGTCATATATCTGATGAAGACTTTGTTGCCTTCTCCAGGTAGTTCTAGTAGTTTATGAAGAAGAAACACTAGAGAAGCAGGCCCTCCTCCACCTCCTATCCCAAGGAAGACTACTACATGGGCAGGAAGAAATCCTCTAAGGAGGATAGTATGGTTTTAAACCCAGCAAACATGTTTCATCTAAATTGGTTTGTTATTGTTGAAGCAATCCAGGGAATGTAATAGCCAACTTGCCTGTCAATAAAAAGGAATCTAGTGAGAAGGACCACAAATAAAAAGGCAAGAAGGAGAAATCCTTCATTGCTAAGAAGTAGAAGAGATGGACAGACTCCTCCTCATCAGAGTCAGAAGAGGAATATGAAGATGAAGCCCACATAGGGTTGTACTCTGCTGAAGTACAAGATAAAGAAGCAGACTTCATTGAGATGTTCGATGTTATTGCTGAAGAAGCTGATGAAGATCATCCTGCTGCCAGGATTGAAGTCAGGGCCACTCTATCACAGTCAAATGGTGATACAAAGGTGGATGAAAAATAAGAAGAAGAAGACAGCTGCTATTATGGGCTGATGGCTAGGACTGATGAAGAATCCAACCAGGATCAGCCTAGTCAACAAGAGGTACACTCTCTGTTAAGTCTTCTTCGAAGTTAGGTTATTATACAAGCCCAAATTTAGAAGCTTATTCATCAAATGATGAAGTAGATTATGAATCTAAGGAAGATGTCAATTCTATTATTAACAAATATGATGTGTTGTTGAATGCCTTTAAGAAAAGCAAGTTGTTTGCTAAGAAGCAGGCTAAGGAGATTTCTTCTCTTCAGCTTGCTGCTTCCCAACATGTAGACTCAGCTTCCTTACTGGATCTGAAGTTGAGGGAAATTAGTGAACTAGAAACTATTTTCTTCATCCAGTTAGGCACCATAGAGTACCAGGAAAATAGAATAAGGGACCTGGAAGTGCTGCTAAAAAAGAGGATAGTGGCCAATTATTCAAGGCCAAGTTTAGTGCTTCCATTGATAGAAACATTCACATCCCAAAAGGGTAAGAAGGGGTTGGTATTTAAGGGATCCACAAGAGTTACCAATCCCAAAGGAAATTGCAAAGCTCCAGCATAGCCACTGGCCTCCAAGCCTCCTGTTCCATTTAAGAGGGTACAGCTACCTTCAAACAGGTATGACCAAGAAACTATCTTTGGTCACTGGATGAATGGTAGATTCACTAGTGTGTGCAAATATGCTCCACATTATAGTGGTAGATATAGCAAGGGTGCAAGTTCCTTTAAGGTAGCACATGAGGAAATACAAATGGCCAATCATGGACCATTTGTGTTTGGTGCACCAGACCCTTCACTCAATAGTAAAGTTATAAAATATTCTTAGAATATTCCAACTCACTCTAAGACCAAGGGCAAGTCTGTCAGTAGACCAAACTTGGGCATCTCTGAGGCCATCAAGAGTGTGCTCTCTGAAAAGAAGGCAGCTGCTGGTAGGGCTCAAGATATCCCAAGCACTTTTACTGCCAGACCCACCACAAGTCAGACAAGGGCTGGGAAATAAAAGAATAGGACTACTACTGCACCTTCTAGACAAAGAGCTGCTATCAACACAACCACTAGACCAGCTCAGAAAAGAAGATACAATATTCATGAGTGTTGGTGTTATGCAAGGTAGGCCACTGTGCTATTGATTGCTGGCACAATCAGAGTGTGCAGAGAGCAAATGCTAGCTTGCCTGTTAGAAGAGCTGCATGTAGGCATTATCAGACTAACATGCACCTAGGACCCAACAAGTATTGGGGTCCTAAGGTTAACTGACTTATTTCTTGAAAGTTAGTCCAAGTGCATATACACCTATATGGTAGTTTGACAACGGATGTTCTAGACATATGATTGGAACAAGGAGCATGCTGAAGGAATATACTCCAGTAAGGAATGGACCAAAGGTTATCTTTGGTGGCTCAGAAAAAGGAGTGACTAGAGGTTACGGTAAGATCTATAATGGCATAGTCACCATCACAAAATTAACCTATGCGGAAGGGTTGCAACACAACCAGATAAGCATTAGCCAACTCTTTGATCTTGGTCATGACATAGTATTCCACAAGGATGAGTGCCAGATAAGGAGGTTAAGTGACCAAGAGGTTATATTAACATGTACTAGGAGTGGAAATGTGTATTGTTTAGATTTCCTATGTTTAAGTAATGAAAGTGCAGCTAGATCTGATATACTCTAGAGGGGGGTGAATAGAGTATATGGTGATTTTAAAACTTTTACAACTGCTGTTGTATTTTAGGTGTGTGTGTGTGTGTGCAGCAAATACAATAAACCAGAAAGCAGCAATGGACTAATCACAGCACAATCACAGAGCAAGGCGAGAAAACAAAAGGAAAAGAAAGCAACCAGACGACACAAGAATTTTATAGTGGTTCCCCAAATCTGGCTAGTCCACTCTTCTACCACCCTGGTAGGAATCCCCTGCAGGAAGGGGTTGATCAGGTGTCCTGACACCAATGGTGTTTTGATCAGGTTCCCAAAAACCAAACCCTCAAGTCTTTTGGTGGGAGACTTGCAACCAGAATATTTTTGAAGAGAATTAAAACCCTGTACAGAGGTGGAGTGAGAGGGTGATGAGGTCTTCTCTTTCTCAAATCAAATGAGAAGACTTGTGGAATGTTGTTTAGCAGCTTTGCTCCCCCTGAGATGTAGAATGGATCAGGAAGAATACTGGAGCACTGCTTCAGGGTGATAGGTCTTCAAAGACCTAGAATTCTAGGTCCATAGAAAGTCTTCAGGAACTTCTTACAACTGATATGAATGTATTATTTTGAAGTTCTCCTGAGTAAAAGTAGATGAAGAAGACTCTTGATATTGATATAATGTTCTTCTTCTTCTTCTTCTAGATCAATTTCTCTCTGGGCCAAGAATGAATTCTTTTTCTTGTGATGTCTAAATCACTGTCTATCTTCTTCTTGTTGTATAACTTCTGGTTTTTGTATATCTCTGTCTGTCATGGAGAGCATTCGAATTTTTGAATGTCGAGCAGTAGTGACAGACGGCCTGGAAAGAAAGCAGCAATTAATTATTTCCCCAACTGTTTCCATGGGAAAATGACATGTAATAATCCAGAATTAACTGCGCATCCTAACGGTAGTATACTATGAAGAACTGCCATTAATTGTCCAGGAATCAGCGCCATGAAATGAGACGGGAACGGAAGAAGACCTAGTCTGGAATCGTCGACCGAAGAACAGAATTCGTCGAACAGAGTCTTAAATTCGTCGAGCTGAGCTGAGTTCGTCGAGCTGAGCTGAGTTCGTTGAATAGACAATCTTCAATATCAAACAAACATTATTCGTTGAGCAGAGAACCAAATTCGTCGAGCTGAGAAATGTTCTGGACTTGGACGAAATACTCTGCATCTGCTGAAATGCTGTGTTGACACAAAATGGTATCGACAGATTGGTATTGGTGTCGACACAAATCCTCTGGTGTCGACAGATTGATCTAGGTGTCGACACAAATCCTCTGGTGTCGACATAAGCTGGTGTCGACTGAAATCCTGGGTGTCGACACAAATCGCCTGGTGTCAACACAAGCCCTAAGTGTCGACACAGATTCTCTGAGCATAAAAATCGTCGAGTACAGATTAGCATTCGTCGACCTGAGAAGCTGTGAACTTGAGGTCCAAGTTCGTCGAGCTCAGAATATAATTCATCGAGCAAAGAACAAAGTTTGTCGAGCTCAGTACTGCGAATAGTCTCACGATCATCGAGCGCAGAGCTCCCTTCGTCGAGCTGAGTTCGACGAACGTCGAACTCATTTCACTTGGTCTGAAAAACTGATAGATCTGGAGTTCCTGATGGTCTTGAAGAAGGCTGGTCCATCTGAAGTTGAGATAGAGGGCTGACCTAGACTCTAAGACACAAACTTGACCCAGAATATACATGATGGGTCACATCCTAAGTCAGTGAACCTAGCCCAAATCAACTAGGGATCCAACAATCTCCCTCTATTTGGGTGAGGTCACTAACAGAAACTCCAAGAAAAGAACAAACAGAAAACAAAGCAAAATTAAGAGATATATCTGGCAGAGAATTTACAACACATGCAACAGATATATATATACATACTGGCTTTGTTTTAATGCGAGATATAGACTGAAACAGAAGCAGAAATGAAAAGAAAACACAAAATTACTTCTATGATTTCTTCTATTTTGGCTTGACTTCTGGTGCTTTATCTCCTGGCTTCTTGAAAATGATTTCCCTATTGGGATCTGAAGCTTGAGCCTTGGTCATAGTCATGTCAGCTGCCCCTATGATGTTCAGTGAAGTGGCTCTGGGGACAACTGCTTCTGGGTGAAGATTCATGTATTCATCAATATTGAGTAGCTTGTTTGCTTTCCCAAATCTTTTTAGTTCATCTATCCTGTACTGATACATAGTAGTTAAGCCTGTTGTGTCCTTGCCTTCAGCTTTTGCTTTGTTGATTAGAGATAAGCCAACGATTTCTTGGAATCTTGCCATTCTGGCTGGGTTGGCTGTTTCTGGATCTTCAGGAGGAGAATAGGGCCTTTCAGCTTCATGTTTCTTATATTCCTGGTGCTGCTGCTGTTGTTGTTGATGGTGTTGACTGCCTGAAGATGGTGGCCTTGGCTGACTACTACCAGAGGATCTCCCTGTTTGTCTCTGATAAGTTTGAATAGGAGCAAATCTTTGAGAGCTAGAGCCAGAGGCACCTGCTGCTGGAGGAGGAGGAGGAGGAGGATCCTTTTTGTATCTATGAATTGGGGGAGGAGAGTATCTCCTACTCCTCTTCCTCTCTTTTTGCTGGTTCTTTGATAGCCACATCCATACAGGCATCCCTTTGTAAGGAGCAACATTATGCAGAATATAGTATGGAGTGTCTGCAGTGGGATTAGACTTGGGAGCAGGAGGAGGAGGAGCCTTCCTTTTCTTAGAGAGCAACTTCTTTCTCTTTTTAGTAGCCTCCTCATCTGATTCATCATCATCATCATCATCATCAGAATTTGAACTCTGAGGATTATCATACAAAGCATTCAGCTTCCTCAGAGTGGCATCAGGAATGATAAGAGGTTTTTCTTGAGGGGGAATAGAAGGTGCAGAGGGTGAGGGTACAACAGCAGTAGAGACAGAACTTGCGGTTGCTGCCTTGTTCTCTTCCTCAATGTCTGCCAGAATGAGCTCATCCAGATCAGGCATGGGAGAATCATCCATGACAAAATCTCGGATAGGGCAGATGTCTGGAATTGACACAGGAGTTGGAATAGCAGTGGGAGCAGCAAAGGATGCACAAAGTTGTCTGGCAACTGCTGGACTTGCTGGAGAGGTATACTGGACAATAGCCAAATATGGCTTAGCAATCTCTACTAAAGGAAGCTTCATATATACAGGATCAAAGATATGAAGTATCTCAGATAAATTAACTGTGGGATTTATAAGGAAATCACCAGCAGTTGTTATTGAATCGACTGACTCATCAAAGCTACTGTCAGTGTCCATGAATTGAATAAAATCTATTGCTGTATCTGTAAATACAAGTGCATTATCAAGCACTGAATCAACTGTATCTGTAGTGTCAAGAACTGTATCTGCAGTATCTGTATCTGTATCAACTGTATTCACTTCTGCAGCTGCTGCACCAGATTCATCATGGAGCATCTCCCCCTGCCTGGGTTCAGGAGAACCTGGAGCCAGGCCCCTGAATGAAGAGGGGGCAGTAGAGAGGGCTGAGATTTGGGCAGATAAAGAATCAATGGAATTCACCAGAGGTGTAATGGCCTCTATGATGAGTGATTTAATAAGAGGAGTCAGAAGAGAGATGATGGCGGGAATGGTGGAAGAATCCATAGGTGGAGAAAGAATAGTAGAGGAGGAAGGAAGAATATGGGGAGGGGATAAGGGAGGGAGAACAGGTTGTGATTCAGTGGGTATGGTGTAGGATGGAATAGTGGATAGGTGTAGTGGAAGAGGGGATTGAGGAGGTGAGGGAATATGTGTTTCAGTGGGAGAAACTGGAGGTGTAGGCATATGTGTAAGATCAGGTGGTGGAGATTGATGTTGAGGTGGAGTCAATTGAGGTGCAGGAGGAGTGGGAAGAGATTTGGTAGGGGGAATGCCCTCTTCAGAGTCAGGATGGGGAGTGACCTTGACGGTCCTGGTGCTCTCAGAAGCATTGATGGAGGAGGAGGAACCCTTGGAGGGTTTGTTGATTGTCCTCTCCCATCTGCCAAACAAGGCGTAGGTGAGGCGCTTGCTGGCGTTGATGAATGTGGTCGGGGAGACCAGACATTCACTGGCCTTTTCCTGGAGGAAAATCCCCAGGATTCTGCCGTAGCATACTTCCTTCTTGCTAGTTCTTTTCTTGATAAGGTCAAAGAAAACCATGCCCCAATCAACCTGACGCTTGTTGAGCACTGCGCACATGATCAAGAATTGATGGCGAGTGATATAGTCATGTGCCGAGTGCTTGCCCAACAGAATTTTCCCTACAATGTCAGCCAAAAATTGATAAGCGGCGGACAGTTATTTCTTCAGAAGCTTATTAGGGTTGTTGCCGGAGAAACCCATGACTTTCAACATATCAGCATATTTCTCAGCGTCCATTTCCAAGTTGTCTTCCCCATTGATCAGTCCAAAAATTTAAGAGAGTACTGCTGTGGACAGGGAAACGGCAGTGTTTCCAATATTTCCTGTCAGATTTCCATCTTCAGAAACTGTGGCAGTATACACCCATTCTCTTATCTCGGTTGAGTGTAGCTTGATGTTGTGTGTCATGAAGTCCTTGAGATGCAATTCTTCAAGTAATTCAAGGATATACAAAAAAAATTGGATTGGAATGCTGGAAGGACTCAAAGTCCATTGAGAATGCTGCATCAAACTTCATCGCTGCAAGTGCTCCTGGAGGAATCGCCATTGATGACCTGCAAAGAAAATTACAGAGAAAACGGCGATCAAGAGCAAAGGAACTGAAAGCGCGGGACGGAGGTCGAAGAAAACCTAGATATAAGATTTTCAGAATATGAATCGACAAGCTCCGTTCCACGAAAAAAGAAGACAGATCTTCGAACTGAGATCGACGAAATAAGGTATAGGAGAGTATTTCGTCGAACCCATTTAGAAGAATGGAAAACAGTTCGTCGAACTCCGTTTGACGAAATGTTTTCTGAAGCAAGGTTCGTCGATCTCCGATCGACGAAAATTGTTTCCACACAGAGAATTCGTCGATCTCCGTTCGATGAGAATCTCTCGAACTTTCCCTAATTCATCGAACTCCGTTCGACGAACTCTGGAAAATTCGTCCAATGCAGACAGAAATTAATTTAACTCTTCTCCATCAATCATTCTCAGTTGATTTATAAAGAACGGATGGGTTTTCTCATCCAAAGGCTTGGTGAAGATATCTGCTCTCTGTAGATCAGTAGGAATGTGGATCAAGTTAATTTTCTTTTTGTCCACATTATCTCTAATGAAATGATGTCTTATTTCAATATGTTTAGTCCTAGAATGATGAACTGGATTCTGAGCTATAGCAATAGCACTAGTATTATCACAAAATAAGGTTGAATTATTTAAGTTGATACCATAATCTAGGAGTTAGTTTTGTATCCATAGCATCTGTGAACAGCAGCTGTCAGCAGCAATATATTCTGTCTCAGCAGTTGATGTAGACACAGATGTCTGCTTTTTGCAAAACCAAGAGACAAGTCTCATACCCAGGAACTGGCAAGTTCCCGAGGTACTTTTCCTGTCCACTCTACATCTAGCATAGTCAGCATCCGAGTATCCAATTAACTCAAATTCTGACTCTGCAGGATACCAGAGTCCTAAACTAGGACAACTCTTTATATATCTCAAAATCCTTTTTAGAAAAATAAGATGAGATTCTTTAGGATTCACTTGGAATCTAGCACAAAGGCATGTGGCAAACATTATGTTAGGCCTGCTAGCTGTTAAGTATAATAGGGATCCAACAATTGCGCTATAATGTTTCTGATATACAGGTTTCCCTGCTGCATCAGAATCCACAACAGCATTGGTAGCCATAGGTGTTTTCATTCCTGAGGCATCACCCATCCCAAACTTTTTAATGAGCTCTTTAGCATACTTAGATTGGGAGAGGAAGATACCATTAGGGAGCTGCTTCACTTGGAGACCAAGGAAGTAGGAAAGCTCACCCATGCTACTCATCTCAAATTTGGAATGCATGAGGTCAGCAAACCTCTGGCACAATTTGGGATCAGTAGACCCAAAAATTATGTCATCCACAAATATTTGTACCAATAAGATTTGGTCCTTATGATGTCTAGTGAAAAGGGTTTTATCTATGGTTCCTCTTGTAAATTTATGCTCTAAAAGAAAGCTAGCTAGGGTCTCATACCAAGCTCTTGGATCTTGCTTTAAACCATAGAGAGCTTTATGCAATATGTAAACATAAGAGGGTTGAGTTAGAGAGATAAAACCTGGAGGTTGTTCTACATAAACCTCTTCTTGAAGTACACCATTCAGAAAGGCACTCTTAACATCCATCTGGAATACATTGAACTTTTTGTATGCTGCATAGGCTAGGAATATTCTAATGGCCTCCAACCTTGCAATAGGGGCAAAGGTTTGGTCATAGTCTATTCCTTCTTCTTGCCTATATCCTTGGGCAACCAGTCTAGCCTTGTTCCTTACTATGTTCCCTTCTGCATCTAATTTGTTCCTATAGACCCATTTGGTTCCAATAACTGGGTAGTTATGGGGTCTTGGAACCAAATCCCAAACTCTACATCTCTCAAATTGATTTAGTTTCTCTTGCATTGCAAGAATCCAGTGAGGATCTTGCTCAGCTTCATGGATGGTGAGAGGTTCAATTTGAGAGAGAAAATATGCATGCATCAAGTCTTGATTGAGCTGATGTCTTGTCTGTACACCAACTGAAATGTCCCCAATCACTTGAGATCTGGGGTGATCTCTAAGTGTGACAAGATCAGTTGGTGGAGTTGGTTGAGCAACAGCTTCTGCAAATAATTCCTCTTGAGGAATGGTACTAGATGTTGATGGAAGTTTAGTTACTTCCTCTTGGATTTCTTCTTCACTATCTTCAGCAGCCTGTGGAGTGGGATGAGTTGGAACCTCTTGTGTAAGGTTTAGTCCATCCATAGACTCACACATTGGTGAAACCTGCAAAGGACTATTGGTAGAAATGTCTTTCTCCTTATAAGACATGTTAGCTTCATCAAAAGACACATGGACAGATTCTTCAATTTTAAGGGATGATTTGTTGAAAACCCTATAGGCCTTGCTTACTTGGGAATATCCTAGAAAAATCCCTTCTTCAGCCTTAGCCTCAAATTTTCTAATGTATCTTTTGTTATTAGTGTGGATGTAACATATGCAACCAAAAACTTTAAAGTAAGTGATTTTAGGTTTCTTTTCTTTAAGTAATTCATAGGGGGTCTTGTGTTTTAGTTTATGTATAAGACATCTGTTCAGGACATAGTTGGTTGTATTTACAGCTTCTGCCCAAAAGGATGGAGGCATGTAAGCATCTGCTAACAATGTACCTGCAGCTTCAATGAGTGTCCTATTTTTCCTTTCAGCTACCCCATTTTGTTGGGGAGTTCTAGGAGCTGAGAAGCACTGCCTGATACCTTCCTTCTCACAGAACTCATGCATAAGAACAGACTCAAACTCTGTGCCATGATCACTTCTGATCAATGCAACATGAGTAGAGAACTCAATCTGTATGGTCCTGAGAAAATCTGTAAGAACTTTGAATGTATCTGACTTAGCTCTCAGGAAGGCTACCCAACTGAATCTGGAGAAATCATCAACAATAACTAAGGTGTAAGACTTCCCTCCTAGGCTTTGTACTGCAATGGGTCCAAAAAGATCCACATGAAGCAGATACAATATCCTAGGTGAATCACTTTTATTAATGGATTTGAAGCTAGTTTTAGTTTGCTTGCCTAGTTGACAAGCCCTGCATAGGCTTTCCTTCTTGTAGGTACCGGAAGGTAAACCTCTAACAAGGTTGTCTTTAGATAACCAAGATATGTTCTTAAGGTTTACATGTCATAGACTTTTGTGTCATAGCTCATTTTGGTTACTAGTGATATTGAGTAAACAAATATCAGTTGTGGCAGAAATGAAATCTACTAAATATATGTTTCCTTGTCTAAGTCCAATTAAGACAGTTTGGTTTTTATCATTTATAATAGAATAAGAGGTAGAGTTGAAATGTACCTGATAATATTCATCACATAATTGACTTATGTATATAAGGTTATGTTTAAGTCCTCTTACATATGTCACCTTTTTGAAGGTCACTGCTCCAATGCTTACTCTTCCATACCCTTCTGACTGACCACTCTTTGAGTCTCCAAATATCACCTTTGGTCCTAGCTTGGACTTATAGTTGGAGAGATTTGCTCTGCTTCCAGTCATGTGCTTGGAGCAGCCACTGTCCAGGTACCATGTCTGACTTAGCCTTGGACAGTTCTTCACCTATACCTGCATTAAACAGTAAAGCTCAATTGTTCTTGACCCAGGTTACCTTGGGTCCTTAGTTTGGCTGAAAAGTAAAGCTAGAAATGACTGATAATGCAGGTTGAGACTTATACCCTAGAGGGTGATATCTCCTAGGTGGGATTATCCAATCAGCTACTGGATTAAATGTCTTGTTAGCTGTTTTAACATTTCTATAGGAGAAATTATTTATATTTGGTCGTTCTGGGATCGACGAATTATTGTACGTTCGTCGACCAGAGTTCGACGAATGGGGATGAGATCGTCGACCTCCACTCAGAGAATGACCAAGGTCATTTTCTGCGTCCCACGTTCGTCGACCTCTGCTCGACGAACCATACACAGTTCGTCGATCGTAGTAAGATGAATAATTATTTCTGAAGTTTGCGTTCAGCGTTCGTCGATCGGGGTTCGACGATCTTGCAGGATTTCGTCGATCTAAGTTCGATGAATTCTGCTGAACTTGGTTTTTAACAGCTTTCTTCTGTTTTCTGTTGCTATTGTCTAGGGGATTTGACTTGTTTTCTGATCTGGGTTTTTCAGTTAGTTTCTCTTTACCCTTAGCAGTGATAAACTTTATGGGAGTGGAAAGTATATTCTTCTTTATTATGGGGGGTAAACCTGATGAAGCACCCAAGCCCAGCCTGCCATTTAATCTGGCATTTACTGTGCTTGTGATATCCATCAGCTTGAGGCTTCTCCCATTGAGAGATTGCTCAAGTTGTTTTGCCTCACATAATTCAGATTTTAACGTGATTATCTGTTCATTAGCTAGAGTCAATTGGTCAGTTAGTTTTTTGTTTTTTGTGCTGACAGATTCAAGGTTTTCTAGTCTAGTCCTCAGGGTTTTTATCTCTTTCTCTGAGTTTATTAAATCCATGCACATAGTTTTAAATTCTACTTTAAATAAGTCAGAATTGAAATCAAAACTAGAAATCACCTGATCAGCCTCTGAGTCTGAGGCACCTTCATCTTCAGAATCCTCTTCTGATCCACAGTTGCTTCTTGAGGCATCTATTGCCATTAGGCACACCTCCTTGGATCTGGCTTCTTCCTCTTCTTCACTAGAGCTGGAGGAGGATGTTTCCTCTTCTGTGTCACTTCAGGACCCAGCAACAAATCCTTTGTCCTTCCTTTTATACTTGTTGGAGGAGGGTCTGCTGCTTTGTTTTCTTATGGAATCCTTGTCCCTGCCCTTGTCCTTTTTCTGATTCTCTTGGCATTCTGAGATATAGTGCCCAGGCTTTCTGCATCCAAAACACACAACCTCCTTAATTGGTGTCTTGTCATATTTGGGTTTATCATCCTGCCTGGATGATTTTCTTCTAAAGTCCTTTCTTGCCATTTTGTAGAATCTTTTGGCAAAAAGGCTCATTAACTCTTCATTGGAGGTAGATGTTTCATTGTCTTCAGAAGCTTTGAGCGTCAAGTTATGCCCCTTCCTAACTAGGGTAGTTGCCTTCTATTCTGCTGCCTCTCTTGATTTGACAAGCTGCTCATATGACTTCAGCTTGCCTAGCAGAGATTCTGTTGAGATCTCATTGAGGATTCTGGCTTCTTTGATTGGCCAGATTCTGGAGTCCCATGAACTGGGGAAACACATCAGTATCTTATCATTCACCTCAGTTAAGGTGATGTCCTTGTCAAGAGTCTTGAGTTCACTAATGATTGAACTTAATCTATTGTACATCTCAGCCACTGATTCTGTCTCATCCTTTTTGAAATTCTCATAGAGAGAAATGAGACTGGATCTCCTATCCTTTCTTTCATCAGCTAAGCCTGCTACCATTTGATTGAGAGAGTCCCAAATGGCCTTGGCTGAGGTGCACTCAGCCACCTTCTGAAATATGTCATCTGACATTGTTTGGGCCAGAATATACATAGCCTTTGCATCAGCCATCTTGGCTTTCTTGTAGTCTTCAGTATTGTCTGGAGGTGGTACTGCACTCAGATTAGTTGATGTGCTGGCAAAAGTTGTAGGAGCTGGAGGAACACCTGTTGAAATGATAGAGAAAATATCCTCATCAATGGAGTTCATATATAATCTGATTCTTGCCTTCCAGATGGCAAACTTATTAGGATTGCACACTGGAGGTCTGATGCTTGTATAATCCTTGTTTTGGGCCATGTCTGTGATAAGGATAAGTCCAATAACAGAATAAAAAACAATGAGATCTAACTCGGGGATCTTTGGGTTCAGGTGTTAGCCTGTACAACCAATCAGGTATGGTATGTTTAACCAACCTCGCTTTGATACCAATTGAAAGTGCAGCTAGATCTGATATACTCTAGAGGGGGGGTAAATAGAGTATATGGTGATTTTAAAACTTTTACAACTGTTGTTGTATTTTAGGTGTGTGTGTGTGTATGTGTGTGTAGCAAATACAATAAACCAGAAAGCAGCAATGGACTAATCACAGCACAATCACAGAGCAAGGCCAGAAAACAAAAGGAAAAGAAAGCAACCAGACGACACAAGAATTTTATAGTGGTTCCCCAAATCTGGGTAGTCCACTCTTCTACCACCCTGGTAGGAATCAACTACAGGAAGGGGTTGATCAGGTGTCCTGGCACCAATGGGGTTTTGATCAGGTTCCCAAAAACCAAACCCTCAAGTCTTTTGGTGGGAGACTTGCAACCAGAATAATTTTGAAGGGAATTAAAACCCTGTACAGAGGTGGAGTGAGAGGGTGATGAGGTCTTCTCTTTCTCAAATTAAATGAGAAGACTTGTGGAATGTTGTTTAGCAGCTTTGCTCCCCCTGAGATGTAGAATGGATCAGGAAGAATACTGGAGCACTGCTTCAGGGTGATAGGTCTTCAAAGACCTAGAATTCCAGGTCCAGAGAAAGTCTTCAGGAACTTCTTGCAACTGATATGAATGTATTGTTTTGAAGTTCTCTTGAGTAAAAGTAGATGAAGAAGACTCTTGATATTGATGTAATATTCTTCTTCTTCTTCTTTTAGATCAATTTCTCTCTGGGCCAAGAATGAATTCTTTTTCTTGTGTTGTCTAAATCACTGTCTATCTTCTTCTTGTTGTATAACTTCTGGTTTTTATATATCTCTGTCTGTCATGGAGAGCATTCGAATTTTTGAATGTCGAGTAGTAGTGACAGACGGCCTGGAAAGGAAGCAGCAATTAATTATTTCCCCAACTGTTTCCATGGGAAAATGACATGTAATAATCCAGAACTAACTGCGCATCCTAACGGTAGTATACTGTGAAGAACTGCCATTAATTGTCCAGGAATCAGCGCCATGAAATGAGACGGGAACGGAAGAATACCTAGTCTGGAATCGTCGACCGAAGAACAGAATTCGTCGAATAGAGTCTTGAATTCGTCGAGTTGATCTGAGTTCGTCGAGCTGAGCTGAGTTCGTCGAGCTGAGCTGAGTTTGTTGAATAGACAATCTTCAATATCAGACAAACATTATTCGTTGAGCAGAGAACCAAATTCGTCGAGCTGAGAAAAGTTCTGGACTTGGACGAAATACTCTGCATCTGCTGAAATGCTGTGTCGACACAAAATGGTGTCGACAGATTGGTCTTGGTGTCGACACAAATCCTCTGGTGTCGACAGATTGATCTAGGTGTCGACACAAATCCTCTGGTGTCGACATAAGCTGGTGTCGACTGAAATCCTGGGTGTCGACACAAATCGCCTGGTGTCAATACAAGCCCTAAGTGTCGACGCAGATTCTCTGAGCACAAAAATCGTCGAGTACAGATTAGCATTCGTCGACCTGAGAAGTTGTGAACTTGAGGTCGAAGTTCGTCGAGCTCAGAATATAATTCGTCGAGCAAAGAACAAAGTACGTCGAGCTCAGCACTGCGAATAGTCTCACGATCATCGAGCGCAGAGCTCCCTTCGTCGAGCTGAGTTCGACGAACGTCGAACTCATTTCACTTGGTCTGAAAAACTGATAGATCTGGAGTTCCTGATGGTCTTGAAGAAGGCTGGTCCATCTAAAGTTGAGATAGAGGACTGTCCTAGACTCTAAGACACAAACTTGACCCAGACTATACATGATGGGTCACATCCTAAGTCAGTGAACCTAGCCCAAATCAACTAGGGATCCAACAAGTAAGGACTCCTCTGTATGCCTAATTATAGATGAGAAAGCCTCTTCCTGTGTTCAGTGACACAAGAGGCTAGCCCATCTGAATTATAAAAATATAGGCAAGCTCTTCATTAGGGACCTAGTTAGGAATGTTCCTATGTTAAAGTGCACTAAGGAGGGTATCTACTCTGTATGCCAAAAGGGAAAATAGACCAAGACCTCCTTCAAGAGTATTGGCACCAAAGACTTGGTGAGGTGCTTATACCCCCTATATATGGATATGTTTGGTCCTATGCCAGTTCAAAGCTTAGGTAAGAAAGTCTGCACCCTTGTAGTTGTTGATGACTTTTGCAGATTTCCATGGGTGTTCTTTCTAAGGAAGAAATCTGAAACCCCTGATGTCTCACAGAATTTTTTCAAGCAAATTCAGAATGAATTTAACAGTACTGTGGCCAAAATCAGAAGTGACCATGAGACTGAATATTAGTCTGAGTGCATGTCAAGGTTCTGTGAAGGGCAAGCGATTCATCAAGAATTCTCCTCACCTAGAACACCCCAGCAAAATGGGATTGCTGAGAGGAAAAATAGGACTCTCATAGAGGCTGGTAGAATATTTTTATGTGACTCATCTCTCCTATAATACTTTTGGGCTGAGGCAGTTAAAAATGTATGTTATGTCCTTCTATCACCAAGAGACATAAGAAGACTTCATATGAGATATTAAAGGGCAGAAAACCAAACTTGAGTTATTTCAAGATCTTTGGTAGCGATTGTTATGTGCTTCACAATGGAAAATCCCATCTAACTAAGTTTGTTGACAAGTCTCATGAAGGGATCTTTGTTGGGTACAACATTCGTACTAAGGCATATAGAATCTACAACTTAATTAGTCAAGTTATAGAAGAGTCAATGCATGTTTTATTTGATGAATTCAACAAGATTAATAGTGAACTGCCAAGCTCCTCTTCTAGTATTGTAGGTACAAAGCTGATGATGGACAAGCTAACCATCAAGGAAGTTGCTCCCACAGTCCAAGATAAAGCTGATGGACTGATAATTCCTAGATAAGGGCAAGGCATACTTGAAGTGGTTGAAGACCAGCCAGATGAAGACAATGAAGATTATAATATTGAATATAGATTGGCTCTAGTTGTCAGACATCTGAGGGACCATCTAGCCCACCAAATAATTGGTGATGCAAGCCATGGAGTCCAGACTAGAAGCAAGAGTATCAACACAACTCTCTACTCATGTTTTTTTCTCAAGAAGAGCCCAAGAAGTTTGAAGAGGTAATCAAAGACCAGTTCTGGATTGGAGCAATGCAAGAAGAGATGGACCAATTTAAGAGGTGTAAGGTCTAGAATTTGGTTCCTAGACCACAAGGACAAATTATCATAGAGACCAAGTGGATATACAGGAACAAGTTGGATGAGAATGACATTATTGTCAAGAACAAGGCTAGACTGGTGGCTAAAGGATACATGCAAGAAGAAGGGATAGATTTTGACCAGACATTTCACCCAGTAGCCAGATTTGAAGCAATAAGACTCTTCCTTACATATGATGTCTATCAAGAATTCAAAGTCTACCAGATGGATATGAAGTCAGTCTTCCTGAATGGGGACTTAAAAGTGTAAGTATATGTGGATCAGCCACAAGGTTTTGTTGATCCTAACTCTCCTAATTTTATTTATAGGCTTAGGAAAGCACTATATGGGTTGAAGCAAGCCCCTAGAGCATGGTATTAGACTTTATCTAGTTTCCTCATTGAGAATAAATTCTCAAGGGGGAAAATATACAAGACCCTATTATTAAGGGAATCTAAGGGCAACATCATTCTAGTCCAACTTTATGCAGATGACATAATTTTTGGGTCTACTGATAACAACCTTTGTAGAAAGTTTGCTAAACTTATTCAAGGGAAGTTTGAGATGAGCAGTATGGTGAGCTCAAGTTCTTCTTGGGACTCTAAGTAAGACACACTATTGATGGTTTGTCTAGATCTCAATCCAAGTTTACCCAGTAGTTGATTAAAAAATATGGCATGGAGAATTCTTCCTCCATGAGAACTCCCATGGGGTCAAGAATGCCTATGGGCAAAGATGTGGCAGGGAAACCTATTAATGAGTCTTTGTATAGAGAGATAATTAGCTTCATTCTATACTTGACTGCTAGTAGGCCTGACATCATGTATGCTACATAAGTCTGTGCTAGGTATCAGGCCTGTCTTAAAGAATCCCATTACTCTACTGCAAAGAGAATTTTGAGGTATCTTTAGGGCACACCAGATCTTGGCCTATGGTACCCTAGGAATAGGGATTTTTACATAACAGGCTATTCAGATGCAGATTTTGCAGGCTGCAATATAGACAGGAAAAGTACTTCAGGTACCTGTCAGCTCTTAGGTGGAAGACTGGTGTCATGGAGCAGCAAGAAGCAAACGAGTGTGGTAATCTCAACTGCAGAGTTAGAGTACATTTTAGCAGGAAGTTGTTGTGCTCAATTGCTATGGATTCAGCGTCAACTTCAGGATTATAACATTCAGATAAGTAGAACTCCTCTTTATTGTGATTCTACTATTGTCATTTCTATTGCTAGGAATCTTGTCACACACAGCAGGACTATGCACATAGAAATTAGGTATCACTTTATTAGGGAATATGTGGAAAAGGAAGACATCAGCCTCGAGTTTGTCCCCACTAACAAGCAAGTGGCTGACATCTTCACTAAGCCATTAGATGAAGCAAAGTTCAACACCTTCAAATTTGAATTGGGTGTGTTGAACTTAGTTTAGCTTCTGTTAATATATATAGTATTTTTGGTTGCAGATTTGTTCTTTTTCTTGTAGGCTGAGAAGATATTTAGTGGGATAAAGATTGTGGATACCAAAGTGATTATCAAGAAAATGTGATAGAAGATGCTCCTATTGAGGGGGAGCAATTAAAAACAGGTGCAGAAGCAAGTTCAACCTTGTGAAGACAAGAGCTAGCAGGTGTATTATTTGATCTCTTGCACAAGACTAGGGGAGAAGAAGATCAAAGGAAGCCAGACCTCCCTGACTATTCTACAAAAGTTAAAAAGGTGGAGAGAAAGGGTTTGATCAAGTTTTGGATCAAGTGGTATCAAGGCCAAAAGGATTGATCAAGCTCAACTGTAGTGGTAAGATAGGGGGCAGGGATGCTTCTAAATAGGGGGAGTAGGTAACCTTCCTATAACTATCTTGTTGTAGTGTTTTATTGTTGCAAATATGGTGTGTATGTCATTGACTAAGAAATTAAAGTGTGGTTTTGACTTCTTCAAATTGGGGGATATTATTTTGTCCATTGTTTCCAATGTCCCTGATTTGTAAGAAGATAAATAAGTCAATGATATAAGCCTAGTTGTATTTGATGTATAGTTAAGTTTCATGTGCAGAGTGAAAATTTGAAGAAATGACTAAGTACAAAAGTGTCGACACACTTCACAACTATATCTACACTTTATACGAGAAGTGCTGAGTACAGACTTGAAGCAAGTACAAAAGTGTCAACAGACTTCATAACTGTGTCGACACCTTTGTAGGAGAAGTGTCGAGATCAGAAAGATACAAGACAATAGTGTCAAGACAAAACACTTCACTCGACAGTTCAGACAGCTCCGTCGAGTCAATTTAGTTATCTCGACACCTTGAAGATCAAGTCAGCTGTATTGAGAAAAGTCAAATATCTCGATTCCTTATATCCCAAGACAGTAGTGTCGAGACAATACAACTTTCTAGACACAATGAAGAAATTGAAAGAATTGGTTTCAAGATGTCTTAAACACCTAGAGGGGGGGGGAGTGAATAGGTTCAATTCTTTTTATAACTTAGGCAGACAAATCTATCTAGTTTAGCAACTTATTCAGCAGATATCACAGCACAGCATTCACATACACACAGCATTCCATAGATTGCACACCAGATTTATAGTGGTTCCCCAAATTGTGGGTACATCCACTTTCCCCCTTCACCTATCTAGCAGTGTACTAGATTCGGCCCAACATCCTTCTTTCTTCTCAGATCTGCAGATCTTACAGCTCAGAACCAAGAATGGTTCCTACAACTCAGAGTGAATCCACACTCCTACAACTTAGGCACAAGCCCTACCTCAGCCTCTTTCACAGGCCTACAACTCAGAGTGAAACCTCACTCCTACAACTCAGGCAAAAGCCCTACCTCAGCCTCTTTCACAGGCCTACAACTCAGGGAACAGATTCCCCTACCTCAGGTACTCAGCCCTACATCAGCCTTTATAATTTAGGCTTACAACTTAGAGAAATAAATCCCCTACACTCATATCTATTACAGATCATACAAAAGTTATTGATGAAAAGATGACAATATCTTCAACCAGATGGAGATAGAATTGGTTGAAGGCTTCTTGATCAGTTCATGATAGAACTGATTACTTAAGGATCAACCTGTCTTAGCTTCTTCAAAGCTTCTTGAATCTGAACAAAGTAGGGTTGATCTTCTTGGTGTTGGAGTTGATCTTCAATCAGCTTCCTTCTTATTCAGAAATTAATCTAAATTCTTCTTCAGAATTGATCTGAATTTTTCTGGCAGACTGTTCAGGATCTGCCTTAACTGGATGAGGACTTATCTCCTTCTTATTTTTCTCTCTCTACAATCTGTTGACTATTTCTTCTTTCTCTTCTTCTGTATCCTCAATCCTTCAGAGATTATTCTTTATTCACTGATTTTGTTCATGATCACTTCTTCACAATTGATAATTATGTATGTTGTTTTTAATTGTTGAGAGAGCGTATCTATATATCGACTTCATCCATGGTTTCCGGCTATTCCGGTTCCAAACGGTCTTCTGACACCTCTGACAGATGTGACAACAATGTTTTTAATGACAGCTATCAAGTCTCCAGTTGTATTACTTCAACCTTCATTGGACTTTGACTCAGCAGCAGAGAATGTCGAGTGAATACTTCACATGTGTCGACACACATAGTCCATGTGTCGACACAAGTCTTGATGATGTCGACACAGCTTCACTTTTACTTCTCTACACATCTTCTGTGGAATGTGTCGACACATGTCCTGTATGTCGACACAATCACTCCTTGTCTTGACAAAGTTGGTGTCGACAAAATTCTGGTGTGTGTCGACACAAGTTCTGTATATCGACACAGTTGTTGTCCACAGAATTCTGGAATGTGTCGACAGCTTCTCTGTGTGTTGACACAAATTCTGGTTGTCGACATAATCTGGCCCTTGGTGTCGACACAGCGTTGTCGACAGATTTTTTGTGTGTCGACACAAATTCTGGGTGTCGACAAAATCTGGCCCTTGGTGTCGACACAGTCTTTCCCAAGTGTCGACACTTATATTTAGAAAATTTTTCTTCCATTTACTTAACCTGCACATGATAACTCAACACAACATCAAATACAACTTGATGCATATCATTGAGTTAGGTGAGGCTTCCCCAAATCCGGTACACATTTTCCAATGTACCCAACAATCTCCCCCTATTTGGAGAAGTCATAACCCTTAGTCAATGATATATATCACTTATAATAAAAAAACAATATGATGTATAAAAGCATTCAATGACAGAGTAATATATAAACAAAATAATTAAATTATAACATCATAGAATATGATACAAACATAATAAGCATGAATCATTGTTTTGTTTAAACTTCAAAAAAAGTTTGTTAACAACAGATTACATAGATTTTAAAACTAAAGATTATAATGTTCTAAAATCTAGTCAATCTATCCTAAGGCTGATCAGGCTCCTTGATCACTATGGCTTTGCCAGACTAGACCCTTGCTTGTACTGGAGCTTCAGTATCTTCAGCTGGCTTCTTGCCTTTGAGATCCTTCTTCTTAAGTTCTTCAGCCTTAACTTTTTGCCTTTCAAAATAGTGATAAGGCTTGGGAAAGTATTTACTGGGCTCCACAGCTGTAGCAGGTATTTTCCCAGCCTTGTGATCCCTTCTGAACTGATGTATAGCATCTTATCTCTGCAGATATTTACTCCACTCAAGTTCAGAATACCACTTGCCTCTATCATGCATTTTGTCTTTGACAACTTGCCAGACAGTGAGTATTATATTTCTGGAGGTGGGACTCCATCTTTCAAAATCAGGCTTCAGTTCAGCCTGCTCTCTAAATCTTTTCTTTGAGAGTAGAGCTTCTTACTCTTTATTCAATGTTGCCTCTAACATTTCCACTTTCTCAATTATAACATTCTTAGCAGCCTCTGGAGGGCTATACATCTGGTGAACCAGACTTTGAATTCAATTAAAGTTAGAAGGGGGGTATATGATTTGAGCTACCTCCTGCTGAGCCCCTTCAATTCCTGCAGCTTGAATACCTGACTCAGCTGTATTATCATCATCACATAGGGGTGGATATCCCAGAGATGCTCTAATAGCATTTGTTATCCATTTAGCATGCTCTGAGCTAACATTGACTAACACCCTCTCCCCCTTTATGACTTCTCTTTCAACATGATCTCTTAAGTCATCTTTCTAAAATCGTACTTGTTCAGCCAGATAATTGTTGCCTTCCTTATAAAAAAGATCTGAATTTTTATAGCTGATCTGAGAGGAGTTTCTGTGAGGCTTGTATAGATGTTTGAATAGCAGCCAATTATTCTTGAAGTTGTTGATCAAACTCAGACTTATCTTTAGACTTTTCCTCAATTAATGTAGTTGCAGTATTCTTTAACTCAGTAACAATTAGATTATATGATTCAGTAAGATTATCATTCATCCTGAGCTGATTTTCCAGAACATATCCTTGCTTAACTACTATGTCATCAATTTGAGTCTTGGCCTCTTGTTGTTGCTTGGCCAGAGAAACTACAATATTACCTCCTTTATGGAAGCAGTCTGACATCTCTTACTTATTCTGGTTTATTCAAATCTGATTGATTTTATATATTCAGCCAAAGAAAACTGAAGTTCCTTATAGCTTTCATCCATATATTTTTCAAGAGCTTGTCTTTACTCATCCATTTTAACTTGCAGAGCAACTAACAGTGAAGTGAAGTCAACTGTTGGAGCTGATTGTTAAGGTACTGTTTGCAAAGCCCTCTTATAGCTTAAGCTCTTCTTCTTGTAGACCATCAGTTTCCTTTTCTTTACATTTGAGGCTTCCTTATCATCTTCAGAAGCTGAGGAACTGTCTATATCAACTATCTCTTTAGGACTATAGTGCAGCTCCTTCTCAGTCCTAGTCAACTCCCCCTCAGTCCTGGCCTCCTGAATATCAGGAAATAACTCTTCAAGAGTGAATTTTTGTTGAGTTTGTATTAGTGGAACATCTGTATCTTGGACAGTTAATGGGGCATCATCTAATGCAGATATATCATGCATTGGTATATCTTGTGCAGGGATGTTGTCATGGTTTGTCTGTTCAACATCAGTTAGAAGCACAATTAGTGTATCTGGCTCAGTCTCTAGTGTTGTTTGATTAATATCATCTATTACTTCAAGAATAGTTTGAGTGGATATTTCACTCTCTAATGTAGCTTGCTCTTTCTCATGTGCAACTTCTGGAGGCAATGCCTCTTGTTGAGCTGGAGAAAGCTCATTGGCTCCCCCTAGATGAAGCACATCCTGAACTTGATCCAGTTGGATGGTGCTTTCTGGAAAATTCTCCCCCTGCATCTGACTATCATCTACATTCTTAGGGGCAGGTGATTTCCTTGTAGATTCTTGTTGTTCTTCATCTGAACTGAAGGTCACTTGTTCTTCTAAATCACTAGAAGATTCAGGTTTCCTGGGGGTTGTCTTTTTCTTTTTCATTTGTGGTTGTTTCTGTGGTGTAGAACCATCCTTTGTTAGAACTCTTTCCCACCTGGATAATATTTTCATATCCATCCTTCTCATGTGGTTTATCCTAGATCCTGTTGTGTGGTTCATTACTTCAAGAATATTCATTGTCGGATACAGACTCAGTATTCTTCCTAGATTAGGTTTCTTCAAACTTTCCATGATCTTTTCAAAGATCACAGCAGACCAATTAGTTTTTACTCTGAAAATAACTCTGGTCATTAAGCTGAACATATAGGTTGAGATCATATCATGTCCTCCTGGTTTGTAGAGAATTACTTTTCCCATAATCTCTGAAAGAAACTTTCATTGGGAGTTCATCACCTTTCTCTGCATTGATGATTCAATCTTAGTGGTGGGATCCAGTCCACACCATTGAAGAGCTTCTTTTGTCATTGAAGATGTGACTTCATCATCTTCCTAAGTCTTAGGCAACTATAGTGTCTTCCTCAGATACTTCTGGGTAAGTTTCACCTTGCTTCCTTGAATTGATGACCTAATCTTCAATCCAGCTGAATCCAGGGTTGTTGTGGTATAGAATTCAAGAACCTCTGTCTTCCAGATCTTGGTAGGTTCTGAAACTAGATATTCTAAACCACTTTCTTTGATTATGGTTATCACATCTCTGATCTCAGTCGCAGCACTCTCAAAAGCATTGCGAACCAATTCATAGCCTTCGTTGATGTTATTCTCCAATTTTGGCGCCATTGGTGACGAGAAATTTGAGGTGAAGAGAGATGAAGGTTTGTCGACTCAAAGATTTGGTCTCAAAAATGTTGAGAGCATAGTCGACAAAGTTGTTATGTGACCTATTTATATGTTTGTCAATACAGAAGGTCAAAAGGCGGGGTAATATATACTTAATGTGTCGACACTGTAGAGATTATGTCGATACAGACTTCTAATGTCTCGACAGAGTCAGACAACACTATGTGTCGACACAGTTTGCGATGTGTCGACACAGACTTCTTAATAGTCGACTCTAATATCTGTATGTTGACACAGACGACTATATGTGTCGACACTACTATCTAAATGATAGAACGTCTATATGTCGACACCAAATTCTGAGTGTCGACACCACTATCTCACCACTATTTTGTTGTGTCGACACAACTACTATATGTCGACATAGATTTCTTTTTGAGTCGACATCAACTACAATATGTCGACACAGATTTCCTTTTGTGTCGACATTGAATTACTTAGTCAGATTTACTAAGTTACTCTAGGTTTAACATGCCTAATTCAATTTTAAAATAATTGAATTTAGTTTCATCTAGTGGTTTAGTAAACATGTCAACAATTTGATTATTTGTGGTGACAAATTCCAAATAGATATCTTCTTTTTCAACATGCTCTCTAATGAAGTGAAATCTAATTTCTATATGCTTTGTTCTGCTATGTGATACATGATTTTTAGCAATAGAAATAGCACTTGTAGAATGACAAAACAGTGTAGTTCTACTTACCTTGAGACCATAGTCTTGAAGTTGATGTTGAATCCATAAAAGCTGTGTAATGCCCCAAAACTCAAAGGAGCGACGGGAGGCGTTTTGAGCCAAATCTGGAATTTGGCAGGGGGGACACGGCCTGGGACACGGGCATGTCCCAGGGCATGTCAGGCTCGAGTCGACGATTTGGCCGGAGGTCGATGAATTTTTGGAGTCGACGATCATCGAGCAGCGAACACGGCCTGAGATACGGGCGTGTCTCCGGGCGTGTCGAGCTCATGTCGATGATCTTCCAGGGAAGTCGACGATTTTCGCTCGGCGATGTGTCGAGACACGGAACACAGCCTAGGACACGGGCGTGTCTAAGGCCGTGTCGGGTGGTCGACTAACTGCGCTTGACGAAGTGTCGAGACAGTGAACACGGCCTGGAGCCCTGGCGTGTTCGGGTTTGACACGGGCGTGTCAAATAGGACATGGGCGTGTCCAAGACCCGTGTGAGTCTCAGGTTGTTTTTGGGGCTGTGTCGATGGGGGCACACAGCCAACCACACGGTCGTGTCAGTTTGAACACGGGCGTGTCAGGTTAAACACTGGCCTGTCGAGTCCCGTGTAATTTTCGTAACGCGTTGATTTTGACGGCGAAAGAGGGACACGGCCCTGGACACGGGCATGTCGCAGGCCGTGTTTGGCCCAGGTTTTACTTTTCAGCTACGAATCGTAGCCATTCATTTCCTTATTTTAGGATCCGACGGTTGGGGGTTGTTCCTACTGGGATATACCCGGGATTGGGCCTTTGAAACCCACATTTCACTTCAGTGGTTTTCTTTCTAAGTCTAGAGAGAGGGGAGAGCAAAGGAGGAAGAAGAAGCCTAGATCCGATCACCGGCGGAGCTTCGGAGCTCCAAATTGCGAACTGACTTCGGATCTATAGAGGCAAGGAGAGTGCGGTGCTTTTCATCCGCTTACATTTCCATGGCTCCAAGGAAGAACGATAGGGTAACGATTCTCTTCTTGACCATGTGAAGGTCTACTTCTTTTGCATAGGGAAGCCCGCTCTCGCGAGTTTACGGTGAGTTTGACGTGTTCCTTCGGGTAGACATGATTAGTCCCCGTTGTGTACATGTAGAGTCCGTAATAGAGAACGGATATAGACATGATGTGTGAAGCCTACCCGGACAAGTTGGTTTGGATCGGTGATGTTGCATTGCATAAGTGGCCGGAGAATACTCCGTGTGAATGTTTGTTTTTCGGGTTTTCTACGAGGTAGATTGCAGTAGGGAGCCTTGGGGATTAACTCCAAGGTCCACCCGAAACACTGGGAGGATGCGTGGTTCTGCCATCATGTGGGCCTGGGAGCCAACTTGAACATAACATGGTTATGTGATGTTTGTAAACGATTTGGAACTCGGGAAAGTTTGACCCGCGCATATGTTTTAAATTAATGTTGCGGTGTGAGCAACGGATCAGGCGGAACCGTACCCGCTCTATGTCGTTCGGTTAAAGAGACCTAAAGCAAATTGGCACTTACCATTGGCATAGATGGAGGGTCTTAGGCAGTGGCCAGAAAGACCAAATGCTCACGAGAGATTGCCGTCCTAGGGACGGTGGTGAGTCGGCGGGCTTAGACTGTGATCACCGAGAATGTGCCCTGAGAGCACGGGGCGTGTGCCTGTGCGTGCCAATGCCTGTGATGCAATGTATTTATATATTGCTTGGTTATGCTAATAAAGTGCAGGGAAGGAGCATCGCCACCCCGAATTGGGGGCAGGATCGTTATAATTTGGTCAGCATGGCTGACCGTTGCTTTGATTTGCCACCGTTGCGGTGGATTGTGCTTGCAGGTGCTGCATAGCCGAGCGGTAAATAGCGGGCTAAAGCCCAAGTTGTTGAGCCGGCCCTCGAAGGCCTAATTTTTTTGTGTGTTTTCTTTTATTCATGTATGGTCGTCCTGCGTGCCGAGGTTTGAAAAACATGTAATATGAGGAAAATAATTGTAAGGCCTTAAGGCCAATACTTGTGTATTTGTACATCATTCCTTTTGGCGTATTAGTGGACATTCATGTTTGTCTCGAGTTCTTTATTAATGCAAAAATTTTAATTGCTTCCGCTAGAATGCTCTGTGTAGGACTTTGGAGTGGTTGGATGGTTTCCATTGAATAACCACCCGGTCTGTCTGTGGTATATGGCGTCGGGCCTCGGCCGAACCTACTGCTATATGTTATGCGATGGATAGGGGGTGTTACAATTTGGTATCAGACTACTGGTTTTGGTCGGGCTTAAAATGAATTCGTGGACGAATTCTTTTTAATGGGTGGTGAGCACATATATGTGCGTCATGTGTGCGTCATCGTTATAACAGTAAAAGAACTCATGAATGTCCACTTAAGAATGAAAATACACGTGTTTGAGGAACCTGTTTGTTCCTATAATTGCTTTTTGCAATTTTGTATGGTCGCTTAACGGTGTTTTGTACAACTATAGGTGACCAGAAGCGCTGCTGGGCCACGAGAATGTCCGGTTTTTGAGGAGTATAGTGCACCCACTGAGGTGTTTGAGACCCCTCTTTCGTCTGAAACCGTAAGAATGATCGTTGAAGCATTGTTCGCTGTGACGAGTGCACAACATGGAAGAAATGTACAACCCTGTGCCACTGTTGTGGCTTCAACGCCGGGTGGCGTGATGGAGCAGATGACTTTTGGTAGACCATCAGGGCAGCAGCTGAACATGCGTTTAGTGCAGGGAGCGCACTCAGTTGACGAATATTTGCAAGCATTTCTTATAATAAGCCGCTACCCATGCTTTGAGTTGGAAAACGAGCAGGCTATAGTCGATAGATTTTATAATGGTCTGCATGGCGAGCTGAGAATCCTACTGCTAGGACCAAAATTATTGGGATTCCGAGCCTTGGTGGAGTCGGCTAGATCTTTGGAAGTAGACTTGAGGAAGACTCACCTGATGCCAGCGACCATGGTGTCGAACTATGTAAGCCCCATAAGAGCTGCATCCAGCAGAATGCTGGAGAAGGGGGCTACAACATCGACTAGCAAAGCTACTTACACTTGTCATACTTGTGGAAAGAAAGGGCACTTTGCCCGAGAGTGTTGGAATGGTGCTCAGAAGACTAAGAAAGCTATTTCAGGAGCAGTTGACGACTTTAGTGCAAAAGAAACGGCGTTCAAAAAGCCGAACACCTCAACGTCTGGATATCGTAGGTGGTATAAGAAGGCTAGGACTTTGGGTCTAGCGCCTCCTCTCGGTGCTTCGGGGGCATCTACAAGCCAAACCCCGGGCGCATGTTACAATTGTGGGGAGTTGGGGCATTATTCTCGTGGGTGCCTAAAGTCTGAGAGAAAGCACGCCGCCGTAAGGACAGGTACGGTTTAAAGTTATAGCAGTTTAACCTTAAATACTTGTCTCCCTTGTGCATGTTAGCTTAGAACTACTTGTGCTAAGCTTTGTTCTGATTTTCGTTTATCTGGCGAGAGCACTGTTCATGTATACGAAGCTTCGCATTCCTTTATTTAGGAATTATATTACGCGTTCGAGTACCTCCTTCGATGGTAAGAGATAAATTGGATGTGTTATGGTCCAATGGTGCTCAATGCGCGCGGGTAGAATTTGTTGCGCTTAGGTGTTGTCTGGGAGTCAAGACTTTGACTTACAAGTGTTGTTACTACCGCTAGGGGAGCTCGACGTGATCTTTGGTATGGACTGGCTCTCGGAGCAGTAAGCATACATTGATCGAAATCGCAATGAAGTCAAGTTGGGAATAGGTCGTGAGACGACTTTTGCGGGCTTCAAAGGGTCGAGCAAGACGTTGATGTCTGCTCTTCAGGTGGTGAAGGCGGTTCGTGCTGGTGCAGAGCTGTTCTTTACACTAGTGGAGGTTGCAAAGCCGAAGCCTATGTTGGATAGTATTTCAGTGGTAGCTGAGTACCATGATGTGTTCCCCGCAGATCTTTCTGGAGCCCTGCCTCAATGGGAGATAGATTTCACTATTGAGCTAGTGCCAGGTGCAAATCCTTTGTCACGATCTCCTTATCGGCTAGCGCCTAAGTAAATTTTGGAGCTGAAGGTGCAACTTCAAGAGTTGTTGGAGCAAGGGTTTGTGCGTCCAAGTTCATCGCCTTGGGGCGCACCGGTCCTCTTTGTAAAGAAGAAGGACGGGAGATTGAGACTTTGTATTGATTATCGGGAGTTAAACAAGCTAACAAAAAAGAACAAGTACCCAATCCCAAGGATCGATGATCTTTTTGATCAGTTGGTCGGGTCGACAGTGCACTCTAAGTTGGATCTCAAGTCTGGTTACTATCAGCTGAGGATAAGGGAGAGTGATATCCCTAAGATAGCGTTCAGTACAAGATACGGGCATTACGAGTTTACGGTCATGCCGTTTGGGCTGACGAATGCTCCATCAGTGTTCATGGATTTGATGAACAGGACCTTCAGGGAGTACTTTGACCATTTTGTGATCGTCTTCATCGACGACATTTTGGTGTACTCGCAGAGTGAGGAAGATCACTTCAGGCATCTTCATTTGGTTTTGGAGACGCTAAGGAGGAATCAATTGTATGTCAAGTTCTCGAAGTGCGAGGTTTGGTTGTCCTCAGTGGCGTTTCTCGGTCATATAGTGAGTGGGGAAGGTATTGCAGTGGATCCGGCGAAGATTGTTGCAATACGAGAGTGGCCTGAGCTTTCTACGATAGCGGAAGTCCGGAGCTTTCTGGGGCTTGCCGGCTATTATAGGCGCTTCGTAGAGAACTTCTCGCGGATAGCGTTACCTCTCACTACTTTGACGAGGAAGGAGCAGAAGTTCGTTTGGACACCAGAGTGTGTGCGAGATTTTGAGGAGTTGAAATGTCGGTTGACCACGGCGCCTGTGTTGAGTTCGCCGAGTGGGACCGAAGGTTATGAGATTTATAGCGATGCTTCGGGCAGTGGTTTGGGTTGTGTGCTGTTACAGCATGGAAGCATTATAGCATATGGCTCGAGACAGCTAAAGGTGCACGAGAGGAACTATCCGGTCCATGACTTGGAGTTAGCGGCCGTGATTTTTGCCTTGAAGCTGTGGAGACATTATTTGTACGGTGTGAAGATTGATATCTACACCGATCACAAGAGCCTGAAATATTTGATTGACCAGAAAGATCTGAACATGCGGCAGCGTAGATGGATGGAGTTCCTGGGGGACTATACATTCAAGATTCACTACATGTCTGGTAAAGGCAATGCGGTTGCGGACGCGTTGAGTCGTCGGGCCCCAGCTCAAGCCAATTGGCTATCGGTCCATGACGAGTGATTAGTTCGGGAGTTAGAGGCATTGGAGATCTTTTGCATTGATAAGCAATCAAGTGCTGAAGCAGTATTGAATTGGACTGAAGTCCAATATGACCTGGCTGATTGGATTCGGCAGGCATTGTATATGGATGTCCACATGAAGCAACTTATGATAGAGGCTCTGGATGGGTCAAATTCCCAATTCGTTGTGGAGGACGGATTACTTTGGAAAGACGGTCGTCTGTGCGTCCCAAGCGTGGGCAATTTACGGGTGGAATTGTTGTACGAGGTGCATCATACCAAGTACTCAATTCACCCGAGGAGCGCGAAGATGTACCGCGATGTTAAGAAATTGTTCTGGTGGCCAGGACTGAAAATGGATGGGGCGCTCTACGTGGTGAAGTGTCAAACTTGCGCCTTGGTGAAGGCGGAATGCCAAAAGCCGGGAGGATTCTTGAAATCCTTGCCTATTCCAGAGTGGAAGTTAGACGACATTACTATGGACTTTGTGTACGGGTTGCCAAGGTCGTAAAAGGGGAATGACGCCATTTGGGTGGTCGTAGATCGTCTAACGAAGGTGTCGCATTTCATTCCGCATAGGAAGGATGATCCGGTCGAGAAATTGGCAAAGCTGTATGTGGATAATATTGTGCGGCTTCAAGGTGTACCCCGCAGCATCATGAGTGACTGAGATGGGCGGTTCACGTCCAATGATTGGAGGCTGGTGCAGCAGATGTTGGGAACAAAGCTGAGTTTCAGCACAGCCTTTCATCCGCAAACGGATGGACAGACCGAGAGGGTCAATAGGACGATGGAAGACTTGCTTCGCATGTGCGTCCTTGATTTTGGAAAGCAGTGGGAGGACCAATTATATTTGGTGGAGTCTGCGTACAACAATAGCTACCAGGCAAACATACAAATGGCTCCCTTCGAGGCCCTTTATGGTAGAAAATGTCGCACGTCGTTGTCCTGGCTGGAAATGGGTGAATCAAAGTTGTATAAGCGACTAGAGGTGGAGGATGCTACTTCTTGCGTGAGAATAATTCGGGAGAGGTTGCTAATCGCTCAGGACCGCCAGGCTAAGTACTATGATGTCAAGCACAGGAACGTGGAGTTCGCTATTGGCGATTGGGTGTACTTGAAGATCAAACCATTCAAGCATGTCTTGCAGGTGCGGCGCTTGAAGAAGCTAAGCCCGTGGTACCTTGGACCGTTTGAGGTTCTGGAGCGGATTGGTAAAGCATCATACCGGTTGAAGCTGTCAGTGGAGCTTAGTGGTCTACATAATGTATTCCATATATCGGTGCTACGGAAGGCGGTACAAGAGCCTACGCAAGTGATCGTGGTTGATCAAGTGACGGTTGATAGTGGGTTGACAATGAAGGTCAAGCCCGTACGTATTGAGAACTCGGAAGTCAAGCGGCTACGCAATAAAGAGATTAGGATGGTCAAGGTCCGTTGGGACAATTGCAGTCGAGAGGAGCTCTCTTGGGAGCGAGAGCAGACTATGCTTGAGGAGTACCCGGAGTTGTTTCACTCAGGTACCATTTAAGTTTTATGTTTCTTTCCTTTATGTAATTTCGAGGATGAAATTCTTTTAAGAGGGGGAGAGTTGTAACGCCCTGAAACTCAAAGGAGCAACGGGAGGCATTTTGAGCCAAATTTGGAATTTGGCAGGGGGCACACGGCCTGGGACACGGGCGTGTCCCAGGCCGTGTCAGGCTCCAGTCGACGATTTGGCCAGAGGTCGACGAATTCTTGGAGTCCACGATCGTCGAGCAGCGAACACGGCCTAATACACGGGCGTGTCTCAAGGCGTGTCGAGCTCGTGTCGACGATCTGCCAGGGAATTCGACGATTTTCGCTTGACGATGTGTCGAGACACGGAACACGGCCTATGATACGGGCGTGTCCAAGGCTGTGTCGGGTGTTCGACGAACTGTGCTCGACGAAGTGTCGAGACAGTGAGCACGGACTGGAGCCCAGGCGTATTCGGGTTTGATACGGGCGTGTTAAATAGGATACGGGCATGTCCAAGACCCGTGTGAGTCTTGGGTTGTTTTCGGGGCTGTGTCGATGGGGGCACACGGCCAACCACACGGCCGTGTCAGTTTGAACACGGGCGTGTCAGGTTAAACACGGGCGTGTCGGGACCTATGTAATTTTCGTAACGTGTTGATTTTGATGGCAAAAGAGGGACACGGCCCTGGACACGGGCGTGTCGCAGGCCGTGTTCGTCCCAGGTTTTAATTTTCAGCTACGAATCGTAGCCATTCGTTTCCTTATTTTGGGATCTGCCGGTTGGTGGTTGTTCCTACTAGGATATACCCGGGATTGGGCCTTTGAAACCCTCATTTCACTTCAGTGGTTTTCTTTCTAAGTCTAGAGAGAGGGGCGATCAAAGGAGGAAGAAGAAGCCTAGATCCGGTCACCGGCGGAGCTTCGGAGCTCCAAATCACAAACCGACTTCGGATCTACGGAGGCAAGGAGAGTGCGGTGCTTTTCATCTCCTTACATTTCCATGGCTCCAAGGAAGAATGCTAGGGTAACAATTCTCTTCTTGAGCATGTGAAGCTCTACTTATTTTGCATAGGGAAGCCCGCTCTCGCGAGTTTGCGGTGAGTTTGAGGCGTTCCTTCGGGTAGACATGATTAGTCCCTGTTGTGTACATGTAGAGTCCGTAATCGAGAACGGATATAGGCATGATGTGTGAAGCCTACCCAGACAAGTTGGTCTGGATCGGTGATTGTGCATTGCATAAGCTGCCGGAGAAGACTCCGTGCGAATATTTGTTTTTCGGTTTTTTCTACGAGGTAGATTGCAACAGGGAGCCTTGGGGATTAACTCCAAGGTGCACCCGGAAAACTTGGCAGATGCGTGGTTCTGTCATCATGTGGGCTTGGGAGCCAACTTGAACATAATTGGGTTATGTGATGTTTGTAAACGATTTAGGACTCGGGAAAGTTTGACCCGCGCATATGTTTTAAATTAACGTTGTGGTGTAAGCAACGGGTCAGGAGGAACCGTACCCGCTCTATGTCGTTTGGTTAAAGAGACCTAATGCTACTTGGCACTTACCGTTGGCATAGATGGAGGGTCTTACGTAGTGGCCAGAAAGACCAAATGCTCACGAGAGATTGCCGTCCCGGGGACGGTGGTGAGTCGGCGAGCTTAGACCGTGATCACCAAGAATGTGCCCTGATAGCACGGGGCGTGTGGTCGTGCGTGCTAATGCCTGTGATGCAATGTATTTATATACTGCTTGGTTATGCTAATAAAGTGCAGGGAAGGAGCATCGCCGCCCCGAATTGGGGGCGGGATCGTTATAATTTGGTCAGCATGCCTGACCGTTGCTTTGATTTGCCACCGTTGCGGTGCATTGTGCTTGCAGGTGTTGCGGAGCCGAGCAGTAAATAGCGGGCTAAAGCCCAAGTTGCTGAGCCGGCCCTCGAAGGCCTAATTTTTTTGTGTTTTTTCTTTTATTCATTTATGGTCGGCCTGCGTGTCGAGGTTTGGAAAACATGTAATATGAGGAAAATAATTGTAAGGCCTTAAGGCCAATACTTGTGTATTTATACTTCAATCCTTTTGGCGTATTAGTGGACATTCATGCTTGTGTTGGGTTCTTTATTAATGCAACAATTTTAATTGCTTCCGCTAAAATGCACTGTGTAGGACGTTGCAGTGGTTGGATGGTTTCCATTGAGTAATCACCCGGTCTGTCTGTGGTATATGGCGTCGGGCCCGGCCGGACCTACTGCTATATGCTATGCGACGGATAGGGGGTGTTACAAGCTGAGCATAGCAGCTGCCTGCAGCAACATATTCAGAATATGTAGTGGAAATTGCCACACTTGTCTGCTTCTTACTGCTCCATGACAACAATCTACCACCTAGAAACTGACATGTGCCATTGGTGCTCTTTCTATCTTCTTTGCAACCTGCAAAGTCTGTATCTGAAAAACCAGTCAATAGAAAGTCTCTATTCTTAGGGTACCAAAGACCAAGATTAGGTATGCCCTTAAGATATCTCAAAATTCTTTTAACTGCGGTATAATGAGATTCTTTAGGGCTAGCTTGGTACCTAGCACAGACACATGTAGCATACATAATGTCTGGTCTACTAGCAGTTAAGTATAGAAGTGAGCCAATTATCCCTCTATACAAAGACTCATCTACAGGTTTTCCTGCATCATCTTTGCCTAAAGGCATACTGTCCCCATTGGAGTTCTCATGGTGGTGGATGACTCCATACCATATTTCTTAATTAACTCTTTGGTGAACTTAGACTGTGATATGGACAAGCCATCATCAGTCTGTCTTACTTGGAGTCCGAAGAAGAATTTGAGCTCACCCATACTGCTCATCTCAAACTTCCCTTGCATAAGTTTTACAAACTTCCTATAAAGGTTGTTTTTTGTAGATTAAAAGATTATGTCATCAACATAAATCTGGACTAGGATCATCTTGCCCTTTTACTCCCTAAGGAATAGAGTCTTGTCTATCTTCCCCCTTGAAAATTTATTCTCAATGAGCAAGGTAGTCAATGTTTCATACCAAGCCCTAGGGGCTTGTTTCAAACCATATAAGGCTTTCTTAAGCCTATAAACATAATCAGGATAAAGTGGATCAACAAAAGCTGAGGGCTGCTCAACATAGACTTCTTCTTTCAAATTACCATTTAGGAATGCTGACTTGACATCCATTTGGTATACTTTGAACCCTTGGAATGCAGCAAAGGCAAGTAATAGCCTTATTGCTTCCAACCTTGCCACTGGGGCAAATGTCTGATCAAAGTTAATGCCCTCTTCCTATCTATAACCTTTGGCAACCAGTCTTGCTTTGTTCTTCACTATGATGCCATTTTTATCTAGTTTGTTCCTGTAGATCCACTTAGTCTCAATAATATTATGATCCTTGGGTTTTGGAACCAGCTCCTATACTTTACACCTTTTGAATTGATTCAGCTCTTCCTGCATTGCATCAATCCAGTTGGACTCTTGTATGGCTTCTTTAAATATCTTTGGTTCCATCTGTGATAGGAAACTTGATCAAAGCACTGTATTCATGTGTTTGCTTCTAGTTTGCACACCATGTCTTGGATCACCAATAATTTGGTATACTGGATGATCCTATAGATTCCTTATTGCTGGAGGCATTCTATCAGCAATTTGAACTTCTTCAATTTCTCCACCATGCTGAACTTCATTGTCTTCAATGTCAGCTTGTGGACCTTGTACTCCCCCTGGACAGCAACCATCATTTTCCTCATCCTGCCTTGCAGTTTGGTCATCATTAATGGTCAGCATGTCCAACTTTTCTTTTAAACCTGTTGAGCTACAAGAATTGCTAGACAACTCTCAATTAATTAGCTCAGATTCATCAAACACCACATGAGCAGATTCTTCTACAACTTGTGTAGTCAAGTTGTAGACCCTATATGTCTTACTATTATTGTTGTACCCAACAAATAGCCCATCTTGAGATTTGGCAGCAAACTTAGTTAGGTGAGACTTGCTAGTGTTAAGTACATAACACCAGCTACCAAAGATCCTAAAGTAGGATATGTTTGGTTTTCTGCCCTTCATAATCTCATAGGGTGTCTTTTTGTGGTTCTTAGTTATGGATGCTCTATTGAGAACATGACAAGCAGTATTTACTGCCTTAGCCCAGAAATATTCTGGGAGAGAAGTGTCACTTAGTAGAGTTCTACCAGCCTCAATAAGAGTCCCATTCTTTCTTTCAGCAATTCCATTTTGCTAAGGTGTTCTAGGTGAAGAGAATTCCTGATGAATCCCTAGTTCTTCACAAAACCTTGTCATACATTCAGACTGAAATTCAGTTCCATGGTCACTTCTGATTTTGACCACTGAATTGTTAAATTCATTCTGAATTTGTTTAACAAAGTTATGAAAGACAGTAGGGGTTTCAGATTTTTGTCTCAAAAAGAAAACCCATGTAAATCTAGAATAGTCATCTACTAACACAAAAGTATAGACTTTCCTACCTAGACTATGAACTGGCATAGGACCAAATAGATCCATATGCAAGAGGTACAAAGACCTCACAGAGTCTTTGGTATCAAGACTATGAAAAGAGGATTTGGTCTGCTTTCCTTTTTGACAAGCTGAACATATACCATCTTTTATGCACTTAAACTAAGGACAATTCCTCACTAACTCTAAACTATATAGTTGGCCTATAGTCTTATAGTTCAGATAAGCTAGCATCTTATGCAATTGGACACATTGAGATGCTTTCTCATCTGCAACTAAACATACAGGAGAGTTCATGTTTTCATAATCAAAATTTAAACAATAAACATTCTCTTTTCTATAACCAGACAAGATCACCTTCTGATCACTTGTCCTATCAAGTTATGTTTCAAACCTTTTACATAAGCCACTTGAGTGATTGTTATAGAACTAATGGAAATGTTACCAAACCCTCTTATGACCGCTTTTTCTGATCCACCAAAGATCACTTTGCATCGGTCCACTCTCTATGGGAGTATAATCCTTTAACATTTTTCTTATTCCAGTCATGTGCCTGGAACATCCACTGTCCAAGTACCATATAGGGGTATGGCAACTTGGACCCACCTGCAGCAAATAAAATTAATTTACCTTAGAACCCCAATGTTTATTGGGTTCTAGGTTCAAGTTAGATTGAAACTTGATATTCTTACCAGCAGCCTTCCTCACAGGTAAGCTGGCATTCTTCCTGACACTGGTGTTGTGCCAACAATCCTTGGCAAAATGCCATATCTTACCACAACAACAGCACTCATATCTATTATACCTCTTTTTAGGTACAGTTTTAACAGCATTGTTGTCAGATGTTATTAACACTGTTGGTACAGTGGTTCTTTGCTTGAGTGCTGGAGCTACACCCTTGTCATTCAGAATATCAGGCTTACCATAACCATGTATGATATCATGATTAGATTTATTTGTTAGTTTCCACAATTTTCTGATGCAAATGGAGGGTTTGAAGGCTAGTGGCTGTACTGGGGTTTTGTCTTTTCTTTTGGAATTGGCAGCCCTCACATTTCCCTTAAAGCCTAATCCTGTCCTACCCTTTTTGGTAATAAAGTCATCAATTAAAGGTAAGACTGATTTTGGCTTAGAGAATTTAGCCACCAGATCCTTTTCCCTCCGAAGTTTGACTTCCAGACTTTTGATTTGATCATTCTTGAATGTAATAGTACCCATCTGAATAATAGTTATGTTTTTCAGTTTGGCTACTTCATTCATCTTTAGATCCAACATTGTTTCTTAATCTAATGCAGCCAGCTTAAGTGCAACAATTTTCTTGGCATGTGCTTTGTTAAGGATTTGCTTTTCTTAAGTGCTTGCAGCAGATCACCATATTCATCAATAAGTTGATGAACATCCCCTTCAGATTCAGATTCATCCACATCTCTTGATGCAGATGCTTCTAATTCTGATCCAGTATAGTAATCAGAAACTATTGAAGAATTGTTTACCTTATTAGGACCACGCTGATCCTGGCACTGATCTTCTTCTGTCAAGGTCATCAGCCCTTTACAACAATGTTCTTCAATTCCATTTACTGAGTCCAGCAATTTCAAGAACTCAGCCTCTTCTGCATCCTCTTCAGTTGCCAACAGTCCTATGTATGCATCAGATTCAGCTTCAGCCTCAGAATCTGATGATGAAGAATCTGACCAGCTTTTTTGCTTCTTTGCAATAAAGGATTCCTCCTTCTTGCCCTTATTTTTTAGTTTCTTCTTGTCATTATATTCTTTCCTTTTGTCAGGACAATCAGCTACCACATGTCGAGGCCTGTTGCAACAATAGCAAACAATCTTAGTTGAAGATAATTTACAAGGTTTAGAGTCATACCTGTCCTTCCTAGAGGATTTCTTTTTCTGATAGTAATCATCCTTGGATTGTGAGGAGGATGGCTTTGATCTCCACTATTTCTTCTTCAAGAACCTTTGAAATTATTTTGAGAAAGCAGCTAAGTCTTCATCAGAATTTGGACTATCTGATGTGTGACTGTCAGAACTTTCTGAAACTACTTCTGCAGCTTTCCTAGGAGGAGATGAAGACATCCTCCTGTCCTTTCTTATGGCTTCAGTCTTGAAAGCCACTGACTTATCTCTATAATCAACTTTATTACTTTTCTCCTCCTCCTTTCTGACCATCAGCTGCATCTCATATAAAAGCAGTTTGCCAAATAATGTAGGAGGTGTGATTTCTGCTAGTCTGGCCACTTCCCTAATGGCACATATCTTGGTGTCCTAGTCCTTAGTTAATGATCTCAAAAACTTATCATTTAAATCATATATGTTGAATACTCTTCCATATGACATCAATTCATTAATTATTCTGAAGAACTTCTTGTAACATTCAGTTATGCTGTATGTTTTAGATTGTCTAAAACTTTCATACTCCTGATTCAGCATAAACTTTCTGTCTTCTCTCACTTCTTCTGAACCCTCCATGTTGACAATCAGGGTGTCCCACATTTCTTTGGAGGTCTTGCAGTGAATCAAATTTTTGGAATGTTGAATCATCTATAGCACTGACTATTATATTCTGTACTCTCTTATCCATAGTAGACAAGATGATCTCATCCTTTGTCATTTCAGAATACTCCTTTGGTGTCCTGAGATTTTCATCTAGAACTGAGACTTTTATTGGGATGAATGGCCCTTCTTTGACTGTCATATAGATTCTTGGATCTGAAGCTTCCATAAACAGTCTAACTCTTTCTTTCCATATGCCAAAAATCTCTTTCATGCATATAGGTAACTTCTTGGAACCAAACTCCTTATGATTCTCAATGGAACCCATTTTGCCTAATAGATTTCTGCCTTAGAGATCTACTCAGACTGTTAAGTTATTCTTTGAGTAACCTCCCTCTGATACCACTTAAAAGAAGTGGTTTCAAGATGTCCTAAACACCTAGAGGGGGGTGAATAGGTTCAATTCTTTTTCTAGCATAGGCAGACAAATCTATCTAGTTTAGCAACTTATTCAGCAGATATCATAGCACAACATTCACATACACACAATATTCTATAGATTGCACACCAGATTTATAGTGGTTCCCCAAATGATGGGTACATCAACTTTCCCCATTCACCTATCTAGCAGTGTACTAGATTCGGCCCAACTTCCTTCTTTCTTCTCAGATCCACAGATCTTACAGCTCAGAACCAAGAATGGTTCCTACAACTAAGAGTGAATCCACACTCCTACAACTCAGGCACAAGCCCTACCTCAGCCTCTTTCACAGGCCTACAACTCAGAGTGAAACCCCACTTATACAACTCAGGCAAAAGCCCTACCTCAGCCTCTTTCACTGGCCCACAACTCAGGGAACAGATTCCCCTAATTCAGGCACTCAGCCCTACCTCAGCCTTTATAATTTAGGCTTACAACTCAGAGAAATAAATCTCCTACACTCAGATCTATTACAGATTCTACAAAAGTTATTGATGAAAAGATGACAATATCTTCAACCAGATGGAGAGAGAATTGGTTGAAGGCTTCTTGATCAGTTCTTGATAGAACTGATTACTTAAGGATCAACCTATCTTAGCTTCTTTAAAGCTTCTTGAATCTGAATAAAGTAGGGTTGATCTTCTTGGTGTTGGAGTTGATCTTCAATCAGCTTCCTTCTTATTCAGAAATTAATCTGAATTCTTCTTCAGAATTGATCTGAATTCTTCTGGCAGACTGTTCAGGATCTGCCTTCACTGGATGAGGACTTCTCTCCTTGTTTTTCTCTCTCTACAATCTGTTGACTGTTTCTTCTTTCTCTTCTTCTGGATCCTCAATCCTTCAGAGATTATTCTTTATTCACTGATTGTGTTCACGATCACTTCTTCACAATCAATAATTATGTATGTTATTTTTAATTGTTGAGAGAGCATATCTATATATAGGCTTCATCCATGGTTACCGGTTATTCCGGTTCCAAATGGTCTTCTGACAACTCTGACAAATGTGACAGCAATGTCAGTAATGACAGCTGTCAAGTCTCCAGTTGTATTACTTCAACCTTCATTGGACTTTGACTCAGCAGCAGATAATGTCGAGTGAATACTTCACATGGGTCGACACACATAGTCCATGTGTCGACACAAGTCTTGATGATGTCGACACAGCTTCACTTTTACTTCTCGACACAGCTTCTATGGAATGTGCCGACATAAGTCCTGTGTGTCGACACAATCACTCCTTGTCTTGACAAAGTTGGTGTCGGCGGAATTCTAGTGGGTGTCGACACAAGTTTTGTGTGTCGACACAGTCGTTGTCGACAGAATTCTGGAATGTGTCGACAGCTTCTCTATGTGTCGACACAAATTCTGAGTGTCGACACAATCTGGACCTTGGTGTCGACATAGCGTTGTCGATAGATTTTCTGTGTATCGACACAAATTCTGGGTGTCGACACAATCTGGCCCTTGGTGTCGACACAGCCATTCCCAAGTGTCGACACTTATACTTAGAAAATTTTTCTTCCATTTACTTAACCTGCACATGATAACTCAACACAACATCAAATATAACTTGATGCATATCATTGAGTTAGGTGAGGCTTCTCCAAATCTGGTACACATTTTCCAATGTACCCAACAGAACTGAAATGCATTTTTAAAGATGTTGACACCCAGCAGACTGTAGTGTCGAGAAAATTCAACTGTCTCGACACAGTGAAGATTTAAAGCAAATTTGTCACAGAAAATTGGTTAAGTGCAGTAGAGTTGAGTGAAGCTTGTTCACTCAACACCATGCTAGTTCTGTCAAATACTAAGCAGTGGAAGCCAGAAAAATAGCAAAGTCCACAGGCATTGAGTGATGTCAACACTCTCAATGCCATGGGGCAAAATTTGTCAAGTATTGATGCCTAAGTCAAAGCCACAGTGTTTTTGTCAAAGAATAATTAGTCAAGTCCAGAGACGTTGAGTGAAGCCAGTTCACTCAATGACGTACTGAATCTGTCAATGCCATAGAAGATAGACTGGAAAATTCATCTAAGTCCACAAGCATTGAGTGAAACTAGTTCACTCAACGCTAGAGGACAGAAGGCTTTGAGTCAAGCTCTAGCAGTTACGACCGAGTGCAAAAGCGTTGAGTGATGTCAACGCTCTCAACTCCAAAGATACTGAAGAAGCATAAAATAAGCTAAGACAAAAAGTGTTGAGTGATGAAGCTCCACTCCACGCTCTCAATGCCAAAGTTGCTGAAGATGCAGAAAATAATCTAAGGTAAAAAGTGTTGACACCTAAGATGCAGAAAGGGCAGAAAGCTAAGCTAAGTCTAAAAGCATTGAGTGAAGGTCATTCACTCAACACCACTCAACGCCAAGGAAGCTGCAAAATTGACTAAGTACAGAATCGTTGAATTAAGGCCATTCACTTAACGCCACCCAATGCCTGAGTGGATTATAAGAATTTGGCTAAGTCCACAAAGGCGCGACGTCAGCAAAAGTCAACGTAGTTCAAAATACTTACTGCAAAGATGCAGAATAGATTTAATGGCATTGATGGCCAGCAGGTCTTCTTCTTGTGTAAAAGGAAGGTGATATTCCTACAATTAAGGTCAAGCCCATACAGAAAAGTGTCGTTGATCAGCGTATAATAAAAAGGGAAGATTGGCTGAGTGGATGACAACAATTAGTGTTTTTTGTTTATATATTCTTGCAGCTGAACATCATCTTCTTCCTCGCCTTATTGTCGAGCCTGAAGAAGAAGTTTAGATCAGTGAACTTGAAAGCGAATCGATATAGCTGAAGCAATTTTCATCTACGACAGTAAGTTCAGAACAGTGATTCTGAGTTACTTCTAGCACAAGCCGTCCAATACTGAAGATCTGTATTTCTTGTTACTGAGAAGAGGCTAGGGCTGAGATATTCTCTATCCAGGAAAGGCAGATACAGAGAACTCCTGTGGTGTCAAAATCAACACATCATTGTTTATTATATAGGATCCTTTAGGATCTGAGTGTAGGCCTGATCTATAAAGGCTGGGAGGTAACATTCCTGTTAGAATCCTAGTTGTAGGCCTGTGTTATAAAGGTTGAGGCAGGATCATTTGTTGATCTGAGTGTAGGATCCATTTTGGATCTTAGTGTAGGGCTTTGGCCTTACTTGTAGGATCCTTTGGATCTGAGATAGGGCTTAGTGCCCGAGTGGTAGGTCATGGAGAAGACTGAGAGGTCCTGCGGGATTTGTGCTATAAGCTCTTAGTAGCCGAGTGTTGGTGGTGTGCCTCATCTAACATACTGTTAGAGAGGTGGGAGGGACAGTTGACGTACCCAAGATCGTGGAACCACAATAAATCAACTTTGTCATTTGTGATTTATCTTGAAATCCAAACTAACCTAATCACTAAGCATAACAAAATCAGTTAAGGTCTAAATAAATCAAAAAGAGACCTAAAACCAATTCACCCCCCTCTAAGTGTTTAGCTGAACTTGAAAACAATACTTTCAGTTCTCTCCCAAGCAGGGAAGTTGGAGAAAGTGAGGATCAGTGTGGATCTCAGCTCAGAGGATAGGTAAAGGATCCTAGCTTGCGTCCAACAAAACATCGACAACTTCGCTTGGAGCATGGCAGACATACAATGGATCAATGCAGATGTGGCTTGTCACTGCCTTAATCTCGATCCTAGCGCAAGTCCCATCTGAAAAAAGATGAGATCCGTCACTAACAAGCTAGTTGGGCCCATCCGGGAGGAGGTGGGTAAGCTTCTCAAGGCCGATTTTGTATTGGAGATCCAGTATGCAAGATGGGTCTCCAAAGTGGTGATGGCTAAGAATGAGGATGGGTGTTGGAGGATGTGTGTTGATTTCTCTTTACTTAATAAATTATTCCTGAAGGATTGTTATCCTCTGTATCGAATCGACATGTTGTTTGACATAGCCATCGATTTTTCTCTAATGAGTTTTCTAGATGCTTTTTTAGATTACCACTAGATTCGCATGCACCCGCCCGACATTTATGATGTCCCCTTCATCACGGGGTATGGGTGCTACTGCTACAAGATGACGCCCTTTGGGTTGAAGAATGCACAGGAAACTTACTAATGGATGATGGACCATGTCTTGTTGGAGCAAAGGGGCAGGAACCTGGAGGTCTATGTGGACAAACTTATGGTAAAAAACAGGGACATCAGATCTCACTTCCAAGATTTGGTAGAAATGTTTGGTACTTTAAGGAAGTTAAAGATGAGGCTCAACCCCCAGAAGTGTGTTTTCGGGGCTAGCAGGTGCATGTTGTTGGGCCACCTTCTCACCCCAATGTGAGTGGAGCCTAACTCTAACAAGGGTAAAAGACATACTAATGTTGGAATCACCAAAGTGCGTGAAAGAGATCCAGCACCTCGCAAGAAAGCTACCCGGGTTAAGCAGGTTTCTCTCCCGGGCAGGGGAGAAGTACTCACCTTTCTTCAGGTTACTACGTGGAGGTAAGAAGTTCGAATGGACCATATTCCTCGATTCCCGGGTTGGCACGCCCCCCCTGTTGGGTTTCTCTATGGGGTTGGCACAATGCTTGTGCACGCAGCGGAAAAATAAAACATCAAGAAAAACCCAAAGAGATGTGGATCGGGCCATGAACAGTTGAATCAAGAAGTTAGCAAAACTAGGCAAAACTTACCTCGGTGGCGTTGAGTCACAACTCTACGGAGGAGCTCCAAACTTTATCTTCTTGCTAGTGGCGAGTTCTACGTGGAATAGTATCCACGTTTCTGCAGAAGTCCACACGAGCGGGAGAACGCCGAGCTTTCCATCACATGGAAGATCGGAAAGGAGAAGACCGCACCTCGGCTAATCCACGGACTGCTAGGTCCGCGCCAGGAAGAGCAGCACCAGCGACAGTCGCCGGAGAAGAGGTGGCAGCGGAGCGAACGCGGCGGCGGAACACTTTCCGGCGGCGGGATCGGGATCGGCGGAACGATCGAGCGGAACCTTTCCATCGGGGTCGATTCGCACAGTAGCCAAAAAGATCTCTACCCGATAAAACCTAAGTGTTCTATTTATACTAGAGGTATAAATAAACCCAGGAAAATCGCTATCCGCAGACCACCCAGAACTAGGGTTCAGAATCGGCGAGTATGAATCGGTGAAAATCGGCGACAATCGGCGAGAATCACTGAGCAGGTTCGGTGAGAATCATTCGACGAGTATCACATTGGATCGGCGAGAATCAGAGTACAATACTCGACGATTATCGTCGATCGTCGAGCCACGCTCGACGACACATAATGATACTCGACGATCGTCGAGCCGCGGTCGACGACAATCGTCGAAGTAGTCGATCGTCGAGAATCAATCATTGATTCTCGACGATTCTCGTCGATCGGCGAGAATCAGGGAGACGATTCTCGCCGATCGGCGGGAATCTAAAGACTATTCTCGACTAATGTATTTGACCCTCGGACGACGAACCTAACCAGCCCTTCAAGGCAACCTTTGCCCAACCCGATGATCCTATAAGGCAACAATTTGCCCATAACCCTATTCAGGTCTGTGATTGGTAACTTTTACCAACACAGTCAGTCATCCAATTTCTCCACACCTCTTATGTGCGACCCTGCAGGCTCATATTGTGTTGGCAGTGAGATTACATGTTTGACCACTTCCAGATCATCATGGTAACTCCAACAGACTCCCACTTGATCTCGAAAGTATCAAACCAAAAACCTCACAAACAATGAGCGGCATCTAGCAATGCATCATTGCTCCCCAAGCAATAAGAGTTAATAACTCATAAGCCTTTATGACCAATGTATCAGCGTTGTCTTTGTCCCTTTGTCCCTTACATCCGGAGAGAACTAGAGGCATGGACCGTGTCACCCTCGTAATAGCTCAATCCAAGTTTTCTTGATCCAGGACGGACTTCCAGAGAATGGTGAGTCCAATATCACATATTGACTCAACCAAGCATGGCCATGCATTTCTCAGTCCAGTTCCATCAAGGGGCCCATGGATGCAACTCCTGTCATACAGGAGGACAAATTCCATATCTGCTCACACACAAACACCCAAATGATTCGTAACATGCCCAACAACCACCCTTATCATCAACCTTTCTCAAGGAAGACTTTAGATGGCATCAAAGCACGCTCTTCCTCACTTGATGAATGTTGTGACTTCAGGTCAAAGGACCACAACACCATTGTCAATTGAGACCTACTCGTGACACTATTAGATGACAATCCACAGAGTAGTCTCAGGTTGGGTCTGTCCAGTACAACTTGTTCACTAACAAGTACCCACGTGATGACTTGATATCACAATATCATGACCTGTGAGAACCAGTCATCAGTCAACACACGTGCTAGCCTTCATGTATCATCATCACCCTTAGCTTCTATGATGATACTCGACCAGGGACCTTTAAGAATGAAGCTTCAAATAAATCATAGGCTCTCACATTCAAGTCACGTACTTGATGTCCTATGAAAGCGAACATTCTAAGGGTATCTATTATGTTAACATTTAACTATCATATAGAAAAGACATAATAAAAGAACTTGCCATTAATTATAAAAGAAAGACTAGGTACACAGTTCATCATATGAACAGACAGCTAACAAAATACATATTTACATGCAATCCACAAGATCCTCGCTAGAGTTGATCGTTTAGGTATCGCATACCGATCGATCTAGTATGACCATCATGCTTTCTCTGCGCGAGAGGCTTTGTCAGCGGATCCGCAATATTTTCCTCAGTCGGCACTCTGCAAATGTTTACATCTCCTCGTTCGACAATCTCACGAATAAGATGAAATCGCCGGAGTATGTGCTTGGAGCGCTGATGAGATCTAGGTTCCTTAGATTGTGCAATTGCACCATTGTTATCACAGTAGAGAACTACGAGACCAACAATGCTAGGAACTACATCAAGCTCGCCGATGAATTTCCTAATCCATACAGCCTCCTTCGCCGCATTAGCTGCTGCGATATACTCGGCCTCTATTGTAGAATCAGCAACTGTCTCTTGCTTGGAACTCTTCCAGCTCACAGCTCCTCCATTCAGGCAAAACACAAAACCTGACTGAGACTTGAAGTCGTCTCTATCAGTTTGGAAGCTAGCATCCGTGTAACCGCTTACAACGAGCTATTCCTCTCCACCATACACCAAGAACACGTCCTTAGTCCTTCTCAAGTACTTCAGGACATTCTTGACTGCAATCCAGTGACACTCACCGGGGTCTGACTGATACCTGCTAGTCATGCTCAAAGCAAAGGAGACATCGGGTCGAGTACATAACATCGCGTACATGATTGATCCAATTGCCAAAGCATATGGAATCAACTTCATGCGGTCCTTGTCTTCACAAGACTTTGGACATTGGTCCTTAGAGAGATTCACACCATGAGACATGGGAAAAAATCCTTTCTTGGACTCAAGCATGTTGAACCGCTTCAACACCTTTTCGATGTACGTACTCTGGGTCAAACCCAGCAACTTCTTCGATCTATCTCTATAGATCTTAATACCAAGTATATAAGTCGCTTCACCCAAATCCTTCATTGAAAAGCAGTTCCCTAGGTTGTTCTTAACAACTTTCAGGGTAGGAATGTCATTCCCAATCAACAATATGTCATCTACATAAAATATCAGGAAAACAACAATGCTCCCACTGATTCGCTTGTAAACACAAGGCTCATCTTCATTCTTGATGAAACCAAACTCTTTGATTTTCTCATCAAAACGAAGATTCCAACTTCGAGAGGCCTGTTTCAGTCCATAAATGGACTTATTCAGCTTGCATATTTTAGTGGCTTCATCTGGGGATACAAAACTCTCGGGTTGTGTCATATACACTTCCTCAAGGAGGTTTCCATTAAGGAAAGCCGTTTTGACATCCATCTGCCAGATCTCGTAGTCATAATACGCAGTAATAGCATGCAATATCCTAATGGACTTTACCATGGTAACAGGGGAAAAGGTCTCATCATAGTCAATACCATGAATTTGCTTGAAGCCCTTAGCCACCAGTCGCCCTTTGAATGTCTGTACATTCCCATCCATGTCGGTCTTCTTCTTGAAGACCCACTTGCACCCTATGGGTCGTACCCCTTCAGGTGGTTCCACCAAGTTCCAAACTTGGTTTGCATACATGGAGTCCATTTCGAATTTCATAGCCTCAAGCCATTTGTCGGAGTCCGGTCCATTCATAGCCTCTTGGTAGGTTGCTGGTTCATCATCATGATCCATAAGCAACACATTACCTATTTGAGACACGAGAAATCCATATCTCTCAGGCTCAAACCTCGGTCTACCAGATCTACGTAGGACTTGTGTTCCCTGAGCAGGTTCTCCAGCTACAACATCTTGTAGTCCTGTCTCAGAATCCAATTCCGGTTCATTCACTACATGTGGCTCTTGAACTTCTTCAAGCTTTACCTTTTCAGTCTTTCTTGATAAGAACTCTTTCTCCAAGAAGACACCAGTCCTTGCGACAAACACTTTGCCCTCAGATGGTAGGTAAAAGTAATACCCTTTCGTTTCCTTAGGATATCCCACCAGATAACATTTATCTGATTTGGGTTCCAGCTTGTCAGGCATTTGACATCTCACGTATGCCTCACAGCCCCAAATTTTAATGAACGACATACTAGGACGCTTCCCAGTCCATATCTCATATGGTGTCTTCAGAACCGTTTTCGTTGGAGCGCGATTCAATGTCATTGCAGCAGTCTCTAAAGCAAAACCCCAAAAGGAAACAGGCAAGTCTGCATGACTCATCATCGAACGTACCATGTCTAACAGAGTACGATTTCTCCTCTCAGACACACCATTATGTTGTGGCGTTCTAGGTGGAGTGAGCTGTGATATAATACCACACTCTTTCAGATGATCACGAAACTCATGACTCAGGTATTCGCCACCTCGATCAGATTGGAGTGCTTTAACCCTTTTACCCAACTGGTTTTCTACTTCATTTTTGAACTCTTTGAACTTTTCAAAGGTCTCGGATTTGCACTTCATAAGATACACATATCCGTATCTACTGAAATCATCAGTAAATGTAACAAAGTAGAAATACCCACCTCTAGCCATGGTACTCATGGGTCCGCATACATCACTATGTACAACACCCAAGAGATCCTCAGCCCTCTCAGTATAACCAGTGAAAGGAGCTTTAGTCATTTTGCCTAACAAACAAGATTCGCATCGCTCAAATGATTCATAATCAAATGAGTCCAAAAGTCCATCTCTATGGAGCTTGGATATGCGCTTCTCGTTGATATGACCCAAATGACAATGCCAGAGAAACGTAGGGTTCGAATCATTTGTTCTTAGTCTTTTATTATTTTCTACATTATAGATCAGATGGTCCAAGTTCAAAATGTAAAGACCATTAAACAATTGGGCTACAGCATAATAAACATCATTCTTAAATATTGAACAACAATTGTTCTTAATTATAAAAGAAAATCCAATCATGTCCAAACATGAAATAGATATAATGTTTCTAGTTATCGCCGGAACAAAATAACAGTTATCTAGTTCTATTACAAGCCCACTAGGCAAAGAAAGACGGTAAACTCCTACGGCTACAGCAGCAACTCTTGCTCCATTACCGACGCGGAGGTCCACCTCCCCTTTACTCAGCAACCTTCTCCTTCCCAGTTCCTGCACATTTGTACAAATGTGAGAACCACATCCGGTATCCAATACCCAAGATGAAGGAGCAGAAAGGTTTATCTCTATAACGTAAACATTAGAAGCGGAAGTCATACTTCCCCTCAATTTCTGCAGACCCTCAATATACGAAGGACAGTTCCTCCGCCAATGACCAGCCTTGCCACAGTGGTGGCATTTCCCTTCCTTCACCGTGCTCTTCTTCTTGATCAGTGCTGAAGACTTGGGCTCAAGATATGACTTAGGTCCTACCTTCGTCTTCTTAGAGCCCTTGGCTTTGCCCTTGCCCTTATGCACCATCAGTATGGGGCTGGCAGGCTTGGCCTTCTTCATGTTGATCTCGGCAGTTCTTAACATGCCTAGGAGTTCGGGCAGTGTCTTGTCTATCTCATTCATATTGTAGTTCAAGACAAACTGCTCATAACTGTCCGGCAACGATTGCAGGATCAGATCTGTGGCCAACTCTTGACCAAGAGGAAAACCCAGCCTTTCAAGGTTCTCTATATACCCAATCATCTTGAGTACGTGAGTCCCTACTGAGTCTCGAACTCCCATCTTGCACTGAAACAACGCTTTAGTGATGTCGAACCTCTCTTGACGAGCCTGCCCTTGAAACATTTTCTTGAGGTGCTCGTCAATCTCCTTGCACCCCATGTTCTCATGTTGCTTCTGAAGCTCAGAGTTCATGGTGGCAAGCATAAGGCACTCGACATCCAAAGCATCGTCAGTATACTTCTTATAAGTATCCTTCTCAGCACGGGAAGAGTTCCCGGTCGGCACCTCGGGGGCTTCTTCTTCCAAGACATAGAGCTTTCGCTCTTGCCTGAGAACAATTCTCAGGTTCCTGTACCAGTCCATATAGTTTGTCCCGCTGAGCTTATCCTTCTCAAGGATGGCTCTCAGAGACAGCGTGGAGTGTGAAACACTTGCCATGGAATTCTACAAGAATTTATGCAGAATAAAATCAGTACCTAAATTTCAATTACAATTTATTCTAATTAGGACTTCAATTAAAATACTCCCACTATTTTATTCGAAATGATAGCCCTCACTAACAATTCGGAGAGTTCATGCGAGCTACTCTCTTAGTGGACAAGATCCGTATTTTACCAACACAATGAGTCCGCTTTGGCGTTCCTCTCACGATGCGGTTATTTAGGTAGGCAACGCTTGCCAATTGCATCCTCATGCAATTCTTGTATGGTTGGTGAATAACTCCTTATTCGCATCCATCATATGGTGCATGCCAACCCTATGCCTCTAGGCACTCAACCTTTGAGGTCACCTAGTTAAGCTGGACCCGATGTTGACAGTGGGATATCACAATTATCCGCTCGCACTCTTACCAAGATAGATTAATGCACCTTGCTTTGGCAAGCCCACATTGCATCGATCGAGGCAGGAAGAGTGTCATCCATCGGAAGGCATCCGAACACTTAATATTAAAAGAAGGGATTTCAATTTTAGGTTAACAGTTAACCATGATCAACATTTGATCAATGTGCACATCCAAAGAAAAACAATTCTACACCACATGCATCCCTTATGTGCACATCCTTACACCATCAACAATTTGATAGAAGGAAGGGCTAAATCTGAACATCCGGAAATTTCCAAATCCTTAGATTTACATGCATTGGACAGAAGGCAAACACAACTCAACTTAAGCAGTAGACAAGCTCATCTCTCTATGTTGGATTCAAAATCCAAAACATACTCGAGGGATGGTTACTGCTAAGGAGACAACAATTTCTAACACTTAGAAATGCCACCGAAGTTCCAATCGTTCTTGGTGAGGTGCCAAGACTAAATCTAGACATTTAGAACGCTTCTAAATCTCTAGGTTTACACGCACTGGAATGACCAAACTTCCAAAACAACAGTCATGGCCGAACCTGCCTCTGATACCACTGTTGGGTTTCTCTATGGGGCTGACACAATGCTTGTGCACGCAGCGGAAAAATAAAACATCAAGAAAAACCCAAAGAGATGTGGATTGGGCCATGAACAGTTGAATCAAGAAGTTAGCAAAACTAGGCAAAAATTACCTCGGTGGCGTTGAGTCACAACTCTACGGAGGAGCTCCAAACTTTATCTTCTTGCTAGTGGCGAGTTCTACGTGGAATAGTATCCACGTTTCTGCAGAAGTCCACACGAGCGGGAGAACGCCGAGCTTTCCGTCACACGGAAGATCGGAAAGGAGAAGACCGCACCTCGGCTAATCCACGGACTGCTAGGTCCGCGCCAGGAAGAGCAGCACCAGCGACAGTCGCCGGAGAAGAGGTGGCAGCGGAGCGAACGCGGCGGCGGAACACTTTCCGGCGGCGGGATCGGGATCGGCGGAACGATCGAGCGGAACCTTTCCGTCGGGGTCGATTCGCACAGTAGCCAAAAAGATCTCTACCCGATAAAACCTAAGTGTTCTATTTATACTAGAGGTATAAATAAACCCAGGAAAATCGCTATCCGCAGACCACCCAGAACTAGGGTTCAGAATCGGCGAGTATGAATCGGTGAGAATCGGCGACAATCGGCGAGAATCACTGAGCAGGTTCGGTGAGAATCATTCGACGAGTATCACATTGGATCGGCGAGAATCAGAGTACAATACTCGACGATTCTCGCCGATCGTCGAGCCACGCTCGACGACACATAATGATACTCGACGATCGTCGAGCCGCGGTCGACGACAATCGTCGAAGTAGTCGATCGTCGAGAATCAATCATTGATTCTCGACGATTCTCGTCGATCGGCGAGAATCAGGGAGACGATTCTCGCCGATCGGCGGGAATCTAAAGACTATTCTCGACTAATGTCTTTGACCCTCGGACGACGAACCTAACCAGCCCTTCAAGGCAACCTTTGCCCAACCCGATGATCCTATAAGGCAACAATTTGCCCATAACCCTATTCAGGTCGGTGATTGGTAACTTTTACCAACACAGTAAGTCATCCAATTTCTCCACACCTCTTATGTGCGACCCTGCAGGCTCATATTGTGTTGGCAGTGAGATTACATGTTTGACCACTTCCAGATCATCATGGTAACTCCAACACCCCCCCCCCCCCCCGGCATACTCGCCATCAAATCAAGATCCGTCTTCCAATGGCGATGTCGGGAAGGAAAAAGAGACTTGAGAAACAATGTAACCAACAACGTGAATATAATAAAATCCATGTTGGGCAAGAGCCACATGGCTCTAACTGCGAGTACTCAAGCAAGTTTGTTATTAAAATGTTATTACAGGTTTTAAAAAGTAAAAATACCAAAGCATAGCTCAAAAGGAAGGGTGGGGGGTTGCGAGTGCTGGCAAACTCAATATTAGAGTCATTTCCATCTACCTCGGCCACGCACTCCCAAATTTGGTGGCCCGCAAGGATATTAATACTCATGCACGACACGGAGCTCCTATTGAACCAGACTCAGCCGGTCCTCGGCCCATGAAATATGCTTCCCCAGGGAGGACACCTTGTTGCTAGCTACTCGCCACATCTCGCCGAGGAGTTGCTCATGATCCCTCTCAAAATTTGAGAGTTGTCGCCCGACGACATCCATGTCCTCTTGGACCTGACTGTAGATCTCGTGCAGCATCAGGCCATGCTTTTTGAACAACTGTGCCATCTGCCTCTTCAACAACACAACATCCATCAGGTCTCCCAAGAAGTCCATAATCTTATCCGGGGAGGTAGGAGGCGAGATTTCCTCCTCGCCAGCGTCAACTTCGGTGGATGAGACCAATTGGTATCATGTGAAGAGATTATTAGCCAAATAATCTTCAAGCTTGGGGAAAAGAGTATATAGGGTATTCTTGCTTACTAGGTGAAGGTATAGTCCCCTTGCTGGGGTGTTGGCGGAAGGTACCGGGCTGCCCTTCAAAGGGTTCACTAGAGGTGAAAGTGAGGGGTTTCCCGAGGCCGGGGTGGGTTGACACATGATCCATAAGCAGGTGGGTGGCAGGAGCTGAGCCATTGAAGTTCCCTTCGGCCGGGAGGTTAGAGCCCAGGGTGATGACGAGGGAGGACTAGAGGGGCGGCGACTTTGATGGTGGAGAACACAAACTTGTTGTCCAAAATTGGTAACAGTGAAAGGTAATAATAGATTAAAACCAAGGACCTCAGAGGATCAGGGCGAGAGAGAGAGAGAGGAGTAGCGAATATCATTTAGGATAGAGGGGGTTGGTCTCCATAACCGAGGGGATGGTCCTCGCCTCTAACGAGTGCAGTTGGGTATGCTATGTGTCCTCGCCCGCGATCTCCTTATCAAAAAAAATTCTCTGTGGGCAATCAGGACATCTCCAATAAATCTTAAAATCCGACAAAGCAATCAACTCATGTACCTGGGTGGCGAGCTCAGTAGTGAGCGGCGGGTTGAGGAGAGAGGATCCACCCTCTCCTAGGTTGCGCTTAACTATCTTAGTTTTTTTGGATTGAAATGCGAGCTCGGAGCCCCCAGGGCTAGCCAAGGCGTAAACTTGACAGTAAAGGACCGATTTTTCTCCCTCGCAGCGTCTAGGCAGGCCCGAGCTTCTTATGAAAGCAACATTATGTGGATACAGTAAAGTACTCTGATTGAGAGGATGGAATGGGTAAAGTGGCCCTTCACTCCATTAGTCTGGGGTATTTATAGCGTAGAAGAGGGGCCCACCAAAATATTCCCTCCAACTCAGCATGCTCTCTCCGAACATGAGGGGTTGGATTTTTCTTTACGTGCTTATAACAATCTCGTAAAGAGCAGGGATTATGTACAACCTCGTGTTCGCCGAGTAAAATAGACCAAGAGAGTTCGGGTCCGAGTGAGCCGTGTGGGCTTGCACCCGCCAAAGGCGATAGGCGAGTGGTTTGAGGGACAAGTCGCGAGGTATGGATGCGCTCGCCTCGGGGTAAGAATAGGAGGTGGGTAAGAGCTGGCCTCATCGGGTACTCGTCGTTCGCCTCAAGGTGAGCCAGGGTTGGCGAGGCTAGACGAATGTTGGCGAGGCGATCCGAAGGTCGGCGAGGTGAGCTGGTCCCTTCAGCGGATCCGCCATCCTAGGAGGCAGGGTCTCGCCGCTGGTAACTCCAGGAGAATTTTCCCTGTTATATTATATATTTTTTATTTCTGTCTGTCAATAGCCATTCCAAGCAGCGGAGTTTGGCTATTAGCAGGCCAATCTAGTTTGCGTATTGTAAAACCAAAAGTCGGACTACGCTATTGGCAGGCCCTGCTAAGAAAACTATAAATAGACCCTAAAGAGCACTTTGGAGGGGATTTAGTTTTTCTTTGGCTTCCTCTTCTTTAACCTATTTTTGGTTTGCTCCGTATTGCAGCCAGGGTCTGTGCCAATTCTGAGTCTTCATCTTAGCATCCTTTCTCAGGAGAAGTAGGTGCGGGTTGCCCCCATTTTTGTAACTGAGCTCCTTATTTGGCCGAATCTTGGTTCCAACATCTAAGTATGAGTAATGTGTTATATTTGATAATGAAATTGCACGAACTCTTTTTGATATATGTGTTTTAATGTTTTCTTTCATGAGTATGATTTGTTCACACTTAACACCTTGAATTACACAAATTATTTGTTTCATATATGATTCTTGCACAATTTCCTAGTTTCCATTCTTATGGCTCTTAAAAAATGAAAATATAGTTGTTAAATAAGTGAATTCAGAGTCCTTGGTCAAATATAAAGACAAAAAAATGATGATGATAAAAATATTTTGCTCGATAAAATAAATTGACAAAGAAACTCCACCAAGCACTACTCAACCTCCTGATAAGTCTTAATAAGCATTATGAGGTTAAGCACATTCAAAATAATCATAAAGTACCATGTGCAACCGTGTAATGAGCATTTGACTCAAAATTTATGTGCAATGAATCCTTTTATGATCGTCAAGTACTTTGTGTCAATTCAATATTATGTTACTACATTTCACATTTTCATGATGTTTACTTTAAACACTTATATCTTATGCAATAACACAACTTGTACACATCATTATCTATTATAACATTTCTTCTCTTGAGATTTGGGCCAAAAAATATTCATATTTCTATCTCACCTAAAGTAATTAGACGAGATATCTAAGCATTGGTTTTACAATGTTTTTGGTTACATGAATTGAATTTCTCACATTGTTTACACTATCTCTACTTGATAATTCTTCACTATCTTGTATATTTCATGTCGAGCATACTTGCTTTTCTTTTCAAATTCTCTTATCAAATATTGCTTTTGCAATACTTTTTGTGTCGATTTATCTCTTATGCTGCCACAACTACAACGTGATCTAAACTCGCATCCTATTTATGCTCTATACCCTTTATTATTCCCTAAATACACGTTATTTTGCTAATACCAAAAGGGAGAGAATAAAAAAAGGAATTTATTGTATATGGAAAGTTCAAAACTATTCAACACGATAAATTATTATTTACTACTATTTAAGATTTAGGGTGGAGCATCCATTTAGGGGGAGTCTGTGCACATTTATATTCTTCTTTCAGTTACCATATTATATAAACATTTTATGTTCTTCTTTCGCTTATCATATTATATAAACATCGCTATATGTCGAAGCTGATTTCTCTCTAAGAGGATTTGTTATTATCAAATGAGGGAGATTGTTGGAGTATGCATTTCACACTCCTTGGTTTGAAAATAACAAATTCCAAACGTATTTTATCATAGTGTGTTTATGGTGTTAGATAACACATGTGCAATACTCTGATTATTGTGGATTGATGACGAGCTTAAAAATTCAAAGGCATGGATAGTGATGTTGATAGCACTCTATCACCCCGCGATAGTGTTGATGATGCCAGCCATGATCCACACCACGTACTCAACCGCGACGCAAATTATATTGAGATATCGCGGCGCGATATCCCCATGTCCATACACAATCTCCATCTCAACGACGTAGTTTTTGCAGAGTGGGGCACGTAGCAGCTGGAGGAGATATCACAAGTAATAGTTACCTATCGTCGGGCGATAATGTGAAATTATAAAAAGGGCTGGATTTCGAGGAATTTCGATTGCACATTTCATGGAGCTTTTATTCTCGTGCAGTCCAGTCAACTATCTCCAGAAACCAGAAAAACTCCTAAGTGCCCAAGCATGGTCAAGAGCGAAGAAGAGACCGTTCGTGTAATTCAACTTCGAAAATCTTTGCAAGGATTCACAGTCTTCTTCAGCGCTCAAGACCAGAGGGAGTTTTTAATTTCAGAATTCTTTCATATTTTCTTTTCATTACTTTTATAAACGATAGAGAATTCGGTGTCTTGTGAGTGACGACTAGGCCCTTGTACGGTTAGGGGGAAATCGCCGCCTTGTGTGCAGCGATTAGGTCGCGGAGTGATCTAGGCGGAGGCTAGTAGCTGTATCTAAGGAAAGATAAGCTATAACCGGCTGATACTTGGGAGGACCGGTGAATTCACAAAAGAAGATTTTCACTTGTATCCTCGATTTCATGCTCTATTGAAATCATTGTTCATGTACTTTTTATTTATGAAATAAATGTTCATTTCATTCTTTCATAAAAATTTGTAAGTACTTATTTCATATTTACATTTGTGTGAAAATTTGCTTAAGTTCCTTTTATATTTTGCTAAATTAAAAAGTTTAAGAAAAATTATTCTTTGCCCCCATCTAAGGGCGCCTCAAGATCAAATAAAAAGTCTTCTTTGAGGAAAATTTGTAGTAATACTATCATTACTTTTTAAATCTAATGCTATCAAACTCTTTTATTCATTATATTTTAAAATAAAATACTGCTCCTTGCATCATTCTCTCACAAGTATCTTCGCCTTAACTTTGTCTTTGAGAGGATCTTTCATTACAATCTTCAGCAAAGAGTGATCCACTATTGCTTCACTGATCCTTGCATCGTTTAACGTTTGATCTATGTTGCATCGTTTCCCCTTATATTTTTGTTAGCTCAAATCCCTCCGAGGCAGGCAAAGCCTTCGACCGCTCCTACGGGCTGGGGACTGTCGCCTGGGGCACAAGCGCCGCCCCCGTGCACTATCACTCGTGTTATATATATATATATATATATATATATATATATATATATATATATATATATATATATATATATATATATATATATATATATATATAATATATATAAATATATATATATATATATATATATATATATATATATATATATATAGAGAGAGAGAGAGAGAGAGAGAGAGATAAACCTACGTGATAGTGTCAATTAATGATTAAATTACATAATAATTTGAAATTGGCGCGGATATCCACACCACATTTTTGGATATCCGCACTAGCCGCTATCTACAAGCACTGTTTTGAGACAATGACTAACCGAAGCAAAACACAATTTAACCGTATTTTTTAACTTGAAAAAAACAATAATTATGTATCTTTTCATTGCCAAAATAAATCTAAATATATTCAAAATATATATCAGAGTCCAAATATCAGATACAAGACGTATTTCATTATTAATACATCATCTCACTTTTGCTTTTGGTGTGATAACTAAAACTAGGAGACTTACCAATTACTACCCTCTAATTAAACTACAGAATTTGATAAAACCAGTGATGATTGTTGAAATTTGTGAAGTGGAAGTGGGTGACGGGACAGGCCGCGCGGCCTGTGGCGAACAGCCTTGGCGGACTGGGCGGACTGGGCGGACTGAGGTTTGCGGCCTGGTGAAAAGTCTGGTGGAAGCCGACTGTGCTCTGAGCGGGTTGTTGCATGGAGTCCGCGGTTTGGTGCGGCCTGGTATCTACGGATAGAGAGGCTTGCGGACTGGTGCTTCGCTCAGTGGTCGCGGGTGCAAGCTTGTGCTGAAAGGCGGGTTGGCTCTTGTCCGCGGGAAGCTTGCGGACTGATGTGTCCGCGGTATTGGTTGTTGCGGACTAAGCTTAGAGCTTGGCTGAGGCCTTGTCGAGCTCTGGTGGCACAGCAGGGATTTGCTGTGGAGATCGTTGTGGCGGCCTGGTTTTGGAGTCCGGGATTAGATCGCTGTGATAGGGCAGGAGTGCGAGGAGCTCGCGGACTGTGGCGGTCTACGCTGTGGTGTTTTGGCGGACTGGAGTTTTGCGTCCGCCAAGCTCGCATTAGCCCCTTATGGTTTTGGGCTTAGTCACACTTGGTGCTGAGTTCAGTGTGTCCGCCGTATCCGCCGAGTCCGCTGTGACCGGGCGGTCTGTCTTTAGCTGCCTTTGGTCGTGGACTTGTGGCGGATTGAGGTGTGTGTCTTGCGGACTGCTCGGGATGGTGCGGACAGCCATTGAAGGGGGTTTGCTGTCCTGAAGCGGTTGGAGCTTTGCGGGCTGATGCCTTGTCCGCTTAGCTTAGGCGGACTGGAGAGGGTTCGTCAATGGTTGCCTTGCTCCTGGCGGTTTTCCTTGGTGACCGGCTAAGTCCTCGCGGACTCAGCGGACGGTGGTTTGTATTCGCGCGGGCTGGGGCGGTGTCGCTTTCTCTTGGGCGGTGACCACACTCCTCACCCGGCCTATAAATAGGACCCCCCTGGCACATCTACAGTAACTTGAGTGAACAGTAAGTTGGGGTGTGCGAAGTGCTGCGGTCTGTGTTTGTCAGTCCGCACGGATTGTTTCAGGCTGACGGTTTGCTGTGTGCAGGTCGCGCAGATAACTACAAGGAGCCAGGAGTTTGGCTGTGACTTCGGTCAAGTGCTTGGAAGTGTGCGGTCTCTGCGGACTCAGCAGGAGGTCGCTCTGCGGCTTGTCAGTTCTGTTTCAACTTTGCCAGCTTCAATAACCTATCCGCCGGCTTCAGGCGGGTAGGGGTGTTCCTCAGTTCGGGTTCAGCAGGAGGCGAATAACGGTGTGTCTGCGCGGCCTCGCGTCTTTGGCGGACTCCGTGGTATTCGGCGGTTTGCAGCATAGTTCGGGCGGCTTCGGCGACCTCGCGGTCTCGGCGGACTCAGGTTCTGTCCGCCCGGCTTGTTTTTTGGTGGTGCTGTTTTTCAGCTGTTATACTAGCGAAATCATGTCTCGCTATGTATGCCTCGCATTGTAAAGAAGTGAATGAATAATAGACCTGCTTGTGCTTCCATTATTTGTTGTGATTTACCTTTGTACCTCTAGTCCTTGGTTTCCGCTGGTTCAACGTGCGAACTGAGTAGTTCCGAAGATATTAATTTGGCGTTTGGGCTATCTTGCTGACCACGTTGAGAAAATTTAACATGGTATCAAAGCGAGGTTGCTGAGGTTCAGTTACGTGAGCGGAAGTCAGCCAGTGTTATTACTCTGTGATTGAGTGGTGATCAACCTGTGTTGTTGCTCGGAGCTGCTGAAAGGTTGCCAACATGTGTTGCAATGGAAGGGAGCTTAGCAAGAGGTCTGGGCATTGAACTCTTAACGCCGACTAACTTCAAGAAGTGGAAGTCGTGCATGAAGACTTATCTTCTTGGCGAGGAGCTGTGGGATGTCGTTGGTGGAGACGACAGGCAGGAAGTCACTGCTGCTTTCGGTACTGCTGAGCAGGTGAGGCTCTGGAGAAGAACAAATGCTAAGGCGGAGTTCGTTCTGAAGAGAGCTGTGTCTCCGGAACTGTTTGATCACATCATTGGATGTGAGTCGGCTGCTGATATTTGGACAACCATTGATGAGTTGTTCAATAGGAAGAATGTGGCGCGGCTTCAGTTCCTGGAGAATGAGTTGGCCAGGGCAACTCAGGGAGACCTTTCCATTTCCAAGTACTTCTTAAAGATGAAGAGCTTGTGTGCTGAGCTGTCGGCACTGGATCCTGATGAGCCTATCTCTGAGGCAAAGATGAAAAGGCACATTATCCGCGGCTTGCGGAAGGAGTATGTGGCCTTTGTCACATCTGTTCAAGGATGGGCTACTCAGCCGTCGTTGCTGGAGCTGGAGAATCTGCTTGCCTCGCAGGAGAGCTTAGCAAGGCAGATGGCTGGAGTGAACCTGAATCAGGAAGGTAGCGAAGCTCTCTTCTCAGGAAAGAAGAAAGGATGGGAAGGGAAGAAGAAAAAGGTGCAGGCCGCTGTTGAGAAGGAGACTTCAACTTCATATCCGCCAGAGAGGAGCAATGCTCCTAAGGACTGGAAGAAGAATCTGAAGTGCTACCGGTGTCATCAGCATGGGCACTTCAAGCGGGACTGCAAGGTCAAACTGCAGCCTGGGCATGCTGCGGGAAAGGGGGAAGCTTGTTCGAGAAGTGAAGAAGCAGAATGGGGCGGAGCTTTCTTGACGGGCACTTGTGTCCGGGCCTTGTCTGCTGAGGACTTCAACGGCGAGTGGATCGTGGACTCCGGGTGTGGTCATCACCTCACCGGAGACAAATCGAAGTTCACCTCCATGCAGGCTTACTCAGGTAATGAAGCTATTATCACTGCTGATAATACTGTTTATGCAGTAGAGAAAGAGGGGGTCGTGTCATTGGGTAGTGATCAGGGGCCACTTACGTTAAGGAGTGTGTATCACGTACCGGGCATGAAGAAGAACCTCTTCTCGGTGACCAATGCGGTGGACGCTGGGTATCACGTTCTGTTTGGGCCAACAGATGTGAGGTTCCTTCGCAACGTATCAGCGGTGAAGGTTGATGTTGCTCATGTTGGGAGAAGGGTGAAGAGCTTGTATGTTCTTTCCACCAGTGCTTATGTTGATAGAATGAGGGCCAATGATAGTGCGGCTATCTGGCATGAGAGGCTGGGGCATGTTGGCATGGACAAGCTAAAGGCAATGGCGAGTAGAAGTCTGGTGAGGGGGTTGCCGAAGTTGTCCTCCTTTGGTGATGGGCATGTTTGTGCGGGATGTCAGTACGGTAAGGCACATCGCCTTCCGTTTGATAAATCACAAACAAGGAGCAAGAAACCATTGGAGTGTATTCATGGCGACCTGATGGGACCGACTGTTACTGCCAGCGTTGGTGGAAGCAGATACATGCTTGTCTTGGTTGATGACTACTCAAGGTATACTTGGGTGTACTTCTTAAAGGAGAAGTCGGAAGCCTTCCGTTTGTTCGTGGAGTTCAAGGAGTTGGTAGAAGGCCGGCTTGGCTTGCGGATTAAGAAGTTTAGAACTGATAACGGGGGGGAGTTTGTCTCTTCCGAGTTTTCTAACTTCTGCAGGAAGCACGGGATCCAACGGGAGCTTACTTGTGCTCACACTCCACAACAAAATGGGGTAGCGGAGCGAAAGATCCGTCATTTGACGGAAACCTGCAAATGCTGGCTGCATGCGAAAGATATCCCAAGGTCCTTTTGGGCGGATGGAATGTCTTGTGCTGCTTATGTTATCAACCGGATGCCACTCAGCCCTATCAACATGAAGACTCCTATTGAGCTGTTGCTGAAGGAGAAGCCGAGTGTTGAACACCTTAGGGTGTTCGGTTCAACTTGCTACGTGCATGTCCCGGATGCTTCATGGACAAAGCTGGATGCGAAGGCAAGGAAACTTATCTTTGTTGGCTATGATGAGCGGAAGAAGAGATGGAAGTGCATGGACCCTGTGACGAAGAAGTTCGTGGTGTCAAGAGACGTTGTCTTCGACGAGCTGACGTCATATGGAGGTGGCTCGGTGGAGCTAACCGGAAGTAGCAAGGATGATGAAGCACCGGTGGAGGCTGCTGAAGGCTTGGAAGAGGAGCTTGCTGTTTCACCAGCTGCTCCTGTTGCTTCGAATTCCGAGGCTGAGCCTTCTGGCTCAGGAAGCAGGGGGAGCACTGCTCAATGCTTGCCCCAGGTAGGAGTGGAGCCTGAAGAAGCAACGGAAGCCGTGAGCAAGGAGCCGTGTCTTCGGAGATCGAAGAGGGTGGTTAAGCCACCGGCTCGGTACTGTGATGGGAATGCAGTGAGCTTTGTCTCCTGCTTCTTTGCAGGTCCTCTGGATGAGCGAGAGCCTGCAAACTTCAACGAGGCCACTGGAGTGAAGGAGTGGGATGATGTCATGAAGGAAGAGATTGATGCTCTGAAGAAGAATGAAACCTGGGACCTTGTGCCCAAGGTTGATGGCGTTACTCCGGTTACTTGCAAGTGGGTGTATAAGTTGAAGAAGAAGGCTGATGGGAGCATTGATCGGTTCAAGGCTCGCCTGGTCGCTAGAGGATTCTCACAGCAGTATGGAGAAGACTATGAGGAGACATTCAGTCCAGTTGCGAAGATGACTTCTGTAAGAGTGGTGATCGCCTTGGCTGCTAGCAAGGGATGGAGGTTGTGGCAACTCGATGTGAAGAATGCCTTTCTTTACGGAGAGATTGACAAGGACATCTTCATGGATCAGCCGCTTGGTTTTGTCTCTGAGAAGCATCCGGACTATGTCTGCAAACTCAGGAAGGCTCTCTATGGGTTGAAGCAAGCTCCTCGAGCGTGGTATGGGAAGATTGCGGAGTACTTGCAATTCTGTGGATACCTGGCTTCTAACTCGGATTCAAGCTTGTTCGTCAAGAAGAAGGGAGAGCTACGAGTCTTGGTCCTGCTGTATGTGGATGACATGATCATCACAGGGAACTCGGAGGAGGAAGTAGCAAGGCTCGTGGCAGAGCTTGCTATACGCTTCGAGATGAAAGACTTGGGAGAGTTGCATCACTTTCTTGGTCTGGAAGTGGAGAGGATGGAGTGCGTGGTTCTCATTAGCCAGAAAGGGTATGCTGATCGGATTGTGAAGCGGTTTGGCATGGGTGAAGGGAAGAAGTGCTCTACTCCACTGGAATCTGGGCTGAAGCTTCGACGAGATGAGGGAAGGGTTATTCTTGATCCCTTGGTGTTCAGGGCTCTTGTTGGGAGCTTGATTTACCTGACGATTACAAGGCCGGATATCGCTTATGCTGTTGGCCGAGTAAGTCGGTATATGGCTGAACCAAGGCAATCTCATCTAGTGGCGGCGAAGGGAATTCTGAAGTATGTCAAGGCTTCTTCTGACATGGGACTCCTCTATAGAAGGGACGCGGAGGTTGCGTTGCTCGGGTACACGGATGCTGACTATGGCGGTGATTCGGATGATCGAAGGTCTACTTCTGGTTATGTGTTCACTTGTGGATCAGCTAGCATCTCGTGGTGTAGCAAGAAGCAGGACTCGGTGTCGGTTTCAACCACGGAGGCAGAGTATAAGGCTTCGGCCTTGGCTGCTCGGGAAGCCGTTTGGTTGAGGAGGCTTATAGAGGATGTTCATGAAGAAGTGCAAGGGCCTACTTTACTCCGGGGTGACAATGAGAGTGCTCTCAAACTGGTTAACAATCCAGTGTGCCACGCCAGGACCAAGCATATAGAGATTGATCACCACTTCATCAGGGAGAAGGTGTTGGAGGGGTCTCTGCTGGTCGGGCATGTTCGGAGTGAAGATAATCTTGCTGACATCTTCACAAAGCCACTGTCGAAGGGGCCCTTTGAACGCTTGCGCAGCTTGCTGGGCTTGGTCACCACTTCTCACTTCAAGGGGGAGTGTTGAAATTTGTGAAGTGGAAGTGGGTGACGGGACAGGCCGCGCGGCCTGTGGCGGACAGCCTTGGCGGACTGGGCGGACTGGGCGGACTGAGGTTTGCGGCCTGGTAAAAAGTCTGGTGGAAGCCGGCTGTGCTCTGAGCGGGTTGTTGCATGGAGTCCGCAGTTTGGTGCGGCCTGGTATCTGCGGATAGAGAGGCTTGCGGACTGGTGCTTTGCTCAGTGGTCGCGGGTGCAAGCTTGTGCTGAAAGGCGGGTTGGCTCTTGTCCGCGGGAAGCTTGCGGACTGATGTGTCCGCGGTATTGGCTGTTGCGGACTAAGCTTAGAGCTTGGCTGAGGCCTTGTCGAGCTCTGGTGGCACAACAGGGAGTTGCTGTGGAGATCGTTGTGGCGGCCTGGTTTTGGAGTCCGGGATTATATCGCTGTGATAGGGCAGGAGTGCGAGGAGCTCGCGGACTGTGGCGGTCTGCGCTATGGTGTTTTTGCGGACTGGAGTTTTGCGTCCGCCAAGCTCGCATTAGCCCCTTATGGTTTTGGGCTTGGTCACACTTGGTGCCGAGTTCAGTGTGTCCGTCGTATCCGCCGAGTCCGCTGTGACCGGGCGGTCTGTCTTTAGCTGCCTTTGGTCGTGGACTTGTGGCGGATTGAGGTGTGTGTCTTGCGGACTGCCTCGGGTTGGTGCGGACAGCCATTGAAGGGGGTTTGCTGTCCTGAAGCGGTTGGAGCTTTGCGGGCTGATGCCTTGTCCGCTTAGCTTAGGCGGACTGGAGAGGGTTCATCAATGGTTGCCTTGCTCCTGGCGGTTTTCCTTGGTGACCGGCTAAGTCCTCGCGGACTCAGCGGACGGTGGTTTGTATTCGCGCGGGCTGGGGCGGTGTCGCTATCTCTTGGGCGGTGACCACACTCCTCACCCGGCCTATAAATAGGACCCCCCTGGCACATCTACAGTAACTTGAGTGAACAGTAAGTTGGGGTGTGCGAAGTGCTGCGGTCTGTGTTTGTCAGTCCGCACGGATTGTTTCAGGCTGACGGTTTGCTGTGTGCAGGTCGCGCGGATAACTACAAGGAGCCAGGAGTTTGGCTGTGACTTCGGTCAAGTGCTTGGAAGTGTGCGGTCTCTGCGGACTCAGCAGGAGATCGCTCTGCGGCTTGTCAGTTCTGTTTCAACTTTGCCAGCTTCAATAACCTGTCCGCCGGCTTCAAGCGGGTAGGGGTGTTCCTCAGTTCGGGTTCAGCAGGAGGCGAATAACGGTGTGTCCACGCGGCCTCGCGGCTTCGGCGGACTCCGTGGTATTCGGCGGTTTGCAGCATAGTTCGGGCGGCTTCGGCGACCTCGCGGTCTCGGCGGACTCGGGTTCTGTCCGCCCGGCTTGTTTTTTGGTGGTGCTGTTTTTCAGCTGTTATACTAGCGAAATCATGTCTCGCTATGTATGCCTCGCATTGTAAAGAAATGAATGAATAATAGACCTGCTTGTGCTTCCATTGTTTGTTGTGATTTACCTTTGTACCTCTAGTCCTTGGTTTCCGCTGGTTCAACGTGCGAACTGGGTAGTTCCGAAGATATTAATTTGGCGTTTGGGCTATCTTGCTGACCACGTTGAGAAAATTTAACAATGAGAAGCAATGAACAATTCCCCAATTACATAAAAGAAAAGGTTTTTCTAGGCAAAAAGGTTATTTCAGTCCCCAAATTATGTATATTTTTTAAAATCAGTACCTATTCTTTTATTTTCATGATTTCAGTCCCTCTTTTTTCATAAGTAGATGAAATCAGTCTCCATTCTTTTATTTTCATGATTTATGTTAATTAAGTAAGATTAAAACTTAAAACTCAAAATTTTCTCACTCCAAAAATCTTTCTCCGGCACCATTCTGATGGAGATTAGCCTCCTTCCATCCCTCAAAATCTCTCTCCCCCTTACCTTGCAGTTCTTGACATTTCCCACAACTCCCTGTTGCTTGTAAACGACGACCACTATATTCAACAGAACTGTTGGCTCACTGTTGCTCACCGTGATATTTCTATCGCTGGAGCTTTCCCATTCATATAGAATGATCTGAATAGCATTGATCAGAGCCACCTCCCACTTGTTGTCGCCGTCGGTATCACAGCCTCCACGGCGTACACGGATTAAGGCATAGGCTGCCACAAGGAGGAGGACGGCGCCCAAGCTCAAAAGAGGGGACATTGCGCACTTAAGTTGTGAGTATACGGCGGCGACGACGACGGCGACGACAGCTAAGGGTTCCGGCCGGAGAGGGAGTTGTTGGAAATTGCAAGATTTGCAAGCCTTTCGAGAGGGAGGTTGCCGAAGAACTCGTTGCAGCTAAGGGTAAGGGAGATTTTGAGGGATGGAAGGAGGCCGATCTCCAGCGGAATGGCGCCGGAGAAAGATTTTTGGCGTGAACAAAAATTGTGTTTTAAGTTTTAATCTTTAAGTAATTAACTAAAAATAGTTGAAAGGGACTGATTTCATCTAAAATTGAGGGACTGAAATCATGAAAAAAAAAAGAAAAGGGACTGATTTCCAAAAGTATCCATAGACAAGGGACTGAAATAACAATTTTGCCTTTCTAAAATATAGGCCATGATTAAGAAACAAGGAGCAAAATAGAGGATTGCACTTTTTGGTTTTAAATGACTAGTAGGGTTTTCACAAACACCAACCACCTACACCCAAAGAGGAGCTAGCAGAGCAATCAAAGCAGAGGAGTTAGCAAAGAGGCACTGACAAACTTTCATTGTCATCGCCACCTTGCAGCCGTTACCTCCCCTGCAACCTACAGAAGATATAGAGGGGAAGGAAGAACTGAAGTGTATTTCGTTGCTCCTACAATCCCCTCCAGTTCCCGAGCACGCCATCTCTCTCTTTCTTAAATCCACCCTTCACTTTCTATCTCTTTCCCGTAATATTTTTCTCCTCTCCCCACTACCACTCTTCCTTCCCCGTCCAGAAGAACCTCTGCTGCGAAAATTGGGAGCTGTTGGCCGTGGAAGAAGGGCCATCGGATCCGTGGGAGAATGGCGAAAATCCTGACGCAAGAGGGAGTGAGAGGGCGAACCGCGTGAGTGTGTGAGGAGGGCGAACAACGTGTGTACTGTTGGAGAAATAAAACTCCTAAAAATTACAAATTTTGAGTGTGAACAGCTTAAACCACGGTGCTAATATCAAGGCCCTTTAAAAATAGAGTATTGTTAGGAACACACCTATTTCGGATATGAGCACACCATTGATATGAACACACCACTAAATTTTATTTGCTACCCATTTTTATAAGAACACACTTATTTGATCTTTTAAGAGCACATCTATTTGATTTTTTTAAGAGCACGTCCAGATCTCGGTGTGCACGAGTGGGCAGCAAGGTGCTTGCCGGAACCAACGTCCGCGGCTAACTCGCAGGTGCTGCCGCCAAAAGCCCAACGAAGGGGAAACAGGAGTTGAATGCCAAGATTTCGTTTTCATTGTGGCATTTTCACAAACAACTGGAGTACACTTTTGTGCAGAATACTGTATGCTTGAATTTTTTTCCCTTCCAAGCTCAAATTCCTTGATCATCGTCATACGAAAGAGATCATAGGGACGATACACTTTGCCCTACATTTATTTACTGCGTTCTCCAAGAAACATCCAGTTCCAATTATTCCTTTTCCTAACTTGCAGGCTTCTTTAATGGCCTCATTCCTCCTCCGTAGCTACAAATGTCTTGAAATTTACGGCGCTGTTCTTTCTGCCTGACACGCCGGACCTCCCCTGCTGCCAAATTTTTTGGTCCGGGCCCTCCTGATTCTGATCATCGTCCGGGACCCTCCTGATTCTGACGCGTAGACATGTAAATATTCAATAAAAACAGTTTCGCGGGACGAATATCATCTCCCGAGACATTTCGTTGTCTCTCAGGCGATGAACTTTTTCTCTCTCGCCCTCGCGTTTTTTCTTCCAGGCGACGGCGAGGGTAATTTTTTTCTCAGGCGACGGTGAAGCTTCTCCCCCAAAATCGCTATCTTCTCATCAACTTTGGCAGACATTGAAGGTACTGTTTCGGGCATTAAAGGAACCCTAAATTTTCATCTTCACTCTTTTCATTTTCTCTCATGATATTGTTTGTTATGTTATTTTGCTTCAGAGATTATCCTAGTTGTAACTATTAATTAGTGTACTGATCTGAGAGAACTTTGTTGTGTCCTATAGACTTTTTTCTTATCTGAGATTATACTATTTGTATCATGAGCTATTATAGTTTTGTCTTAGGAAATTTTATTGTATCTGGGATGGTAATAGTTGTATCTCAGATCAATATTTTATTGGTATGATTGCAGGTTCTAAAGATGGTGAAACCAGACACCAAACCTCATATACTAAGCACCAGATGTTTTATTTCTTCATTTGTATCTCTTATTTCTCTCATTATCAACAAGATCGATAAAAAGTTATATCAGAAACTCGAATCAGATGAGATAATTCATCTTTTTAACATTTCATATGTTCCACAAAATACTTCGATTCTATATTTTATGGTACAACATTATAATTCTTCAAGTAAAACTTTTAGTGTATGCTCAAGCAAACATAGGTTTACAAGAAATGAAGTTGTCATGATAATTGGGTTGTCTAACCAAGGGCACAATGTGCAGTATCAATACAAGTCATTCTCTACCATGACAAAGATGAATTTGAAATCTCGGATATTGCAAATTACTAAAGATGACTATATAGTGGAGGAAGGGGACTTGAAAACTATTTTGTTATATGTATTATGCACATTTTTTTTCTCATGCTGTTGTAATATAATTCTTGAAGAGTTTATCTGATTACCTGATCCCGAATTATTTAAGAACTACAATTGACCGAGAGCAATTCACGGTTATCTACTTGATAGTCTAGATACCCTTGTCAAGAAACAGAAAAGTCCACCAGAGGCAATGGACTATTTGAATAGATGTACCCATGTCTTTATGATATGGATATTTGAGCACTTACAGATGCAAATTCCTACCTTTCCGGAGAGGAGGTCCCGTATAAACAATTGGACATCTATCAAAATATTTGCGCTCACTGGAGCAATGCCAGTACTTCAAAACATCAAGATCACCCAGGTATATGTAATCCATCATTCTTATATGTATATGTATAATATTTATAATGTAATTTGTCAATTGCAAGGTCATTTGTATATGTAATTTAATTTCAGGTCTTTACACAATTTGAAGAAATTTTAGATGATGATTTACTATTATGCAACCTCATAGACGATGAACATGGAGTGAAGCAGAAGAATAAAAAGAAGAAGAAGCAGAAGAGGATAGAGAAGGAGCTGGAGGCGGAGGAGGCGAAGGTTAAGAAGAAGCAGTAGAGGAGATATAATGATATTATCATGCATGTTTTGAAACAAATTTTTGAAGAAATTCGTTCGTTAGACCGTAAAATGACAGCCAATTATGAAGCACTTCATAAGAAAGTTGACCGGTTGTCCGACTCTATTAGTATTCTAAACAAATCTCATTATGTCTCCTTTTTATTTGGTGTAGATAAGGAGGAGAAAGTGGATGAGGAGGAGAAGAGGATGAGGAGGTAGAGGAAGTGGGGGAGGAAGTGGATGCAATGGAGGAGGAAAATGAGGATACATATCCCTCTGAGTACCCCAGAAAGAATCTCATAACCGAGGAACAACGTGAGCTCATTCATGTGCGGATGAGCTCTTGTAAATCTAGGTACTATTATGTTTTGTTTTGATTTATTTTTATTGGACTAAACATCATTTCTCAAACTATTGCATGGATCATATTGCCTTCAGAGGACCTCGGTTAGCTGGGATGCGTGGGTCGATGGATGATTTGTTAACCGATAAATATATTGCAGATTGTCACGTTGATGAATTTGCTCGTGTGCTAGAAAATAGGAGGACAGATGATCCGAAATGGTGACGAATGTTTCTATATGTTAGCCCAAATTTATGTGTTAGTATTTTTACTTTATCTAATACAACTAACTGTATATTTGTTTTTGCATAAAAGCTAATTTTTTGTTCCAAACTGCTTCATAACCAAATGAAATCAGAAAAATATGGCGGCTTGTCTCATGTTCCCCACATAATCGCAGCTAATTTGCAGCGTGCGTCAATGATCTTTATGCCTGTTTGCACACAATCACATAGGTGTTTACTGGTTGGCAAATACACGAAACACAAATGGGTGTTATATGACTCATTGCCTAATCTCATGCGCCGTTATTGGATGACGGACCCGGTTAGTAAAGAACTTTAACTTATGTTAACCCAAGCTTGCCCATAGAGTGCTATTAAATTGAATTTTTGTGTTATCAGGTAAAAGTGCTAAGGGATACAACGCAAGAGAAATGAGATGTTGATTTCACACTTTGGAATATAATTTCAACGAAAGGATACCCAACACAAAAAAACCTCTGTAGATTGTGGCGTCTACGTGATGAAGTATATGGAGTTTTTATGCTCGACCTCTTCTACGAAATGGTTTGCCAGCAATTTGTGGGAGAAACAAATTCTTAAATTTAGGCGGAAATAACTTATGAAATATTATCTGTTTTCCAAAGTAACTTCAAGAAATATTGTTGTTTTTACTATAACGTTTATTAAAGTTTAGTAGTAATCAAATGTTGTATAAGTGAATGGCTCTATAATATTTGGTAATGATATTGGATCATTCAAATTATGAATGACTGTGTTAATATATACTATATCTTCTTCTTGACTGTAAGACCACCCCCCCCTCCCCCTTACCAAGGAGGGCTACCGGGTCTTATGCCCAGAACCGCCGTCTTATGGTGACACTAACGCACTGGTTAGTCGACACCGCAACACGCCGATTCTGCCGGCTATTACGATCATATAACATGTAGGCCAATATGAGAAAAAGAAGTATAATAGTATAACAAATTCACTAGTCCACAAGTCACAGAGCACATATCATATATATAAATGAAGAGTACAGAATCATAGTCCACAATGAGTACAAAATGAAAGAGTAATAAGGGCTTATGCCCAGTACATCATGTCAACTCTCTCTCTCAAATCAAGCGGAAGCTAATCTCATACATCAACACTCATCCAACCTGAGGACGCGCAATAGTAGTAGTAGTAGCCTGCGGTAGCGGTATCTGCTCCTCAAGTCCTGTTTCCTTATCGTGCTGGTGCTCCATCTTCACGAGCTCCTAAAAATAGTATGGTCACCGACCATTAGTCAAAAAGTCTAATTCGTTTCCTCTGCACCTCGCCCCGCAGCTCCTAGGCACCGAGCGAAAGGACAAAGCGGAGGACAACAAGGGGTAGCAAAAGTGGAAGCAGGTGACAAGAACTAACTAGCAGTTGTAATTGATATTATTATTCTACTCTAGCAGTTCTAAGTATATAGTACAAGTAAGTAAAATGCAGTAGTAGTAAAGGAAGTAAAGAACAAAAAGTAAAAGCATGAAAATAAAACTATGCTACCACTATAGTACCATCACAAAAGTACCCTAACTTAGATAAATACTCATACAAATATATAAGTTATGATTTCCAGGAAATTTAACTTATCATATAAAAGAGCTCATACTAATTTATGTGATAAGAATATATGAAGCATATGACCTAATATCAATGAATGTTATGATGCAATTTTATGCACAGGCAAGTGCAACTCACACACAATGACTCTGTGATCACAGACCTTTAGTTCCCACCTTTTGAGAGCTAGCATCACTCTCGGGTACAACCGCTGTGGCTACGGCAACAGCGGAGCAGGCGTCTCCACTTCTAGGCCGGTATGCACACTACCAAACCTTAGACCCCTATCATACGCCTCTGTACACGTCCAAGGTGCACTCTAGAGTCTCTGCGTACGTACTTTGTTGACAATCAGTCAGTCTTGTTGGGTCAGATGTGCGTTATCGGGGATCGTCCTCCAGACCGTAGTGTAAAATAACCCACTGGCCCCTCTAACCCTCACAACCGCCTGGTGCACCGTACTGCCATCGGTGTGACGAACGGCCAGTACCGCTTGCCCCGCCACTAAATTTATGCACATGCAAGTATTTCATCCCGAGCCTTCAGCTCGCAGGACCAACCCGTCCTGAATCCCTCAAACCCTACACGGGCGATCATTTATCACAAGTCTCCCTCCAACCCATCACGGGTGAGAATTGTCACTGCCCAATTTTTCAGCAGGCTCAGTTTTGGGGTGACACGGCCTGGGACACAGGCGTGTCCCAGGGAGTGTCCTGCGTGCGTCGAGTGTCGAGAGGAACAGTCGACGAATGGTCGATAGATTTTGGTCGACGATCGTCGAGCTTAGGACACGACCTGTGACACGGGCATGTCACAGGGCATGTCAGCACGGTCGACGAACTCAGCCCGACGAATTTGAGCTGGGGCGTGTCTTAGTGCCGTGTATGGGCACACGGCCTGGGACACGGGCGTGTCACAGGCCGTGTGAGTCTCGGGCGATTTTGGGATTTTTTCAGCCTGACGAACACGGCCACAGACACGGGTGTGTCTGAAGGCGTGTCGGTTGACACGGCCCATGACACGGGCGTGTCACATGGGCGTGTCATTGGGTTAGATAAGTCGGTTGAGCACCGATTAGGGAACACGACCATGGACACAGGCGTGTCACAGGCCGTGTCAGGCAAAATTTAGGATTTTTGGTGAAATCGTGGCCATCCATCCCTTCAGCCTGGATCCAAGGGCTGAGAGGCCTCCCTGTCTTCTTAAGGCCGAGAATGAGTTGAGGAAACTCATTTGGCTTTTGAATTTCTCTTACTTTATTTCTTGAGTGAGAAACAGAGAGGAAGAAGGAGGAGGAGGAAAGGGGGCTGATCACCGGTGGTGCTGCGGTTTACCGACGAGAGATCCGAGGCCGACGTTGCGGAGGAAAAGCTCTTGTGATTCGTTCAAGCTAGCTTAGAGCTCATGACACCAAAGAGGGCTTCAAGGGTAACGAATTTTATTCCTAGCCATGTGAAGGCTTCCTTTTGGCATATGTTTGTGAATCCCCCACCAAGAGGTGGCTGATTTTGGGAGTCTTTGGGTGGATGCATGAAATCCCCTTTGTTGGCATATAGATCCGGAAATGGAGTACGGAATAGGTATTCTGTGTGAAGCCCATCTGGACAGGTTGGTCTGGATTGGTGATGTTGCATATGAATCAGAGAAGTCTCCGTGATACACGTGTAGTTTAAGGAGTCAATGGGTTATGCCTGTGAAAGGTAGTAGCAAGAAGTACTGGAGTGGTAGTCCAGTATGGCCTTTCATCCCCAAACGGACGGCCAAACTGAATGTACCAACAGAATGATGGAGGACATGCTCCGGATGTGCACCGTCGACTTCGGAAAGAGATGGGAAGATCATCTCTATATGGTGGAGTTTGCGTATAATAACAGCTACCAGGCGAGCATTGGGATGACACCATATGAAGCGCTATATGGAAGGAAGTGTCGTACTCCTTGGCTTGGGTAGAAGCGGGCGAAGCTCGAGTGTATAAACCAAATGAGGTTGATGAAGCAAATTCAACCATACGAACCATTTGAGAGAAGCTACTCATTGCTCAAGATCGACAAGCTAAGTACTACAACACCAAGCACCGGAACGTGGAATTTGCGGTTGGCGATTGGGTCTACTTGAAGATCAAGCCCTTCAAAGGTGTCTCCAGGATTCGACGTTTGAAAAAGTTGAGTCCAAGATATTTGGGTTCATTTGAAGTGGTAGAGCGCGTCGGAGAGGCGGCATATCGAGTAGCTCTGTCGGCGGACTTGGGTGGATTACATGATGTATTTCACATCTCGGTGCTTCGGAAGGCCATTAAAGATCCAGCTCAAGTGATCGTGTTCCGGTGGAGTATGGGCTAACAACGAGAGTTAGACCAATTCAGATCGAAGATCGAGCCGAGAAACAGTTGCGGAACAAGACGGTCGGGATGGTTAAAGTCCGATGGGACAACTGCGGCCGTGAGGAGATGACATGGGAGCGAGAGCAGACCATGCGAGTGAAGTTTCTCGAGCTGTTTCTGTAACTGAGTGGATAGTGAACATGTCATTGTAATCGTTTCATGTTGTAAACAATTTTGGTTACTGGTTGTCTTCCTGTATACAAATTTCGAGGACGAAATTTCTGGTCGGAGGGGAGGGTTGTAACAGGCCAATTTTTCAGCAGGCTCAGTTTTGGGGTGACCCGGCCTGGGACACGGGCGTATCCCAGGGCGTGTCCTGTGTGCGTCGAGTGTCGAGAGGAACAGTCGACGAATGGTCGACAAATTTTGGTCGACGATCGTCGAGCTTAGGACACGGCCTGTGACATGGGCGTGTCACAGGGCGTGTCAGCACGGTCGATGAACTCAGCCCGACGAATTTGAGCTGGGGCGTGTCTTAGTGCCATGTATGGGCACACGGCCTGAGACACGGGCGTGTCACAGGTCGTGTGAGTCTCGGGCGATTTTGGGATATTTTCAGCCTGACGAACACAGCCACAGACACGGGCGTGTCTGAAGGCGTGTCGGGTGACACGGCCCATGACACGGGCGTGTCACATGGGCGTGTCACTGGGTTGGATAAGTCGGTTGAGCACCGCTTAGGGAACACGGCCATGGACACGGGCGTGTCACGGGCCGTGTCAGGAAAAATTTAGGATTTTTGGTGAAATCGTGGCCATCCATCCCTTCAGCCTGGATCCAAGGGCTGAGAGGCCTCCCTGTCTTCTTAAGGTGGAGAATGAGTTAGGGAAACTCATTTGGCTTTTGACTTTCCCTTACTTTATTTCTAGAGAGAGAAAGAGAGAGGAAGGAGTAGGAGGAAAGGGGGCTAATCACCGGCGGTGCTGCGGTTTACCGACGAGAGATCCGAGGCCGACGTTGCGGAGGAAAAGCTCTTGTGTGTCGTTCAAGCCAGCTTAGAGCTCATGGCACCAAATAGGGCTTCAAGGGTAACGACCTTTCTTCCTAGCCATGTGAAGGCTTCCTTTTGGCATATGTTTGTGATTCCCCCACCAAGAGGTGGCTGATTTTGGGAGTCTTTGGGTGGATGCATGAAATTCCCTTTGTTGGCATATAGATCCAGAAATGGAGTATGAAATAGGCATGCTATGTGAAGCCCATCTGGACAGGTTGGTCTGGATTGGTGATGTTGCATATGAATCGGAGAAGACTCTGTGATACACATGTAGTTTAAGGATTCAAAGGGTTATGCCTATGATAGGTAGTAGTAGGAAGTACTGGAGTGGTAGTCCAGGAAAATATTCGTGTATGCTTGTGCTATTGGGTCGTACCTGTGAATGAGTAATATGAAGTACTGGTGTGACCAGGAAAGACCCTTTGTGATGCTTGATGTCGTAGGGAGTCCACCTGTGAAGAGAGTAATAGGAAGTACTGGTGTGCCCAGGAAAGACCCCTGACATTTGTGATATTGCGGTGTCGTACATGTGAACGAGTAACAGGAAGTACTGGTGTGCCCAGGAAAGACCCGCTGTTGTTGTGAGATGAATGGGTGTAATCAATATACCCAGGCTGAATGCCAAGAACAGGATTGGTGAGACCGAACCGCGCCTTTGAGTAAGCCACGAGTACACCGTACTCGGTGAAGGCAAGGCGATTTGAGCAACGGGGGGTGGAGGATCCGACCTACGTTATGTCCGTCCGACGTGGACCAGAAGGTGTGGTCTGTTGGAGCGCATAGCGAGAGTCTTAGGCCTGCGCGCCATGACACAATGAGGGGCTACAGGCCATCCCGGTGTAGTAAGACTAGAACTCTGGCTGCACGTCATGGAGTAAATGCTCAAGAGAGTTACCGTTGGGTTGTGACCCTGATAGGGTGGTGGGCAAGTGCTTGCCAGAACACCAAGACTGTGCCCTGAGTGCATGGACCGTTGGGCCGGGTGGCGAACGGTTGTGATGGCATGTGTGCGTGAAAGCACCTTATATGAGATATATTGTCATGCTTGTGATGATATGCCTACAAGGAAGATTACCGCTGCCCCGAGAATAGGGGTAGGGTCGTTATAAATTGGTCAGCTGAACGCTGACCGTTACTTCTATTTGCCACCGTTGGGTGGATTGTCCCTGTACAGGTGCTGGAGAGCCAAGCGGGACGCATAAAGGTTGAGGTCCCTGCTGCTGCTGCTAGTGCTAGCCCTCGAAGTCTATTTGGAATGCTTGTTGTATTTTCTTTTATTGTGGTCGGCCTGCGCGCCAATGTTTAGGCCACTGGTTGAAAGCCTTGTAAGGCCATAAGGCCAATGTTGATGCATGTTGTAAGACATTCCAATTATATAAACAATGTGGAGTTGTTTGATATGTTGGACATTCACTTATGGAGTTCACGTTTTAGTCTAGGCTTCCGCTAGAATGAAGTGTGTATAAGTGCGTTGCGCTACTCTGATATCATCCCGTACCTTCACCGCCTGTTTTGTGATATATGTTGTGTGGCCCCGGCCGGACCTTCTAGTATATAACATATGAACAGATGGGATTGTTACAAGAATGAACCAAAATCCCTCCAACCCATCATGGGTGAGAATAAATTACAATCCCTCCAACCCTACACGGGGAAGAATGAACCACCATCCTTAACCTATTAGTCTACTCTTGTCTACGGGTTATTATACTTAGTGATTTAAGGTTAATCCTAGGACTACCCAGGGTATACCCGGTGAAGGGCTCTCGGGGGCAGTAGGAACTACGATGGGATTACGCCCAAAGTTCACTTTCTCAAGGATAATTACTTTTATTAGTATCTACCCAGGATTTATACCCCAACTCTCGTATTACTTTAGAACGACCCTAAAGACTTAAGTTGTTATTAGGAGCACGACGGTCTTCTGCCGGTCCCCGTTATTATTGCTTTCACGGGACTTGCACTCTTCCACACATGGTTAAGGAATCCTCTAGGAGACCAACTAGGGTTAATTCCTTTACTAAGATCCTCAGTTTACTAGTTATTCAGATTCCTCAACTGGTGGCCCTACTAGTACGAACATTGGTGCTAGGTCCTTACCCATGCCCTGATACCACCCACAAATGTGACCTTCTAATTCCTCTGACCATATGCCTCAAATTATTTATCCTAGGATGGTATGAACCTACATGATGACTAGGATGAATTTCCATAATTTTCCAATTACTTACACCATTAAATTAATTTCTTTAAATGAGATTCCTAGTCGATTTGCACATGAAGTATTGTCAATATTAAACCTACTGTCCTAGGGATTCTTCCAGGTATATAATATGACAATTAATGGGGCCTACCAAAATTTCATGTCTTTTCAATTCAGATTTATAATTAATTTCTATTTAATACTAAATCCACAAATCTACCATTTTCCAAAGGAAGTACACAAAATATTATTTCACAAATTCTAATTAAATCACAGAGCCATTATAATAATGAAATAATGTTATGTCCAGAGTTTCATTTACATCTAGATTGAAATGACCTATTCATGATCAATTTGAATTATTTACCAAAATGTCATTATGGGGCCTAAGTACATTAGTTTGCACTCCAAAAATTCTGAAATAATTACACAAGGTATAAAATATACAATTACAGCAATATGAAATTTCTCAGATTTTTCAAAGGAATATATCCATCATTTCTACACAAAATTCCATAAGGGTAAAATGGTCATTTTGTTCCTTAAACTACTTAAACTTCATCCAACATGGCTATAAATTATTTCTAGTGTTTATTATGTCACTTCTTAGTTCTCAACAGAGATTTAGCATTTTATGATAAGGTTAAGCCTATTTTAAATTTATTTCCTAAAAAGGGCCAAATTTCCAAAATTCAAAATAATGGGATTTTTGTTGCCAAAACTTCAACCATTACCATGAGAGGTGTATTACACCTTCATGTATCTCCATAATGAAAATCATGATTTTTAAATATTCCAAGTTGGCTGAATACACATTATTTCATTTTAGGCTAAATGCACACCAAGCCTAATACAAGCCAACACATTCAAGTGGGTTAACCCATCATGCAGTGGTCCAAATTGGCTAAAATTTTAAATATGCACTTATAATGTCCCTAAGGATATGCATTTAGCCTAAAATTTTTCTATAGGGGTTAAACAAGCCCTAAACATGCATGCACCCAAAATTTTGGGCCATTTGGATGACTGGATTGACTTGGGCATCATTTTGAATTTTTGTCCTAGCTAAGGACCAGTCCTAGGAGAATTGACCTACAGGACAGTATACTGCTCCAAATTACATGATTATGGTGGCAAATTAAAGTTAAGCCATTAATCTACAATTTTCATTCAAGGGTGAGGTCCTGGAAATGCCTCTAAGAGGCCTAAAACATTCATGCAAAATGACTGAAATTATGTGACAAATATTTAATTATACTATAGTTTTTAATTTGATTTAATTCAATCGGGCTGCACGAATCTTGACGCAAGATGGATGGCATCTGGTCATCTCCTTCCTCTAGCCGACGGCCCAGATTGCTTCCCGCTGGAGCATATTCAAACTGCAATCCTTGGCCATCCGGCCACCTCCCTGGCCGTCCACCACCACCACCACCACCTCTGTTGAGGTGGTGGCCATCGAGTGGCGGCAATTGGCCGCCGGAGGCGGCGGTTTCCGGCGAACCGAACACTTCAATTTTCAGAGAATTTTCTTGATTTCCTCTCATAGTATCGGGCTCAATTGAGCCCGATGTCTCTCCTAAAGGATATAAAAATCTACTATGGGTAGAGAGGCGACGAAACGGACCTGAATGGCGGCACGGCGGCGAGGTTGGTGGCGGTTGGCCATGGTTGTATAGCTCCGGCAATCTCCTGCTCAAAATCACGATTCTCCACTGTTTTCTTCGATCCAGCAGTCGATTTCCACTCCTCTCCTCTCTCTGAAGCTAATGGTGGGGGTGATTTGGGTTGAGGTGGGCTATATGTGGAGTTAATTCCAGGGTGAGGGTCGGGTTGAGCTTTGGTTGCTCCACCCATGGTGCCAAGTGGTCACCATGCTCCAAATTCCTCTGAAATTATCTGAGGAGGCCGGCCAGCAAGCTTAGGCAGCTGAATAGTAGCTGAATGAGTGGCCATGTGGCCATCCTTCCTCTTCATTCCCCCTTCTCTCTCCTCATCCTCTCCAAATTCCTTTTCTACCCCTTTGCATGTACTCTCTCTCCTGATTTTGGGGGTTAGGAGTTATCTTTGACCACTTGGGCTGGTCATGGGCCATGGTTAGTGGGTTTTGCTCATTGGGAATGGGCTTGGCCTTCATTTTCTCTTTTAGGTTAAATGGGTTGACTTGAGTTGACCTGGTCAACCAAGGTGAGTGGGCTGACCCCACTTGGTGGTCATGGGTCTAATGGCACCACCCAATTTGGGTTGGGTCAACATGGTGCCCTACTTAGGCTAATTGGGCATATAGGTATAGGTTTGACCAAATTAGGGCCATGGTTGACTTTGGTCAACTAGGGTCAAAGGGTTGGCCTAATGGCATGCCCTAGGGTCCACTTAGATTGTTTTAGGGTTAGGAAAATATGGTGGGGTCATGGTGTGGTTAGGGTACCTATTTAGGCTAGTTTGACCTATTTTTACTTTGGCCCCTTAGTGGGCCTCACATGATTACAATCCACTACCTAGGGTCAAGCCTAGCTAAATCCCCTATCACCTACCCCATGCCTAACCCAATCTAAGTGAAGGGGCCTAGAAGTAACATGGGATGTTATATTGACTGCATGATATGTTGGCAACTTTCTGTTGTACTTTAACCTTTTTTGGTCTCTTTATTTTTCCTAAAAAAATATTGATAGTAAAATTAGAAATTGTTTACACATAACAAATTAGAAGCCTAGTAGTAGTTGATTAAGTAACTTACTAGGTTGCTCTTAATGATCTTTCAACCTTGCATTAGATATTCCTTTAGGCTTCAATCTTGGTGGATCTTTCAACAGTGGTTTGACCTTATCCACATAATAGTTGGTGCAATTCTTCTCAAGAATGGCATTAGTAAATAGAGAAATGTCTTTCAGCTCATTTATTACATAATTTCTAGCCTCTTCACATTGCTCCACTCGTATTGCAACATCATTTGCAAATTGGGTGATATTGTTCCTGAAGGCAAATGCAGCAGATGCTTCTCAAAAAAATATTATTGTCATGTTGGAGATAATAATCTGTCTTTACAGATATAGTCCATCTCTGAAGGATGTACTGTTGTGGAATAAATATAATATTTTTGTGTGAAAATGCTTTAAGAACATGAGAACATAATATCTCAGTTGTCTCAAATTTTCTGCAATAACATCTAACATCATAACTACATATGTCCAGCTACACATACCAATGTTTATTGTTATCAACACAATCACTTCATCTCATAGTGAAGATATGAATTTTGTCACTAACAACTATCTCTTCTATAATAAACAATCCAAATGCTCCTACTTTAAATTCCTCATAGAATTTCTCATACATAACCCTAGTATATATTTTGGACACTTGCTTAAGAATCAGACAATTCTTGGCATCTACTGGTATGTTAGCTTGCCGACACTTGAAATCTTCTTGAAGAGCTTTTCACGTCCATTTATAATCATTTTTTCGAGTTTGCTAAAATAGTCAACAAGGGTACATGTGTCCTTATTAATAGCATGACAAACATTGTTGGTGGACTCGCTTCTCTGTGTCGACAACATCCCATGATATTGGATAGTTTTGTTGAAGGTCATGGACCATTTCTCTTTAATTTTATATAAATCACTTAGCCATCTGTTTTCACTAAGGTTTCCATGCAGGATCATTTGGATCCAAGTTAATGCAAACTCAATACTAGAGTCATACTTAAACAAGCATGAAACACAGACCGGACACTTGCATCAACATTAAATGTCGGTACTTTACTTGGAGTTTTTTTTAGAATATGCTATTGACACACTCAATGAGAACTTTTGGTCAAAACTCTTTCAGTAGCAACCATCATAGCTTAGTCTTGGTCCGTAAAAATGATCAATGGTTGCTTGCCAGAAACAAATTTTAAGAAAGTTTCAAAAACACATATAAAAGATTCTGTAGTCTCTTGTGATATGAATGCTATTGCAACAATAGTATTTTGCCAATGATTATTGATCACTACAAATGGGGCACATGCAAGGTTGTACCTATTAATTCTGTATGTAGAATCGAATGTTATCACATCGCAAAAGCACTCATAGTCTATTTTTGATGGCCCATCCATCCATAAGAAATTAGTCAACTTGTTTAACTCATTAGTCTGGATCTCGTAGGAGAACATACTGTTGGATCTCTAGTTTGGATTTAGGCGAGTTTCACTAATTAGGATGAGTTTGACTTATATTGTATAGTCAGGGTCAAGTGTTTAAGTTCTAGAGTTTAGGCTAAGTCATTAGGTTCAACATTCATGGACCCGCCAGCAGAAGACTTCAGGAGACTCAAGACTTAGAAGAATTCAAAGTTTAAAATTTTTTGTTCGAAATTCTTCGAACTCAGCTCGACGATCGTTGATTGCAGATCGACAAACTCAGAGTTAATTCTCTGAGTTGAGCTTGATGATATTCGAGCTCAAGTCGACGAAATATGGAGTTCAGCTTCAACAAATTCTTTCCAGTTATTTTCGTTGAACTCAGCTCGACGAAGACAGATTCTCTGCTCGATGAACTGTGAACGCAGAATTGGCAAGCTATTTCCAGAATATAGTTCGGTGAGCTCAGGTCGACGAATAGGATTTCTCAGCTCGATGAACTTGAACTCCGGTCGACGAAATCTGTTCAGTGCTCAACGATTTTTGTCTAGTGCCAAATTTAGAGTTTTTCCTTATTTTTGTCCTTATTTCCTATACTATTTAGCAGTAATTCTCTGAGTAATTAATGTTTATATTCCTCTGAATATAGCCGTTATTGGCAACATTAATTATGATCTTCATCAGGGTCAATTACTTGCTTAATTTATTGGGATAGTTGGGGAAACTCATTAAAGATTATATTCTTCAGCCGTTTTCATTCCCTAGACAGATCAGCAATCAATGCTTTGAATTCAAAATTTCAAAGGAGAATTCGACAGTAGAATATAAAAGAGTTTTTCTCTTTTCAGATGGCAAGAAGTGATAAGAAGTAGAACACCTAGAGAACTAACAGAGAATACACAGATACAAGAAAATCTCTGTGCAGAAAACAACCTATTTTCCCCTTGTTCTTACTGAAGACTGAAGAAGAACAACAAACAAATATCAGGAGTCTTCTTCAACTTCTACTCCAGGAATATTCAAGGACAACAATTCTGAATCAGTCAGAAGATTCGTGGATCATTTGAAGACAAGGCTGAAGACCTACACCCTGAGCAAGGCTCCAGGCTTTCTGAACCATTCATCATTTCAGAAAGAGCTTTGACAACAACAATCCACTAGTCTTCTCTATTGATTAGAGAAAGAGAAGACACCTTCAACTCTCTCTTAACCTCCTATACAAAGGGTTTATTAACTCCCTTCAAAAGTTTATTCTTGGTTTTTGTGAGATCTCCATGGAAATATATCTTGTGGTGGCAGTCACCTGATCAAAAACCTGATAGTGGATTCCTACCAGGGTGGTAGAAGAGTGGATGTACCCAGTTTGGAGAACCACTATAAAATTCTTGTGTCGTCTGGTTGCCTATTTTCTTTCTGTTCTTGATGTGTTGTGGTAGATTAGCTTAGACTGCATTCCTTTTTTGTATTACTACTATTGATATCACCTACTTTACTCTGATAATATTTAAAACAGCCAAAAAGTCTTATTTACTCTATTCACACCCCCCTCTAGAGTAAATCAGGTCTATCCCCTATCTTTCATTTGGTATCATAGCTAGTTCCTTTGGTTGTACAAGCTAACACTTGAACCAAAAGATCCTTGATAGATTTGATTTTCTTTTTCCTTGTTTTTTATTTATTTCATAGCATGACACAGAATAAAGATTATGCAAGCACCAGACCTCCAGTTTGCAATCTGAATAAGTTTGCTATCTGGAAGACAAGAATTAGGCTTTATATGAACATTATTGATGAAGAAATATACAACTCTATTTTGACAGGTCCCCCTCAACCTACAGCTGCTACTACATCTACCAGTACACATGTTGTTCCACCACTTGAGTGGACAGATGCTCAAAAGAAGGCCAACATAGCATATGCCAAGGCCATGAATATTCTGGCTCAAACTATGTCAGATGACATATTTCAAAAATTGGCTGAGTGCACATCTGCCAAAGCTATTTGGGATTCTCTCAACCAGATGGTTGATGGTTCTGCAGATGAGAGAAAGGACCGGAAATCAAATCTCATCTCCTAGTATAAAAAATTCAAGAAAGAAGAATCTGACTCTGTCAGTGACATGTACAACAAACTAAGCTCAATCATCAATGAGCTGAAGAGTCTGGACAAGGGCATCAATCTCACAGAAGTGAATGACAAAATCCTCATGTGCTTCCCAAGCCCATGGGATTCCAGAATATGGTCAATCAAGGAGGCCAAAAGCTTAAATGCGATTTCCACTGAATCACTTCTTGGAAAGCTCAAGTAATATGAGCAACTCATAAAGACAAGAGAAGCTGCAGGAAGAAAGGAACAAAGCATAGCTTTCAAAGCTTCAGAAGAATCAAAAACTCCAACAACCAGTGAAGAACTCCTGAGTCTCTTAAACAAGAGATTTTACAAAATGGCAAAGAAGGACTTCAGAAGAAAGTCATCTAGGCAAGATGACAAAACAAGGTATGATAAGACTCCAACTAAAGAGGTTGTTTGTTTTGGTTGCAGGAAGCCAGGACAATTTATTTTAGAGTGTCCAGAATATCAAAAGAAGGAGAGAAGAAGAGAAAAAGAAACCAGGAAACAGCACTACAGCAAGCCCTCTTCCAGCAAGCATAAAAGGAAGGAGAAAGGTTTCATTGATGAGACCTGGAGTGACAAAGATGAAGAATCCTCATCTTCCAGCTCTAATGAAGATGAAGAGGAGGCAAAAGCAAGGGAAGTTTACCTTATGGCTATCAATGCCTCCTACAGCTCATCTGAAGCTGAGCAGTCAGACAATGAAGAAACATCTGAATCTGAGACAGATCAGGTACTATCCTCCTTTGATTATAATTCAGATAATTTTAAAACTGAATTCAAATCAGTATATATTAATTTAATTAGCTCTGAAAAAGAAATTAAAACACTTAGAGAAAAATTGTCTGATCAAGAAAACCTAATTTCTGAAAATATTAAATTAAGAGATGAATTAATCATAGCTAATGAACAAATCATCTCATTAAAAACTGAATTAGCTGAGGCTAGGCAACTTGAAGAATCCCTAAATGTGAGAAGTATCAAGCTGATGGACATTACAAGCACAATGAATGTCATGCTAAATGGCAAGCTGGGCTTAGGTGCTTCATCAAGCCAACCCCCACTGATTCAAAAGAACATCTTAACAACCCCTATAAAATTTATTTCAGAAAAAGAAAAGGAAAAGATAGATAATAATGTCAAAAAATAGAATTAAAACAAAAGAATAAGAAAAATAAAAAGAATAAGAAAAATCTTAACCATAACAATGTTCAACAGATTTCGTCGAACTCAGATCTACTAAATGTGTACAGTTCGTCGAACTCAAGTCGACGAACTCCGAACGCAAACATTTATTATAATTATTCGTTGAACTACGATCGACGAAACCAGTATGGTTAGTCGACCCGAGATCGACGATATTGGGGCCAAGAGAATGAATAATTTCATTCTCTGAGTGGAGTTCGACGAACTCATCCCCATTCATCGAACTCAGATCGACGAACTTACCAGAATTCGTCGAACCCTGTTCTTTTTAACAGAAACTTCAATTCCTACAAAACTTATAATCAACCAAGATCTTCCATTAACTAATTTAATCAATGGATAATTCCACCAAGAAGATATTATCCCTTAGGTTACAAAAATCAACCTAAATATTTTCCAGTTTTAATTATGAAAAGAAACAAGGACCCAAGGTAACTTGGGTTAAGAATAGCTAATCTGTTTTATTGCAGGTGAAAGACTATCCCACCATAGAGCAACAGTAGTATCTGGATAGTGGCTGTTCAAAACATATGACTGAAAATAAGGACAACCTAATCAACTACAAATCAAAGCTAGGACCCAAAGTAATATTCAGTGATTCCAATTATGGCTAGACCGAAGAATATGGAAATGTCAAAATTGGAGCAGTCACCTTCAGGAAGGTAGCTTATGTGAGTGGACTGAAGCACAACCTTATATCCATAGGTCAGTTATGTGTTGAAAGGCTTCAGGTATCATTTAATAAAACTTCATGTATTATTACTTCTATAGATAACTATGTAGTATTGACTGGCACTAGAGTAGGAAATATTTATGTTGTTAATTTTAAATCTGCTAAAACAGGAATATGTCTGTTTAACCGAACTAGTAACAATAATGATCTTTGGCATAAGAGATTAGTATATGTAAACTTAAAAAAACATTGTCAAACTATCTAGGGACAACCTTGTTAGAGGATTGTCTTCTTGCCCTTACAAGAAGGAAAGACTTTGTAGGGCTTGTCAGTAAGGCAAACAAACTAAAAACAGCTTTAAATCTGTAAATTAAAGTGACTCACCTAGAATATTGTACTTGCTACATATGGACCTTTTTGGCCCTATTGCTGTACAAAGCCTAGGAGGTAAATCTTATACTTTAGTGATTGTAGATGACTTCTCAAGATTCACTTGGGTATTCTTTCTGAGATCTAAGTCAGATAACTTCAAGGTTCTTACTGATTTTCTCAAGAACATACAGATTGAGTACTCTACTCCACTTGCATTGATCAGAAGTGATCATGGTACTGAGTTTGAGTCTCTTCTTATGCAAGATTTCGTGAGAAGGAAGGTATCTGACACTGCTTCTCAGCTCCTAAAACTGCTCAACAAAATGGGGTTGCTGAAAGGAAAAATAGAACTCTAATTGAATCTACAGGCACATTACTTGCAGATGCTCACTTTCCCTTATCCTTTCGGGCAGAGGCTGTGAGTACATCAAACTATGTTCTGAATAGAAGTCTGATACACAAGCTCAAAAAACCTAAAGTAGATTACTTTAAAATGTTTGGTTGCATTTGTTACATTCACAACAATAACACAAAATATATTAGAGTTACTATCTAAGACTCCTTATGAGCTACTTAAAGGAAAGAAACCTAAAGTAGATTACTTTAAAAATGTTTGGTTGCATTTGTTACATTCACAAAAATAACAAGAAACATATTAGAAAGTTTGAAACCACGACTGAAATATGATTTTTTCTTGGATATTCTCAAGTAAGCAAGGCTTATAGGGTTTATAATAAATCAACCATGAAAATAGAAGAATCGATTCATATTTCTTTTTATGAAACTAACATGTTTTATAAGGAGTAGATTCCTTCTACCAGTGAGACTTTGCATGAACCAAATCTGTGTGAGAAATTGGATGAATTGACCCTCACCAATGAGGTCATTGCACATCCTTCTCCACATATTGCTGAAGATAGAGAAGATGAAGACGCTGAACTCAGTGTAGAGCCAACAACAACTATAATTCCACAAGAGGAATTAATTCCCCAAGTTATTTCTCAACCAAATCCTCCTACTGAATTGTTAACACTTAGAGATCACCCTATATCTCAAGTGATTGGAGACATATCAGTTGGTGTGCAGATAATGCATCAACTCCACCAAGACATGATGCATGCCTGCTTCTTATCTCAAACTGAGCCCCAATCCATACAAGATGTTGAGCAAGATCCGCACTGGATTATTGCAATGCAAGAGGTTCTCAACCAATTTGAGAGATGTAGAGTTTGGGATTTAGTTCCAAGATCCAAAGACTACCCAGTCATTGGAACTAAATGAGTATTTAGAAACAAGCTAGATGCTCAAGGTCTTATCATAAGGAACAAGGTCAGACTAGTTGCTCAAGGATACAGACAAGAGGAAGACATAGACTATGACCAGACATTTGCACCTGTTGTAAGGATTGAAGCAATCAGAATTTTTCTAGCTTATGCAGCCTACAAGAAGTTCATTGTATACCAAATGGATGTCAAAAGTGCATTCCTAAATGGTGAACTCAAAAAAGAGGTCTATGTAGAACAACCACTAGGTTTTATTTCTCCTACTCATCCCTCTTATGTTTTCAAATTGCATAAGGCTCTCTATGATCTAAAGCAAGCTACAAGAGCTTGGTATGAAACATTAGCTAGCTTTCTCTTAGAGCATAACTTTTCTAGAGGCATAGTATATAGGACTTTATTTATTAAGCATCATCATGATAAAATTTTATTAGTACAAATATATATATATATGACGTTATATTTAGTTCTACTGATTCCAAACTATGCAAAAGGTTCTCCAACCTTATGCATTCCAAGTTTGAAATGAGTAGCATGGGTGAGCTCTCCTACTTCCTTGGTCTATAAGTGAAGCAGTCACCTGATGACATCTTCTTATCCCAATCTAAATATGCTAAGGAGCTAATTAAAAGGTTTGGGATTGCTGATGCTTCAGCAAAGAAAACTCCCATGACTACAAATGCTATAATTGATTATGATGAACATGGGAAACTTGTAGATCAAAACTTATATAGGGCCATTGTTGGGTCCCTATTATATCTTACAGTAAGTAGACCAGACATTATGTTTGCTACTTATTTTTGTGCTAGGTTCCAAGTGAACACTAAAGAATCTCACCATATTTTTCTAAAAAGGATTTTAAGATATATAAAGAGTTGCCCTAATTTAGTACTCTGGTATCGAATTGAGTCAGAATTTGAGTTAACTGGATACTCTGATGCTGACTTTGCTGGATGTAGAGTGGACAGAAAGAGCACATCAGGGACATGTCAGTTCCTTGGTGATAGGCTAGTGTCTTAGTTTTGCAAGAAACAAACATTTGTGTCCACCTCAACAGCAGAAGCTGAGTATATAGCAGCTGTCAGTTGTTGTTCACAGATGTTGTGGATTCAAAACCAACTCCTAGATTATGGTGTCAACTTAAATAATTCAACTCTACTGTGTGATGATACACGTGCAATTTTGGTTACACAGAATTCAGTGCAACATAGTAGAACTAAGCATATAAATGTAAGACATCATTTCATTAGAGAGTGTGTTGACAAAAAGAAAATTAATCTCACCTTTGTCTCAACTGATTTGCAAAAGGCAGATATCTTCACCAAATTCTTGGATGAGAAGAAACATCTGTTCTTTATGAATTAGCTAGGTATGATCAATGAAGATGCATTAATTTAATTTTTTGTTTGTGGTCGAAGAATTTTCCATAGTTTGTCGAACGGAGATCGACGAACTGAGAAAAGATCTTGAGAAATTCGTCGACCTGAGATCGATGAACTCTCTGTATGTGAAGTTCTTTTCGTCGAACGGATAACGACGATATTGCTTTAGAAAATTTTTATCGACCTGAGAACGGTGAAAACTTTTCCCTTCTTCTGACTGAGATCGACGAACTCTTTTGTCAATAAACTAGTTCGTCAAACCCAGATCGAAGAATTTTTACTTTTCACAAGACGGAGTCTGCCGCTTCATATTCTAAAAACCATATATCTAGGTTTTCTTCGAGCTCCATCCCGTACTTTCTGTTCCCCTTGCACTTGATCTTTCTATTTTTTCTTTTGCAGGCGAATAATGGTGATTCTGGCGAGCTCTCTGGCAGCGATGAAATTTGACACAAGATTCGATATTGATTTTGACTCATTCTCTCACACTGATCAAATATTCATCGGCATCCTACAATTGTGCGAGGAACAAAAATTGAATAAGTTCATGACAACCCGGATCAAGATATCAACAATTGAAATTAGAGAATGGGTTTTCACTACAACATCTTCAGATGCTGATACCATGATAGGTACCATCAGCGGCACACAGGACATTCTAACTCCTATAGTTTTAACTGAAATTTTTGATTTGGCTACCGAGAAGATGATATTGAAATAAATAATACTGAATATGAGACTATGCTGAGTACAATGGGGCATTCAGAAGGAAACCCTAATAAGTTATTAAAAAAGAACTTGTCTGTTTAATACAAGTTTATTGCAGATATAGTGGGCAAGGTACTACTGGGCAAGCTTACAGCCCACAAATATATCACCAAGCACCAATTTCTAGTGATGTGTGCTTTGGTTAAGAAGATGTAAGACCCATATTTTTTTAAACACCGGGGTCTTAGGCCCAGAACCGCCGCTTTGCGGTGACACCTTCATGCCCTGAAGGGTCATCACCGCGGAATGCCGATTCTGCCGGCCGATTTGATCACAGAAAAGCAACAAAAGTAGAGTAAACACAAGTGAGGTAAAAACTATAACCAAAAGTCCACAATAAAATCACATCAGAGTAATAATATCTCCACAAAGGGAGAGTCCACAAAATATAAATGTACTGAAAATAAGGTCTTAAGCCCAATACACCAAATCCTCACTACATAGTCACTCAAGCGGAAGCAAAATAAAACACTACTAAGGTCAGGGGCTCACAATCCCTGCCGTCTGAACTCCGGTGCTAGACTGCCCCATCTCTAAGCATGCCGACCTGCGGGGCTGCTCCTCCATGCTGGGCTCCATGGTCCCCTAAAATGATGTGGTTCAAAAACCATTAGTCTAAAAGACTAAGTCCTATCATCCCCGACCGCTTCCCCCATGGCCCCTAGGCACCGAGTGGAGAGGAAGAAAGTGGAGGACTTGCAGGTGGAGAGTAATCAAGAAACAGATGGCAAAGGACCTATACTAGAAAGTTTATAGTACATGTGGCAGTAAAGTAAAGTATGAAAAGTAACCTTAACTTATACAGAAACATATAAGCAAGGGATCTTTTACAGGGCTCCCATCGTATAAAGAGTCCCATACTAATTTATACGTTGGGGTGTCGGTTATTATCAGCAATATATATATATATATATAAAGAATTTAACCTTAGTTTATAAACTTGCCCACACAAGCTTATAGACCAAGGGGTCGTTTTGCAGGGCCTATTTTATAAGCGTCCCATACCACTTATACAATAGGTGACAGGGGTTTTATGCTATGATTATGCTATGATATGCAAGTGGGTTATGATGCGATCATGCAAGTGCAACTCACCCACCCGACTCTGTGTACACAGACCTTTAGTTCCCCCTTTCTGGAGCCGAACCTCCCAGGATACCTCCGTAGTGGCAGACGGAAGCGGTCGGTTGGGCCTCGCCCACCTCTAAACCAGTAAAGCACTACCGGTCAGACCTATCGTACGCCTCAACGCTGGTGCACTAAGCGGAATCCTGCGTACTCCTGCCGGCTGGCGCACCAGACTTCTGTTGGTGAAGTGTTATCTACACTTGCCGAGTCAACGTATTGGCGTCGGTGCATCGACACTCCAATACCGAAGACCCACCACCTTTACTTTATGCGCATGCAACCTTATGTATCAGCACCGAGCTAAAGCTCCCAGGACCATCCCGTCCGTCACAAACATCAGCTCGCCGGTCCATCCTGCTCCTCACAAATATCAACCGAGTCAAAGCTCGTCAGGCCATCCTGCCCCTCACAAATATCAAGCGAGTCAAAGCTCGCCGGGCCATCCTGCCCCTTTCCACAACCACCGAGTCTACCGCCCAAACATCCTAGTCAAACCAACTTCCCGAGACACCGGGGTGTGTGAAAGTGAACCCCTAATTATTCTAGTTGCTCTCTAAGATTTATCACTCCTTCAGTTTACGTTAGCCCAGGACTGCCCAAGGTATACCCCTTGAAGGGCTCTTGAAGGCACTAGGAACTACGATGGGATTACGCCCAAAGCTCCCTTTCGCAAGGCAATTACTATTATTGGTTGCTACCCGATTTCCCAACCCTTGATTAATTTTACTGAATCTTGCCCTAGTGCATTAAACACTTCCTCCCTACGGAAAGGACGATCTTTCGTAGATCCCCAGCACCACCTAACACTAGTCAACCTCACACTCTACTAATCCTGTCTTCCAATGATGAACTCCTTTATTTACCCAAACAAGCAACCTACTGAGGATTCAACTCTTCAAAATTCATTACCCACTCTAGTTCAGTTTCTGCAGTTACTGTATGCAGACCACCCTATACTATATGAGATCTATAAAGGAGGTACTCCAGATTGTCTTCCAAATCTCCTATAAAATTTACCAGAGGTCTATCATAACAAATTTAGTCTAAAATCAGAGATTCATAATTTTTCTAATTAATTTGATATTTATTGAATTTTCCCAAATGTTTGGCCATGGGCAATTTTGAACATAAACTATATGATCTACTCAAGTAATGGCCACCCAAAACTTTTGATCACTAAATAACAGAGATATATTACTAGAGACTAATTTCAATAATTTTTCAGAAATTATTTGACCTCTAATTAATTTATCCAAAATAATTCCCTTAATCATATGTAAAGAAGGAAGTACCAAAATTATTCATCAGAAAATAATATAAAAATTACAGAATCTTAATAAGGTACAGAAAGGGTCATTGTGCAAAAATCATAATTTCACAGGCTTGCTAGACACCAAAATAAATTTAATTAATTTTTCTTGGGAAACCATACTTAATGAAGCAACCCTTAGAAATAATCTTCCAAAAATCCCATAAAAATGTACAGAGCTTTAAAACATAATAAAAGATCCTCTGGCTAAATTTCATCAATTTCCAGCAAGTAGTTACTTCATCATAAATTTCTAAGTAAATAGTATAAATTATCAAATTGTTAATGAAGTATCCAAAATAATAATCCTAAATTCATAATAAAATCTCTAGAGCTTGTACTAATTTTAAGCACTACTCAACCCAAATCTCATCACTTTGCAATGAGTTTTAGTGACATTTTCCTTCACTACAAAGTTTGTGCCCTAAGCCGGGGTTACGGTTTTGAGGGGATTTAAGGCTTCCAAATTCCCTAAAATTTTAACCAGAGGACCATACTAATCCTATGGTCCTCTCCACAAATTATCAAGTCATTCCAAGGTCATTTGACCCCATGACCTTCAAACCCTAAAAATCCCCATTAAGGGACCTACCCTAGGGCTCTAGGGCTACCCTACTCTTAACCATCCCAAATTCCATTGGAGGGTGGGTCATACTATAGAGAGTCAGTGGCCAAAATATCAGCCTCTGTTGAGGTGATTTGACCACTCAAAACCCAAAGGGGGTGCTTGACCTAATTAACCCTAAAAGGGTCAACATATGGTTGGATCAATACCTAACCAAAACATCTCCAAATGAGATGAAAATTTTACCAGTGCCCTAACATGCACTCTAAGACCACCCACCCAAATTTGGGTGGATTTTGAGGTGCTTATGACTGATAATTAATTTATTCATGGATTATTAAATTTTTCTAAAAACTATAGAAAACCTTCCTCCAAAAATTCCCATTTTTGGACAGGCCCTAGGTATTGTTAGGGTAGACAACCTGCCCAAATCTCAGATCATTTGGACAAGGTATGAAGGGTGGGCATCCATTTGAATCTCAGGATAGCCCTAGGTACAGGTCCCATGAAAATGAGTGCCATGGTCAACCCAGGCACCCAAATTGGTCCAAATAAATTTTATCATAAACTAGACTCTCCAGGCTACATATTTTATGTTGACCATGTTTTATGAAACAACACCTAGGTATTTTTAGAAATTAAAAACATTAAATATAAAAAAGTGTGACATGATTAAATAATAAGAAATTTATATCCTATGGTTTTATATCATCCCCAACACGAATCTTGGTGCAGAGTGGATGGCATCCCTTCATCATCTAGCTCCAGCCGACGGCCTGGATTCATCCCGCCTGGAGCTCTTTCCAAGCACTACCGCCGGCGATCCAGCCCCTGCCCCGGCCGGCCACCGCCACCATCACCTCCGTTGAGGTTGTGGCATATTCCGGTGGTTCTACAAAGTTAATTCTCGTCCCAAAACCATGGAAATATGAAATTGGTTCGGGCTCAATTGAGCCCGAACCTTGAACCTAGACGTTGCTACGATCTAACCATGAGATAAGGGGAGGAGGACCTTGCCGGCGGCCTGTAGTCGAGAAGATCGTCGGGAAGCCATCTTTGAAGGCGGCGTCGCTCTGTTTCTGCAACTTCACTATAGGGAGGCTCGGTTTCTTCAAGTAAGGATTGGAAAATCCTCCTCTCAGCCCACTGAAGGTGTTTAAAGCCTCGGATGGGGAGAGGAGAGGCTGGATCATCAATGGCCATTAATGGCCTTAAAAGTTACCTCTCGACCTTGGTGGTTCAGTGCATCCAGCCAATGGAAGGGCCTGGAAAGCCTCCTGATCTTCTCAGGGCTATTAGGGGAGGTGAACCAAGCAAAGAAGAATGGCCCTTGGCTTCCCCATGGCATGAATGTCCTTTACTCCATTTTCTCTCTCCTCCATTAAAGGGAAATTGGAGCTTTCTCTCTCCTGCCCCTCATGTACGAATTTATTCATCAATCTAGCATATTTGCAGCCCACTCATTCATCATTTCCAAGATATCAAGGCTAGCCCAAATGGGGGGAAATGGGCTTGAGCTTGGGTTAGCCTATTTGGTCTAATTTGACTTAACCTTAAGGTAGAGTTGACCTTGGTCAACATGACCATTTGGGTTGACCCCAGTGGGTCCCTGGTGACCCATTGGCCTCCCCTAAGGTCTATGTAGGGTTGGGTAGGGTTGATTTGGCACCTTGGAGGTCATTTGACCCTTGGTAAAGTCACTTTGACCACTTTGGGCTTGAGTTGACTTGGGTCAACTTGGTCTTTAGGACTGCACCCAATGTGTCCTTAGTGACCCATTGACCTCACTTTAGGTCTAGGAAGACCTGGGCAAGGTTGGTTGGGCACATTAGAGGCCAACTCCCCTTTGTTAGGGCACCTTGCCCAATTTAGGCCTATGGTGGTCCTAGGTCAAATTGGCCACTTTGGGTTGACTCCAATGGACCCTTAAGGCTCTAGTGGACCCCCTAATGGGTTAGTGATGTTGTGGTGGAGTCATGGAGTCATGGTAAAGCCCTAAGGTCAAACCCTAGGTTTTGTGATGAGGTTGTGCCATAAGCAGACCAAGGTGATTCTCACCTTGGCCTTCTATCACTTGGCCCTTTTTAGCTTCCTAGGGTTTTGTGATGACCTAGTCTTTGTCAAAACCACTCTTAGGGGTCTAGTTGGAAATGGGATGTTACAAATCCCATTAAACAAAACAAATATTTCGTCCCCAAAATCAAGGTTAAGCCTACGGGAATTTCTATCGAAGGAAATGAAACTTGTAACATCCCATAAGAAGTGAACGAATACATCTCGATGCTATGTTTGCTAAGTGGGGCTTAAAGGGAAACCTAAATCTATGACCAATTCGCCTAATTAGCAAAGCCAAGATCCCAATAAACAAAAGATTAGCCTCTACTCTTCCTAGATCATCCCTACTAGTTTAAAACAGGAAAGTAAATTGAACATCTTGAGAGGTTGTGAGGTATACCTGACTGAACAGCTCTGGATACTTTTGTCGCATCAGGTCCTGCGGTTCCCAGGTATGCTCCTCCTGGCCGTGGTTTCTCCATATAACTTTGATTAACGAAACCTTCTTGCGACGCAAGATCCGTACTCCTCTGTCATCGATCCGAACCGGCTCCAAGTGAACTGACCGGTCAGAAGCTACCGCTCCATCTGTGGTCGAAATCTGCTGCTCCGAGCATAGTAGAGCCCTCTTAAGTGAAGAAATATGGAACACGTCGTGTAAACCTATCAGTTCCGGTGGCAACTCCAGCCTATAAGCTAGGGGCCCGATCCGCTCCAGGATCATGTTTGGGCCCATATACCTAGGGCTGAGCATCTTCTTCCGACCACGCACCCGTAAAACTCTGTGCATGGACCAGATCTTCAAGAAAACCAGGTCTCCCACCTGAAACTCTACCTGACGGTGTCGGGCGTCGTAATACTTAGCCTGTCGGCTCTGCGCTTCCACATTCTGTCCCGTATCACTCTCACCTGAGCCTCGGTGTCTTCGGCAAAATCCGATCCCAACACCTTCGGATCCTCGTCCTGAATCCATGAAAGCGGAGTTCTACATCTCCTTCAGTACAAGGCTTCATAAGGAGCCATCCCTATGCTGGACTGGTAGCTGTTGTTATAGGAGAACTCGACTAGTGGTAAAAACTTCTCCCAAGGTTCGTTTCGATCCAGAATGCATAGCCTTACGAGGTCCTCCAATGTCCGGTTGGTGTGTTCCGTCTGCCCATCCATCTGGGGATGAAATGCTATGCTGAAGGTCAGCCACGTGCCTAAGTAAGACTGCACGGATCTCCACTCCCTGGATGTGAACCGACCATCCTGATCTAACACGATCGTCCTGGGTACCCCCTGGTAACGAATGAACTGCTCTACGAATCTCCGCACTAGTACCCCAACCGAGTCATCTTTTCTAATCGGAATTAATCTGGCCACCTTGGCCAGCTGATCGACGATGACCCAAATCGAATCGTTTCCCGTCCGTGATTGGGGAAGGCCATGAATGAAATCCATCGCGATGTCCTCAAATTTCCACTCCGGTACCAGAAGTGGCTGTAGCAATCCTGCGGGGTTTCTGCACTCCGTCTTCACCAGCTGGCATGCCTCGCAATGAGTCACGAAGTATGTAATGTCCTTCTTCATCCCCGGCCAGAACATCGTCTTCTTCAAGTCTGTCGTCATCTTGGTGATCCCCGGGTGTATAGAATATCTGCTACAATGTGCTTCCACCATGATGTCCTCCCGAATCTGACCTCCTGCAGGTATATATACCCTGCCTCTAAAATATAGCAATCCATCTCTCAGTGAATAATCTCCCGTCGAACCCTCCTTCAAGGCTTGGAATATCGGCTCTGCCCATGCATCTGTCTTCTGTCCATCCCGAAAGCGATCCTGAATATCATTTATGGCAACCATCGATGCTAGATACTCCATGTACAACTCTGGATCATTCTCGGACACTAGGGATATCTGCATATCTCTGAAAGACCGGACTAGCTACATGGAAATCAGTTGTGGTCCCTTCCCTGAGGTATCTACTCTCCGGCTCAGAGCATCTGCCACCACATTCGCCTTCCCGGGATGGTAGTGCATGGTGTATTGGTAATCCGACAGGAACTCCACCCAACGTCTATGTCTGATGTTGAGTTCCTTCTGTGTGTCCACATATTTCAAATTCTTGTGATCTGAGAAGATGTCACAGTGAACCCTGTAGAGGTAGTGTCGCCAAATCTTCAGAGCAAAGATCACTGCACCCATCTCCAGATCATGCACCAGATAGTTCTTCTCATGTATCTTCAGCTGTCGGGAGGTGTAGGCTATTACGTGCCCTTTCTGCATCAGAACGGCATCCATCCCCTGGTAGGAGGCGTCCACGTACACCTAGAATCCCTCCCTACCCGACGAAAGAGCGAGAATGGGAGCCGAGGTAAGCCGACCCTTCAACTCCACAAAGGCCGCCTCGCACTGTGGCGTCCAAATGAAAGGGGATTCCTTCTTCGTCAGAGATGTAAGAGGGAGTGCAATCCGGGAGAATCCTTCAACGAACTTTCAGTAATATCTGGCAAGTCCCAGGAAGCTCCGTACATCAGTGGCTGTCTTCAACGGTGGCCAATCTTGAACTGCCCGAATCTTGGCCCGGTCTACCGCCAACCCAGCACCGCTGATGATATGGCCTAATAAGGCTACCTCCTTTAGCCAAAACTGGCATTTGCAGAACTTCGCATACAGCTGGTGTTCCCGTAGCCTCTCTAGAGTCAAAGTCAGGTGTCGTGTATGCTCCTCCACCGTCCTTGAGTAGATGAGGATGTCGTCAATAAATACGATGACGAATACATCCAAATACTCCTCGAATACCCTGTTCATGAGGATTGTAAATGCTGACGGCGCATTTGTGAGCCCGAAGGGCATCACTGTAAACTCAACCAGTCCGTACCTACTACTGAAGGCGGTCTTCGGAATGTCCTCCTCTCGAATCCGTAGCTGGTAATAACCTGACCTCAAGTCAGTTTCGAGAAGAAATGCGCTCCTTCTAGTTGATCGAACAACTCGTCAATCTATGGCAGCGGGTATGTATTCCGGACCGTCAGTTTGTTCAGCGCTCGATAATCAATACACAAGCGGAGACTTCCGTCCTTCTTTTTGACGAATAGTATCGGGGCTCCCCACGGGGAAGAGCTTGGTCGGACAAACTCTGCCTCTATTAGTTCCTGCAATTGACTTCGGAACTCTGTCAACTCTTTCGGGGCCATCCGATAAGGGGCTCTAGATGCCGGATTGGCCCCCGGCACAAGCTGTATCTGGAAGTCATGCTCTCGGTGCGGAGGTAGTCTTGGCAGTTTATCTGGAAGGACGTCAGCAAAATCTCGCACCACCGGGATGTCTGTCACAGACTCCTTGGCCTCCGCCATCTCAAATAGAATCTGATAAACCTCCTCTCCCTGCAGATGGGCCTTAACGGCCAGTACTGAAGATAAGAGTATACGATAGGCAGGTCTTATACCTTCAATGACAATGACAGAGTCCCCGTGCCTCACGATGATCCTCTTTGCATGGCAATCAATATGGGAATGGTTCCAGTGCAACCATGTCATGCCCAAGATTAGCTCGAAGACTGGCATCCTTAGGATCGTTGCCGATACTTCGAATGACTTTCCGCCAATCTCTGCCTCCATGTTGCAGTGGGCAGAGGTGAATAGCTACGATCTGTCGGGTAGACGCACCCTCCTCATCAGGCCTGTGAACCGCTCCACACCTTCCAGCCCTTCCACGAAGGCTTCCAACACGAACGAGTGTGAAGCACCCGTGTCGAATAGTATATAGGCGGGCTTGCCGCTGATGAAGACTATACCTAGGGCGATTAAATATCTTAGGATTCAATAATGAGTTTTCTATCCTATTTATTCTATCTAGTGCAGTTCTACAAATTTGACAACTGATAAAGGGAATTCTATTTACAATTAAACATCTTGGTGTACCTGCTATGACCTGCTCTGGGTTCCGAGGCTGCGCCAGGTCCAAAGCATACACCTGCTCTCTTTCTTGTCTACGATCCCCACCCTGGTATCCACGTCCTCGACTACGACCTCGGCCTCCAAGATAATACGCTGGCTGGGCAGCCGGTGGTGCTGGTGGGGGTGCCCCCCTCATGGGGCAGTTCCTCCTGATGTGCCCCACTTGATGATAATTGAAGCATTCTGGCGGGGGATATGCTATACCCCCGGGGTCTCTGCACCTCCTGCATATGGGGTGGCTGAGGGGCCACCACTACTAGTTCCCTCTACTCCTGTCTCGTCTCCTGACATGGCTGGTGTAATGCCCCCACCTGTCACATGACATATAACGGTGGGTCCGGCCGGGGCCCCACGCCATATATCACATACAAGCGAAGAAATTACTTGTGGGAATCAAACTCTACGCGTATCCTTAACTCATTCCATTCTAGCGCAGCATTTTTTATGTTAGCATGAACTCAAATCAGAATGTCCACCAATATATAAAGATCACATTTATATATAACAACACCAGGAATGTATACAACCCACACACCCTGGCCTTATGACCTTACAGGTTCCTCTTTTCCACATCAATAATTTCGGACATCGGCATGCAGGCCGGCCACACATGAAATCCAAACACAGCTCTTTGCATGACCTTCAAGGGCCTATAGCAGCAAGCTAGCCATTCTTTCCACTTATGCAGTTCACGCCACAGCACCTGCAAGTAGACATCCAAGCCAACACCGAAAACAAAGTAACGATCAGCATTTGGCTGACCCATTATAACGACCCTACCCCCTACCCGGGGTAGTGGTTCCTTCCCTGTATACAGTGCTATCATCTATCATCAAGTATCATCAAACAACATATGTCTATCATTTTCTTTATCCCGCTAGCAAACACATTACATCACAAACGCTGGAATCCACCAGACGTTCCGTGCACTCAGGGCACCTTCTTGGCGTACCAGAATCCACCAGTCATACACCGCCGATCCGAGGTTTTAACTTGTTGGTTGACCGGCCCTAGTCCACCAGTCTCGCAAGCTGGCGACATCCCGCCCAAACCACTCAGAGGTACAACCTCACAACATCCAATAAACAACCAGAGTAGGTCGACCCACACCATGTGGTGTAGCACGCTGGGTTTATCCAAGCTCCCCAAGCATGTCTACCCATCGACCCCCCTCCTATTCCGATCGACCCACCCATGTGGTGCAGCAAGCCGGGTTTAACTCGGCTCCCCAAGCATTGCCACCAATCGATCCCTATCTAACTAGATCAACCCACCCTAGTGGTGTAACAGGCCGGGTTTATCTCGAGCTCCCCAGGCGTGCTACCAATTGATCATATCATAATCAGGAGCTTTGCCAAAGCCTCCTCACATTCAGCATCACATCCATACATTCATCACAATAGAAATCCATTTCCATCTCATCAAATCCACGGAGTCTCCTACGGTTTACCCATGAACATCACCAATCCAGACTACCGGTCCAGATGGGCTTCACACAGCATGCCTATGCCGTACTCCATATTTCCGGCCCTAAATGCAGACTCAACCAAGGAATCACTTCACGGATATCCACCTCTTGGTGGAGGATTCCAAGCACATGTATAAAAGAAGGACTTCGATGTCCAAGAAGGAGATCGTTACCCTTGAAGATCGCTTCGGCGCCATGAAGTAGCCGGATGGAAATCACCGCCTCGGCTCTGCCTTCACGAATCTGCTCTCGGATCTTCGCTTCGCACTCCGCGGCTCCTACAGCAGCTGGTAGACTCCTCCCTTCCCTCTTGCCTTAGGCCTTTCTTCCTCCCTTTCTTAAAATAACATGAAGAAGAAGAAGAAGAAAAGAGGGATTAAATCCCCTTTTTCTCGGCCTTCACAATACCTGGACAGAGCCCAACCATTGGATCCAGGAAGAGGGAAACAAACGGCTCAGATTTGGCCAGAAAAGCTTGAACACGGCCTGACACGCCCTGTGACACGCCCGTGTCACAGGACGTGTCCCTCTAAGCGGCAGTCAACCGACTCAAAACCAACAGTACACGGCCATGGGACACGCCCGTATCACATGTCGTGTCCCCGACACGCCCTCAAACACGCCCGTGTCTGAGGCCGTGTGCCTCAACGAAAATAATCCCAAAACAACCCGAGACTTCACACGGCCTGGCACACGCCCGTGTTCCTGGCCGTGTGCACCTGGACACACCCGTGTCCCACAAAAACGCCCTAGCTCGAAACGTCGAGTTGAGTTCGACGATCACTGACACGCCCTGGGACACGCCTGTGTCACATGCTGTGTCCTCACTCGAAACTCGAAACTCGACGATCGTCGAGCAAAATTCGTCGACCCGATGACTCGACACTACCCAGGCCTGACACGCCCTGGGACACGCCCGTGTCCTAGGCCGTGTGCCTCCTCTCGACATATCCTCGATCAAAAAATCGTCGACATCAAGACCGATCGAGGACACAGCCTCGACACGCCCTGCGACACGCCCGTGTTGCAGGCCGTGTCACCCATGCCTGAACCCAAATTGGCCCAAAATGACCCAGAACTTCGGGGTGTTACAATCCTCCCCTCCTTCAAATAATTTTGTCCTCGAAATTTGACTCCAAATCAACCAATCAACCACAAACAAGTGATTATGCACATTCATGTGTCGAATTCCAAACCCTCGCACATACGAACAAACATACAGCCCATACAAACATCCCTAACCATTCAGCCATATAAGACCTCAAAACAAGATAGCATGATTTATTTATCTCCTCACAATCACAAGTGCACCAAGCTTTTATCGATATGTACACCAACTGTTCTTCATCACAACGATATAAAGAAACATAGTTTGCATACACAACACCTCCGGTCATAACATCGAAGTGATTCACATCACACTTCACTTCCGCTCAGCCTCCCGATTTTGAAATTCGCGATTAAGAGGCAAATTAAACACCCGAGGCTGAATTTCACCAACTGAGCTTTGCGGCTCTTGCACTTCCATCGCATGCAATCGAGGTTGCGTCCGGGGTGCAGATGATTCGGCCACTTCTTTACCCTTTTCTTCATATGACGCACCTGTCTTTTTCTCACTCCCTGGAGGGGCATTCCGACAGAATTTTGCTATATGTCCTTGTTGCCCACAGTTATAGCATATACGCGTATCAATCCATCCTGGCCCATAAGTAGCCCCCAAAGAAACAGTCGACGGCGTTGATTCCATAGGCCTAAATCTTTTCTTCTCTCGTCGTCTGAACTCCGATTGATCCGACTGCGGCACTTTAGATTCTGCCTTTTCCGCCGCCAGTCTCTTAGTCTCGTATACTCGCTTCATATCTTTTTCCAAGGCACGAGCTGTATCGACCAATGCTTGAAAGCCTTGGCTCACTGAACTCGGGAGTGCCAACCTCAATTTATCCTGCAATCCTTCATAAAACCGATTTGTCTTTCGCGCTTCCTCCGCGAAAGTAGATCCCGCATATCTCCCCAATCTCGTAAACTCATGCAGGTAGGTATCAATATCTCGCTCACCCTGCACCAAACGGAGAAACTCATTTTCCATCGCAATCCTCTGCGACACTGGCACATACTTGGCTAAAAATATTTGGGAGAATTCATCCATTGAAACTTCAGTTAAACCTCGACCTGCCAAGTGATGCACTTCGATCTCATCCCACCACAATCTCGCATCGCCTTCCAACAGAAAAGTGGCCAACGTCACTTTCTGCTCCTCGACCGTCCTGATTGCGGTTAAGATCCTTTTTACCCTTGCCAACCAATATTCTGCCTGCGTTGGTGAAAGCGCTCCACCAAACGTAGGTGGATGAAAGTGCATAAAACGTGTCAATGAGTCGTCACTTGCTTGCGCTTCCACCACCACTGCAGCATGCTCTTGCCTTCCACCAGGCCTTATCTGTCCAGTTGGTTGTGCCTGTAACACTGCAAGCACTGTCTCCGTCACCACCCGTATGGCTTCTGCCGAGGGAGGCATAGGCACTTCCACGGGTGCTGCACTCTCATCAGACCGTTGGGGCTCAGACGGCCCAGCTCCATCCCTCGCCACCTATCAATGTACAGAACACCATGAATACATCAAATCATAACGATACTGCAACATTGACTCCACACTCACGCACATCATGTGCATGACATACATTCCTAGTGGACATTCATGAGTTCATTTATGTTCTCTCCTCCCAAACAATCTCAACCTGGCTTTGATACCACTTTGTAACGCCCCCACCTGTCACATGACATATAACGGTGGGTCCGGCCGGGGCCCCACGCCATATATCACAGACAAGCGAAGAAATTACTTGTGGGAATCAAACTCTACGCGTATCCTTAACTCATTCCATTCTGGCGCAGCATTTTTTATGTTAGCATGAACTCAAACCAGAATGTCCACCAATATATAAAGATCACATTTATATATAACAACACCAGGAATGTATACAACCCACACACCCTGGCCTTATGGCCTTACAGGTTCCTCTTTTCCACATCAATAATTTCGGACATCGGCACGCAGGCCGACCACACATGAAATCCAAACACAGCTCTTCGCATGGCCTTCAAGGGCCTATAGCAGCAAGCTAGTCATTCTTTCCACTTATGCAGTTCACGCCACAGCACCTGCAAGTAGACATCCAAGCCAACACCGAAAACAAAGTAACGGTCAGCATTTGGCTGACCCATTATAACGACCCTACCCCCTACCCGGGGTAGTGGTTCCTTCCCTATACACAGTGCTATCATCTATCATCAAGTATCATCAAACAGCATATGTCTATCATTTTCTTTATCCCGCTAGCAAACACATTACATCACAAACGCTGGAATCCAACAGACGTTCCGTGCACTCAGGGAACCTTCTTGGCGTACCGGAATCCACCAGTCATACACCGCCAATCCGAGGTTTTAACTTGTTGGTTGACCGGCCCTAGTCCACCAGTCTCGCAAGCTGGCGACATCCCGCCCAAACAACTCAGAGGTACAACCTCACAGCATCCAATAAACAACCAGAGTAGGTCGACCCACACCATGTGGTGCAGCACGCCGAGTTTATCCAAGCTCCCCAGGAATGTCTACCCATCGACCCCCCTCCTATTCCGATCGACCCACCCATGTGGTGCAGCAAGCCGGGTTTAACTCGGCTCCCCAAGCATCGCCACCAATCGATCCCTATCTAACTAGATCAACCCACCCTAATGGTGTAACAGGCCGGGTTTATCTCGAGCTCCCCAGGCGTGCTACCAATTGATCATATCATAATCAGGAGCTTTGCCAAAGCCTCCTCACATTCAGCATCACATCCATACATTCATCACAATAGAAATCCATTTCCATCTCATCAAATCCACGGAGTCTCCTCCGGTTTACCCATGAACATCACCAATCCAGACTACCGGTCCAGATGGGCTTCACACAGCATGCATGTGCCATACTCCATATTTCCGGCCCTAAATACAGACTCAACCAAGGAATCAATTCACGGATATCCACCTCTTGGTGGAGGATTTCAAGCACATGTATAAAAGAAGGACTTTGATGTCCAAGAAGGAGATCGTTACCCTTGAAGATCGCTTCGGCGCCATGAAGTAGCCGGATGGAAATCACCGCCTCGGCTCTGCCTTCACGAATCCGCTCTCGGATCTTCACTTCGCACTCCGCAGCTCCTACAGCAGCTGGTAGACTCCTCCCTTCCCTCTTGCCTTAGGCCTTTCTTCCTCCCTTTCTAGAAATAACATGAAGAAGAAGAAGAAGAAAAGAGGGATTAAATCCCCTTTTTCTCGGCCTTCACAATACATGGACAGAGCCCAACCATTGGATCCAGGAAGAGGGAAACAAACGACTCAGATTTGGCCAGAAAAGCTTGAACACGGCCTGACACGCCCTGTGACACGCCCGTGTCACAGGCCGTGTCCCTCTAAGCGGCAGTTAACCGACTCAAAACCAACAGTACACGGCCATGGGACACGCCCGTGTCACATGTCGTGTCCCCGACACGCCCTCAGACACGCCCGTGTCTGAGGCCGTGTGCCTCAACGAAAATAATCCCAAAATAACCCGAGACTTCACACGGCCTGGCACACGCCCGTATTCCTGGCCGTGTGCACCTGGACACACCCCTGTCCTGCAAACACGCCCTAGCTCAAAATGTCGAGTTGAGTTCGACGATCACTGACACGCCCTGGGACACGCCCGTGTCACAGGCCGTGTCCTCACTCGAAACTCGACACTCGACGATCGGCGAGCAAAATTCGTCGACCCGACGACTCGACACAACCCAGGCCTGACACGCCCTGGGACACGCCCGTGTCCCAGGCCGTGTTCCTCCTCTCGACACATCCTCGATCGAAAAATCGTTGACATCAAGACCGATCGACGACACAGCCTCGACACGCCCTGCGACACGCCCGTGTCGCAGGCCGTGTCACCCATGCCTGAACCCAAATTGGCCCAAAATGACCCAGAACTTCGGGGTGTTATTGCTGGTCTGCTACTCTTCTCCCATCTGTGATGCGGCCCCGCCGCTGATCATTTCGGTCCCCCCGGCCTTGGTCCTTAGTTCGCCGCTTCCGGCCTCAGGTAATATGCCAATCCGCCTCGATCCTTTTCGCTATCTCCAATATTCAAGGAATAGGCCCGTCGGACACGAACAACAGAGCTTCCCTCAGATCCTCTCGTAGGCCCTTATAGAACCTCTTCGTATAGCCCGCCTCATCCAGTTGGTAAGAATCTGCAAATCGGGCTATGTGGTTGAACTCCCGATGATATTCCACCACTGTCTTGCTACCCTGTCTCAACTGTAGAAATCTATCCTCCAACTCATCTCTGGCCGACTGCGGAACAAAATGCTCCAACAATGCGGCCCTGAACTCCTCCCAAGCAATCTCCGCAACCTCCCTGTCAGCAAACGTCGTATCCAGGAAAGTATTCCACCATCTCTTGGCATGGGACTCCAAGCAAGAGATAACCAAGGGCACTCTCTCCTCCCACTAGCACCGGATCCCGGTCAGCATCTCATACATAATGTCGAGGCACTCCTCCATCTGAACGGCCGACTCTGTCCCCAAGTAGGATGGGGGAGCAAGTCCTCGGAAAATGCTCAGCCAGTTGGACCCCGGGTTTAGCTATGGAGCCGAAACCTGTTGAGCCCTAAAAGCCTCCAAGATGGCTGTCAGAGTCTATCCCATCTCTGACTGTAGGAATGGAGTGGGGACTGGGGGAGGTGGTGCAACGTCTGGAGTCTGCTAAGCTCCGCCTTGTGGAGTAGGCTGAGCTGGGGGCTGCGAAACAAACTTCATTAGTAGGCAATTGACTGAAACCTAACTAAAGTGGACAATTTACATGTGATCCCTCATATGGGCACACCACTGCTTCCACTTCTTAGTTTGTCCCCAAACTAAACTCGCGTGGAGGTGACCCAGGGTTGTGGATTGCTACTTTTCGATCGAGGTCTCCTCTGATACAACTTGTAAGACCCCCTATTTTTTTAACAACGGGGTCTTAGGCCCAGAACCGCCGCTTTGCGGTGACACCTTCACGCCCTGAAGGGTCATCACTGCGAAACGCAGATTTTGCGGGCCGATTCGATCACAAAAAACCAACAAAAGTAGAGTAAACACAAGTGAGGTAAAAACTCTAACCAAAAGTCCACAATAAAATCACATCAAAGTAATAATATATCCACGAAGGGAGAGTTCACAAAATATAAATGTACTGCAAATAAGGGCTTAAGCCCGATACACCAAATCCTCACTACATAGTCACTCAAGCGGAAGCAAAATAAAACACTACTAAGGTCAGGGGCTCACAGTCCCTGTCGTCTGAACTCCGGTGCTAGACTGCCCCATCTCTAAGCGTGTCGACCTACGGGACTGCTCCTCCATGCTGTGCTCCATGGTCCCCTAAAATGATGTGGTTCAAAAACCATTAGTCTAAAAGACTAAGTCCTATCATCCTCCACCCCTTCCCCCATGGCCCCTAGTCACCGAGCGGAGAGGAAGAAAGGGGAGGACTTGAAGGTGGAGAGTACTCAAGAAATAGATGGCAGCGGAGCTATACTAGAAATTTTATAGTACATGTGGCAGTAAAGTAAAAAATGAAAAGTAACCTTAACTTATACGAAAACATATAAGCAAGGGATCTTTTACAGGGCTCCCATCGTATAAAGAGTCCCATGCCAATTTATACGTTGGGGGTGTCGGTTATTATCAGCAATATATATATATATATATATAAAGAATTTAACCTTAGTTTATAAACTTGCCCAGACAAGCTTATAGACCAAGGGGTCGTTTTGTAGGGCCTATTGTATAAGCGTCCCATACCACTTATACAATAGGTGACAGGGGTTTTATGCTATGATTATACTATGACATGCAAGTGGGTTATGATGCGATCATGCAAATGCAACTCACCCACCCGACTCTGTGTACATAAACCTGTAGTTCCCCCTTTCTAGAGCCGAACCTCCCAGGATACCTCTGTAGTGGCAGACGGAAGCGGTGGGTTGGGCCTCGCCCACCTCTAAGCCAGTAAAGCACTATCGGTCAGACCTATCGTACGCCTCAATGCTGGTGCACTAAGCGGACTCCTGCGTACTCTTGCCAGCTGGCGCACCGGACTTCTGTTGGCAAAGTGCTAGCCACACTTGCCGAGTTAACGTATTGGCATCGATGTATTAACACTCCAATACCGAAGACCCACCACCTTTACTTCATGCACATGCAACCTTATGTATCAGCACCGAGCCAAAGCTCTGCGGACCATCCCGTCTGTCACAAACATCAACCGAGCCAAAGCTCGCCGGGCCATCCTGCCCCTCACAAATATCAACCGAGTCAAATCTCGCCGGGCCATCCTGCCCCTCACAAATATCAACCGAGTCAAAGCTTGTCGGGTCATCCTGCCCCTTTCCACAACCACCGAGCCTACCGCCCGAACATCCTAGTCAAACCAACTTCCCGAGATACTGGGGTGTGTGAAAGTGAACCCCTAATTATTCTAGTTGCTCTTTAAGATTTATCACTCCTACAGTTTACTTTAGCCCAGGACTGCCCAAGGTATACCTCGTGAAGAGCTCTCAAAGGCACTAGGAACTATGATGGGATTAAGCTCAAAGCTCCCTTTCACAAGGCACTTACTATTATTGGTTCCTACCTGATTTCCCAACCCTTAATTAATTTTACTAAATCTAGTCCTAGTGCATTAAACACTTCCTCCCTACGGGAAGGGCGATCTTTCGCCGATCCCGAGCACCACCTAACACTAGTCAACCTCACACTCTACTAATCCTATCTTACAATGATGAACTCCTTTATTTACCCAAACCAGCAATCTACTGAGGATTCAACTCTTCAAAATTCATTACCCACTCTACTTCAGTTTCCGCAGTTATTATATGCAGACCACCCTATACTATATGAGATGTATAAAGGAGGTACTCCGATTGTCTTCCAAATCTCCTATAAAATTTAGCAGAGGTCTATCATAACAAATTTAGTCTAAAATTAGAGATTCATAATTTTTCTAATTAATTTGATATTTATTGAATTTTTCCAACTGTTTGTCCACGGGCAATTTTGAACATGAACTATATGATCTACTCAAGTAATGGCCACCCAAAACTTTTGATCACTAAATAACAGAGATATATTACTTGAGACTAATTTCCATAATTTTTCAGAAACTATTTGACCTCTAATTAATTTATCCAAAATAATTCCCTTAATCATATGTAAAGAAGGAAGTACCAAAATTATTCATCAGAAAATTATATAACAATTACAGAATCTTAATAGGGTGCAGAAAGGGTTATTGTGCAAAAATCATAATTTTACAGTCTTGCTAGACACCAAAATAAATTTAATTAAATTTTCATGGGAAACCATACTTAATGAAGCAACACTTAGAAATAATCTTCCAAAAATACCATAAAAATTTACAGAGCTTTAAAATATAATAAAAGGTACTCTGGCTAAATTTTATCAATTTCTAGCAAGTAGTTATTTCGTCATAAATTTGTAATTAAATAGTATAAATTACTAAATTGTTAATAAAGTATCAAAAATAATAATCCTAAATTCATAATAAAATCTCCAGAGCTTGTACTAACTTTAAACACTACTCAACCCAAATCTCATCACTTTTCAATGAGTTTTAGTGACATTTTCCTTCACTACAAGGTTTTTACCCTAAGCTAGGGTTAGGATTTTCAGGGGGTTTAAGGTTTCCAAATTCGCTAAAATTTTAACCAGAGGACCATACTAATCCTATGGTCCTCTCCACAAATTTTCAAGTCATTCCAAGGTCATTTGACCCCATGACCTTCAAACCCTAAAAATCCCCATTAAGGGACCTACCCTAGGGCTCTAGGGCTACCCTACTCTTAATCACCCCAAATTCCGTTGGAGGGTGAGTCATACTATAGAGAGTCAATGGCCAAACTATCAGCCTCTGTTGAGGTGATTTGACCACTCAAAACCCAAAGGGGGTGCTTGACCTAGTTAACCCTAAAAGGGTCATCCTAGGGTTGGATCAATACCTAACCAAAATATCTCTAAATGAGATGAAAATTTTATCAGAGCCCTAGCATGCTCTCTAAGACCGCCCACCAAAATTTGGTGGGAGTTTGAGGTGCTTATGACTCCTAATTAATTTATTCATGGATTATTAAATTTTTCTAAAAACTATAGAAAACATTTCTCCAAAAATTCCCATTTTTGGACAGGCCCTAGGTATAGCTAGGGTAGACTCCCTGCCCAAATCTCAGATCATTTGGACAAGGGATGAAGGGTGGGCATCCATTTGAATCTCAGGATAGCCCTAGGTATAGGTCCCACCAAAATGAGTGTCATGGTCAAACCAGGCACCCAAATTGGTCCAAATAAATTTTAGCATAAACTAGACTCTCCAGGCTACAAATTTTATGTTGACCACTTTTATGAAACAACACCTAGGTAATTTTAAAAATTAAAACCATTACATACCAAAAAGTGTGACATAATTAAATAATAAGAAATTTATATCCTATTGTTTTATATCATCCCCAACACGAATCTTGGCGCACAATTGATGGCATCCCTTCATCGTCTAGCTCCAGCCGATAGCATGGATTCATCCCTCCTAGAGCTCTTTCCAAGCGCCGCCGCCGGCGATCCACCCCCTTCCCCGGCCGGCCACCGCCACCATCACCTCCGTCGAGGTGGTGGCTCTAGCCAGGCGGCGGCACAACCGCCAGAGAGGCATATTCTGGCGGTTCTACCAAGTTAATCCTCGGCCCGAAACCATGGAAATACGAAATTGGTTCGGGCTCAATTGAGCCCGAACCTTAAACCTAGATGTTGCTACGATCTAACCATGAGATAAGGGGAGGAGGAGGACCTTGCCAGCGGCCTGGAGTCGAGAAGATCGCCGGGAAGCCATCTTTGAAGGCGGCGCCGCTCGGTTTCTGCAACTGCACTGTGTGGAGGCTCGGTTTCTTCAGGTAAGGATTGGGAAATCCTCCTCTCGACCCACTGGAGGTGTTTAAAGCCTCAGATGGGGAGAGGAGAGGCTGGATCATCAATGGCCATTAATGGCCTTGAAAGCTACCTCTCGGCCTTGGTGGTTCAGTGCATCCAGCCAGTGGAAGGTCCTGGAAAGCCTCCTGATCTTCTCAGGGATGTTAGGGGAGGTGAACCAGGCAAAGAAGAATGGCCCTTGGCTTCCCCATGGCATGAATGTCCTTTACTCCATTTTATCTCTCCTCCATTAAAGGGAAATTGGAGCTTTCTCTCTCCTACCCCTCATGGCCGAATTTGTTCATCAATCTAGCCTATTTGCAGCCCACTCATTCATCATTTCCATGATATCAAGGCTAGCCCAAATGGGGGGAAATGGGATTGAGCTTGGGTTAGCCTATTTGGGCTAATTTGACTTAACCTTAAGGTAGAGTTGACCTTGGTCAACATGACCATTTGGGTTGACCCCAATGGGTCCCTGGTGACCCATTGGACTCCCCTAAGGTCTATGTAGGGTTGGGTAGGGTTGACTTGGCACCTTGGAGGTCACTTGACCCTTGGTAAGGGCACTTTGACCACTTGGGTCAACTTGGTCTCTAGGACTGCACCCAATGTGTCCTTAGTGACCCATTGACCTCACTTTAGGTCTAGGAAGACCTGGGTAAGGTTGGTTGGGCACATTAGAGGCCAACTCCGCTTTGTTAGGGAACCTTGTCCAATTTAGGCCTATGGTGGTCCTAGGTCATGTAACACCCCCTATCCGTCGCATAGCATATAGCAGTAGGTCCGGCCGGGGCCCGACGCCGTATGCCATAGACAGACCGGGTGGTTACTCATGGAAACCATCCAACCAATCATAACATCCTACACAAAGCATTCTAGCGGAAGCAGTTTATAAAAGTTGCAAATAAGAACCCAGCACTAAAGCATGAATGTCCACTAATACCAAATAAGAATGATACAAAATACACCAGTACAAGCCTTAAGGCCTTACAAAAATTGTTCACTTCATATTACATGTTTTACAAACCACGGCACGCAGGCCGGTCATACATGAATAAAGTAGTAAACACTCCAATTAGGCCTTCGAGGGCCGGCTTCGCAAAAAGGGCTTTAGCCCGCTATTGACCGCTTGGTCCAGCAGCACCTGCAAACAACAAACCACCGCACGGTGGCAAAATAAGGCAACGGTCAGCAATGCTGACCAAATTATAACGATCCCGCCCCCAACTCGGGGCGGCGATGCTCCTTCCCTGCATTTCATTAGCATAAGCGAGCAATAAATATATATATCCATTTCATCACAGACATTGGCTCGCACGGCCACACGCCCGGTGCTCTCATGGCACATTCTCGGTGAACCGGTCGATGTCACGTCAATTAAAGCCATAGACATTCCGGACTCACCACCGCCACTATGATGGCCAAACCTATGAGCATTTTGTCTTCTTGGCTTAGGTCACGACAATTTAAGCCATCGACCGCCGAAGACCCTAATCTATGCCAACGGCAAGTGCCACATACCCTTAGGTCTCTTTAACCGAACGACATAGAATGGGTACGGTTCCATCTAACCCGTGCTCACATCGCAATGACAATTTAAGCCATTTGCGCGTGTCAAACTTCTCCAGATTCCTGTTTCCATCACAATTCACATAACCCGGTTATGTTCAAGTTGGCTCTCAGGCCACCAAGTTGGCAAGATCACGTATCCGCCCAGTTTTCCGGGTGCACCTTTGGGTTAATCCCCAAGGCTCCCTGTTGCAATCTACCGTGTAGAAAACCCGAAAAACAACCAATAGCACGGAGTCTTCTCCGGCATTATGCAATGCAACATCACCGATCCAGACCAACATGTCCGGGTAGGCTTCACACATCATGCCTATGTCCGTTCTCGCTTACGGACTCTATACAACGAGGACTTCACATATCTACCCGAAGGAACGCCTCCAACTCAACGCAAACTCGCGAGAGCAGGCTTCCTATGCAAAGAAGGAGAGCTACTCATGCTCAAGAAGAGAATCGTTACCCTTGCGTTCCTCTTTGGCGCCATGGAAAAATAAGCGGATGAAAAGCACCGCACTAGCTTGCCTCCGTGGATCCAGAGTCGGCTCGCGATTTGGAGCTTTGAAGCTCCTCTAATGGACGGATCTAGCTCCTTCTTCCTTCCTTGGCTCTCCTCTCTCTCTAAGATTTAGAAAGACAACCACTCATGAAAAGTGAGGGTTTCTAAGGCCCAATCCCGGGTATATCCCTTCAGGAACAACCCCTAGTCGTTGGATCATCAATTAAAGAAACAGACGGCTTTGATTCGGGACTGAAATGCCCAAACTGGACCGCACACGGCCTGGCACACGCCCGTGTCCAGGGCCGTGTGCCTCATTTTCCGTCAAAATCGGCTCGCCTGGAAAAACGCACGGGTATCGAACACACCCGTGTTCGACCTGACACGCCCGTGTTCCACCTGACACGGCCGTGTGGCCGGCCGTGTATCCCTATCATTTTTCCCCGAAAACAACCCGAGCACTGCACGGGTTCTAGGACACGCCCGTGTCCTTGCCCGTGTCACCTCAACATGCCTGGGCTCCAGGCCGTGTACACGGTCTCGACACTCGATACTTTGTCGAGCGAAGATCGTCGACCTGACGACACGGCCTTGGACACGCCCGTGTCCTAGGCCGTGTGCCTTGTCTCGACACAATGTCGAGCAAAATGTCGACTCCCCGGGACGAGTGTCGACACGGGTCGACACGCCCTGCGACACGCCCGTGTCGCAGGCCGTGTGCCATGTCTCGACACTTCGTCGAACGCAGAGTGTCGACTTCGCGGGCTAAGTATCGACACGGGTTGACACGCCCTGCGACACGCCCGTGTCGCAGGCCGTGTGCCTAGTCTCGACACAATGTCGAGATCAAAATGTCGACTTCCCGGCTGAGTGTCGACACAAGCTTGACACGCCCTGGGACACGCCCGTGTCCCAGGCTGTGTGCCTGCAGCCAGAACCCAAAGCTGGCCCAAAACGTCCCCCGTCGCTCTTTTGAGTTTCGGGGCGTTACAACTCTCCCCCTCTTAAAAGAATTTCGTCCACGAAATTATATAAAGGAAAGACATGTACAAAACCAAAATTTGTACCTGAGCGGAACAACTCCGGATACTCGTCAAGCATAGTCTGCTCTCGCTCCCAAGAGAGCTCCTCACGACCGCAATTGTCACACCGGACCTTGACCATCCTGATCTCTTTATTGCGTAGCCGCTTGACCTCCGAGTCCTCAATCCGCACGGGCTTGACCTTTGTCGTTAACCCACTATCCACCAGCACTTGATCAACCGCGATCACTTGCGTAGGCTCTTGCACCGCCTTCCGAAGCACCGAAATATGGAATACATCATGTAAACCACTTAGCTCCACTGAAAGCTTCAACTGATAGGCCGCTTCACCGACTCGCTCCAGAACCTCAAACGGCTCAAGGTACCTCGGGCTTAGCTTTTTCAATCGCCGCACCCGCGAGACACCCTTGAACGGCTTGATCTTTAAGTACACATAGTCGCCCACAGCGAACTCCACGTTCCTGTGATTGGCATTATAGTACTTCGTTTGCCGGTCCTGAGCGATAAGCAACCTCTCCCGAATGGTTCTCACCAAAGAAGTAGCATCCTCCACTTCCAATCGCTTATACAACTTTGACCCACCCGTTTCTAACCAAGACAATGACGTGCGACATTTTCTACCATATAGGGCCTCGAAAGGCGCCATCTGAATACTCGCTTGGTAGCTATTGTTGTATGCGAACTCCACCAAATACAGGTGGTCTTCCCACAGCTTTCCAAAATCCAAGACACACATGTGGAACATGTCTTCCATGGTTCTATTGACCCTCTCGGTCTGCCCATCCGTTTGCGGATGGAAGGCTGTGCTGAATTTCAGCTGTGTTCTCAACATTTGCTGCACAAGCCTCCAATCATTGGACATGAACCGCCCATCTCGGTCACTCACAATGCTGCGGGGCACACCATGAAGCCGTACTATGTTATCCACATAAATCTTTGGGAACTTCTCCACCGGATCATCCTTCCTATGCGGAATAAAATGCGACACCTTCGTTAGCCGATCAACAACCACCCAAATGGCGTCGTTCCCCTTTTGCGACCTTGGCAAACCGTGCACAAAGTCCATAGAGATGTCGTCAAATTTCCACTCTGGAATAGGCAAGGACTTAAGAAATCCTCCTAGCTTTTGGCACTCCGCCTTCACCAAGGCGCAAGTTTGGCACTTCGCTACGTATAGCGCCACATCCTTCTTCAAACCCGAACACCAAAACAGTTTCTTCACATCACGGTACATCTTCGTGCTCCCCGGGTGAATCGAGTACTTGGCATGGTGTGCCTTGTACAACAAGTCCACCCGCAAATTGCCCACACTTGGGATGCACAGAAGACCGTCTTTCCAAAGCAATCTGTCCTCCACAACGAATTGGGAATTTGACCCATCCAGAGCCTCCACCATGAACTGCTTCATATGAGCATCCAAATCCAAAGCCTGCTGAATCCGATCAGCCAGGTCATATTGGACTTCAGTCCAATTCAGAACTGCTTCAGCACTTGATTGCCTATCCACACAAACAATCTCCAACGCCTCCAACTCCCGCACCAACCGCTCATCATGCATCGATAGCCAATTGGCCTGAGCTGGGGCTCGGCGACTCAACGCGTCCGCAATCGCATTACCCTTACCAGGCACGTAGTGGATCTTGAATGTATAGTCCCCCAGGAACTCCATCCATCTACGCTGCCGCATATTCAGATCCTTCTGATCAATAAGATACTTCAGGCTCTTGTGATCGGTGTAGATATCAATCTTCACACCGTACAAATAGTGTCTCCACAGCATCAAGGAAAAAATCACGGCCGATAACTCCAAGTCATGGACCGGATAGTTCCTTTCATGCACTTTTAGCTGTCTCGAGCCATAAGCTATTACACTTCTGTGTTGCAGTAGCACGCAATCCAAACCGCTGCCCGAAGCATCACTATAAATCTCATAGCCTTCGGTCCCACATGGCAAACTCAGCACAGGCGCCGTGGTCAACCGACACTTCAACTCCTCAAAAGCTCGCGTGCACTCCGGCGTCCAAACGAACTTATGCTCCTTCCTCGTCAAAGTAGTGAAAGGTAACGCTATCCACGAGAAGTCCTCTACGAAGCGCCTATAATAGCCGGCAAGCCCCAGAAAGCTCCGGACTTCCGCTACCGTAACAAGCTCAGGCCACTCCCGTATCGCAACGATCTTCGCCGGATCCACAGAAATACCCTCTCCACTCACTATGTGACCGAGGAACGCCACTGAGGACAACCAAAACTCGCACTTCGGGAACTTGGCATACAGTTGATTTCTCCTTATCGTCTCCAAAACCAAATGAAGATGCTTGAAGTGATCTTCCTCACTTTGTGAGTACACCAAAATATCGTCGATGAAGACAATCACGAAATGGTCCAAGTACTCCCTGAAAGTCCTGTTCATCAAATCCATGAACACTGATGGCGCATTAGTCAGCCCAAACGGCATGACCGTAAACTCATAATGCCCATATCTCGTACTAAACGATGTCTTCGGGATATCACTCTCCCTTATTCGCAGCTGATAGTACCCAGCCTTGAGATCCAAATTCGAGTACACCGTCGACCCGACTAACTGATCAAAAAGATCATCAATCCGGGGGATCGGGTACTTGTTCTTCTCCGTCAACTTGTTGAGCTCCCGATAATCAATACATAGCCTCAAGCTTCCGTCCTTCTTCTTAACAAAGAGGACCGGTGCGCTCCAAGGCGAAGAACTCGAGCGCACATACCCTTGCTCCAACAACTCTTGCAGTTGAACTTTCAGCTCCGCCATTTCTTTAGGCGCTAGCGGATAAGGAGATCATGACATAGGCTTTGCACCTGGCACTAGCTCAATCGTAAAATCTATCTCCCGCTGAGGCGGGGCTCCAGGAAGATCTGCGGGAACACATCAGGGTATTCTGATACCACTGAAATACAATTCAACGCGGGCTTCGGCTTTGCAACCTCCACTAGTGTAAAGAACAGTTCTGCACCGGCACGAACCGCCTTCACCACCTGAAGAGCAGACATCAATGTCTTGCTTGACCCCTTTAAGCCAGTAAAAGTCGTCTCACGACTTGCTCCCAGCTTGACTTCCTTGCGACCGCAGTCAATATAGGCCTGCTGCTCTGAGATCCAGTCCATGCCAAATATAACGTCAAACTCCACCAACGAAAGTAAAGACGCCTGCAGGTCGAACTCCTGATCCCCAATACGAATCTTAACATCGCAGATCCTATCCGCTCGCATCGAACACCCATTGGGAAACAACACATCCAACTTATCCTTCGCCATCAAAGAAGGGACTTCGATGCATGATATAAATCCTTCGGACAAGAAGGAGTGTGAAGCTCCCGTATCGAAGAGTGCTCGTGCCGGATTTTCACAAATCAAAACAAATCCTAAACAAGCAGTGGTAAGGTAACATGTACATAACAAGTATTTAAAGAAGTTGACTTGCTATAAATTAAACCGTACATGTCATCACATCAGCCTGTTTGATGGCCTCTTGTTGGCCATGACTATACACCCTTGGTTGGGCCGGAGCATAGTGGGACGCGGTCGACTCCACCGCCTTGCCCTTCTCTTCATAAGTCGCTCCCGGCCTTCTCTCGGACTTAGGACGTCCGCTCCAACAGTCACGGGCAAAGTGCCCCGTCTTTCCACAAGTAAAACACGCGCCCGAGGTCCGACCCGTAGTCACCCCAGAAGCACCAGAAGGAGCTGGACCCGAAGTCCTATGCTTCTTGAAAGACCTCCGATAGCCGGACTTTGAAGTAGTCGGCACTTTGAATTCAGATTTCCTATCACCCAAGCTTTTCTTTGCTTGTACATTCTTCATGTCCTTCTCCAAGGACCGGGCAGTGTTGACCAAGGTCAAGAAACCCTGCGTCATCGGCCCCGAGAGTAGTAATCTCAACTCATATCTCAAGCCTTCGTAGAATCGATTAGTTTTGCACTCCTCATCCGCGATGGTGGAGCTAGCATATCGACTCAAACGAGTAAACTCGTGGAGATATTCATCCACACTCCTCTCACCCTGAACCAACTTCAGAAACTCATTCTCCAACGCTATCCTCTACGCCGAAGGGAGGTATCTAGCCAAGAACAATCTCGAGAACTCCTCCATCGACTCATCAACAAGTTGCCTACCTCTCAATAGGTGCAACTCCAATCCTTCCCACCACATTCTCGCTTCACCGTCCAGAAGGAACGTAGCGATGGTGGTCATTTGCCACTCCTCCATCTTCGTTGCTGTCATGACTCTCTTCACCCTGCAGAGCCAGTCTTCAGCCTGAGATGGGGTCCCCAACCCCGAGAATACCGGAGGGTTAAAGCTCATTACATGCTTAAGCTGCCTCTCGGTTTCCCTCCTTGGCACCAACGGTTCCACAACCACTTGCTCCCTCTCCTAGGCTCAGCCTCTTGCAGCGGTACCTGCTCCATCGCAGGAGCGGGCTGCTGCATTTGCCTTGCAGGCTACGCATTTATCACGACCAACACTGCTTCGGCCACCAATCATATGTTCTCAGCAGATAGAGGTGTTGCAGGAGCAACATCTGGTGCACTGCTTGCCTCAGAAACTCGGCGTTCTGACGGCCCAACACCACTTCTGGTCACCTATAGTGGTACAAAACACCGTTAAGCGACCAAATAAAATTGCAAACAGCAATTATAGGAACACACAGTTTCCTCACACACGTGTATTTTCATTCCTAAGTGGACATTCATGGGTTCTTTTACTGTTATAACTATGACGCACACAATGTGCTCACCACCCCTTAAAAAGAATTCGCCCACGAATTCATTTTAAGCCCGACCAAAACCAGTAGTCTGATACTAAATTGTAACACCCCCTATCCGTCGCATAGCATATAGCAGTAGGTCCGGCCGGGGCCCGACGCCGTATGCCATAGACACACTGGGTGGTTACTCATGGAAACCATCCAACCAATCATAACGTCCTACACAGAGCATTCTAGCGGAAGTAGTTTATAAAAGTTGCAAATAAGAACTCAGCACTAAAGCATGAATGTCCACTAATACCAAATAGGAATGATACAAAATACACCAGTACAAGCCTTAAGGCCTTACAAAAATTAATCACTTCATATTACATGTTTTACAAACCACGGCACGCAGGCCGGTCATACATGAATAAAGCAGTAAACACTCCAATTAGGCCTTCGAGGGCCCGCTTCGCAAAAAGGGCTTTAGCCCGCTATTGATCGCTTGGTCCGGCAGCACCTGTAAACAACAAACCACTGCACGGTGGCAAAACAAGGCCACGGTCAGCAATGCTGACCAAATTATAACGATCCCGCCCCCAACTCGGGGCGGCGATGCTCCTTCCCTGCATTTCATTAGCATAAGCGAGCAATAAATATATATATCCATTTCATCACAGACGTTGGATCGCACGGCCACACGCCCCGTGCTCTCAGGGCACATTCTCGGTGAACCGGTCGATGTCACGTCAATTAAAGCCATAGACATTCCGGACTCACCACCGCCACTATGACGACCAAACCTATGCGCATTTTGTCTTCTTGGTCTGGGTCACGACAATTTAAGCCATCGACCGCCGAAGACCATAATCTATTCCAACGGCAAGTGCCACGTACCCTTAGGTCTCTTTAACCGAACGACATAGAACGGGTACGGTTCCATCTAACCCGTGCTCACATTGCAACGACAATTTAAGCCATTTGCGCGGATCAAACTTCTCTCGAGTCCTGTTTCCATCACAATTCACATAAACCGGTTAAGTTCAAGTTGGCTCTCAGGCCACCAAGTTGGCAAGATCACGTATCCGCCCAGTTTTCCGGGTGCACCTTTGGGTTAATCCCCAAGGCTCCCTGTTGCAATCTACCGTGTAAAAAACCCGAAAAACAACGAATAGCACGGAGTCTTCTCCGGCATTATGCAATGCAACATAACCGATCCAGACCAACATGTCCGGGTAGGCTTCACACATCATGCCTATGTCCGTTCTCGCTTACGGACTCTATACAACGGTGACTTCACATATCTACCCGAAGGAACGCCTCCAACTCACCGCAAACTCGCGAGAGCGGGCTTCCTATGCAAAGAAGGAGAGCTACTCATGCTCAAGAAGAGAATCATTACCCTTGCGTTCCTCTTTGGCGCCATGGAAAAATAAGCGGATGAAAAGCACCGCACTAGCTTTGCCTCCGTGGATCCGGAGTCAGCTCGCGATTTGGAGCATCGAAGCTCCTCCAATGGTCGGATCTAGCTCCTTCTTCCTTCCTTGCCTCTCCTCTCTCTCTAAGATTTAGAAAGACAACCACTCATGAAAAGTGAAGGTTTCTAAGGCCCAATCCTGGGTATATCCCTTCAGGAACAACCCCCAGCCATTGGATCATCAATTAAAGAAACGAACGGCTTTGATTCGGGACTGAAATGCCCAAACTGGACCGCACACGGCCTGGCACACGCCCGTGTCCAGGGCCGTGTGCCTCATTCGCCATCAAAATCGGCTCGCCTAGAACAACACACGGGTATCGAACATGCCCGTGTTCGACCTGACACGCCCGTGTTCCACCTGACACGGCCGTGTGGCCGGCCGTGTATCCCCATCATTGTTCCCCGAAAATAACCAGAGCACTGCACGGGTTCTAGGACACGCCCGTGTCCTTGCCCATATCACCTCAACACGCCTGGGCTCCAGGTCGTGTACACGGTCTCGACACTCAACACTTCGTCGAGCGAAGATCGTCGACCTGACGACACGGCCTTGGACACGCCCGTGTCCTAGGCCGTGTGCCTTGTCTCGACACAACGTCGAGCAAAATATCGACTCCCCGGGACAAGTGTCGACACGGGTCGACACGCCCTGCGACACGCCTGTGTCGCAGGCCGTGTGCCATGTCTCGACACTTCGTCGAACGCAGAGTGTCGACTTCGCGGGCTAAGTGTCGACACGGGTTGACACGCCCTACGACACGCCCGTGTCGCAGGCCGTGTGCCCAGTCTCGACACAATGTCGAGATCAAAATGTCAACTTCCCGGCTGAGTGTCGACACAAGATTGACATGCTCTGGGACACGCCCGTGTTCCAGGCCGTGTGCCTGCAGCCAGAACCCAAAGCTAGCCCAAAACGTCCCCCGTCGCTCTTTTGAGTTTCGGGGCGTTACAGGTCAAATTGGCCACTTTGGGTTGACTCCAATGGACCCTTAAGGCTCTAGTGGACCCTCTAATAGGTTAGTGATGTTGTGGTGGGGTCATGGAGTCATAGTAAAGCCCTAAGGTCAAACCCTAGGTTTTGTGATGAGGTTGTGCCATAGGCAGACCAAGGTGATTCTCACCTTGGCCTTCTATCACTTTGCCCTTTTTAGCATCCTAGGGTATTGTCATGGCCAAAACCACTCTTATGGGTCTAGTTGGAAATGAGATGTTACAGAAGAACTCTGTTAACTGGGGACATATTCTATTTGAGTTGATAAAGAAGAAGAATACAAAGAAAGAAGTGTCTTTTACAAGGATTCTGGGGATTTTCCTCTAGAAAAAGGCACCAGAACTAATAGTTTCACAGCCCATCTTCATCAATGCCTCAAAGAGGCTTACATCTACTCTTTTTGGCAGATGGGAGAGAACAATTCCAAAGCCCTCCAGGGCCTCTTCTTCCTCAAGAACTTCCGAGAGCACAAGGGCTGTTCCAGCCACTCCCCACGTTGTTGAATAAATTTCCATTCCACCTCTTCCTTCCTCAACACTACCTCCAGAAGATGTCCTTCCTTCCACAAGAATTCCTTCACCTCCTCCACAACAACAACCATCCTCAATTATTCCCCCTACTTCACCTCCTCCTCAACAACAACATGTCTCACCAATGCATCAAAAAACACATACTGAAACTCCAGAACACATCACACCACCTCCATCTTCATTACCACCTCATCTTACTGACATTCCTCCTCATACATTCTTATCATCCCCCACTTTGATTTGCTTCCCTCCTTACCATCTACACCAACCACACCTCAGCATGACATTTCCACTCATATTCCATCTCCTGGTGCATCACCTTCTCAGGATGACATCATGTAAGATGTTTGTTGAATTTTCCCGGACCTTGGAGTGAGCAGGGGTTATCTCAACTAAAGTTAGTCACAACCAGAAACACATGCAGCAACAAGAGTATTTATTGATTAATAACTAACTTCTTTACAAGGCAAGACATACATGGCGAGACATGATTCGCCAAACCCACCACAGGGAGAGCAGAGATAATTACAAAGACAAGTCAACATAAGCCGCGCGGACTCAAACACGAAGACGCTGGTCTACTGTTATAGAGTCCGCATAATCCGCCAGGTCGCCAGACCACAACCCAAGCCGCGCAGACTGTCCATTATTCCAATGCTAAGCTCTAGACGTCGATCTGCAAGCTGCCTAACCGTGAGGTCACCTAGCCGTCACACCGCACAAGCTGCGATGCCGAATAGAACAATTCGCTTGAAGCAAGCGACTTATTGAACTCCGAGCCAAGTTGCCAAAGAGAAGACCTTCTGGTCGCTGTCCGCGACCTGCTATTTACCGCCTGTTTCTTAAGCGCAGAGTCCACACTGTCCCTGACTGCAATCAGAGCCAAGTCCTGGCTTTCCAGCGCTATCCGTACAACCTGCACATCATAAACCGGTCAACTCTATCAAACCGCGCGGACACTAAAAGTCAATCCGCAACAACTTATCGTGGGCTCACTTACTGTTCATTCGCTCTCTTAGGTTCTCTATTCATAATGTGACAAGGGTCCTATTTATAGGCACGATGAGAAGTGTGGTCACCGCCCTAGCCGATAGGATCACCGCCACATCCCGCAGCAAGTACAAGTGTATCTACAAGCCCGTGGATACACTCCAGTCCGCCGCGACCTGTGCAGGATAGCCAGTCCGCCTAGACATCACCAAGGCCGGACACAATGCCAGTCTGCCTTGTCGCTACAGGCCAAGCAAAGACTGCCATAGCCGAACTCTACAACAACTGTCCTGCAATCCACAGACACAGCTCCACTCTGCTTATCCCGAGCCCACAGCCTCCATACCAAGGCAACTGCCATACTCAGCGGACATAGCTCCAGTCTACTTATACTGCGCATACCTCCAGTCTGTATATCCCGCAGACTGCTCCAGTCCGCATATCCTGCAAATTGCTCTAGTCTGCATATCCCACAGACTGCTCCAGTCCGTATATCCTGAGTCCACAACCATGCCAGCAAGGCAGCTGTCGGACTCAGCAGTCCCAGCTCCAGTCCGGATGCAGTTGCGAACGTAGTCTCCAGTCTGCTTATCCCCCAGCTCACAATCAAGGCACAAAGCAGTTCTACCGAGCTCGGTGGACTGATAAGCAGTATGCGCTCCACTGCACGATCTCCTCAGACTGAGCCAAACATAGACTTGTTTCAGAACCAACCAAGTCCATACCACTGGCCGCAAGGGCCAGTCCGCACTTACTGGTGGACACTAGAACCAGTCCACCTGCCTCGACTAACTCCAGTATCAGTCTGCATTGACTGGCGACCTTCACGGCTTCCGCTTGCCGCTTCACCAGAGCAAGACCAAGGCTTCTGCCAAGCCGGTCTGTCGAGCTCCAGTTCTTCAGTCCACTTCTTGCCGGACTCTGCGGATAGAGTCGTTATCCGCCCTGTTACCTTCTAGGATACAACTGCTTGAAGAGCATACGCCGTCCTGGAAAACCACCACTGTTGTTCACTTAGTCCGCGCGAACAGACCGCCCAGGCCGCCATAGAATAAGCCGTCTGCACCAGCCCTACCGACCTGGCTGTCCGCCAACCCTATCTGTGTAGTCCGCGCAGATAGGTTGCCCAAGTCCTCCATTCACCCACTTTCACTTCATAATTTTCAACACTCCCCCTTGAAGTGAGAAGTGATGAAGAACTCCAGCAGCTCCTATAACCTTGCACCTGGTCCCTCCGATAGCACCTTCGAGGAGATGTCCAAGTCATATTCCTCGTCTCGCATATCCTGGACCATGAGGGAGCCCTCCAGCATCTCCCAAAAGGAGTCATGCTTCCCTCTGCATTCTTCTTCAGCTTCGACCTCCACTCGAGCATCATAGGAGCATCACCAACGACCTTGGGCATAGGGGCCCAAGCCTTGTCACCTCTGAGAGTAGTCACCTCCTCAGCTTTGGCATCATCAACCTCCTTGACTCTAGTGGTGTCATCACAACTAGATGGCACTCGCTCGACCTAAGGGCTTACAAGGAAACATGAGACCAAGGTCACCGCATTCCCTTCGCTATATCGAGCTGGTGGGTTGCTGATCCTCTTCGATCTCCAAAGAACCTGATCACGGCTAACCACCTCCGCTGCTCCTCCTGAACCAGCTCCGTTCCAGGGCAAACTAAGAACAATGCTCCCCTTGCTTCCTGAACAAGAATCCTCCTCACTAGAGCCAGGAGCACCTGAAGCAACGCTCCCCTGCTTGCTGAACCAGAAGTATCCATTCTTGAAAAAGAACTACCTGGAACATCGCTCCTCCTGCTTCTCGAACCAGAAGCCTCCGTATTCGAGCCAGAAGCACCTTGAGCATTGCTCCCCCTGCTTCCCGACCCCAACGCCTCTGTCCCGGAGCTAGAACAGCCTGGAGCTCCTGGTGACTCAGACAGCTCCAACTGAACCATAGCAGCAGCCTCCTTCAGCCCACCATCTAACCTGCTCATCTCTATCTCCATATATGAGCTATCCCAATATGATGTCAGCTCATCGAAGACAACGTATCTCGACATGATGACCCTCTTTGTCACAGGATCCATACACCTCCATCTTCTCTTCTACTCATCATACCCCACAAAGACTAGCTTCGTCTTGAGAGCATTCGGAGCATGTACGTAGTAGGTAGATCCAAACATCCATAGGTGCTTCACACTGGTCTTCACCCCGAACATCATCTCATAAGGAGTCTTCACATAGATCGGATTAAGAGGCATACGATTGATGATATGAGCAACACAGGCCATTCCTTCTGCCCAAATGGCCTTTGGAATGCCTTTGCACTGAATCCAATACTTGCAGGTCTCCGTCAACAAACGGATCATCCGAACTGCAACACCACCTTACTGTGAAGTATGTCCACAAGAAAGCTCCCTTCAGATCCCATGCTTCCTGCAAAAGTTCGAGAACTCGGTTGAGCCGAACTCACCACTGATGCTTGTCCTCAACTTCTTGATCCACAGGACAAGCTGGTCGTCTACAAGCTTCTTGAACTCCAAAAATAAGAGGAACATGTTTGACTTCTCCTTCATGAAGTATACCCAAGTATACCTTGAATAGTCATCAACCAAAATCAGCATGTACCTGCTACCTCCAAGACTGGCGGTGACGGTCGGTCCAACCAGAGCACAATGGACAACCTCCAAAGGTGCTATACATCTGGACTGCACCTTATCAACCGTAAAGCGATAAGCTTCACCAAGCTGACATCCCACGCAAGCTTGACCGTTGCCGTAGGATGACAATCTAGGCAAACCTCTCACGAGTCTTCTTTCCGCCATTGCTTTCAGCTTGTCCATCCCCACATGCCCAAGTATTTCATGACAGATAGCTGCACTATCACTGGCCTTCATCCAATCACCATCTGAACTTGTTGATGACCCAACCAAGTTCTTCTCCTTTCCTCCAACATGAGCTACGTTCACCGAGAGCAAGACAACCTTGCACTCCTTCCTTAGGTGACCATGCTGCTTGCATCTATAGCACCTTGGTCCTTCCTTCCTCTTCCCATCGCGCATAGGAGAAACACTCCTCTCTTGCTGATATAAAGTAGAAGGACCATCATCTGCAGCAACCTTCACCTCCTTCCTGAACAATCCATCAAGGGAAGTCCAAACCTCCGCAGCTGACCGACATCCACTAATGTGGTCCAAGAGCTCCGATGAGATCACCGGCTTGAGAATAGACCTCGCTCTCGTATTTGTCTCCTTCCAAGCTCTCATCTATTCAGCATTGCCAGCAGTAACCCCTTGTATTTCTGCTCTGCATACCACCTCCCAAAGGTCCTCGCCAAGAAGAAAGCTATCCATCCAAGACTTCCACCTCTCAAAGTTCGTCTCTGTAAGGTGTTTAATTCCAAGACTACTTGCATCTTCCACTGCCATGGTTCTACCACTGGTTCCCTCTTCACAAGAGAAACAACCACTTCAATTGATCACTGCTTATCCACTCCAACCTGGCTCTGATACCTTGTTGAATTTTCCCGAACATTGGAGTGAGCAGGGGTTATCTCAACTAAAGTTAGTCACAACCAGAAACACATGCAGTAACAAGAGTCATTATTGATTTACAGCTAACTTATTTACAAGGCGAGACATACATGGCGAGACATGATTCACCAAACCCACCATAGGGAGAACAGAGACAATTACAAAGACAAGTCAACACAAGTCGTGTAACGCCCCAAAATTCGAAAGAGGGATGGACAGCGTTCAGAGACAAGTTTGGGTCTTGGTGAGGGTCACACAGCCTTGGACACAAGCGTATCCATGGTTGTGTCGTACTCGGGTTCGATGAAGAACTTGGGTGGTCGACGAACTGCGCTCGACGAAGTGTCGAGACAGTGAACACGGCCTAGGACACAGGCGTGTCCATGGCCGTGTCGTGTTTGGGTTCGATGATTTTCGCGTGGTCGACGAAAACGCGGTCGACGATCGTCGAGAGGACGAACACAGCCTGAGACACGGGCATGTCCCAGGCCGTGTCCTACTCGGGATGATAGCCAGGCCATGTGAGGGGATAAACATGGCCTGGAGCCCAGTCATGTTCGTGTATGATACGAGCGTGCCAAATGTGACACGGGCGTGTTGAGTACCCGTGTTCTCCTCAGGTTGTGTTTGGTCCTGTGTCGATGGAGGAAAACGCCTAGGCACACGGGCATGTACTGAGTGACACGGGTATGTCAACTTTGACACGAGCGTGTTCAGAGCCCGTGTCTTGTTCTGGGTACGACAGTTTTGGCGTCGATTGAGGCACACGACCTTGGATGCGGGCGTGTCTCAAGCCGTGTTCGGCCCAGGAATTTTGGTTTTAAGTGTGAATCGTAGCCGTTCGTTTCATTCTTTTAGGATCTGATGGTTCAGGGATGTCCTGGCTGAGTTATGTCTGGGAATAGGGTTTGAAACCCTCATTCTTCTTCAAGTTTCTCTTTCTAAGGTTTTAGAGAGAAGGGAGAGCAAGGAAGAAGGTGAAGGAGAGATCCGGCTGCCGGAGAAGCTTCAGAGCCACAAATCGCGAGCCGAGTCCAGATCCGCGGAGGCAAATCCGTTGCGGTAGTTTTCATCCGGCTAAGTTCCCATGGCTAGGAATAGGGGCCATAAGGTAACAACACTTCTCCTCTTAGTTTTTATGATGCGTGCTTCACATCTTTTCTTTCAAGCTTTTGGGCACCAATCTCTCAAATGAGAGGGGTTTGGGTCGCCATGGTTCAAGAGGAACCTCCGGGTCGATTGAGTCCATCCCCATCATGATTTTGCATTAGAGATCCGCTCTGTTAGTAGATTAGGTATGGTGGGTGAAGCCGTGGTCGCGACCGTTAGTCCGACTCGGTGATGTTGCATAGCGAGCCTTAAGGATTTTGTAGAAATCCGTTGCGGCAAGATGTCGTTTGTGATGTTTGTGTTTTCCCCCTTTTCTTAAGTGAGTACGTGTAGCCGGAACCGGACAAGGTTAGCTCCGCAATGGCGGTAGATGGTTTCCTTGGTGGAGAAGGTTAGCTCCGCATTGGCGGTAGATGGTTTCCTTGGTGCGCGGGGACATTGCAGTACAAATGATGGATTAGGGTGGGAATGATTATGGATTGTGATGTGCTAAAGCGCGGCTTTATCTCCGTGGTCGGCTGGCTATCCCGTGACTTGCAAGTCATGTGGGGAGAGTGTCCCGGCGAGACTAGTCCCCTTCTATGAGACTGACGAGAATGCTAAGCATGGGGCAAGCCTGGGAAATGAGGCCATGAGCGGGTGGTGTCCAACAAGGCTTCTTAGAATCGGTCAGTGTGTTAGACGTAATCCTGACGCGAGAAGTCAGAGCTTGCAGGAAAGCCCGGGTCTAAGAACTGTAACCCCCCAAAATTTGAAAGAGGGACGAGCAGCATCGAGAGCCAAGTTTTGGTCTTGGTAAGGGTCACACGGCCTAGGGTGTGTCAATGGCCGTGTCGTGCTCTCGTTTGTCGAGAGCCTGCGAAGTCGATGATTTTCTCTCGACGAAGTGTCGAGACAGGGAACACAGCCTAGGACACGGGCATGTCCATGGCCGTGTCGTGTGGTCAACGAACTGCGCTCGACGAAATGTCGAGACAGTGAACACGGCTTGGGACATGGGCGTGTCCAAGGCCGCGTCGTGCGTGTTTGACAAATTTTCTACGAATTCGATGAAGAGACAGTCGACGATCGTTGAGTCTTCGAACACGGCCTAAGACACGGGCATGTCCCAGGTCGTGTCCTTCTTGGGTTGTGAGCCGGGCCGTGTAAAGGGATTGAACACGGCCTGTAGCCCAGGCATGTTCGTGTTGGACATGTGCGTGTTAAATGTGACACGGGCGTGTCAAGTACCCATGTCCTCCTTGGGTTGTGTTTGGTCCTGTGTCGATGGAGGAACACGCCCAGGCACACGGGCGTGTACTGCATGACACGGGCGTGTCAGCTCTGACACGGGCGTGTTCCGAGCCCGTGTCCTGCTTTGGGTACGACAGTTTCGGCGTCGATTGGGGCACATGGCCTTGGACACGGGCGTGTCACAAGCCGTGTTCGGCCCAGGTGTTTTGATTTTTCTGGTCAGATCGTGGCCATTCATTTCTTTTTTGGGGATCTGATGGTCCAGGGTTGTCCTTGCTAGGTTAAGTCCGGGAATAGGGTTTGGGAACCCTCATTCTTCATCAAGCACTCTCTTTCTAAGGTCTAGAGAGAAGGGAGAGCAAGGAAGGAGGTGAAGGAGAAATCCGGCTTAGTTTCCATAGCTAGGAAGAGGGGTCGGAAGGTAACGACACTACTCCTCTTGGTTTTAGGATGCGTGTTTAGCATCGTTCCTTTTGAGTTTTTGGGCACAAAATCTCTCAAATGAGAGGGGTTTGTGTTGCCATGGTTCAAGAGGAACCTCCGGGTCGATTGAGTCCGTCCCCGGCATGATTTTGCATTAGAAATTCGCTCCGTTAGTGGATTAGGCATGGTTGGTGAAGCCGTAGTCGCGACCGTTAGTCCGACTCGGTGATGTTGCATACGAGCTTTAAGGATTTGTAGAGATCCGTTGCGGCAAGATGTCGTTTGTTATTTTTGTGATGTTTTCCCCCTTTTCTCGAGTGAGAACGTGTAGTCAGAACCGGACAAGGTTAGCTCCTCAATGACGGTAGATGGTTTCCTTGGTGGACAAGGTTAGCTCCGCATTGGCGGTAGATGGTTTCCTTGGTGCGCGGGGACGTTGCAGTACGAATGAGGGATTAGGGTGGGAATGATATTTGGATTGTAATGTGCTAAGGCGTGGCTTTGTCTCCGTGGTCGGCTGGCTATCCCGTGACATGCAATTCATGTGTGGAGAGTGTCCCGGCGAGACTAGTCCCCTTCTGTTAGACTGACGAGAACGCCAAGCATGGGGGAAGCCCGGGCAATGAGGCCATGAGCGGGTGGGGTCTAGCAAGGCTTCTTAGAATCAATCAGTGTGTTAGACGAAATCCTAACACGAGAAGTCAGAGCTTGCAAGCAATCCCGGGTCTAAGACCATGAGCGGGTGGGGCCTTGGCAAGAGCTCCGTGTGGCAGCTTGTATGTCGTTTGGGGGAATCGCATACCTCTTTGTTTGCAGCTTAATGCCAATGGGGAAATGGAAAGTACCCAGATGTTTGATGATGTGCTAGATGCATACGCCATAGGGTGCCTTGGGTGAAGCCCGGGTTTTGCATACATGTTGCATAGTAGGCCCCTTTTCTTTATATACTCAATAGTAGAGAACGTGCATTGTTTGAGCATCCAAGCCTGTTCATTAGTGTTATACTTGTTTATGTATATTTTATACGGAGTGCTGACTTGCAGGTTGGTGGGGTACCCCGGGGTCCGTTAGGGGCGACCAGGAGGAGAGGTGTTTGTTAAACAGTTTGAGGTCAGCCTTTGCTGATCCATGTTACAACCAAATTTTTACAGGGCAAGGATCGCAAGCAGGAGCTAGCTTGCCGGCCAGAAATGCCTAAGCCTCATGAAGTGTTACAATCTTTGCAATGGCTTTACTTTTGTGATTTTATATGTCTGATGTTATTGTCTTCCGGCTTGTATGCCGAGGTAGCTTAGGAGTGTCTATGCACTTTTGTTGTAAGGCCATAAGGCCGTTTCGAGACTCTTGTGGATGTGGATAACTTCTAGTCTTGGTTGACGTTTCCGCTGTGTTTTGCATATGCGTTTTTAGAGTGGGTAGATATATCATCTTATAATACTAAATCTGTAGCGTCTGTATGTTGTGGGGCCCCGGCTGGACCCATATTATACAGTCATTACAGGGGACGTGTTATAATTTGGTATCAGAGCCAGGTTTGATTCAAGGTCAGTGCGTATAGAAGTTATCCACATAAGAGTAATGCGGGACCATGAGTGTCTTTATGTTTGATTCTTGCGATTAGAGACTGATTCCTTCTTTCCTTGCTTTTCTTAAGAGTGCAAGCAACGAGGAGGGTACGTCAAGACCAAGAGAAGAGCTTTCTGCGAGCAGTGTCACTGCTCAGGGTCCTTTGGGCATGGGTGTAAACCCGACCGACTTCTGTCGCATGCTTGCAGAAGTAATGGTGGTATCTCAAGCATCAGCGACAGCTCAGGTAGCAACCCCTGCTACACCGGATATAGCGACGGCCATGCCGGGCAGAGAAGCCAAATGAGTAGAGTCGTTGGCCTAAAGAGTGGTGGTCGAACATGGAGATCAGCAGATGAAGTATTTTCTGAGCTTCCATCCTCCCACGTTCAAGGGAGTTGGCATGCCGACTGATGCGGAGGACTGGTGGGCATAGATTCAATAGCTTCTGAGGGCGGCAGAGATGCCAGAAGAGAAGAAATCTGAGTTTGCGGCCTTCATGTTGGAGGAAGATGCAAAGTTATGGTGGGTGAGCCATAGAGGCCGCCAATTTCCTGGACGCACCCCGTCCATGGAAGAATTTGGGGATGCTTTCCTAAAGAAGTACATACCTTTTTCGACGAGGTTGGCCCTTTAGAGGCAATTTCTGCACTTGATGCAGCGAAATAAGATGGTGGACGAGTATGTGCAGGAGTTCACTCGTTTGGGTCGTGACACGGGGACGACAATGGTGTACGATGAGGAGAGGGATAACCTCTTCTACCAGGGCCCGAGGGAGAATCTAAGACAACCCCTCATTGCCATGGAGAGAGCTGGTTTCAATGAGCTAGTTGAGGATGCCCGGATGTTGGAGAGTGATCTAGAGCGAAGCCAACATCGTAAGTGTTTTTCTCCCATGCAAGGAGAAGGGAAGACTTCTCAATCCAAAGGAAAGTCTGAAGGGAATAGATGGAGGAAGAAGCCTCACCCATACAAGTCTAGTGAGAAAAGCAAGTGGACGTCCAGAGGGTCCCACTCTAAGGGGCCACCGACGTACTTCAACTGTGGTAAGGTAGGGCACGTTGTTCATTTTTGTAACCAAGGAGGTGCGGAGTAGGAGGCAAGGCAGGAGCAAACTGTGTGCTCCGGCCCCAGTGCCGTAGAGAAAGGGAAGACGACGAAGTCTAGCGCTTCTCGGTTCCAACTGGTGCAACCAAGGGCCTACAACCTTGGATAGCAGGAAGCGATCTGCCAACCAGATGTGGTGACAGGTATGAGGAAGTTTAAGTTTAACCTTGTGCTTCATACTTTTAGACCGTTATGATTGATGTGTATATTTTAGGCTTTGTGTTAGTTTCCGGATACCCCGCTAGGGTAATATTTGATACAGGAGCATCACACTCCTTTCTTGCGGAAAGCTTCATCCAGAGGATTGGAGTTGAATCGTTTTCGGTGGACGCGGAGCTGAAGGTGCGCATGCCCAATGGGTCATTCATGACCACCGGGAAGAATGGGCGCATTTGTTGGGAGCTAAGCGGAATTGACTTCGTGTTGATATCAATGGTCCTACCGTTAGTCGAGTTTAATGTGATTTTGGGAATGGACTGGCTAGCGGAGCAGCGTGCAAGTATTGATTGCCTATCCAAGGTGGTGACCCTAAGAAGTGAAGGGCAGACAGAAGTCAAGTTTGAGGGCCTTAATGGAGTGGACTGTTCCCTAATTTCAGCAATGCAGTTGATGCGGGCAGTTAACCAGGGTGGAGTAATGCTTGTAGCATTATTGGAGGTTCGCCTTTCCAAGTTATCACTTTGGGAAGTGCCAGTGGTGGCATAGTTCGAGGATTTGTTTCCTGAAGATCTTCCTGGGGCACCTCCTCGACGGTATATTGATTTCTCAATTGAGTTAGTGCCAGAGGCACAACCGGTGTCACGTCCTCTGTTTAGGATGGCACCGAAAGAGTTTGCTGAACTCATGGTACAGTTACAGGAACTTTTGGAGCAGGGGTATATCATACATAGTTCTTCACCGTGGAGCGCGCCAGTGTTGTTCGTAAAGAAGAAAGACGATAGTATGCGGCTGTGCATAGACTACCGAGAGTTGAATAAACTGACTGTCAAGAATAAGTATCCGATTCCTCAGATTGAAGACCTGTTCGACCAGTTGCTGGGGTCAGTGGTGTATTTAAAGTTGGACTTAAAGTCAGGATTCTATCAGTTGCGAATTCAGGACGAGGACATACCCAAGACAGCGTTTGGTATGAGGTATGGTCATTTTGAGTTCTCGGTGATGCCGTTCGGGCTGACGAACGCACCATCCGTATTCATGAATTTGATGAACCGGGTATTTCAGAAATACTTGGGCTCTTTTGTAGTTGTCTTTATTGATGACAATCTTGTGTACTCCAAGTCAGAGGTTGAGCATGAGACTCCCTTGAGAGTAGTATTGCAAGTGTTGATGGAGAACCAACTTTATGCAAAGTTCTCAAAGTGCGAGTTCTAGCTCGAGAAGGTGGAATTCTTAGGCCAAGTGATTAGTGGGGATGGTGTGGCTATAAATCCAACAAAAGTGGAGTCCATCAGATATTGGCCGGTTTTGAGAACCGTGGCGGAAGTCCGAAGTTTTCTTGGACTAGCCGGGTACTATAGAAGATTCGTGGAAAACTTTTCGCGGATAGCTCTACCCCTCACATCACTAACTCGTAAGGATCAGAAGTTTGTGTGGACTTAGGAGTGCAGTCAAGTATTTGATACACTGAAGGAAAGATTGATGACGACCCCAATCATAAGTCTACCGAAGGGGACCGAAGGATTTCAAATTTTCAGTGACGCATCAGGATGTGGTTTGGGTTGCATTTTGGTGCAACATGGTAGTATAATAGCCTTTGGGTCTAGGTAGCTGAAGCCTCACGAGAGGAATTACCCAGTCCATGACTTGGAGTTGGCGGTGGTAATTTTCGCGTTGAAATTGTGGCGACACTATGTTTACGGTACGAAGGTGGAGATCTTCACGGATCACAAAAGCCTAAAGTATCACCTAGATCAGAAGGACCTGAATATGTGGTAGCACAGGTGGGTCGAGTTCCTTGGAGACTACGAGGTGGAGATTCAGTATTTGCCAGGCAAAGCCAATGTGGTGGCAGATGCCTTGAGTAGGAAATACTCGGGGCAAGGGAATTGGATTGATGCTCATGATGAGCGGTTGCTGTGGGACTGCGAGTCCCTCGGCTTGGAGTGCGTAGCAAGGGGCGAGTCTAGCGTGGCTCGGTTGAACTGGATTGAACTACAGAACGACTTGTCTGATTGTATTCGGGAAGCGACTGGTTTGGATGTGAAGTTTCAGCCATTCATGGTGGAAGCTCAATAAGGCAAGAGCAGCGCCTGGGAGATGATTGACGGGATTCTGAGGAAGGATGGAAGGATTTGTGTACCGCAGTTCGGCAAGCTCCATGAGGAGTTGATGTTTGAGGCTCACTTCACAAAGTACTCCATTGATCCGGGCAGTACAAAGATGTACTTGGATATGAAGAAATCATTTTGGTGGCCTGGACTGAAGCGGGACGTAGATTTGTACGTGAATCGATGTCAAACTTGTGCCTTGGTGAAGGCCGAGTGTCAGAATCGGGCGGGTTCCTGAAGCCTCTTCCAATCCCCGAGTGGAAATTCGATGACATCTCCACGGATGTTGTGCATGGGTTACCTAGATCGCAGCAGTGTAACGACGCGATTTGGGTGATGGTGGATCGCTTAACCAAAGTGGCTCACTTCATCCCAAACCAGAAGGAGGATAGCATGGAGAAGCTGGTGGAGTTGTATGTTTGCAACATTGTGCGACTACATGAGATTCCTAAAAGTATAGTCAGCGATCGTGATTGACGTTTCATGTCCAAGGACTGGAGGTTGGTTTAGAAGAGTTTGGGCACGAAGCTAAAGTTCAGTACGGCTTTCCATCCTCAAACTGACGGGCAAACCGAAAGAACGAACCGTACTATGGAGGATATGCTGAGGATGTGTGTTCTTGACTTCGGCAAGAAATGGGAGGATCACCTCTTCATGGTGGAGTTCGCGTATAACAGTAGTTACCAAGCAAGTATAAAGATGGCGCCATATGAAGCTTTATATGGGAGGCAGTGTCATACACCGATGTCGTGGACAGATGTGGGAGACACCAAACTATTGGGAAAAGAAGTGGTAGTTGATGCTTGTGAGTTGGTACAGACCATTCAAGAGCGCATGAAGGTGTCTCAAGATCGGCAAGCAAAATATTTTAATGCTCGCCACAGGAAGTTGGAGTTCGTAGGAGGCGATTGGGTCTATTTAAAGATCAAGCCGTTCAAAGACGTTTTGTGGATTCGCCGACTCAAGAAGTTGAGTCCATGGTTTTTGGGACCTTTCGAGGTTGTTGAACGGGTGGGAGAAGCAGCGTACCGAATGGCATTATCCACTGAGCTGAGTGGATTACACGACGTCTTCCATATCTCCGCCTTGAGGAAAGCCTTGGTAGAGGATAGTGTGGTGAATACTCTAGAGGGGGGGGGGGTGAATGGAGTATTGTGCTCTCTTAAAAATCTTTACAACTTTTGTTGTAGTCCTAAGTGAACAGGTCAGTAAATAAAACAATAAGCACAGCAACCTATTTAATCATAGAACAACAAAGCCAAAACAAAAATAAAGGGCAACCAGACGACACAAGAAATTTTATAGTGGTTCCCCAACATGGGTACATCCACTCTTCTACCACCCTATTAGGAATCAACTCAGGTTTTTGATCAGGTGCCTGACACCAATGAGCTTTTGTTCAGGTGCTCAAAAACCAAAACCTCAAGTCTTTTGGAAGGAGACTTGCAACCAGAATAATTTTGAAGGGAATTAAAACCCTGTACAGGAGTTGGAAAAGAGGTGATGGTGTCTTCTCTTTCTCAATAACAACTGAGAAGACTGTGGATTGATGTTAGCAGATTTGCTCCCCCTGAGATCAGGAAAGCTGGAGCACTGCTTCAGGGTGACAGGTCTTGAAAGCTTGAGTGCCTGGACTAGAGATTGCTTCAGGAAATTCCTTTACAGATAGAGTTTTTGTTGTCCTTTGGAAGTTGTCCTGTAGAATTGAAGATGTTCTCTGTCCTAGGCTGACTGCAGTAGAACTTTAGATTTCTGTATGTTTGTTCTTCTATGCAATCTGTATGTGTGTTTGACTGACTGTATGCAAGATTACTTTTTCTTCTATGTATCTTTCTGACTGAAGAATCCTTTTGAAATTTGAATGCTTGAGCAGTAATTGCATTCGGCCTGGGAAGGAAGCGGCAATCAATGATTTCCCTAACTGTCCCACGGAAAAACGGCATGTAATAATTCAAGATCAATGCACGTTCTAACGGTAACATTCTGAGAGGATTGGGCATTAATTACTGAGGATTCATCGCCGAGAAAAGTGACGGGAAACTTGAAGAAGACCTAATCTGGAATCGTCGAACGAAGAACAGGAATCGTCGAGCTGAGTTCACATTTCGTCGAGCTGAGCTTGAGTTCGTCGACCGGATAATAACAATTAGTCTTCCAGGGAAATCTTGTCAATTCTGCTTTAACATTCATCGAACTGACAATCTTCATTCGTCGAGCTGAGAACCAAATTCATCTAGCTGAGAAGTTGACTTCGTCGACCTGAGAAGTTGAGAACTTGAGGTCCAAGTTCGTCGAGCTCAGAATCTAGTTCGTCGACCAAAGCTTGAAGCTGGACTTAGAAAAATTCTGAGGTTATCCTGACTTTAGCTTGATGTAGAACCTCAACATTCGTCGAACAGAGAACAAAGATCGTCGAGCTCAGCACTAAGAATTGTCTCACGATCATCGAGCGCCGAACACCTTTCGTCGAGCTGAGTTCGACGAACGTCGAACTCATTTGACTTAGTCTTGAAAACTTCTTGTTCTGGAGTCTCTAGTGGTCTTGTTGAAAGCTGGTCCATCTGATGTTGACTCTAAGGACTTGGTCTAGACTCTAGGACACAAAATTTGACCCTGGCTATACAGGTTAGGTCACATCCTAATCTAGTGAACCTAGCCCAAATCAACAAGGGATCCAACAATCTCCCCCTATTTGGGTGAGGTCACTAAGAGACTCAAAGCATAAACAAATAGATAAACAAAGTAGGAAAAGAAATATATCTGGCAGAGAATTACCAACACATGCAGTAGATATATATATACACACAGGCTTTGTTTAAATAAGAGCACATTTTGAAAACAAATGCAGAAAGAAAATGAAACAAAATAAGGATTACTTCTTCTTTTTCTGCAAAGGTTTGTCTTCTGTTTTCTTTTCTCCTGGCTTTTTGAAGATGATTTCTCTCTTTGGATCTGAAGCCCGAGCCTTTGTCATAGTCATATCAGCTTCCCCAATAATATTCAATGATGTAGCTCTAGGGACAACTACTTCTGGATGGAGCTTCATATAGTCATCAACATTAAACAGTTTATTGCCTTTGTCAAACCTTTTCAACTCTTCTTTTCTATACTTTGACATTGTTGTTAAACCAGATGTGGCTTTTCCTTCAGCCTTTGCTTTATTGATCAAAGATAGTACAATTAATTCTTGGAATCTAGCCATTTTAGCAGTATTAGGAGTTTCAGGATCTTTAAATATAATTGGAGGAGAGTATGGCCTTTTTGGATTGTCAGCTTTTTGTACTTCAGATATTTGTTGTTGCTGCTGTTAATGCTGTTGTTGATGTTGATTTCCTGAGGATGGTTGCCTCTGCTGGCTGCTTCCAGATGATCTCCCTGAATGTCTCTGATATGTTTGCATGGGGGCAGATCTCTGAGAGCTAGAGCCACTAGCACCAGCTGTTGGAGGAGGAGGAGGATCCTTTCTGAATCTGTGAACTGGAGGAGGAGAGTATCTCCTACTTCTTTTCCTATCCTTCTGCTGGTTCTTGGATAGCCACATCCATGCAAGCATTCCCTTATATGGAGTAACATTATGAATAATGTAATAAGGGGTGTCAACATTTGGATTAAGCTTAGGAGCTGGAGGAGGAGGAGCCTTCCTTTTCTTTGACAACAACTTATTTTTCTTACTGGCAGCATCTTCATCTAAATCATCATCATCATCTGCTTCATCATCTTCAGTATCAGAACCCTAAGGGTTATCATAAAGAGCATCCAAAGCTTTTAAAGTTTTATCAAAAATAACAGTTTTTTCTGGAGGAGGGGCAGAAGGTTCAGGAACTGGAGTTTCAGCAACAGGAGAGGAGGAGACTGCACAAGGAGCAGAAGTAATTTGGACAGATCTTTCAGCTGCTGCCTTATTCTCTTCTTCAATATCAGCCAGGATTAGCTCATCCAAATCTAGTATAGGAGAGTCATCCATAACAAAAACTGGGGCTGAGATGTCTTCTGGAATAACTTCTGGACTGGCTGCAGATATTGAAGCTAAAGCTGAGATAGAAAAAATGTCACAGAGTTGCTTAACAACTACTGGACTAACTAAAGAGGTATAGGGTACAATAGCCAAATGTGGCTTAGTAAAATCTGCTAGAAGAAACTGCATATGTACAGTATCAAAAATTTGCAGTAATTTTGGTAGATTAACTGTGGGATTCATAATGAAATCACCAACAGCTTTTTATTTGCTCAACTGACTCATTTAAGTCAATGTCAGTATCCATAAAATGAATCAATTCAATCATCTCAGATCAAATTCTGGCAAAATATCTGTATTTGTATCTGAAACTGCTGTCGTGTCTGCTGCTGCTGCTGCTTCTGCATCTGCATCTGTTGCTGCTTCATCATAGAGCATCTCCCACTGCCTGGGTTCAGGAAGACCTAGAGCAAGGCCCCTGAATGAATAGGAGGCAGCAAAAAGGGTAGAAATTTGAACAGATAAAGAATGAATAGAATTCACAAGAGGTGTAATGGCCTCTGTGATAAGGGATTTGATGAGATGAGTAAGAATGGTGATGATAGATGAGATGGTAGTTGAATCAAAGGAGGAAGGGGAAGAGGATGGAATGGAGGGTGAAATAACATGAGTGGATGGTGATGAAGATGGAATGGTGGCATCTAGCATGACAGTGTCTGTGGGTAGAGTGTAAGATGGAATGGAGGACAAATGAGGGGGAAGAGGAGACTGAGGAGGTGAAGGAATATGGGTGTCATGAGGTGAAGCTCGGGGTGTTGGAATGTTGTTGATGTCCAGAGGTGGAGATGGAGGTGGAGTAGGCATAGAAGTATGTTGTGGTGATGAAGAAACATGAGTGGAGGAAGTTGAAGGAATTTGAATAGTGGTTGAGGATGGAATATGGGTTGCTGGAAGAGGTTGTGGGGATGGGACAACCTCTTCAGCAGGGTGGGGAGTGGCCTTCATAGCCCAGGTGCTCTCAGAAGCTGGGATGGAAGAGGAGAAATCCTTGGAGGGCTTGGAGATCGTCCTCTCCCATCTGCCAAACAAGGCACAGGTGAGGCGCTTGCTGGCATTGATGAAGATGGTCGGGGAGACCATGAGTTCACCAGCCTTTTCCTGGAGGAAGATCCCTAGGATTCTTCCGAAATAAACTTCTTTCTTGCTGTTCTTTTTCTTTATTAACTCAAAGAATATTGTGCCCCAGTTGACATGTCTCATGTTAACCACTACGCACATAACAAGGAACTGATGTCTTGTGATGTAGTCGTGCGCTGAGTGCTTGCCCATCAGCACTTTTCTGACAATGTCTGCCAAGAACTGGTACGCGGCAGACAGTTGTTTCTTCAACAACTTGTTAGGGTTGCTTCCAGAAAACCCCATTAACTTCAGCATTTCACTAAATTCTTCAGAATCCATTTCCATATTATCTTCTCCATTTACAAAACCAAAAATCTCAGAGAGAACGGCGGGAGATAGGGAAACAGCAGTACTCCCGATAGTTCCTATCAATGTATCATCCTCAGAAGCAGTAGATGTGTATACCCATTCTCGAATTTCAGTTACATGTAGTTTAATCCTTCTGGTCATGAAATCTTTGAGATGAAGTTCTTTTATAAGTTCCAGGATACAGAGAAATATGGGGTCAGAGTGCTGGAAAGAATCGAAATCCATATCAAAACCAATGTCGAATTTCATTGCGGCTAAGGTGCTCGCTAGAATCGCCATTGATGACCTGCAAGAAAGACACAGAGAAAACGACGATCAAGAGCAAGAGAACTGAAAGCGCGGGACGGAAGTCGAAGAAAACCTAGATATAGGTTTTCCAGAATATGAATCGACAAACTCCGTTCCACGAAAAAGAAACAATTCTTCGAACTAAGCTCGATGAAATAAATTATAGACAGATAATTCGTCGATCTCATCCAGAAGAATCGAAAACAGTTCGTCGAACTCCGTTAGATGAAATATCTTTTGAAGCAAAGTTCATCGATCTCCGGTTGACGAAAATTGTATCCACACACAGAGAATTCGTCGATCTCCGTTCGACGAGAATCTCTCAAACTTTCCCTAATTCGTCGAACTCCGTTCGACGAACTCTGGAAAATTCGTCGAATGCAGACAGAAACTAAGTTAACTCTTCTCCATAAATCATACCTAGTTGATTTATAAAGAACAAATGAGTTTTCTCATCCAAGGGTTTGGTGAAAATGTCTGCTCTCTGTAAATCAGTAGGAATATGGATTAAGTTAATTTTCTTTTTGTCTACATTATCTCTAATGAAATGATGTCTTATTTCAATATGCATAGTCCTACTATGGTGAACTGGATTCTGTGTTATAGCAATAGCACTAGTATTATCACAAAATAATGTTGAATTATTTAAGTTGACACCATAGTCTAGGAGTTGATTTTGTATCCATAACATTTGTGAACAGCAGCTGCCAGCAGCCATGTATTCTGCTTCTGCAGTTGATGTAGACACAGAGGTCTGCTTTTTACAAAACCAGGAGACAAGTCTCATGCCCAGGAACTGGCAAGTTCCAGAGGTACTCTTCCTATCCACTCTACATCCAGCATAGTCAGCATCTGAGTATCCAGTTAACTCAAACTCTGACTCTGCAGGATACCAGATTCTTAGATTAGGACAACTCTTTATATATCTCAAAATTCTTTTTAAGAAAATAAGATGGGTTCTTTAGGGTTCACTTGGAACCTAGCACAAAGGCATGTGACAAACATGATATCAAGTCTGCTAGCTGTTAGGTATAATAGGGATCCAACAATTGCCCTATAATGTTTCTGATCTACAGGTATACCTGCTGCATCAGAATCCACAATAGCATTAGTAGCCATAGGTGTTTTCATTCCTGAAGCATCACCCATCCCAAACTTCTTGATAAGCTCTTTATCATACTTAACTTGGGAGAGGAAGATACCATCAGGGAGCTGCTTCACTTAGAGACCAAGGAAGTAGGAAAACTCACTCATGTTACTCATCTCAAATTTAGAATGCGTGAGGTCAGCAAACCTCTTGCATAATTTGGGATCAGTAGACCCAAAAATGATGTCATCCACATATATTTGTATTAACAATATTTGGTCCTTATGATGTCTAGTGAAAAGAGTTTTATCTATGGTTCCTCTTGTAAATTTATGCTCTAAAAGAAAGCTTGCTAAGGTCTCATACCAAGCTCTTGGAGCTTACTTTAAACCATAGAGAGCTTTATGCAATTTAAATACAAAAGTGGGTTGAGTTAGAGAGATAAAACCTGGAGGTTGTTCTACATAAACCTCTTCTTGAAGCACTCCATTCAAGAATGCACTCTTGACATCCATTTGGAACATCTTGAATCTCCTGTGAGCTGCATAGGCAAGGAATTTCCTTATGGACTCTAACCTTGCAACATGGGCAAAGGTTTGGTCATAGTCAATTCCTTCCTCTTGCCTGTAGCCTTGAGCAACAAGCCTAGCCTTGTTTCTCACAATGTTCCCTTGAGCATCCAGCTTGTTTCTGTAGACCCATTTGGTTCCAATAACTGGGTAGTTATGGGGTCTTGGAACCAAATCCCAAAATCTACATCTCTCAAACTGATTTAGTTCCTCTTGCATTGCAAAGATCCAGTGAGGATCTTGCTCTGCTTCATGGATGGTGAGAGGTTCAATCTGAGAGAGAAAACAGGCATGCATCAAGTCTTGGTTGAGTTGATGCCTTGTCTGTACACCTACTGAAATGTCTCCAATCACTTGAGATCTGGGGTGATCTCTAAGTGTGACAAGATCAGTTGGTGGAGTTTGTTGAGCAACATCTTCTGTATTTAATTCCTCTTGTGGAATGGTACTAGCTGTTGAGGGAAGTTCAGCCACTTCCACTTGAAGTTCTTCTTCACTGTCTTCAGCAACCTGTGGAGAAGGATGGGTTGATACCTCTTGGGTAAGGTTTAGTCCATCCATAGACTCACACAGTGGTGGAACCTGCAAAGAGCTATTGGTAGAAATCTCTTTCTCCTTATAAGACATGTTAGATTCATCAAAAGATACATGAACAGACTCTTCAATTTTAAGGGTGGATTTATTAAAAACCCTATAGGTCTTGCTTACTTGGGAGTATCCTAGAAAATTCCCTTCTTCAGCCTTAGCTTCAAACTTTCTAATGTATCTTTTGTTATTAGTGTGAATGTAACATATACAACCAAAAATTTTAAAATATGTGATTTTAGGTTTCTTCTCTTTAAGTAATTCATAGAGGGTCTTATATTTTAGCTTATGTACAAGGCTTCTATTCAGGACATAGTTAGCAGTGTTTACAGCTTCTGCCCAAAAGGATAGATGCATGTAAGCATCTACCAATAATGTGCATACAGCTTCAATGAGTGTCCTATTTTTCCTTTCAGCTACCCCATTTTGTTGGGGAGTTCTAGGAGCTGAGAAGCACTGCCTGATACCTTCCTTCTCACAGAACTCATGCATAAGAAGAGACTCAAACTCTGTGCCATGATCACTTCTGATCAATGCAACATGAGTAGAGAACTCAATCTGTATGGTCCTAAAAAAATCTTTAAAAACCTTGAATGTATCTGACTTAGCTCTCAGAAAGGCTACCCAACTGAATCTGGAGAAGTCATCAACAATCACTAAAGTATAAGACTTCCCTCCTAGGCTTTGTACTGCAATGGATCCAAATAGATCCACATGAAGCAAATACAAAATCCTAGGTGAATCACTTTTATTAATGGATTTGAAGTTAGTTTTAGTTTGCTTGCCTAATTGACAAGCCCTGCATAAGTTTTCCTTCTTGTAGGGGCCAGAAGGTAAACCTCTAACAAGGTTGTCTTTAGATAACCCAGCTATATTCTTAAGGTTTACATGGCCTAATCTTTTATGCCATAACTCATTTTGGTTACTAGTGATATTGAGTAAACAAACATCAGTTTTGGCAGAAATGAAATCTACTAGATATATGTTGCCTTGTCTAATTCTAATTAAAACAGTTTTGTTTTCATTATCAATAATAGAACTAGAGGTAGAGCTAAAGTGTACCTGATAACCTTCATCACATAATTGACTTATGGATATTAGGTTATGTTTGAGTCCTCTTACATATGTTACTCTCTTGAAGGTAACTGTTCCAATCTTTACTGTCCCATATCCTTCTGATTGGCCACTGTTTGAATCTCCAAAAATCACCTTTGGTCCTAGCTTGGGCTTGTAATTTGATAGATTACCCTTGCTGTCTGTCATGTGCTTGGAGCAACCACTGTCCAAGTACCAGGTGTAACACCCCGAAGTCCTAGGTCATTTTGGGCCAAGTTGGGTTCAGGCATGGGTGACACGGCCTGGGACACGGGCGTGTCCCAGGGCGTGTCATGCTTGGGTTGTGTCGAGTCGTGAGGTCGACGAATTTTGCTCGACGATCATTGAGTGTCGAGTGTCAAGTGATGATACGGCCTGTGACACGGGCGTGTCACAGGGCATGTCAGTGGTCGTCGAACTCAGCTCAACGTCTTGCTCTAGGGCGTGTTTGCGGGACACGGGTGTGTCCAGGTGCACACGTCCAGGAACACGGGCGTGTGCCAGGCCGTGTGAAGTCTCGGGTTCTTTTGGGATTATTTTCGTTGATGCACACGACCTCAGACACGGGCGTGTCTGAGGGCATGTCGTGGACACGGCACGTGACACGGGCATGTCACACGGCCGTGTATTGGCTGGATTGAGTCGGTTGACTGCCGCTTAGGGGGACACGGCCTGTGATACGGGCGTATCACATGGCGTGTCAGGCCGTGTTTTAGCTTTTCTGGCCAAATCTGAGCTGTTTGTTTCCCTCTTCCTGGATCCAGTGGTTGGGCTCTGTCCAGGTATGGTGAAGGCCGAGAAAAAGGGATATAATCCTTCTTTTCATCTTCTTCTTCTTCTTCATTTTATTCCAAGAAAGGAAAGAAGAAAAGCCTAAGGCAAGAGGGAAGGGAGGAGACTACCAGCAGCTGTAGGAGCTGCGGAGTGCGGAGCGAAGATCGGAGAGTGGATTCGTGAAGGCAGAGCTGAGGCGGTGATTTCCCTCCGGCTACTTCATGGCACCGAAGCGATCTTCAAGGGTAACGATCTCCTTCTTGGACATCGAAGTCCTTTCTTTATGCATGTGCTTGGAATCCTCCACCAAGAGGTGGATTTGTGGAAGTGATTCCTTTGTTGAGTCTGCATCTAGAGCCGGAATTATGGAGTACGACATAGGCTTGTTGTGTGAAGCCCATCTGTACCGGTAGTCCGGATTGGTGATGTTTATGGGTAAACCGGAGAAGACTCCGTGGATTTGATGAGATGCAAATGGATTTCTGATGTGATGAATGTATGGATGTGATGCTGAATGTGAGGAGGCTTTGGCAAAGCTCCTGGTTATGTTATGATCAATTGGTAGCACGCCTGGGGAGCTCGAGATAAACCCGGCCTGTTACACCACTAGGGTGGGTTGATCTAGTTAGGTAGGGATCGATTGGTGGCAATGCTTGGGGAGCCGAGTTAAACCCGGCTTGCTGCACCACATGGGTGGGTCGATCAGAATAGGAGGGGGGTCGATGGGTGGTAATGCTTGGGGAGCTTGGATAAACCAGGCTTGCCACACCACATGGTGTGGGTCGATCTACTCTGGTTGTTTATGAATGCTGTAAGGTTGTACCTCTGAGTGGTTTGGGCGGGATGTCGCCAGCTTGCGAGACTGGTGGGCTAGGTCTGGTCAACCAACAAGTTAAAACCTCTGATCGGCGGTGTATGACTGGTGGATTCCGGTACGCCAAGAAGGTGCCCTGAGTGCACAGAGCGTCTGGTGGATTCCGGCGTTTGTGATGTAATGTGTTTGCTAGCAGGATAAAGAAAATCATATATGATTGATGATACTTGATGATAGATGATAGCACTGTATACAGGGAAGGAACCACTACCCCGGGCAGGGGGTAGGGTCGTTATAATGGGTCAGCCAAATGCTGACCGTTACTTTGTTTTTTGTGTTGGCTTGGATGGCAAAATACAGGTGTAGCAAACAAGAGGAATGGCTAGCTTGCTGCTATAGGGCCTTGAAGGCCATGCGAAGAGTTGTGTTTGGATTTCATGTGTGGCCGGCCTGCGTGCCGATGTACGAAATTATTGATGTGTAAAAGAGGAACCTGTAAGGCCATAAGGCCAGGGTGTGTGGGTTGTATACATTCCTGATGTTGTTATATATAAATGTGGTATTTATATATTGGTGGACATTCTTGTTTGAATTCATGCTAACATAAAAAATGCTGCACTAGAATGGAATGAGTTAAGGATACGCGTAGAGTTTGATTCCCACAAGTAATTTCTTCGCTTGTCTGTGATATATGGCGTGGGGCCCCGACCGGACCCACCGTTATATGTCATGTGACAGGTGGGGGCGTTACAAAGTGGAATCAATGCCAGGTTTAGATTGTTTGGGAGGAGAGAACATAAATGAACTCATGAATGTCCACTAGGAATGTATGTCATGCACATGATGTGTGTGAGTGTGTAGTCAATGTAGCAGTACCGTTATGATTTGCGGTTTTAATGGTGTTCTGTACATTGATAGGTGGCGAGGGATGGAGCTGGGCCATCTGAGCCCCAGCGGTCTGATGAGAGTGCAACACCCGTGGAAGAGCCTATGCCTCCCTCGGCAGAAGCCATACAGGTGGTGACGGAGACAGTGCTTGCAGTGTTACAAGCACAACCTACTGGACAGGCAAGACCTAGTGCAAGGCAAGAGCATGCTGCAGTGGTGGTGGAGGCACAAGCAAGTGACGAGTCATTGACACGTTTTATGAACTTTCATCCACCCACGTTTGGTGGAGCGCTTTCCCCAATGCAGGCGGAAGATTGGTTGGCAAGGGTAAAAAGGATCCTAACTGCAATCAGGACGGTAGAGGAGCAGAAAGTGACGTTATCTACTTTTCTGTTGGAAGGCGATGCGAGATTATGGTGGGATGAAATTGAAGTGCATCACTTGGCAGGTCGAGGTTTAACAGAAGTTTCCATGGCTGAATTCTCCCGAATCTTTTTAGCCAAGTATGTGTCGGTGTCGCACAGGATTGCGATGGAAAATGAGTTTCTCCATCTGGTGCAGGGTGAGCGAGATATTGATACTTACCTGCATGAGTTTACGACATTGGGGAGATATGCGGGATCTACCTTCGCGGAGGAAGCACGAAAGACAAATCGGTTTTATGAAGGACTGCGGTATGAATTTAGGTTGGCACTTCCGAGTTCAGTGAGCCAAGGCTTCCAAGCGTTGGTCGATACAGCCCGTGCCTTGGAGAAGGATATGAAGTGAGTACAAATGAATAAGAGACTGGCAGCGGAAAAGTCAGAGTTTAAAGTGCCACAATCGGATCAATTGGAGTTTAGACGACGAGAGAAGAAAAGATTTAGGCATGTGGAATCATCTCCGTCGACTGTTTCTTCGGGGGCGACTTATGGACCAGGACGTGTTGATACACGTATATACTATAAATGTGGGCAGCAAGGACACATAGCAAAATTCTTTTGGAATGCCCCTCCAGGGAGTGATAAAAAGATAGGTGCGTCATATGAAGAAAAGGGTAAAGCCGTGGCCGAGTCATCTGCACCCCGGACGCAACCATGATTGCATGTTATGGATGTGCAAGAGCCGCAAAGCTCAGTTGGCGAAATTATTTGAAGGAGGGGAGGATTGTAATACCCCGAAGTTCTGGGTCATTTTGGGCCAAGTTGGGTTCAGGTATGGGTGACATGGCCTGGGACACGGGCGTGTCCCAGGGCGTGTCATGCCTGGGTTGTGTCGAGTCGTGAGGTCGACGAATTTTGCTCCATGATCGTCGAGTGTCGAGTGAGGACACGGCCTATGACACGAGCGTGTCACAGGGTATGTCAGTGGTCGTCGAACTCAGCTCGACGTCTTGCTCTAGGGCGTGTTTGCGGGACACGGGTGTGTCCAGGTGCACACGGCCAGGAACACGGGCGTGTGCCAGGCCGTGTGAAGTCTCGGGTTCTTTTGGGATTATTTTAGTTGATGCACACGGCCTCAGACACGGGCGTGTCCGAGGGCGTGTCGTGGACATGGCACGTGACACGGGCGTGTCACACAGCCGTGTATTGGCTGGATTGAGTCGGTTGACTGCCGCTTAGGGGGACACGGCCTGTGACACGGGCATGTCACAGGGCGTGTCAGGCCGTGTTTTAACTTTTCTGGCCAAATCTGAGCCATTTGTTTCCCACTTCCTGGATCCAGTGGTTGGGCTCTGTCCAGGTATGGTGAAGGCCGAGAAAAAGGGATATAATCCTTCTTTTCATCTTCTTCTTCTTCTTCATTTTATTCCAAGAAAGGAAAGAAGAAAAGCCTAAGGTAAGAGGGAAGGGAGGAGACTACCAGCTGCTGTAGGAGCTGCGGAGTGCGGAGAGAAGATCCGAGAGCGGATTCGTGAAGGCAGAGCCGAGGCGATGATTTCCCTCCGGCTACTTCATGGCACCGAAGCGATCTTCAAGGGTAACAATCTCTTTCTTAGACATCGAAGTCCTTTCTTTATGCATGTGCTTGGAATCCTCCACCAAGAGGTGGATTTACGGAAGTGATTTCTTTGTTGAGTCTGCATCTAGAGCCGGAATTATGGAGTACGGCATAGGCATGCTGTGTGAAGCCCATCTGGACCGGTAGTCCGGATTGGTGATGTTCATGGGTAAACTGGAGAAGACTCCGTGGATTTGATGAGATGCAAATGGATTTCTGATGTGATGAATGTATGGATGTGATGCTGAATGTGAGGAGGCTTTGGCAAAGCTCCTGGTTATGTTATGATCAATTGGTAGCACGCCTGGGGAGCTCGAGATAAACCCGACCTATTACACCACTAGGGTGGGTGGATCTAGTTAGGTAGGGATCGATTGGTGGCAATGCTTGGGGAGCCGAGTTAAACCCGGCTTGCTGCACCACATGGGTGGGTCGATCAGAATAGGAGGGGAGTCGATGGGTGGTAATGCTTGGGGAGCTTGGATAAACCCGGCTTGCCACACCACATGGTGTGGGTCGATCTACTCTGGTTGTTTATGAATGCTGTGAGGTTGTACCTCTGAGTGGTTTGGGCAGGATGTCGCCAGCTTGCGAGACTGGTGGACTAGGTCCGGTTAACCAACAAGTTAAAACCTCTGATCGACGGTGTATGACTGTTGGATTCCGGTACGCCAAGAAGGTGCCCTGAGTGCACGGAGCATCTGGTGGATTCCAGCGTTTGTGATGTAATGTGTTTGCTAGCGGGATAAAGAAAATCATATATGCTTGATGATACTTGATGATAGATGATAGCATTGTATACAGGGAAGGAACCACTACCCCGGGCAGGGGGTAGGGTCGTTATAATGGGTCAGCCAAATGCTGACCGTTACTTTGTTTTCTGTGTTGGCTTGGATGACAAAATACAGGTGGAGCAAACAAGAGGAATGGCTAGCTTGCTGCTATAGGCCCTTGAAGGCCATGCGAAGAGTTGTGTTTGGATTTCATGTGTGGCCGGCCTGCGTGCCGATGTACGAAATTATTGATGTGTAAAAGAGGAACCTGTAAGGCCATAAGGCCAGGGTGTGTGGGTTGTATACATTCCTGGTATTGTTATATATAAATGTGGTATTTATATATTGGTGGACATTCTGGTTTGAATTCATGCTAACATAAAAAATGCTGCGCTGGAATGGAATGAGTTAAGGATACGCGTAGAGTTTGATTCCCACAAGTAATTTTTTCGCTTGTCTGTGATATATGGCGTGGGGCCCCGGCCGGACCCACCGTTATATGTCATGTGACAGGTGGGGGCGTTACACCAGGTCTGACTCACCCTTGGACAGCTCTTTACCTGTACATGTAATGAAAAACAAGGCTTAATTGTTCTTGACCCAGGTTACCTAGGGTCTTTTATTTGGTTAAAAAGAGAAACTGGATATAACTGATAATGCAGGTTGAGACTTATAACCTAAGGGGTGATATCTCCTAGGTGGAATAACCCAATCAGCTACTGGATTGAATGACTTATTAGCTGGTTTAGAGTTTCTGTAAGAGAAATAGTTTAAGTTTGGTCCTTCTGGGTTCAACGAATTCCTGTAAGTTCGACGAATAGGGATGAGATCGTCGATCTCTGCTCAGAGAATGACAGTAGTCATCTTCTGCGCCCCAAGTCCGTCGACCTCTGCTCGACGAACCATACAAAGTTCGTCGATTGCAGTTAGACGAATTGTTATAACTAAAGTTTGTGTTCAGCGTTCGTCGATCTGGGTTCGACGAACTGTCCACATTTCATCGATCTGAGTTTGACGAATGCTGCTGAACCTTGTTTTTATTAACTATTTTATGATTTTTATTTCTCTTGTCTATGGGTTTCGAGTTATTTTCTGACATTGGTTTGTTTATTAACTTTTCTTTTCCCTTGGCAGAAATAAACTTGATGGGGGTTGTAAGAATATTTTTCTTAATTATGGGGGGCAAACTTGATGATGCACCCAAGCCCAGCTTGCCATTTAATCTAGCATTCACTGTGCTTGTAATGTCCATCAGCTTGAGACTTCTCCCATTGAGAGATTGCTCAAGTTGTTTGGCCTCACATAAATCAGATTTTAATTTAATTATTTGTTCATTAGCTAAGGTTAGTTGATCTTGTAGTTTAATGTTTTCTGAGTTAACAAATTTAAGACTTCCTAGTCTTTCTCTAAGAGTTTTTATTTCTTTTTCTGAATTGATTAAGTCTAAGCACATAGTTTTGAATTCAGTTTTAAATAAATCAGAATTAAAATCAAAACTAGAAAGAACCTGATCTGCCTCTAAGTCTGAGGCTGCTTCATCTTCAGATTCTCCTTCTGATCCAGAGTTGCTCCTGGAGGCATCAATTTCCATTAGGCAAACCTCCTTGGATCTTGCTTCTTCCTCTTCTTCACTTGAGCTAGAAGAGGATGATTCTTCCTCTGTATCACTCCATGTTTCAGCAACAAAGCCCTTGTCTTTCTTTTTGTATTTGCTGGAGGAGGGTATGCTGCTGTGTTTTCTCCTGGAGTTCTTTTCTCTGCTCTTGTCCTTCTTCTGGTTTTCTGGACATTCTGAGATCTAATGTCCAGGCTTTCTGCACTCAAAGCACATAAGCTCCTTGGTTAGTGTCTTGTCAAATCTGGTCTTATCATCCTTCCTGGATGATTTCCTTCTGAAATCTTTCATAGCCATCTTATAGAATCTTTTTGCAAAGAGGCTCATGAGTTCTTCATTTGAAGTTGAGGTCTCACTTTCCTCAGATGCTTTGAAGGCTATACTATGATCCTTTCTCAATGGAGTTGTTGCCTTCTGTTCTGCTACTTCTCTTAATTTTATCAGCTGCTCAGAAGACTTTAATTTACCTAGTAGAGATTCAGTTGATATCTCATTTAGGCTTCTAGCTTCTTTGATTGGCCAGATTCTGGAGTCCCGAGAGCTAGGGAAGCACATCAATATCTTATCATTCACCTCTGTCAGGGTGATGTCCTTATCCAAGGTTTTGAGCTCATTGATAATTGAGCTCAACCTATTATACATGTCAGCCACTGATTCAGCCTCATCCTTCTTGAAATTCTCATACAGGGATATGAGATTGGATCTCCTCTCTTTCCTTTCATCTGCTGAACCAGCTACCATTTGGTTGAGGGAATCCCAAATGGCCTTGGCTGAGGTGCACTCAGCCACCTTTTGAAATATGTCATCTGACATAGTTTGAGCCAAGATGTTCATTACCTTAGCATCTGCCATTTTGGCTTTCTTGTAAGCTTCATTGTTCTCTGGAGGAGGTACTACAGTCATGTTTGTTGAGGTGCTTGTAGAAGTTGTAGGTGCTGGAGGTACACCTGTTAAGATAACAGAAAAGATATCCTCATCAATAGAATTCATGTATAACCTGATTCTTGCATTCCAGATGGCAAACTTGTTAAGATTGCACACTGGAGCTCTGATGCTTGCATAATCTTTGTTTTGGGTCATGTCTGAGAAGAAATAAATCTAATAACAAAAACAAACAAACAGATCTAATAAGAGGGATCTTTGTGGTTCAGGTGTTAGCCTGTACAACCAATTAAGGTGTGGTATTTTAACCAACCTCCCTCTGATACCAATTGAAAGTGAAGGTAGATCTGAAATACTCTAGAGGGGGGGGGGATGAATAGAGTATTGTGCTCTCTTAAAAATCTTTACAACTTTTGTTGTAGTCCTAAGTGAACAGGCCAGTAAATAAAACAATAAGCACAACAACCTATTTAATCACAGAACAACACAGCCAAAACAAAAATAAAGGGCAACCAGACGACACAAGAAATTTTATAGTGGTTCCCCAACCTGGGTGCATCCACTCTTCTACCACCCTGGTAGGAATCCACTCAGGTTTTTGATCAGGTGCCTGACACCAATGAGCTTTTGTTCAGGTGCTCAAAAACCAAAACCTCAAGTCTTTTGGAAGGAGACTTGCAACAAGAATAAATTTGAAGGGAATTAAAACCTTGTACATGAGTTGGAAAAGAGGTGACGGTGTCTTCTCTTTCTCAATAACAACTGAGAAGACTGTGGATTGATGTTAGCAGATTTGCTCCCCCTGAGATCAGGAAAGCTGGAGCACTACTTCAGGGTGACAGGTCTTGAAAGCTTCAGTGCCTGGACCAGAGATTGCTTCAAGAACTTTATTTACAGATAGAGTTTTTGTTGTCCTTTGGAAGTTGTCCTGTAGAATTGAAGATGTTCTCTGGCCTGGGCTGATTGTAGTAGAACTTTAGATTTCTGTATGTTTGTTCTTCTGTGCAATCTGTCTGTGTGTCTGACTGACTGTATGCAAGATTACCTTTTGAAATTTGAATGCTTGAGCAGTAATTGCAGTCGGCCTGGGAAGGAAGCGGCAATCAATGATTTCCCTAACTGTCCCATGGAAAAACAGCATGTAATAATCCAAGATCAATGCGCATTCTAACGGTAACATTCCGAGAGGATTGGGCATTAATTACTGAGGATTCATCACCGAGAAAAGGGACGGGAAACTTGAAGAAGACCTAATCTGGAATCGTCGAATGAAGAACAGGAATCGTCGAGCTGAGTTCACAGTTTGTCGAGCTGAGCTTGAGTTCGTCGACCAGACAATAACAATTAGTCTTCCAGGGGAATCTTGTCAATTCTGCTTTAACATTCGTCGAACTGACAATCTTCATTCGTCGAGCTGAGATCCAAATTCGTCTAGCTGAGAAGTTGACTTCGTCGACCTGAGAAGTTGAGAACTTGAGGTCCAAGTTCGTCGAGCTCAGAATCTAGTTCGTCGACCAAAGCTTGAAGCTGGACTTAGAAAAATTCTGAGGTTATCCTGACTTTAGCTTGATGTAGAACCTCAACATTCATCGAACAAAGAATAAAGATCGTCGAGCTCAGCACTAAGAATTGTCTCACGATTGTCGAGCGCCGAACACCTTTCGTCGAGTTGAGTTCGACGAATGTCGAACTCATTTGACTTAATCTTGAAAACTTCTAGTTCTGGAGTCCCTGATGGTCTTGTTGAAAGCTGGTCCATCTGATGTTGACTCTAAGGAATTGGCCTAGACTCTAGGACACAAAATTTGACCCTGGCTATATAGGTTGGGTCACATCCTAATCTAGTGAACCTAACTCAAATCAACTAGGGATCCAACACACAGGAAGTTGGAGTTCGTAGGAGGCGATTGGGTCTATTTAAAGATCAAGCCGTTCAAAGGCGTTTTGCGGATTCGCCGACTCAAGAAGTTGAGTCCAGGGTTTTTGGGACCTTTAAAGGTTGTTGAACGGGTGGGAGAAGCAGCGTACCGATTAGCATTGTCCACAGAGCTGAGTGGATTACATGACGTCTTCCATGTCTCCGCCATGAGGAAAGCCTTGGTAGAGGATAGTGTGGTGATCGAATCGGCGTCGGTACCGAGAGAGGAAGACTTGAGGACGCGAGTTCGTCCAATTGCTATCGAGGATTCAGAAATTCGACTGTTGCGGAGCAAAGAGGTCAAACTCGTAAAAGTCTGATGGGACAACTGCGGACGAGAGGAGCTTTCAGGCATCATTTAAGTTTTGTGTACCCCCCCCCCTTTTTTGTTTTTTGTAATTTCAGGACAAAATTCTTTTAAGGGGGAGAGAGTGGTAACGCCCCAAAATTCGAAAGAGGGACGAGCAGCGTCGAGAGCCAAGTTTGGGTCTTGGTAAGGGTCACACGGCCTAGGACACGGGCATGTCCATGGCCGTGTCGTGCTCTCATTCGCCAAGAGCCTGGGAAGTCGACGATTTTCGCTCTACGAAGTGTCGAGATAGGGAACACGGCCTAGGACACGGGCATGTCCATGGCCGTGTCGTGTGGTCGACGAACTGCGCTCGACAAAATGTCGAGACAGTGAACACGGCTTGGGACACTACTCTCCCAGAATATTTCTGGGTTGAGGCAGTAAACACTGCATGCCATGTGCTCAATAGGGCTTCCATCACCAAGAGCCACAAAAAAACACCCTATGAGGTTATGAAAGGCAGAAAACCAAACTTATCCTATTTTAGGATCTTTGGTTGCAAGTGTTATGTGCTTAACAATGGCAAGTCTCACCTAACTAAGTTTGCTGTCAAATACCAAGATGGGATATTTGTTGGGTACAGCAACAATAGTAAGGCTTATAGGGTCTACAATTTGGCTACTCAAGTTGTAGAAGAGTCTGTTCATTTCATATTTGATGAATCTAGACTTATTTACAGTGAGTTGTCTAGTAGTTCTTGTAGCTCTACAGGTATAAACAGAAGATGGACCAGCTTACTATCAGAGAAGATCTAACTGCAATGCAGGATGAGAAAAATGGTAGTTGCTGTCCAGGGGGAGTACAAGATACTCAAGAGGCTGATGAAGACCATGGGGTGCAGCATAATGAAGAGATTGAAGAAGGTCAAACTGTTGATAGATTACCTCCAGCAGTTAGACATTTAAAGGAACATCCTGCACACTACATCATTGGTGATCCAAGACATGGAGTACAAAGAAGGAGCAGGAACATAAACACAGTTCTTTGCTCAAGCTTCTTATCTCAACTGGAACCCAAGAGATTTGAAGAAGCTATTAAAGACCCACACCGGATTGATGTTATGGAGGAGGAGTTAAGTCAATTCAAAAGGTGCAAGGTCTGGGAGTTGGTTCCAAAACCAAAGGGCCACAATGTCATAGGGACAAAGTGGATTTATAGAAATAAGCTTGATGAGAGTGGGATCATAGTGAAGAACAAGGCAAGACTAGTTGCCAAAGGATACAGGCAGGAAGAGGGCATAGACTTTGATCAGACTTTTGCTCCAGTGGCAAGGTTGGAAGCAATCAGGCTATTCCTAGCCTATGCAGCATATCAAGGCTTCAAAGTGTTCCAAATGTATGTTAAGTCAGCATTCTTAAATGGAGACTTAAAAGAGGAGGTTTATGTAGAACAGCCCTCAGGTTTTGTTGATCCACTCAATCTTAATTATGTTTATAAACTTAGGAAAGCTTTATATGGGTTGAAACAAGCCCCAAGGGCTTGGTATGAAACCCTGTCTACTTTCCTCATTGAGAACAAATTCTCAAGGAGGAAAATAGACAAGTCTCTATTCCTTAGAGAATCCAAAGGAAAGATCATCCTAGTCCAAATATATGTTGATGACATAATATTTGGTTCTACTGAAAATAACCTTTGTAGAAAATTTGCAAAACTTATGCAAGGGAAATTTGAAATGAGCAGTATGAGAGAACTTAAGTTCTTCTTGGGACTCCAAGTAAGACAGACTGATTGAAAGTGCAGATTAGATCTGAAATACTCTAGAGGGGGGGGGGGGGTGAATAGAGTATTGTGCTTACTTCAAACTTTTTACAACTTTTGTTGTAAGCCTAGGTGAACAAGTCAGCGAATAAGAAAAACAAACACAACAACCTAAACAATCACAGATCACAGCCAAAACAAAAATAAAGGGCAACCAGATGATGTAAGAAATTTTATAGTGGTTCCCCAACCTGGGTACATCCACTCTTCTACCACCCTGGTAGGAATCCACTCAGGTTTTTGATCAGGTGCCTAACACCAATGAGCTTTTGTTCAGGTGCTCAAAAACCAAAACCTCAAGTCTTTTGGAAGGAGACTTGCAACCAGAATAATTTTGAAGGGAATTAAAACCCTATACATGAGTTGGAAAAGAGGTGATGGTGTCTTCTCTTTCTCAATAGCAACTGAGAAGACTGTGGATTGATGTTAGCAGAGTTTCTCCCCCTGAGATCTTGAATGTATCAGGAAAACTGGAGCACTGCTTCAGGGTGATAGGTATTCAAAGACCTAAAGTGCCTGGACTAGAAATTGCTTCAGGAACTTCTTTGATAGATTGAAATTTGTTGTCCTTTGAAGTTGTCATGTAGAGTTGAAGGAAGAAGACTCTTGATTGTATTTAAATGTTCTTCTTCTTCTTCAAGATGTTCTCTGGCCTGGGCTAATTGCAGTAGAACTTTTGATTTGAGTATGATTGTTCTTCTGTGCAATCAGAGTGTGTCTGTCTGATTATCTGTGTGTATCACTGTATATCTGTATATCTGTGTAGTAGTACTTGATCCTTTCTTTTCTGACTTCTACTGACTGAAGAACACACCGGAAATTTGAAATCTTAAGCAGTAAATGCAGACGGCCTTGGAAGGAAGCGACAATCAATGATTTCCCTAACTATCCCATGGAAAAAAGGCATGTAATAGTCCATAGTCAATGCGCGATCTAACAGTAACATTCCGAGAAGATCTGGCATTGATTACTCCGGAATCATCGCCAAGAAACGGGACGGGAAACTAGATAAGACCTAGTCTGGAATCGTAGAACGAAGAACACAATTCGTCGAGCTGAGTTTGAGTTCGTCGTGTTGAGCTTGAGTTTGTCGAGCTGAGCTTGAGTTCGTCAAGCTGAGCTTGAGTTCGTCGAGCTGAGCTTGAGTTCGTCGAGCTGAGCTTGAGTGAGTTCGTCGACCAGACAATCTTCATTTGTCGAATAGACAGTCTTCATTCGTCGAGCAGAGATCCAGATTCGTCGAGTGAAGAAAGATTATGGACTTAGCCAAATATTCTGCATCTGCTGATAGCCAGTGTCGACATAAGATGGTGTCGACTGATTGATCTTGGTTTCGACTCAAATCTTCTGGTGTCGACAAGAGTTGGTGTTGACTGAAATCCTGGTGTCGACACAAATCTTCTGGTGTCGACATAAATTATCTGGTGTCGACACATGCCCTAATTGTCGACACAAATTCTCTGAATCCAGAATTCATCGAGTAGAGTACTGCATTCGTCGACCTGAGATGCTGACTTCGTCGACCTGAGAAGTTGAGAACTTGAGGTCAAAGTTCGTCGAGCTCAGAATCTAATTCGTCGACCGAAGCTTGAAGCTGGACTTAGAAAAATTCTGAAGTTGTCCTGACTTTAGCTTGATGTAGAAACTCAATCATCGTCGAACAAAGAACTAAGATCGTCGAGCTCAGCACTAAGAATTATCTCACGATCATCGAGCGCCGAACACCTTTTGTCGAGCTGAGTTCAACGAACGTCGAACTCATTTTACTTAGTCTTGAAAACTTCTAAATCTGGAGACTCTGATGGTCTTGATGATAGCTGGTCCATCTGATGTTGGCTCTAAGGACTTGGCCTAGACTCTAGGACACAAACTTGACCCTGGCTATACATGATGGGTCGCATCCTAAGTCAATGAACCTATCCCAAATCAATTAGGGATCCAACACTGATGATGGCCTGTCCATATCTCAGTCTAAGTTCACCCAGGAGTTAATTAAGAAGTATGGTATGGAGTCATCCACTACCATGAGAACTCCAAAGGGGACAAGTATATCTCTAAGCAAATATGATGCAGGGAAACCTGTAGATGAGTCTTTGTATAGAGGGATAGTTGACTCCCTCCTATATCTGACTGCTAGTAGACCAGACATCATGTATGCTACATGTGTTTGTGCTAGGTACCAATCCTGTCCTAAAGAATCTCATTTTACTGTTGTCAAAAGGATTTTGAGAAATCTTAAGGGCACACCTAATCTTGGCCTTTGGTATCCTAGGAATAGAGATTTTCTACTAATAGGCTATTCAGATGCAGACTTTGCAGGATGCAAAGTAGATAGGAAAAGCACAATAGGCACCTGTCAATTTCTAGGAGGAAGATTGGTGTCATGGAGCTTTAAGAAGCACACTAGTGTGGCAATTTTCACAGCTGAGTCTGCGTATGTTGTTGCAGGAAGTTGCTGTGCACAGCTGTTGTGGATACAACATCAGTCAGAAGATTATGGTATTCAGGTAAGTAGAACTCCATTATTATGTGATTCTACTAGTGCTATTTTTATTGCTCATAATTCTATTTCTCATAGTAGAACAAAGCATATAGAAATAAGATACCATTTTCTTAGAGATCATGTAGAAAAAGAAGATATTTCTTTAGAATTTGTTAATATAGATTTACAAGGTGCTGACATGTTCACTAAGCCATTAGATGAAACTAAATTCAATAATTTTAAAATTGAATTAGGAATGTTGAACATAAATTAGTTTAACAAATTTGGCTAAGTAAAATTGTGTCGACACAAAAAGTTGTCTGTGTCGACACATAGTAGTTGGTGTCGACACTCCATGAAAGTGATTTCGACACATCTAGAAAATTGGTGTCGACACTTCAGAGAAGTTGTGTTGACACATCCAGAAGTAGTGTCGACACTTAGAATTAGAGTCGACATAGAATTTCTGTCTAACTGATAAGAATGTTTGTGTCGACACATCATCAATTGGTGTCGACACATAGAAGTCAACACTTCTGTCGAGACATTAGAAGTCTGTGTCGACACATTTCAACTATGTCGACACATTAAGAGAATTTTGACGTGCCTTTTGAACTTCATTATTTAGAAAGGTATAAATAGGTCAACAACAAACCCTGTCAACACACTCTCCATATTTTCGAGAACAAAACCTTGTGTCGACAAATTCTCTCTTCTCAATCCAAGATTTCTCTCAACCCCAGTGGCGCCAAAGCTTGAAGATAACATCAACGAAAGCTATGAGCTGGTTCGCAACGCTTTTGATAATGCGGAACCCGAGATTAAAACAGTAGTTTCCCTAATTACTGCGAATGGGTTGGAATTTCTGGTATCCGAACCTTCAAAGATATGGAAGAAAGAAATACTGGAATTCTATGGCATAACTACTTTATATTCAACTGGACTTAAGATCAAATCTACAGTTCAGGGAGCTAAAGTTAAACTTACCTTGAAGAGCTTGAGGATAACTCTTCAACTCCCAAGAACTCAAGAAGAAGAAGAAGTACCCTCATTCAGACTTGGGAAGCACTTCAGTGGTGTCGATTGGATCCCACCATGAAGATTGGATCTGCAATGAACAAGAAATGGATAAATCTGCAAGGAAAATTCCTTTCTGAAGTGGTTGGAAAGGTCATTCTCTGCAAGCCAGGGGGACATGATAAGGTTTCAGCCAATATGTTCAGCCTGATGACCAGGATTATTTTCAGACTGAACACAGATTGGTCAGCAGTAATCTTTGAAAAGATTAAGGAAGGAATTAAGAAGTCAAATTTGGGAAGAATCATGAGTCTATACTTGGCTGGAACAATTCCAGATGTAATGGAACAGACTACTGGTTCTAAGATCAACCACATGAGAAGAATGGATATAAGGATAATCTTCAGATGGGATAGAGTCCTAACAAAGGACATGCCTGATGAAGAGAGGTCAGAGAATCCTGAAAAATCTCCAGCACAAGACATTACAGATGGTGCTCAGGTGCAGGGGGAGCCTCATCTTGAGGAAGAGCCAACACACATAGAAAGTTAAATGACTACTCAAACTATTCTTGAGGTAACCCAAGAAGTTAATCAAATAATTTTCAATAATGAGGATGAAACACTAACTGTGCCTTTGGTTGATGTTGACCAGACCACTCAACTAAACAGCCAAGCACAGGATGTTGTCATGGAGGATACATCTACAGCTGCTGATGCTCCAGAGTTAAGTGTGCCTCCAGTCCAACCTCAACAAGAGTTTACCCTTGAAGAGTTGTTCCCTGATATAGAACAAGTAAGAACTGAGGGGGAGCAAGCAAGAACTGAGGGGGAGCAAGCTAACATTGAGGGGGAGCAAGCTGGAATTGAGGAGGAGCAACCTAGGACCGAAAATGAATTGCCTCCTAGTCCTAAGGAAAGAGTTGATATAGCCAGTACCTCAGCTTATGAAGATGAAGCATACGTTCAAGCAAAGAAGAGAAAGCTAATGGTTTTCAAAAGAAGAAGCCAAAGCTATAAAAGGGCATTATAAATTGCTCCACAACTAGTTCTTGCACAAGATTATAGCTTTTTGTTGGTATCTTTGCAAGTCAAATTAGATGAACAAAGGATAGCCATGGAGAAAAATTTAGATGAAACTCATAAAGATCTACAATTCTCCTTGGCTCAAGATATCAAATCCATAAGATTTGATGTCAATCAGAACAAGAAGGAAATGACAGATTGCTTCCACAAAGGTGGCAATGCTGTAGTGTATCTTTCAAAGCAACAACAAGCAATAAAGACTCAAGTTGATGATATTGCTGTTAAACAAGGTTATGTCCTTGAAAATCAACTAAGGATGAATTACAATCTGCCTGAATCACATAATATGATTGTTACAGAATTAAAGAATGCTGTTGCTGCCTAGACTAAGGTAAGGGCTAAAGCCAAGTCAGATGTTGATGAACAATTACAGGAAGAACTAGCTGTTGTACAAACAGTTATTAAGAATTCTCAAAAGATCATTTCTGATCAGCTACTAAAACTAAGGTCATTTTATAAAGATGGTGTTAATTATTTAGATGAACAACTGAGATTTCAGAAAGATGACCTCCGAGCTCATATTGAGAGAGAAGTTATAAAGGGGGAGAGAGTATTAGTCAAAGCAGGCTCAGATCATGCTAAATGGATATCTAATAGCATCAGAGCCACCCTTGGATATCCACCCCTATGTGATGATGATAATGTAGCTGAGTCAGGTGTGCAACCTGCTTATTTTGAAGGTGATCAACCTGAAGTTGCTCAGGTCATTTACCCTCCAGCAGATTTTGATATGATTTAGCAAGAAGTACAGTCAATGTACAGCCCTCCAGATGGTACTAAAATGTTATTATTGAAAAAGTAGAAATGTTAGAGGCAGCTTTGAATAAGGAGCAAGAAGCTCAACTTTTAAAGAAAAGATTTAGAGAATAGGCTGAGTTGAAGCCTGATTTTGAGCAGTAGATTCCTACTTCCAGGAATATTATCTTGACTGCCTGGAAAGTTGTAAAGGACCAGACCCATGAAAGGGGAAAATGGTACACTGAGCAAGAATGGAACAAGCATGAAGCTAGATAGGAAACCATTCTACAATATAAAAGAAAGGCAAAAGTTGGGAAGCTACCTCCTAATGCTCAGGAGCCTAGCAAGTACTTCCCAAAGCCTTTTCACTATTTTGAAAGGCAAAGGATAAGGGCTGAAGAACAAAAGAAGAAAGTTCTGAAGGGCAAGAAGCCAGCTGAAGATACTGAAGCTCCAGTACAAGCCAAGATCCAGTCAGGCAAAGGCATAGTCCTCAAGGAGCCTGAGCAGCCTTAGAATTGATTAACTAGATTTTACAACATTGTAATCTTTAGTTTTAAACAATCTATGTAAACTATTGTTAAGAAACTTTTGTAAGTTTAAACAAAACAATGATTAATGCTCATTATGTTTGCATCATTATTCTGTGATGACATTTTATACATGTTTTGTTTATAAGTTACCCTGTCATGTAATGTTTTTATACATCATAATGTGTGTTTATTATGAATGGTGTATATCATTGACTAAGGGTTATGACTTCTCCAAATAGGGGGAGATTGTTGGGTATATTGGAAATATGTACCAGATTTGAAGAAGCCTCACCTTACTCAATGATATGCATCAAAGTGTATTTGATGTTATTTTAAGTTTATATGTGCTGGTTAAGAAAATGCAGGAATACAGGAAAAGTTTCTAAGTCCATGAGTCGACACCAGAAGAAGCTGTGTCGACACTAATGAAGGCTTGTGTCGACACTGGAGAAAAGCTGTGTCGACACTTGGAGTCAATTGTGTCGACACTTGGAAAGGCTGTGTCGACGCCAGAAGAAACTGTGTCGACACATAGAGGCAGAGTCGACACACAGAAAAGCTTAGTCGACATCAACTGTGTCAACACACAGAGGCAGTATCGACATAAAGAAGACTTTATCTACATCAACTATGTCGACCCACAGGACTTGTGTCGACACATAGCAGAGTTTCAACAAAGTTGATTTTTGTGAAGAAAAGAAGTGACTGTGTCGACACACAGAACTAGTGTCGACATATTCTATAGAAGCTGTGTCGAGAAGCAGTGTCAACACCAAGGGAGCTGTGTCGACACCACCAAGGCTTATGTCGACACTTAGTCTACTTATGTCGACACATGATGAAGTTCAGTCTCGACACTTTGCTGACAGAGACAGAGTTTCAAGAAGTGACTGGAAGACTTGACAGCTGCCATAACCAACCGGACTACTGTAACTGTCAGAGCTGTCAGAAGTTCGTTAGAAACCGGATCAGCCGGTTACCATGTAGGAAGTCTATATAAAGACATTCTCTATCAATAGAACAGATGTTATACACATGAGATAAAAAGTAAACACGAAAAATAGAAGAAGATTTTCAATAGAAGATCTAAGAAGACATTCTCAAGTGGTGATCTACTCAGAGTTTGTCAAGGGAATTCAAAGAAGAATTCAGAAGAATCTTTAGAAGAATTTGGAGAGAGAGAGAGAGAGCTCCATCTATTCAAGTGAAGAAATGGACTTACATCAACAAGTCTCTTAAGTGCAGATTCTGAACCAGTCTGCCAAGAAGAATTCAGATTGATTTCTGAATTTCAAGAAAGAAGCTGATTGAAGATCAACTTCAAAGGAGATCAACCCTACTGTGTTCAGATTCAAGAAGCTTTGAAGAAAGCTAAGACAGGTTGATCTCTAACGTCAGATTCTTTCAAGAACTGATCAAGAAACCTTCCATCTTTTCTCTCTCAACCAGGGTGGTGGTAAATTTCAGATTTACATCTATTTTCTGTAGGATCTTTTTAAGATCTGAGTTGTAAGCCTGATTTATACAGGCTGAGTTGTAGGAGATTAAGTTCTCTGAGTGGTAGGCCTTGTTAAAGGCTGAGGTAGGGCTGAGAGCCTGAGTTATAGGAGATTGTCATCTCTGAGCTGTAGGCCTTGTTGAAGGCTGAGGTAGGGCAGATTGCCTGAGCTGTAGGAGTGTGGACTCACTCTGAGTTGTAGGAGCCTTGTTTGGGTTCTGAGCTGTAAGATCTGCGGATCTGAGGAGAAGGAAAGAAGTTAGGCTGAATCTAGCACACTACTAGATAGGCGAAGGTGGAAAGTGGATGTACCCAGACCTTGGGGAACCACTATAAATCAGTGTGTCATCTGTGATTGTGTGTGGAATTGTTATTTCTGTGCTGTGATAGCCGTAGAACTGTATGTTTTTATTAATTAACTGAATTAATATTCTGCCTTAGAAGGAAATAGAATTGAACCTATTCACCCCCCCCCCCTCTAGGTGTTTAGGAACCAATTCTTTCAAGTGATATCAGAGGGAGGTTACTCAAAGATAGACTTAACAGTCTGAGTAAGATCTGTAAGGCAGAAATAAGTTAAAGAAGATGGGTTTAGGAGAAAACCATAAAGAACTTGGTTCAATGAAGTTGCCTATCTGCAGGAAGGAAATCTTTGGAATATGGATGGAAAGGGTCAGACTATTTATGGAGGCATCTGATCCTAGAATTTATATAACAGTTCAGGAAGGACCATATATTCCAATGAAGGTTTCTGTTCTTGATGCTAATCAAAGGATTCCTAAGGATTTTTTAGAAATGACTAAGGATGAGATCATCTTGGCTGTAATGGATAAAAGAGCACAGAATATTATAGTGAGTGTCATAGATGATTCAACATTCTAGAATCTGATTCACTGCAAAACCTCCAAGGAGATGTGGGACACATTGGTTGTCTACATGGAGGGTTTTGAAGAGGTTAGGCAAGATAGAAAGTCTATGCTTAATCAAGAATATGAGAGTTTCAGACAAGCCAAGTCTGATAGCATAACTGAATGTTATAAGAAGTTCTACATAATTGTAAATGAACTAATGTCCTATGGAAGAATCTTCAGTACATATGAGCTGAATGAAAAATTCCTTAGGTCTTTGACTAAGGATTGTTATACAAAGATCTGTGTCATAAGGGAAGTGGCCAGACTGGCAGAAATTTCACCTCCAACACTGTTTGGCAAATTGCTGTCTTATGAGATGCAATTGTTGGCCAGAAAGGAGGAAGAGAAAAATACAAAAGTTGACTCTAGAGAAAAGTCAGTGGCCTTCAAGGTAGAAGCCACAAGGAATAATAGGAGGATGTATCCATCTTCTCCTAAGAAAGCTGCAGAAGTGATCTCAGAAAATTCTGATAATCACAGTTCAAACAGCAGTAATTCTGATGAAGACTTTGCTGCTTTCACAAGGCAGTTTCAGAGATTCTTAAAGAAGAAGCAGTGAAAATCTAAGTCATCCTCATCTCAGTCCAAGGATGACTATTATCAGAAGAGGAAATCATCCAGGAAGGACAGGAGTGGGACAAAGCCTAGCAAGTCAACTACATCAAAGATTATTTATTATTGCTGCAACAGACCTGGACATGTTGTGGCTGACTGTCCAGATAAAAGGAAGGAGTCTACTGATAAAAAGAAGTCTCAGCATAAGAGCAAGAAGAAGAAATCCTTGGTAGCTAAGAAAGAGAAAAGTTGGACAGATCAATCAACTTCAGAGTCTGAATCTGAGGCTGAGGCCTATATTGGTTTGTTTGCAACAGAAGAAGAGGATGAGTTCTTGAAATTACTGGACTCTATCTATGAGCAAGAAGACCATCAGTACAAAGGACTGATGACTATGTCTGAAGAAGACCAGTGCCAGGATCAACCTGGTCCCAGTAAGGTAAAAAGTTTATCTGTAGATTCTAATTACTACACTGGGTCAGAATCAGATGCATCTGCATCAAGAGATGTGGATGGGTCTGAATCTGAAGGAGATATTCATCAGCTTATAGATGAATATGGGGATTATTGTAGGCACACAAGAGAAGCAAAAACCTGGCCAAAAATCAGGCTAAGGAAATTGCAGCTCTTAAGTTGGCTGCATCTGATTCAGAGAAGCTGCTGGATCAAAAGATGAATGAGATTGTCAGGCTGAAAAACATAACTGTTATTCAGATGGGAACAATCACATTCAAAAATGATCAGATCAAAAGTCTGGAAGACAGACTTCAGAAAGAGAAGGAAATAGTGGCTAGTTTCTCTAAGCCAAAATATATCCTACCCTTAATTGATGACTTTGTGTCTCAAAAGGGTAAGGCAGGATTAGAATTTAAGAGAACTGCATGGGCTGCCCAGTCCAATAATAAAGGCAAAGCCCCAGCATAAAACAAAAGATCTGCTGTCAACAATACACCTAAGATTGTACCTAAAAAGAGATATAATAAGTATGAGTGCTGGTGCTGTGGCAAGATAGGCCATTATGCCTTAGACTGTTGGCACAACACCAGTGTCAGGGAGAATAATAATCTACCTGTTAGAAGAGCTGCAGGCAGATTTATCAAGTTTCAGGCTAACTTGAACCAAGGACCCAAAAGTTATTTGTGTTCTAAGATTAAGTAATCTTTGTTGCAGGTGAGTCCAAGTTGTCATGCCCCTATATGGTACTTGGACAATGGATGTTCCAGGCACATGACTGGAATAAGAGGATTGTTGAAGGACTAGTCACCAATATTGAATGGGCCTAAAGTAATCTTTGGTGGTTCTGAAAAAGGAGTCATCAAAGGGTTTGGTAACATTTCTAACAACTTAATCATTATCACTCAAGTGGCTTATGTGAAGGGTTTGAAACGCAACCTAATAAGCATAAGCCAGCTGAGTGATCTTGGATATGACATTTCATTTATCAAGAATGAGTGTCATATCAAGAGGTTAAGTGATCAAAAAGTCATATTGACTGGCTATAGAAAAAGAAATGTGTATTGCCTAAACTTTGAGAGTGAGAATAAAAATTCTCCTATCTGTCTTATGGCTGATGAGAAAGCCTCTCATTGTGTCAAATGGCACAAGAGGCTAGCTCATCATAACTACAAGACTATTGGACAACTCTTTAGTAAAGAGTTATTGAGGAATGATCCTCAAGTTAAGTGCTTTAAGGATAGAATATGCTCAGCTTGTCAAAAAGGCAAGCATACCAGATCCTCCTTTCATAGCCTAGAAACCAAAGACTCAGTGAGGTGCTTATACCTCTTGCATATGGATTTATTTATTCCTATGTCAGTTCATAGTCTAGGTAGGAAGGTCTACACTTTTGTGGTTGTAGATGACTATTCTAGATTTTCATGGGTATTCTTTTTGAGAAAGAAATCTGAAACCCCAAATTTCTTCTGCAATTTTGTCAAACAAATTCAGAATGAATTAGATAGTTCAGTGGTCAAAATTAGAAGTGACCATGGAACTGAATTCCAATCTGAAAGTATGATAAGGTGGTGTGAAGAATTTGGGATTCATCAGGAATTCTCCTCACCTAGAACACCTCAGCAAAATGGCATTGCTGAAAGAAAGAATAGGACATTGATTGAGGCTGGAAGAATACTATTGAGTGACACTTCTCTCACAGAATATTTCTGGGCTGAGGTAGTAAACACTGCATGCCATGTGCTTAATAGCACTTCCATCACCAAAAGCCACAAAAAGACACCCTATGAGGTTATGAAAGGCAGAAAACCAAACTTATCCTATTTTAGGATCTTTGGTTGCAAGTGCTATGTGCTTAACAATGGCAAGTCTCACCTAACTAAGTTTGCTATCAAATCCCAAGATGGGATATTTGTTGTGTACAACAACAATAGTAAGGCTTATAGGGTCTACAATTTGGCTACTCAAGTTGTAGAAGAGTCTGTTCATATCATATTTGATGAATCTAGACTTATTAATAGTGAGTTGCCTTGTAGTTCTTGTAGCTCTACAGGTATACAGCAGAAGATGGACCAGCTTACTATCAGAGAAGATCCAACTGCAAAGCAGGATGAGGAAAATGGTAGTTGTTGTGCAGGGGGAGTACAAGATACTCAAGAGGCTGATGAAGACCATGAGGTGCAGCATAATGAAGAGATTGAAGAAGGTCAAACTGTTGATTGATTACCTCCAGTAGTTAGACATTTAAAGGATCATCCTGCACACCAGATCATTGGTGATCCAATACATGGAGTACAAATAAGGAGCAGGAACTTAAACACAGTTCTTTGCTCAAGCTTCTTATCTCAACTGGAAACTAAGAGATTTGAAGAAGCTATTCAAGACCCACACTGGATTGATGATATGCAGGAGGAGTTAAATCAATTCAGAAGGTGCAAGGTCTGGGAGTTGGTTCCAAAACCATAGGGCCACAATGTCATAGGGACAAAGTGGATTTATAGAAACAAGCTTGATGAGAGTGGGATCATGTTGGAACACCCTATTACTAATTTGGGTCAGGATCACTATGTCTCTTAGGAACCTGTTTTGACGTCATTATATAGATCTAAAGGTCAATTAGAATTGAGTCTAAGGGTTAGTAGTTAGGTTTGGAAGCTTCCCTCAAGACCAGGTTTTTCAGTTTGGAGACTAAGTCATTTCGTCGAACTCAGTACGACGAATCGTCGAACTCCATTCGACGATCGTTGAGCTCACTTCGACGGATCGTCGAACTCCATTTGACGATCTCTGAGCTCAACTTCATCAAGTCGTCGAACTCCATTCGACGATCTTCGAGCTCAGATCGACGATCTTGACTCCAGTTTGTTTCTATATCTCTGAGCTCAGTTCGACGATAGTTGAGCTCAGATCGACGATCTCTGTTTCTGTCTAAGTTCAAATCTCTGAGCTCAGTTCGACGATAGTGGAGCTCAGTTCGACATTTTTCTGAAGAGTTCAACGATTTTCAAGATTTAAATTTGGACAGCTGTGGAATTACTGTCAGCATTTAATTCAGAGATCTTACAGCCATTTTCATTTATTCTGGAGCAAGTTTCAAGGAATTATCAAGGAATGTTTTTATTGGACTTTCCTCCAGAAGACAAATGTAATTAAGGAAGTCATTGATGACATGCCAACGACTATCTTGGACAATGGACAATTTCTATTCAGACAGAAGAAATAAAAGATAATTCTTCAACTTCTGTAATATCAATCCAGTAGAGAACTTTGAGAAAGAAAAGAAGAGGAATTTTCTCTGCAACAACTCTCACAACAACAATCACACAAGAGAAAGAATAAGAGCTGCAAACATTTCTCAGTCTCAAGATTCATACAGAACACCAACACCAAAAGGAGATCAACAAACTGATATCTTCAGATCTCTTTTTCAAGTGTTTAAGGCCATCATCATTCAAGACTCCAGACACCTCACATTTCAGTTGCTGCTGAAATCATCATTTGCTGGAGATCAATTTTTTGAAGGCCTATCACCCTACTGCAAAGCTTCATTTCCTAAACAACTCAAGATCTCAGGGGGAGCTTTGACAACATCACTGAATCCACATAGTCTTCTCACTGTGATTGAGAAAAGAAGACTTTCATCACTCTCTCATCCCCACCTCAGTAAAGGGTTTTTCAAACTCCCTTCAAAAGTTTGTGATTGGTTTCTGAGACCTTATCAAAACTCAGTGGTGGCAAGACACCTGATCAAAAAATCTGGTTTGGTTTTCGAGCACCTTATCAAAAGCTCATTGGTGCCCAGGACACCTAATCAACTCATCCTACAGTGGATTCCTACCTAGGGTGGTAGAAGAGTGGATGTACCCAGATTGGTTGGGGAAACACTATAGTTCCTTGTGTCTTCTGGTTGCTTGTGTTTCTTTTGTTTCTGGCTGTGGCTTGTGATTAGTTTCTTTTGTAGATTGTGATTATTCTGTGGTTAGATTTACTATTTACTTCCCTGTTCACATTAGAATACAACAACTGTTGTAAAAGTTTTTAGTAAGCACCATACTCTATTCACCCCCCCCCCCCACTAGAGTATATCAGATCTACCTCACACTTTCAATTGGTATCAGAGGGAGGTTGGTTAAAAATACCACATCTCAGTGGTTGCACAGGCTAACACCTGAACCCAAAGATCCCTAGTTAGATCTGCTTGTTTTGATTTTGTTATTTGAATTTTTCTTCACAAAACATGGCCCAAAACAAAGATTATGCTAGCACCAGACCTCCAGTGTGCAATCTGTCTAAGTTTGCACTTTGGAAAGCAAGGATTAGACTATACATGAATTCTATTGATGAGGACATTTTTAATTCTGTTTTGACAGTTTGTCCAAGACCTCCAGAGAACACAAGTACAAATGCTATTCCACCTCCTTCAGGAACAGATGCAGAGATCAAGAAGTGGAAGGTAGCAGATGCAAAGGCTATGGACATCTTAGCCCAGACTATGTCTGATGACATATTCCAAAAGGTAGCTGAATGCAACTCAGCAAAGGACATCTGAGACAAGCTATCTGAAATCGTCTCAGGATCTGTTGATGAAAGAAAAGACAGAAGATCTCACCTCATAACCCAATATGAGAACTTCAAGAAAGGAGAAGCTGAGTCAGTAGGAGATATGTACAATAGACTCAGTCTCATAGTCAATGAGCTGAAAACCTTGGACAAGGAGATCTCATTGACTGAGCTAAATGACAAAATCCTAATGTGCTTCCCAAGCACTTGGGACTCAAGGATCTGGCCAATCAAGGATGCCAGAAGTCTGAATGAGATTACAACAGAAGCTCTCTTGGGCAAGCTCAAGTCTTATGAGCTGCTCATTAAGAACAGAGAAGAAGAGCAGAAGGCTGCCTCACCAGCTACAAGAAAGGAAAAGACAATAGCTTTCAAAGCCACTGAAGATCAGCCTGAAGACAAAGTCACGGCCAATGATGAGCTGCTTAGTCTACTGGCTAAAAGATTTTACAAGATGGCCAGGAAGGACTTCAGGAAGAGATCATACAAAGAGCATGACAAGCCAAGGTATGATAGATCAAATAATAAAGATATTATTTGCTTTGGTTGTAGGAAACCAGTCCACATTGTGCATGACTATCCAGAAAATAAAAACAAGGACAGAAAGGACAGGAAAGAAAGGAGAACAGAAAAATACTTCAAGAAGAATGGCAATGGCAAACCCTCCTCCAGCAAGAACAAACACACAAGCAAGGGATTTGTTGCTGAATCTTGGAGTGAAACAGAAGAAAAATCAGAAGCTTCATCCAGCTCCAGTGATGATGAAGATGATGCTGAAGAGAAGGAGTTCTGCATGATGGCAATCAATGCCTCTCAACACAATTCTAATGCAGAAGAGTCAGAGTCAGACTCAGAAACTCAATCTGAAGAAGACTAAGTAATTAGTTCTTTTGATTTCAATTCTGAGGACTTTAAGTCTGAGTTTAAAGCACTATGTTTAGATTTATTAAAATCTGAGAAGGAGATTATCTCCCTCAAAAATCAATTATCTGAACACAGTTCCTTAAAATCAGAAAATCTCAAACTCTCTGAGAAGTTGGAGTGCTGTAGGGAGCAGATAGCTTCACTGAAAAGTGAGATATCAGAGGCCAAAAAGCTTGAAGAATCCCTTAATGGGAGAAGCATCAAGCTAATGGACATCACAAGCACAGTGAACTCTAGATTCAACAGTACACTGGGCTTGGGTGCTTCATCCAGCCAACATATAGTTCTAACAACCCCAATTAAGTTTATTTCTGATAAAGGGAAGAGAGTTGTAGATGTAGCTAGGAAAAATTCTGATCTACCTAAGAAAACCAAGATCCAGCAGAAATCGTCGAACGGAGCTCGACGATCGCCGAACGCAGATCGACGATCTCAGGCAAAATCGTCGAACTCAGGTCGACGATCTCTAATTCCCGAACTCTGCCACAGTCGACCGTCGAACGGAGCTCGACGATCTGACCCAAGATCGTCGAACGCAGCTCAACGATCGTCGAACAGAGATCAGAGCTTTGGAAATTCTTTCAAGGGTAAATCAAAATCCAATCCTAGGGGTCCTTCATCCCAAAGATTTAACCCTTATACTGAATGGATAATACCTCCAAGGAGATATCATCCTGAAGGTTATAAGAGTCAACTAGGCCCAAGGTAAACTGGGTCAAAAACAAGTGAATTATTTTATGTGCAGGTGAAGACTTATCCAACATCAAACCAGCAATGGTATTTGGATAGTGGGTGCTCAAAGCACATGACAGGAAATAGGGACAACCTCACATCCTTTAAAGCAAAGCTTGGACCCAAAGTCGTATTTGGTGATTCAAACTTTGGACAAACTAAAGGATATGGTGCAGTCCAGGTTGGCACAGTCACATTCAAGAAGGTAGCCTATGTGGAAGGACTGAAGCACAATTTGATCAGTATCAGTCAACTATGTGATGAAGGCTACCAGGTGACTTTCAGCAAAGCCTTATGCAAGATCAAGTCAGAGGACAACACAACTGTGTTGACAGGTAAAAGGAAAGGTAACATCTACTTAGTAGATTTTCTTTCAACAGATGTAGATATTTGCTTGTTTAACTCTGTTAGTAGACCTAATGTTTTATGGCATAAGAGACTAGGGCATATAAACCTTAGAACCATTGCTAGGCTATCCAAGGACAACCTTGTCAGAGGACTACCTTCTGGCCCCTACAAGAAGGAAGGACTCTGCAGGGCTTGTCAATTAGGCAAGCAAACCAAAAATAGTTTTAAGTCACTTAATAAGAGTGATTCACCTAGGATTTTGTATCTGTTACACATGGATCTCTTTGGACCCATTACAGTACAAAGCTTAGGAGGGAAATCTTACACTTTAGTAGTTGTAGATGACTTCTCTAGATTCACATGGGTGTTCTTTCTGAGAAATAAGTCTGATAACTTTAAGTGTTTGACAGAGTTTCTGAAATGCATACAGACTGAGTTCAATACTCACATTGCCCTGATCAGAAGTGATCATGGGACAGAGTTTGATTATCTTCTTATGCAAGAGTTCTGTCAGAGTGAAGGGATCAGGCACACTTTCTCAGCTCCTAGAACTCCTCAATAAAATGGGGTAGCTGAAAGGAAAAATAGAACCCTTATTGAATCTGCCACTACATTGTTGTCAGATGCTCACCTTCCTCTATCTTTTTGGGCAGAGGCAGTGAACACCTCCAACTATGTGTTGAACAGATATTTAATACATAAACTAAAGGGAAAGACTCCCTATGAATTACTCAGAGGGAAGAAACCTAAAGTAGATTCTTTTAGAATTTTTGGTTGTATCTGTTACATACACAATAATGACAAGAAGTACTTAGCAAAATTTCAAGCTAAAGCTGATGAAGGAGTGTTTCTGGGATACTCCATGATCAGTAAGGCTTATAGGGTATATAATAAATCAACTCTTAAAATTGAAGAATCTGTTCACATATCTTTTGATGAATCTAACATGTCTTTCAAGGAGAAGAACACTTCTACCATAGAACCTTTGCAGGTACACTCTCTAGCTGAAGACTTGGACAGAATAGAAATTACTCAAAAGGATGAAAGTAGTGAAGATGAAGAAGACATTCAACATCATGAAGAGAAACTTCTTGAAGAGCCAGTTGCTGTACTACAAGAGGAAACAATAACACGGGTTGGTGAACAATCAACACCCCCTGTTGATTTAATAACATCAAGAGACCATCCAATCTCCCAAGTGATTGGAGACATCTCTACTAGTGTTCAAACCAGAAATCAGGTTAACCAAAACCTGATACACACTTGCTTCCTTTCTCAAATTGAACCTCAATCCATTCAAGATGCTGAGCAAGATCCACACTGGATCATTGCAATGCAAGAAGAGCTGCATCAATTTGAAAGGAACAAAGTTTGCGAACTAGTACCAAGGCCTAAGGATCACTCCATTGTTGGAACAAAGTGGGTGTTCAGAAACAAATTGGATGATCAAGGAGTCATTGTAAGGAACAAGGCAAGGCTAGTTGCTCAAGGGTACTCTCAAGAAGAACAGATAGATTATGACCAGACTTTTGCACCAGTTGCAAGGTTGGAGGCCATAAGGATCTTCTTAGCATATGCAGCACACAAAGGCTTCAAAGTATACCAGATGGATGTAAAGAGTGCTTTTCTAAATGGAGACATCAAAGAAGAAGTCTATGTCAGACAACCTTCAGGTTTTATCTCTTCATCTCATCCTGATTATGTTTTTAAATTGAATAAAGCATTATATGGTCTCAAGCAAGCTCCTTGAGCATGGTATGAGACCCTAGCATGCTTTCTCCTGAAAAATGAGTTTATAAGGGGTAGAGTAGACCAAACTCTTTTTATTAGAACCCATAAGTCTCATACCCTACTAGTACAAATCTATGTAGATGATATTATCTTTGGTTCTACTGATTCAAATTTGTGCAGAAGGTTTTCCAATCTAATGCACTCTAAATTTGAAATGAGTAGCATGGGTGAGCTATCATTCTTCTTAGGATTGCAAATCAAACAACATGCTGAAGGTATATTTATTTCTCAAACCAAGTATGCAAGGGAATTGGTTAAGAAATTTGGTATGTCTGAAGCATCTTGTATGAAAACACCTATGCCTACTAATGCTGTATTGGATGCTGATGAACATGGGAAACCTGTTGATCAGACAACATATAGAGCAATGATTGGCTCCTTATTGTACCTTACAACTAGTAGACCTGACATAATGTTTGATACATGCATATGTGCTAGATTCCAAGTGAGCCCTAGAGAGTCACACCTAACCTTAGTAAAAAGGATTCTCAGGTATGTAAAAAGTTGTCCAAATATAGGTCTCTGGTATCCAAAAGATTCAGCATTTGACTTAATTGGATTTTCTGATGCTGATTATGCTGGATGCAGAATTGACAGGAAAAGCACCAGTGGAACTTGTCAGTTTCTTGGTGACAGACTTGTCTCTTGGTTTTGCAAAAAACAAACATCTGTGTCAACTTCAACAGCTGAAGATGAATATATGGCTGCAGGTAGTTGTTGTTCACAAATATTGTGGATTCAAAACCAACTCCTAGACTATGGCTACAACTTAAAGAAGTCAAAAATCTTTTTTGATAATTCCAGTGCTATTTCTATAGCACAAAATCCAGTCCTCCATAGTAGGACAAAACACATAGAAATTAGGCATCACTTTTTAAGGGATAATGTTGAGAAGAACAAAATTGAACTTCAATATATCCCAACTGATTTGCAAAGGGGAGATATTTTCACCAAACCCTTGGATGAAAAGAAACACACATTCTTCCTGAATTAGTTAGGAATGTTAGATGGAGGAAGTCTAAAATAAGTTCCAAGATTTTCAAAAAACCTAAAAATGACCAAGACTAGGCAAACATCTTAATTTTTCAAGTGTATAAGAGTGTTTCTGGTCTCTGAACTGCGCTCGATGATTTTCCCCCAGATCATCGAACGGAGATCGACGCTTTCCGAAATCGTCGACCAGAGTTCAGCGCTTCTCAGATAGTGTTCAACTATCTCTCCAGGTCAGCGATCGTCGAACGAAGCTCGACGATTTTGTTTTTTGAACTATCGTCAAACGGAGCTCGATGCTCTCCAATATCATCGAACGGAGATCGACGATATTGAATACCTTTCAGATTCCTTTAGAAGCCCCGATCGTCAAACTGAGTTCAACGATCTTTCCTTTTCTGCGTCGAACACTAATATAAAACTCTTTTTTCGGCAGTCGTTCTCTCATTGCGCCTTCGTTCTCTCTGCAAATTTTCTTTTCCCTCCAAACATCTCTACACTTGGTCGTTTGTTTGTTGAGTTTTGCAGGAAGCAATGGACGTCTCCGTCGTCGTTCTGGCCGCCATGAAATTTGATGCAGGATTCGATATTGATATGGATTCGTTCAACAACAGTGATCAGATTTTCAGAGACATTTTAGAACTTTTCAAGGAGCAAAAGCTAGTCACTATAATGTCTACCAGAATAAAATTGGATGCTGATGAAATCAAGTAGTGGGTCTATACTGCCCACAACCAGGACCAGAATACAGTTATTGGTACAGTGTCAGGAACTCAGGTACCTCTTACACCTGCTGCCCTGACAGAAATTTTTGGATTAAATTCTGGAGAAGACTCTGTTGAACTTTCTAGAGAAGTATTTTCTGATGTACTTCAAAGAATGGGTCACTCAGATGCAAACCCTAGCAAGCTTCTGAAGAAAAATCTATCTGTGGAATACAAATTTTTAGCTGATGTTGTGGGAAAAAGTGCTTTTGGCCAAACATTCAGCCCATGATACCATCTCCAGGTATCAACTATGTTTGATGGGTGCTATTGTATATAAGAAACAATTAAACTGGGAAGAGATTTTCTTTGATCTGATTAAGAAGAAGATAAATAAGAATTTTGTTAACTTTGGAAGGATACTAGGGCTGTTTCTTCAAAACAGATGCCATGCTCTGCTAGTATCAAATGGGATGCACATCAATGCCTCCAAGAGGCTCTCCTGTGCCCTGTTTGGCAAGTGGGATAGACAAATTGTGAAGCCCAGCAGGCCCTCTGCAGCTGCAACTTCAGGAACAAGGACTGTTATAGTCTCTTCCCCTCAAGTCTCTGCCCCTGCAGAAGACTTGCCTGCTGCTTCTCCTCCTCCTCCACATCTTATTTCATCTCCACCAGTCACCTCTACCATTCAAATTTCATCCACCATCATAATTTTAACCCCATCTCCAACTTCAGTTTCACCAACTCCACCTCAAATAGAAGAACTATTCCATCCTCTACATCAATACCCTTAACCAGATCTTGACACATCATCTCACATTCCATCCTTCAATCTGATAGATGATTCCTTTATGGATGATTCACATTCATCCCCTCCTGATCTACCCTCTTCATCCACATCTTACCAACAGTTACTCCAAGACATCATTGCTCAACCCTCCTTCACACCTTCTATTTCCATTCCACTATCTTCCATTTCAACACTCCCCATATCTTAACCTTCATTTCCACCATCCACCAGTTCTCCACCCACATATCCAGCTGTTCCACCTACAGTCTCTACCTCTGCTCAAGTCCTTATTGAGCATGTAGATCTTTCAGCCTTAGCAGACAGACTTTATGAGCTGATAGCTCCCAGGCTATCACTTCTGTTGGAGACCTCCTTGGCTCCACTCCTAAAGTCAGTTGCAGACCTGTCTGCCAGCTATCTTCTCTCATTCCTCAGGCAATCCCTTCCTCTGGGTGCCTTGATCCAGTCCTGACTGAATCTAGGCAGGGGGAGATGCCTCATGAAGTGGAAAGATTGCCTGTTGCTTCCATTTCCTCAGTTCAAGCTGTTGTTACTTCAACTCAAGCTCCAGCCTCAACACCACAAGTTGCTGTTTTCTCAATGGATTCAGATCTTTATTATCAGATTTTGATTCAATATATTTCAGTTGTCTTCCAGAGCATATTGCAGTCCAGCCATCTGAAGACCTCTCCAAGGCCATTGTGCCCATTTCAAGCTGTGACACCAGTATTATACATTCCTTTGTAAATTCAGTTTATGTTGTTGCCCCTACTGCTGCCCCTGCTGGTTCTGTTGCTGCTGCCCCTACTGATGTTATTGATGGTTCTGCTACTGTTGTTGTGTCTGATAGTTCTGATACTGCTGATGATTTAGTCTCTAAGGATATACATATGACAGAGGCATATGATTTTGAGCCTGCTGTCACTGCTGATGTTGCCCTTGCTGATGTTCTTGTATCTGAAACTGTTATCTCTGAATCTGCTGCTGCCCCAGTTACTGTTGTTACTACTGCTGCTGTATCTTCTGAGAGTGTTGCTCCTGAAAGTTTTGTATCTGCTGATGTAATCTCCTCTGCTAGTGCTGCTTCTATTTCTCCTTCTACTACTGCTGCTACAACTGATGTCACTACTGTTACCTCTGCTCAAACCCAACAACAGATAGACTATCTTAAGAGGATTGATGCACTTTATGATGATCAAAGCTCAGAAAGTGACCAGTTCAGGACTGATTCAGATGACTCCTCAGCCACTATTGCAAGAAAAAGAAAAGCAAGAAGCAAAGCTATGAAAAGAGTTCCACCAGCAAAAGTAAAAGATACAAATGACATTCCCTACTATATTCTGCATGAATGCCCTATAACAGAACATTAGATGCAATACTCCAAGAATCAATTAAAGGCTATGAAGAAAAAGAGAAAGTATGACAAAGGTTCCTCTCAGTTCCATCATCCTCCTCCTACTCCTCTTTCACCTGGTGTAGGTGCAAGTGGTAGCTCTGCATCTCATCCCTCTGCCAGAAGTCAAACCCCCTATCAGCCTCAAGGAAGATCTCAACATAGGGGAAGCCAATCTAGAGGCTATCAATCAAGGAGAGGAAACTACAGAGGAAACCAAAGAGAACTTCAAGTCTATTCAAAAGGTTATTCCAGACAGCATCCATACTCAAGGGAAGGACAAGGTCCATCTGACACAACTTCAGGTCCTTTTCCTTATAAGTTGAAAGATTTAGTTCCTTCCAGAGCTCCTCAAGACATTCCTTCAAATAGATATGAGCCTCCAGTGCCATATGAAGATCTAGAAAACAATCCAACTTCTTGGACAGCCAGGATGAAAGAATTGGCTTCTTTGGATCAGATTAAGAAAGCCAGAGAACAAGGCAAAGATACTTCAAACATCACTACTCTGTCAGACCAAAGGAAAAAGGAATTGCAAAGATACTCCTCCAGCAAGTTCTTTGATTCTGAAAGCTACATGAAGCTGCACCCTGAAGCTGTAGTACCAAGGCCTAAACAACAAACATCTCTAGGTGCAGCTGATGACAGAAGATCAAAGAAGGAAGCTCTTAATCCAAATAGAGAAATTATACTTATAAAGAGCAAAGAAAAGGAGTAATTCTGTAAGGTGACAATATTTGCTGTTTTATGATCTATCTGAGATATTATTTGTGATTCTGCAATGTCTTGTTATTTTGTTGCTTTGTATGTTGTTAATTTTTTCAATATCTGTAAATAGTAATCCTAACCCAAATATGGGGAGATTGTTGAAACACTCTATTACTAATTTGGGTCAGGATCACTATGTCTCTTAGGAACCTATTTTGACCTCATTGTATAGATCTAAAGGTCAAATAGAATTGAGTCTAAGGGTTAGTACTTAGGTTTGGAAGCTGCCCTCAAGACCAGGTTTTTCAGTTTGGAGACTAAGTCATTTCGTCGAGCTCAGTACGACGAATCGTCGAACTCCATTCGACGATCGTTGAGCTCACTTCGACGGATCGTCGAACTCCATTCGACGATCTCTAAGCTCAACTTCATCAAGTCGTCGAACTCCATTCGACGATCTTCGAGCTCAGATCGACGATCTTGACTCTAGTTTGTTTCTCTATCTCTGAGCTTAGTTCGACGATAGTTGAGCTCAGATCGACGATCTCTGTTTCTGTCTAAGTTCAAATCTCTGAGCTCAGTTCGACGATAGTGGAGCTCAGTTCGACGTTTTTCTGAAGAGTTCAACGATTTTCAAGATTCAAATTTGGACAGCTGTGAAATTACTGTCAGCATTTAATTCAGAGATCTTACAGCCGTTTTCATTTATTCTGGAGCAAGTTTCAAGGAATTATCAAGGAATGTTTTTATTGGACTTTCCTCCAGAAGACAAATGCAATTAAGGAAGTCATTGATGACAGACCAATGGCTATCTTGGACAATGGACAATTTCTATTCAGACAGAAGAAATAAAAGATAATTCTTCAACTTCTGTAATATCAATCCAGTAGAGAACTCTGAGAAAGAAAAGAAGAGGAATTTTCTCTGCAACAACTCTTACAACAACAATCACACAAGAGAAAGAAAAAGAGCTGCAAACATTTCTCAGTCTCAAGATTCATACAGAACACCAACACCAAAAGGAGATCAACAAAATGATATCTTCAGTTCTCTTTTTCAAGTGTTCAAGGCCATCATCATTCAAGACTCCAGACGCCTCACATTTCATTTGCTGCTGAAATCATCATTTGCTGGAGATCAATTTTCAGAAGTCCTATCACCCTATTGCAAAGCTTCATTTCCTGAACAACTCAAGATCTCAGGGGGAGCTTTGACAACATCACTGAATCCACATAGTCTTCTCACTGTGATTGAGAAAAGAAGACTTTCATCACTCTCTCATCGCCACCTCTGTAAATGGTTTTTCAAACTCCCTTCAAACGTTTGTGATTGGTTTCTGAGACCTTATCAAAACTCAGTGGTGGTAAGACACCTGATCAAAAAATCTGGTTTGGTTTTTGAGCACCTTATTAAAAGCTCATTGGTGCCCAGGACACCTGATCAACTCATCCTGCAGTGGATTACTACCTAGGGTGGTAGAAGAGTGGATGTACCCAGATTGGTTGGGGAACCACTATAGCTCCTTGTGTCTTTTGGTTGCTTGTGTTTATTTTGTTTCTGGCTGTGTCTTGTGATTAGTTTCTTTTGTAGATTGTGATTATTCTGTGGTTAGATTTACTATTTGCTTCCCTGTTCACATTAGAATACAACAACTGTTGTAAAAGTTTTTAGCAAGCACCATACTCTATTCACTCCCCCTCTAGAGTATATTAGATCTAACTCACACTTTCAGATCATAGTGAAGAACAAGGCAAGACTAGTTGCCAAAGGATACAGGAAGGAAGAGGGCATAAACTTTGATCAGACTTTTACTCCAGTGTCAAGGTTGGAAGCAATCAGGCTATTCCAAGCCTATGCAACATATCAAGGCTTCAAAGTGTTCCAAATGGATGTTAAGTCAGCATTCTTAAATGGAGACTTAAAAGAGGAGGTCTATGTAGAACAACCCTCAGGTTTTGTTGATCCACTCAATCCTAATTATATTTATAAACTTAGGAAAGCTTTTTATGGGTTGAAACAAGACCCAAGGGCTTGGTATGAAACCCCGTCTACTTTCCTCATTAAGAACAAATTCTCAAGGGGGAAAATAGATAAGACTCTATTCCTTAAAGAATCCAAAGGAAAGATCATCCTAGTCCAAATATATGTTGATGACATAATATTTGGTTCTACTGAAAATAACCTTTGTAGAAAGTTTGCAAAACTTATGCAAGGGAAATTTAAAATGAGCAGTATGAGAGAACTTAAGTTCTTCTTAGGACTCCAAGTAATACAGACTGATGATGGCCTTTCCATATCTCAGTCTAAGTTCACCCAGGAGTTAATTAAGAAGTATGGTATGGAGTCATCCACTACCATGAGAGCTCCAATGGGGACAAGTATATCTCTAAGAAAAGATGATGCAGGGAAACCTGTAGATGAGTCTTTGTATAGAGGGATAGCTGGCTCCCTCCTAAATCTAACTACTAGTAGACCAGACATCATGTATGCTACATTTGTTTGTGCTAGGTACCAATCCTGCCCTAAAGAATCTCATTTTACTACTGTCAAAAGGATTTTGAGATATCTTAAGGGCACACCTAATCTAGGCCTTTGGTATCCTAGGAATAGAGATTTTCTACTAATAGGATATTCAGATGCAGACTTTGCAGGATGCAAAGTAGATAGGAAAAGCGCAACATGCACCTGTCAATTTCTAGGAGGAAGATTGGTGTCATGGAGCTGTAAGAAGCAGACTAGTGTGGCAATTTCCACAACTGAGTCTGAGTATGTTGCTGTAGGAAGTTGCTGTGCACAGCTGTTGTGGATACAACATCAGTTAGAAGATTATGGTATTCAAGTAAGTAGAACTCTATTATTATGTGATTCTACTAGTGTTATTTCTATTGCTCATAATCCTGTTTCTCATAGTAGAACAAAGCATATAGAAATAAGATATCATTTTCTTAGAGATCATGTAGAAAAAGAAGATATTTCTTTAGAATTTGTTAATACAGATTTACAAGTTGCTGACATGTTCACTAAGCCATTAGATGAAACTAAATTCAATAATTTCAAAATTGAATTAGGAATGTTGAACATAAATTAGTTTAACAAATTTGGCTAAGTAAAATTGTGTCGACACAAAAAGTTATGTGTGTCGACACAAAGTAGTTGGTGTCGACACTCCAGGAAATTGATGTCGACACATCTAGAAAATTGATGTCAACACTTCAGAGAAGTTGTGTCGACACATCCAGAAGTAGTGTCGACACTCTGAATTAGAGTCGACACAGAATTTCTGTCGAACTGATAAGAATGTTTGTGTCGACACATCATCAATTGGTGTCGACACATAGAAGTCAACACTTCTGTCGAGACATTAGAAGTCTATGTCGACACATTTCTGTTGGGTACATTGGTCAAATGTACCTGATTTGAAGAAGCCTCACCTAACTCAATGATATACATCATAGTGTATTTGATGTTTGTTTGAGTTACTTGTGCAGGTTAGGAAAACACTGGACTGAAGCTAAAAATTCTAAGTCCATGTGTCGACACCCAGAGGGAAAGTGACGACACTTGAGAGAGCTTGTGTCGACACCCAGACAAGCAGTGTCGACACTTGGAGTCATTGTGTCGACACCTGGGAAGAAGAGTCGACACCAGTCAGAAAGTGTCGACACTTGGAGCTGTGTCGACACTCAGTGTAGAAGAATGCAGAAAAGCTATGTCGACACTTAGCAGAAGTGTCGACACCTAGAAGAGCTGAGTCAACACCAGAAAGTGTCGACACTTGAAGTGAGTATCGACACTCAGCAAAAGTCTGCAGAATCTAAGTACAAGTGTCGACACTCAACACAATGTGTCGACACTATGCAGAAGAGTCAACACTTGAAGTAAGTGTCGACACCCAGCACAATGTGTCGACACTTAGCTAAAGACTCTGTATTTGAAGAATGTGTCGACACTCAGCACAATGTGTCGACACACAACCAGAAGAGTCAACACTTGAAGAAAGTGTCAACACTCAGCACAATGTGTCGACACTTAGTTGAAGACTCTACACTTGAAGAAAGTGTCGACACAAGGAGCTGTGTCGACACTTAGCAGAGAACAGAAAAGTTTACAAAATATTCTAAGTACAAGTGTCGACACTAAGGGAATGTGTCGACACTCAGCTGAAGGATCAAATTTGAAGACTTGTGTCGACACCAAGAAGCTGTGTCGACACTTGACAGTTTCAACACATAAAGATGTGTCGACACAAAGGAGATGTGTCGACACTTAGAAGAATACAGTTAAAGAATGAAGAACAAGTACTTGTGTCGACACTCAATTTCAGTGTCGACACATGCAGAAGTATCTGTGTCGAGACATACAAGGAATTGTGTCGACACCTTGTAGACTTGTGTCGACACTTACACTACTTGTGTCGACACTTAGTCTATAAGTGTCGACACTTAAGAACAGAAAGTCTCGACACTATCTGACAGTTAGAGAATTTCAAGAAGTGACTGGTTGACATGACAGCTGCCGATCCAGCCGGTCTACATCAACTGTCAGAGAAGTCAGAAGTCTGTTATGAACCGGACCAGCCGGTTACCATGAAGGAAGCCTATAAATAGGCCCCCATAGTTTACAGAAACGAATATATAGAAGGTTGTTCATTATCATTACATGTTGTGAGAATAACTGAAGTGGTTGATCAGATTAAATCAAGAAGTGATACACTGAGGATCAACACAAGAAGATCAGGCAGTCCAACTGCAGATCTAAGAAGTTGGAGAGAGAGAGCTCCATCCAAGAATTCAGTCTTTGGAACTAAGGCTGAGAAGAAGAATTCAGAGTCATCTGGATTTCAAGAAGCAGAAGATTCAGACTAATTCAGTTCTACTCAAGAAGCTTTGAAGAAAGCTAAGTCAGTTTGGATCAAGCTGAGTTCTTCCAAGAACTCTTCAAGAAACTCTCAACTTCTCTCATCTTTTCTGAGTTGTAGAGTTAGCAATTTTATTTCAATTACATCTTGTAAGATCCATTGGATCTGAGTGATTGTAAGCCTATTTTATAAAGGCTGAGGGTAGGGCTTGTTGCCTGAGTGTAGGAGTTGAAGAACTCTGAGTGTAGGCCTTAATTGGCTGAGTGTAGGCCTGGGTGGCTGAGTGTAGGCCTTTTGGCTGAGTGTAAGGCTTTGGGCCTGAGGTAGGAACCTAGTTTGGTTCTGAGTTAGTGGAGAAGTTTGGCCGAATCTAGTACACTGCTAGATAGGCGAAGGGGGAAAGTGGATGTACCCAAAGATTGGGGAACCACTATAAAATCTTGTGTATTCTGTGCTGTGATTGTACTGTGTTGAGAATTGCTGTGTGCTGTGATAACTTATTCAGAAATCTGTGTTATAAACTGTTGACTACCAACAAAGAATTTAGAAAAGGATTAGGTCACCTATTCACCCCCCCTTCTAGGTGTTTAGGTACCATATCTTTCAAGTGGTATCAAAGCGAGGTTCCTCAAAATCAGGACTAACTGTCTGAGGAGATCCAGTTTGGCAGGAACAGATTGAGTCTGAACACAGTTTCAAGAAAATCAAGAAATATGGGTTCTTCAGAGAATCATAAGGAGTTGGGTTCAATGAAACTGCCCATATGCAGAAAAGAGATATTTGGAATCTGGAAAGAAAGGGTAAGGCTGTTCATGGAGGCCTCTGACCCTAGGATCTACATCACAGTCAAAGAGGGGCCATATGTGCCCATGAAGATCTCAGTATTGGATGCAAATCAGAGGACTCCAAAGGATTTCTCTGAGATGACCAAGGATGAAATTGTCCTAGCCACTATGGACAAAAGGGCACAGAACATAATAGTTAGTGCAATTGATGATGCCACCTTCCAGAACCTTATTCACTGTAAAACAGCAAAAGAAATGTGGGATACCCTCATTGTCTACATGGAAGGTTCTGAAGAAGTAAGACAAGATAGGAAATCCTTGCTTAATCAAGAATATGAGAGCTTTAGGCAAGGAAGAGGAGATAGCATCACTGAATGCTACAAAAAGTTCTACAGAATTGTTAATGAACTCATGTCCTATGGAAGAGAGTTCACAAATTATGAATTGAATGACAAGTTCTTGAGGTCCCTAACCAAAGATTGGGACACTAAGATCTGTGCCATCAGAGAAATGGCAAAATTGGGAGAAATTCCTCCTCCCACACTGTTTGGCAAGTTGTTATCTTATGAGATGCAATTGTCAGTAAGAAAAGAGGAGGAAAAGTCAACAAGGACTGAACACAGGGAAAGGACTGTTGCCTTTAAGTCAGAAGTACCTAGAAAGAACAGGACAAAGTCATCAACTCCTCCTCTAGAGGTAGTTGAATCAGATTCTGATGAGTCTATTAGCACTAAATCTACAAGCAGTGAAAGTGATGAAGACTTTGCTGCTTTCACCAGACATTTTCAGAAGTTCCTGAAGAAGAAACAGTGGAGGTCTAGACCTTCATCTTCCAAAGGGAAAGAAGTCCAGTATCAGGAAAAGAAGCCTTCAAAGAGGGACAAGAAGAGGACCAAGACTAGTAAGGCAACTGGGTCTAAGATAGTATGTTACTGCTGCAATAGACAGGGTCATGTAATTGCAGATTGTCCTGAAAGAAGGAAGGAATCCAGTGACAAAAAGAAAACTCACTTCAAAGGAAAGAAGGAAAAGTCCTTTGTTGCAAAGAATGAGAAGACTCTTTCAGACATGTCTTCTTCAGACACAGAGACAGATGCTGAAGCCTACATAGGGCTAATTGCTGAAGAAGAAGAAGAGTTTATGCAGATCATGGAATCTATCTATGAGCAAGAAGACTGCCAGAGCCAAGGACTGATGGCTTTGACTGAAAGTACCAAAAACCTGGAGCAGCCAGGACCCAGTCAGGTACAAGGTTTAACTCAAAGTTCTGATTCCAGTTCTAGTTCAGAATCAGATTATTCTTCATCAAGTGATGAGAATATATCTGAGTCTGAGGGAGATATTCATCAACTCCTAGATGAATATAAAGTACTATTGCAAGCCTATAAGAAAAGCAAGACCCTAGCCAAAAATTTGGCCAAGGAGATTGCTGATCTCAAGGCAGCTGCAATAGATTATGAGAAGAATTATGATCAAAAACTTAATGAGGTAGCCAGGCTGAAACATATTACAGTGATTCAGATGAGAACTATTACATTTAAAAATGATCAAATTAAGAAACTGGAGATTAATCTTCAGAAGGAGAAAGAGCTAGCAGCTAGGTTTTCAAAACCTAAATCAGTGCTACCCTTGATTGATGATTTTGTTCATCATAAAGGAAAGACTGGACTGGGTTTTGTTAATCCAGCTAGGACTGTTCAGGATCAGTCCAAGGGCAAAGCCCCAACATTCAACAAGACTGCTGTAGTTAAGACAGCTAAGTCAGAACCTAAGCAAAGGTACAACAAATTTGAATGTTGGTGCTGTGGCAAGGTTGGCCACTTTGCTTTGGATTGTTGGCACAATGCCAGTGCCAAGTTGTGTAGCAAGTTACCTGTTGGAAAGACAGCAGGTAGCTATGTCAAATTGCAAACTAACAATCACCAAGGACCCAAGTTTACTTTGGGTTCTAAGGTTCATTAATTTGTTTTGCAGGAGAATCCAAGTGGCCATACCCCTACATGGTACCTGGATAGTGGATGTTCCAGACACATGAATGGAACTAGGGGACTACTGAAGAACTACATCTCAATCAAAAATGGTCCAAAGGTGACCTTTGGTGGTTCTGAAAAAGGAATCATCAAAGGGTTTGGTAACATTTCTTCTAACCTTGTTACCATTACTCAAGTGGCTTATGTTAAAGGTTTGAAACACAACCTCATTAGTATAAGTCAATTAAGTGATGTAGGGTATGACATCTCATTTGTTAAAAATGGTTGTCATATCAAGAGGTCAAGTGATCAAGAGATCATTTTGACTGGATATAGAAAGAGAAATGTCTACTGCTTAGACATTATGGTTGAGAACAATTGTTCTCCAGTCTGTCTTGTAGCTGATGAGACAGTCTCTCAATGTGTCAAATGGCACAAGAGGCTTGCTCATCTTAATTACAAGACTATTGGCAAACTCTTTAGTAAAGAGTTAGTGAGGAATGGTCCTCAAGTTAAGTGTGTCAAAGATGGCATTTGCTCAGCTTGTCAAAAGGGCAAGCAGACTAAATCCACCTTTAGAAGCTTAGTCAACAAAGATGCTGTGAGGTGTTTATACCTCTTGCATATGGATCTATTTGGTCCAATGCCAGTTCACAGCTTAGGTAGGAAGGTCTACACCTTTGTAGCTGTTGATGACTACTCAAGGTTTTCCTGGGTGTTCTTCTTAAAGCAGAAATCTGAAACACCTAGTGTCTTCTATAGTTTTGTTAAGCAAATTCAGAATGAATTGAACTGTACAGTGGTCAAAATTAGAAGTGACCATGGTACTGAGTTTCAGTCTGAAAGCATGACAAAGCTGTGTGAAGACTATGGGATATTTCAAGAATTCTCTTCACCTAGAACACCTCAGCAAAATGGCATTGCTGAAAGGAAAAATAGGACCTTGATAGAGGCTGGTAGAACCCTATTAAGTGATTCATCACTGCCAGAATATTTCTGGGCTGAAGCAGTTAACACTGCATGCCATGTGATAAATAGGGCTACCATCACTAAAAGGTTAAACAAGACCCCCTATGAAGTAGTGAAAGGCAGGAAACCAAATCTGTCCTATTTTAGGATCTTTGGTTGTAAATGCTTCATACTTAACAATGGGAAGTCTTACTTAACTAAGTTTGCTGCCAAGTCCCAAGAGGGAGTGTTTGTTGGGTACAGCAATAATAGTAAGGCTTATAGAGTCTACAACTTGACTACACAAGTTGTAGAGGAATCTGTGCATGTAGTTTTTGATGAGTCACAACTAATTAACAATGAGTTGTCTAGTAGTGTGTGCAGCCCCTCAGGTCTTATTAAGAAGATGGACAAGCTAACCATAGAAGATGTACCTGCTGCAAGACAGCAAGTAGAAGAAGATGGCTTATGTCCAGGGGGAGAACTACATGTACAAGGAGCTGAAGAAGTACAAGGAACTCAGCATGATGAAGATGCTGTAGAAGTACAACCAGAAGTAAGGATGCCTCCAGCCAACAGGCATCTAAGAGATCATCCAATAGAGCTGATAATTGGAGATCCAAGACAAGGTGTTCAGACAAGGAGCAGAAATCAGAATGCTGTAGTCTTTTCAAGTTTTCTGTCTCAAATAGAACCAAAGAAATTTGAAGAAGCTATACAAGATCCACAGTGGACTGAAGCAATGCAGGAAGAGCTCAATCAGTTCAAAAGGTGCAAGGTTTGGGAGCTGGTTCCAAAGCCTAAAGATCACAATGTGATAGGAACAAAGTGGATCTACAGAAATAAGTTAGATGAACAAGGAATCATCATTAAGAATAAAGCTAGATTGGTTGCAAAAGGATATAGGCAAGAAGAAGGTATTGATTTTGATCAAACCTTTGCTCCAGTAGCCAGACTGGAAGCCATAAGGATGTTCCTGGCCTATGCAACCTACCAAGGATTCAAAGTATACCAAATGGATGTGAAGTCAGCATTCCTTAATGGTAATTTAAAAGAAGAAGTATATGTGGAGCAGCCTGCAGGTTTTGTTGATTCTACTCTTCCACATTATGTCTATAGACTTAGGAAAGCATTGTATGGGTTAAAGCAAGCTCCTAGAGCTTGGTATGAAATCCTATCTAGTTTCCTCATTGAGAACAAGTTCACAAGGGGGAAAATAGATAAGACTCTATTCCTTATGGAATCTAGAGGCAAAGTAATACTTGTCCAAATATATGTAGATGACATTATATTTGGGTCTACTGAAAGTAGCCTTTGCAAAAAGTTTGCAAAGCTTATGCAAAGTCAATTTGAGATGAGTAGTATGGGAGAACTGAAGTTTTTCTTGGGTCTCCAAGTTAAACAGACTGAAAATGGTCTATCCATATGTCAGTCTAAGTTCACCCTAGAACTCATAAGGAAGTATGGTATGGATTCATCCAGTACCATGAAGACTCCTATGGGGTCAAGTATCACTCTAAGCAAGGATGATGCAGGGAAACCTGTAGATGAAACCTTGTATAGAGGGATAGTTGGCTCCCTACTTTACTTGACTGCAAGTAGACCTGACATTATGTATGCTACATGTGTTTGTGCCAGGTATCAAGCCTGCCCTAAAGAGTCTCACTTGACTGCAGTCAAGAGAATCTTGAGATATCTAAAGGGCACACCTTATCTAGGCCTCTGGTACCCTAGGAATGGAGATTTTGATCTAACAGGTTATTCAGATGCAGACTTTGCAGGATGCAAAGAAGATAGAAAGAGCACTACTGGATCCTGTCAATTCCTAGGTGGAAGACTCATTTCATGGAGTAGTAAGAAGCAAACCAGTGTGGCCATCTCCACAGCTGAGTCAGAATATGTAGCTGCAGGAAGTTGCTGTGCTCAACTTCTGTGGATTCAACATCAGCTAGAAGACTATGGATGTCAGGTAAGTAGAACTCCACTTTATTGTGATTCTACTAGTGCTATTTCAATAGCTAACAACCCTGTATCACATAGTAGAACTAAACATATTGAGATTAAATATCACTTTCTTAGGGAGCATGTAGAAAGAAATGATATTGCACTTGAATATGTTAGAACTGATAATCAGATAGCTGATATGTTCACTAAGCCCCTAGATGAAGCTAAGTTTAATAGGTTCAAAATTGAACTAGGTATGATAAACTTAGATTAAGTATACAGAACAAAAATTGGCTAAGTAAAAAGGTGTCGACACATAGACAAGTCTATGTCGACACAGTATAGTAAGTGTCGACACTTCAGGAAAATAGTGTCGACACATCTAGGAAGTTGGTGTCGACACTTCAGAATGTTAGTGTCGACACATGTCGAGTAGGTGTCGACACATCAAATAAGGTGTCGACACTTAAGTTTTACTCAGAATTTTTCTAAGTAAAGTCTCGACAACATGTCGAGTATAGTGGTGTCGACACTTAACCAAGTGTCGACACATAAAGTATGTTGACTAAACTTGTGTCGACACATAAGTGTCGAGACATTATAAGTCAGTGTCGACACTTATTGCCAGTGTCGACACATCTTTAGGATTCCATCCCGCCTGTTCGTCTTCAAACTAGAAAGGTATAAATAGGGGTCTGTCTTTGTTTGTCGACACGCTTTCAAAGTTTCGAGACCTAAACTCTTGTGTCGACATTTCTCTCATCTCAAGACTAAATCTTCAAACCCTAATGGCTCCCAAGCTGGAAGAGAACGTTAACGAAGGATATGAACTGGTGCGTGGCGCATTCGATGACTGCGAACAAGAAATCAAATCAGTGATAACCCTAATTGCCAATTCAGGATTGGAGTTCTTGGTTTCAGAACCAACGAAGATATGGAAGAAGGAAGTCATTGAATTCCTTACTGGCGCGGCTGTAGATGACTCAGGCTACAGAATTAAGTCAAGGGTGCATGGCACCAAGGTCAAGATTTCACCCAAGTCTTTAAGAAAGGTACTTCAGCTACCTAAAGTTCAAGATGAAGAGGAAGTAACTGCTTCTAAGACCAGGGAAGCTCTTACTTGGTGTGGACTGGATCCAAAGATGAAGGTGGGATCAGTCTTTAACAGAAAAGGTATGAATAATCAAGGCAAGTTCTTGTCAGAAATAGTGGGCAAGGTAATACTAAGCAAGCCAGGAGGACATGACAGGGTGTCTGCCTCCATGTTTGAAGTCATGACCAGAATCATCTTCAATATGAAAACAGACTGGTCAATGGTGGTTTATGAAAAAGTGAAGGAAAGCCTGAAGAAGCCCAATCTGGGCAGGATACTAAGTCTCTACCTGGCTGGATCAATTCCAGAGGTAATGAGCACTGCTGCAGGAACTAAGATCAATCATATGAGGAAGATGGACTCAAGAATATTCTCTAGATGGGAAAGGGTGCTGGTGTCAAAGGAATTGACCACCCCTGAGAAACAAACTTCTAAGAAAGACTCTCCTCCCAGGAAGAAGAGGAAGACTGCTGCTGTGCCTCAAGAGCCATCCAGCAGCTCAGGCAGTGAAGAACATGTGGTCTTCACTCCTGATAGTCCAATGGATAAAGCTGCAGAAAAGTCACCTGCTCCTCAGGAGCCAGCTGACATCCAGGGGAAGCTTCCAGGTGTAGCAGAACCATCTACACTGGAGAGTGATCAAGCCACCCTCCTCATTCAAGAGGTACTTGTTGACCTTAATACTTTGAATTTTTCTATCATAAATTCTGATTTGTCTGATGATCATCAGCAAAATCAGCCAGCAACTCAAGAACCAGATGTTGTTCTCCAAGACACATCTGTTGTAGCTGATGAAGCCAGAACATCTCCTGCACAGTCTCCAGCAGAATACACCATGGAAGATCTTTTTCTGAATTTAGATCAGGATGATTTTGATATGGAAAAGAATGCTGCTGATACAGAGAAGGATGCTGCTGCTGAGGGGGAGAATTTGGATATTCAAGTAGAGCCTATAAGGCTAGATACAGAGAAAGCACAAGATGTGCACACTGAACAACCATCCAGCCCTAAGGATAGGGTGGATATTGCCAGTACATCAGAATCTGAAGATGATGCAGCTGAGGAAGCTAAGAAAAAGAAGTTCTTTGTTTTCAAAAGAAGGAGCCAAAGCTATAAGAAGTGTAAGACCCCTCCTCCCGGATCCCAAAACACGGCACGAAGAGGGAGTCTTATGCCCGGAACAGCCGCCTTGCGGTAGCATTAGCACACGGGCTAACCTGTACCACAAGACGCCTATCCCGCCGGCTACAACAATATCAATAAATCATGCCAACCCAACCAAATAAATAAACATGAGAAGTCAAATCCACACTAAGTTATAATGTCCAAAACATCAATAATGAGAAGCTAAAACATGCTTCTACAATATATCAGAGTACAGCTAATCTTTGCCCAAACGGGCTACATCAGAGTAAGCAAAACACTAACATCGGTAACAGACGGTATCGACGGCACCGTCACATCAGGCCCTGTCGTCCTGGCCTGGCTGTCCTGCGGTGTAGTCTGCGGCTGCTCTACCTGCGGAGTGACCTCCTAAAAAGGAAGACGTAGCAACCGTTAGTCGAAACGACTAAGTGGTTTCACATCTGCTCCCCCGGCGACTCCTCGGCACCGGGCGGAGAAAGGAACAAGAGTATAGTATATGTAACAAGTAAGCAAGTAAAGGAAGTGCAAACAGGTGGCAGTAGTGTAAGAGAAACAATATCATAATCAGCATTTATATAAGAGCTACAACTAGACTAGCAAGTATAAGAGCTACAACTAGACTAGCAAGTATAAGAGCTACAACAGGAAAGTAACTTAACTTATAAGAATGCCCATACAAACTTATAAGTTAAGGATCGGGTTACATAAAAGTAACTCATCGTATAAGAGTGCCCATACAAACTTATACGATGAGGATCTTGTTGTGCAATGATATGAAATGCTATGAATGCTATGCAATGACTCACCCATGCACACCCATGCAATTGCTATGTTCACACAGACTATAGTTCCCACTTTTCGAGCAGGTAGCTAACCTCTCAGGCATCAGCCGCCGTGGCCAGGCGGTGACAGTAGAACGGGCACTTCTACTACTAGGCGGGTATCACACTACTTCACCTAGGCCTCCGTACGCCTCAACGCTAAGAACACAACAGCGGAGCCCATGCGTACTATAGCCCAGCGGGGTCTTGGGTAGATGTGCACCAAGAACACAGCCCGAACTGGCCTTGCGTGACCCGGAAGGGGCCTCGGAAGAAAGCACGAGGACACAGCCCAACCGTTCACATGGTCGGAGGGGCCTCGGGACATGAACACCGAGGACACAGCCCAAACCGACCAAGTCTAACCGTCAACTCCCGTCGGTGTGACGACTGGCGAGCCCGTAGACCTGCCACACTATCCTTAACCCGGGATTACGACACCGCGTGTCGACTCACACCACATGCAAACACCACATCAACATATCATGGAAGGGGCCTCGGAAGTAAACACGAGGACACAGCCCAACCATCCATCCACACCTCATCTCAACACAACCAAAACAAGTGGCGGTCAACACCGCACTCACAAACTTACACAATACTACCCATAGGAAGATGACTCTCTAAGTATTGGACTACCAAATTCAATCCACTAATCAACACACACATGGCCATAGTTTAATCTTCTATATGTCATTCCATATGAACTCTACATAAGACTTATATGATGCGCATATGTTATAGTTTAACAACATCTTATCAATTCGATTCGATTAAACATAAAGGAAACCTTCCAAACCTCAAGATAACTTGCAATAATAAATCAGTTGTATGCATTCTAAATAATAAACACCATCATTCAAAGTTCTTCGGTGATTAGCATCAATTATTTAATCTTGACAGAATTCCACCGACTCTTGTTGCACTTTATATAAAACCAGAATTCTAAGTGTATCACTAATCTGGACAGCAATTTCGACCGAAGATTCCCGAGGCTACAGGAATCCGGTGAAGTCGTGTAACCCCTCGTTGGAAAGATCTTTTCATGATCTACAACTTTCATATTCAGGTCACAACCCAGATCTGACAATAACTTACTCGAAATCGGCTTCAAAGTTCACTGCGCACAGAACACAATTTCTGTGTACAGGAATTGCCGGACAGCAAACTCGATTTGGTTTTCCCGGGGCCACAGACATCACCTGAGGTCGTGCAACCACTCGTTGGAAAGGTATTTCCAAGGGCTACAACTTTCGTGTTTAGTCGAAAGCCCAGATCTGCCATTATCCTACATAAAAAGGGCCTAGAAGATCGCTGCGCGCAGAATACAGATTCTGCGCGCATCTTAAAGAAAATGAACGGCATCGGTTCGTCTTCCTCGTCAAGCCGATCGTTCCTAAATTTTCCAGAAATATTCTCCTCCCTTATTCAACCTCAAAGGCCATAAACTCCTCACGAGGCCATCCACCCATCGTCATATTGAAGAAAAGGGGAAGGGTTGAAGAGATCTAAAATCTAGGATTCAAATCCTAGCATGGCCTAACCTAGAAATCTTCTCCTCACCATCAAGACTCTCTTGAGTCGATGTCTCTCCTAAGGCATAACTATAGATCTAGCACCAAGGGAGGGGGTAGGAAACTCACGTTGACTCCAGCGGTACCACCATTTCCGGCCATGGATCGCGTAGTTCTCCTTGGCGGCATCTTCTCCTTCGCGGCGATGGCGGAACTCCTCCGGTAGAACTTGCTCCAGCGGTTTTCCTCTCACCAGGAGCTCTCACAGGAAATAGGGGAAGGAAATGAGAGTGAAAAACGGCTAGGGTTTCTCTGCCCCTTATAAGCAAAATGTGACACGGGTATGGACACGGCCGTGTCCGTACCCGTGTCCTGCTTCCGCGAAACGGCCGTGGCGGTTTCCATGCCGGTTCACTGTTTGACACGGGTAGGGACACGGCCGTGTCCCAACCCGTGTTCACAGGACACGGCCGTGTGCCTGGCCGTGTCATTGGCCGTGTGCATCTTCAGTTACATATCAACACTTCTCGTCGAGCTCAACTCGACGCACACGGGTAGGGACACGCCCGTGTCACTACCCGTGTCACGCACACGGGTAGGGACACGGCCGTGTCACTACCCGTGTCACCATCTCGACGACTCTCGACGATTCGACACGGCTCGTCGAGATCATCTCGACGCACACGGGTAGGGACACAGCCGTGTCACTACCCGTGTCATGATCTCGACGACTCTCGACGATTCTCGACGATCTCGACACGCCTCGTCGAGATCGTCTCGACGCACACGGGTAGGGACACGGCCGTGTCACTACCCGTGTCACTTCTCTCTACACTGATTTCTCCACTTCTCCACAAGTGCAGCCCAACTCCCTGCACTTCTCAGGACTTGAGTCAACCCTCCTGACTCAAAAACTCACACACTAGGGGCCTAGAGCGATTCGGGTCGTTACAAATCCTATAAACAAAATAAAAGATTTCGTCCCCGAAATCAGGCTTAAGCTGTGTGGAGAAAACTTAACAGGAAGTTTATCACATGTTTTTAAATAAGGTTACCTTGGGCAAACAGCTCCGGGTAGCGTTGCTGCATCAAATCCATTGGCTCCCAAGTGTACTCCTCCTTCCCATGATTCAACCATAGCACCTTTACTAAGGGAACACTTTTGCGGCGCAAAGTCCTTGTCTCGCTGTCAACAATCCGTACCGGCTCTAGTCGCACAGACCTATCTGACGCCACCGCACCATCAGTAGTGGGAATATACTGGTCGGGCCGCAACAATGCTTTTCGAAGCGACGACACATGGAACACGTCGTGGAGATTTTCTAGTTCTGGTGGTAACTCCAACCGATAGGCCAACGGGCCGATCCTTTCTAGTATAGTATAAGGCCCAACATACCTTGGGCTGAGCTTTTTCACTCCACGCACCCGCGACACTCCATGCATCGGCCGAATCTTAAGGAACACTTTTTCGCCCACCTGGAACTCCACCATCCGGTGCTTTTTATTATAATATTTCGTCTGTCGACTTTGAGCCTCCAACATGCGATCCCGTATCAATCTGACCGCCGCATCAGTATCATCTATGTATTCGTTTCCCAATGCCTTCGGATCTTCATCTTGCACCCAAGACAAGGGAGTCCTGCACCTTCTTCCATAAAGGGCTTCATGGGGCGCCATACCGATGCTTGCTTGATGACTATTGTTGTAGGAGAATTCCACCAGGGGCAAGAGTCTTTCCCATGGCTCTCCTCTGTCCAACACACATAGCCTCAACAAATCCTCCAGCGTTCTGATTGTCCGCTCTGACTGTCCGTCAGTCTGAGGATGAAAAGCGGTACTAAAGGTTAGGCGTGAGCCCAAATACGCCTGCACCGCCTTCCACTCATTTGATGTAAACCGACCATCCCTATCCGAAACAATCGTCTTGGGCACGCCATGATACCGTACAAATTGCTCCACAAAAAGGCGTACCAAAACATCCACGTGTGCTTCCTTCTTCATTGGAATGAACCGGGCCACCTTTGTCAGTCGATCCACAATAACCCACACCGAATCATTCCCGGAGCGGGAACGAGGTAACCCATGAACAAAGTCCATGGAGATATCCTCGAACTTCCATTCGGGGATGGGCAGCGACTGCAACATACCACCGGGACTCCTGCATTCAGCCTTCACTCTTTGACACGCTTCGCAATGTGTAACATAGTAGCGAACATCCTTCTTCATTCCCGGCCAACACATGGTCTTCCGCAGTCCGGCGTACATCTTAGCAATACCCGGATGCACTGAATATTGAGAGGAATGCGCCTCTCTCAATATATCTTCCTGAATTTTGCCGCCCTTGGGAATATAAAGTCGGCCACGAAAATAAACGAGGCCGTCTTTGAGTGTGTACTCATCGGTGGTCCTATCTTCAATTGCCTTGATTGCCGGGGCCAAGGACGCATCCATTCCTTGCTCCACCCGTATCCGGTCTCGGATATCACAAACTATGCTCATGTTGGCCAAATACTCCGCATATTCCGCCGAAGGATCCTTGAATACTAGAGTAATTTCCATCTTCTCGATCATCCGAGCCAACTCCATACTCATCAGCCGAGACTCTGGGCTAGAGCCTGGCACTTTTCTACTCAAGGCATCGGCTACCGAGTTCGCTTTCCCGGGGTGGTAGTTCATGGTGAACTCATAGTCGCATAGAAATTCCAACCACCGCCGTTGTCTCAGGTTCAACTCCTTCTGAGTGTGAACATACTTCAAGTTTTTGTGATCGGAAAAGATCTCGCAGTGGACGCCATATAAATAATGCCTCCAGACCTTCAAAGCGAACACCACTGCTCCTAACTCCAAATCATGAACCGGGTAATTGATTTCATGTTTCTTTAACTGCCTTGAAGCATAAGCGATCACATGCCCGTGCTGCATCAGCACCGCTCCCATCCCTTGATATGATGCGTCTGTGTAAACCTGAAATCCTTCCTTCCCAGACGGAAGTGCAAGGATGGGGGCGGAGGTAAGCCTATCCTTCAACTCTTGAAATGCTGCTTCACATTTAGGTGTCCACTCAAATGGCACACCCTTCTTCGTCAAGGAGGTAAGAGGAAGGGCAATCTTGGAGAATCCTTTCACGAACTTGCGGTAGTAGCCAGCAAGTCCAAGAAAGCTTCGTACCTCGGCCGCCGACTTCAAGGGCGACCACTCCTTCACGGCCCGCACCTTAGCTGGGTCCACAGCTAATCCTGCTCCACTGATCACATGCCCTAAGAAGGCAACCTCCTTAAGCCAGAATTCACACTTGCTAAACTTGGCATACAAGGCGTGCTCCTTCAATTTCTTCAAAACTAAGGTCAGGTGCTCGACATGCTCCTCCTCCGTCTTTGAATAGACTAAGATATCGTCGATGAAAACGATGACGAAGATGTCCAAGTATGGTTCAAACACCTTGTTCATCAGGCTCATGAAGGCCGAAGGTGCATTCGTGAGCCCAAACGGCATTACTGTGAACTCATACAAACCATATCTCGAACTGAAGGCTGTTTTCTGAATGTCCCCCTCTTGTATCCTCAACTGATAGTATCCAGAGCGCAAGTCTAATTTAGAGAACCAATGCGCTCCCACTAATTGATCGAACAACTCGTCGATCCGAGGTAGCGGATAAGTGTTCCGCACCGTCAATCGATTGAGTTCCCGATAATCTATGCACAATCGCAGGGTTCCATCCTTCTTCTTTACGAACAATACGGGGGCACCCCACGGTGACGAACTGGGGCGAACGAACCCTGAATCTACTAGTTCTTGCAGTTGAACTCTAAACTCAGCGAGTTCTTTCGGGGCCATTCTGTACGGAGCCTTAGATACAGGCTTGGCACCTGGTACTAAATTAATCTGGAAATCGACCTCCCTATGCGGCGGTAATCCTGGTAGCTTCTCAGGAAATACCTCGGGAAAGTCCCGCACAACCCGTACATCCTTTAATTCCAACGCTTCCTCCTTTAACTCGAACCAGATCATGAAGACCTCGTCCCCCTTCATATGAGCTTTTACAACCTGGATAGAAGATAATATCATACGTGGCGCGAAGCCAATACCTTGGAAGATGACGTCAGAGTCTCCATGCCTCAAATAGATCCGCTTCTCCGCGCAGTCGATCCTCGCGAAGTGCCAGTCCAGCCATGCCATGCCCAAAATGATGTCAAACTCCGGCATTCTCAGAACCGTGGCCGGTGTATCAAAGGCCTTCCCATCAATAAATAACTCCAACTCGCACTTGGCGGTCGCGATCATCTCCGAGCCGTCCGGAAGGCGTACACGTCGGGCTATTCCCGTGAAGTAATGAACATCACCCACGTCTTTTATGAAATCTTCGGACACAAAAGAGTGTGAGGCACCGGTATCGAACAGCGCATAGGCCGTCTTCCCGCCAATAATCACGGTGCCTAAGTGCCAACGACCAAAACTTATTGCTAGTGTCTAATAAGTTCTAAGCAATTCATGTTAAACCATGCAAGTATGTAAACTAATTAAATCATACCTGCAATCACATCTTGTGGGTTCCGTTCCTGCGCCATATCAAGCGCGTACACTTGATCCCGGACCGGTCCGGGGTTTCCTCTTGGCGGTCCTCGTCCTCGACCACGCATATATCCCCGTCCTCGTGGAGCTGGTGGAGGGAGAGCAGGAGGGAGAGCAAGAGGGGCGTTCCCATATAGCTGCGGGCAGAAACGCCGGATGTGGCCCGGCTGGTTGCATTCGAAGCACACCAGACCACGACGCCCTTCAGGTTGTTGAAATCGCTGAGGCTGTGGGGGTGGAGGCAACGCAGGCGGCTGCGGAACTGGATGCTCCACCCTATAGTTTCGGTGGACACGCCCTCCACCTCTTTGATAACCTCTTCCTCCTCTGAAGTCCCGTCTCCTTCTATTACTTGGGCCGGCTTCCATTACGTCCTCCGCAGGCCTCTTACTACATCCCATGTGGTCCGCCTCCAATCTTTTCGCCATATCAATGATCTCCGCCAAGCTACCATCCGCTATAAACAAAAGGGACTGCCTTAGGGGATCTCGCAGCCCTTTATAGAAGCGCTTGGCATAACCTCTGTCATCCAACTCATAAGAGTCCGCAAACCTTGCGAGATGCTGGAATTCCCGCTGGTATTCTGTAACCGACTTTGATCCCTGCTTTAGTAGAAGGAACCTCTGCTCAAGCTCATCTCGGGCCGATGTAGGGATAAAGTGCTCCAAGAAAACATCCGAGAATTCACTCCAACTTATCTCTGTGTAGATCCGGCCTTGGAAGGTAGAGCCCATGAGGGACTTCCACCACCTCTTCGCATGTAAGTCCAAGACAGACACTGCCAATGTTACTGCCATGTTGGCCGGGCAACGGATTCCAGCCAACAACTCTTGTATCGTGTCTAGCCATTCCTCTGTACGTACGGCTGACTCCGTCCCAAGGTAGACGGGAGGGGAGAGAGCCCGAAAGGTGCTCAGCCAGTTGGAGCTCGGGGCCTGTTGTTGCACCGGAGCCTGCTGTGCCTTAAAAGCATCAAGAATGGCGGTGAGTGTTTGCCCCAACTCAGACTGTTGGAACTGAGTGGGTATGGGAGGGGTAGGAGTACCCCTCATCAGCTCAACATGCAGCGGAACCTACACGTACACGACAAATTTGTGGTCAGGTTGGCTAAACTTAAGGGCAAAGTTGGACAAACTTAATGTGAATTACATATGGGCACACCACTACTTCCGCTAAGTCAGTTTGTCCCCAAACTGACTAACCAAACGGGGGTGGCACCATTGTTGAATGACTTCGTAGTTGAGGATCGTGGCAAACTGATACCATTTGTAAGACCCCTCCTCCCGGATCCCAAAACACGGCACGAAGAGGGAGTCTTATGCCCGGAACAGCCGCCTTGCGGTAGCATTAGCACACGGGCTAACCTGTACCACAAGACGCCTATCCCGCCGGCTACAACAATATCAATAAATCATGCCAACCCAACCAAATAAATAAACATGAGAAGTCAAATCCACACTAAGTTATAATGTCCAAAACATCAATAATGAGAAGCTAAAACATGCTTCTACAATATATCAGAGTACAGCTAATCTTTGCCCAAACGGGCTACATCAGAGTAAGCAAAACACTAACATCGGTAACAGACGGTATCGACGGCACCGTCACATCAGGCCCTGTCGTCCTGGCCTGGCTGTCCTGCGGCGTAGTCTGCGGCTGCTCTACCTGCGGAGTGACCTCCTAAAAAGGAAGACGTAGCAACCGTTAGTCGAAACGACTAAGTGGTTTCACATCTGCTCCCCCGGCGACTCCTCGGCACCGGGCGGAGAAAGGAACAAGAGTATAGTATATGTAACAAGTAAGCAAGTATAGGAAGTGCAAACAGGTGGCAGTAGTGTAAGAGAAACAATATCATAATCAGCATTTATATAAGAGCTACAACTAGACTAGCAAGTATAAGAGCTACAACTAGACTAGCAAGTATAAGAGCTACAACAGGAAAGTAACTTAACTTATAAGAATGCTCATACAAACTTATAAGTTAAGGATCGGGTTACATAAAAGTAACTCATCGTATAAGAGTGCCCATACAAACTTATACGATGAGGATCTTGTTGTGCAATGATATGAAATGCTATGAATGCTATGCAATGACTCACCCATGCACACCCATGCAATTGCTATGTTCACACAGACTATAGTTCCCACTTTTCGAGCAGGTAGCTAACCTCTCAGGCATCAGCCGCCGTGGCCAGGCGGTGACAGTAGAACGGGCACTTCTACTACTAGGCGGGTATCACACTACTTCACCTAGGCCTCCGTACGCCTCAACGCTAAGAACACAACAGCGGAGCCCATGCGTACTATGGCCCAGCGGGGTCTTGGGTAGATGTGCACCAAGAACACAGCCCGAACTGGCCTTGCGTGACCCGGAAGGGGCCTCGGAAGAAAGCACGAGGACACAGCCCAACCGTTCACATGGTCGGAGGGGCCTCGGGACATGAACACCGAGGACACAGCCCAAACTGACCAAGTCTAACCGTCAACTCCCGTCGGTGTGACGACTGGCGAGCCCGTAGACCTGCCACACTATCCTTAACCCGGGATTACGACACCGCGTGTCGACTCACACCACATGCAAACACCACATCAACATATCATGGAAGGGGCCTCGGAAGTAAACACGAGGACACAGCCCAACCATCCATCCACACCTCATCTCAACACAACCAAAACAAGTGGCGGTCAACACCGCACTCACAAACTTACACAATACTACCCATAGGAAGATGACTCTCTAAGTATTGGACTACCAAATTCAATCCACTAATCAACACACACATGGCCATAGTTTAATCTTCTATATGTCATTCCATATGAACTCTACATAAGACTTATATGATGCGCATATGTTATAGTTTAACAACATCTTATCAATTCGATTCGATTAAACATAAAGGAAACCTTCCAAACTTCAAGATAACTTGCAATAATAAATCAGTTGTATGCATTCTAAATAATAAACACCATCATTCAAAGTTCTTCGGTGATTAGCATCAATTATTTAATCTTGACAGAATTCCACCGACTCTTGTTGCACTTTATATAAAACCAGAATTCTAAGTGTATCACTAATCTGGACAGCAATTTCGACCGAAGATTCCCGAGGCTACAGGAATCCGGTGAAGTCGTGTAACCCCTCGTTGGAAAGATCTTTTCATGATCTACAACTTTCATATTCAGGTCACAACCCAGATCTGAAAATAACTTACTCGAAATCGGCTTCAAAGTTCACTGCGCACAGAACACAATTTCTGTGTACAGGAATTGCCGGACAGCAAACTCGATTTGGTTTTCCCGGGGCCACAGACATCACCTGAGGTCGTGCAACCACTCGTTGGAAAGGTATTTCCAAGGGCTACAACTTTCGTGTTTAGTCGAAAGCCCAGATCTGCCATTATCCTACATAAAAAGGGCCTAGAAGATCGCTGCGCGCAGAATACAGATTCTGCGCGCATCTTAAAGAAAATGAACGGCATCGGTTCGTCTTCCTCGTCAAGGCGATCGTTCCTAAATTTTCCAGAAATATTCTCCTCCCTTATTCAACCTCAAAGGCCATAAACTCCTCACGAGGCCATCCACCCATCGTCATATTGAAGAAAAGGGGAAGGGTTGAAGAGATCTAAAATCTAGGATTCAAATCCTAGCATGGCCTAACCTAGAAATCTTCTCCTCACCATCAAGACTCTCTTGAGTCGATGTCTCTCCTAAGGCATAACTATAGATCTAGCACCAAGGGAGGGGGTAGGAAACTCACGTTGACTCCAGCGGTACCACCATTTCCGGCCATGGATCGCGTAGTTCTCCTTGGCGGCATCTTCTCCTTCGCGGCGATGGCGGAACTCCTCCGGTAGAACTTGCTCCAGCGGTTTTCCTCTCACCAGGAGCTCTCACAGGAAATAGGGGAAGGAAATGAGAGTGAAAAACGGCTAGGGTTTCTCTGCCCCTTATAAGCAAAATGTGACACGGGTATGGACACGGCCGTGTCCGTACCCGTGTCCTGCTTCCGCGAAACGGCCGTGGCGGTTTCCATGCCGGTTCACTGTTTGACACGGGTAGGGACACGGCCGTGTCCCAACCCGTGTTCACAGGACAAGGCCGTGTGCCTGGCCGTGTCATTGGTCGTGTGCATCTTCAGTTACATATCAACACTTCTCGTCGAGCTCAACTCGACGCACACGGGTAGGGACACGCCCGTGTCACTACCCGTGTCACGCACACGGGTAGGGACACGGCCGTGTCACTACCCGTGTCACCATCTCGACGACTCTCGACGATTCGACACGGCTCGTCGAGATCATCTCGACGCACACGGGTAGGGACACAGCCGTGTCACTACCCGTGTCATGATCTCGACGACTCTCGACGATTCTCGACGATCTCGACACGCCTCGTCGAGATCGTCTCGACGCACACGGGTAGGGACACGGCCGTGTCACTACCCGTGTCACTTCTCTCTACACTGATTTCTCCACTTCTCCACAAGTGCAGCCCAACTCCCTGCACTTCTCAGGACTTGAGTCAACCCTCCTGACTCAAAAACTCACACACTAGGGGCCTAGAGCGATTCGGGTCGTTACAAGAAGGCTCTCCACACTGTTGCTCAACACTCACTGGTTCAACAAGCTCCATCAACTGATTATACAAGCCTAATGGTTGCAATGCAAGTAAAGATGGATGAGCAAAGGAGGGCCATAGAGAAATATATTGATGAGGGCCAAAAATCTCTACAATTTGATCTAGCTCAAGATATCAAATCAATCAGGTTTGAAATGAACATGAATAAGAAGGAAATGAATGAATGCTTCCACAAGGGTGGTAATGCTGTGGTCTATCTGGCTAAACATCAAGAAATCATCAAAGAGAAGGTAGAAGATATTGCACTCAAGCAAGGATATGTGTTGGAAAACCAATTGAGGATGAATGATAACTTGACTGCATCTCACAATGCCATAGTCACTGAACTCAAGACAAAGTCTGATGAACCACCAACCTCTTCTGCTACTGCCAAAGCTGATTTTGATAAACTTTTTCAAGCTGAATTAACTGCTGTCAAGTCTGCCATCAAGGACTCACAAAAGGTCATTTCTGAACAGCTTACCAAGCTAAGACCTTTCTTCAAAGAGGGCATAAGGTATTTGGATAGCCAAATAAGGTTTCAGAAAGATGATGTGAGAGATCATGTAGCCCAAGAAGTCATAAAGGGGGAGAGAGTGTTAGTCAAGGCCAGTTCTGAGCATGCCAAATGGATTTCAAATTCAATCAGGGCTACACTTGGATATCCTCCCCTGTGTGATGACAATGAAGTAGCTGAATCTGGTATTCAAGGAACATATCTTGGAGGTGAGCAACAGGCAGTGGCTGATGTAATCTATCCACCTCCAGATTTTGAAATGATCCATGCAGATATAAGCACAATGTATAGTCCAACTGCTGGCAAGCCTAATGTTATTCTGGAAAAGGTTGTTCAACCTATCACAGCTGCTATGCAAGAGGCTTTGGACAAAGAAGAAGAGACTAGGCTATCAAAGAAGAAGTTTAGGGAACTTGCTGAACAAAAACCAGATTTTGAACAGTGGATCCCTACTTCTAGGAACATCATTCTCACTGCATGGAAAGCAGCCAAGGACAATGCCCATGAGAGGAACAAGTGGTTCTCAGAGGCTGAATGGAGGAAACATGAGAGTAGGCAGGAAGCAATTGTCCAATATAGAAGAAAGGCTAAGTTAGGAAAGCTACCTCCTACAGCTGTGGAGCCTAGCAAGTACTTTCCTAAGCCCTATCATTATTTTGAAAGGCAAAAGATCAAGGCTGAAGAACAGAAGAAGAAGGACTCCAAAGGGAAGAAGCCTGCTGAAGCTGAGCCTGCTGCTGCTGCTGCTGCTGTAAAAGCTCAAGTTAAAGCTGGAAAAGGAATTGTTATTAAAGAACCTGATCAGAAATAGATTAGGAATTAACTTGATGCTTGTTGTAATCTGTTAAGTGAAAAACATTGTAGTACATCATTGAAAATGTATAAGGAACAATATTGGAACAGTATATGATAAATATAGTATGATTGTTCTGAAATATGTATGTTTCTTAATTGTTCTGCAATGTTGTATGAGTGTACATGTGTGCTTTATTACATGTTTAAGTTTAACTCTGTTGTCATATATCTGTTTTACTTCATTTTATAATTTTTAATTATGAGTGATATATATCATTGACTAAGGGTTATGACTTCTCCAAATAGGGGGAGATTGTTGGGTACATTGGTCAAATGTACCTGATTTGAAGAAGCCTCACCTAACTCAATGATATACATCATAGTGTATTTGATGTTTGTTTGAGTTACTTGTGCAGGTTAGGAAAACACTGGACTGAAGCTAAAAATTCTAAGTCCATGTGTCGACACCCAGAGGGAAAGTGTCGACACTTGAGAGAGCTTGTGTCGACACCCAGACAAGCAGTATCGACACTTGGAGTCATTGTGTCGACACCTGGGAAGAAGAGTCGACACCAGTCAGAAAGTGTCGACACTTGGAGCTGTGTCGACACTCAGTGTAGAAGAATGCAGAAAAGCTATGTCGACACTTAGCAGAAGTGTCGACACCTAGAAGAGCTGAGTCAACACCAGAAAGTGTCGACACTTGAAGTGAGTGTCGACACTCAGCAAAAGTCTGCAGAATCTAAGTACAAGTGTCGACACTCAACACAATGTGTCGACACTATGCAGAAGAGTCAACACTTGAAGTAAGTGTCGACACCCAGCACAATGTGTCGACACTTAGCTAAAGACTCTGTATTTGAAGAATGTGTCGACACTCAGCACAATGTGTCGACACACAACCAGAAGAGTCAACACTTGAAGAAAGTGTCGACACTCAGCACAATGTGTCGACACTTAGTTGAAGACTCTACACTTGAAGAAAGTGTCGACACAAGGAGCTGTGTCGACACTTAGCAGAGAACAGAAAAGTTTACAAAATATTCTAAGTACAAGTGTCGACACTAAGGGAATGTGTCGACACTCAGCTGAAGGATCAAATTTGAAGACTTGTGTCGACACCAAGAAGCTGTGTCGACACTTGACAGTTTCAACACATAAAGATGTGTCGACACAAAGGAGATGTGTCGACACTTAGAAGAATACAGTTAAAGAATGAAGAACAAGTACTTGTGTCGACACTCAATTTCAGTGTCGACACATGCAGAAGTATCTGTGTCGAGACATACAAGGAATTGTGTCGACACCTTGTAGACTTGTGTCGACACTTACACTACTTGTGTCGACACTTAGTCTATAAGTGTCGACACTTAAGAACAGAAAGTCTCGACACTATCTGACAGTTAGAGAATTTCAAGAAGTGACTGGTTGACATGACAGCTGCCGATCCAGCCGGTCTACATCAACTGTCAGAGAAGTCAGAAGTCTGTTATGAACCGGACCAGCCGGTTACCATGAAGGAAGCCTATAAATAGGCCCCCATAGTTTACAGAAACGAATATATAGAAGGTTGTTCATTATCATTACATGTTGTGAGAATAACTGAAGTGGTTGATCAGATTAAATCAAGAAGTGATACACTGAGGATCAACACAAGAAGATCAGGCAGTCCAACTGCAGATCTAAGAAGTTGGAGAGAGAGAGCTCCATCCAAGAATTCAGTCTTTGGAACTAAGGCTGAGAAGAAGAATTCAGAGTCATCTGGATTTCAAGAAGCAGAAGATTCAGACTAATTCAGTTCTACTCAAGAAGCTTTGAAGAAAGCTAAGTCAGTTTGGATCAAGCTGAGTTCTTCCAAGAACTCTTCAAGAAGCTCTCAACTTCTCTCATCTTTTCTGAGTTGTGGAGTTAGCAATTTTATTTCAATTACATCTTGTAAGATCCATTGGATCTGAGTGATTGTAAGCCTATTTTATAAAGGCTGAGGGTAGGGCTTGTTGCCTGAGTGTAGGAGTTGAAGAACTCTGAGTGTAGGCCTTAATTGGCTGAGTGTAGGCCTGGGTGGCTGAGTGTAGGCCTTTTGGCTGAGTGTAAGGCTTTGGGCCTGAGGTAGGAACCTAGTTTGGTTCTGAGTTAGTGGAGAAGTTTGGCCGAATCTAGTACACTGCTAGATAGGCGAAGGGGGAAAGTGGATGTACCCAAAGATTGGGGAACCACTATAAAATCTTGTGTATTCTGTGCTGTGATTGTACTGTGTTGAGAATTACTGTGTGCTGTGATAACTTATTCAGAAATCTGTGTTATAAACTGTTGACTGCCAACAAAGAATTTAGAAAAGGATTAGGTCACCTATTCACCCCCCCCCCCCCTCTAGGTGTTTAGGTACCATATCTTTCAATTTCAATTGTGTCGACACATTAAGAGAATTTTGACGTGCCTTTTGAACTTCATTATTTAGAAAGGTATAAATAGGTCAACAACAAACCCTGTCGACACACTCTCCATATTTTCGAGAACAAAACCTTGTGTCGACAAATTCTCTCTTCTCAATCCAAGATTTCTCTCAACCCCAATGGCGCCAAAGCTTGAAGATAACGTCAATGAAGGCTATGTGTTGGTTCGCAATGCTTTTGATAATGCAGAACCCGAGATTAAAAGAGTAGTTACCCTAATTACTGCGAATGGGTTGGAATTTCTGGTATCCGAACCTACAAAGATATGGAAGAAAGAAATACTGGAATTCTATGGCGCAGCTACTTTAGATTTTACTGGACTTAAGATCAAATCTACAGTTCAGGGAGCTAAAGTTAAACTTACCTTGAAGAGCTTGAGGAAAACTCTTCAACTCCCAAGAACTCAAGAAGAATAAGAAGAAGTACCCTCATTCAAGACTAGGGAAGCACTTCAGTGGTGTGGATTGGATCCCACCATGAAGATTGGATCTACAATGAGCAGGAAAGGGATGAATCTGCAAGGAAAATTCCTTTCTGAAGTGGTTGGAAAGGTCATTCTCTACAAGCCAAGGGGACATGATAGGGTTTCAGCCTATATGTTGAGCCTGATGACCAGGATTATTTTCAGACTAAACACAGATTGGTCTGCAGTATTCTTTGAAGAGATTAAGGAATGCATTAAGAAACCAAATCTGGGAAGCTACCTCCAAATGCTCAGGAGCCTAGCAAGTACTTCCTAAAGCCTTTTCACTATTTTGAAAGGCAAAGGATAATGGTTGAAGAACAAAAGAAGAAAGATCTGAAGGGCAAGAAGCCGATTGAAGATACTGAAGCTCCAGTACAAGCCGAGATCCAGTTAGGCAAAGGCATAGTACTCAAGGAGCCTAAGCATCCTTAGAATAGATTAACTAGATTTTACAACATTGTAATCTTTAGTTTTAAACAATCTATGTAAACTATTATTAAGAAACTTTTGCAAGTTTAAACAAAACAATGATTAATGCTCATTATGTTTGCATCATTATTCTGTGATGACATTTTATACATGTTTTGTTTATAAGTTACCCTGTCATGTAATGTTTTTTATACATCATAATGTGTGTTTATTATGAATGGTGTATATCATTGACTAAGGGTTATGACTTCTCCAAATAGGGGGAGATTGTTGGGTACATTGGAAAATGTGTACCATATTTGAAGAAGCCTCACCTTACTCAATGATATGCATCAAGGTGTATTTGATGTTATTTTGAGTTTATATGTGTAGGTTAAGAAAATGCCGGAATGCAGGAAAAGTTTCTAAGTCCATGAGTCGACACCAGAAGAAGTTGTGTCGACACTAATGAAGGCTTGTGTCGACACTGGAGAAAAGGTGTGTCGACAACTGGAGTCAATTGTGTCGACACTTTGAAAGGTTGTGTCGACACTAGAAGAAACTGTGTCGACACACAAAGACAGAGTCGACACATAGAAAAGCTTAGTCGACATCAACTATATCGACACACAGAGGCAGTGTCGACACACAGAAGACTTTGTCGACATCAATTGTGTCGACACACGGGACTTGTGTCGACACATAGCAGAGTTTCAACAAAGTTAATTTTTGTGAAGAAAAGAAGTGACTGTGTCGACATACAGAACTAGTGTCGACACATTCTACAGAAGCTGTGTCGAGAAGTAGTGTCAACACCAAGGGAGCTGTGTCGACACCACCAAGGCTTGTGTCGACACTTAGTCTACTTATGTCGACACATGATGAAGTTCAGTCTCGACACTTTGCTGACAAAGACAAAGTTTCAAGAAGTGACTGGAAGACTTGATAGCTGTCATAACCAACCGGTCTACTGTAACTGTCAGAGCTGTCAGAAATTCGTTAGAAACCGGATCAGCCGGTTACCATGGAGGAAGTCTATATAAAGACATTCTCTATCAACAGAACAGATGTTACACACATGAGATAAAAAAGTAAACACGAAAAACAGAAGAAGATTTTCAACAGAAGATCTAAGAAGACATTCTCAAGTGGTGATCTACTCAGAGTTTGTCAAGAGAATTCAAAGAACAATTCAAAAGAATCTTCAGAAGAATTTGGAGAGAGAGAGCTCCATCTATTCAAGTGAAGAAAGGGACTTACATCAACAAGTCTCTTAAGTGCAAATTTTGAACCAGTCTGCCAAGAAGAATTCAGATTGATTTCTGAATTTCAAGAAAGAAGCTGATTGAAGATCAACTTCAAAGGAGATCAACCCTACTGTGTTCAGATTCAAGAAGCTCTGAAGAAAGCTAAGACAGGTTGATCTCTAACGTCAGATTCTTTCAAGAACTGATCAAGAAACCTTCCATCCTTTCTCTCTCAACCAGTGTGGTGGTAAATTTCAGATTTAGATCTTTTTTATGTAGGATCTTTTTAAGATCTGAGTTGTAAGCCTGATTTATAAAGGCTGAGTGGTAGGAGATTAAGTTCTCTGAGTGGTAGGCCTTGTTGAAGGCTGAGAGCCTGAGTTGTAGGAGATTGTCATCTCTGAGTTATAGGCCTTGTTGAAGGCTGAGGTAGGGCAGATTGCCTGAGCTGTAGGAGTGTGGACTCGCTCTGAGTTGTAGGAGCCTTGTTTGGGTTCTGAGCTGTAAGATCTGCGAATCTGAGGAGAAGGAAAGAAGTTAGGCCGAATCTAGCACACTGCTAGATAGGCAAAGGGGGAAGTGGATGTACCCGGACCTTGGGGAACCACTATAAATCAGTGTGTCATCTGTGATTGTGTGTGGAATTGTTATTTCTGTGTTGTGATAGTTGTAGAACTGTATGTTTCTATTAATTAACTGAATTAATATTCTGCCTTAAAAGGAAACAGAATTAAACCTATTCACCCACCCCCACCACCCCCCCCCCCCCCCTCTAGGTGTTTAAGAACCAATACTTTCACGAGTCAAATGTGACGCGGGCGTGTCAAGTACCCGTGTCCTCCTCGGGTTGTGTTTGGTCCTATGTCGATGGAGTAACACGCTCAGGCACACGGGCGTGTACTGCATGACACGGGCGTGTCAGCTTTGACACGGGCATGTTCTGAACCCGTGTACTGCTTTGGGTGCGACGGTTTTAGCGTCGATTGGGGCACACGGCCTTGGACACGGGCGTTTCACAAACCGTGTTCGGCCCAGGTGTTTTGATTTTTCTGGTCGGATCGTGGCCGTTCAGTTCCTTTATTTGGGATCTGATGGTCCAGGGTTGTCCTAGCTGGGTTAAGTCCGGGAATAGGGTTTGGGAACCCTCATTCTTCATTAAGCACTCTCTTTTTAAGGTCTAAAAAGAAGGGAGAGCAAGGAAGGAGGTGAAGGAGAAATCTGGCTTAGTTTCCATGGCTAGGAAGAGGGGTCGGAAGGTAACGACACTTCTCCTCTTGGTTTTAGTATGCGCGTTTAGCATCTTTCCTTTCAAGCTTTTTGGCACCAAATCTCTCAAATGAGAGGGGTTTGTGTTGCCATGGTTCAAGAGGAACCTTTGAGTTGATTGAGTGCATCCCCGACATGATTTTACATTAGAAATCCGCTCCGTTAGTGGATTAGGCATGGTGGGTGAAGTCGTAGTCACGACCGTTAGTCCGACTCGGTGATGTTGCATACGAGCTTTAAGGATTTGTAGAGATCCATTGCGGCAAGATGTCATTTGTGATGTTTTCCCCCTTTTCATGAGTGAGTACGTGTAGTCGGAACCGGACACGGTTAGCTCCTCAATAGCGGTAGATAGTTTCCTTGGTGGACAAGGTTAGCTCCTCATTGGCGGTAGATGGTTTTCTTGGTGCGCGGGGACATTGCAGTACGAATGAGGGATTAGGGTGGGAATGATATTTGGATTGTAATGTGCTAAGGCGTGGCTTTGTCTCCGTGGTCGGCTGGCTATCCCGTGACATGCAAGTCATGTGTGGAGAGTGTTCCGGCGAGACTAGTCCCCTTCTGTGAGACTGACGAGAATGCCAAGCATGGGGCAAACCCAAGCAATGAGGCCATGAGCGGGTGGGGTCTAGCAAGGCTTCTTAGAATCGGTCAGTGTGTTAGACGAAATCCTGACACGAGAAGTCAGAGCTTGCAGGCAAGCCCGAGTCTAAGACCATGAGCGCGTGGGGCCTTGGCAAGAGTTCCATGTGGCGGCTTGTATGCCGTTTGGGGGAATCGCATACCCCTTTGTTTGTGGCTTAATGCCAATGGGTAAATGGTGAGTACCCAAATGTTTGATCATGTGCTAGATGCATACGCGATAGGGTGTCTTAGGGGGAGCCCGAGTTTTGCATACATGTTGCATAGTAGGCCACTTTTCTTTATATGCTCAACAGTAGAGAATGTGCATGTTGTTTGAGACATCCAAGCCTGTTCATTAGTGATATACTTGTTTATGTATATTGTATACGAAGTGCTGACTTTCAGGTTGGAGGGGTACCCCAGGGTCCGTTAGGGGCGGCCGGGAGATGTGTTTGTTACACAGTTTGAGGTCAGCCTTTGCTGACCCATGTTACAACCAAATTTTTACAGGGCAAGGATCGCAAGCAGGAGCTAGCTCGCCGGCCAAAAAGGCCTAAGCCTCATGAAGTGTTACCATCTTTGCAATGGCTTTACTTTTGTGATTTTGTATGTTTGATGTTATTGACTTCCGGCTTGCATGCCGAGGTAGCTTAGGAGTGCCTATGCACTTTGATGTGTTATGTATTGTTGGAGATTTGGACTCTCTTTTGTTGTAAGGCCATAAGGCCATTTCGAGACTCTTGTGGATGTGTATAACTTCTAGTCTTGGTTGATGTTTTCGCTGTGTTTTGCATATGAGTTCTGAGATTGGGTAGATATATCATCTTATAATACTAAAGCTATATCGTCTGTATGTTGTGGGGCCCCGGCCGGACCCATATTATACGGTCATTACAGGGGAGGTCTTACAAGAACCATGAGGGGGAGGAGCCTTGGCAAGAGTTCCATATGGCGGCTTGTATGCCGTTAAGGGCATTGCAGTACCCTTTTGTTTATGGCTTAATGCCAATGGGGAAATTGGAAGTACCCAGATGTGATGATGATGTGCTAGTTGCATACGCAATAGGGTGCCTTAGGTGAAGCCCGGGTTTTGCATACATGTTGCATAGTAGGCCCCTTTTTATTATATGCTCAACATAGAATACGTATTTGTTCTTTGATACATCCAAACCTGTTCTTTTAGAGCTTTACTTGTTTATGTATATGGTATATGAAGTGCTGACTTGCAGGTTGGAGGGGTACCCCGGGGTCCGTTAGGGGCGGCCGGGAGGAGATGTGTTTGTTACACAGTTTGAGGTCAGCCTTTGCTGACCCACGTTACCACCAAATTTTACAGGGCAAGGATCGCAAGCAAGAGCCAGCTCGCCGGCCAAAAAGGCCTAAGCCTCATAAAGTGTTTCAAGTTTCGTACTAGCTCTATTTTTGTGGCATTGTATGTTTGATGCTCTTGTTTTCCGGCTTACAGGCCGAGGTAGTGTAGGAGTGCTTATGCACATTGATGGTGGATGTTATCTTTTGAGTTTTGGACTCTCTATTATTATAAGGCCATAAGGTTGTTTCGATACTCTTGTGTATGTGGATAACTTCTAATCTTATTTACTGTTTCCGCTGTTGTTTGGTTTTGGGTTTTGAGATTGGGTAGTTCATATCATCTTTTAATGCTAAAGCTGCGGCGTCTGTATGTTGTGGGGCCCTGACCGGACCCATATTATACGGTCATTACAGGGGAGGTGTTACAAGTCGCGCGGACTCAAACACGAAGCCTCCGGTCTATTGCTGTGGAGTCTGCACAATCCGCCAGGTCTCCAGACCGCAACCTAAGCCTCAAGGACTGCCCGTTATTCTAATGTTAAGCTCTAGCCGCCGATCTGCAAGCCGCCTAACTGCGAGGTCACCTAGCAGCCAGATCGCACAAGCTGCGATGCCGAATTGAACAGTCCGCCTGAAGCATGAGACCTATTGAACCCCAAACCAAGTTGCCAAAGAGAAAACCGTCTGGTCGCTGTCCGCGACCTGCTGTTTACCACATGTTGCTTACCTGCAGAGTCCGCACTATCCCTAACCGCAATCAGAGCCAAGTCCTGGCTTTCCAGTGCTATCCGCACAACCTGCACAGCACAAACCGGTCAACTCTATCAAACCGCACGGACACCAAAAGTCAGTCAGCAACAACTTATCGCGGGCTCACTTACTGCTCATTCGTTCTCTTAGGTTCCCTATTCCTGATGTGACAAGGGTCCTATTTATAGGCATGATGAGGAGTGTGGTCACTGCCCTAGCCGATAGGATCACCGCTACATCCTGCAGCAAGAACAAGTGTATCCGCAAGCCCGTGGATACAATCCAGTCCGCCGCGACCTGTGTAGGATAGCCAGTCCGCCTAGACATCACTAAGGCCGGACACAATGCTAGTCCGCCTTGTCGCCACAGGCCAAGGCAAGACTGCCACAACCGAACTCTGCAACAACTGTCCGCCTATCCGCAGACATAGCTCCTGTCCGGTTATCCCGAGCACACAGCCCCGCCACTAAGGCAACTGCCAGACTCAGCGGACACAGCTCCAGTCTGATTATACTGTGGATACCTCCAGTCTGCATATCTCGTAGACTGCTCCAGTCTACATATCCCGCAGACTTCTCCAGTCCGTATATCCCGCAGACTCCTCCAGTCCGCATATCCTGAGTCAACGACCATGCCAGCAAGGCAGCTGTCGGACTCAGCGGACCCAGCTCCAGTCTGCACACAGTTGTGGACGCAATATCCAGTCCGCTTATCCCCCAGCTCGCAATCAAGGTACAAAGCACTTCTGCCGAGCTCGGCGGACTGAGAAGCAGTCTACGCTCCACTGCGCAATATCCCAGACTGAGCCAAACTTGGACTTGGTTCAGAACCAACCAAGTCCATACCATTGGCCGCAAGGGCCAGTCCGCACTTACTAGAGGACACTGGAACTAGTCTGCCTGCCCCGGCGAACTCAAGTATCAGTCCGCACTGACTGGCGACCTTTGCATCTTCCGCTTGTCGCTTCACCAGAGCAAGACCAAGGCTTCTGCCAAGCCGGTCTGTCGAGCTCCAATTCTTCAGTCCGCTTCTTGCCAGACTCCGCGGATAGAGTCGCTATCCGCCCGGTTACCTTTTGGGATCCAACTGCTTACAGAGTATACGCCGGCCTGGAAAACATCCCCTACTGTTCGCTTAGTCCGCATGAACAGACCGCAGTCTGCCACAGAACAAGCCGTCTACACCAGCCCTGCCAACCTGGCTATCCGCCAACCCTGTCCGCATAGTCTGCGGGGATAGGTTGCCCAAGTCCTCCATTCACCCATTTTCACTTCACAATTTTCAACAATGTTATTCCTTCTGATGTCATTCCACTCATTCATCCATCTGTATCCACTCAAACTCCTCCTGAGTTTATGGATATGGATTCCCCTTCCATGGCCACCCTCCTGGAGCACATCACTCATGTAATCAGGCAACTCATATCAGAGGCAATCACACCTCTTACTGCCTCCATCTCATCCCTTACTGCCCTATTTGCTGCCTCCTCTAGCCCTTCTTCTTCTAGGGGCCTGATTCTAGTATCCACTGAAACCAGGCAGGGGGAGATGCTCAATGAAGAAGCAGCAACAGCAGTTCTAGTAGTTACAACATCTACAGCAGCAGAAATTGATACTGAAATGGTCATTACAGATATAGAAATTCCAAAAAGTATAACTATTGGTGATTGTATTGTCAATCCCACATTTGATTTATTTAATTTTTTAAATTCTTTTGATACAGTTCATTTGAATTATCTTCCAGTAGTCTGCCCAAAGCATTCTATGGCTATAGTCCCCTACACTTCCCCAATAAGCCCTGTAGTTGCTAAGGAACTAAAGACAAGTCTTGCAGTAGTAGATCCTCTTACAGTATCAGCCCCCAAAGCTATCTCCCCTCCCAAGGCTATCTCCCATCCTACTTATAAGATGGATGATAGCCCTTTACCTAATCTGGATGATATTATTCTTACTGATATAGAAGAAGAGAATCTGACTGTTTTTGAAAGTATTGCATAGAAAGTAATTCATGTACATCCTCAGGCTGAGAAACAGTTATCCAAAGATATTCTGAAGGAAATTGATGATCTTTATGACAATCCTCCAGGATCATCTGATGATGACAATGATGATGAAGACTCTAATGAGTCTAATGATTCAAAAGAAAAGAAGAAAGTTGCTAAGAAAAGAAAAGCTCCTGCTAAAGCTATTCCAAAGCTCAATCCTAATGCAGACACTCCCTACTATATTTTATAGATGATTACACCTTACCCAGGGATGCCTTCATGGATGTGGCTATCTAAAAATGAGCAGAAAGCAAGGAAAAAGAGCAGAAGGTACTCTCCTCCTCCTCCTTCTCAAAGGAATTGGAGAGATCCTCCTCTTCCTCCTCTAGCTGTTGGTGCTTCAGGGAATATTTCTCAGAGATCTACCTCTTACACTTAAACTTACCAAAGACAACAAGGCAGATCCTCAAGATCTCATTTCCAAGTAAGCAGTCAGCAGAGACATCCTTCAAACAGCAGCAGAATTCAACATCAGCAATGTCAGAAGCAAGACAAGCAACAGATGGTATCTGAAGTTGATAAATCTGAAAAAGATATTAGTTCTGAAAGGCCAGAATCTCCTCCAATCCCTTTTGTGGATCCTGAAAAAGAAACAACTGCTAAAATGGCCAGATTTCAAGAGTTAGTTGGACTCTCTCTCATTAACAAAGCTAAAAAGGAAGGCAAAGATCCCTCACAGTATACTACCATGTCTTCCTATAGGAGAGAAGAACTAAGAAAGGTATGACAAAGCTAACAAATTCTTCAATGTAGATGCTTATATGAATCTGCATCCATAGGCTGTAGTTTCACGAGCAACTTCTCTCAATATCATTGGAGCTGCAGACATGACTATGGGTCTGTTTGGCGCAGCTCTGGCGGCTGGAGAATCTCTTTTCCAGCCGCCAGAGCTGTTTTTTCTGTGTTTGGGAGAGCTCCTTATGAAGAGCTTTTCGTAAATCTGGAGCTGTTTTACAGCTTTTCGGAAATCCCTCCCCCCCAGCTTCTGCTCCCGCAAAATAGTTTTCTCTCTCACAGGATTTCGAATCTACCGGCCCCGACTTTTCCAATTCTTCCTGCAACTCGCGGGAGCCGACGGATCTCGTCGGAGCTGACACATCTCGCCGGAGCCGATGCTCCCTCCTCCTCCCGCTCTCGCTCTATTTCTTCAAAGCGCACTTCTGCACAGTGAAAGTGCAACTAGATCTGATATACTCTAGAGGGGGGCGAATAGAGTATATGATGCTTTAAAAACTTTTACAAACTTTTACAACAATTGTTGTAATATGTGTGAGCAGGGAAGTAGAAATAAATCTAATCACAGAACTAAGTTAAACAAAAACTAAGCACAGAAAAATCAAGGCCAAAAACAAAAATGAAAGCAAGCAGAACCAGAAGACACAAGGAAATATAGTGGTTCCCCAAACTTGGGTACATCCACTCTTCTACCACCCTAGGTAGGAATCCACTGCAGGATGAGTTGATTAGGTGTCCTGGGCACCAATGAGCTTTTGATAAGATGCTCAAAAACCAAAGCAGATTTTTTGATCAGGTGTCTTGCCACCAATGAGCTTTTGACAAGGTGCTCAAAAACCAGGTTCAAACTTTTGAAGGGAGTTTGAAAAACCCTTTACAGAGAGGGGGTGAGAGAGTGATGGCAGTCTTCTCTTTCTCAAACAACTGAGAAGACTATGTGGATTGATGTCAAAGCTCCCCCTGAATCCTTGAAATCTTCAGGAAGAAAAGCTTTGCTGAGGGTGATAGGCCTTCAAATATTGAACTCCAGCAATGGATGATTTCAGCAAAGGGGTCTGAAATGTTGAGTGTCTGGAGTCTGGAATATGTTGGCCTTGAACACTTTGAAAACTAAAAGAGATCTGAAGATTTGAAAACTTGATCTCCTTGGATGAGTGTTCTTCAGAATTCTTTTAGACAGAAGATTTTTGAGGTTGTCTCTGTAATCTGTATTGTGTGTGCTCTATTGTGAGAGATTCAAAAATCCTGTCATTTATTCTCTGGTACAGAATAGAATACTATTCTCTGTCAAGGATAGCCGTTGGTCTGCATTGATTGCATCCTTAATTGCATAATCTCTTCTAGAGGAAAGTCCACAGAAACATTCCTTGAAAAATCCCTTGAAACTTGGTCCAGAATTGAATGAAAACGGCTAGCAAATCTCTGAATTAATTGCAGAATAACTCCTAACTGATTTGAATTTGAATTCTGGAAGTTATCAAAAATCGTCGAACTGAGCTCTGCTATCGTCGAGCTGAGCTCAGCGATCTGGAAAACTTAAGCAGCAAAAATAATCGTCGATCTGAGCTCAAAGATCGTCGAACTGAGCTCAGAGATAAAGATCCAAGGCAGAGTCAAAATCGTCGACCTGAGCTCACCGATCGTCGAATGGAGTTCGACGATATTATGAAGTTGAGCTCAGCGATCGTCGAATGGAGTTCGACGATCTGTCGAAGTTGAGCTAGACGATCGTCGACCGGAGTTCGACGAATCGTCGTGCTGAGCTCGACGATCAGACTTAGTCTCCAGACAGAAAAACTTGGTCTTCAGGGCAGCTTCCAAACCTAGACTTCTAACCCTTAGACTCAATTCTAATTGACCTTTTAAGCTATACAGGAGGTCAAGCAAAGGTTCCTAGAGACATAGTGATCCTAACCCAAATTAGTAATAGGGTGTTCCAACAATCTCCCCCTATTTGGGTTAGGATTACTATTTACAGACTTTGGACAGATTTAAATAACAACATACAAGTATTAAGCAGAAAAACAATAACCAGACAAGCAGAAACACAGAGATATATATATATCATCCAGATAACAGTCAGAATTCACAGAAACTGTCACCTTACAATGTCACTTCTTCTCTTTGCCTTTAACCATTTTAATTTCTCTGTTAGGGTTTAGGGCTTCTTTGTTGGACCTGGTGTCATCTGCTGCAACCAAATAAGTTTGCTTTGTAGACCTGGGAACCACAGCAGCAGGATGCAATTCCATATATCTCTCAGCATCAAAGAATTTACTGGAAGCATATCTTTCTAATTCTTTCTGTCTTTGCTCAGACATTGTAGAAATGTTGGAAGCATCTAGTCCTTGTTCTCTGGCCTTCTTAATCTGATCTAGTGTAGCCAATTCCTTCATCCTGGCAGTCCAAGCAGCTGGATTATTTTCAGGGTCCTCATAAGGTACAGGTGGCTTATACATGTTGGAAGGATTGTCTTGAGGAGGCCTGACAGACACATTCTCTTTCAGCTTATAGGGGAAAGGACCTGATGATGTATCAGATGAAACATGTCCTCCCCTAGAATATGGGTGCTGCCTGGAATATCCTTTGGAATAAACTTGAATATCTCTCTGATTACCCATGTATCCTCCTCTCCTAGAATATGAACCCCTGGATTGGCTTTCCCTTTGATAGGATCTGGCATGAGGTTGATAGGGAGCCTGGCTTCTAGCTGGGGGTTGACTTGCAGAGCTTCCACCTGCACCTGCATCAGGAGGAGGTGGTGGAGGAGGATGAGGGTGCTGGAATTAGGAAGAGCCCTTCTCATATTTTCTCTTTTTCTTCATGGCTTTCAGCTGGTTCTTGGAAAACTGCATCCAATGTTCAGTGATTGGGCAGTTATGCAGAATGTAGTAAGGAATGTCATTGTTATCTTTGATTTTAGCAGGAGGAACCCTTTTCATAGCCTTGCTCCTTGCCTTCCTTTTCCTGGCAATGGTAGCAGATGAATCATCAGAGTCTGTTTTAAATTCATCAGTCTCAGAACTCTGGTCATCATATAGAGCATCTATTCTCTTCATTAAATCTTTCTTTAGTTGAACAGCAGCAGATGAGGCAGAAGTTGAGATAGTAGCAGCAGTAGGGGCAGCAGCAGAGACAGCAGCAGTAGAGGTGACAGCAGCAGCAACAGTCTCACTTACAGTAGAAACATCAGATTCACTCTCAACAACAGAAACTGGAGAGTTGATAGCAGCAACAACTTCACTGATAGTAGCAGAACCATCATCAAAAATTGCAGCAGGCTCAATTTCAGTGGCCTCTGTCATCAGAAGATCCTTGGATATTGGCTCATCAGAAGCAGTTGGAACTTCAGCAGCAGCAAGAATATCTACAACAGCAGCATCAATATTTTCAGAAGCAAAGTCAGTCCTTTCTTCAATAGCAGCAGCAGCAGCAACATCTTCAGTAGCAGCAATTACTGAATGTACAAAAGAGCTGAGGATGCTAGGGTCACAGCAAGACAATGGCACAAGTGCCTTGGATAAGTCTTCTGGGGGCTGGACAGCATGGACCTCTGGTAGATAGCTAAAATAGGCAGAATCAAAAGTAGATAGAAAAGACCTTAGGTCTATTGCAAGAACTGCAGTATGAGGCTCAGCAGCAGCAGCAGCAAGAGGAGGAGCAGCAGTCACAGAAACAGCAGCAGCACCAGCATGAAGAGTCTCTTCATATGGCATCTCCCCATGCCTAGATGCAGATACATCTGGATCAAGGCACACTGCTGGAGGTGCTGCCTGAGGAAGGAGGGAGGAAAGCCTGGCAGAGAGAGCTGCCACTGACAGGTGTAGAGGAGCCAAGGAGGTCTCCAATAGTAGAGAGAGCCTGGGGGCAATCAGCTCATACAGCCTGTCAGCTAGGGCTGAGAGGTCTACTTGCTCAACAGCTGGAGCAGAGGTAGAGGGTAAGGAGGCAGCTGGGGATGCTGGAAGGGAATGGGAGAATTGTGGAATGGAGGGCTGAGGTGTTGGTAGGGTGGGTATGGAGGATAGGGGAATGGATATAGATGGAGTGAATGTGGGTTGATCAATGATGTGGTGTAGGAGGTCTTGGAATGAAGTGGAGGAGGAGGGTAATTCAGGAGGAGATGGGGGGGAATCAGCCATAAAGGAATCATCCAGAAGGGTGAAGGATGGAATGGATGGTGAGGAGGTGACATCTGGTGGAGGGTAGGAGAACAGAGGGTGGAATTGTTCTTCTGGTGTGGGGAGAACAGGGACTGGAGAGGGAGTTGATGTTGGAGATGGGCTATATATTGTGATGGTGGATGGAGCTGGAATGGTGGATGGTAAGGGAAGGGATAGAATTGGAGGAGGAGGAGAGGCAGCAACAGCAGCAGCCAGGTCATCTACAGGAGCAGAGACCTGTGGGAGAGTGACTCTTGGAGTCCTTGTGCCTGAAGGAGCACTGGAGGAGGGCCTGCTAGGCTTGCTTATTTGCCTGTCCCACTTTCCAAAGAGGGCACAGGTTAGTCTCTTGGAGGCATTTATGTGAACTCCAGAGGAGACCAGCAAGGCAGGGCACCTGGTCTGCAGGAAAACTCCAAGAATTCTTCCAAAGTTTACAAAACTCTTGTTTATTTTCTTCTTGATGAGGTCAAAGAACACCTCTCCCCAGTTTAGATTTTTCTTATCCACCAGAGCTCCCATGAGACAGAGCTGATGTCTGGATATAGTATCATGTGCTGAGTGCTTTGCCAGCAGCACTTTCCCTACCACATCTGTCAGGAACATGTATTCAACAGACAGATTCCTCTTGAATAGCTTGCTAGGGTTTCCCTCTAGATGACCCATCCTGGCAAGCAGGTCAGAATATTCTTCTCCTGATAACTCAGTAATATCTTCTCCATTTCTCAGTCCAAAGACTTCTGTTAAAACTGTGGGGGTCAGGGGTACCTGATTTCCAGCAATAGACCCAACTATTGTGTTGTTGTCTTGATTATGAGCAGTGTAAACTCACTCCTTGATCTCATCTGAAGCCAGCTTGATCCTAGTGGTCATGAGGGCAGACAGATTCTGATCCTTGAATAAACCCAGTATGTCTTGGAAAATCTGGTCAGTGGTGCTGAAAGATTCTATATCAATGTCAAAGCCTGTATCAAACTTCATTGCAGCTAGGACAGCAACTGACACAGCCATTGTACCTGCAAAAACTCAACAAACAAAACGACCAAGAGTAGAACTATTTGGAGGGAAAGAAGATTCTTGCAGAGAAATCGAAAGCGCAAAAGAGAACGACGGAGAAAAAATGAGTTTTATATTAGGGTTCGACGCAGAATTGGAAAGATCGTTGAACTCAGTTCGACGATCGAGGCTTCTAAAGGAATCTGAAGAGACTTCAACATCGTCGATCTCCGTTCGACGATCTTGAAGAGAGTCGAGCTCCGTTCGACGATCGTTCAGATAACATAATCATCGAGCGCCGTTCGACGATCGTTGACCGGAAGATATAGTGCATACTATCTGAGAGGCGCTGAACTCAGTTCGACGATTTTGTAAATCGTCGATCTCCATTCGACGATCTTGGGGCAAATCGTCGAGCGCTGTTCAGAGATCAGAAAAATTCTAGACACTAAGAAAAATCAGAGAGTTTGCCTAGTATTGGTCAATTTTTAGCTTTCAAAATCTTGGATGTTATTTAAGGCTTCCTCCATCTAACATTCCTAACTGGTTTAGGAAGAAGGTGTGTTTCTTTTCATCCAAGGGCTTGGTGAAAATATCTCCCCTTTGTAGATCAGTTGGGATATATTGTAGTTCAATTTTATTCTTTTCAACATTATCCCTTAAGAAATGATGCCTAATCTCTATGTGTTTTGTCCTACTATGGAGGACTGGATTTTGAGCTATGGAAATAGCACTTGTGTTATCACAAAAGATTTTAGACTTCTCTAAGTTGTAACCATAGTCTAGGAGTTGGTTTTGAATCCACAATATTTGTGAACAACAACTGCCTGCATCCATATATTCAGCTTCAGCAGTTGAAGTTGACACAGATGTTTGTTTCTTACAAAACCAAGAGACAAGTCTGTCACCAAGGAACTGACAAGTTCCACTGGTGCTTTTCCTGTCAATTCTGCATCCAGCATAATCAGCATCTGAGAATCCAGTTAAATCAAATACTGAATCTTTTGGATACCAGAGACCTAGATTTGAACAACTTTTAACATACCTGAGAATCCTCTTTACTAAAGTTAGGTGTGACTCTCTAGGGCTTACTTGGAACCTAGCACATATACATGTAGCAAACATTATATCTGGTCTACTAGCTGTAAGGTATAGTAAAGAGCCAATTATTGCTCTATATGTTGTCTGATCAACAGGTTTCCCATGTTCATCAGCATCCAATACAGCATTAGTAGGCATGGGTGTTTTCATACAAGATGCCTCAGACATACCAAATTTCTTAACCAGTTCATTTACATATTTGGTTTGAGAAATAAAGATGCCTTCAGCATGTTGTTTGACTTGCAATCCTAGGAAGAAGGATAGCTCACCCATGCTACTCATCTCAAATTTAGAATGCATCAGGTTAGAAAACCTTCTGCACAATTTTGAGTCGGTAGAACCAAAAATGATATCGTCTACATAAATTTGTACTAGTAGGGTATGGGACCTATGGGTTCTAATAAAAAGAGTTTGGTCTACTCTACCCCTTATAAAACCATTTTCCAAGAAAAAGCATGCTAAGGTCTCATACCATGCTCTAGGAGCTTGCTTGAGACCATATAATGCTTTATTTAATCTAAAAACATAATCAGGATAAGTTGGAGAGATAAAACCTGAAGGTTGTCTGACATAAACTTCCTCTCTTATGTCTCCATTTAAGAAAGCACTTTTGACATCCATCTGATATACTTTAAAGCCTTTGTGAGCTGCATAAGCTAGAAAAATCTTGATGGCTTCTAATCTTGCAACAGGTGCAAAAGTCTGGTCGTAGTCGATTCCTTCTTCTTGAGAGTATCCTTGAGCAACTAGCCTTGTCTTGTTCCTTATAATTGCTCCTTGATCATCCAGTTTGTTTCTGAATACCCATTTTGTTCCAACAATGGAATGATCCTTAGGCTTTGGCACTAGTTCCCATACTTTGTTCCTCTCAAATTGATGCAACTCCTCTTGCATTGCAATGATCCAGTGTGGATCTTGCTCTGCATCTTGAATGGACTGAGGTTCAATTTGAGATAGGAAGCAGGTGTGCAACAGGTTTTGGTTGACCTGATTTCTGGTTTGCACACCAGCTGAGATTTCTCCAATTATTTGGGAAATTGGATGATCTCTTGATGTTACTAAATCAACAGGGGGTGTTGATTGTTCACCAACCTATGTTGTTGTTTCCTCTTGTGGTATAACAACTGGCTCTTCAAGTTGTGCTTCAATATGTTGAGTATTTCCTTCATCTTCACTGCTTTCATCCTCTTGAGTAACCTGTAACTTGTTCATATCTTCAACTAGAGAATGTTCCTGCAAAGGTTCTATGGTAGAAGAAATCTTCTCCTTGAAAGACATGTTAGTTTCATCAAATGAGATGTGAACAGATTCATCAATTTTCAAAGATGATTTGTTATAGACCCTATAGGCCTTGCTGATCATGGAGTATCCCAGAAACACTCCTTCATCAGCTTTGGCTTGAAATTTTGCTAGATATTTCTTGTCATTATTGTGAATGTAGCAAATACAACCAAAGACTCTAAAATAGTCAACTTTAGGTTTCTTCCCTTTGAGTAATTCATAGGGAGTCTTTCCCTTTAGTTTATGTATCAGACTTCTGTTCAACACATAGTTGGAGGTGTTCACTGCCTCTGCCCAAAAGGATAGAGGTAGATGAGCATCTGACAACAATGTAGTGGTAGATTCAATAAGGGTTCTATTTTTCCTTTCAGCTACCCCATTTTGTTGAGGAGTTCTAGGAGCTGAGAAAGTATGCCTGATCCCTTCACTCTGACAGAACTCTTGCATAAGAAGAGAATCAAACTCTGTCTCATGATCACTTCTGATCAGGGCAATGTGAGTATTGAACTCAATCTGTATACATTTGAGAAACTCTGTCAGACACTTAAAGTTATCAGACTTCTTCCTTAGAAAGAACACCCAAGTGAATCTAGAGAAGTCATTTACAACTACCAAAGTGTAGGATTTCCCTCCTAGGATTTGTACTGTGATGGGTCCAAACAGATCCATGTGTAACAGATACAATATCCTAGGTGAATCACTCTTATTAAGTGACTTAAAACTGTTTTTAGTTTGCTTGCCTAATTGACAAGCCTTGTAGAGTCCTTCCTTCTTGTAGGGGCCAGAAGGTAGTCCTCTAACAAGGTTGTCCTTGGATAGCCTAGCAATAGTTCTAAGGTTTAGGTGTCTTAATCTCTTATGCCATAAAACATTTGGTCTACAGACTGAATTAAACAAGCAGATATCTACATCAGTTGAAAGAAAATCTACTAGGTAGATGTTACCTTTCCTTTTACCTGTCAACACAGTTGTGTTGCTCTCTGACTTGATTTTGCCTGAGGTTTTGCTGAAGGTCACCTGGTAGCCTTCATCACACAGCTGACTGATGCTAATTAGGTTGTGCTTCAGTCCTTCCACATAAGCTACCTTCTTGAAAGTTACTGAACCAATCTGGACTGCACCATATCCTTTAGTCTGTCCAAAGTTGGAGTCACCAAAGATAACTTTTGGGTCCAAGCTTGGCTCTGAAGGATGTGAGGTTGTCCTTATTCCCTGTCATGTGCTTAGAGCACCCACTATCCAAATACCATTGCTGGTTAGATGTTGGATAGGTCTTCACCTGCACATAAGACAATTCATTTGTTTTTGACCCAGTTTACCTTGGGCTTAGGTTGATAACCTCTAAATTCAGAAATGAAAGACATCCCAGGTTGACTCTTATATCCTTCAGGATGATATCTCCTTGGAGGTAAAATCCATTCAGTATAAGGGTTAAAGGTTTGGGATGAAGGACCCTTAGGATTCAATTTTGATTTGCCTTTGAAAAAGTTTCCAGAGCTCTGACCTCTGTTCGACGATCTTGGAGCTGCGTTCGACGATCTTGGGTCAGATCGTCGAGCTCCGTTCTACGGTCGGCTATGGCTGAGGTCAGGTATATGAGATCGTCGACCTGCGTTCGACGACTTTGGCTGAGATCGTCGATCTGCGTTCGACGATTTTGCCTGACATCGTCGAGCTGCGTTCGGCGATCGTCGATCTTCATTCGGCGATCGTCGATCTACGTTCGATGATTTCTGCTGGGACTTAGTTTTCTGAGGCAGATCAGAATTTTTCCTAGCAACCTCTACAACTCCCTTTCCCTTGTCAGAAATAAACTTAATGGGAGTTGTTAGAATAATAGGCTGGCTGGATGAGGCACCCAAGCCCAGTGTACTGTTAAATCTAGAGTTCACTGTGCTTGTGATGTCCATCAGCTTGATGCTTCTCAGATTAAGGGATTCTTCAAGCTCCTTGGCCTCAGAGAGCTCACTTTTCAGTGTAGCTATCTGTTCTCTACAGTTCTCCAACTCCTGAGAGAGTTTGAGGTTTTCTGACTTTAAAACATTGTGTTCAGATAATTGATTTCTGAGAGAGATAATCTCTTTCTCAGACTTTAGCAGGTCTAAACACAGTGCTTTAAATTCAGATTAAAAATCTTCTGAACTAAAATCAAAAGAGCTAATTACCTGATCTTCTTCAGGTTGGGTCTCTGAGTCTGACTCTGACTCCTCTTCTTCTGAGTTATGCTGTGAGGCATTGATTGCCATCATGCAGAACTCCTTTTCTTCTATATCATCCTCATCATCACTGGAGCTGGAAGAGGCTTCTGACTCCTCTTCTGTCTCACTCCAGGATTCAGCAACAAACCCCTTCCTTGTATGCTTATTTTTGCTTGAAGAAGGTTTGCTATTGCCATTTCTTTTGGAGTCTTTCTCCTTCCTTCTTTCTTTCCTGTCCCTTCTATCCTTGTTCTTGTTCTCTGGGCAGTCAGGAACTATGTGCCCTGGTTTCCTGCAACCAAAGCAAATGATGTCTTTATTATTACCAATGGACTTGTCATACCTTGGCTTATCCTGCTCCTTGTATGATCTTCTTCTGAAGTCCTTTCTGGCCATCTTGTAGAATCTTTTGGCCAGCAAGCTGAGTAGTTCATCATTGCCTGTGGCTTTATCTTCAGGCAGATCCTCAGTTACCTTGAATGCTATGGTCTTCTCTTTCCTTGTGGCTGGTGAAGCAGCCTTCTGTTCTTCCTCTCTATTCTTGATGAGTAGCTCATAAGATTTGAGCTTACCCAGCAAAGCTTCAGTGGTGATCTCATTCAGACTTCTGGCATCCTTAATTGGCCAGATTCTTGAATCCTAAGTGCTGGGGAAGCACATTAGGATCTTGTCATTAAGTTCAGTTAGAGAAATCTCTTTGTCCAATGTCCTTAGTTCACTGACAATTAGACTCAGTCTGTGGTACATGTCTCCCACTGACTCAGTCTCTCCCTTCTTGAAGTTCTCATATTGAGAGATGAGATGGGATCTTCTGTCCTTTCTCTCATCAGCTGAGCCTGAGACTATTTCTGAGAGTCTATCCCAAATTTCCTTGGTTGAATTACATTCAGCTACCTTTTGAAATATGTCATCTGACATTGTCTGGGCTAGGATGTTCATAGCCTTGGCATCAGCTACTTTTCATTTTTTGATGTCAGCATCTGTTCCTGATGGAGGTGGAACTGCATTTGTACTTGTGCTCTCTGGGGGTGTCGGACACACTGTCAAAACAGAATTAAAAATATCTTCGTCAATGGAATTCATGTAAAGTCTAATCCTTGCTTTCCAAAGTGCAAACTTGGAAAGATTGCACATGGAGGTCTGGTGCTAGCATGATCTTTGTTTTGGGCCATGATTTGTGCAAACAAAATCTAATAATAAAATACCAAAGGAACACAGATCTAGTTTGGGATCTTGGGGTTCAGGTGTTAGCCTGTACAACCAATCAGATATGGTATGTTTAACCAACCTCGCTCTGATACCAATTGAAAGTGCAACTAGATCTGATATACTCTAGAGGGGGTGAATAGAGTATATGGTGCTTTAAAAACTTTTACAAACGTTTACAACAATTGTTGTAATATGTGTGAGCAGGGAAGCAGAAATAAATCTAATCACAGAACTAAGTTAAACAAAAACTAAGCACAGAAAAATCAAGGCCAGAAACAAAAATGAAAGCAAGCAGAACCAGAAGACACAAGGAAATATAGTGGTTCCCCAAACTTGGGTACATCCACTCTTCTACCACCCTAGGTAGGAATCCACTGCAGGATGAGTTGATCAGGTGTCCTGGGCACCAATGAGCTTTTGATAAGGTGCTCAAAAACCAAAGCAGATTTTTTGATCAGGTGTCTTGCCACCAATGAGCTTTTGACAAGGTGCTCAAAAACCAGGTTCAAACTTTTGAAGGGAGTTTGAAAAACCCTTTACAGAGAGGGGGTGAGAGAGTGATGGCAGTCTTCTCTTTCTCAAACAACTGAGAAGACTATGTGGATTGATGTCAAAGCTCCCCCTGAATCCTTGAAATCTTCAGGAAGAAAAGCTTTGCTGAGGGTGATAGGCCTTTAAATATTGAACTCCAACAATGGATGATTTCAGCAAAGGGGGCTGAAATGTTAAGTGTTTGGAGTCTGGAATATGTTGGCCTTGAACACTTTGAAAACTAAAAGAGATCTGAAGATTTGAAAACTTGATCTCCTTGGATGAGTGTTCTTCATAATTCTTTTAGACAGAAGATTTTTGAGGTTGTCTCTGTAATCTGTATTGTGTGTGCTCTATTGTGAGAGATTCAAAAATCCTGTCATTTATTCTCTGGTACAGAATAGAATATTATTCTCTGTCAAGGATAGCCGTTGGTCTCCATTGATTGCATCCTTAATTGCATAATCTCTTCTAGAGGAAATTCCACAGAAACATTCCTTGAAAAATCCCTTGAAACTTAGTCCAGAATTGAATGAAAACGGCTAGCAAATCTCTGAATTAATTGCAGAATAACTCCTAACTGATTTGAATTTGAATTCTGGAAGTTATCAGAAATCGTCGAACTGAGCTCTGCTATCGTCGAGCTGAGCTCAGCGATCTGGAAAACTTAAGCAACAAAAATAATCGTCGATCTGAGCTCAAAGATCGTCGAACTGAGCTCAGAGATAAAGATCCAAGGCAGAGTCAAAATCGTCGACCTGAGCTCACCGATCGTCGAATGGAGTTCGACGATATTATGAAGTTGAGCTCAGCGATCGTCGAATGGAGTTCGACGATCTGTCGAAGTTGAGCTAGACGATCGTTGACCGGAGTTCGATGAATCGTCGTGCTGAGCTCGACGATCAGACTTAGTCTCCAGACAGAAAAACTTGGTCTTCAGGACAGCTTCCAAACCTAGACTTCTAACCCTTAGACTCAATTCTAATTGACCTTTTAAGCTATACAGGAGGTCAAACAAAGGTTCCTAGAGACATAGTGATCCTGACCCAAATTAGTAATAGGGTGTTCCAACACACAGAACACCCAAACACTCTGCAGCTTTTCAAAACTGCTCCCCAGATATCTATTTTAAAATAGTTCTATCCGGACAGTAGCTTTTCAATCCGCCAGAGCTGTCCCAAACAGACCCTATGTCAAAAAGAGAAGCTGTCAATCCCAATAGAGAAATCAAATTCAGACAACCCTCTGAAAGTTCTGAAAAATCTGATAAAGAAATGCCAAAGAAGAACAAGTGAATATTTTGTCTAGTTTTTATTTTCTGAACTCTATTCTGTTAATCATGAAGCACTTATGTACATATTTGCTGGATATTTTTAATTTTCTGTCAGATATATTTTATGATGCTTTGTAATTGTTTTTCTTTTGTTTGTATTAGTGACCTCACCCAAATAGGGGGAGATTGTTGGATCTCTAGTTTGGATTTGGGCTATGTTCACTAATTAGGATGAGTTTGACCCACATTGTGTAGCTGAGGTCAAGTGTTTAAGTCCTAGGGTTTAGGCTAAGTCATTAGGTTCAACATTCATGGACCAGCCAACAGAAGACTTCAGGAGACTCAAGACTTATAAGAATTCAAAGTTTAAAATTTTCTGTTCGAAATTCTTCGAACTTAGCTCGACGATCGTTGATCGCAGATCGACGAACTCAGAGTTAATTCTCTGAGTTGAGCTCGACGATATTCGAGATCAGGTCGACGAAATCTAGAGTTCAGCTTCAACAGATTCTTTCCAGTTTATTTTCACTGAACGCTGCTTGACGAAGATAGATTCTTTGCTCGATGAACTGTGAATGCAGAATTGGCAAGATATTTCCAGAATACAGTTCAGTGAGCTCAGGTCGACGAACATGATTTCTCAGCTCGACGAACTTGGAACTCCGGTCCACAAAATCTGTTCAGAGCTCAACGATTTCTGTCTAGTGCCAGACTTAGAGTTTTTCCTTATTTCTGTCCTTATTTCCTATACTATTTAGCAATAATTCTCTGAGTAATTAATGCTTATATTCCCCTGAATATAGCCATTATTGGCAGTATTAATTATGATCTTCATTAGGATCAAATACTTGCTTAATTTATTGGTATAGTTGGGGAAACTCATTAAACATTATATTCTCTAGCCGTTTTCATTTTTCAGACATATCAGCAATCAATGCTTGGAATTTCAAGTTTCAAAGGAGAATTCGACGACAGAATATAAAAGAGTTTTTCTCTTTTCAGACAGCAAGAAGTGATAAGAAGTAAAACACCTAGAGAACTAACAGAGAATAAACAGATACAAGAAAATCTCTATGCAGAAAACAACCTGTTTTCCCCTTGTTCTTACTGAAGACTGAAGAAGAACAACAAACAAATATCAAGAGTCTTCTTCAACTTCTACTCCAGGAATATTCAAGGACAATAACTCTGATTCAGTCAGAAGATTCCTGGATCATTTCAAGACAAGGCTGAAGACCTATACCCTGAGCAAGGCTCCAGTCTTTCTGAACTATTCATCATTTCAGAAGGAGCTCTGACAACAACAATCCACTAGTCTTCTTTGTTGATTAGAGAAAGAGAAGACACCATCAACTCTCTCTTAACCTCTTGTACAAAGGGTTTATTAACTCCCTTCAAAAATTTATTCTTGGTTGTGAGATTTCCCTAGAAATAGATCTTGTGGTGGAAGTCACCTGATCAAAAACCTTATAGTACATTCCTACCAGGGTGGTAGAAGAGTGGATGTACCCATTTTGAGGAACCACTATAAAATTCTTGTGTCGTCTGGTTGCCTATTTTCTTTCTTTTCTTGCTGTGTTGTGGTAGATTAGCTTAGACTGCATTCCTTTTTTTATTACTACTTTTGGCATCACCTACTTTACTCTGATAATATTTAAAACAGCCAAAAAGTCTTATTTACTCTATTCACCCCCTCTAGAGTAAATCAGGTCTATCCCCTATCTTTCACATACCATCATCCATTTTACGAGACTTCAATTGTTGGAGAAGGCTTGCAGCATCTCCACCATCAAATCTTGTACTTTTCTCTTTAGCTATGAAGTTATATGCATAACTTTTTGAAAATCCTATATTTTTTGTCCCTCCAACCCCGTCAGCTAGATAATTATATGCATCTGATGTCCTTATTCCAGCTTCAGTCATGGATTTCAATACAACACCTTTTTCCTCAGTAATGACCATACAAGATCGAAGTATATATTGATCTTTCTTAGTTGCAAGTTTATGGTTACGTTCCTCGATGAATTTTCCGACTACTAGATTTTGAACTTGTTTATCGGCATTAAAGACAATCCTCGTGGGACAATTTGTTTTACCATCCATTTTTCGATATATGAGTTCACTTTCAGGAACTTTAGGTGATCTTTTGATTTCAGCTTTACTGCAACAATACTCTCTTGATTTTATAAGGTTTGTACCTGACCATAAAATTTGGTGTTCTTTTCAAACACTAAAACTAATGCTACACGCATAATCACAGTACAATTTGTGAGTTTCATTTCCTGTTTGGACAACCAGAAACAAACTCCTGTTGTATCTAACCTGTAACAAAATAGAAATATTGGAGAGATTAAAATTTTATCTCTGGGATATTACATGACATTGCTGAGATAATATTGCAGAGATTAAACTTTTATCTCAGATAAGATCAAATCTAGTAAATGTAATATCTTGGATAAAATCTGTTAGTTTTCTCTGGGATATCACATGAAATATATGAGACATTAAACTTTTATCTCAGATATTACATTAAATATTTGAGATAATTTATCTTTCTTTTATACATTATATCGTTCTTATACAATTTCAAAGTTTTATCTGAAATAATTAGGTGTACTGTTCGTCTTCAACCTTATGACAGTCAATAGTACATGATTCTTATGCTAACTGAACAAGGAACAAAAAGTTGTTTGATTCAAATGATGAATAAGGATTGAGTGACTTGTCTCTTTCATGATCTCACAAGAGTCTGATAGTGTTTAGCTGATTAGAACATTTTGAGCAGAAAGAATGTGAAAAATTGTTGTGAGCAGGGAATGAATCGAGCATGAGAAATGACGAATAACGACGATGAGGGAGATATCTAGCGCGAAAAGAAAAAAATTTACCTCCCAAAAAATCTATCTCTCGCGAAGAGCGAGGCTATTTTTTTATTGAATATTTACATGTCCACGCGTCAGAATCAAGAGGGCTCCGAACGATGATCTTCGTCCGGAGCCCGGACCAAAACTTCCCAAGGGCAGGCCAGACCATTTTTTCTCCTCCCTAGCTCCAAATCTAAAAAAAATTAAGTATTATTTTAATTTTGAATGTGTTTATATCCAAAATTGTTGTGCTACTCAACGCTTTAAAAACCGGATCGGACCGGCCGGCCCGACCGGTTGAACCGCTGACCGGTCCTCCTGGCGGTCCGGTCTGGTTCCTAAAACCGTCCTAGCCAAGAACCGGCCAAGAACCGGGAAATCGGCCGGTTGAACCGGATAACCGGAAACCGGGCCGGTTTTTGGCTAACCGGACGGTTCACAAAATCCGCATTAATTTTCGGCGATTGTTAACCGCAACCCGTTATTAGCTAATCGCACCCCAAAATCTCATAATTTTTCGCGCTTTTTTGAAATACGTCTTGTACATGCAATAATAGGAAAAGTGCTCGACACGAAAGTTGTAGATCTCGAGGTTGAACACTTTTCCTAAAAATGAATGTACAAGACGTACATTCGAAATATGCTCAGGTTTTGCGCCTTTCAGAAATACGCCTTGTAGTTGTGATGATATTTTTTTAGGTCTTTCTTCAGAATTGTTATTTCAGTAATATTTTTATATTTATTACTTATATATGTTCAAAATTTTATATATTATATATTTAATTTGTATATGTTACGTTATAATTATAGTCATTAATGTCAAAACGGTTCAACCGGTCAAACCAGTTAAACCTTGAACCTCTCTCAAGATCGATTATATGTCCGGTGCGGTTCTCAAAACCTTGATGCTGCTAACAATACTCTAAAAATATATTGATATGTTTGGAGCTTATTAAATCAAAATAAGTATTGTCTTTTAAATCATACCAACTTTTGCCTAAAATAATGACGCCAAATATATTTAAATTAAAAATATCATTTTAATAAACTAATTCAAAACCGCCACATCAGGACAAAAGACCCCAGACATTATTCTGGGCGCAATTACTGATGGAGACGCTCAGCCAGGACAAAGAGATATCAATAATAAATAATAATAATACTTGTGATGACACGTCTTTCTCTGATTCGCCAGTAGATTGATCATATATAAATTTAGGGAATTGATATACGCAAACCTCCACCCGCTATCCGCAAACCGGGTTAAGTAGTTTTTTAGGGTTTTATTTTTTTATATCCGCAAACAATGATGGCGAAGGTTTGCATATACCTCCACCCAACAGCAGTCATTTTGGGGGTCAAGATGATCCCAAATCGAAAAGTGATCATCACGAAAGTTGTAGATCTCGGCGAGACGAACAAATTTCATGTTGACCACTTTTTGATATGGAGCCGTCTTGGACCTCGATTTGGGCCCCGAAATCGGGGGCGGCGGAACTGCTACAGTAAACCGTTCCGCCGCCCCCGATTTCGGGGCCCAAATCGAGGACCAAGACGGCTCCATATCAAAAAGTGGTCAACATGAAAGTTGTTCGTCTCGCCGAGATCTACAACTTTCGTGTTGATCACTTTTCGATTTGGGACCATCTTGACCACCAAAATGCCTTACCCGTACAGCCTGTATATATATATATATATATATATATCTATACATATATGTTTACACTTATATATATAGATATAATAAATAATAAGTAGGGGCTTGCATGCTTGGAGGCGTCGAAGAAGGTGACTGAGAACCCATGTATGCAAATGTGGTGGTCGGGCTCCATGTTGTCGAATCTGACTCGTATGCGAACTTTTGTCGCGACAGCACGATATTGCCTATAATTGGAGAGTGCATTACAACGAACGGTTGCAAGGACCACCGCCGGCAACGGGACCAAGTACATTACTGACATTGGATAATTGATAATGAGAAGTGGTATGTAAACATTTTTTATGCAATTTCACTTAAAGTTATTTTTTCAAATGGTAATGTTACAACTATTAATATTAATTTTTCTTCATATACAGGCAAAAACACTGACAAAATACAGTGACAGATTAGGCCAAAAAACAATGCTAAATATTTTCAAGGCAATTTTAGAGGCTAGTCACGACTTCTTTTGACTTCTTTTCAAGACAACTATTAATATTGATATCTTATTCATTTTTGCAGGCTAAAACATCGGTGTGAAGCAATGTCATATTAGGCTACAATCATAACTTCTTTTGAATGTTAACTATGTTCGTATAGACTTTCGAAAAACTAAAATTAATTATATTATGATGATATTTTGAGAAGTTTATTAATATCTATGTATTTGTGGTGTCATTATTGCGCCTAATAATTATGTTTGCGGATAACAAATTTATAAAACAGTGGTTTGCGGATAACAATTATGTTTGCGGATAGTTAATTTGAAAAACAGTGGTTTACGAATATCAAATGTTTGCGGATAGCGAAAAATGGTTTGCGTATATCAATTCCCTGAATTTAATTGTTTTTGTAATAACTTCGGTATAGGTGGGCCCAAATGTTGGTACTCCACGGGAGTATTCCATTGGTTAGCACTTTCGAAAGTAACTATATTTTTTAAGTCAAAGTCTACGGTGCAATATAATAATCAAGATAAGATCCAAAACATAACCAAGATGGGACCAAAATAAGCTGCTGCTGCTGTATCTTTGGATTGTCATTGGTCCTAGTTGCGGTGGAAGAGTTTTTTTTAATCAAACTACATCAGTGTGATGCATTAATGTTACATTATTTCTTAGACATTTATTAACGGAAAATAATATATTATGTTTTTGTTTTTTAAAAAAAAATTAATATAATACTACGAGTATCTGCAAATAAAGAAATAATGTAAATTTAAAGATTAGGAAATTGATATTAGGTCATATGATCGTTTGTCCTAAAGAGATTGCATTATTCTTTGACAAAGCTTTCAGACTCGAATACTTCTTTAAGTTAACCATAGCTAGATACCGAAAATCCTATATGCACCGATACAAAAGAAATGCAGAGCATCCAATTTTCACTTGATGAATCAAACACAAAAAAAATCAAGATTGCATGACGGTGAATCTAGGGAAATTGGTAGTGTAATTCACTAAGAGAATATATTTCCAATTTAAGGAGTCTCAAAAAATCGCTATGATTTAACCTTGAACACATGTCTAAGTGCTGAGGAGTAGCATTTGTTTTTATTGATAATAGCCTTTTCATGCATAATATTTGATGGTGAAAGCATCTCCTCGAACTGCAACGATGACACTAGGATTTTAGTATGACTCGGACACCATGTAAAACCTCGAAGAGCGCGCCCTCCCAATGCGCGGGTCCCGACATGCACACGCATTCCAGCAGGCGCATGCGTGCTCTCCCATTGCGTTCCAACGGGGCACCAACACCTCCCGCCACTCCCTATCATCGTCATTGTCCGCTTGCCGTCTTCTACCTGCCATCATCGTCGTCCGCATGCCGTCATCGTCGTTCGCCTGCCGTCATCGCTGCCCTTCGCCAACTCCGACGTGCCTGCACGGATGGGGAGAATCAATGATATTTTCTGAAAATTGATGATCCAGGTGATCAAAATCGGGCAACCTCATTAGTTCAAATTTCAAGGGCGCGCAATGAGCAAGGCACCTCTTAGAAAAATAATAAAACGAAGGGGTTCTTCTTCGTTTCATGTAGGATTAGAATCTACACAAGTAACAAACTCATCAAATCTTACATAAATAGATTCTTCAACTATTTTGGCCTCTTATTATATATTTTATAAACTTACTAGTTAAAGAATAGCTAATGGAAATTCCTTCATCACATTTTTCATCAAATTTACCTAACGCGTCTTTTGTATTTAAGATAAAACATTTGCAATCAAAAACTTTAAAATAGAATACATTTGGTTTCTTTTAAAAGTATAATTCATAAGGAGTAAAATTTTAAAACGAGCAAAGCATGGCACAATTAATTGCATAACATGAAGTATGCATAGCTTTGGCCTAAAATGATCTAGATATCCCATATTTAGAAAGCATAGTACATGCTAGTTCTTAAAGGGTTATATTTTTCTTTTACACTACACCATTTTGGTGGTGTACGGGGAGCGAAAAATTCATGTTTTATTCCTAGATCAGAACAAAAAGTAATAAAACTATCATTTTCAAAGTCACCTTCATGATCTGAGCGTATGCATTTAATTTTTAAATATAGTTCATTTTGTATAGGAATGATATAACAATAACACTCATGACTTTATCCCACTATAGTGGGGTTGGCTTGTATGCGAATACATAACTTAGTAAATTCAAAGAACACATCAGATTTGGAAGTCAAAAATATAGTCCAAGAGAAGCTTGAAAAATCATTTATTAAAACAAAATTATATTTTCTACCTCCCAGACTTAGCGTGCTAACCAGGTCCAAAAAATTCATATGTATCAACTGAAGTGGTCTAGTAGTTGAAACAACTTTTTTGCTTTTAAATGAAGATTTTAAAAATTTCCCTTTTTGACAAGGCGTGAAAAGAGAAGATAAATTTCCTTTTAATAAAGGAAATTATTTAATTAATTTATCTTTTGAAAGCTTTAAAATTAGCTTGGCATTAGAGTGACTAAGACGCCTATGCCACAATTCTAATTCTCTATTTTTAGAAATAAAACAATTTAACGATGAATTTGAAAGATCATGAAATGCTATCTTATACACATTGTGAAACTTGGTGTAATGAGAACAATATCATTTGTTTTAGAGTCAATAAGTTTACAAAGATTTGTAAATAATTCAAAAAGAACATTTAAACCCTTATCAGATAATTGATTTATATAAATTAAATTATGTCTTAAGCCATCTACATATAAAACATTTGAAATAGTAAGAGATTTGCTACCCACTACATTGATGCCCAAGATCCTTCAATTTTAGTTGTCATGGAAAGTCATAATCTCTCCTTTATTCATTTCAAGACTAAGTAACTTTGATTTATTACCCTTCATGTGTTTTGAACATCATGAGTCCAAGTACCACACGTCCTATTTGTCTTTAGCCTGCCAACACACCTAGAAAGAAGATGAGAGTAAAGTTCTGTCTATCCAAGTGATTCCTCCCTATGAATAAGTGAAAACCTTAGGCACACAGATTTATTTAGAAGCGCTTTGGCCTTTCTTCCTAAAAGAGTCCATGGTGTAACCAAATTTATTACATTTGGCACACACAATAAATGGGGTTGAGACACTTTTTGGAATTTTTTGAGAAATCTTACTCGAAGATGAAGTAATACAAGAATAGGAATAATATTTTGATTATTAATTTTAAATTTTTTGGAACTTTTGATAACGCCGACGTTAGTGGTTATCATTGGGTGATAGCTTCCAAAAACATATCTAAGACAAAACTTTGCAGAACTATGGCATTGGTTGGCTAAAATCATATCAAGAGAATTTTGGCCAATTCCAAATTTCTTTATTGCCATATTTAAATCATGGATCTGTGGTTTTAAAGCGATGCTTTCAGAAACTAACATTACACATCATTTCACCAAGGTTTTCTTGCCTTCCTCTATTTGAAAAAAGAGAAACTTTATGAGATTTTTCTAAGTGTCCCTTTTTCTTAGTAAGAGTTTTAATAAAGGAATGACACTTAGCGAGAACTTCTTCCAATTCTTTCATTCTTGCCAAAGAATGATCGCATTATTGGCATGTCATCTCCTCTTTCCCTAACATCTTTACTTCATTAGATAAATTTCTATTTTCTTTTTGTAAAAGTTTATTTTTAGGTTTTAATAAATCAATATCTTTTAAACTTTTACCAAAAAATTTGCAAGTTTGTAAAATATTAGAGTACAATTCTTCATAAGATGGAGGAGTTACCTAAGTGTCGCTTTGGACACTACATTCGTCGTCGGTTGACAAACTTCTTTTTCCAATCAAGCACATGTTGGCCACTTCCTCATTGCTTGAACTCGATCTACTTGAATACTCATATGAAGAATCTTCTCACATCTTTTCTTTTAGCACCTTCTTTTTCTCCTTTTTGTGCCTCTTGTCCTTTTGCTATTGTAGATATTTTGGACACTTGCTCTGGATATATCCAACTTTTCTACAATGATATCATTCAGGTGGTGGACGTTACTCATCTTCGTGTTCCTCATAAACCTCTTGAATTTCTTCACAAATTGACTATCTTTTTCCTCATCATCATCCTTAGCAGTATCACAATCTTCATTCTTTTTCAACTTCAAAGCCAATGCCTTTTTCTTTGGGTTTGTGTTGTACTCTTATTATTGGATTTTGATCTCCATCTTATTAGTTTTGAGATTCCCAATAAGGTTTTTAATTTTAAGAGTCTTTAGATCGTGTGACTCTGAGATGTTAGCCACTTTCAGATTGAACTTTGAGAGGAGCGATCTAAGAATCTTTCTCGCCAAGTCACCATTAGAGAATATCGTTCCTAAAACTTTGGAATCATTGACAATCTTTGTGAATCTATTGTACATCGAATCAATATCTTTGTCAACTTCTATTCTGAACTTCCCAAACTCAAACTCTAGTTAGAATAACTTCAAATATTTCACCTGTAAAGTACCTTCATGAGTAATTTCAAGTAAATTTCAAATATCATAAGTAGTTTCACAAGCACAGGTCTTATTAAACTCAGATCTATCTAACGCGCAAAATAATGCATTCATAGCTTTAACATTATTTTTGCATCTTAGCTTAACTTGATCATCCCACTTATCCTTTAGTTTTTTTCATAGGAATATTTTTAGTTATAAATGTAGGTGGAGTGTAGCATTGTTCTACCATATTCCAAACGTCAATATCTAAAGCAATTCAAAAAACATCTCATTCTAGTTTTCCAATAATTAAAATCCGATCTAATAAATAACAGTGGTCTACTAATTCTTTTCTCTTCAGAAAATGCATGATCATGGTGTGCCATTATTCCCAATGGTGAAACTATTTTGAAATAACCTAGCTCTAACACCAAGTGTTGGATCTTATGACGCCCTTATAGCCCCCTCTGGGGGGGGGATAAGGGCTTTTTCAATTTTAGGAATCACTTAGGAATTTTTAGTAATAATTAAAATCTCAATTACAACTATTATAAACAAAACTGATATAAAATAAACACTTTGAAATTAAGATATGATAAAATAATGATTTTATTTTACTCTGAAGAATACATAAAGTGTTGATTTCAATAAATCTTGAAACCAAGGCTATAAGTGAAAAATCCTTTGTGTGATTTCACTGGTCCTTCTCCCACGGGCAGACCAGCTATAGCCTATCTCTCCATAGATACAACCACTAGCCCTCCAGATCTCTCCTCGACCTAGTCATTGCACACAAGCCGGTGAATTACCTCCTAAGTTGCACAAGGACCTAATCGTCACTAACATGGCCTTGAATTCTCAACCATTTACCAGAATAAATGAAAGAATACAAAAATTAAAATATAAAACTAAAACTCCCTCTAGTGTAGATCTCTGTAGGAGATGATGAAGCACCATGAAGATCACCAGAGTTGAAGGACACGAATGTATCATCTTTGCTCTTGAACTTTGAAGGAAGTTGGGAGTTTTCTGAAATTGGAGATGAACAGGCTGAGAATGCATGAGAATGAAATCTCCAGGAAGTGCATAACCTTCAATGCATGAAGTCTCTACCTTTTATAGAAATTGTTGATATCTCCTGTGTAACTAGGTATCACTGACATTATCCCATTAAGCTGCCACGTGTCCTACGCCGAGATGATCGTGATGGTTGATCAATGAATGTGGATAGATCATGGGGCTATTGCATATGATAGCTTACTATCGCCTGATGATACTATATATATGTATGATATGGCAGGATCGTGAAGGACGTTGCGAATCACCCAGGCTGTTGATAATACTTTTCTAGTTTAATTTACTACGGTAAAAGTTAGAATTTTTTTACTTTAAACGTATGCAATTAGCCCATATTTAGTTTTTTTATAATTATTGTCTAACTTAGTTTATTTTTTGTTTTTTAGGTTTTTGGTTTTTCTCCGTTACATGCCCCCAGGTCATGCCCTCCCAGGGGGTGTACTTAAGGCGTGTAACCCAACTGGAATGAAGCTACGGTCCGAAGTCAAAATCCAGGAAAATTAAGCTTACACGCCCTCGGTCACGCCCGTGTACCACCACCACAGGCGTGTACCTGGAGCGTGTACCGCAAGTCCACAATTTCGACGCCGCCGACGACTTTCCATAGTCCACCGACATGCCGCAGCTGACACGTCCTCTGACACGAGCGTGTACCGGGGGCGTGTCCCGTCAAGTCCCGAAAAATCACTGAGGCGTGACTTTTCCCCACTCCATCGTCACAGCGCATCTGACACTCCCCTCCTACATGGGCGTGTCATTAGGGCATGTAACCCAACTTCCATGCCAGTCACTTCTAGACTTTAATTTTAGCCATCCAAAGTCAACACATATTACACAGCCCTGGTAGACGCCCGACCCGGGCTTATAAGGGGGCGTGATGATGTGCCCGCGAACAGACTCTTACTGTGGTTGGTTCGGTGAGTCGATCGCCGCGGGCTTGCTCGGGTAGGCAAGTGCACCTATCGCAAGTAGTACTCGATATTCGGGGGAATACCGAGGTCGTATTGTTCTCGGGGTCGCGTTGACTATTCTTACTCCTCCGGGAGGACTATTATTTTACTGAAAATAAGGTGGATTTTTACTTAATAAAAGGCGAAAAAGCAAAGGAGCGAAAAAACGATTTAGAAAATATTCGATGAAGGGTTAACGCTCGGCATCGAATCGGATTAAGACTAAAACAATTTTTAATAATAAAAAGACTTAGTTTTCAAATTAATAATAAGGCAACTTGGCCGTGGAGGTTCCACAAATGTGAGCTCACCTAGCTATAGGGATATCGCTCACCTAAACGTTAAGACTATTCGACCGAACGTTAGTCCGACGAAGGATTCCTCTTAACGCCCGCTTTACGCTAAGAACCCCGCTATTGGGTGGGGGACCCAATCCGGTAGAATTACGCTGGTCCTCTCTCGAGGGGTGCACGCAACTCTAATTACCCAGGGGTGATCGGTCCATATGCACGGCCTCTCGGCTAGCTAGCATATGGACTACGGAAATAGGGCCCACACATCGATTATGTGGTCCTACGCGTCGTAAACCCGGGGTAAACCCTAAGTGCTTAAATTAAAATGAAAATAAAGAACTTTAATTATTATAAATCATTTTAAATGTCCCAATGCTCTTCGATGCCGAGGCTAATAGCGATTAGCCACACATCGGTATGGGGACAGCTTATAATTTAGAGAGGCGCGAGTTCGAAATTAAATGCTAAACGTTTATAAGAAAGGGACAAAAGAAAAATAACAACATTTAGAAAGCTAAAAAGTTAACTAAAACGAGAACTCACGCACACTCCAAATTATAAATAAAAAAGGAACTAAGTTACACATGAAAGAAAATTTGCATAATTCAAATTTGCGAGTCCCACTCAAACGAGTGGGGGCGGTAAATAAAGGCTGAAAATTGCAAGTCCTACTCAAACGAGTAGGACTGAAATGAAAGCGAGTCCTACTCAAATGAGTAGGAGAAAATAAATGCGATTACAGGGCTAAAAAGTCCGGCCATTTAACTCAAGTGAGTAGGCGGAAAAATAAAGAAAGAAAAATTACAAGCCCTACTCAAACGAGTAGGACTGAAAATGAAAACGATGCGCCATTTAACTCTTGACGAGTAGGCGGAAATAAATGCACACAGACACACACACTCCATAAGAAATTCAAGAAAGCAATAAAATTATACACCTACACTCACACACTCTACATAATTTGAATAAAGCATTAAAAGAAAGCATTAAAACAAAGCATGAAAATTTAACACCTACACTCACACACTCTACACAATTTAAATCAAAGCATAAAAGTTAATACACCAACACTCACACACACTTCATGAAGATTAAGAAGAATAAAAGGAAATTTAGGCTCATACACTCACACACACAAATAACAAAGAAAAATCAAAGTTACCTAAAAATTAAAACTTTAACTATTTCAAGCATAGGTTTTGCCAAAAACAAATAAAAAGAAGAAATTAAAATTTTAGAAGACAAAAGTTTTTCAAAACAAATTAAAAACCAAAGTTTTTGGAAAATAAAAATTTCAACATTTTCATTCCAAGGATTTCATAAAAGAGCTAAAAAAGTTGAAATAAAAGAGAAAGAAGAAAAAAAAGTTTTCATCCTAAAATAAAGCTAAGTAAAAAAAATGAGGAATTAAACTTTAACTCTTTTACACACTCATAAGAGTGAAGATGTTGAAGAAAATAAAAGAAGACAAGAAAAAAAGGAAAAACCTAATTCATCATTTCATCATTTTCAAACAAAACCTAACTTGAAAAATCAAAGGCATGTAAAGAGGAAAACCTAACATTCCTAAGCATGAAAACAAGTTAAAAACATGAATATTAAGCATGTTACACTCATACACACACACACACTTTTCATAAATGAAGAACAAGTGAAGAACAAGTGAAGAACAAAGATAAAACCAAGGATAAAAAGGGAAAGAGGTGAGCCATCCAAATGAATTTTTCATGCTAAATAAAGAGAGAAAATCTAACATTTTTATTAAAATTTTCAAGCTATTACAAAGCTAAAAGGTAAAGCAAAACAAAACATGAAATAAGAAGGGAGAAATCTCCTTACATAGCACTAGAATCCACGGATTAGCCCACAAAAAGACACTAACTTGGCCCAAAAATCTGAACCCTTGGACCTTACAGAACTGGGCTATTTATAGGAAAAAATTTCAAAGTACACGCCCTTGGTCACGGGCGTGTAGGGGGGGCGTGACAGTACTATTCATGAAGGCGGCTGGCGATTGGACAGCAAAGTTGACTTCGGGCTGAGTTCGCAGCAGTCACGCCCTAGGTCACGGGCGTGACTATGGGCGTGTCGGGGAGGTAGAGCCGGGCGCGGGTTGCGTCAAATGTCCTCGGCAGCATCTTGTCGGGCCAGCTGGAAAGGTCACGCCCCATGTCACGGGCGTGACTATGGGCGTGACAGTTGGGTCGACACTCGACGAATGTCGAGCGGAAAGTGTCGAGTCGAAATCGTTGAGCTGAAATTGGGTCACGCCCCAGGTCACGGGCGTGACTATGGGCGTGTCAGTTGGTGTCGACACTCGACGATCGTCGAGCGGAATTCGTCGAGAGGAGAGGACACGGGCTTGGGTCACGCCCCGTGTCGGGTGACACGGGCGTGTCGCCAGGCGTGTCAAGCCTTTTCTTCAGAAATTTTCCAATTCACGGGAAATGCACAGTCACGGCTCGGTCACGGGCGTGACCCATGTGTCACGGGCGTGTACTTCCCAAATTTTGGCAGATTTTGGAATTTTTCTGCAAAATCAAATAAAACAAGTTAGGAGAAAATTTACAAGAATAGGAACATTTTATTGAACAAAAATAAGTAAAAACGACGAAAATAAATAAAAATGACTAAATTAATGTGCATAAAAATACGCATATTTACAGTTCATCAAATACCCCCATACTTAGGCTTTTGCTATTCCAGAGCAAAAGTTTGAGGTGAATCTATAAGGAATAAAAAAAAACTCTAAGTTTTGGCTATCACTTAATCAATTATAAGAGAGATCGAAATAAATATACGGGGTGTAAGAGTTAAGTCCTAAAATTATGAAGATGATTTAAATAGCGCAAAAGTTTTGGCCAAAAGACTTCTTGATGCAATCAAATAGAAGGCAACATTTGTAATGGTTAGATTAACGAAAATAGTTTGGAATTATAAGAACTCTAGCTTATATGAGTGCTACCGGAAATAATACAATTTACTAATTATGCTCTCAAAAAGATTTTTGAATTAATTCTAGAATCGTGTAATTGGCTAAGGGGGTAGTGTGGTTTATGAAGAGGGTTTTGATATTTGAGGTGAGGTAATTTTTTCTCGAACCTCCATGTTTTTTTTTCTTTTGGATTATTAGGAAAACGAAATCTTATTTTCCTAATATGATTTTTGTTTTTCAACTTCATAAGAAAAATTAACCCAATGTATATTTGTAGGAGTAATGAATTTTATCCTCTTACTCCCTATATAATCTTTTTAAACTTATTGGGTGCCTATGTTTACGGAACGAAATCTTGTTCCCATTGACATAAGATCTTTTAAGGATAAAATTTTTTTTTCATGCCAAGTAGGTCATGAAAAGTGAGGGGAGAAAGGAAAACTAGATTGTAATCCTAAAAAATTTTGAGAGCAACCTTAATAATTTGTACGTTCCAATTTTTTTTCAGAAAGCTAAAAGTAAGTATAATTGAATTCTATAGTCGTTATTTCCTAACATAATATACATGCTCCTATTAATGAAAAATTAGAAGTAGTGCCTAAAACGAGTCCGCTAGTTTTAACAAAGCATAAAGAATTCTTTAAAACTTAACCCCGGCTATTTAAATGTTTCAATCAATAATTAACAAACGGGTAGCAAACAAAGAATTAATAGTATTCACATATAAATAAACTCAAAACAGAATTTTTGGATAGCAGAAAAGTTAAGTATGGAATATTTAATTTATTTATTTCAAAACATTTTTTTTTTTGATTTTTATAGTTTTTGTTATCATTTTTTTTGTTTGTTTTTCATTTATTATCTTTTTTTGTATTTTTGTTTTTCTCAATTTTTTTGAAAATTTTTTGAACTATTATCTTTTTTTTTTTTGGATTTTTTAAGAGAATTTTCACAATATGTACAAAAATAAGGGAGAAAAAGAAAAAGGTTTGTACAAGAATGAGGAAGGGGGAGAGAGAAAAAACAAAAAAAAAAATATTTACAAAGAGAAAATTTTTTTGGATTTTTGTTTTTTTCATTTAAATTTTTTTGTTTTTTCATTTAAAAATTTTTTTTGTTTTTTCATTTAAAAAAATTTTTTTTGTTTCATTTTAAGATGTTTTTTAAATTTTTTTGTTTTTGTTTTGTTGTTATATGTATTTTTTTGTATTTTTCTTTTTTTTGAGATGCAGAAAAATTGAAGTGCAGAAAGTAAAGCACGAAAATACCCCCATACTTAAGTCCAACATTGTCCCCAATGTTGTATCGTAAGTATGCGGAACAGAAATGAAAGACAATATGAACAAAAAAAGAAAAGGAAAGGGGGTAGAAGCTTCCCTGAAACGCGTAGGGGGAGGCCGATCAGAAACCCTGCGTTTATTAGAAAAAAAATAACAAAGATAATAAGGAAAGAGCGAAAAAAGATAAGCGAGGGGTGCCTCCTAGGAGCGCTTTGTTTATAGTCGTGTAGCTTGACTATTTTGGCGGGTTTATAATGTGGAGGAAAGTTATGGTTTCGCTAAAACCGATCACTGGGTCGCCCGCGATGTAAGACTTTAACCGATGACCGTTTACTTTAAAAGAGCCTTTGTCCGGGTGGGAGACGAGTACGGTTCCATAAGGAAAAACTTCTTCAACTAAGAAGGGACCGGACCATCTAAATTTTAATTTACCTGGAAAAAGCCTAAGGCGTGAATTGTAAAGAAGGACAAGATCGCCCGGAGAAAATAATTTTTGGGACTTGATTTTTCGATCGTGATAGAACTTAGAGCGCTCCTTATAGAATTTATTGCTCTCGTAAGCGTTCGCACGCCATTCATCGAGCTCGTTTAGTTGCAGTTTTCTATTCTGAGCGGCTAAGTTGGAGTCGAGGTTTAAGAGTTTTAAAGCCCAAAGTGAGCGATGTTCTAATTCTACGGGTAAATGGCACGCTTTGCCGTAGACTAACCGGAACGGCGTACATCCAATAGCGGTTTTGTATGCCGTCCGATACGCCCACAACGCATCGTCGAGTTTAACGGACCAATCTTTCCTATTTAGCGAAACGGTTTTTTCTAAAATTCGCTTAATCTCTCGATTTACTACCTCGACTTGGCCACTTGTTTGCGGGTGGTAGGGGGTGGCAAGCTTGTGCGTGACTCCGTATTTAGCTAACGTCTTAGCCATAAGAGCGTTACAGAAATGCGTTCCCCTATCACTAACAATTGCGCGAGGCGTGCCGAAGCGAGAAAATAATTTTTTAAGAAATGTAACGACGACTCGCGCATCGTTGGTGGGGAGAGCTTGCGCTTCCGCCCACCTCGATACGTAGTCGACCGCCACTAAAATATACATATTTTTGAAAGAAGGAGGTAGGGGGCCAACGAAATCTATGCCCCACAAATCGAAGACTTCGCACTCTAAAAACATGTTTTGGGGCATCTCGTCGCGACGAGAGATGTTACCCGACCGCTGACAGCTATCGCATGCGCGCACAAAATTATGCACGTCTTTGAAGAGAGTGGGCCAAAAGTAGCCCGCCTCTAGCGCCTTCCGAGCGGTCCGGTTGGCTTGATAATGCCCACCGGCTGGACCCTCGTGGCAGTGCTTAAGAATTTGTAAGCACTCCACACCCGCAACGCATCGTCGAACCGCTTGGTCCGCGCAGATACGAAAAAGAAATGGGTCCTCCCAAAAGAAATTTTTCAAGTCAGAAAAGAATTTCTTCTTTTGATGACTGGAAAATTCTTTTGGAAGGACCCGCGCTACTAAAAAATTTGCAAAATCTGCGAACCAAGGCGAAGATGACGAAGATATATTAATGGCAAGAAGGCGTTCCTCGGGAAATCTGTCATTTATTTCAGATTCGACGAGCGCTTCCGCACCTGGATTTTCTAAACGGGAGAGGTGGTCCGCCGCTAGATTTTCCGCTCCCCGCTTATCTCGGATCTCCAAATCAAACTCTTGTAGGAGGAGAATCCATCGAAGAAGGCGGGGCTTCGCATCATTTTTAGCTAATAAATACTTAAGCGCGGAGTGATCGGTAAAAACGATAACTTTAGATAGCGTTATATACAAGCGAAACTTATCGAAAGCGAAAACGACGGCTAAGAGTTCCTTTTCCGTTGTCGTGTAATTTATTTGTGCGGAAGTGAGCGTCTTGCTAGCTTAATAAATAGGATGAAAATGTTTTTCTACGCGTTGGCCAAGAACGGCACCTAAGGCAATATCACTAGCGTCGCACATTATTTCGAACGGAAGGGACCAATTAGGGGCCACTAATATTGGTGAAGAGATAAGTTTTTGTTTTATCAAATTAAAGGCGGACTCGCATTCGCTACTAAAGATGAAGCGTGATTCCTTTTCCAAGAGGTGAGTTAGCGGCTTTGTTATTTTTGAAAAATCTTGAATAAAGCGTCGATAAAAGCCCGCATGGCCTAAGAAACTCCTAATAGATTTTACGTTTGTTGGATGCGGAAGTTTTTCTATAATTTCTATCTTGGCCTTATCCACCTCTATCCCCTTAGACGAAATCATATGGCCGAGGACCAAACCTCCTTGAACCATAAAGTTGCATTTTTCCCAATTTAAAACAAGGCTTGTGTCCTCGCACCGTTGAAGGACACGATCTAAATTGTTAAGGCAATCGGGAAAAGAGCGTCCGAAAACAGAAAAGTCATCCATAAAGACTTCCATAATGTCTTCTACTAGCTCGCCAAAGATCGCTAGCATACATCTTTGGAATGTAGCTGGCGCGTTGCAGAGTCCAAATGGCATTCTTCGATAGGCGAAGGTGCCAAACGGGCAAGTAAAAGTTGTTTTCTCTTGATCATCGGGGGAAATGGGGATTTGGAAAAACCCCGATAAACCATCAAGAAAACAATAATACGGATGACCGGATAAACGCTGTAAAATCTGGTCTAGAAATGGCAGAGGGAAATGGTCCTTGCGGGTGGCGTCGTTAAGTTTCCTATAGTCGATGCACACTCGCCAACCCGTAACAGTACGAGTTGGGACAAGCTCGTTATGCTCATTCGCCACTACGGTAAGACCGCCCTTCTTGGGCACGACATGCACGGGACTAACCCATGCACTGTCCGAAATAGGGTAGATAATCCCCGCATCTAATAACTTAATGATTTCGGCTTTAATGACGTCTTTCATGTTTGGGTTAAGACGACGCTGCGGCTGAATCGTTTTGCGGCAATTATCGTTTAGGAAAATCTTATGGGTGCAAAAGGAGGGGCTAATCCCCTTTAGGTCAGAGATTTGCCACGCAATTGCGTGGCGATGTTTAAATAAAACTTCCAATAAATCGAAAGTCTCCGAATCACTCAAGTCCGAAGAAATGATAACGGGGAGCGTATCACCTTTTCCCAAAAAAGCGTACTTGAGCGAGGCGGGTAAGGGTTTGAGGTCTAGGATGGGCGGTTCTTCTAGGGAGGTTTTAATTCCTATGTCTTTCTTACCAATTGGTTCGAAAGGCAAGTCTATAGACGTATCCTCATCGCAGTTAAAATTTTCGAGCGCATAAATATCGTCATTTAAAAATACGGACTCAAAAATGGTAGAAGAACGATCTCCGAAAAAGGTATCTAAAGAATAGCAGAAATCGTCGCTCGATGACAAATTGTCCATCGAGGGATTAATAGAGAAAGTAACTTGGTCATCGCCTACTCGGAGGAGAAGGCTACCATTACTAACATCTATTAGTGCGCGGGAGGTGGCGAGAAAAGGGCGACCGAGTATTATTGGTACCTCGGCGTCTTCCTCGATATCTAAGATGACGAAGTCTACCGGGAAGGTAAACTTGTCGACTCGGACAAGGACGTCCTCCACTACCCCGATAGGGAACTTAACCGAGCGATCCGCTAATTGGATGCGCATATTCGTAGGACTAGGAGTACCCAAACCTAAACGCGAAAAGAGCGAGAACGGCATCAGATTAATGCTAGCCCCTAAATCAGCTAAGGCGTACTTTACTAATATATCGCCAAAAAGGCACGGGATGGAAAACCGTCCCGGGTCGTTTTGTTTTGTGGGCAATTTATTAGTAAGGGCCGCCGAGCAGACAGCGTTGAGAGATACATGCGAAATATCCTCTAATTTGCGTTTATTAGAAAGTAGTTCTTTTAAAAATTTCGCATATTTGGGCATTTGCGAGATAGCCTCGCAAAAAGGAACATTAATGTGAATTTGTTTTAATAATAAAATAAATTTTTCATATTGCGCGTCCTTACGCTCGTTTTCTAACTTATGCGGATACGGAAGAGCCTTGTTTAAAATAATTTTTTCTTTTATAATAGGTAAAGGCGGCGTGAGCGAAGAAAAGGGAAGAGGGGTCGGAGGTGAAATATGTACCTGAGGGTCGGTCCGTTTTGGATCGACCACCTCCTTTCCGCTACGGAGGGTTATAGCGTTGGCGTTCTCCCGCGGATTGGGCTCCGTATTTCCCGGCAGTGCCCCGAGCGCGCGCTCGGACATCATCCTCGCCAGCTGTCCAACCTGTTGTTCGAGTGTTTTTAGCGATCCGGTGATGTTCCGGATATTTGACTCGTTGGACGCAATGTACTTCGAAAAATTTTCCTCCATCGGGGAGGGTTTCGGAAGAGGAGGGGGAGGAAGAAATCCGGGCGCATAAGAAATAGGGGGACGCTGAGCATTATTCGGGTTGCTCCACGAGAAGTTGGGGTGATTCCTCCAACCCGGATTATAGTTATTACTATAAGGGTTGTTGTTGGGGTTGAAGGGAGGACGACCCGAATTTCCCATGAAGTCCACGAACTCTTCAGCTACGCAGACGTTAGGGGGAATAAAACAAGGCGGAGTGGAGGAGGCAGCAGACATCTCCGCCACCTGCTTTGTTAACCTTTCAACTTGAAGGGTCAAGAGAGCAGTGGCATCCACTTCAAAAAGACCAGCCGCCGGCTTTGGCCGTCCCCGCGGGACGTTCCATTGATAGGCGTTCATAGCCATCTCTTCGAATAAAGCCTGGGCGGCCTCGGGGGTTTTGTTGTTAAGCGTACCCCCGGCAGCCGCGTCAATCATTTGACGCGTCTGAAAATTCAGCCCATTATAAAAAATTTGAACTTGCAACCACGTTGGCAGCGCGTGGTGCGGGCAACGGCGGAGGAATTCCTTAAATCGTTCCCAAGTCTCGTATAGAGACTCAGGATCGTTCTGCACAAACGAAGAAATGTCCGCCCGCAACTTTGCAGTTTTGGCGGGCGGAAAGTACTTCGTTAGGAACCGTTCCGTCAACTCAGCCCACGTGGTGATACATCCTCGCGGGAGGGCATTCAACCACGCCTTGGCTTTGGACTTAAGAGAAAAAGGAAATAAGCGCAAACGAATGGCGTCATCAGTGACGCCATTGATCTTGAAGGTGTCGCATATCTCCAAGAAATTGGACAAGTGGACATTCGGGTCCTCATCCGGCAGTCCATCGAACTGCACGGCGTTTTGGACCATTTGAATGACACTTGACTTTATTTCAAAATTATTATTGGCCACCGCAGGGCGAACAATACTCGACCCTGAATCATCCAGGTTAGGCCGGGCGTAATAAGACATAGTACGCTCGGCCGCCGGGGGAAGGTTAGGGGCGGCCATAACTACAACAGTGGGTTCTCCGATAGATTTCTCGGGATCTAAAGAAGGATTTCGGCGATGAGATCGGATACGCGCAAGAGAGCGTTCGATCTCAGGGTCGAAGTCTAAATCTTCAAACTCTGAGGGTTGTCCTCGGGTCATACACCCAAACAAAAATAAAACAAATATAAACTCTTTTTTTTTGTGTTTTTAAAATAAAGTTTTTAGTTTTTTTTTTTATAGAAAATAAGTAAAATTAATAGACTCCGGAATTCGAAATAGCAACTCGAAAAGAGAGTTCCCCGGCAACGGCGCCAAAAACTTGATGTGCCCGCGAACAGACTCTTACTGTGGTTGGTTCGGTGAGTCGATTGCCGCGGGCTTGCTCGGGTAGGCAAGTGCACCTATCGCAAGTAGTACTCGATATTCGGGGGAATACCGAGGTCGTATTGTTATCGGGGTCGCGTTGACTATTCTTACTCCTCCGGGAGGACTATTATTTTACTGAAAATAAGGTGGATTTTTACTTAATAAAAGGCGAAAAAGCAAAGGAGCAAAAAAACGATTTAGAAAATATTCGATGAAGGGTTAACGCTCGGCATCGAATCGGATTAAGACTAAAACAATTTTTAATAATAAAAAGACTTAGTTTTCAAATTAATAATAAGGCAACTTGGCCGTGGAGGTTCCACAAATGTGAGCTCACCTAGCTATAGGGATATCGCTCACCTAAACGTTAAGACTATTCGACCGAACGTTAGTCCGACGAAGGATTCCTCTTAACGCCCGCTTTACGCTAAGAACCCCGCTATTGGGTGGGGGACCCAATCCGGTAGAATTACGCTGGTCCTCTCTCGAGGGGGTGCACGCAACTCTAATTACCCAGGGGTGATCGGTCCATATGCACGGCCGCTCGGCTAGCTAGCATATGGACTACGGAAATAGGGCCCACACATCGATTATGTGGTCCTACGCGTCGTAAACCCGGGGTAAACCCTAAGTGCTTAAATTAAAATGAAAATAAAGAACTTTAATTATTATAAATCATTTTAAATGTCCCAATGCTCTTCGATGCCGAGGCTAATAGCGATTAGCCACACATCGGTATGGGGACGGCTTATAATTTAGAGAGGCGCGAGTTCGAAATTAAATGCTAAACGTTTATAAGAAAGGGACAAAAGAAAAATAACAACATTTAGAAAGCTAAAAAGTTAACTAAAACGAGAACTCACGCACACTCCAAATTATAAATAAAAAAGGAACTAAGTTACACATGAAAGAAAATTTGCATAATTCAAATTTGCGAGTCCCACTCAAACGAGTGGGGGCGGTAAATAAAGGCTGAAAATTGCAAGTCCTACTCAAACGAGTAGGACTGAAATGAAAGCGAGTCCTACTCAAATGAGTAGGAGAAAATAAATGCGATTACAGGGCTAAAAAGTCCGGCCATTTAACTCAAGTGAGTAGGCGGAAAAATAAAGAAAGAAAAATTACAAGCCCTACTCAAACGAGTAGGACTGAAAATGAAAACGATGCGCCATTTAACTCTTGACGAGTAGGCAGAAATAAATGCACACAGACATACACACTCCATAAGAAATTCAAGAAAGCAATAAAATTATACACCTACACTCACACACTCTACATAATTTGAATAAAGCATTAAAAGAAAGCATTAAAACAAAGCATGAAAATTTAACACCTACACTCACACACTCTACACAATTTAAATCAAAGCATAAAAGTTAATACACCTACACTCACACACACTTCATGAAGATTAAGAAGAATAAAAGGAAATTTAGGCTCATACACTCACACACACAAATAACAAAGAAAAATCAAAGTTACCTAAAAATTAAAACTTTAACTATTTCAAGCATAGGTTTTGCCAAAAACAAATAAAAAGAAGAAATTAAAATTTTAGAAGACAAAAGTTTTTCAAAACAAATTAAAAACCAAAGTTTTTGGAAAATAAAAATTTCAACATTTTCATTCCAAGGATTTCATAAAAGAGCTAAAAAAGTTGAAATAAAAGAGAAAGAAGAAAAAAAAGTTTTCATCCTAAAATAAAGCTAAGTAAAAAAAATGAGGAATTAAACTTTAACTCTTTTACACACTCATAAGAGTGAAGATGTTGAAGAAAATAAAAGAAGACAAGAAAAAAAGGAAAAACCTAATTCATCATTTCATCATTTTCAAACAAAACCTAACTTGAAAAATCAAAGGCATGTAAAGAGGAAAACCTAACATTCCTAAGCATGAAAACAAGTTAAAAACATGAATATTAAGCATGTTACACTCATACACACACACACACTTTTCATAAATGAAGAACAAGTGAAGAACAAGTGAAGAACAAAGATAAAACCAAGGATAAAAAGGGAAAGAGGTGAGCCATCCAAATGAATTTTTCATGCTAAATAAAGAGAGAAAATCTAACACTTTTATTAAAATTTTCAAGCTATTACAAAGCTAAAAGGTAAAGCAAAACAAAACATGAAATAAGAAGGGAGAAATCTCCTTACATAGCACTAGAATCCACGGATTAGCCCACAAAAAGACACTAACTTGGCCCAAAAATCTGAACCCTTGGACCTTACAAAACTGGGCTATTTATAGGAAAAAATTTCAAAGTACACGCCCTCGGTCACGGGCGTGTAGGGGGGGCGTGACAGTACTATTCATGAAGGCGGCTGGCGATTGGACAGCAAAGTTGACTTCGGGCTGAGTTCGCAGCAGTCACGCCCTAGGTCACGGGCGTGACTATGGGCGTGTCGGGGAGGTAGAGCCGGGCGCGGGTTGCGTCAAATGTCCTCGGCAGCATCTTGTCGGGCCAGCTGGAAAGGTCACGCCCCATGTCACGGGCGTGACTATGGGCGTGACAGTTGGGTTGACACTCGACGAATGTCGAGCGGAAAGTGTCGAGTCGAAATCGTTGAGCTGAAATTGAGTCACGCCCCAGGTCACGGGCGTGACTATGGGCGTGTCAGTTGGTGTCGACACTCGACGATCGTCGAGCGGAATTCGTCGAGAGGAGAGGACACGGGCTTGGGTCACGCCCCGTGTCGGGTGACACGGGCGTGTCGCCAGGCGTGTCAAGCCTTTTCTTCAGAAATTTTCCGATTCACGGGAAATGCACAGTCACGGCTCGGTCACGGGCGTGACCCATGTGTCACGGGCGTGTACTTCCCAAATTTTGGCAGATTTTGGAATTTTTCTGCAAAATCAAATAAAACAAGTTAGGAGAAAATTTACAAGAATAGGAACATTTTATTGAACAAAAATAAGTAAAAACGACGAAAATAAATAAAAATGACTAAATTAATGTGCATAAAAATACGCATATTTACAGTTCATCACGTGACCCAGCCAGAAAAATTTCTATAGATTGAGTGCAGCCCCAAGGCTTCAACATCCAGATTTTGTGCAAAGGGGAGGTGTTGCCATTTTTATTTCTTAGAGTTTTTCATATTTTCCCTTAAGCTCTTCTCTCTCTCCCCTTCTCAGTTCAAGTTTTTAGATTCCTAGTTTTCATGCAAGTATTTGTAGTGTTGATGAATTATAAATATACCTTTTTTTATGTACATTACTTAAGTTGTTTTCATTTATTCTTGTCATTTTTACTTATTTTTATTCAATAAAATGCTCCTATTTTTGTAAATATTTTACTAACTTGTTTTATTTTATTTTTCAGGAAAAAATAAAAATCTGCAAAAAATTGCCAAGTCACGCCAGTGACTTATTGGTCACGCCCGTGCCCGGGGCGTGATATGTCAAATTCCCGAGAAATGAACAAATTTTGAAGAAATTTCTTGACACGCCCGGTCACACGCCCGCGACATGACCCGTGTCTAGCGCTCGACGTTTTTCGCTCGACGATTTTCGCGCTCGCTGATTTCCGCTCGACGTTCGTCGAACACCCATCACGCCCGTGATCTAGAGCGTGACCGCTCCAGCAAGCTCGACGATTCTCCGCTCGATGATTTGCCGCTCGATGACTTTCCGCTCGACGATCGTCGAACCCCCGACACGCCCAGAGTGTAACGCCCCAAAACTCAAAGGAGCGACGGGGGACGTTTTGGGCCAGTTTTGGGTTCTGGCAGGAGGCACACGTCCTGGGACACGGGCGTGTCCCAGGGCGTGTCAAGCTTGTGTCGACACTCAGCCGGGAAGTCGACATTTTGATCTCGACATTGTGATCTCGAGCATATAGACTCTATGTCCGACTCAACGCGTCCGCAACCGTACCCTTCTTTGCATCCGAATATACGTGCCGTGGTTGTTAATTTGCAACTTTTACAAACTACTTCCACTAGAATGCTCTGTGTAGGACGTTAAGATTGGTTGGATGGTTTCCATGAGTAACCATCCGGTCTGTCTGTATTATACGGCGTCAGGCCCCGGCCGGACCTACTGCTATATGCTATGTGACGGATAGGGGGTGTTATAATTTGGTATCAGACTACTGGTTTTGGTCGGGCTTAAAATGAATTCGTGGATGAATTCTTTTTAAGGGGTGGTGAGCATATTGTGTGCGTCATCGTTATAACAGTAAAAGAACCCATGAATGTCCACTTAGGAATGAAAATACACGTGTTTGAGGAAACTGCGTGTTCCTATAATTGCTTTTTACAATTTTATTTGGTCGCTTAACAGTATTTTGTACCACTATAGGTGACCAGAAGCGGTATTGGACCGCCAGAATGTCCGGTTTCTGAGGAGTATAGTGCGCCCGTTGAGGTGTTTGAGACTCCTCCTTCGTATGAAACCGTTAGAAGGATCGTTGAAGCGGTGTTCGCTGTGATGGGTGCACAGCTTGGAGGAAATGTACAACCCTGCGCCCCTGTTGTGGCTTCAACGCCGATTGGCGTGATGGAGCATATGACCTTTGGTAGACCATCGGGGCAGCAGCTGAATATGCATTTAATGAAGGGAGCGCACACAGTTGAGGAATACTTGCAAGCATTTCTTATGATAAGCCGCTACCCATGCTTCGAGTTGGATAATGAGCAAGCTACAGTCGATAGGTTTTATAATGGCCTGCGCGCCGAGTTATGAGTTCTACTGCTAGGACCATAGTTATTGGGATTCCGAGCCTTGGTGGAATCAGCTAGATCTTTGGAGGCAGATTTGAGGAAGACCCTCACAATGCCGAAGACCATGGTATCGAACTATACAAACCCCATAAGAGCTGCATCCGGCAGAATGCTGGAGAAAGGGGCTATGAAATCGGCTAGCAAAGCTACTTACACTTGTCATACTTGTGGAAAGAAAGGGCACTTTTCCCGAGACTGTTGGAATGGTGCTCGGAAGGGTAAGAAATCTATGTCAGGAGCAGTCAAGGACGTTAGTGCAAAGGAAACGGCATTCAAAGTGCCAAACACCTCAAAGTCTGTATATCAAAAGTGGTACAAGAAGGCTAGGACTTTGGGTCTAGTCCCTCCTTTCAGTGCTTCGGGGGAAACTACAAGCCAAACCCCGGGAGCATGTTACAACTGTGGGGAGCCGGGGCATTATGCCCGTGAGTGAATAAGACCCTGAAGGAAGCACGCCGTCGTGACGACAGGTATGGTTTAAAGATAGTTTTTCCTTAAACACTTGTCGCCCTTGTGGATGTTAGCTTAGAACTACTGGTGCTAAGCCTTGTTATGACTTTACTTTATCTGCGAGAGTACCGTTCGTTTAGGGAGCTTTGCATTCCTTTATTAGGATTTATATCACGCATCGGAGTCCCTTCTTCGATGGTGAAGGATAAGTTGGATGTGTTGTTGCCCAATGGGTGTTCGATGCGAGCGGATAGGATCTGCGATGTTAAGATTCGTATTGGGAATCAGGAGTTCGACCTGCATGCGTCTTTACTTCCGTTGGTGGAGTTCGACGTCATATTTGGCATGGACTGGCTCTCAGAGCAGCATGCCCATATAGATTGCGGTAGCAAGGAAGTCAAGCTGGGAGCAAGTCGTGAAACGACTTTTACGGGCTTAAAGGGGTCGAGCAAGACGTTGATGTCTGCTCTTCAGGTGGTGAAGGCAGTTCGTGCCGTTGCAGAACTATTCTTTACACTGGTGGAGGTTGCAAAGCCGAAGCCCGCGTTGGATTGTATTTCAGTGGTATCAGAATACCCTGATGTGTTCCCCGCAGATCTTCCTGGAGCCCCGCCTCAGCGAGAGATAGATTTTACGATTGAGCTAGTGCCAGGTGCAATGCCTGTGTCACGATCTCCTTATCGGCTAGCGCCTAAGGAAATGACGGAGTTGAAAGTTCAACTACAACAAATGTTGGAGCAAGGGTATGTGCGCCCGAGTTCTTCGCCTTGGAGCGCACCGGTACTCTTTGTTAAGAAGAAGGACGGAAGCTTGAGGCTATGTATTGATTATCGGGAGCTCAACAAGTTGACGGATAAGAACAAGTACCCGATCCCCCGGATTGATGATCTTTTGATCAGTTAGTCGGGTCGACGGTGTACTCGAAGTTGGATCTCAAGGCTGGGTACTATCAGCTGCGAATAAGGGATAGTGATATCCCGAAGACAGCGTTTAGTACGAGATACAGGCATTATGAGTTTACGGTCATGCCGTTTGGGCTGACTAATGCGCCGTCAGTGTTCATGGATTTGATGAATAAGACTTTCAGGGAGTACTTGGACCATTCCGTGATCGTCTTCATCGACGATATTTTGGTGTACTCGCAAAGTGAGGAAGATCACTTCAAGCATCTTCATTTGGTTTTGGAGACTCTAAGGAGGAATCAACTATATGCCAAGTTCTCGAAGTGCGAGTTTTGGTTATCCTCAGTGGAATTTCTCGGTCATATAGTGAGTGGAGAGGGTATTGTTGTGGATCCGGCGAAGATCGTTGCGATACAGGAGTGGCCTGAGCTTGCTACGGTAGCGGAAGTTCGGAGCTTTTTGGGGCTTGCCGGCTATTATAGGCGCTTCGTATAGAACTTCTCGCGGATAGCGTTACATCTCACTACTTTGACGAGGAAGGAGCATAAGTTCGTTTGGACGCCGGAGTGCGTACGAGCTTTTGAGGAGTTGAAGTGTCGGTTGACCACGACGCCTGTGCTGAGTTCGCCATGTGGGACCGAAGGCTATGAGATTTATAGTGATGCTTCAGCAGTGGTTTGGGTTGCGTGCTACTGTAACACGAAAGTGTAATAGCTTATGACACGAGACAGCCAAAAGTGCATGAGAGGAACTATCTGGTCCATGACTTGTTGTTAGTGGCCGTGAGTTTAGCCTTGAAGCTGTGGAGGCATTATTTGTACGGTATGAAGATGGATATCTACGCCGGTCACAAGAGCGTGAAGTATCTTATTGATCAGAAGGATCCGAATATGCGGCAGTGTAGATGGATGGAGTTCCTGGGGGACTTCACATATCTATATGCTCCTTCCAAAAGCAGTCGTCGAACGCAGAGTGCTCTGTCAGGCCGGGGCCTTAAGGCTTGTACTGGTGTATTTTGTAACATTCCTATTTGGTATTAGTGGACATTCATGCTTTAATGTTGGGTTCTTTGTTGCAACTTTTACAAACTACTTCCGCTAGAATGCTCTGTGTAGGACGTTAAGATTAGTTGGATGGTTTCCATGAGTAACCACCCGGTCTGTCTGTAGTATACGGCGTCGGGCCCCAGCCGGACCTATTGCTATACACAATGTGACAGATAGGGGGTGTTACACAGAGTCATGCCGTGACCTGGGGCGTAACTTCTCCACCTGGCCGACAAGACCCGCGCGATGACTTTTGGCGCGTCCCGCGCCCAGATCCACCTTCTTGACACGCCCAGCGTCACGCCCGTGACCTAGGGCGTGACCACTGTGGGACCGACACGTGTCCAGCCTGAAGTCCACTTTCCCGTCAAATCGCCGGCCGCCATCAGGAATAATGTTGACACGCCCCCTGACACGCCCGTGGCTGAGGGCGTGTCCCATGTAATTTTTTGTCTATAAATACCAGTGTTCTGTATGTAATCCGATTCCTTCTTTTGAACCATTTTGTATAGGAGTTATGCTGCTCGGATGAGTTCCAAATGCTATATAAGGGATATTTTCTCCCCCTCTCCTTAGCTTTTATTTTCGTTCCTTTGTAACTCGTGTTTTAACTTAATAAAATCTGTTTATTTTCATCTCTTATTCTGGGTTTGGAATGATTCTTAGCAACACTCTTATGCAATCTTATTCTTGTTTCGTTTTAACTTTATTTCCGTTCTTTAAAATCGGTGTGCGTGTGTGTATAAGGTTAGAGTTATAGTTTTATGTTTTCATAATTGTTACTAGCTTTGGTTAGTGTTAGGATTTTTCTGCACTCTCATATCCATCCTTATAAAACTATAAAAATGGTTATAAAAATGGTTTTTGATTTTTTTTACTTAGTTTGTTTTGTTATTTTTGTAAAACTTTTCGTTTTTTTAACTTTTCTTCCACTTTTTAAGCGTTTTTATAGCATTATAAGAATGAATAAGTTGTTATTTTGTTTTTTTCAAACACTTGCTTTTTTTTCTTTTATTTTCAAAAACTTTTTACTTATTTAATTTTTTCGTTCTCTTTTTACGCATTTCTACCGCTTTCTAGCGGTAGAAATGTATTCATTTTAATTTTTCAGGCATTTTCATTTTGCGTTTATTTGCAAACCTTTTTGCCCGGTTTATTTTTATTTCAGCTTTTTACGCATTTCTACCGCATTCTAGCGGTAGAAATGCAGTTGTTTTAATTTTTAGGTAACTTAGTTTTTTTTATTTATGTACGCGTGCACACTTATTTCCGCCTACTCGTTAAGAGTTAAATGACGCTTTGCTTTATTTCATTGAAGTAGAGTGTGTGGAGTGTGTTTAATTTCCTGTTATGTGCGTGAGTTTTTACTTTATGTCGAGTGCGTGTGTTTTACTTTTTGTAGAGTGAGTGCATTTATTTTCTCCTACTCGTTTGAGGAGGACCTGCATTTATTTTTCCCTCCTCATTTGAGTAGGATTTGCGTGCGTGCGTATTTAATTTCTTGTCGAGAGTGTGTGTGCGTGAGTTTTAATTTCTGTCGAGTGTGTGCGTGCGTTGCATTTATTTTGTCCTACTCGTTTGAGTAGGACTCGCTTTATTTTCCCCCGCCCACGCACTTGCGTCGGGACTCGCATTTACTGTTTTCATTTCAGTCCTACTTATTTAAGTAGGACTTGCAATTTACTGCTTTCTTACAGCTTTATTTTATTGCTTTCATTTCCTGCTTTCAATTTTTTGCTTTCTTTATTGCTTTCACCGCTGCCGTCCTCATTCCGATGAGTGGCTAATCGTTCTTAGCCCTCAGTATCGAAGAGCAATGAGACAGAAAAAATTCCTTTAAATAATTAAAGGTCTTATTTTTCTATTTAATAAAAAGTACTTAAGGTTTGCCCATGGTTTACGATGCGTAGACCCACATAATCGATGTGTGGGCTCTATTTCCGTAATCCATACGCTAGCTAGCCGAGAGGCCGTGCATATGGACCGATCACCCTTTGGCAAAGAGAGTTCCGCACTAACCCTCGAGAGAGGAGGCGCGCTAACTCTACCGGATTGGGTTCCCCACCCAATAGCTGAGTTCTTAGCGTAATGCGGGCGTTAAGAGGAATCCTTCGTCGGACTAACGTTCGGTCGAATAGTCTTAACATTCAGGTGAGCGATAACCCTATAATTAGGTGAGCTCATTCTAGTGGAACCTCCACGGCCAAGTCTCCGCCTTAATTAATTTGAAATTTAGGATCTCTTTTTATTAAAAGTTTATTTTAGTTCAAATTCTATTCGATGCGGTCGCGTTAAGCTCATCATCGGCTCCATCTTTATTGCTTTCATTTTCTATTTTTCTGTCTTAATTTTTGCTATTTTTTATATATATAAAAAATATCCCGACAAGATAATCATCGGTAAAATAATAGTCCCCTCCAGGGAAGAGTAGAAATAATCGAACCGACCCCGAGAACAATACGACCTCGATATTCCACCCGGAATATCCTATACTACTCATGATAGGTGCACTTGTCTCCTTTCGTTAAAACTCGATCACAACTTTTTTATATCCAAAATAAATAAATACGCGCGGCCCGTTTTCTAAATAAAAAACCACTTCCGCTTTACTTAAATAAAACCGCCGGGTCGCCGCGTGACCGTAAATATTTTTGGAGTTTTAATCAATCAAGTTTTTGGCGTCGTTGCCGGGGACTTTTTCGTATCGTTATTTTGAACCCTGGAGTTCTATTAATTTTACCTATATATATATATGTATATATATATATATATATATAATGGTTAAACAGCAAAATTTTTTTTTGTTTTTACTGTTAATAATAGTAATAATAATAATAATAATAATAGAACAAAAACTTACAAAATTATAAAACAAAAAAATTAAAAAACCTAAAAAACTAAAAACTTGAAAAACCTACTAACCAGAAAAAAAAGAAATCTAAAAACTGAAAAAAAAAACAAAACTTAAAATTTTTTTCATTATTTTTATGAAAAAAACACTACAAACCAAAGAATCAAAAAAAAAAAAACACTAACTAAAACTATAAAAACTGAAAAACTCTTAAAAACCTAAAAAACAAAAAAACTAACTCTAAAAACCTCACAAAATACAACAAAAAAATATAAAAAAAATAAACTTTAAAAAAAACTTAAAAAAAAACTTAAAAACGACAAAAACATATAACAAAAAAATCTATAACAAAAAATATATATCTATTATGTTATTAAAAATGTATATATTTGGTTTTAACTTATTTTAACTTATTTTGTTTCATTTTCCGTCGGCGCACTTTACTCTTTTGTGCGCGTTTGGGGTCCGCATTTCTGTCCGCGCACTTATAGCTAAGATGTTAGCTCATCGAGTCGCACACGCACTTGCCATCCCCAACCGCCCGCAACCTTTTGGCCGAATGTGTCTTTTTTTGTTATCTTTTTGTTTCTTTCTTTACTTCTAATAATGCAGGGATATCAATAAAGGGCCTCCCCGACCTCGTCTCGGGGAAGTTCCTACCCCCCCCCCTCCTTTTTCATTTTGTACATATTATATTTTGTCTTTTATCGTTCTGCATACTTAGACTGCAACATTGGGGATAATGTTAGGTTTAAGTATGAGGGTGTTTTCGTATTTTTTTATTTCTGCAATTTACAAAAACTCATAAATATAAAAAAAAATTACAAAAATTAAAACAAAAATTTTTTTCCTTATTTTTTATTATCATAAAACTCAAAAAAATCATAAAACACAAAAAAATCACAAAAAAAACTTATAAAACATCAAAAATTCAAAAAAATTTCATTTCCTTTGTAAATACGTTTTTGTAAAAATAAATCTCTCTCCCCCCATCTTCTTATTTATAAAAGCTCGCCTTTTTAGCATACTCGCGGTGTTCGACTCATCGAACCAACCACTTAAATAAGAGTTTGTTCACGGGCCTCCATCGAGTTTTTACTTTGTACATTATTTAAAAAAAAAAAAATAATTTCTCTCTTTCCCCACTATCTTCTTTGTAAAATAACACCTCTTTTTTTCTTCTTTTTTGTAAATAACTTATCAAAATACACTAAAAACTCAAAAAAAAATTAGAAAAACCAAAAACGCATCAAAAAAAGACAATAACTATAAAAATTCACAAAAAAGACGATAATCATAAAAAATATACAAAAAATATGATAAAAACTCTAAAAAATCAAAAACAATATTTTGTTAATTATGTAACCCATCGAATATCTCAATTCTTAATTTTCTTGCTATCCAAAAATTTTGTTTTGAGTTTATTTATATGTGAATTTGATTAATTATTTGTTCAATACCCGTTTGTTAATTATTGATTGAAACATTTAAATAGCCGGAGCTAAGTTTTATAGAATTTATTATACTTTATTAAAGATAGCGAACTCATTTTAGGCACTACTTCTAATTTTTCATTGATAGGAGCACGTGTATTATGTTAGGAAATAACGACTATAGAATTCAATTAAACTTACTTTTAGCATTCTGAAAAATTGGAACGTACAATTTATTAAGGTTGCTTTCAAAAATTTTTAGGATTAAAAAAATCTAGTTTTCTTTTCTCCCCTTACCTATCATGACCTACTTGGCATGATAAAAATTTTATCTTTAAAAAGATCTTATGTCAATGGGAATAAGATTTCATTCCGTAAACATAGACACCCAATAAGATTAAAAAGATTATATGTTATGGAGTAAGAGGATAAAATTCATTACTCCTACACATATACATTGGGTTAATTTTATTATGAAGTTGAAAAAAAAACAAAGATCATATTAGGAAAATAAGATTTCATTTTCCTAATAATCCTATAAAGAAAAAAAATGGAGGTTTGAGAAAAAATTACCTCACCTCAAAATCCAAACCCTCTTCATAAACCAACATCAACCCCTTCAGCCAATTTCACGATTCTAGAATTAATTCAAAAATCTGTTTGAGAGCATAATTAGTAAATTATATTATTTCCAGTAACACTCCTATAAGCTAGAGTTCATATTATTCCAAACTATTTTCGTTAATCTAACCATTACAATTATTGCTTTCTATTTGATTACATCAAGAAGTCTTTTGGCCAAAACTTTTGCGCTATTTAAATCATTTACGTAATTTTAGGACTTAACTCTTATACCCCGTATATTTATTTAGATCTCTCTTATAATTGATTAAGCGGTAGCTAAACTTAGAGTTTTTTCTATTCCTTAAGTTCACCTCAAACTTTTGCTCTGGAATAACAAAAGCTTAATGTACAACCCCGTGTCCGGCGAGCAAGGTCACCAGGGTATCGGCAGATCGGGCTAAGGATAATAGGCGAGCTCGGCAGAAAAGAGGGCGAGCCCGAGCTCGGCATCCGTCGACCAGAGATCGACGATCGGCGACCACGAGCTCGACATTCGCCGAGCGACACATAACTCGCACCCTCGCAGTGGAGCTCGGCAACAGCAGGCGAGCAGAACATGCCGAGGTGACCAAAGCCCCCCAGCTCGCCTGGATGGTTGATGTACTTTTTACTGTTTTACCCCCGCTGGTCTGCCCATAGCCCTTCAAAACAGCGGAGTTTGGCTGTTAGCAGACCCAACTAAGGGTTTTCTGGTAATTTCAGGTCAGTTCTTTTGGTTATTGGCAGTCTGGATTTCAAAAGCTATAAATAGGACCCAAGGGGTACCCCAGAAAGCAGGTTGTTCCCTGTGCTCTCCTGCCCCATTCTTCGAGTTCTTTCTGAGGGTACCTTAGCTCGGCTTCTGGCTAAGGAGGGGAAGCGCTCTGAGATCTTCCGGGTTTGTGGTGGGACCTCCCTGCCGAGCCCTTGGGTCTGTTTCACCTTGCCTTCTTTGTTGTTTTTCTTGCAGGAGCGAAGTAGGCGCGAGATCACCCCTTCCCCAAGGGACGAACTCCACGGGAGACCGGATTCCGGTTTCAACATTTTGGTGCGGTGAGCGTGGATCGTGGTCAGCGTAGAAAAGCTTTGGCGAGCTTAATGACGGGAGGACAAGGATCTGACAGGCAGAACTCGCCGCCCCCCCGCCTCTCGCAACGGTGGGGATGTTGGAAGACTTCAGGAACGAGGTGCTGGGCCTCGTCAAGTTCGCACGTGGCGCGCGTGCCGAGTGCTCGACTCCGACAGCCCAGATCGCGGCCGCCCCCTCTTTGGGAGAGGACGCTCCCGGCCGGCGAGCCGGGAAGGAAGTGGCCGAGGAAGGCCGAGGGTGCGAGCTCCCAGGGCGCGAGCTCTTCCCCGGCTCGGCAGGCCGAGGCCGGTTCGGCGAGCTGGGCTCGCGAGACTCGCCAGCTCGCCCTGTGGGGGGAGGCAGTCCTTTCAGCGAGCTGGTCTCCTCAGCCCCAGTCCCAGATGGGTTCAGGGAACCCGAGATGTCTTACTATACCAGGAAGGGAGACCTAGTCCAGCATGTCCAATGGTTCGAGGATGTGGTCTCCATCCGTCAGATGTCGGACGGATTCAAATGCCGACTCTTCGCTATCACCCTCCGGGAGAAGGCGAGGGAATGGTTCCACCAGCTCCCGGCCAGCTCCATCTATTGCTTTGAGGACCTGCGCTGGGGGTTCATGCTGAGATTCACCACCTCGAAGAGGAGGAAGAAGGAGTCCGAGTCTTTGTTCCACATAAAGTAGGGGGTGAACGAGATGTTGGGGAGCTACGTGGACCGATTCCAGGAGGAAGTTACTCAAGTCCAGGAGATGCCGGGCCATAGTCTGATGATGGCCTTTACCCTAGGCCTGCAACAGGGTTTCTTCCGAATGGAGCTAAAGAGAGTTCCCCCCCTCTCCTACGAGGAGCTGATGGAGAGGGCGGCAAGGGAAGTCGATGGGGAGGCGTCGAACCCGGAATTTGCGAGGAAGCTGGCCAGGTGGGCAACCGAGGAGGAAAAGGAGTCGAAGGGAGGAAGAGGACAGGAAGATAGGAGAGGAGACCCCAGGCAGAGGGAGCAGAGGCAGCTCCAGGGGCAGCAACAGCCGAGGTGGGGGCGTCAAGAGACCGACCGATGGCTAGGATGGAGACCCTAGTGGCAGGGGCAGGGGTCGCAGAGAGGGTATTACGGAAGGGATTGTAACGCCCCCGGTTTTTTTCTGTGTTTTGCTTGATCTTTGGATGGCGTTACGATGGCGTGTTTCCGGCTCTTTGCCGTTGTAGGGCGTGGTCTTAGCTCTTAGGGTTCCCTGTGTAGCCTGTTGGTAGCCTGTTAGCAAGATTCCCCAGCTAGCCGGGGGCCGTTTGATGACTCGGTTGGGCCTCTTAGGGAATGCTTGTGTTTTTGGCTTCGGGTGGTGATATCCCGGGTTTTGTTCATCGAATGCTAATTTCGACTTCGCAGTTGTGTTCGTAGCGTGGGTTTTTAGCTGCGATGTGAATTTCGTTATTTTTCGAGATGTTTCGGGTCTCGCGTTGTTTTGATATTGAGTGTAATTAATTATTATGTATTGATTGTTTATTATTAAAACTGATGTATATATATATATATATATATATATATATATATATATATATATATATATATATATATATATATATATAGCCTTGGGTTAGAAATTAGGGCTCAGTTCTTTGTCTCTTTTATTTTTCTCTTTCTGGAAGAAGCCGCCGCCTGTGCGAGAGGAAGAGAACCGCCAGTCTACCCTAGCCTTCGGACGCCGATTCCTGGAGATTTAGTGGTCGAAATTCGATTTCGAGAGTGGATCTGGACTGCCCTCGCCTGGATCTGCATTCTTTCTGCTCCTCAGCTTGCTGCTCTGCGGCTAGATCCGAGAGTGGGGGAGGCCGCCAACTAAGATTTCTGGTATTGAGGCAAGTGATGTTCCCTCATCCTTGCCATAGTTGATCTTTGTCTTCTTTTGTTTAAATTTTATCTCTTTCCTGCTTAGCTCTTAGGTGTACGTTAGGGATCGTTCCCGATCATACCGTGGTTAGTGTAGAAAAGTTCCCGTTAAATCTCAGATTTCCTGAGGGATTGTGTTTATTAGGGGCAGATTTGGTTCGGTTCAGGCCGAGTAGTTGCTACTGCCGATGGATGATGGAACTCTAGAGAGAGCCCTCGTTCTCGTTTTGGTTGTTTGCTGGGTTTACCGCCGGTGGCCAGTCGGGGTGTCGACACCTTTGTGTCGACACCGGCCAGCAGTGGTGTCGACACTTGGTGTCGACACCAGCAGCTATGGTGTCGACACTTGGTGTCGAAACCAGCAACAGAGGTGTCGACACTTGGTGTCGACACCAGCAGCTGTGGTGTCGACACTTGGTGTCGACACCAGCAGCAGAGGTGTCGACACCAGCAGCTATGGTGTCGACACTTGGTGTCGACACCAGCAGCAGAGGTGTCGACACTTGGTGTCGACACCAGTAGCTGTGGTGTCGACACTTGGTATCGACACCAGCAGCAGAGGTGTCGACACTTGGTGTCGATACCAGCAGCTGTGGTGTCGACACTTGGTGTCGACACCAGCAGCAGAGGTGTCGACACTTGGTGTCGACACCAGCCGCAGTGGTGCCGACACCTTGTGTCGACATCGGCTTGTCGTGGTGTCGACATATCGTGTCGACATTGGGTGCCGCGTTGGTTTTGGGGTCAGGTAAGACTCGGGATTGGTTCTGGTTAGGCGTGCAAGGCCGCGTCGGTTGGATCCGACGTTTTTGCCTTGGGGTTCGTGTGTTTCTTAGGATTGTTAGTGTGACTTTTCCCTAGGGGGGGAGGGGGCATTGGGTGTTCGGCTAATTTCTGCATGTTGACTCTTGGGTTGTGGCAGGTGGTGGAGTTTTGGTGGCTTCTGGAGGGGTGGTTTTATGTGGAGAGCTGTGGCCACCGCCTTTTGCCCCGGTTTGGGTTGGTGTGTGTGGGACCCTAAAGCCGCCACTGTTTGACCCCTTAGCCCTTTTTGGATCTGATTTTGGTTATGTATTCAGATCCATGTTTTGACCACTGCCACTTGCCCACGTGTTAGGACTGTTAGTCCCTTTCCTGCTTATGTTTTCTTTTCTTTTGGCATATATGTATATGTCTTGTTGCTGTTGCAGACTCTTTTGGTAGGGCATAATGGTTTTATTGCTCGCACTTGGTGTGCCCTGCTGTGCTCTAGACTGTACTCTCTTCTTACTGTCACCCCTTTTCTTTTGTTTATAGCAGTTTGTTGCCGGGTTGGTAAACCCTTCTTCTTATTGCTCATCAATTTATTGCTCTATTTACCTTTTGATTATTTCCTTGCTGAGGTGTTCTTTTCTTGGATGCCTCAGGTCTAGGTTGTAGCCAGTTCAGCGGCTAGTTCTTCTAGAGGGGCTTGTTGGTGGCCTCTTGGGTAGCTGAGATAGCCGATCCCTGTTTTGTTGTGAGGTAGTTCTTTAATTTTCTGTATAGACATACATACTCGCCAGTGGGTTCGTGTCAGGTTGTTGACGCCCACTGGTGGCTTCTTGTGATGCTGGGTATGAATTTAAACTGCTGATTTTGCCTACTTGTGGATGGTTACTTCCTTCTGGGAAGGATTTATGCTAGGTTGCATGTTAGGTATTTTAAAACCTAAAAGTATTATTATATGTACCTCATGCATAACATGTTTCTAAAACAAAGACACTATTTTTCCTCAACGTAAAACACTATTTTTCATACATACTATATTCACCTTAGGGTCGTGCATACCATGAGTCGTCCCCCGGGGACACTTATGCTCATTTAGGGTGTCAACTTTATTGAACCAAAGTATTTTCTACTGCGTATAAATATAAGTTTAACTGTGGACTAGCTGATCCACCGTGCCGAGGGATACGACCATTCAACTTAACTGATTTTCTTTCACATTTAATCAACGATTTTCCTTAAAATCTAAGGTCTGGAGTTTTGCCTGAGCGTGTGCGGTTATCCCCTGCACGACGTGGCATCACGACACGTGTTTTATCTTGCTCTGATACGATTTCTTCGTTGAGAAAATGCGGGTTGTGACAGGGATCACTACCAGGGGAGGCAAGACCAGTTCCACCCCCCGGGCTGGAGGCAGGGCCAGAGGCCCCGGCTCCCCGATCAAGAAGAGGCCATGGCCATAGCCCTGGGAGCAAGGAGGGGAGCGTGGAGGAGGAGAAGAAGAGAGGTCAGGGTGGAGCTGCCCTATTGCGACTTCCATCAAGAAGAGGGGCATGCCACGGCCACCTGTCCGGAGTTCCTCGAGATGAGGGGGAATAGGGAGTAGCAGCAGCAGCAGCAGGGGAGGCAGGAAGTGAGGATTGAGGAGGTCCTGCCTCGGGCAGAGGAGGATCGTTGCGAAGACCGGGTGGATGTGGGGACCCGGGGAGGGATCAGAGTGATCCACGGGGGAGTGGGGATCGAGGCTTCCCGCAAGGCAAGTCTCCACACCATTTACCGACGGAGCGTCGCCTCAACGTCCCAAACCCCACCCCCGGAGGAGAGGATCACCTTCTCTAGGAGTGATATGCCAGACCACGAGGATCCGTTCTGTGATGCGCTAGTCATCAGGGCGGCCATCGATAATTTCACCGTCTCTCGGATCCTCGTGGACAACGGGAGTTCTGTCAACGTCATCTTCAAAACGGCGTTCGACGCGATGAGGGTGGAGGCAAAGAGGGTGCTAGCCTCAGATGGCCCCTTGTTCGGGTTTTCAGGAGAAAGGAAGGAAGTAGAGGGAGGAGTTGGCCTCCATGTCACCTTGGGGGGGCAGTCCCGAAACTGCAAGTTCGTCATTGTGGACGCCCCTAGCAGCTACAGCGCCATCTTCGGGAGGCCCCTGATTAGCGCCTTCCGCTGCGTCCCCTCATCTTTCCATCAGTGCTTGAAGTTCAACGCTGAGGGGGTCCAGGTCAGGGTTAGGGGGGACCCAAAGGTGGCGCGGGAGTGTTATGTCACTGCGGTGAACACCATCTCCTGGCAGGAGGGAGCCGAGGAGATGGGGAGAAGGATGGAGGAGGTCGAGCAGGAAGCAGGAGGGGAGGAGCTGGGAGTGAAGGACTGCGTAGAGAAGGCGGCAGGAGGAGATCTGGAGGAGGTGGCCGAAGTGAGGGCCGTGTGAGGAGAGATGGAGGTAGAGGTCCCCGTTCCGGAGGAAGGAGATGCCGAGGGATGGGGGGAGCAATCTAGGCTGGAGGCAGCAGAGGAAGTGGTGGAGCTGGAGGTGCTCACCCGAGGAGGAAGGATGGAGAAGATCCGCGTCAGCGGGGGGCTGACCCCGGAGGACCAAGGCAGGATGCTGGAATGCATCCAGAAGAACGTGGATATCTTCGCTTGGAACGCCGTGGAGATGCCGGGGGTTGACGCGGATGTGGCCTGCCACCGCCTCAACCTGGACCCGGGAACACACCCCGTTCAGCAGAAGAAGAGGTCCACTGCGGACAAGCTGGCGGAGCCCATCAGGGAGGAGGTGGCAAAACTCCTCCAAGCCGGCTTCATGTCTGAGATTCAGTACCCCGGCTGGGTCTCCAACGTGGTTATGGTAAAAAAAGGAGACGGCCGGTGGAGGATGTGTATCGACTTTTCCTTACTTAATAAAGCTTGTCCTAAGGACTGTTATCCTTTGCCTCGAATCGACGCGCTGGTTGACTCAGCCGCCGGTTTTTTTGTAATGAGTTTTTTAGATGCTTTTTCAGGTTATCATCAGATCAGGATGCACCCCCCAGATATCAAGGATGTCTCGTTCATCACAGGGGATGGATGCTACTGCTACAGGATGATGCCCTTCGGTCTGAAGAATGCCGGGGCAACCTACCAGAAAATGATGGATAGGGTCTTTAAGGAGCAAAGGGGGAGGAATTTAGAGGTGTATGTAGATGACCTCTTGATCAAAAGCCGGGATGTGGACTCCCACCTCCGGGACCTGGAGGAGACCTTCGCCACCCTGCGTAAGTATAAGATGCGATTGAATCCCCTAAAATGTGTCTTTGGGGCGAGCAGGGGAACGTTTTTGGGGCACCTCCTCACCCCTGCAGGGGTAGAGCCAAATCCAGATAAGGTCAAGACTATCTTGGAGCTAGGGTCCCCGCGGAATGCAAAGGAGGTCCAATGGCTGACGGGAAAGCTAGCAGGGCTGAGTCGCTTCCTATCACGGGCAGGGGAGAAGTGCTCCCCCTTCTTCAAAATGCTAAGGGGTGGTCAGTGATTGTCTCTGAGATATCTGCAAAGAGAAAATACCAAACTAACAATTCATCAAGGCAAGTATACCTATCGAAATGCAGCTAGGGGACACAAGTGTCGTATTGAAATCCGGGAACAGTTGAATAAGCTTACTCACACGAAATCTATTATTTTATCGACGACAAAATAAGGTTTGGCTAAATGTACTAAAAGAAGAGAAATACTTGTATGAAAAGATAAAGAGAGCTAAAAGAGCGATTAACTTAAGCTTAGTAACGATGAAGGGAAAATGCACTCGATCAGAAATCACCTCGGCAAGAGTGGTTAGAAAAATACGATAAATAAACCTAAGCTAATTAGGGTAAAGGTCTTTGACCGTGGAGGTTCCATGAATATTGACACGCTTCTCTCGAAGGCCGTGCCTAACTGAGTTTAGGAAGGTCCGACCGACTTTCGCCTAAATCGGAGGCCTAAAACTCGCTTTACGCGGTGAACCCCTCTAATGGATTTTACTCCGATCCGGGAGATTTGAACGTCTGCCTCTCTCGAGGGGTGCGAACAACTCCCTTTACTCTTGAGTGCTCATTTCAAACCTTCGGCCTCTCGGCTAGCCCAGAATGAAAGCAAAGGTGGAGAGTATATATCGATAATATACCTCCAACCCGTGATAAATCAAGAGTAATTCAAAGCTAAACCCTAAAAAGGAAAGGTAAGATTCAAAGCATCATAACCTAATCACTCGAACCTCGGATCAATTAGATCGAGTACATGGAGGATTAGTTAATCATGGTGAGGTGGAAGAGGGAGATGAGTAGAAGAAAAATACTGAAAACAGAGCAGGAACGAAAAAGAAAACAACACTTTTTATTAAGAGAAACAGTGATCTTACAGCTTGAAAACCAGAGATTACAAGAACATGAAAAGAAAACTACACTATCATTAGCATCATACTACAGAAAGAAGCTAGGAGCTAATACAGGAAAAGCATAAAGCTAGAGCTACGAACTAGAAATGAAAATACATGCTTAAAAGTTCAGAAAAACAAAGGACAGAACCTCCCCTCTCAAAGCAAAAGTTGTCCTAAAACCCCTGGAGTTGGGTTCTATTTATAGAATTTTTTCGGGTCGGGTCACGCCCCCCTGTCACGCCCTGGTCGGGCGTGACCCTGGGGCGTGACACATTCGGCGCGACTTTTTCGGGCAGGAATTGAATTCTGACGGAGTTGTTGCGGTACACGCCCACTGGTCACGCCCTGGTAGGGCGTGACCCTGGGGCGTGTTCTTTGCGGCGTGACTTCTTCGGGCTGAAATTGAATGCTGGAGGTGACGGGCGGAATTGCTGAAGTACACGCCCATATGTCACGCCCGGGTCAGGCGTGACCCTGGGGCGTGACACTTTCGGTGCGACGGTGGAGCGGGAAAAACGAGCGCGCTGCGGCGATTCCTCGGAACCTGGGGACACGCCTCTAGTACACGCCCGTGTCGGGTGTGACACGGGCGTGACCGAGGGCGTGTACACTAAGTTTCCATGGAATGCAGTTTCGGACCAATTGCTTCATTCCTCTGGGTACACGCACTAGGTACACGCCCTGGTAGGGCGTGACCTTGGGGCGTGTCACAGCAAACTTCGGCTGAAAGCCGTGAAAACCTGCAAAAAGCAGAAAAAATGCATTAGCGACAAAAATATATACAAAGGGGAATCAAAACAAGTACTTTACAAGACATGATTGGCTTTAAAACCCCGAAAATATCCTAATAAAATTGACTACAAACGTATTATCAAATTCCCCCAAGCTTAAGTTTTGCTTGTCCCCAAGCAAAGATATAAAGACTAGCTAATCATAAGAGTGACTAATTCAAAAAGTTTTAATCATACTCACACAAGTACTATGCGAAATTCTAGGTAGGGAGAATGTAAAACATAAATCTAAAACAATTATTTAGGTATGGTTTAACTTTTATAAACTTTACTTAATAAAAATAAATCATCCAGAATTTTGACGAAATTCTTTAAATAGATTTGAGCAAGGTAATGAAAATGAAAAGAACGTATTGAGTTATTACTAGATCCAAGCAACGCATTATAATTATATCAATTAAATAACAAAAATCTAAGTTTAAATCCAAAACTAAAACTGATTTACTTTTCTTCTTTTCTTAGTTGTTAAATAAAATTAAAAAAAGGGCGTGAATCAAAAGGACTTAATAGGACCGAAACGTTTGGTTTAGGAATATGAATAGGAGTGGAAGTCAAATATAAACATGGAGGCTTAAAAATCACACTAAACCAAAACAACGAGTTTCAAAAAAAATAAATTTATTTTAAACAAAATATTTATAAATAAATTTTTTTTTCTCTTTATGATTATTTATCTCATTTTTTTTTTCTCATTTTTTTTTTATTATTTTCATTCATTTTTGTTTTTTTTTTTTTCTTTTCAATATATTGCTTTTGAGTACACCTTTTTCAACAATATCTCCACAGATAAGACAAAATTTCCTATCAAACAAAATTAGCGCGATTAGATAGGTAGGAATTTGGGCTTTGGTGAAAATGAAAATGTGTGTGGAGTTTATCAAATGAATTTGGAAAAATGGCTCAAAAGCGGCTAACTAGTGGTAAAAGAGTTTAGGTTGTCAAGAAAGCTCAAACGTAAACAAAAATGGCCTAAATCATTTTCACGCATTTTTTTTTAAATTTATTTAAAACATAGAGTCGATAAATTTCAAAAAGCAAGTTCGAGATAATAAAAGAAGATTGATGAAATTATCTTGAAAATAAAAATAATATGTCACTTGGATCGTTTATATCTACTACGTTATTCAAAATATGTTCTTACAAAAATCATCTAAAGACGAAAAGGAAAATAGTGGATGATAAATTTTTAGAGAAAGTAAAGAAAATAAAGAACGAAAAACCATAATAGAAATGCACGGTTTAGAGAAATATTTTACCTTAACATGCTACCGTGAATTAGAAACACAGCATGGCCAACATTTTACTTGTGAAATATGATTAAAAAGAATGATTAGAAAAATTATAATTAACTACGTTGTTTATAAAGAAGTTTGAGAAAAACAAAACATAAACATGGGGTACTTATTGAAATACCAAAATGCAGCTATATATATATATAAGAGTTTTATGAAATTTTGGATTTTTTTTTTTTGGGATATTTACAAAACAAAAAGAAAACAAAAAGAAGGAGGAAGTCCTCCCCCAAGCTTAAAATCTACATTGTCCGCAATGGAGAAGGAGGTCGGAGAACGAGAGAAAAGTAAAGTACAGAAATAAAAGACAGAATTGAAAAGCAGGTACTTCCCCGGTTTTATTTTGCAGGGCAAGTTGAGTGATGCCGCTCCTCCATGCTTGTGCTGTGGATCTTCATGAAACGTCGTCGGGCGGACGTTGGCATGGAAGCAGAACCGTTGGAGCAGGCGATCGCAGAAGTTTCAGCTTGCCGGAGCCAGGCGGGGAAAAAGTGTAAAAGAAAGAAAACAGAAAAAGATAACTTGGGTTGCCTCCCAAGAGCGCCCTTTGTTTAAAGCGTCGTTTGAGCTCGACGCATCAAAATAAGATTGTCCCAAATATTGTTTTCAAAATAAGTTCGAATAAATGTCAAAGTTTGTGAGTAAAATAATGTTCAGATTAATCAAATGTCAGGACCGGAAAGATAGAGTTAACAGGGTTTAGACTGACATCATCACAGAAATACAGTTTAAGACGCTGACCATTCACTTTGAAAGTACCCTTATCTGGGTGAGAAATTAAAACAGTACCATAAGAAAAGACTTCTAAAACAGTAAAAGGCCCAGACCAACGTGATTTTAATTTACCCGGGAATAAACGTAAACGAGAGTTATAAAGAAGCACTTGGTCGCCTGGCTTAAAGATTTTTGGGTTCCTAAGATGTCGGTCGTGTAAACGCTTCGTCCGCTCTTTATAAAGTCTGTTATTTTCATACGCGTAAGAGCGCCACTCGTCGAGTTCGTTAAGTTGAAATTTTCGAAAATCGCCGACAGAGTGGGGATCGAAGTTTAAAAATCGTAAGGCCCAAAAGGCGCGGTGCTCTAACTCTACGGGTAAATGACACGATTTTCCATAAACCAACCGATATGGCGTACAGCCGAGGGCGGTTTTGTACGCTGTTCGGTAGGCCCATAGAGCATCGTCTAATTTGGCGGACCAGTCTTTTCTAGAAGTTGAAACAGTCTTTTCTAAAATTCTTTTTATTTCTCTATTCACTACTTCGACTTGTCCGTTAGTTTGGGGGTGGTAGGCAGTGGAAAGCTTATGAGTAACGCCATATTTAGTTAGGATTTTTGAAAATTGCGCGTTACAGAAATGGGAACCCCTATCACTAACGATAGCGCGCGGCGTACCGAATCGAGAAAATAATTTTTTGAGGAAATTAACTACGACTCGGGCGTCATTCGTAGGAAGAGCTTGGGCTTCGGCCCAACGTGAAACATAATCAACGGCAACTAAAATATACTTATTCCCGAAGCTAGAAGGAAAAGGGCCGACAAAATCAATCCCCCAGAGGTCGAAAACTTCGCACTCTAGGAAATAATTTTGTGGCATTTCATTTTTATTCGAAATATTCCCCGACCGTTGGCAACTATCACACCTACTCACAAAGGCATGCGCGTCTTTAAACAGGCTGGGCCAGTAAAAACCCGCGCTTAACACTTTGTGAGCGGTGCGAGCAGCTTGATAGTGCCCACCTGTCGGTCCTTCATGCAAATGTTTAATAATATCTAATCCTTCATGCAAGGAAACACACCTCCTGATCACTTGGTCTGCACAGACTTTAAAAAGATGCGGGTCCTCCTAAAAGTAGTTCTTCAGCTCAGAAAAGAATTTCTTCTTTTGCTGAGATGAAAACTCTTTTGGGAGCACACGGGCCACTAGATAGTTGGCGATGCGGGCAAACCAAGGAGAAGTAGATGTGTTAATAATGAACAGCTTCTCATCAGGGAAATAGTAATGAAAAGAATTTTCATCTAATTGCTCGATAAACGGGTTGTCTAGGCGCGAAAGGTGGTCGGCGGCCAAGTTCTCGGCACCTCGCTTATCACGGATCTCTAAGTCAAACTCTTGGAGGAGTAAGACCCAGCGAATCAAGCGAGGCTTGGCATCCGTTTTAGAGAGAAGATATTTGAGGGCCGAGTGGTCCGTAAAAACAATGATTTTCGAAAGAGTAATATAAGGGCGAAATTTGTCAAATGCGAATACTACCGCTAAGAGCTCCTTCTCGGTTGTGGTGTAATTTTCCTGTGCAGATGTGAGTGTTTTACTAGCGTAATAAATGGGGTGGAAGTTTTTGGAAATACGTTGACCTAGTACGGCTCCCACCGCATAACTACTCGCATCACACATTATTTCAAATGGAAGATCCCACACTGGAGCTATCATGATTGGCGCATTAACTAATTTTTCTTTTATTAAATTGAAGGCAGCTAGACAGAGGTCATCAAAGATGAATGGGGCGTCTTTTTCTAAGAGATGGGTAAGAGGCTTGGTGATTTTGGAAAAGTCCTTTATGAAGCGGCGGTAGAAACCCGCATGACCCAGGAAACTTCTTATGGCTTTTATGTTCGTAGGTGGCGGCAGTTTCTCGATAACTTCTATTTTCGCAACGTCTACTTCAATACCCCTTTCAGAAATTTTATGTCCCAAAACTAACCCTTCCCTTACCATAAAATGACATTTTTCCCAATTTAAGGCGAGGTTAGTTTCTTCGCATCGCTCTAAGACCTTTTCGAGGTTCTCTAAGCAACTATCGAAGGAATTCCCGAAGACGGAGAAATCATCCATGAAGACTTCCATAATGCTTTCTACGTACTTGTCAAAGATGGCGAGCATAAATCATTGGAATGTAGCCGGCGCATTGCACAATCCAAACGGCATTCTTCGGTAGGCGAAGGTGCCGAAGGGACAAGTAAACGTAGTTTTCTCCTGGTCCTCGGGGGAGATGGGGATTTGAAGATACCCCGAGAGGCCATCGAGAAAACAATAAAAGCTATGTCCGGAAAGTCGTTCTAAAATTTGATCAATGAACGGCAAGGGGAAGTGATCCTTGCGGGTGGCGTCATTCAACTTACGGTAATCTATACACATTCGCCATCCGGTCACCGTCCGAGTCGGGATTAATTCATTATTTTCATTACTTACGACCGTTATCCCTCCCTTCTTTGGTACTACCTGCACTGGGCTAACCCACTTACTGTCGGATATAGGATAGATAATTCCTGCGTCTAACAATTTCATAACCTCGCCCTTAACTACGTCCTTCATGTTTGGGTTTATACGGCGCTGAGGTTGTATAGAGTTACGAGAATTATCTTCCATTAAGATTTTATGAGTGCAGAAAGATGGGCTTATGCCCTTGATATCAGATATCTGCCAAGCAATAGCTTGGCGATGCTTTTGTAAAATTGAAAGAAGTTTATTTTTTTGTGCATCCGTGAGGTAGGCCGAAATTATGACAGGCAGCTTAGAGTCTTTTTCTAAGAAAGCGTATTGAAGGTGCTCTGGTAGTTCTTTCAGTTCCAAGGTAGGGGGGTCATCATACGAGGTCTTGGAAATTTGTTCTTTTTCAAAAACTATGTCCTCGTACACTTTTTTATAAGTAAAATTAAAAGGGGTGTTGCTAGCGGCCATGGAGGCTTCGTGCAGCGATTCAGTTGGAAAAGTAGAAGAGGAACAGAAATCATTAAATTCTTTTTCAAAATCAGAGGGGCGGGTGGAGGATTCTTCACCTAGGTGTAGAGATTCAGTTGGAAGAGTAGGAGAGGAACAAAAATTGGAAAATTCTTTGTCAAAATCAGAGGTGGGAGAGAAGGATTCTTCACTTATGGTATCCATGAAAAAACAGGAGTCATCATTAGCTAGTGTGTTCTTCATCGAGGGGGTGATAGAGAAAGTTACCTCATCGTCTCCCACTCGAAGGAAGAGCTTACCATTGCTTACATCAATGATAGCTCGGGAGGTGGCAAGGAAGGGTCGGCCAAGGATCAGGGGAACCTCGACGTCTTCTTCAATGTCTAAAATGACAAAGTCCACCAGGAAGATGAACTTGTCAACTTTGACTAGGACGTCCTCCACTATTCCTAACGGGTATTTGACTGACCTGTCGGCTAGCTGGATACTCATTCGTGTGGGGTTGAGACTACCAATTCCTAACTTTTTAAACAACGAGAGGGGCATAAGATTAATACTCGCACCTAAGTCGGCTAAAGCGTGTTTGACAAAGAGATCACCAAAGACACACGGTATAGAGAAACTACCCGGGTCACTGATTTTTTTCGGTAATCCGTTTGTCAAAACCGCCGAGCACGCGGCATTTAACGTGACATGAGAAAGGTTCTCTAACTTCTTCTTGTTAGTTAGGAGGTCCTTAAGGTATTTTGCGTACTTCGGCATCTGGGATATGGCTTCGTGGAAAGGCAGATTTACGTGGATTTGTTTAAACATTTCCAAAAAACGGGTGTATTGATCGTCCTGTCGTTGTTTATTAAGTTCGGAAGGGTATGACGGGGATGGATTATTTTTAAAGGTGGGTGGTGGAGTGAATTCTTTTTCTACGATAGGGGTGATAATGTCTTCGGCAGAGGATGGAATTTTTAAAAGGGGAACGGAGCTTTGATTTTCAAAAACGGGAGCGGAGCTTTGATTTTTAAAAACGGGAGCGGAGCTTGCCTCAGGTTCTTCACTTACCATACCAGGAACTTTCTTCCCACTCCGAAGAGTTATAGCTTTCGCTTGCTCTCTCGGGTTGGGCTCGGTATTGGAAGGAAGAGACCCTACGGGTCGCTCAGAAATCATTTTAGCGAGCTGTCCTACCTGATTTTCTAAGTTTTTAACACTTCCGGTTAAGGTCCTAATCGTAGCGTCATTAGCATTCATGTATTTTGAAAACACTTCCTCCAAATTTGGAGGTTTTGGAAAACTTTGAGGAGGTGGTGGTGGAGCAGAAAAATCACTTTGCGGTGGCGGGCGCACAGCATTCGATGGATTGCTCCACGAAAAATTCGGATGATTTCTTAACGCAGGATTATAACTATTCGGAAAATTAAAACCAGGAGGATGATAATTCGCAGCAGAAAAATTATTAAAAGCAGTTCTAGGCATATTATTTACATAATCCAAATGTTCGGCGGGAGGAGTTGCAGATTCCCATACCTGAGGGGCGGAGGCAGCAGTCATCTCCGTAATTTTTTTGCTTAATATTTCAACTTGCAGTGCGAGTTGTGAGACGTTGTCCACTTCAAAGAGACCTGCAGGTTTGTTTGGGCGGGACCTAGGCACATTCCACTGGTAAGTGTTCATGGCCATGTCTTCAAACAGCTCAAGAGCTGCTTCCGGGGTCTTATGGTTTAAAGTACCGCCAGAAGCTGCGTCTATCATTTGCTTCGTGCTTTGATTTAGCCCATTATAAAACGTCTGCACCTGCAACCATACAGGCAGAGCGTGATGTGGGCATCGTCTTAATAATTCTTTAAATCTTTCCCAAGTTTCGTAAAGGGTCTCAGAGTCTATCTGTCCAAAGGCAGAAATGTCATTCCTAAGTTTAGCTGTTTTAGCAGGCGGAAAATACTTGGCCAAAAATTTTTCAGTTAATTGCGTCCAAGTAGTTGTGCTATTTTTAGGAAGGGTGTTCAGCCACTGCTTAGCCTTAATTCTAAGAGAGAAAGGAAATAATCTTAGCCTAATAGCATCATTTGTGACACCATTTATCTTGAAGGTGTCACAAATCTCAAGAAAGCTGGCTATGTGTGCGTTCGGGTCTTCATCTTGAAGCCCGTCAAATTGCACATACTGCTGCACCATTTGAATTATGCTAGGCTTCAGTTCAAAATTATTATTATTTATTGCAGGGCGAACTATACTCGTTTCTGTACCCTCGAGATTTGGTCGTGCATAATAGGACATAGGCATTTGCACGACTTCCTCCACGTTGGGTTCTGCCATTCTTAAGGTAGAAAATGACTCGGAATCCTCAACCGGCACTTGGGTAGTAGGGCCTTGAAATCGCGATCTTCTCCGAAGAGTACGCTCAATTTCGTGGTCCAGGTCCAAAGTAACCGACGGACTACCGCGGGTCATACACTAGAAGAAAAGAGGAGAAGCAAGACTAAAAAGTAAAAAAGCTAATGAAGTTGGAAAATTTTTTTTGAAATAGATTTTTTATATTTTAACTCCCGAACTTCCCAAGGGCTACCCGGTGAAGGGTTCGCAAGGTACTAGACAAGATAGTGGCATTTAGAGCCACTTTGCCCTTTTCGAGAGAGTTAGGTGGTGTAGAAAATTTTGTGATGTGGGTTTCTATTACAAATGCGGTAATTAAAATCCAGCCACTTATCTCTGTGCGAGTAGGCGGAAATGAAAAGCTATACTCACGCACTCGTCAGAAAAATAAAACACACCCACTCGACAGAAAGTAAACACACTCTACTGAAATAAAGCCTGCCAATTAACTCAAGTGAGTAGGCAGAAAAATAAAATACGCACACTTGCTTGAAATAAACCAGCCAATTAACTCAAGTGAGTAGGCGGAAAAATAAAAGATACGCACATTTGCTTGAAATAAACCAGCCAATTAACTCAAGTGAGTAGGCGGAAAAATTAAAGATACGCACACTTAACAAAATCCAGCCAATTAACTCAAGTGAGTAGGCGGAAAAAATTTAAGAAGGAGGCTGAGAAAGAGAAGTGATAAAATTAATATATTCGCGTTTTCAATTTATCAACAAGCGTTGCTTCCCCGGCAACGACGCCAAAAACTTGATTGTCTCTGAGATATCTGCAAAGAGAAAATACCAAACTAACAATTCATCAAGGCAAGTATACCTATCGAAATGCAGCTAGGGGACACAAGTGTCGTATTGAAATCCGGGAACAGTTGAATAAGCTTACTCACACGAAATCTATTATTTTATCGACGGCAAAATAAGGTTTGGCTAAATGTACTAAAAGAAGAGAAATACTTGTATGAAAAGATAAAGAGAGCTAAAAGAGCGATTAACTTAAGCTTAGTAACGATGAAGGGAAAATGCACTCGATCAGAAATCACCTCGGCAAGAGTGGTTAGAAAAATACGATAAATAAACCTAAGCTAATTAGGGTAAAGGTCTTTGACCGTGGAGGTTCCATGAATATTGACACGCTTCTCTCGAAGGCCGTGCCTAACTGAGTTTAGGAAGGTACGACCGACTTTCGCCTAAATCGGAGGCCTAAAACTCGCTTTACGCGGTGAACCCCTCTAATGGATTTTACTCCGATCCGGGAGATTTGAACGTCTGCCTCTCTCGAGGGGTGCGAACAACTCCCTTTACTCTTGAGTGCTCATTTCAAACCTTCGGCCTCTCGGCTAGCCCAGAATGAAAGCAAAGGTGGAGAGTATATATCGATAATATACCTCCAACCCGTGATAAATCAAGAGTAATTCAAAGCTAAACCCTAAAAAGGAAAGGTAAGATTCAAAGCATCATAACCTAATCACTCGAACCTCGGATCAATTAGATCGAGTACATGGAGGATTAGTTAATCATGGTGAGGTGGAAGAGGGAGATGAGTAGAAGAAAAATACTGAAAACAGAGCAGGAACGAAAAAGAAAACAACACTTTTTATTAAGAGAAACAGTGATCTTACAGCTTGAAAACCAGAGATTACAAGAACATGAAAAGAAAACTACACTATCATTAGCATCATACTACAGAAAGAAGCTAGGAGCTAATACAGGAAAAGCATAAAGCTAGAGCTACGAACTAGAAATGAAAATACATGCTTAAAAGTTCAGAAAAACAAAGGACAGAACCTCCCCTCTCAAAGCGAAAGTTGTCCTAAAACCCCTGGAGTTGGGCTCTATTTATAGAATTTTTTCGGGTCGGGTCACGCCCCCCTGTCACGCCCTGGTCGGGCGTGACCCTGGGGCGTGACACATTCGGCGCGACTTTTTCGGGCAGGAATTGAATTCTGATGGAGTTGTTGCGGTACACGCCCACTGGTCACGCCCTGGTAGGGCGTGACCCTGGGGCGTGTTCTTTGCGGCGTGACTTCTTCGGGCTGAAATTGAATGCTGGAGGTGACGGGCGGAATTGCTGAAGTACACGCCCATATGTCACGCCCGGGTCAGGCGTGACCCTAGGGCGTGACACTTTCGGTGCGACGGTGGAGCGGGAAAAACGAGCGCGCTGCGGCGATTCCTCGGAACCTGGGGACACGCCTCTAGTACACGCCCGTGTCGGGTGTGACACGGGCGTGACCGAGGGCGTGTACACTAAGTTTCCATGGAATGCAGTTTCGGACCAATTGCTTCATTCCTCTGGGTACACGCCCTAGGTACACGCCCTGGTAGGGCGTGACCTTGGGGCGTGTCACAGCAAACTTCGGCTGAAAGCCGTGAAAACCTGCAAAAAGCAGAAAAAATGCATTAGCGACAAAAATATATACAAAGGGGAATCAAAACAAGTACTTTACAAGACATGATTGGCTTTAAAACCCCGAAAATATCCTAATAAAATTGACTACAAACGTATTATCAGTCAGAGGTTTGAATGGACCAGGGAGTGTGAGGAGGCGTTCCAGGCCCTCAAAGTGCAATTGACACAGGCCCCGCTGCTCTAAGGACCGAAGGAAGGGGAGGACCTGTTTTTATATCTCGGGGTCGGGGCGGAGGCCTTGAGCTCCGTCTTGGTTCGTGAAGAGGGAAAGAGGCAGCTCCCTATTTATTACGTGAGTCGGGTCCTGAGGAAGGCCGAGCTCAGGTATCCGATTTTGGAGAAGCTGGCTTTTGCCTTAATCATCTCGGCCAGGAGGCTGCGACCTTACTTCCAAGCACACTCCATCCGGGTGGTGACCGACCATCACCTTCGCAACATCTTCGAGGGGGTGGAGCATTCAGGCAGGATGGCAAAGTGGTCGGTGGAGCTGAGCGAGTTCGACGTCTCCTTCGTTCCGCGGCTCTCAATCAAAGCTCAGGCGATGGCCGACTTCCTGGCCGACTACGTGGTTGAAGTGGCGGAGGAAGAGCTCACCCGCCCGACCCCTTGGAAGGTGAGGGCGGATGGTGCCTCGGGAAGATATTACCTAGGAGTAGGGGTGATCCTGGAGAGCCCTCAGGGGACTCGTATTGAGCAAACGGTGGTGGTGCACTTCCCCATTACCAACAACCAGGCCGAGTACGAGATCGTGATAGCGGGGCTGCGCCTGGCCAAGGAGCTGGGGGTATCAGATGTGGAGGTCCTTACTGACTCCATGGTAGTGGCTTCTCAGATTAACGGGGAGTTCGAGGTGAGAGAGCCCACCCTGCGATCGTACTTGGCCAAGGTGAAGGGGGTCATTGGCACTTTTCAAACCTTCTCCATCCGACACGTGCCAAGGGAAGAGAATGAACAAGCAGATCAGCTAGCGAAGCATGCTCCCCAGGTGGGGGGTACCATCACCGACCTGTTCCGCCCCTCCATCGAGGAAGGAGAGCTTATGGAAATCGATCAACAAGCTTCGTGGATGGATCCAGTGGTGATTTTCCTCTCCACAGGAGAATATCCGGAGGGGGTAGATAAGAAGAAACTGAGGCACAAGTCAGCATATTACCTCCTCCAGGACGGGAAGCTATACAGGAAGACCCTCTCAGGGATGCTAGCCCGCTGCGTGACCGAGGGAGAAGCGCGAAGGATCTTGGAGGAAGTCCACTCCGGGGAATGTGGGAGTCACTCCGGGAGTCGGACCCTGGAAGGGAGGATAGTCAGGCAAGGGTATTTCTGGCCCACCCTAGGCCGAGATGCCGCTGAGTTCGCGAGAAGATGTCATAAGTGCCAGTTGTTTGCCCCTCTCCAGCTACAACCGGCCCAACGACTCAGAAGTATCACGGCCCCATGGCCCTTCGCAATTTGGGGAATGGATTTGGTTGGGCCGTTCCCCCAAGCCAGCGGCCAGAGAAGGTTCCTCCTAGTGATGATTGACTACTTCTCAAAGTGGATGGAGGTGAAGGCGTTGGCCAAGGCGACCTCCCAGGTGATCAGGAATTTTGTTTGGGGGGAGATCATTTGTCGCCATGGGCTGCCCCAGGCCATCTTCACGGACAACGGGCCCCAGTTCGCCAGTGCCGAGTTCACCAGCTTCTGCGAACAGCTTGGAATCGATCTCAGGTTCGCCTCGATCCATCACCCCAGGAGTAACGGTTAGGTGGAGGCCGCACACAAGATCATCGTCAACCTCCTCAAGAAGTAGGTGGAGAATTTGAAAGGGAGCTGGGTGGAGCAGCTTCCTGCGGTTCTTTGGGCCCTAAGGACCACCCCCAATACAGCTACGGGAGAGACACCCTTCAAACTCTCCCACGGGTGCGAGGCAGTGCTCCCCATAGAATTCGAAGTCCAAACACCGCAAGTCGTGGCAGCAAAAGAAGGCCGTGAGGAATGGCAAGCAGAGAATGAGGAGGAACTGAGGCTCTCCCTTGACATGGTGGAAGAGGTGAGAGACCTTTTCGCTATCCGGCAGGAGGAGGTGAAAAGAAGAATGGCCAAGTACTTTGACAAGCATGTCAGGGTCAAGCAGTTCGTGGAAGGGGACTTGGTGCTGAAGAAAGTAGATGCAGAAGAGAGGTCAGCATCCGTAGGGAAGCTCAATCCCAGCTGGGAGGGGCCATTCATTGTAAAGGTAGCCTTGGGGTCAGGGGGCTATCGACTCCA